>CAKJTW010000089.1:1260000-3660000 GCA_917880005.1 Nanger dama
ATTATAAGTATATTTTCTTGGGCTCCTAAATCACTGCAGATGGTAACTGCAGCCATGAAATTAGAAGACGCTTACTCCTTGAAAGGAAAGTTATGACCAATCTAGACAGCATATTAACAAGCAGAGACATTACTTTGCCAACAAAGTTCCATCTAGTCAAGGCTATGGTTTTTCAAGTGGTCATGTATGGATTTAAGAGTTGGACTGTGAAGAAGGCTGAGTGCCGAAGAATTGATGCTTTTGAACTGTGGTGTTGGAGAAGACTCTTGAGAGTCCCTTGGACTACAAGGAGATCAACCAGTCCATCCTAAAGGAAATCCACCCTGAATATTCATTGGAAAGCCTGATGTTGAAGCTGAAACTCCAATACTTTGGCCATCTGATGTGAAGAGCTGAGTCATTTAAAAAGATCCTGATACTGGGAAAGATCAAAGTCAGGAGTAGAAGGGGACTAGAGAGGATGAGATGGTTGGATGGCATCACCGACTCAATGGACATGAGTTTGAGTGAACTCCAGGAGTTGGTGATGGACAGGGAGGCCTGGCGTGCTGCAGTCCACAGGGTCACAATGAGTTGGACACGGCTGATCAACTGAACTGAAGAGAGCACTGAGTAGAGTTCCCTGTGCTATATTATCTACTTTAAATGTGGTAATGTGTATGTATCAATCACAATCTCTCAATTTAAGTAACTGATTTTTATTGGTGAATTTGGAAGGAGGAACTGAGTCTATGGAGCCCAGCGCTTCCATCTTTCCTTCCTCTTGGGAGGCTAGGATCATGCTGAGCACCTGTTCTCCTATACTACTCTGTGGTTTAATGACAAAGATGCTTGTGACTTGAGTGCAGTAAATTTGTTTTTAGAATTAGAAAGTATACCTGGCTGCAGATTTAACCACATTCTCTAATGTTACATTTATTTGTCAAAAACCATCTTCCTTATTCTTAAACCAAACTTCTCAATCGATAACATGAGGAATAGAGATGCTGTTTATTAAAATCTCCTCAAAACACAACAGCCATCATTCTACTTCTATGTATGTGAACTAAAGAAACCATCACACATGTATTCAAAGGGATATTTAAAAGATATATTTATGGTAACCTTACTTATAAGAATGAAATGAGAAACCACCAAAGTAAATACAGTGAAGTAGATCTACTTATAACAGAATGTCACAAAATGTGTAGTGAAAACAACATAAGAATTATATGTACTGTGTGAGATCATTAACAAATATATTTTGAACATATAAAATGACACCATATTGTACACAAACACATAGGAAGATGAAAAGTATAAAGACATCTTTTTGAATGATCATACCAATTTAAGAGCATTGTCACCTCTTGTAGGGTCATGTAGGAATGAAGTGAAATTCAAGAAGCATAGAAATGAATTCCAACTGTCTATGTAAGGGGAGGGGTTGGGGGCAGGAGGAGAAGGGGACGACAGAGGATGAGATGGCTGGATGGCATCACTAACTCGATGGATGTGAGTCTTAGTGAACTCCGGGAGTTGGTGATGGACAGGGAGGCCTGGCGTGCTGCGATTCATGGGGTTGCAAAGAGTCGGGCATGACAGCAACTGAGCAACTGAAATGAACTGATGTAAAGCTGGGTTTCTTAAAAAGATCTAGAGCAGGAGATTAGAATTTGTTAGATCTGGATGGTGGGAATATGGCTGTCTGTTATATTGCTATATGTACTTTATAATACAAAAGATATCCCAGAATATTAGCTTAATAAATTGACCTTGATTTCTCACTGAAAATATTTTAAAAATATCTTTGAACCCTGAATTCAGATCATGGGGCTATTGAATGGACTTGATTCCTTTCTCTATTGTGGGTTTTGTTTTGTTTTTAAAGTGAAGCCTGAAGCATATCTCTTCTATTTTTCTTAGGGCTGAATTTCCTCATTTATAAATCAATGGAGGTTGGGCTAAATGACCCCTAAGTATAGTCCTAGCTCTGATGTTCTGTGAGATTGGAATGTTTTCCACAAGGCAGATATTGAAAGAAAGGGAAAAGTCATATAGTAGCAGTCTAAAGATCTCTGAATTTAGGGGAAACGTATAATGTCCTCCCACTCAACCTTCAGCTTTTCCGGTGTTCTGCGGTTTTTCATTCTCCACTGTCAGTGGGATCAGTGCCTTAGCTAGTACAGCACAGGTGGGTAATGGTAGACAGGTGCCGTGCATTTGCCTCTGCGGCTATGGCCTTCCACACATGCACAGTGCGTGCAGCGGTCCTCAGGAGGTGCACGGCTGGCAGTCTCTTCCTGTGTGTGGAGGATGGGGAGGAGGCGTGCTCATGCTCAACACGGAGAACCTCGGGGCTCACACCCTTCTGTGCTGCTTCCCGGGTGGCTGTTGTGTTCTTTCTGACTAGTCCTTGTTCTGCTATTTCATTTTGATTGATTTAAAGCTTCAGCCCTGGTCTTCCTATAAAAGGCAGATCCTGCTCCCACCCGTGCACTTCAGGCCAATTTGCTCTTGTAAAAACTGACCTTTGCCAGGCTCGCTGGCTGATGTCTTGCCTTTAGCCTGTTCTCTCTGGATCTGCGGGACACTATGGACAGTCACAGACCCTGCCCTTGCCTCCCTTGGGACACTACTGCTCTTGTGACCTCTCTTGTCTTTGCTACACTGGCCTGGCTCCACCTATCCTGACCCATTGCTTTGTAGGTGGCTGCCTGGAAAGGCAATTTGAATATTATTTGGTTCCAGCCTCCAATGCTGAAAGGAAACTGCCTGCTTGCCTTTGATAAAACAAGGCATCGTAGCAATCAGCTTAGACTAGAAACTCTTCTAAACAAGTGAACATCTTTTAAATAACAAGCCATTTTTACAAACTAGTAGACACCTAAAGTGACTTTAAAATAATCTTTTTAAAAATATAAAAGTAATGTTTATCATGTAAAATATAGAATATAGACAAGCAAAAAGAAGATAATAAAGTACTTGCAATTGCAATGAGAATACTAACATGTTGGTGCATATCCTTTTGACTGTCTCTCTTCACATATATATGAGAGCTATTATGTGTGTATATGTACATATGTGTGTGTGCATGCTCAGTCACTTGTCCTGTGAAGGAAAGTTACATGGCTCAAAATAGCCTGGAGTTAGAACTCCCCTCGGGGTCCTCCCCACCATTCTATGCAAAACAAAGAACTCTCTCATCCTAAGAAAAAAATGGACACCCAACTCCCAGGCGGTCCAGCCTCTGGCCAATCTCAAGAATTCCTTGCCCTAGCCGTTTAAGAGAAAACTACTTCAAACAACCCTGGTGAAAAACAGGGCCCCTTAAGACAGTAAATTTCCACATATATGCCTATATATGATGTGATCACTAATCTAGAGCCAGACATCTTGGAATGTGAAGTCAAGTGGGCCTTAGAAAGCATTACTACAAACAAAGCTAGTGGAGGTGGTGGAATTCCAGTGGAGCTGTTTCAAATCCTGAAAGATGATGCTGTGAAAGTGCTGCACTCAGTATGCCAGCAAATTTGGAAAACTCAGCCGTGGCCACAGGACTGGAAAAGGTCAGTTTTCATTCCAATTCCAAACAAAGGCAATGCCAAAGAATGCTCAAACTACCGCACAATTCAACTCATCTCACATGCTAGTAAAGTAATGCTCAAAATTCTCCAAGCCAGGCTTCAGCAATACATGAACCATGAACTCGCTGATGTTCAAGCTGGTTTTAGAAAAGGCAGAGGAACCAGAGATCAAATTTCCAACATCCGCTGGATCATGGAAAAAGCAAGAGAGTTCCAGAAAAACATCTATTTCTGCTTTATTGACTATGCCAAAGCCTTTGACTGTGTGGATCACAATAAACTGTAGAAAATTCTGAAAGACATGGCAATACCAGACCACCTAACCTGCCTCTTGAGAAATCTGTATGCAGGTCAGGAAGCAACAGTTAGAACTGGACATGGAACAACAGACAGCTTCCAAATAGGAAAAGGAGTACATCAAGGCTATATATTGTCACCCTGCTTATTTAACTTATATGCAGAGTACATCATGAGAAATGCTGGACTGGAAGAAACACAAGCTGGAATCAAGATTGCTGGGAGAAATATCAGTAACCTCAGATATGCAGATGACACCACCCTTATGGCAGAAAGTGAAGAGGAGCTAAAAGCCTCTTGATGAGAAAGAGGAGAGTGAAAAAGTTGGCTTAAAGCTCAACATTCAGAAAATGAAAATCATGGCATCCGGTCCCATCACTTCATGGGAAATAGATGAGGAAACAGTGGAAACAGTGTCAGACTTTATTTTGGGGGCTCCAAAATCACTGCAGATGGTGGCTGCAGCCATGAAATTAGAAGATGCTTACTCCTTGGAAGAAAAGTTATGACCAACCTAGATAGTATATTCAAAAGCAGAGACATTACTTTGCAGACTAAGGTCTGTCTAGTCAAGGCTATGGTTTTTCCTGTGGTCATGTATGGATGTGAGAGTTGGACTGTGAAGAAGGCTGAGCGCTGAAGAATTGATGCTTTTGAACTGTGGTGTTGGAGAAGACTCTTGAGAGTCCCTTGGACTGCAAGGAGATCCAACCAGTCCATTCTGAGGGAGATCAACCCTGGGATTTCTTTGGAAGGAAAGATGCTAAAGCTGCAACTCCAGTACTTTGGCCCCCTCATGTGAAGAGTTGACTCACTGGAAAATACTCTGATGCTGGGAGGGATTGTGGGCAGGAGGAGAAGGGGACAACCGAAGATGAGATGGGTGGATGGCATCACTGACTCGATGAACGTGAGTCTGAGTGAACTCCGAGAGATGGTGATGGACAGGGAGGTCTGGTGTGCTGGGATTCACGGGGTCGCAAAGAGTTGAACAGGATTGAGCTACTGAACTGATAATTAGTCTTTTCTCAGATTAGTGCAGCAGCTCACTAGTCTGACTTCTGCCCTTTCTCGCCTCATTAAAGGTGATCTGTTCCTGCAAAGTGCTGGTCTTGTTCTTTTTCTGAACCTGTCCACTAACTCCCTTAGCCTACATTGTGTCTGTCTCTTTGCGACCCTGTGGACTGGAGCCCGCCAGGCTACTGTCTGTGGGATTCTCCAGGCAAGGGTACTGGAGTGGGTTGCTTTACCCTCTTCCAGGGTATCTTACCAACTCAGGGATCGAACCTGAGTCTCCTATATTTCCTGTATTGCAGAGGGATTCTTTACACACTGAACCATCTGGGAAGCCCATATGTACATATAGATGCACATATATATGTATATCTACACATATGTGTATACACATACAATATACACATGCATCTGTAGACACAGAATTGGAACTTTTTTTTAACCGAACATGATTGGATTGTATATGACGTTTTCCCATTTAATGATATCATACCATTTTTAATGGCTGCACAGTGTCTATTGCAAAGTAGGAAATGGCAACCCCTCCAGTATTCTATTATGGATGTACTAAGATAAAATTTAACCATTCTTTAATTGTTATACATATAAATTGTTGGAAGTTATTTTTGCTATTATAAATAATACATAATTAATCTCTCTGTGGCTAAATCTTTATGTAATTATCTGATCATTTTCTGAAGATCAGTCTTTAGAAACACTGGGTAAAAGCGAATGCATATTTTGAAGGCATTTGAAATATATAGATTGGCTGGCTTTCAGAAAGTTTGCAAAAAGATATACTGTAATGAGCATGTAGAAGAAAATATCCTTCTTGTGCACTTGTATTTCTTTTCTATGAATTGGCTTTTTGTGTCCTCTGCCCAAGTTTCTATTAGTGTGTTTGCCACATCTTCTAATGACATTATTTTCAGGCAGAGATGTGACGTGGCTTCAGTGCAACCTTCCTAGACAATTTTAGTTATAGATAGGAATAGAATCTTTTGCTCATTTGTTATTTCAGCATCAGTGTAAGTCAGGACTAAAGCCCTTAGGCGAGATAGACACTGTTGGGAACATGAAAGTAAGTCCCAGAGACGTTCAGTGGCTTACCCAGTACCTCTCTGAGGTTCAGTGGCTGATCTGAGATGCAATGCCCAACTTCCTAAGTAGTCTCATGTTAAATGACTAATCTCATGTTCCAAAGAGATCCAGAAGGGAAATAGTGAAAATATGTCTTTTAATGCCAATGTATTTAGACTCAAATAAATCCAGAAGCTGTTTTACACAGACTATTTAATAATTGACTGGGCAAGGTAAAGCAAACATTTTATCACTGCATTGTTCTGTCCACTTAATTCCTCATCACGTAAACATCTGGTGGCTCTCCATTCTCTCCAGGCATGTCCAGACTCCCCAGCTTGGCATCTAAGACTCATAGTAATTGCTTCTATACAATACCATGCTCTTCTCTCTCCCCAAATCTACTCCACTAAGATTGGGCCCCTCAGTGATCTCGCACGTGCCATTCTCTGTAGCAGTCCCTGTGGGGGCAGCAGAGAACCACATGAGGGGAGAGGGCCCTAGAGGGCAGAAAATATAGAGCTATTCCTGCCATGGAAGTAGAAATGGACAGGCAGAAACTCAAACACACATATTGAGACCATAGCAACTTGAATTTCCTGAGCACCTGCTATGTGCCAGGAGCTGTGCTAAGTGTAAATATTTTGTCTTATTCTTTAAAACTACACACAAAAGTACACACAAAAGTACACACATATGGGTGCAATATGGGTCTGAACATTATTCCCATTTTACGGACGAAGAAAGTCAGGCACATAGAAAAGTTGAGCCACTTGCTCAGGATATATGGCTACAAATGGGCCGACCCAGAACCCTGGCATGAAGCCAGAACTCCCTGAATCTAGAGCTTGTTTTCAGTAACAACAGCAACATTATATACCCCAAAGAAATTTTTATGAAGGAAACATCAAATTGAAATTGCACTCATTTATTCTGGGGACCTTTCATCGATAAGTACTCACTGAAGTGAAGTCGCTCAGTCGTGTCCGACTCTTTGTGACCCCATGGACTGTAGCCTATCATGCTCCTCCATCCATGGGATTTTCCAGGCAAGAGTGCTGGAGTGGATATTCCTAAACAGTGTTAGGCTGTACAGAAATTCATGCTCTAGGGAGGTGCAAGAGGGAGAGGATATATGTATATGTATGACTGAATTATTTGGCTATACAGCAGAAACTAATACAACATTGTGATTCAACTATACTACAATAAAATAAATAAAATTAACAAAAAAATAAATTTATGGTCTGATAGGAGAGATAAGACCAGTCCATATGAAGTAGTAGAAAGACTCTAGTGCAGGAATTTGTACATGTAGCTTGTATGTCTCCACTCTACTCTCTTATGCCCATTGCTAGGTATTGGTAGACTATCACTTCATTCATAAAGTGAATCTGAGTCTATGAAGCCTGGACTCAGATTCAGAATCCTCCTCAACACAGATCTCCAGTCAGTCACTACTACTGAGAAATGGTGTGCAAGATGAGACCTATCTCACTTTCCTTTTCTAGCAGGCTGGAGTTCATGGGGGTGTAGAGCTGTGAGATAGAGTAGATTGACTGGGAGGGAGAAGGTTGCACCTGCAGAGATTATTGTGAGTGAAAGCACAGAAATAAGAAAGAGCCTGGTGTATTCAGACACTGTGAAGCTCTTCATAAATTAATATGGCAGTTATCCATGCAACGCTGTTGGGAAAATAAAATGGAGCCAAATTATGATGGCTATTGAAGACTGTGAAGACCCATTTAGATGTAGTGTTCCTGGCAGTAAATCCTGGTGACTTTCACAGATAAATAGCATGTTAAACAGTGTATTTAGAAATATCAGTCTGGTACAATGAGTTTGGGTTGGATTGACAATGAGTATGGTAGCATAGATCTAAGAAATATGAAAGGAAAAAGTGACATGATTTACTAACTGGATAAGGATGAATAAAAGTCGTGTATGTGAGACAAGGGTGACCAGGTGTTCTGGTTTAAATCAGTTATCTTTACATAATAGCTCCCTTTTTTCTGAAGTATCTTGATTTTGGAGCCCAGAAAAATAAAGTCAGCCACTGTTTCCACTGTTTCCCCATCTGTCTGCCATGAAGTGATTGGACCAGATGCCATGATCTTAGTTTTCTGAATGTTGAGCTTTAAGCCAAATTTTTCACTCTCCTCTTTCACTTTCATCAAGGGGCTTTTTAGTTCCTCCTCACTTTCTGCCATAAAAGTGGTGTCATATGCATATGTGAGGTTATTGATATTTCTTCTGGAAATCTTGATTCCAGCTTCTGCTTCCTCCAGCCCAGCATTCCTCATGATGTACTCTGCATATACCTTAAATAAGCAGGGTGACAATATACAGCCTTGACATACTCCTTTTCCTATTTGGAACCAGTCTGTTGTTCCATGTCCAGTTCTAACTGTTGCTTCCTGACCTGCATACAGGTTTCTCAAGAGGCAGGTTAGTTGGTCTGATAGTCCCATTTCTTTCAGAATTTTCCACAGTTTATTGTGATCCACACAGTCAAAGACTTTGGCATAGTCAATAGAGAAGAAATAGATGTTTTTCTGGAACTCTCTTGCTTTTTTGATGACCCATCGGATGTTGGCAATTTGATCTCTGGTTCCTCTGCCTTTTTGAAAACCAGCTTGAACATCTGGAACTTCATGGTTCATGTTTCGCTCAACATTCAGAAAACTAAGATCATGGCATCTGGTCCCATCACTTCATGGCAGATAGATGAGGAAGCAGTGGAAACAGTGGCTGACTTTATTTTTCTGGACTCCAAAATCAATGCAGATGGTGATTGCAGCAATGAAATTAAAAGACACTCCTTAGAAGGAAAGTTATGACCAACCTAGACAGCATATTAAAAAGCAGAGACATTATTTTGCCAACAAAGGTCCATCTAGTCAAGGCTATGGTTTTTCCAGTAGTCATGTATGGATGTGAGAGGTGGACTGTGAAGAAGGCTGAGCACCGAAGAATTGATGCTTTTGAACTGTGGTGTTGGAGAAGACTCTTGAGGGTCCCTTGGACTGCAAGGAGATCCAACCAGTCCATGCTAAAGGAGGTCAGTCCTGGGTGTTCATTGGAAGGACTGATATTGTAGCTGAAACTCCAATACTTTGGCCACCGGATGCGAAGATCTAACTCATTGGAAAAGACCCTGATGCTGGGAAGGATTGAGGGCAGGAGGTAAAGGGGATGACAGAGGATGAGGTGGTTGGATGGCATCATTGACTTGATGGACATGGGTTTGGGTGGACTCTGGGAGTTGCTGATGGACAGGGAGGCCTGGCGTGCTGCGGTTCATGGGATCACAAAGAGTCAGACACGACTGAGCGACTGAACTGAACTGAACTTGATTTGGATGATAAATTTTCTGTTCACCATGGTTTTGAGCCTTGCGAACCAGAATAATGGAGTACAATGACTGAGAGAGACACCTAAGGGAAGGTTACTGCTGCTGCTGCTGCTGCTAAGTCACTTCAGTCATGTCCGACTCTGTGCAACCCCATAGATGAGAGCCCCCCAGGCTCCGCCATCGGTTATGATGACTTAATACACTGAGTTTGAGGTGACAGTAATGTATGTTCAGTAGACTGGACCCAAGAGCCAAAGATAACCCTCCAGTCTGACTTCCCTTATGTAAATCCCAACAGAAACTAAAATCCATATTCTTGGTTTACTTGTCAAACCTCATCCTTGCCTGGTCTCTACTATCAAACTGCAAATTTTGGGTCTCCTTTTAATATTCACTTAATCACTTCCATGAAGAGAGAGCAGGTTCTAAGAGAAGACATTTATAAACCAAGCAGCCAAGCAGCAAATCTAAGACTTACCTCTACTACAACATCATGCTAGTCACTATTGGGGAGAACAAAAGAAGCAGAATACAAGCTGCTCACTTTTGATCATATAGCAAGCATTTTGTTAATAGCTTATAAAGCAATCTTATAATCAGTTCAATTGATTTTTACATTTTTGATTTAGAGAATAAATACAAATTTTGAGCATGGCATTTTTGTTATTATCTAAAGCTTGAAAATTTGAATATTAAAAAGGTTATCCACCTCTCTAAATCTGACCTTGAAACTTAAGTATTCTGACTTTAGGTAGCTAATATACATCTTGAATCATTGGTCTACAATATTTGAACAATAGCAATGTGTTCTCTGAGCTCCAATTATAGGTATTATTTGTTCTAGCTTTCTTTTGCAATATGTATATCTATGTCCTATCTGTTGCACCTTTGTATCTTAAAATAATATAAAGCAAATTAGTAGGTATTTTTTGTAGCAAGTTTTGAAGGAAATAAACCTATAGATACAATATGGTACCTTTCTCTTTAACCCTTCACCATAGTTACAGTTTAATCTACCATGAAATTTGCCCTAGTCCTTAATTCAATTTAGAAGCTATCCTAAATACGATCTTCATGTTAAACTACATGAAAGATTGTTGGTACTGCAGTACTGGGGACTTATAACAGTTGAGTTTCAAATCCATTTTAGAGTTTTATAGTTGCCAACTAGAGTACTTCAGCCTAAGGAATCATCACACAGCTTGTTATCGAATGCATTCCCTGTAACTCTTCACCTTTCATTTCTCTCCTTATGTGGGAAAGAAGGTAGAGCACAGGAGATGGTGGCTCAGAGCACCATCAGGAATTGTTCTTGCCAGGACTAGTCTTTCATGTAGCTCTTGTTTCTTTAGAGGAAAAGTCTATTTAATGTCCCTTTGCCTTTCTAATCAATACAACCTTGTTTCCACATGCAAACCATGATTTGCCAGAGGAAAGTCCATGTCCTTATAAATAGCAACTTTTACAACTGGCTTCAAAAGGATAGATTTTTAAAAATAATGTACATTTCTTCTAATTAAGCAATAAATGCTGGAGAGGATGTGGAGAAAAGGGAACCCTCTTACACTGCTGGTGGGAATGCAAACTAGTACAGCCATTATGGAAAACAGTGTGGAGATTCCTTAAAAAATTGCAAATAGAACTGCCTTATGACCCAGCAATCCCACTGCTGGGCATACACACTGAGGAAACCAGAATTGAAAGAGACACATGTACCCCAATGTTCATTGCAGCGCTGTTTATAATAGCCAGGACATGGAAGCAACCTAGATGTCCATCAGCAGATGAATGGATAAGAAAGCTGTGGTACATATACACTATGGAATACTACTCAGCCCTTAAAAAGAATAAATTTGACTCAGTTCTAATGAGATGGATGAAATTGGAACCAATTATACAGAGTGAAGTAAGCCAGAAAGAAAAACACCAATACAGTATACTGACACATATATATGGAATTTAGAAGACAGTAATGATGACCCTGTATGTGAGACAACCAAGAGACACAGAGGTATAGAGTGGACTTTTGGACTCTGAGGGAGAGGGAAAGGGTGGGATGGTTTGGGAGAATGGCAGTGAAACGTATATTTTCGTGTAAGAAACGAAGCGCCAATCTATGTTCAATGTAGGATGTAGGATGCATGGGGCTGATGCACAGGATGATTCAAGTAGAGGATGTGGGGTGGGAGGTGGGAGGGGGCTTCGGCATTGGGAGATTGTGTTCACCTATGGCTGATTCGTGTCAATGTATGGCAAAACAAATACAGTATTGTAATTTAAAATAAATAAATAAATAAATTAAAAAACAAACAAAAAAAATAATAATGATAACAAAAATAAACAATACAATTGCATAAAACATTTATTTCACTTAGAGTCAGTCCTGGGTGAAGAGAATCTTTGGGAGTCAAAAACTGGCTTCCAGGGAGGCATGTTTTCTGCTTGTAAAATGTAGGAAAACTCTTCATTTTTTTCTTACTCTTCTCATTGGTAGATTGGTTTTTGATATGGATGTTGTAAGGGACAGTGTTTGCATGGTTGGTAATAAAACAAACAAAAACTGTGATATTCCTTTTACAGTTGAGAAGATATTAGCCTTGCACATATTTCCACTAATGAAAAAGAAGTGATTTGCCTGTAATTTGTTTGAGAACTTCCTGCCCGTAATATTTTCTACTACAGTACATTTCCTAGCAGACCTTCCCTGCCCTGAAATAGTTCTTCAGAAAAAATTATACGGGAGAAGGTAACCCTCAGGGCAAAAAGTGACTTTAGCACTAAGCTACTGTTGCTGCTGCTGCTGCTAAGTCACTTCAGTCTTGTCCAGCTCTGTGCAACCCCATAGACGGCAGCCCACCAGGCTCCCCCATCCCTGGGATTCTCCAGGCAAGAACACTGGAGTGGGTTGCCATTTCTTCTCCAATGCATGAAAGTGAAAAGTGAAAGTGAAGTCGCTCAGTCGTATCTGACTCTTTGTGACCCCATGGACTGCAGCCCACCAGGCTCCTCCGTCCATGGGATTTTCCAGGCAAGAGTACTGGAGTGGGGTGCCATTGCCTTCTCTGCACTAAGCCACTGGTAGACCTTTATTATGATTGTCATTGACCCTATCTCAGAAATTCATAGGTTCATTTCATCTTCTTTGCTGTCTAAAGTAGCCAAACCTCCCCTAAATGTAGTTTCTTCAAGAATTCCTATTACTGATTTGTTTGCTCAGTATTTTCTGCTCAGGAGGATCCTAAGGAGATAAAGTTGTATCTTGAAAAGTTAGGAGAATTTATTACTATTATTGTCATACCAGGGAAAGGAGATGAATTTATTTAGCAGCGTCTGAAAATAGAATTGCCTCAATGTTGATGCCTGCTGCTGATGCTAAATGATGAATACTAAGCACGTGGCACACACTTTGCACTTCTCTTCATTTATCTATTCTTCATATGTTGGTGCTTAAGGATACACAGAGCCCATTTTCACAGTGTTCTACTCTGGACTGAGAGCCAGGCGGTAGATGTCACTGATTATTTTTTGAGTGTCCATACCACATGAGGAACTGTACAAAACATAGCATGGGATTGTAGAAAGATCAGAAGTGTGTAGAATCTGACCAGAAATCCAGCATTTGAACTTCACCAAAGTTTAGTGACCTTGGGCAAATTACTTAGCTTTCCTGAGATTCACTGTCCTTAACTCTAAAATGGGAGTAATAATAGGTGTTCTCTGATTACTTAGAGAGTTGATATGAGGTTCCAGTGTGTTATTGGCTGGGCTAGAGTTCTGCACGGGCTTCCTTGGTGGCATAGTGATAAAAGAACCCATGTACAATGCAGGAGATGCAGGTTTGCTCCCCGGAGAAGGAAATGGCAACCCACTCCAGCATTCTTGCCTGGGAAATCCCATGGACAGAGGAGCTTGGTGGGCTACAGACAATGGGGTCACAAGAGTTAGCAACTAAACCACCACCACCAGAGTTCTACAAAATGTGGTGTTTCTGCATGCTGAAGGCCAAGGACAGTCCTTATTATAGCTATAGTGGGCAGCATCCCCCTTGCTTCATGAAGTACCTCCCAATACTTCTACCATGGAACCCTTGAGCCCTACGTTTATTTTCCTGGAGTATTAAACCTTTCATTATACAGAGGTCTGCTTCAAATGGTGCTCCTATGCAGAGTAGAAAGTATGTACATGAACTCTGGAGCCAGACACATTCAGCTACTGTGTGATCTTGGAAGCGATGCATAAACTCTCTCAGCATCCATTTCTTTAACTGTAAAGTAGAGATGAGTAGTGGTATGTGCTTCAGTAGGGTGGCTAGAAGGTTTGAGCTATGATTTTTCCAGTAGTCATGTGTTGATATGAGAGCTAGACCGTAAAGAAAGCTGAGTGCCAAAGAATTGATGCTTTTGAACTGTGGTATTGGAGAAGATTCTTGAGAGTCCATTGGACTGCAAGGAGATCCAACCAGTCCATCCTAAAGGAAATCAATCCTGAATATTCATTGGAAGGACTGATGCTGAAGCTAAAGTGCCAATACTTTGCCTACCTGATATGAAGAACTGACTCATTAGAAAAGACGCTGATGCTGGGAAAGATTGAGGGCAGGAGAAGGGGAAGATAGAGGGTGAGACAGTTGGATGGTATCACTGACTCAATGGACATGAGTTTCATCAAGCTCCGGGAGATGGTGAAGGACAGGGAAGCCTGGCCTGCTGCAGTCCTGGGGGTCACAAAGAGTCGGACACAACTGAGCAACTGAACTGAGTAGGTTTGAATGAGATGTCTTCTGAGTACCTAGCAGACAGTGGAATCACTAAATGGTAGTTCCTTTGGGAAACGGGAGTATAGTGGATGTCCACAATGCTCTCCCACTTGAGTTTTAATCTCTTCCTTTAAGGTAGGCAAGTATTGCATGAACCTCTGGGAATTTGGCAGTTTGTTTTCTGTCTCTGCAATCAGGGGGAAAGGGTTTGATGAAGGACCTAAAATCTCAAAATACATTCTTTAGAAACCTCAGCTACACGTCATCAGTAAAATTGAGCTAATTTTTAAGTTGAGAAAACTCAAGTCCAGAACAGGGGAAATGGGTTCGCCACGTGAGCCAATTAGTAAGTGGTAGAGCTGAGACTAAACGCAGGCAGTCTAACCCCAAAGCCTGTGTAGTTTCCACTGATGCCAAGCAAATTCACATAACTAGAGTCTCCAGATACTACTTGTGGCAGGTGATGGGGTAGGGGTGCATGGCAGGCATCCCAGGCCCCTGGCACCCACGTCTGTTCACTAATGAGGGTGCTTGCTGAAAATGGTAGTGGCACCTTAACTGTCATTTCCTCCAAAACCATCTTGCTGAAGCTCCCAATGACTGCTAAGATTTTGGCTGAGGAAAAAATAAAACTCTTCTCTGGCATAAAGTATTAGGGAGATGAAATCTGCTCTGGTCAGTTGCTAAGACCATGGCGGAATGGGTTGATAGGTAAGTCCTGTTTCTCTCTGGTTTCCTCTCTCACTTGCTAGCCTTTGGCTCCTCACAGATGACCCAGCGTGGCATGGAGTGGGTGTGCCACTGTAGCAGTGCTGCTGGTTGTATCTGTTGCCCAGGGGAGACTGAGTCTCAATATCTTTACCCATCTAAATTTGAGAACCCGTCTATCACCAGCTTCTAGCCTGCCCTTTCTTGTTGGTGTAGAACCCCTTGTCTCTGATTCTGGCCTGTTTCCTGGCTTCTTGTTTGTTTCCTTACAGCTGTCCTTCAAAGGCTCACCCATCTGACTCATCATCTCAGAGTGCCTTCATCAAACAGCTCATTTCCTGACTGTGACTATTCAGGTATAGGATACCTCATAATGTGTTGTTATTGTTCAGTAGCTAAGTCATGTCTGACTCTTTGCCATCACATGTACTGCAGCATGCTAGGCTCATCTGTCCTCCACTATCTCCTGGAGTGTGTTCAAATTCATGTCCTTTGAGTCAGTGAGGCTATCTAACCATTTCTTCCTCTGCTGCCCTCTTCTCCTGCCTTCAATCTTTCCCACCATCAGGGTCTTTTCCAATTAGTCGGCTGTTCGCATCAAATGGGCAAAGTATTGGAGCTTCAGTTTCAGCATCAGGCCTTCCAATGAATATTCAGGGTTGATTTTTTTTAAGATTGACTGGTTTGATCTCCTTGCAGTCAAAGGGACTCTCAAGAGTCTTCTCCAGCACCACAGTTCAAAGGCATAAATTCTTCTGTACTCAGTTTTCTTTATGGTCCAGCTCTCACATCTGTGCATGACTACTGGAAAAACCATACATAGCTTTGACTATATGACAAGCTGGAATCAAGATAGGTGGGAGAAATATCAACAACCTCAGATATGCAGATGCCACATTAATGGCAAAAAATGAGGAGGAACTAAAGAGCCTCTTGATGAGGGAGAAAGAGTAGAGTAAAAAAGCTGGCTTGAAACTCAACATTGAAAAAAATAAGATCTTGGCATCTAGTCCCATCACTTCATTGCAAATAGAACGGGAAAAAGTGGAAGCAGTGACAGATTTTATTTTCCTGGGCTCCAGAATCACTGAAGATGTTGACTGTAGCCATGAAATTAAAAAGATGCTTGCTCCTTGAAAGGGAAGCTATGACAAACCTCATAGTGTAGGCCTCCCCCAAAGAGCAAGACCTATCTCTTTCTCTTGCCTGATCTTCTACTATTCATGTAAACAATTTCATCTCAAGCCAAGCTTCTCTACCTATTTCCAGGACATACTCATTCCTGTACCTGGCACTGTTCATACGATTACTCTGTCCCTTAC
Organism: Nanger dama; assembly: GCA_917880005.1. Lineage (NCBI taxonomy): Eukaryota > Metazoa > Chordata > Mammalia > Artiodactyla > Bovidae > Nanger > Nanger dama. The sequence goes on from CAKJTW010000089.1 coordinate 1,276,099, forward strand.
CATTACTGACACTAGGAGCACCTTCTCTCTGCCTGTCTAATTCCATTGCACCCTGATCAGATACTGCCTCATGGTTAGTGACTATCCTTAATAGTGGGATCAGAGAGATTGTTCCCGTCTCAGACAATCAGAGCTCATAAAGCATATTTCCATCATTCTAAGAGGCAGCATTTATTTTTCAGAACAACTTTTCAGAAAGTAAAATGAAACAGTGAAGTACTACATGAAATGTATATAACAAGTATAAGACAGCTTTCATTTTCAGAACCATTAAAATGCCAAAAGAAACACATGGGCCTTAGCCTTGAGAAAAATTTGGTGCTTGTACAACCTTATCCAACACTTGGTCGTAGATTGGGAGAACTACCCTTTGTCTCCTGTGACTCTGTCTTGCTTCCCCAACTAAGTTGTCCATGCACTGGAGGAAAGGACTTCTTATTTTATCTTATTTTTAAAATTCTCCCCCAGATCAATCTTCACTTTTCCTGTCTATCCTTGTTCTGAGCACAAAGCCAGGCATACAGTAGGGTCTCAGGAAATCCTTGGAGAATCGGATTGATTGAATCCAATCAGCTTGAATCATTTGTCGCCTGCTGGGCCAAGACCAGTACAAAGTTGTATTCCCTGCACACAGAGCTCACTGGCTTAAGTCTGTTTTCTTTTGTTTTTAATATTGTTGACTCTAGTTTATTTTCTGCACTTTTCATAACTTTGGCTTTGTGTTCATATCACCCCTCCTCCACAGTCAGGTTGCAACAAAGAAAGGCCTTTCAGAGAGCACTGTGAATGAGCTGTCACTGTAACTATTTCCTTTCTTGGCTTTTAGATGCTCTTCTAGCCCCAAGATGGTGGGGTCCTGCAGGTGTATTATCGGGGGCCCTCCTTAGGTTTTCATTCTGGCCAGCATTGTAGCACTTTGCTTTCTACTCAAATGCCATTAATGGAGAACATGTTCTTTAGAAATAGGAAATATGTTCGTAAAAATCAATTCATACAGAAAAATACAGCCCTCTTCACAAAGAAGGAAATTAAGCATATTTGCAACCTGAGGAATAATTGACTTTGTTGAAATCCCTCCATCCAAAAGATCAGGCCTTTCTTAAAAGCTCTAAAGGGTAATTAATATGGTGTTCTTGACAAAAGTGCTGATTAGTAATGGCTTGCAGATTCATATTATTCAGCAATGTCTTTCAGAGGCTGTGTCCAACAAAAACATTCCAAGTGCCAGGGGAGCTGCTGGATCTGCTAATTGGAAATATGAAGATAGGGTGCAGTGCATTCTTTGGGCATTTAATTCTTTCAGTTGCCTTTCTCATTTCCTATAAAAGACCACATCTTTTGAATGACCTGAATTGGCAGAAGGAGGAAGAGTAGTTAAGTGTGCAGTAGACGATCATTTTTTGTAGGTTGGCAACTACCAAGGGGACAAGATCCAGTGAGTTCAGATGAATGAAAACCAGGGAAGAGGTAAGGGGTTAATTTTCAGGACCTGCTGAAGACAATGTCTCACTGCAAAATCTTTTGAAGATCTCAGTTTTCAGTAAGTGTGGGTGACATGACTGCAGATTGGAGGAGGTGAGCCAGTAGAGATAAAGATTAATTTTTGAAAAGAAAAGCTATCTGGAAAAATGGAGAAGGAGCACTTAGGGGTTAACTGCAGCCTGTGCTTAAGAGCGCTTTCCTTCCTAGCAGAACAACATGGCACTGTGTTTACAAGCAGAGACTTGAGAGTCAGGCTGGTTCTACCACTTACTACCTAGGTAACTTGAGTGAGTCTGTGCCTCAGTTTCTTTATCTATAAAATAGGTTAGTAAAGGTAGCTACCTCATGAGGTTGTGTGAAGATTAAATGAGTTGATGTATGCAAAGTATTAAGAATAGGGCCTTGATGATATTACTACCTAAGTAATTCTGAGTATGTTTTTTTGGTTTAGGATGATTTGTAATAAACCATAATCCCCTTGTGCTCCAGCTGCCCATCTTCAGCTTTCGGCTTGACAGGCAGTCCCTACTCTGTTCTCTTACTTGATTATTTCTGTTCAAAGACAAACACACTAAAAGTCACTATCTGTACCTACTAGGAAGCAATGAGATGAGACAAAAGTGTCTTTAGAGCAAAAAACTATACCATAGACCCTGAGTTTTCAGGTGCAGTAGGTAAGATTGGCTTGAGCCAAACCATTTGTCCACTTAAAAATCTCAGATCATTATGGTCAATGACAGAAAGGACAGATTTGCATCTGTGTGTTAGAGTTACATCTAACAAGATGTATTTTCCAGTGACATACTTGGGAACCCTCTTTGGTTTATTGAGTCTTCAATATCACCAGGGAAAGGAAAAACAGGGGAGTTAAACCAAGAGTGGAGTGAACAATGGCACAGCAAATTAGTAGAGTTTGGTTAAGTTTCCCCCTTGGCAATAAGGTCCCTCATTCTATTGAATATGCTTCATCTGTTGCTTTCTCTGACCCCGAGAGGCGCAGGCACCTAGCAGTCCACCCTGAATTCAAAGGCCTTCTGTTGTTTTCCTTTTTGCAGAATTAACCTCATATTTTTATCACTGGCACCCTCCTTTCAGAAGGCTTGTTTGTTTTTTAAAGAAATATGTATTGAGTTCCTGGACACGTCTTACTGTTTCTTTTGATCATTGTAACAACCTGTAACACCCTGGTATTATCCTTGTTTTATAGAGGAACTGAGTTTAAGTGAAGTTGGAGGTATCTGAGGTCATGAACTACTTTATTTGTTGTGACATTTTCCAAAATGGATATAGATTTATTGCTATCATTTTTTATTATAGGAAAAACTCATACATGGTGTTAAAATAAATGAGAATATACAGAAAGGCCTAAGGAAATGGAAAAAAAAACCCACTGTGAACATTTTGGTATATAGCCTTTAAAAACTGTTTCTCATTATCTACATATCTATTTCTTCATTTTTCTTTTAGATTATGGTTTATTAGAAGACACTGAATATAGTTCTGTATGATACACAGTAGGATCTTCTTGTTTCTCTATTTTATGTATAGTAGCTTGTTTCTGCTAATCCCATACTCTTGATTTATCCCTTACTCTTCCCTTTCTGCTTTGGTAACAATAGTTTGTTTGCTTTGCCTTTGAGTCTATTTCTTTTTGTTAAGTAAGTTCGTTTGTGTCATATTTTAGATTCCGCATAGAAGTGAACATATCTCTTTCTCTATCGCTTCATTTGTATTTGAGGAACCTCTCAGATAGCAGTCCATCACTAATCAGGGCTGATCTGACTGACACAAGTATTGTAGAAAGTTCCACTATTTGTCAATAGGCCCATTTCTGCTTGTGCATCTATCTAGCATGCTGGACATGCAAAGCAGATTAATCAAGAAAGTTGGAATCACTCTAAAATGTTAGACACCAGTTTCCCTTGAATGCCATGAGCCCCCCCTCACTCTGGATGGACTCTGCTTCTCTTCCACACTTCCTCTTATAGCCCACTCTCCCAATTTCTCTGAAAGGCACTGTGAATCTCTGACATCATAGCAGACCAGGAGAAAAGAAGAGGTTACACATTGGGTGGGTATAAGGCATGAAATCTTTGGTGACCTGAATGTCATTTTTCATCATTTTCAAGGTCAGTGCTTTCCAACCTCCTGCATTGCAACTGTGACATAAGTGGACAACATTTCTATGGAACCCTGGTGTAAAAATATGAGATTCTAGCTCCCAGGGGTGATCAGTATTGGGACTTTGAGACTGACGGGTCAATATATCATCAGTGCATAGACAGACTTGTAACTCTTTTGCAGCATACCAGAGTGCTAGGCCTGGAGGAGGAAATGGCAACCCACTCCAGTATTCTTGCCTGGAGAATCCCATGGTGGGCTAGAGTCCATGGGGTCACAAAGAGTCAGACATGATTGAGCAGCTAAACACAGAGTGCTGGGGCAGGTTGATTAGGAAGCACTGCTAGTTAATAACATTCTGTCCACCTCTCCTTACATAGCTCTCCTGGTTATATCTCTATTGGCCTCTCCTGGTTCCAACTTCCTCATGGCTTCTGGCAGATATTCTATCAGATAAGATTTGGCTTATAGATTATAATTAGATTGCTGGTGACAATGCTTTGGCTCCAAGAAAGAAGAGTGAGTGAGTAACAGGTGCTGCCAGAATATAAAGTGAGCCTGTGAAATCCCTACAGAAACATGAGACAATGCATCAGGTACTCTAGAAAAGTACCCGATCCAAACATACTAAAGTCTCTTGTTTTTGTGATATTTCACTTTTAGCAACAAGGGATGCTGGAGGATTACAGAGGATGTGAAAGGCTGTCTAGTGTGGTGGTAAAGAGTGTGCTGCTTCAATCATTTCAAGCTGGGTTCTGATCCCAATTCTGCCACTTCATGTCTGTGTGATATGGGGCACATTACTTGGCCTCAGTTTTCTCATCTCTAAAATGAAGACAATAAAAGCAATATGGTTCTATACATCTGTGTCTCTTTTGCTGTCTCACATAAGGGTTATCGTTACCATCTTTCTAAATTCCATATATATGCGTTAGTATACTGTATTGGTGTTTTTCTTTCTGGCTTACTTCATTCACTCTGTATAATAAGCTTCTGGACTCTGTGGGAGAGAGAGAGGGTGGGATGATTTGGGAGAATGGCACTGAAACATGTATAATATCATATGAAACAAGTCGCCAGTCCAGGTTCGATGCATGATACTGGATGCTCGGGGCTGATGCACTGAGATGACCCAGAGGGATGGTACGGGGAGGTAGGAGGGAGGGTTTCAGGATGAGGAACACGTGTATACGTGTGGCGGATACATGTTGATGTATGGCAAAACCAATACAATATTGTAAAGTAATTAATCTTTAATTAAAATAAACAAATATATATATATATATATATATATAAAGTAATATGGTTGGATGATTTCTCAGGTGTAGGAGAATGAGCATCATGCTCTTGAGAGAGCCTGAGGAGAGGCCAGGGGACTGGTGGTAGAGCCGGATTTCAGTTAAAGAAAGAAGTGTTCTGAGAAGAAGTTGGGCGTGTTGGAGAATTTGCCTACCTTGCAATGCTGATTCCAGAAAGCTCAGTGGAAAAGCTTGGCCAGATGATATAGGGAAAGGAAGTACAAAGAAGTCCTAGAAGTGAAAGAGGATTGGGACTAAATCAGGACATTCAGACATTTTGATCCTTTCGCTATTGTACTTTTATGAGAGGTGGTTGGGTGAATGTCTTTTCTTCCTCACTAAAATCCTAAAGGGGATAACTCCTCTTGGTAGTCCCCACAGGCCACACAATAAGTATTTAAGAAAGACTTGAATGGTAAAAATATTCTCATCTGGAACTTCTTTGTGGCCCAGTGATTAAGACTTTGCCTTCCAATGCAGGGGGCATGGGTTCTATCCTTGGTCAGGAAGATAAGATCCCACATGCATGCTAAGTTGCTTCAGTCATGTCTGACTCTTTGTGACCCCACAGACTGCAGCCCACCAGGCTCCTCTGTCCATGGGACTCTCAAGACAAGAGTGCTGGAGTGGGTTGCCATTTCCTTCTCCAGGGGATCTTCCTAAGATCCCACATGCCTCATGGCCAAAACACCAAAACATAAAACAGAAGCAATATTGTAATAAATTCAATAAAGTCTTTAAAAAATGGTCTACATCCAAAATTTTAAAAAAATTATCTGATGATAATATAATGTTTTAAGGTCACCCAGAAGGTACAACCTTGTCAAAGGAAAGCATTAAAATATTTAAATAGAGTATACCCAAGGGTTTCCCTTATTGCCATTTCTCAATATCACTGTACTCCTGCCAAGATCTCCCAGTGCGCTGGTCAGGAGTGATTTCCCCTCTTCCTGCTACCATGGCGTTCCAGCTTTCCTGCGATCTATACTTCATCAGAGTTTCCAGCATCTGGGGTCTGGAGTAAAAGCCAGGCTCAGAAGTCTGATCTTTCCAGAGTCTCCAGGGAAGCCTCACTTGTTGCTGAATATGCCCCTGTCCACACACTAGACCTCTCACAAAAGTTGTGCATTTTGGCTAATATCTGCCCTTGCACTTGATAGAGACCATTCAGGCTCTGATTTCTCTCCCTGTTGATTAAATCTAGATCACTTTCTATAATAAGCCAGCTAGTAAATATTTTGGGCTTCTCTGTTGGCTTAGTGGTAAAGAATCCACCTGCCAATGCAGGAGATGTGAGTTTGATCCGTGGGTTGGGAAGATCCCCTGGAGAAAGAAATGGTAACCCACTCCAGTATTTTTCCCTGGAGAATCCCATGGACAGAGGAGCCTAGTGGGTCCATGGGGTCGCAAAAGAGTTGGACAGGACTTAGCGACTAAACAGCAGCAACAAAGTAAATCTTTTAGGCTTTGTGGGCCATAGAGTCTTTGTCGCTACTAATCAACGCTGTCTTTGTAGTGCAAAAGCAGCTACAGACAATACTTAAACAAACGATAAATGACTAAGCATTCCAATAAAATGTTATTGACAAAAATAAGCAGCAGATTTGGCTGGCAGGGTGGAAGTTTGCAACATCTGGAAAGTTCCACGTGTTTGCACACTTTGATTTCATAACTGTAATGTGGCTACTTGATCATACCATTCGTTTGCCATTAGTTTTTTTTTAATAATAATTATTTATTTGGCCTCCTCTGGTCTTAGTTTTTGTCTCACAGGATAAAACTGTGAGACATGTTGTGTCATGTGGGATCTTTTGTTGTGGCACATGGACTCTCTAGTTGTGGCACACAAGCTCAGTAGTTGAGATGCTTGGGCTTGGTTGCTCCACAGCTTGTGGGATCTTAGTTCTCTGACCAGGGGTTGAACCCACATCCCCTGCATTGCAAGGCAGATTCTTAACCACTGAAAAGTGAAAGTGTTAGTCACTCAGTCGTGTCCAACTCTTTACTACCCCATATACTATATATAGCCCATCATGCTCCTCTGTCCATGGAGTTCTCCAGGCAAGATTTAGAGTGGGTTGCTATTTCCTTCTCCAGGGCATCTTCCCGACCCAGAGTTTGAACCCAGGTCTCCTGTATTGCAGGCAGATTCTTTACCATCTGAGCCACCTTAACCACTGAGCCACCAGGCAAGCCCCCAGCTTTGCCATTCTTAACAGAGTCAAAGACAGGGAATTCATTCAATGTGTCAGTCTGAATCATCATCTTCTTCAGTCACTGAGTCGTGTCTGATTCTTTGCGATCCCATGGACTGCAGCCTGCCAGGCCTTCATGTCCATTGAGTCAATGATGCCATCCAACCATCTCATCATCTGTCGCCCTCTGAATAATAGTCAGCCTGAATACCTGACCATTATTGCCCTTTTACCCCTGAGTATGTCTTTGCCACTATGGTCAACATGGGGGACTACTGAATTCTTGGGGTTTCTTCTCCAGGCTGCAATTTCAGGAACTCTGATGAATGACCTTGGAGTCTCTTGGTAAATGGCTATCAAATTCCTTTTTGTCCACCTAGTCTCTACTTGGTATCTGATGTTGTTTTCTTTCTTTTCCTTCATGATTTTCCATTATCTGAAAGATGACCTTCCCCTTGCAATACACTTTTTGATTTACTGTTTAGCCAAGATCCTCTTGACTTTACCCTATGGTACAGGTTAACCAGGATTTGTAGTCAGAAAAAGAGAGGCCTGAGTGAGCAGTTTTCTCTTGATGAGCTTGGCCTAGGTTTGGCCTCTTGATTAGATCTTCTCACAATGTACCAAAAATACATCTGTTAAATGTGAAATCCTTGATTAGATCCTGAAATAGTAAAAGGGCATTAGTGGAAAAAATGATGAAATCTAGTAATTTAGTTAATAAGAATACGCCAATTTTTAAAGCTTGTTTTATGTTGGAGTATACATGTAGTGACAGTTTCAGGCAGACAACAGAGGGACTCAGCCATAAATATACATGTATCCATTCTCCCCCAAACTCCCCTCCCATCCAGGCTGCCACATAACATTGAGCAGAGTTCCCTGTGCTATACAGTAGGTCCTTGTTGGTTATCCATTTTAAATATGGCAGTGAGTACATGTTCATCCCAGACTCCATAACTATCCCTTCCCCCTGGCAACCATTAGTTCATTCTCTAAATCTGAGGAATAAACCAGTGTTAATTTCTTCCTTTTGATAAAGGTACTATAGTTACACAAGGTATTGACATAAGGGGAAAGTGAGTATAGAGTATCTGGGAGCTCTCTGTACTCTTTCTGCAACTTTTCTGTGAATCTAAAATTATCCCAAAATACATAGTATGTATGTGTGTATATATATATATATACATATATATATATGTATATATGTATATATATACACATATATATATGTATATATGTATATATATATATATATGTGTATATATATGTGTGTGTGTGTATGTATATATATATATGTATATATATATATGTATATATATATATGTATATATATATATATGTATATATATATATGTATATATGTATATATATATTTAAAGCACTGCCTGCTTAACTGATTTGTGTGGATCACAACAAACTGTGGAAAATTCTTAAAGAGATGGGAATACCAGACCACCTGACCTGCTTCCTGAGAAATCTGTATGCAGGTCAAGAAGCAACAGTTAGAACCAGACATGGAACAACAGACGGGTTCCAAGTTGGGAAAGGAGTATGTCAAGGCTGCATATTGTCACCCTGCTTATTTAACTTATATCCATCATCATGCAAAATGCTGGGCTGGATGAAGCACAAGCTGGAATCAAGATTGCTGGGAGAAATATCAGTAACCTCAGATAAACAGACGACACCATCCTTATGGCAGACAGTGAAGAAGAACTAAAGAGATTCTTGATAAAAGTGAAAGAGGAGAGTGAACAATTTGGGTTAAAACTCAACATTCAGAAAATGTAGATCATGGCATCCAATCCCATCACTTCATGGCAAATAGATGGGAAAACAATGGAAACAGTGAGAGACATTATTTTGGGGGTTCCAAAATCACTGCAGATGGTGACTGCAGCCATGAAATTAGAAGATGCTTGCTCCTTGGAAAAAAGGCTATAACCAACCTAGACAGCATGTTAAAAAGTGGAGACATTACTTTACCAACAAAGGTCCATCCAGTCAAAGCTATGGTTTTTCCAGTAGTCATGTATGGATGTGAGAGTCGGACTATAAAGAAAGCTATGTGCCGAAGAATTGATGCTTTTGAATTGTGGTATTCAAGAAGACTCTTGAGAGCCCCTTGGACTGCAAGGAGATCCAACCGGTCAATCCTAACGGAAATCAGTCCTGAGTATTCATTAGAAGGACTAATACTGAAGCTGAAGCTCCAATACTTTGGCCACATGAAGCAAAGAACTGACTCACGTGAAAAGACTCTGATGCTGGGAAGGATTGAGGGCAGGAGGAGAAGGGAACGACAGAGGCTGAGATGGTTGGATGGCATTACTGATGTGGTGGACATGAGTTTGAGTTGGTGATGGACAGGGAAGCCTGGTATGCTGCAGTCCATGGGGTCGCAAAGAGTCGGACATGATTGAGCAACTGAACTGAACTGAGTTAACTGATCTCTTACCCTCACCCCTCCTACTTCATTGCTAGGTATGATGACAATATTTATCTGTGATAGCAGCTGCAAGGTGATTCCCTCTGCCCCACCCCCTACATTGCTTCCCTGGAATGACATAGGCTGAGGACACTTCTGGACTAGATACAAATGCACTTCTTTCATACTTCTCTCCTCTGGCTACATACATTTTCAAAGATAGATCCTTAACACACAGTGAGAGCAAAGAGTGTGGAGTCTCTTGAACTGTCAATAGAAAAATAATCCTTTTGGGTTTTTGGTCTAGAGGACATAAACTGTGTAACAGTGGGCAAAGAAAAAAATAGTTTGTTGGGTTGATCCCTCGTTAGGGAATAGATTCCTAATATTCAGTGTTTCCTAAATTCTTTTTCAATGACTGCCTATTCAATGGGTCAGTGGAAAAGGGGACCAGACAGAGTGACTTGACAGGAGGTTAAAAGGTATGCAGTTTCTGTTGCCCCCTAATTAATGTGGCCCAGAGTTCTTCCTTCTTATGAGCTAGGCCTAGGGCTTTAAAATGTTCCCTATTAAAATGCAAATGTTGCCTAGTTAGGGGTATAAGTCAAGTAAAACTAAACAGTGCCTGAATGAAGTATGAGGACCCACAGGGGAGCTGTGGTGGGTAGTTATGTTTCTGCTTCTTATGTTTTGGTCAAAACTATTTTAAGTACTTCCATGTACAATAATATAAAAATAGCTTTGAGGAAAAATACATAAATGAATTGTTTTTTGGTTGGGCCCTTTTATATGCAAAGATGCTTTGATTTAGCTATTTTCTTCATTGGGTGAAATGTAGGTCCAGTTCACCATCTGTTTGTTGGGTAGGACAAGCAAAGGTTTGATGCCCTGCTGCTGCTGCTGCTGCTAAGTTGCTTCAATCGTGTCCGACTCTGTGTGACCCCATCAGGCTTGCCCATCCCTGGGATTCTCCAGGCAAGAACACTAGAGTGGGTTTCCGTTTCCTTCTCCAATGCATGAAAGTGAAAAGTGAAAGTGAAGTCACTCAGTCATGTCCGACTCCTAGCGACCCCATGGACTGCAGCCCACCAGGCTCCTCCATCCATGGGATTTTCCAGGCAAGAGTACTGGAGTGGGCTGCCATTGCCTTCTCTGGTTTGATGCCCTAGGAACAGGAAAATTAGGTTGATGCAGAAGATATAAGATGTAGAGATTGAGGCCCAAAGAGTCAGGTATGGCAAAAAGGAAGAGGCAACCTATCACTCATTCATTGGTTAATTCAACACATTTTTGGGGTGCTCAGCTGTGAACCAGGCGCTATTCTAGGCACCGAGGGAACAGACAAAATTCACCGTCTTCTCAAGGCTTGTAAACAAACATATATGTTAAGAGGAAGTAAGTGCTATGTAACTAAAAAAATCGGGGTAAGGGAATAGTGATAATGAGACAAGTGGGTGCTGTCTCAGAACTGGGGGAGCATTGATATAGAGGCTGAAAACACCAGTGTAGCAACAAGCCAACACCAGTGAACAAGTGATGCTAAAGACAAATGCTGACACTTGGGCAGAAGTATTTTTTCTCTACTTTAGTCTGTCCTTTGTTGGATGTGGTGGACTTCAGCCCACAAGTATTGATCAGAATCCTAAAGGAGTCTAAAGAACAGGGGCAAATCTTGCCTCCGATTGAGAGTGGCATAGAGTTTTATATATGCTCATTAAAACATCTTGACATTTGGAAACTTTCCTTTATATGCCCACTGTGGCTTGTATTTATGCTGTCTTGCAAACCACATGCACTTCTACTTTCCTCATAGCCTACAGCTTGGATTAAAGGGGTGTGTTGCAGTTAAACCAGAAAGGGAGGAATTTTCCAAAGCCAAGTGGAAAATCTTAAAATTGGTGGTAAAATTTCGGCCCTGGAGGCTTAACATCTAAGCAGTTCTTAAAAGGCAAAAAATATGACAGTCCCTAATACCATACTTGATTAAAATCTGTGCTTAGTAGATATTTGAATGTATGAATAAATGAATTAAACAAATGCCACACAGGAGAAACTCGAAGGAAAAAAATTTTTTTTTTAATGGCTTTCTGTGATAGGAGTTAGACTTTTTCTCCAAACGTAAATTCCCACTGTGAATTTGCATCTTTTGAAATAAGGCCATTTATAAGCAGTTAATGAAACCTCTTTTTTTCCTTAAAAGCTACTGTATGCTAATTAAATAGGGTCAGTTCATTTCTCTCACTTAAAGAACTAGTTAATGTATGTTATGTACTTATAAGTCAAAACACTGTGATCTCATTGCATCCACATCATTTCAGGACCTTGGTGTTCATAGACCTAAGAGCAATCTTTTAAAATCAACTCATTCTCTTTAAGAATAAGCAGAAGACACCCCCTCCCCAATTTTTCAGTTATCCGATTTAGATGCCTCAGAGTTCTTTCTCCCTTTATGAGATGACTAGCTCAAATTATCTTAGCCATGGTACTTGAACTCCTCATTTACTTTAAAATGCTACTATTTTAAAATTTAATCAGAAAAAAATGTATTCTGTCCAAATTGCAGATCAACAAACATGATTGAAGAGGACAAGTATTTTCTCTCTCTTTACTTGCACATATCAAGAAGATACAAAGATTTGTATCCAGACTCTTCAAAATGGAATTTCTAATGCCATCACTCCTGCTTTATCCCAAGAGAAGAGAGCAAATCAATTCTAGTTCATGTTTTCCTTCCTGGCCAAGGCAGAAAATATTCATCATTCTCTGGGCAGAAGGTCATAAGGTCTCCTTGAATCATGCTTTGCTTTCACATTCAGCTATTTGATAAAAGTTTCCCTGGAGACTTTTTGAATAAAGAGATCACCTCTCCAGAATAAATGTGTTCACCTTTTTTTTTTTAATTGCAACACAAGAATTCATCTGAGATCCTGATAATAGAAATAGCTTACAGACTATAGCCAGTGATTGCAAGACTGGTTTCTGCCAAGCCATCCCTTCTTTCTCATCAAGAACTCAAGCGAAACTATCTAAATGTTAACTATCTTGTTTTTGATTAAGAGCCAGCAAATAATCACTTGTGAATCCCACGTTCATTACCCAAGTACTTTCTTAACTGTGATGAATACCTGGACAGACTCTAATTTTATAGGCTAATGGTTATAGAAACCTAGAACCCAAAGAGATCTTAGAGATTATAAAGTCCAACCATATCATCTAAGAAAGGGGAAAACTGAGACTCAGCAGAGAGGTAGCTTGCACAAGTCAGTGGTATACCTAGGATTATATGGCAATTTTCTTGAGTCCCAATCTAGTACACTTTAAACTATCCTTTCATTGGTTCAGTTTCGTTCAGTCACTCAGTTGTGTCAGACTCTGTGACCCCATGGACTGCAGCACACAAGGGTTCCCTGTCCATTACCTACTTCCAGAGCTTATGTAAACTCATGTTCATCAAGTCGGTGATGCCATTCAATCATCTCATCCTCTGTCATCCCCTTCTCCTCCCGCCTTCAATCTTTCCCAACATCAGGGTCTTTTCCAATGAGACAGTTCTTCACATCAGGTGGCCAAAGTATTGGAGTTTCAGCTTCAGCATCAGTCCTTCTAATGAATATTCAGGACTGATTTCCTTTAGGATGGACTGGTTAGATCTGCTTGCAGTCCAAGGGACTCTCAACAGTCTTCTCCAACACCACAGTTCAAAAGCATCAATTCTTCAGTGTGTAAATATCTTCAGCATGGTTATATTTCCAGCAGACTACTTTCTTTGTGTGTAGTTGATGACCATATCCCATTGGTGGTATTAGGAGAAGGAAAGTAATCTTGTCTTTTCTTCTCCTTTGCCCAGATGTTAGTCACCTTCCATCTGGCATCAGCTATTTTGTTAAAGATACATATTTTCCTCAGTAGATATCTCACATTGATGAGTAAACAGATAATTTCAGGCTCTTTTGTTATCTGCTATTATAGAACTGTGTTCTTTTTATCATAGTATTTATTTACCTCTGTGTGTCTAATTTCAGACTGAGGTTTGAGAGGCAGATTGTGTGATGTTTAACCACATATACACTCTTAAGTCTAACTGCTTGGGTTCAAAACATGGCTCCCCCAACTTAACTATTTGACTTTGGGCAATATGCTTAATGTCTTCATTCTTTAGTGTCATCATCTTCAAAATAGAGATAACAGTGGTACCCTCCTCAGTCTCCAGAAAGGTTCAAACAGAGAAGCAGAACCACTAGAAGTGATAGAGAATAAAGGATTTTATTATAAGGATTAGATGTGATGCAACTTTAAGAGCAAATTAGTTTCCATAAGGCTCATTTCAGCATTTGACATTGAGCCTAAAGTCAGCAGGGCAAGTGGGAAAACAAAGACAAATTGGAGCCTAAGAGAACATCATCAATCCTGCAGGACAGTCTGGAAACTGTGACTGGCTTTCACTGCATCCAGCCTTGGATGAGTGACCTGCAGGAGAAGCTGGTGCTTCTCACTGTGTTGCTGCACACTTACCTGCTCCAGAATTCAGAGGAGCTGTAGCTCTGCTTCCTGTTCTATGTCAGTGAGATAGGCCAGTGGATCAGCAACCATGATCATGAACTGAAACAGGTCCTGGCCCCACAGTGACCTTCAGAGTGTTAAAAATGTGTGCTGACACACACTGACTGAATTCTTCCTTCAAAGGCTGCGGTTTATTGGGGAGGGGCTCCAATCTCTGACAGGCACAACTGTGAGTCTCTCTCTGATGCTGCTAAGTCACTTCAGTCATCTCCGACTCTGTGCAACCCCGTAGATGGCAGCCCACCAGGCTCCCCCATCCCTGGGATTCTCCAGCCAAGATCACCAGAGTGGGTTGCCATTTCCTTCTCCAGTGCATGAAAGTGAAAAGTCAAAGTGAAGTTGCTCAGTCGTGTCCGACTCTTAGAGACCCCATGGACTGCAGCCCACCAGGCTCCTCCATCCATGGGATTTTCCAGGCAAGAGCACTGGAGTGGGGTGCCATTGCCTTCTCCAGAGTCTCTCTCTAGGTTCTAGTAACTGCTCCCTCTACTTGTCCCTGAAGGCCTAGAGATGGTAAAGGCTCCACTGCTCTTGTTAACTTTAGAGTGCCTCATCATCCTTTGTTGGTTCCCTTAACCTTTCCCATACCACTGAAGTAGCCCCTTCATTAAACTCTTCTAAAATACCCTTCAGAATGTGCCTTATGTTTCCTTCTATAACTTGAAACATCATCAGTCTAATACAGTATCCAAAGGAAGTACTGAGGCTTGTGCCGTATGGGAACAACAGGGTCTAGGTGCCAGATAACACTCATAGTCTGTTGTGGAAGAGCATCCTGGTTCTCAGTTATGGTGGTGAGAACCCCAGTATAGCTGAAGGTGCCATGATACAGAACTAACTTTCTCAGAAAGAACTGGTTAGATCCTAGTGGACAAACAAGATAAACTTTACTCTCACCAGGAAGCTAAGGCAGAAGCTCTGTTATCTAGATTGAATCATCATGAGATAAGGAGCAGGCATGTCACAGGAATGTTATTCCAGGAGCCACTCTGGGCTCTTTGGATACCATACATGAGGCAGAACAACTAAGGTCAACCCTGCCCATCAGAGGAGATAAAGCTCCCAATACGCTCCCAGACATAGGTAGGAGTTGTAGGGTAATCTAGAAGACCTAGGGTCTTCCTGGTGGCTCAGCAGTAAAGAATCCACTGCAATGCAGGGGCCACAGGAGACACGGGTTCAAACCCAGGGTCAGGAAGATCCCCTAAAGGAAGGCGTAGCAACCCACTCCAGTATTCTTGCCTGGAGAATCCCATGGACAGAGAAGCCTTGCAGTCTACAGTCCATAGGGTTTTAAAGCAAGCCTGTAGTTGCCAGTAAATAGTAAATAATTTCAAAGACATCGTGAAGTAGGAGAGGGCAAACTGTGAGTTCATTTCAGTTCAGTTCAGTCGCTCAGTCATGTCTGACTCTTCGCGACCCCATGAATTGCAGTGCACCAGGCCTGCCTGTTCATCACCAACTCCCAGAGTTCACTCAAAGTCATGTCCATTGAGTTGGTGATGCCATCCAGCCATCTCATCCTCTGTCATCCCCTTTTCCTCCTGCCCCCAATCCCTCCCAGCATCAGGGTCTTTTCCAATGAGTCAACTCTTCGCATGAGGTGGCCAAAGTATTGGAGTTTCAGCTGTAGCATCAGTCCTTCAACGAACACCCAGGACTGATCTCCTTTAGGATGGACTGGTTGGACCTCCTTGCAGTTAGATGAGGCCAAGTTGCAAAGGGCATTAGTGCCAAACAAAGGAGTTTGGATTTGAAACGGTATTAGATAATGAGCCATTGATAGCTTTTTAGCATTTAGTTTTTTCAAAGATAGACTTTTGAAAAGTAAATTGTCATGTTAACGATTTAGGGATGTCTATACTGCCAATATGGAGAGAAACTGATAGTGGTGATGATAACATTTGTCATTCGGAGAAGGCAGTGGCACCCCACTCCAGTCTTCTTGCCTGGAAAATCCCATGGACGGAGGAGCCTGGTAGGCTGCAGTCCATGGGGTTGCTAGGAGTCGGACACGACTGAGCGACTTCACTTTCACTTTTCATTTTCCTGCATTGGAGAAGGAAATGGCAACCCACTCCAGTGTTCTTGCCTGGAGAATCCCAGGGATGGGGGAGCCTGGTGGGCCGCCGTCTATGGGGTCACACAGAGTCGGACATGACTGAAGCGACTTAGCAGCAGTAGCAGCAGCAGAGCACATTCTAGGTGTCAGGCATGTGCCCCACCCTTTATATACAATATATTATTTAATCTTTAAAATAACTCTTATATACTCAGTATTACTAATATTATGCTTGTTTTACACATAAAGTAACTGAGCCTCAAAAAGGTAGAACATTTTACTCAAAGTGCTAAAGCTAGAGTTGAGCCTAGGATTGAATGGCTCCAAACTCTGGGCTTAAAATCTCATAAACAGACTATCTCCATTTCCCATTCTGTTGTCTTCTCTTCTCATCTCATCTACCTGTGGCCTTTTTATCCTGAAGTTGGCATTGTCCCCTCAGCAATATTACAAAGGATGCCAGCTTTATTCATGAACACCAAAAACTGCCTTCATTCTCAGGCAGATACTGGGCTTTCTGCCAAAGTAATGGCCCTGATAGAAATCTTCATCCAATCCTCCTACATTTGGACAGCAGATGATGAGAAAGGAGAGTCTGGAAACTTTGAAGCTGACTTTGGAGTTGCCCTCTACAGTTTCCCTGAGGAGGCCTTAGAATGAGTTACCAACTTTCCTGACTGCATTTGCTGATCCTTGGAGAGGAACTATTATCTAGCTCTCTCAAAGGACATTTATGAACTTTGGCTTCCAATGACCACCAAAGCTTTGGGAAGAAACCTGGTGCTTTTAGAAGAGGAAAGAAACTCATCTGAAAAGCTAAACCTTCGTTATGATGGGATGTTCAATTATTTTCTCCCCACTTTCCTATACTCACTTGGTATTTCTTTTTATTTATTTATTTGTTTTTCCTTCAGTAAGTATTTATTTATTTTTTACTTGAAGGATAATTACTTTAGAGAATTTTGTTGTTTTCTGTCAAACATCAACATTAATCAGCCATAGGTGTGCATATGTCCCCTCTCTCTTGACCCTCCTTCCCATCTCCCTATTTCCTACTTACCTATTTTTTGGCTGCCCAGTTTGGCATGTGAGATCTTATTTCCCATCCAGGGATTGAACCTGGGCAGGCACTCAGCAGTGAAAGCACAGAGTCCTAACCACTGGATTGCCAGGGAAGTCTCCTTTACTTGTTATTTTCAAGTGAATGTCTGAGTTAGGAAGAGCCTTGAGGATCTAGTCCTCTCTCTTCAGCTTACACATGAGAAAACCAAAGCCTATAGAGCAGAAAGGACTTGCTCATAGTTCCAAAGTAAGTTAATGTTAGAGCCAGAACTAGAACCAGTGTCTCCTGGCCTCTTGGTCAGTTACCCCTTCCTGATTCTTTTTACTGTCTATTCCTGGTTTATGTTTTTACAGTTAGCATGTAAGCTGCTGAAGAAAGTAATGCATTCTATATTTTTATATGTTTATGAAACGCTTAAAGGTACTTGGCCTACAATAAGTTCTCTGTGAATGATTGTTATGATGACATTTTTTCCCCATTGACCACAGTTGGAGCAAAACAAATCTCTCACAGTTTTGAAGCATTGAGTCAGATTGAAATCATCTTTCCCATTTTAATTTCATCTTGGTCCTGTGGTCCTGTGGCCAGTTCAGTCTTCTCATTATGCAAAAGTTCTATCAAACAGGCCCAGGTCACCAAAGGATATTATCTATGTTGAGGAATGTTCCTTGTATGCCTGCTTTCTGGAGAGTTTTTGTTTTTTATCAGAAATGAGTGTTGAATTTTGTCAAAGGATTTCTCTGTGTCTATTGAGATATTCATACGGTTTTTAATCTTTCAATTTGTTAATGTGATTTATCACTTTGATTGATTTGTGAATACTGATTAATCCTTGCATCCTTGGAATAAAGCCCACTTGATTATGATGTGTGATCTTTTTAATATATTGTTGGATTCTGTTCACTAGAATTTTGTTGAGGATTTTTGCATTTATTTTCATCAGTGATATTGGTCTGTGGTTTTGTTTTATGTGGCATCTTTGTCTCATTTTGGTATTAGGGTGATGATGGGCTCATAGAATGAGTTTGGGAGCTTACCTTCCTCTGCAGTTTTCTGGAAGAGTTTGAGTAGGATAGGTGTTAGCTCTTCTCTGAAATTTTGGTAGAATTCACCTATAAAGCTATCTGGTCCTGGGCTTTTGTTTAAGATTTTTTATTAGAGTTTTGTTTTCATGCTTGTGATGGGTCTGGCCAAATTTTCTGTTTCTTCCTGGTTCAGTTTTGGAAGATTATACTTTTCTAAGAATTAGTCCATTTCTTCTAAGTTTTCCATTTTGTTGGCATATAATTCCTCATAGTAGTCTCATATGATCCTTTGTATTTCTATACTGTCTGTTGTGAATTCTCCATTTTCATTTCTAAATTTATTGATTTGCTTCTTCTCCTTTTTTTCTTGATGAGTCTGGCTTATGGTTTGTCTATTTTATTTATCTTCTCAAAGAACCGGTTTTAGTTTTGTTGACCTTTGCTATAGTAATCTTCATTTCTTTTTGCTTATTTCTGCCCTAATTTTTATGATTTCTTTCCTTATACTAATCTTGAGGTTCTTCTGTTTTTTTTTTCCTAGTTGATTTAGATGTCAAGTAATGTTGTTTATTTGATATTTCTCTTGTTTCTTAAAGTAGGCTTGTAGTGCTATGAATCTCAATCTTAGCTCTGCTTTTACTGAATCCGATAGGGTTTGTGTTGTGTATTCATTTTCATTTCTTTCTATGCATATTTTAATTTCATTTTTTATTTCTTCCATGATCTGTTGGTTATTCAGAAGCATGTTGTTCAGCCTACATATGTTTGTACCTTTTTATAGTTTTTTCCCCTGTAGTTGACATCTAATCTTACCACATTGTGAGCAGAAAAGACTCTTGAAATGATTTCAACTTTTTTAGATTTACCAAGGTTGGATTTACAGCCCAGGATATGATCTATTCTGGAGAATGTTCAGTGTGCACTTGAGAAAAGGTAAAATCCATTGTTTGTGGGTGAAATGCCCTTTAGATATCAATTAGGTCTAACTGGTCCATTATATCATTTAAAGCTTTTGTTTCCTTGATAATTTCCTGTTTGATTGATGTATCCATAGGTGTGAGTGAGTATTAAAGTACCCCACTATTGTGTTGCTGTTAATTTTCCCTTTCATACTTGTCAGCATTTGCCTTATGTATTGTGGTTCTCTTATGTTGGGTGCATATATATTTATAATTTATATCTTCTTCTTGGATAGATCTTTTGATCATTTTGTGGTGTCTTTCTTTGTCTCTTATCATGATCTTTATTTCAAAATCTATTTTTTCTGATATGAGTATTGCTACTCCTGCTTTCTTTTGGTCTCTATTTGCATGAAATATAATTTTCCAGCCCTTCACTTTCAGTCTGTATGTGTCCCTAGGTTTGAGGTGGGTCTCTTGTAGGCAGTATATATAGGGGTCTTGTTTTTGTATCCATTTAGCCAGTCTGTCTTTTGGTTCGATCATTTAACTCATTTACATTTAAGGTAATTGTTGATAAGTATGGTTATGTTACCATTCATTTTGTTGTTTTGAGTTCGTTTTCATAAACCTTTCTGTGTTTCCTGTCTAAAGATCCTTTAGCATTTGTTGAAGAGCTGGTTTGGTGGTGCTGAATTCTCTCAGCTTTTGCTTGTCTGTAAAGCTTTTGATTTCTTCTTCATATCTGAATGAAATCCTTGCTTGGTAGAGTAATTTTGGTTGTAGGTTTTCTCTTTCATTACTTTGATTATATCCTCCCATTCCCTTCTAGCCTGAAGAGTTTCTATTGAAAAATCAGCTGTTATCCTTATGGAGATCCCTTTGTATGTTATTTGTTGCTTTTCCCTTCCTGCTTTTAATATTTGCTCTTGTGTTTAATTTTTGTTAGTTTTAATAATATGTGTCTTGTGGTGTTTCACCTAGGGTTTATCCTGTTTGGGACTCTCTGGGATTCTTGGACTTGGGTTGCTACTTCCTTCCCCATTTTAGGGAAATTTTCGGTAATTGTCTCCTCGAGTATTTTCTCATGTCCTTTCTTTCTGCCTTCTTCTTCTGGGAAACCTATGATTCAAATGCTGGGGCATTTAACATTATTCCAGAGGTCTTCGAGGTTGTCATAATTTCTTTTAATTCTTTTTCTTTTTTCCTCTCTGCTTAATTTATTTCCATCATTCTGAATTCCACCTCACTTATTCCCTTTTCTGCCACAGTTATTCTGTTTGTTCCCTCTAGAGTGCTTTTATCTCATTGTTCATTATTGATTGACTCTTCTTTATTTCTTCTAGGTCCTTGTTAAACATTTCTTGCATCTTCTTAGTGCTTGTGTCTAGTCTATTTATCTGTAAGTCCTTTTTTTTTCCAACTTTTGGATCATCTTTACTATCATTCTTCTGAATTCTTTTTCAGATAGACTCCCTATCTCCTCTTTGATTTGGTTTGGTGGATTTTTATCATGTTCCTTCACCTGCTGAATATTTCTCTGCCTTTTCATTTTGTTTAGATTGCTGTGCTTGGGGTTCCCTTTCTGTAGGCTGGAAGGTCATTTCCTCTTAATTGTGGAGTCTGTTTCCTCTGGGTGGAGTTGGACCAGTGGCTTGTCAAGTTTTCCTGGTTGGGGAAACTTGTGTCTGTGTTCTGGTGGGAGAGAACTTCTCTTCTAAGAATAGAAAAGGGAGGAAGGAGATAGAGGTGACACAGAGGAGAAAAGGAAGACGCAAAAGGGGAGAGAGCAGTCAAGCCAGTAATCAAATCCCTAACTGAAAATGGATATTGAAGACTGGATTCTTAAAGGTAAAAAACTGAGAACAAATATCAAAAGCAAAGATTAAAACCTAGAATTGAGTTTAGATGACTCTCAAAAATATAATATTAAAAATACAAAACAGAATTGATCACTAAAATTAACAACATGTATATGGAATTTGTTTTTAAAAATTAGGGGTTTTTTGAATGGTAATAGTAGGATATGCAAATATAAGTAAAGGAGTAATAAGGAACTAAAAGTTTTAAAAAATTGAAAAGTGATAATAGTAAAAATATATCTAGGAGTTTCTCTGGAACTCTTGTGGGCAGTGTGGGGTCAGTTCAGTGTCAGATAGTCCCTTGTTCCAGCTTGTACATGTTCTCAAGGTCTGTAGGTGCCCCTCAAATGCACAGTTCAGTTCAGTCACTCATTCATGTGTGACTCTTTGTGACCCATGAACTGCAGCAGGCCAGGCTTGCCTCTCCATCACCAACTTCTGAAGCTTGCTCAAACTCATGTCCATCAAGTCAGTGATGCCATCCAACCATCTCATCCTCTGTCATCTCCTTCTCCTCCTGCCTTCAATCTTTCCCAGCATCAAGATCTTTTCCAAGGAGTCAGTTCTTCACATCATGTGGCCAAAGTATTGGAGTTTCAGCTTCAGCATCAGTCCTTCCAATAAATATTCAAGACTGATTTCCTTTAGGATGGACTGATTGGATCTCCTTGTAGTCCAAGGGACTCTCAAGAATTTTCTCCAACACCATAATTCAAAAGTGTCAATTCTTCAGTGCTCAGCTTTCTTTATGGTCCAGGTCTCATATCCATACATGACTGCTTGAAAAACCATAGCTTTGCACAGTCTCAGCATTAACTGCAGGGTTTTAATCTATTCCGCTTGTCATTTCCAGGGTGGTTCCCCTTTCTTTGTTTATTTTGGCTTCCTCTGTTTGCAAGTCTCTTCAGTGTCTAATTTCCACCCTGACACAAGGGGGCAGAGGTGGCCCCTTATTTAGACTCACTTGTTCTGTTGTCCAGTGGAGAGAGAGGGACACTGCAAACCAATACCACTGGCATGTGTGGGGAGTGCTGGCAGTGGATGGACAACACTTGATTTGCCACAGCCCAAGGCAGCTTATACTTCCTGGATTCACACTGCTCAGGCTTCAGGGTGCTCTGCGAGGGCAGTGTCCCACGTGGGTCCTGCATCTGGTGCACTTCCCAGGTCTAGGCTGCTCAGGTTCTCAAGTGCTCTGCCAGAGGGGTTGTGTGTTTTGTTCCCTTCCCAGGTTCAAGCCACTCAGGCAACTGGGTGCTTGGTAAGTGCACTGTCCCAGGTGGGCCGTGTGTCTGATGCACACTCCTGGTTCCAGCCACTTGGTTTCCTGGGTGTGCCACAAAGGCGTAGTCCCAGGCGTGCTGTGTGTCTCCTCTGGAAAGCTGATCTCAGGCTGTGACACTGCTTCATATATGAAGCGCCCAGAATCCTAGGAAGATGTGGTTCGGAGCCGGCAGCCTGCTCCAGGTTTGGTGGAAGATGCAGTTTCTGTGGCCGAGACTGCAGCAGCCCCTTACCTTCTGGCTCTGGCTGTCGCACACCTGCCTCTCTGCCTCTGGGGCGGGAGGGCCCTTAATGGCAGCTGGCTTGCTGTCCTTTGGTATTCACTAGGGGAAAAATCCTTTGTTTTATGAGTGTGCCAGTGGTCACCATGCGGGTTAGAGTCTTTTGTGGGAAAGGTCCTTTTTTTCTTTTGTGATCCCATGGTTTGGGTTTCTATGTCACATTAGCTCCCTCAGATTGTCTTCAGGCCACTCAAGGCTGGTTCTTACCATAAAGATCAACGATGAAGCCTGCACCTCCCTGCCCAACCGCCACTCGCTGCTGGCAGGTGCGCAGCATCTGTGCCACATCTCCCCTGTCCATTGCAGTTAGGTGCATATTCTGTGGTTTTCTACCCACCCAGTTTTGTTGCCCTCAGAGGTTCCAAAGCTCCCCACAGACATGCTTGTGAGAGGGTTTTGTGCTGTGTGGAAACTTCTCCTTCTTCACGACTCCTTCCCTGGGACAGGTCTGCATCCCTAAATCTTTTGTTTCTGTTTCTGTCTTTTATATTTTGTCATACCTCCTTTCAAAGAGATTGGGCTGTCTTTCTGGGTGCCTGGTGTCCTCTGTCAGCATTCAGAAGTTGTTTTGTGGAAGTTGCTCAACATTCAAATGATCTTTTGATGAGTTTGTGGGGGAAAAAGTTGTCTCCCCACCCTATTTTTCTGCCATCTTGGGACTACTGTCATAACTTGTCTACTTTTGTATAAGCGAAGCAATTTACTAAAAATGGTAAGTAGTATAACATGGTAATGATGATGATGATGTCTTCAGAATGCACAGTAATTAAGAAAGTTATCCCTAAAAAGATACATTTTGGGGGTGGACTTACTTTTGATGAAATATAAGAATAATGCTTTAGAACATGAAATGCTATTTACCTCTAGATTAGAGACAAACATGAGAATTACAGGAGAAAAGCAGGATTGGGAAAAGGAAGGAGTGACTTAAAATGGACACAGGCTGATATATATTACTAGTGTGCCACAGGAGAAAGATCACAAAAATTAAAAAAACTTGATGTGTAACCTCCAAGAGCTCTCACTCCAATTCTGCTAGTTGTACTATAGAATCTATATGAAAAATATAACTTGTATCATGAGCTGATTTTAGCTGATTGCTATTTGAGTTATATAGATAATGCTGTGGAATTTCAAAAGATAGAGGGACCACTGTATCTTTGGTGAGCTCTAAAGAAACTGTGACTTAGAGAAAAAATACCACAGTGCCAAGTTTTTAAAAGATAAAGAGTATTGTGAATGTGTACGAAATGTTTTGCTTTAATTTTCTGCTGAATATTTTCTGTCTATTTCTCTGACTTATTAATCTAAGTCAAATAGTTTGTTTTATTAATGACTGTTAGTAATGGAGCTCTTTCTTAATTTCAGATTATTCATACAAAAAAGAAGCCCTTCCTAATCAAGACTCACTCTATTGATTCAATAAATCCCAGTCTTATGGCCAAATGTTAGATATGAAAGTGAAAGTGAAAGTGAAAGTTGCTCACTTGTGTCCAACTCTTTGTGACTCCATGGACTGTAGTCCATGGAATTCTTTTGGCCAGGATACTGGAGTGGGTAGCCTTTCCCTTCTCCAGGGGATCTTCTTAACCCAGGGACTGAACCCAGGTCTCCTGCACTGCAGGTGGATTCTTTCCAGTAGAGCTAAAAGGGAAGCCCAATGTAAGATATGAGTCTTATCAAATTGAATTTTTCTTTAAATGTTGAATAAATTTTATTTTGAATTGATTGTTTTTCTTAAATTGTTATGTTGTTCAGTCACTCAGTCATGTCCTACTCATTGCAGTCCCAAAGAGTGCAGCACACCAGGCTTTCCTGTCCTTCAACATCTCCCATAGCTTTCTCAAACATATGTCCATTGAGTCGGTGATGCCATCCAACCATCTCATCCGCTGTCATCCCCTTCTCCTGCCTTCAGTCTTTCCCAGCATCAGGATCTTTTCTAATGAGTCATCTCTTCAAATCATGTGGCCAAAGTACTGGAGCTTCAGCTTCAGCATCAGTCCTTCCAGTGACTATTCAGGACTGATTTCCTTTAGGACTGATCTCTTTGCACTCCAAGGGAAATCTCAGGAGTCTTCTCCAACACCTCAGTTCAAAAGCGTCAATTCTTCAGTGCTCAGCCTTCTTTATGGTCCAGCTCTCACGTCCATATACGACTACTGGAAAAACCATAGCTTTGACTAGATGGGCCTTTGTCAGCAAAGTAATGTCTCTGCTTTTTAATATGCTGTCTAGGTTGGTCATAGCTTTTCTTCCAAGGAGCAAGTGTCTTTGAATTTCATGGCTGCAGTCACCATCTGCAATGATTTTGGAGCCCAAGAAAATAAAATCTCTCATTGTTTCCATTGTTGCCCCATCTATTTGCCATGAAATGATGGGATTGGATACCATGACCTTTGTTTTTTGAATATTGAGTTTTAAGCTGGCTTTTTTCACTCTCCTCTTTTAGCTTCATCAAGAGGCTGTTTAGTTTCTTCTCACTTTATGCCATAAGGGTGGTGTCATCTGCATATCTTAAGTTATTGATATTTCTCCTGGCAATCTTGATTCCAGCTTGTGCTTTATCCAGCTAAATATTTCACATGATGTACTCTGCATATAAGTTAAATAAGCAGAATGACAGTATCCAGCTTTGACATACTTCTTTCTCAATTTGGAACCAGTCCATTGTTCCTTGTCTGGTTCTAATTGTTGCTTCTTGACTTGCATGCAGATTTCTCAGGAGGTAGATAAGATGGCCTGGTATTCCCATCTATTTAAGAATTTTTAGCAGTTTGTTGTGATCCACACAATTAAAGGCTTTAGCATAGTCCATGAAACAGAAGTAGGTGTTTTTCTGGAATTCTCTTGCTTTTTCTATGATCCAACAGATGGCAGTTTGATCTCTGGTTCTTCTGCCTTTTCTAAATCTAGCTTGAACACCTGGAAGTTCTCAGTTCTCACACTGTTGAAGCCTAGCTTGGAGAATTTTGAGCCTTACTTTGGTAGCATGTGAGATGAGTGCAATTGTGCAGTAATTTGAATGTTATTTGACATTGCCTTTCTTTGGGATTGGAATGAAAACTGAAATTTTTCAGTCCTGTGACCACTGCTGAGTTTTCCAAATTTGCTGGTCTATTGAGTACAGCATTTTCACAGCATCATCTTTTAGGATTTGAAATAGCTCAACTGGAATTCCATCACCTCCACTAGCTTTGTTTGTAGTGATTCTTCCTTTGGCCCACTTAACTTCGCATTCCAGGATGTCTGGCTCTAGGTGAGTGATCCCATCATCATTGTTACCTGGCCATTCAGATCTTTTTGTATAGTTCTTCTGTGTATTATTTCCACCTCTTCTTAAAATCTTCTGCTTTTGTCTTATATAGGCATTCCATTATTGAAATCCTCAACTAGTACCAATTTGGGGGTTTTATAACAGATTTTTTTCTTATTAAAAACTAAGTTCAGACAATTCCCTGTCAATTCACTGGTTATGATTCTGCTCTTCCACTGTGGGGTTCAGTCCCTGGTAAGGGAACTAAGATCTCTCATGCTTGGTGATAAGGTCAAAACAAAAAAGTTCAGCCAAATTAATTGAAGTTCTAATTGGCATTATTAGTCTCTTCATGAATCAGACTGCATCCCATCTAGCAAATGGTGCTCTCAAGGGTTTTACATAATAGAAGGTTTTTCTAGAAAGAAGGATGAGCAGAGGAACCTATTAGCAAAAGAAAAAAATTTTTTTAGGCCAAAACATCTTCTATTTTGAGGGGAGGGGACGGAAAGAAGGGGTTTAATCATACAGATTGCCTCTTCTTCCTTTGCGAGGTATAGAGGGCCCATGTGACAGGTGGCCTCGTTGGTGCTGACCAGAAAATTCTAGACTGGTTGATTAAGAGAACGTTCTGGTGAAGAGTAAAGCTGCAATATGTTAGTTATTTAATCTACATTTGATATCATGGGCTTTAGCACAAGTTGTGCCATTTTAGGCCTGTGATTTCCTCTTTACCATTCCTCAATCCAACATGAGAGTGCTACATATAAAGTCAAGGGATGTGTCAGAATCTAATCTGTGATATATTCTTAAAACAAAGTGATTTTGACACTTGCGCTGAATCACAGAGATATTGTCAAATCTGGAAGATGAGATTCTAGTTTTTTTTTTTTTATTGTTGTTGTTTAATTGCACTTTGGATGAAAGTATTCACCATGAATGAGGTTGTTTGACTTTAAAATAACCTGTGGAGAGGATTAGTAAGAAGCAAGAAGTTTTAAATACATTCATATTCTAAATGTGTGCTTCCCATTTCATGAAAAGGTGGAAACATGCAGTGTGTAAAAGGCTGAAAATTATGAAATGATGAGAGATCATATTTGGAATATTTGGACGTTACAAACTATACAAGTTTGAGAGTTTCCTCTGCTGGTTGGCAGACAGCATTTCCTGATTTCTGATGGTGAGATTTCTTTTTAGTTAGTTCAGAGGCTGAAAAGCACAAGCCTCTGAAATCAGTAAGAAGCCTTTTAAAGGTACATGTAAATTTCAAACTAATTGATAGTAAACTTCCAGTAGAAGATGTCATTACCTAGGTACAAGACAGTTACTTTAAAATTTAGAGAATAATGATCTACAGATTACAGTTAATTTTTAGATCAGTATCTAATATTATTCATAATGGTTCTGCTCTATGGTCCACAGATCATAGAGTGGGGATTTCCTGGGAACTTATTAGAATAAATGAAGAATCTCAGGCTCCATCCCAGACCTACTCAGTTAGCAGTCTGCATTTTAACATCATCCCCAAATGATACATTTAGACATTCAGTTTGAAAAACCTTAATATATTGCAATATTCTAGAATGAAAAAGACTAAAATAATTAGTCCATGGGCAGATTAACTGCAGCTTTGACTATCACTGGCACTAATAATCTGTCTGTAAAAGGAGAAAAAAGAGCTAAACTGAGATGTAAACTAGAATACCATCCTCTGCTATCACTTCTAATCAGTGCTAGGATGCACCACCATTTCTTTAATGCAGATCTATATTTGTTAAACATTAAAACCCCAATGGTAGGACTTCCCTGGTGGCCTATTGGTTAAGAATCTACACTTCTACTGCAGGGGGCATGAGTTTCATCCCTGGTTAGGGAACTAAGATCCTGCATGCCACGTGATGTAGCCAAATAATAATTACAAAATTAAAAATTAAAAACTGAAGAGCAGACTACAAGGAAAGCATAGTATTGATGCACCAATGAATTGATATATAATATGTTTGGCATATTTCTCTTAAGTCAGAGCTTTCTAGAGTTGTTCTTAGTGTATTGAGGGAGTTGCTGGAGGAAGGAGAAATGCAGAGGGTTGAGGTCAAGGCTAGACAGAGAAATGGTAAGCAACCCCATCTTTGGAGGCTGAGTGGGAATTCAGGACTTAGGATTTCCATTCCCTGGTTCAGAACAGGCATAACAAGCTCTTCTAATCAAAGATATATGGATTTACATCAAAGATTTATGTCATAGTTTCTTTCAGATGTTGAGAATATCATTTCTTTTAGACCCTTTCAGCTAACAGAACAAAGAAATAAATGTGTGTATACTCATGTGCCATCCATTTGACTGTTTAATACAAATAGACATGTATAACAGTATCAGGGTTGTTGACGTGTACCCCTACAAGAAAGAACACTATCAACTAGATTACAGTGCTTTTTTTCTTTTGCTTTTAGTCTTGCAAACTCCGTTCATTTTTGAAGTTACTTAAGTCAGGGTATCTTAGTGAGGTGGTTTCATACATTTGTAACATAATTAGATTGTTTAGTCAAATTCTGCATTCCATTCTTAATGTCAAAATGTTGGGTTTTTCACTTTTTGAGCTGTAAGTTTCTTTGGGTTTTGACAAATATATAGTGTCAATGTATTTACCATAACATCATACAGAATAGTTTCACCGAGCACAATCATTTTTAGGAACTGTGCAGGCCACACCAAACACACCAGTGGCTCCTAGTTTGTGGCCTCTGGTTTAATATCTTTCTTTCCCCTTTTTCTCTCTGCTCCACAGGGGCACATGCCCCTGGGTCTGCTCTGCTCACCAGTGTCTGGATTCAACAAATGGAAAAATAAAAATAGAAGTTGAGGCCCCCTCCCAGTAGAGCACCAGGTTCAGAAAGAATACACTGACAAGGAGATGGCACTCTATCACTCCTTGCCTCTTTTTCAATTGCCATTGGAAATGTCCTTTTAAGCCCTACTCTCAGTTGACCATCCCTCTCCACCCTGCAAGCCTCCTGATCCTCTGCCTTGAAGTTACCACAATGGCCAGATGGATTCTGGCCAGGGTGGGGCCCTCTGTGACATCACCAAAGGCTTAGCCCTGCTTGGTCCTGAGTCTCAGGGCAGATCAGCACACCATGAGCCATTTCCTTTCAGCTCATTATGCAGTCTGTAATATGGTTCTTTTTCTGGCCTATGTGTGTGTCCTTTTTCTGTACCTATGTGTTTTATGTTCTGAGAGATGAAGTTGTAGATCTCCTGGGGAAGGTGCCCTGTGGAAGGCACTTTTGAATTCGGCAGAATCAACCAGGGCATGCCCAAGGCTGGCTTGGGAGCAAGTCACACTGGGTTTTTCTCCTCCTTGTGGTGTTGGTGATACTGAAGTTTCCAGGAGACGGTGACAAGGGTAAGGTGCCCACTCGTGCCCATCGGGGCTGTTCATTTGGTTCTCCAGGAAAGAAGAAAAAGGCTTCCCCTGACAACGGCTGTATGTTCGGTACCTTAACCCAGCTTGAGAGGGACCTTGTGAACTTTGTGTCCTGGGTGCAGAATCTGAAACTTGCTGCTGCAATCACTGGTAACCACAAATGTCCCTATATCGAGGTTCCTGTAAACACACACAATAACATTACAATATATGAGATATGGGGTGACAACGATGACTCAAATTGAGTGGATTTGTGTGTCAAAGTAGATGAGGCATAGTTGAGCGCTGACAAACTGTATCCAAACTAATATAACTATTCTGAAGCAAAAGAAAAAGCCTCTAATATTTTTTATTTGCTGTACAGTTTTACCTTTTCCAGAATGTTGTATAATTGGCATCATGCAGTGTATAACCTTTCCCAGACTAGCTTATTTTACTTAATATTCATTCAGGTTTCATCCATTTCTTTTTGTGATTTGATAGCTCATTTCTTTTTATTCTTGAATAGTATTCTGTTATGTTGATGTACCATAGTTTGTTTATCCATTCATCTGTTAAAGAACACTTTGGTTGCTTCCAATTTGTGTGTTTGTGTGTGTGTGTGTGTATGAGAAAGAGAGAGGGAGTACAAATTAAGCTGTTATAAAATTCATGTGCATGTTTTTGTGTAGGCATTAGCTTTCAAATCATTTGGTGAACTATCTAGGAGCATAATTGCTAGATCATGTGGTATGACAGTGTTTAGCTATATAAGAAATTACTTCCAATGTGACTGTACTATTTTGCATTCCCACTAACAATGAATGAGAGTTCCTGTTGTTTCTCATCTTTGCCAGTAATTGGTATTGTCAGATTTTGTATTTGACCTTTCCAATGAGCGTGTAATGGTATCTCATTGTTTTAATTTCACCAGTCTACTTTAAACAGCTATCTTATTTCCATATTTCCATTGTAGCATTTCCATGGTGTTTTATTACCATAGATTCCTCGAGTGTTTTATCGTTAATCTGAGGTTTAAATAGATCTGCTGCTCAGCAAAACTTCTGCTGGTGTTTATACCATCAGTTATTACTTTGCTAAATTAGTTGTCAAATAATTTTTTCCATGAAGGACTGATAACTTGAGATCATGTATATTGGAAAAAAATATCTTTATTATTTTTTTAATTTTGAATCTCCTTATTTTATTTTTTTTTGTTTTATTTGTTTTATTTTTTTAATACTTTAATCTACTTTACAATACTGTATTGGTTTTGCCATACATTGACATGAATCAGCCACAGGTGTACACGATCTCCCAATGTCAAAGCCCCTCCCACCTCCCACCCCACACCATCTCCCCGGATCATCCCGTGCATCAGCCCCAAGCTTCCTGTATCCTGTATTGAACATAGACTGGCACTTCATTTCTTATATGATAGTATGTATGCATGTTTCAGTGCCATTCTCCCAAATCATCCCACCCTCTCCCTCTCCCTCAGAGGCCAAAAGTCTGTTCTATACCTCTGTGTCTCTTTTGTTGCCTCACCTACAGGGTCATCATTACTATCTTTCTAAATTCCATATGTATGTGTCAGTATACTGTAATGGTGTTTTTTTTCCTGGCTTACTTCACTCTGTATAATCAGCTCCAGTTTCATCCATCTCATTAGAACTGAGTCAAATTTATTCTTTTTAAGGGCTGAGTAATACTCCATTGTGTATATGTACCACAGCTTTCTTATCCATTCATCTGCTGATGGACATCTAGGTTGTTTCCATGTCCTGGCAATTATGAACAATGCTGCAGTGAACATTGGGGTACATGTGTCTCTTTCAATTCTGGTTTCCTCGGTGTATATGCCCAGCAGTGGGATTGCTGGGTCATAAGGCAGTTCTATTTGCAGTTTTTTAAGGAATCTCCACACTTTTCCATAGTGGCTGTACTAGTTTGCATTCCCACCAGCAGTGTAAGAGGGTTCCCTTTTCTCCACACCCTCTCCAGCATTTATTGCTTGTAGACTTTTGGATCGCAGCCATTCTGACTGGTATGAAATGGTACCTCATTGTGGTCTTGATTTGCATTTCTCTGATAATGAGTGATGTTGAGCATCTTTTCACGTGTTTGTTAGCCATCCGTATGTCTTCTTTGGAGAAATGCCTATTTAGTTCTTTGGCCCATTTTTTGATTGGATTGTTTATTTTTCTGGAGTTGAGCTGCATAAGTTGCTTGTATATCTTTGAGATTAGTTGTTTGTCAGTTGCTTCATTTGCTATTGTTTTCTCCCATTCAGAAGGCTGTCTTTTCACCTTACTTATAGTTTCCTTTGTTGTGCAGAAGCTTTTAATTTTAATTAGATCCCATTTGTTTATCTTTGCTTTTATTTCCAGTATACTGGGAGGTGGATCATAGAAGATCCTGCTGTGATTTATGTCGGAGAGTGTTTTGCCTATGTTCTCCTCTAGGAGTTTTATAGTTTCTGGTCTTACGTTTAGATCTTTAATCCATTTTGAGTTTATTTTTGTGTGTGATGTTAGAAAGTGATCTAGTTTCATTCTTTTACAAGTGGTTGACCAGTTTTCCCAGCACCACCTGTTAAAGAGACTGTCTTTACTCTATTGTATATTCTTGCCTCCTTTGTCGAAGATAAGGTGTCCATAGGTGTGTGGGTTTATCTCAGGGCTTTCTATTTTGTTCCATTGATCTATATTTCTGTCTTTGTGCCAGTACCATACTGTCAACAACACTGACCACATTTTCTTTTCCTGAGTATTGCTTTGTCCACTAATGTTTAATGCCTCCACACAAAAGTTTAAGTACTGCATGAACTTCTCCCCACTTTTTTGTTTGTTTTGATTTTCTTATATACATGCTAGATGTTAACCAAATCTGTATTAGTACCATTTGCAGTTGTACATTAACTCTGAAGTTTTACTTACAAGCATATATATATTTTATCAGAATCTTGACTTTATTATGTGTCTTCCATGGTTTTGAAAAACTGTATGCTCATTATTTAAGTATTTGTATAGTCAGCCTCATCTCCACTGAGATTCAAATGAATCCATTTATATAATTTAGAAAGAGGGAGCATAGAACGGACTTTTAGACTCTGTGGGGGAGGGAGAGGGTGGGATGATTTGGGAGAATGGCATTGAAATATGTACACTATCAGGTAAGAAACGAATTGCCAGTCTATATTCAATACAGGATACAGGATGCTTGGGGCTGGTGCACGGGGATGATTCAGAGAGATGATATGGAGTGGGAGGTTCGAGGGGGTTCAGGATTGGGAGCTCATGTACACCCGTGGCTGATTCATGTCAATGTATGGCAAAACCAATACAGTATTGTAAAGCAAAATAAAGTAAAAAAAAAAAAGTGTGTTGATATAGTTACTGAAGAAAATATATTTTAAAAAGAGCAGTAACAAAATATTTGCTAGCAAAACTAATTTTCTCTCTGTGTTTTGTAATTATGAACATCCAGATGCTCTTACATATAGTCTATAAATAGACCAGGTAAATTATTAAGCACCTCAATCAAATAGAATTTCCCTCATAGCTCAGTTGGTCAAAAACCCACCTGCAATGCAGGAGACATGGGTTTTATCCCTGGGTTGGGAATACCCCTGGAGAAGGAAATGGCAACCCACTTCAATATTGTTACCTGGGAAATCACAAGGATAGAGGAGCCAGGCTGGCTATAGTCCATGGGGTCACAAGAGTTAGACATGACTTAGCAACTAAACCACTAAACCACCAGTCAACCATAGATTTATAGAAAATCTAATGTTTGGTTTTAACTAGTTTATTTAGAGTCTTGTTACAGTTATCAACATTCTTGTTTTTCTGTCAGTAAAAAGAATGTGCTAGTTCTCTTGGGAGGAAGACAGTTTTAATCAATATTTTCCTATGCTTTTGATTTTCAAGAGAACAGAAATCTTAAACAAGACACTTATTTTCAAGGGTATGGTACTGTGCCTAATGAATTTTTTCATTAATTAATATGTTATCAGTAAAATGTACATTCTGCTTAATTGCAACACTGATTTAAAGTGGTTTGTGATAAAAGATAAATATATTTGGGATTGACATGTACACACTGCTATATTTAAAATGGGAAACCAACAAGGACCTGCTGTATAGCCCAGGGAAATCTGCTGAATATTCTGTAACAACCTAAGTGGGAAAAGAATTTAAAAAACAATAGCTATATGTATAACTGAATCACTTTGCTTTACACCTGAAACTAGTACAATGTTGTTAACCAGTTATATTCCAGTATAAAATAAAAAATTTAAAAAGAAAATAAACTTTCACAGAAGACAAAAATAGCAATATAAACTAAAAACATTTAGAATGAGGCAAAATATTATTATACTTCACAGTATACTAGCTTTATCAATATAAATAGTAGTCATTATTTGAAATGGCTGAAATTAACTCAGCATTACTCTTTCACATGAAGGCATATACATACATATACAAATATAGATATAAACATATCATGGCATTTGTATCAATCATTCATCTCCTATTATGTTGTTTCATTATAATCATGTCTCTTAATATAGTGGTATCATTCTCTTTCATACATCAGATGTTTGTTAAGCACCTACTCTGTGTCAGTGTTTCAGGCACTGGAGGTACAGTGGTAAAAATACTTCCTTGTCCTCACAAATGTATACTTTATTCCCAAGTTAGGTAGAGATAAGCAATAAGCAAAGAAGCAAAATATATAATCACTGAAGGCTATGGAATAAAAACAGGCAGAGAGAGAAAGAACTCAATTAACTAAAGATAGATGGAATAAAAATGAACACTTACTTGTTCTATGTTTTTCAGTTCTGTCACTAATATAGGAAATCTGAGACTGTATGAAATTGATATTGAGAATGTCATGCCCAGAATTATATCTTTTAAATGGCACTCCACTCCAGTACTCTTGCCTGGAAAATCGCAGGGACGGAGGAGCCTGGTGGGCTGCAGTCCATGGGGTCGCGCAGAGTCGGACACGACTGAGTGACTTAGCAGTAGCAGCAGCATTAGTCTAGTCATTGCTTAAAGTAGACATGGTGAGGTTTTAGACAAATCCTCAAAATTTGCATCCTTTTATGGACTTTGCATACAATCTTCTTTTTTAAGTTGAAGTATAGTTGATTTACAATGTTGATTCTTCAGGTTTTTAAAAAAAATTATATGCAATCAACCGTTGTATTGATGGCAGATTTTTTTTTTTTTCACTGATGGCTATCTCTTGGTAGAATCTTAATAAGTTTGAGATTAGAAACAAAGACTTTCTTGAAATGCATGAGGCCTTAGTCCTTTTGCACATTTCTTATTGTATGCTTTAAGTAATAGAAAAATAGCACAGTAATTTTTTTTAAATGACAATGTATCTTATTCAGGATTAGCTCTGGAACTGCATGAAAGAAGCCCATTTTCCCACTGTTAGTTTTGCATCCCCAAAAGCTCATATCATTAGTCATTTTTCTGAATTATATCCTTGAAATTCTTAACTGAACCTGTGAATTTGGTAATTTTCTAGTAGAAAATAATATCCAAAGGGAATAAGACACCAAGAAAAAGGTGGGGTGGAGATAGTTTTGAGTAGAGTGTATAGGCCTAGAATTCAAGATGTTTCATAGTATTGAAAACATACATGAGGGATCCTGGTTTTGGAAGGACAAGCCTTGTATACTTCTTAAGTCTGTCTAGTGCTGGCTCATTTCTTGCTATGCAGTGAAAGTGTTAGTTACTCAGATGTGTTGATTCTTTGTGACCCTGTGGACTGTAGCTCACCAGGCTCCTCTGTCCATGGAATTCTCCAAGCAAGAATACTGGAATGGGTTGCCATTTACTTCTACTGGGGATCTTCCCAATCCAGGGATCAAACCCGGCTCTCCTGCATTGCAGGCAGACTCTTAACCCACTGAGAAAACAGGGAAGCCCTTGCAATGTAGAAGAACCATTAAAATTTCATCTCTAAAAAAAAGAAAGGTAATAAGAAAAACCTTCTTTTTTGGTCTCCAGAATGTGAGACGACTTTAAAAACATGACCTTTAAAGACTAGCACCATTATTTGCACTGAGATTTTTATTGAAGACCAATTTTCACTTACTACAGCATTGGATGATATAAACATTTGACTTATTCAGAGTTAAGAGATACATAAGGCACATTTATCTATTCACTTTGCTAATATTTCACCACTTTGTTATTATGAAAAAGTCACAAGGGCAAATTTGAAACAAAATCATATAAGAAAAGAAGAATTGATGGGTACTTCTCTGGTAGTCGAATGGCTAAGACTGTGTTCCCAGTGTAGGGGGCCAAGGTTCAATCCCTGGTCAGGGTTCTAGATCCCACATGCTTCAACTAAGAGTTAGAATACCAAAACTAAAGATCTTGTATGCAGCAATGAAGAAAATATTTTTAAAAAGAAAATAAGAATGGGGCTTTAGGTCATTATTTTTCTAAGCAAAATGAAATTAGTCGTTCTATTTTAAAAAGAGTAGTTTAAAAAATTATACTAATGAAAGGAATGCTATACTGACATAACTATGGTATCTGTGTACTAACAGATATGGCACAAGTTGCCAAGTTTAACTCAGTTCTTCTCCATTTATTAATTTATTTATAAAATAATTCAATTTTCAAAATAATTATACATATCTAACCTTCCCCCTTTTTGTGATTTTAATCGTAGATGACAGATGGAAGGAAACCTTAATATTTTTCTTTATACCATTGTTCTTGTCTCATTTGTTTTGGTAATAGCTTGTCTATTTTTATAATTATTTATTGTAATTGGAGGATACTTACTTTACAATATTGTGGTGGTTATTGCCATACATCAACATGAATCACCCATGGGTGCACATGTGTCACCCCATCCTGAAACCCCCTCCCAACTCCCTCCCAACTCCATCTCTCCGAGTTGTTCCAGAGTGCTCTGGCTTTGAGTGCCCTGTTTCATGCATCGAACTTGAACTGGTCATCTGTTTTATATATGGTAATATACATGTTTCAATGCTATTCTTTCAAATCATCCTACCCTCTTCTCCCACATAATCTATAAGTCTGTTTGTTACATCTGTCTCTTTTGCTGTCTTTCATATAGGATCGTTGTTACTGTCTTTCTAAATTCTTATAGATGCATTAATATATTGCACTGGTGTTTCTCTTTTTGACTTAATTCACTCTGTAAAATAGGCTCCTATTTCATCCACCTGATTAGAACTGACTCAAATGCATTCTTATTTATATTTGAGTGAAATTCTATTATGCATATGTACCATAAGTTCCTCATCCATTCATCTGCCCATGGACATCTAGGTTGCTTCCATGTCCTGGCTATTATAAACAGTGCTCAATGAACATTGGGGTACATGTGTCTCTTTCAACTCTGTTTTCCTTGGTGTGTATGCCCAGCAGTGGGATTGCTGGGTCGTATGGCAGTTCTATTTCCAGTTTTTTAAGGAGTCTCCACAGTGTTCTCCATAGTGGCTATACCAGTTTGCACTCCCACCAGCAGTGTAAGAGGGTTTCCTTTTCTCCACATCCTCTCCAGCATTTATTGCTTGTAAACTTTTGTTGGCGGCCATTCTGACTGGCGTGACATGATACCTCATTGTGGTTTTGATTTCCATTTCTCTAATAATGAATGATGATGAGCATCTTTTCATGTGTTTATTAGTCCTCTGTATGTCTTCTTTGGAGAAATGTCTGTTTAGTTCTTCAGGCCACTTCTTGATTGGGTTCGTTTTTCTAGTATTAAGCCACATGAGCTGCTTGTATATTTTAGAGATTAATACTTTGTTTTTTTTTTTTTTTTTGCTGTAATTTTTTCCCATTCTGAAGACTGCTTATAGTCTTTTTACCTGCTTATAGTTTCTTTCGTTGTGCAAAAGCTTTTAAGTTTAATAACGTCCTATTTGTTTATTTTTGTTTTTATTTCCATTACTCTGGGAGGTGGATCATAGAGGATCTTGGTGTGATTTATGTCAGAGAGTGTTCTGCCTATGTTTTCCGCTAGGAGTTTTATAGTATCTCGTGTTAAATTTAGGTCTTTAATCCATTTTGAGTTTATTTTTGTATATGGTGTTAGAAAGTGTTCTAGTTTCTTTTGCAGGTGGTTGACCAGTTTTCCCAGCACCATTTGTTGAAGAGATTGTCTTTTCTCCATTGTATATTTTTGCCAAAGTTAAGTTGTCCATAGGTGCATGGATTTATCTCTGGCTTTTCTATTTTGTTCTATTGATCTATATTTCTGTCTTTGTGCCAGGACCATACTATCTTGATGACTGTAGCTTTGTAGTATAGTATGAAGTCAGGAAGGTTGATTCCTCCAGTTCCATTTTTGTTTCTCAAGATTGCTTTGGCTATTCAAAGTCTTTTTTGTTGTTGTTTCCATACAAATTGTGAAATTGTTCCAGTTCTGTGAAGAATACCATTGGTATCTTGATAGGGATTGCATTGAATCTATAGATTGCTTTTGGCAGTATATTCATTTCATTATATTGATTCTTCCAATCCACAGACATGGTATATTTCTCTATTTGTGTCATCTTTGATTTCCTTTATCAGTGGTTTATCATTTTTGATATATAGGTCTTTTGTTTCTTTCGGTAAATTTATCCCTAAGTATTTTATTCTTTTCATTGCAATGGTAAATGGATTGTTTCCTTAATTTCTCTTTCTGTTTTTTTCATTGTTCGGGTATAGGAATGCAAGAGATATCTATGTATTAATTTTATATCCTGCAACTTTACTATATTCATTGATTAATTCTAGCAATTTTCTCGTGGTATCCTTAGGGTTTTCTATATAGAGGATTATGTCATCTGCAAACAGTGAGAGTTTTACTTCTTTTCCAATCTGCATTCCTTTTATTTCTTTTTCTTCTCTGATTACTCTGGGTAGGGCTTCCAAAAGTATGTTAAATAGTAGTGGTGAGAGTGGGCACCTTTGTCTTGTTCCTGATTTTAGGGGAAATGCTTTCAATTTTTTCCATTGAGGATAATGTTTGCTGTTGTTTTGTCATTTGTGACTTTTATTATGTTGTCTTTGGGATTTCTTTGACAATTCTGGCTCTTTTGTGATTCCATATAAAGTCCAGTTTTAGTTCTGTGAAAAGTGTCATGGATAATTTGATAGGGATTTTATTAAATCTGTACTGCTTTAGGTAGTATAGACATTTTAACAATATGAATTGTTCTAATCCAAGGGAACTGGATATATATTTATTTGAATAATCTTCCATTTCATTTATGAATGCTTTATGGTTTTCAGCATATAGGTCTTTTACTTCCTTAGCTAAGTTTACTCCTAGTAATTTTTTGATATGATTTTAAGTGGGATTTTTTTTACTTTCTCTTTGTGATATTTCATTGTTAATATAAAGATACACAGTAGATTCCTGTATATTAAATATTAATAATAGTTTTCTTTGAAGACTTTAGGATTCTCTGTATAAAGTAGCATGTCATCTGCAAATAATGACAGATTTACATTTTCCTTTCAAATTTGGATGACTCTTTTCTTTTCTGATTGCTGTGTCTAGGATTTCCAATACTATGTTCTATAGTATAGTATAGTGTTAATTGCTCTGTCATGTCTGACTCTTTGTGATCCTATGGACTGTAGCCTGCCAGGGAATCCTCCAGGCAAGAATTTTGGTGTGGGTTATCATTCCCCTCTCCAGGGGATCTTCCCAATCCTGGAACTGAACCCTGGTCTCTTGCATTGCAGTCAAATTCTTTACCATCTGAGCCACTAGGGATAGAGGTACTAAAAGTTGATACCATTGTCTTATTCCTGAATTTAGTCAGAAGGTTTTCAGCTATTATATTTGCTGTGGGTTTGTCATAACTGACCTTTATTATGTTGAGGTGTGTTTCCGCTTATACTCACATTGGTGAGGGTTTTTATTATGAATGAATGTTGAATTTTATCAAACACTTTTTCTGCATCTAAAACGACAACCCTGTGGTTTTTCTCTTTCTTTTCGTTAATGTGGTATACCACATTGATTGATTTGTGTATGTTGAACCATCCTTGTGAAACTAGGATGAATCCAACTTGATCATAGTGTATAATCCTTTTAAAATATTGTTGGATTCTGTTTGATTATATTTTTAAGAATTTTTGCATCTATTTTCATAAAGTGAATTAGCCTGTAATATTTTTTTGTGTGTGTGTATGGTCTTTTAAAAGGTTTTGGTATTGGGGTGATGTCCCTTCAAGGATGTTCCTGGGAACATTCCGTCCTATTCAGTCTTTTGGAAGAGTTTGAGAAGAATGTATATTAGTTCTTTGTATGTTTGGTAGAATTTCCCAATGAAGCCACCTGGTCCTGGACTTTTGTTTGCAAGGATTTTTAAAATTATAGCTTCTATTTCACTTTTGGCCATCAGTCTTTTCAAATTACTGCTTCTTCTTAATTCAGTTTTGGCAGGCTGTATATTTCTAGAAACTTTTCCATTTCTTCTAGGTTGTCCATATTGTTGGTGTAAGATCATGACATCTGGTCCCATCACTTCATGGGAAATAGATGGGGAAACAGTGGAAACAGTGTCAGACTTTATTTATTTATTTATTTATTTTGGCTCCAAAATCACTGCAGATGGTGATTGCAGCTGTGAAATTAAAAGACACTTACTACTTGGAAGGAAAGTTATGACCAATCTAGATAGCATATTCAAAATCAGAGACATTACTTTGTCAACAAATGTCCGTCTAGTCAAAGCAATGGTTTTTCCAGTGGTCATGTATGGATGTGAGAGTTAGACTGTGAAGAAGGCTGAGTGCCAAAGAATTGATGCTTTTGAACTGTGGTGTTGGAGAAGACTCTTGAGAGTCCCTTGGACTACAAGGAGATCCAACCAGTCCATTCTAAAGGAGATCAGCCCTGGATATTCTTTGGAAGGACTGATGCTGAAGCTGAAACTCCAGTACTTTGGCCACCTCTTGAGAAGAGTTGACTCATTGGAAAAGACTCTGATGCTGGGAGGGATTGGGGGCAGGAGGAGAAGGGGATGGCAGAGGATGAGATGTATGGATAGCATCACCGACTCGATGGACATGGGTTTGAGTGAACTCTGGGAGTTGATGATGAACAGGGAGGCCTGGCATGCTGCAATTCATGAGGTCGCAAAGAGTTGGACATGACTGAGCGACTGAACTGAACCATTTACAGTATTCTGGGGTGACTGTTTAAAAAAATATTTTTGTGGTATAAGTTATTTCTCTTATTTCTTATTTTGTTTGAGTTCTCTCTCTCTCTTTTTAATTTTAATTTTAATTTTATTTTGCTTTACAATACTGTATTGGTTTTGCCATACATTGACATGAATCTGCCACGGGTGTACATGAATTCCCAATCTCGAACCCCCCTCCCACCTTCCACTCCATATCATCTCTCTGGATCATCCCCATGTACCAGCCCCAAGCAGCCTATATCCTGTATCAAACATAGACTGGCGATTCATTTCTTACATGATAATATACATGTTTCAATGCCATTCTCCCACATCATCCCACCCTCTCCCTACCCACAGAGTCCAAA
Organism: Nanger dama; assembly: GCA_917880005.1. Classification (NCBI taxonomy): domain Eukaryota; kingdom Metazoa; phylum Chordata; class Mammalia; order Artiodactyla; family Bovidae; genus Nanger; species Nanger dama. The sequence goes on from CAKJTW010000089.1 coordinate 1,316,895, forward strand.
AGTCCATTCTATACATCTGCATCTCTTTTGCTGTCTCACATACAGGGTTATCATTTCTAAATTCCATATATATGTGTTAGTATACTGCATTGGTGTTTTTCTTTCTAGCTTACTTCACTCTGTATAATAGGCTCCAGTTTCATCCACCTCATTATAACTGATTCAAATGTATTCTTTTAAATGGCTGAGTAATACTCCATTGTGTATATGTACCACAGCTTTCTTATCCATTCATCTGCTGATGGACATCTAGGTTGTTTCCATGTCCTGGCTATTATAAACAGTGATAAACCCACACACCTATGGACACCTTATCTTTGACAAAGGAGGCAAAAATATACAATGGATTAAAGACAATCTCTTTAAAAAGTGGTGCTGGGAAAACTGGTCAACCACTTGTAAAAGAATGAAACTAGATCACTTTCTAACACCATACACAAAAATAAACTCAAAATGGATTAAAGATCTAAACGTAAGACCAGAAACTATAAAGCTCCTAGAAGAGAATATATGCAAAACACTCTCTGACATGAGTTCTCTCTTTTTTAAGCATTTTTATTTCCAAGTATAGTCTCATTGTAACTATAAACTCAAGAGTAATAAAGTCCCCCAACTTCCCCCATGGTAACACCTTGACATCTGTAGTACAATGTCAAGACCAGCACACTGGCATTGGTGCAATATTGTTAACTAGACTATAGGCCTTATTTGGTGTCCATCATTTTTTATTGGAATTAGAATTTTGTGTTAGTTTCTGCTGTACAACATCATGAATCATCCTTATGTATACATATATCCCCTCCCTCTCACCTCACCCCCATTCCACCTATCTAGTTCATCACAGAGCACTGAGCAGAGTTTCCTGTGCTATACAGCAGCTTCTTGCTGTTTTGGTGAGCCTGGTTAGAGGTTTGTTGTTTTGTCTATTAAAAAAAAAGTTCTTGGTTTGATTAATCTTTTCTGTTATTTTTAATCTATATTTTATTTGTTGATTACCTCTTGGATCTTCATTATCTCCTTCTAATGGCTTTTTGTTTTGTTTGCTTTTCTTTTTCTGATTCCTTTATGTGATAGTTTAGGTTGTTTGCGATTTCTGTTTTCTTTTTTTTTTTTTGGAGGAAGGTCTATATCACTATTAACTTCCCTCCTAGAGCTGCTTTTGTTGTGTCCCACAGATTTTATGAGACTGTGTTTTCATTTTCATTTGTCCTGAAGTATTTTCTGATTTCTTCTTTGATTTCATCATTGGCCCACTGATTTTTAGTAGCATGTAGTTTAGTCTCTACATGTTCATTCTTTCTCATTTTTCTATTCCTAGTTGATTTCTAGTTTCATACCAATGTTGTCAGCAAAATTTTTGAAATTATTTCCATCCTCTTAAATTTTTTGAGGCTTGTTTTCTGACCTTACATGTGGTCTATCTTAGAGATCATTGCATTTGCACTTGAAAAGAATTTGTATTCTGGTTTTTTTCTTTGTTTGTTTGTTTTTGGATGTAGTGTCTTGTAGATGTTAATTAAGTCCAGCTGGTCTAATGTGTCATTTAGAACCTGAGTTGCCTTATTGATTTTCTATCTGAAAGATCTTTCTTGTGGTATCAGTTGGTGTTAAAATCTCATACTATTATTGTATTCCTGTCACTTTCTACCTTTATGTCCGTTAGTATTTGTTTTATATATTTAGGTCCTCCTATATTGGGTGAATATTGGTTAAGGGGTATATCTTCTGTTGATTTGTCTTTATATTATGCCTTCTGTTGTCTTTCTTTACAGCCTACTTCAAAGTCTATTTTGTCTAATGTGAATATTGCTATCCACTCTTTCTTGTCATTACATTTGCATGAAATATATTTTTTAACCTCTCATTTTCTGTGTGTCTTTGACCCCGAAGTGAGTCTCTTGTAGGCAGCATTTTGTAGGTTCTTCTTTTTTTAACCCAACCTGACTGTATCTTTTGATCAGAGCCTTTGTGTGTTGACATTTAAAGTTATTATGAATAGGTATGTACCTATTGCCATTTTCCATTTTGTTTGCATGTGTGGTTTGTCTTTGTTCATTTCTTCTATTTATTTATTTTTGTGTGTGTGTGGTTTGATGATTTTCTTTGTAGTATGCTTGAGTTCCTTTCTTTTTATTTTTGTGATCTTATTGTATGTTTTTGACTTGTGATCACCACGGAGTTCAAGAACGTTGACCCATGACTATCCTTCCTGTAAATTGAGTCATACAAACTCAAACATTAAAAAAGACCTAAATTTTTATACTCCCCTCCTCCACATTTTATGATTTTGATGTCCAATTTTACATTTTTGTGCTTATCTTTTTACTGTTTATTGTAGTTATAATTGCTTTTACAGCATGTTTATGTTTTAATTTACATACTGGCTTATTTAACTGATCTTCAATCCTTTTTATCTTTACTTTTCCTATAGTGATTTTCCCTTTCCTATAGAGTGTTGCTTCATTTTTACTTAGAGAATACCGTTCAAGATAGAGAAGTGTATGTTTAGTATTGATGAATTCTTTTAATTTTTCTTTGTCTGAAAGATTCTTTATATCTTCTTACTCTAAATGACAATCTTGCTAGGTAGGGTATCCTTGGTTTCAGGTTTTTCCATTTCAGGTCTTTGAATTTATCATGTCACTTCCTTTTGACCTGCAAAGTTTCTGTAAGGAAATCAACTGATAGCCTTATGGGGATTCCCTTGTAACTGACTCTTTGTTTTTCTCTTGTTGCCTTTAGAATCCTCTCTTTATCTTTAAATTTTTCTGTTTTAATTATAATATGTCTTGGTGTGGATCTGTTTTGGTTTATATTATTTGGGGCCCTCTATGTTTCCTGTACCTAAATATCTGTTTTCTTGTTTAGATTTGGGAAGCTTTAAGTTGTAATTTCTTCAAACACATTTTTATCCCCTTATCTCTCTTTCCCTTCTGGAACCCCTATTATGGATAGATTGGAACATTTTATATTATCTGATAGCTCTCGTATGTTGCTTTCATTTTTTTCACTTATTTTTCTATCTGCTCTTTAGATTGGGTCATTTCCATTATTCCATATTCCAGATCACTTATTAAGCTACAAGTCTGAGTTGTAGGAGGCAAAATAGAAACACAGGAGCCTCATGTCTACATTGCTCCCTGGATCCTGAGGTCCCTAGCTGGTGTGCTTTTTTCTCCTTTTCATCCTTCAGTATCTCCTTATGTTTGTTTTTCAATGTAATTTTCATGATTTTAGTTGTCCTTAGTGGAAGAAAAAGGAGAAATATGTCTATCACATATTCCTGGAAGCAGAAGTCCCAAATTAGTTTCTGTAAATGTCAATTTTATGACCGTTTCTCTCCACAGTCTCATAAATAGCTAATCCTTGACTGGTTTTCTATGGTACATAGAAGCAGAAAAAGAGAATTTCAAAACAAAAAGCCCTATCTGAGGGTTTGATACTGGGCACGTAGTGGTTGATTAGGACTCAGTGAAAAATGTGGTTTGTCAGAAAATGGAGTAGTAAGGAGATCTAGTGTTGTGATGGTCCACAGGGGAGGCAGCATGCTCTGAAGAAGATGTGTGCATGTGTGGACAAATAGAGCAGAATGAAAGAACCTTGGATATGCTATTTTATTTTCTTTTTAATTCTTAAAGAATAGAAAATGAATCAAGAATAAGCTCAATGTATGTTTAAGGAGCAGATATGGATGTGCAACTTTCTCACATGAAATTTACTTACCTTATTTATAGTGTCTCTCTCCCCACAAGTATATAAGCTCCAAGAAGGCAGGAATTTTTGCCTGATTTGTTTACTAATATATCCCTGGAGCCTAGAATGGTGTCTCTCATGTACTGGCTCTCAGCAGATATTTGTTGAATGAATGTATGAGTGAATGAATAACTTGTGTAGTTGAGAGACCTAGATTCTGGTTCTGACTTTGTCACTAACTAGAGATCTTAACCAGGCCACATTCCTTTTTTGGACTCAGTTTCTAAGTTTATGAAAGATGACGATTACATTAAAAGATCATTTGAGTTCTTTTGTACTCTATTATTCAGTAGTTCTGTGAATATTTATGTTTTTCTATGATATTCATTCATCTATTTTCTCATTAATTCATTCATCATCCCTTCTTCATTCTTCCATCTATCCTTCCAATATTTCTTGAAAACTTGTGTGATGAGGACTTCAGGATATACAAGGATTTATGTCAGAGGGGAAGTAGGTAAGTAAATTATACAGTGTTACTATGGATAACTGTGGAGTATCATGGAATGTATAACTATAAATAACCTCTAAGCTAAGGGGCTAGACAGAGCTCTGTGCTGAAACTAGGTGAGAGCAGTGGTGTTGCAGAAGTGGGTAGAGAATTACCACTAGAAAGATCAATAGATACAAAAGCTCTGAGGCAGAAAAGAGCTTTATCTGTGTAAGGGAAATAAAGAGCTATTCATGGAGGAATTTAGTGAGCTAAGAGCAGGGTGGGTATGAGATAAAATTCAAGAAGGAGATAGGTACATATAAATCCTTAAAAGGGTGTTAAGAGATCAGCTATGTATTTATCTTTCCTTTCAGCTCCTTGAGGAAGAACAGATGGAGGCCCCATTAATTTTCTCTTAGCTTCCCTCTCTACATTTATATTTCTTTCTTGGAGACATTTTATGGAATGAGCAAGTAGTAAATAACATTTTTAGATTAGAGTCAAGAAAGTAATAATCTAGTTAAAATTATTAGACTTGCTGTGAGACTGACTACTGTGTAGGTCACTTCTCATAAGGCCATTTGGAAGAAACTCACTTCCCAGAAGAGCCCTTAGGCTCATCAAAGTCTACCAAAGATTTGCTTAAACATTTTAAAATAAATGTTATATACTTCCCAGAAGTGGCTACTAGTCAAATTGCACAGAAAAGTTTCTATTCAGATCATCTTTCCTCAGATTTAAAAAAAAATTGCCCTTTCTTAATTATAAGAAGAAGAATAATGTAATAGTAGTTGTCATAATTAAAATTTATGGAGTGTTTGCTAGTGTCAGGCGCATCAGTAATGACTTTCCATGCATTATTTCGTTTATTCTGTGCCAAGCACTATTATAAGTGCTTTCCATAACTCACTGAATCCTCACCACAACCTAGAGTTAAGAAGCATTATTATGCCCATTTTACAGATGAAACTAAAATCTAGAGCAGTAAGTTTGCCATTCAAGGTCCCCCAGTTAGTAAGCAGGGAGTTAACAATTCAAACTTAGGCAGTCTAAATCCCAGGTTTGGCCATTCAGTTGTTTTGCTGTATCATGAAGTAAGCCAACATGAGCTGCCAGTGCCAAGATATTAAGGAATCAAAAACAGTAGAAGCCAACAGACACCAGAATCCAGCTAGTGAATTAGGAATTGGAGAGAAGGACAAGCTGAGATATAGGGTTCAGTTACCCACTTGGGCACCAAAGTTGGTGGGGTGATCCTGAGTCAAAAGGCAATAGGAACAAACCAGAAATTGGGGGTGGGGACGTACTTTATGAGTCTATAAATAAACTTCTGATTGGTTCTGATGGTTGGAACACATGTTCTTTTGAAAGCCTGGTGTCTCCTCTCCCAGCAAACCATCCAACTTACAGGTAGCCTTTTGCATTTTCTAAGGAAAAGCATGGAAAATCAAGAGTGGTAGAATAGAGGGAGTATACAAAGCAAAAGAAAGGAGAGGCATAATGAAGGATCTCTTCAGTTATTATTATTTGAGTGTCATCCCTTCTTTGTTCAATTCCTTGGTGGTTCAGATGGTAAGAATCTACCTGCAAGACTTGAATCTACCTGGAGACTTGGTTTTGATCCCTGGGTCGGGAAGATCCCCTGGAGGAGGGCATGACAACCCACTCCAGTATTCTTGCCTAGAGAATCCCATGGATAGAGGAGTCTAGCAAGCTACAGTCTATGGGGTTGCAAAGCAGTTGCAACTGAGCGACTGCTTCCAAAGTGGTGCATTTGGTAAACAAACTGCCTGTCAATGCAGGAGACAGAAGAGATGCAAGTTCAATCGCTAGGTCAGGAAGATCCCCTGGAGAAGGGAATGGCAGCCCATTCCAGTATTCTTGCCTGGGAAATCCCAAGGACAAAGGAGGCTGGCAGGCTACAGTCTATGGGGCCACAAGAGAGTTGGACATGACTTAGAGACTAAACAACAACTCTCTTTGTTGTACCATTGTACTATTTCTACTTTGTTGTAAAAACCACTTGCATGCAGTCCCAGATTCCTCAAAATGAATTCTCTACTCATCTGCTTCCCACAAGCATCTTTAAGAGAGTAAGTGCCTTTCATCAGTGGTTAAAATGCACTCAAAACATGTCAAGGACCAGAGAAATACAAGTAATAGACAGCAGGAAGGAGAGGAAACTGAAGAGCACCTAACCCATTGGGAACACAGTTAAGATCAGATAATAAGGAGAAAAAGAGCCTTTGAAAAATCAAATTAGGTTGAAACAAGAGCCTATAGGAGAGCCTCCTTGTGTGTGAGAAATGCATTCATTTTAGGACATTGATTTTGCATTATCCACTTTTTAAAGTGTGCATTGACTTTTAAGATATTTTGAGGTAATTTTATTAGATGAACTTGTAGAAAATAACACAGTGATACCTTAAGTATGCTGTACCTAGGTTCTCCCAGTGATTACAGCTATATATGACTATAGAACATATCACACTAAGAAACTAATATTGCTACAACCCTATTATCATATTCGAATTTCCCCAGGTTTACTGTTCACATGTGTGTGTGTGTGTGTTTACTTCTATGCAGTGTTGTCACATGAGCAGATTTGTGTGACCACCAGCACAGACATGATACAGAAACATTCAGTAACCACAGGGCCCTCTGTGTTGCCCTTTAAAAGCAAATTTGCAAAACCATACAATATTGTAAAGTCAATAATAATAAAATAAAATAAAAATAAAAAAAGCAAATTCACCTCCTATAGCATTCCCTAAACCTGTCCTTAACCCTAGCAATCACAAATTTATTCTCCATTTCTGTAATTTTATCATTTTATCATTTTAAAAAGTTATATAGATGAAATCATACAGTATGTTAACCTTTTGTGATTGCCTTTTCCCCCACTCATCATAATTTCCTGGCGATTCATCCAAGTCATTGCTTCTATCTATCAATGGTTTGTTCCTTTCTACTGCTGAATGGTTTTCCATGGTATAGATGTAATATGATTTGTTTAATCATTTACTGTTTGAGGACCTCTGTGATGAATCCAGTTTTTGGCAAATGTGAGTAAAGCTGCTCTTGCCATCTGTGCACATGTTTTTGTGTACACATGAAAGTTTTAGTTCTCTGAGATAAATGCTCAAGAGTGCAACTGCTGGAGTCATGGTAGTTGCATGTTTAATTTTATACAAAAATAAAAACTGCTCAACTTTTCTCCAGAGTGACTGTAGCATTTACATTCCCAGTGATAATATGTGAATGATCTTATTCTTCTGCATACTTCACACATTTGGTGTTGTCACTATTTTTTATTTTAGTATTTCTAGTAAGTGTGTAGTAATATATCATTGTGGTTTTAATTTGTATCTCTCTAGATGGTTAATGTTGCTAAATATAGGTATATCTCAGATATACTGCAGGTTTCGTTCCAGACCAATATAATAAAGCAAATATGAAAATATAGTGAGTCACATGATTTTTTGGTTTCCCAATGCATATAAAAGTTATATTTGCTGTATTGTAGTCTATTGAGTGTGCAATAGCATTATGTCTAAAACAATGTACATACCCAAAAAGACTTTATTGCTAAAAATTGGTAACCCTCAAGTGTGCCTTCAGTAGTCATAGTGTTTTTTCTGGTGGAAGGTCTTGTCTCTGTGTTGATAGCTGCTGACTGATCAGGATGGCGGTTGCTGAAGGGTGGAGTGGCTACGGCCACCCGTACTTTATTTGTCTTAAAATAAGACAACAGTGAAGATTTCCATATTGATTGACTCTTCCTTTCATGAATGATTTCTCTGTAGTATGCAATACTGTTTACTAGCATGTTACCCACAGTAGTACTTCTTTCAAAATTAGAGTCAGTCCTTTCAAATTCTGCTGCTACTTTTGCCAACTTAGTTTATGTAATATTCTAAATCTGTTGTTGTCATTTCCACAATCTTCACAATATCTACTCTAGGAGTAGATTCTGTCTCAAGAAACCACTTTCTTTGCTCATCCATAAGAAGCAACTCCTCACCCATTGAAGTTTTATCATAAAATTGCAGCTGTTCAATCACATCCTCAGTCTGCCCTTCTAATTCTAGTTCTCTTGCTCTTTGCACTGCATCTGCAATGATTTCCTCCACCAAAGACTTGAACCCTTCAAAATCATCCATGAGGGTTGGAATCAACTTTTTCCAAATGCCTGCTAATGATGATATTTTGTCCTCTTCCCATGAATTACCAAATTCTTAATGGGATCTGGAATGGTGAGTCCTTTTCAGAAAATTTTAATTTACTTTGCCTAGATGCCTCAGAAGAATCACTATCTGTGGCAGCTATGACCTTATGAAATGCATTTCTTAAATAATAAGACTAGAAATTTGAAATGACTCCTTGATCCATGGGTTACAGAATGGATGCTGTGTTGGCAGGCTGAAAAACAATATTAATCTCATTGAACATCTCCATCAGAGCTCTTGGGTAACCTGGTACATTGTCAATAGCAGGAATATTTTGAAAGGACTCTTTTTGTTCTGAGCAGTATGTCTCAATAGTGGGCTTAAAGTATTTGATAAATTGTGTTGTAAACAGATGTGCTTTCATCCAGGCTTTGTTGTTCCATTTGTAGAGCATGGGCAGAGTAGATTTAGCATAATTTTTGAGAGCCCTGGGGCTTCCCTGGTGGCTCAGAGATTAAAGTGTCTGCCTGGAATGCGGTAGGCCCAGGTTCAATCCCTGGTTCAGGAAGATCCCCTGGAGAAGGAAATGGCAACCCACCCCAGTACTCTTGCCTGGAGAATCCCATGGAGGGAGGAGCCTAGAGGGCTACAGTCCATGGGCTCACAAAGAGTCGGACACGACTGAGCCACTTCACTTCACTTTGAGAGCCCTAGGATTTTCAGAATGGTGAATGAGCATTGGCTTTTCAACTTTAAGTCGCCATCTGCATTAACTCCTAACAGGCCTGTCCTTTGAAGCTTTGAAGCTAGGCATTGACTTCTCTCAACTATGAAAATCTAAGTGGAATCCTCTTCCAATACTAGACTGTTTCATCTACATGAAAAACCTGTTGTTTATTGTAGCCATATTCATAATTTTTTTAGCTACGTCTTCTGGATAAATGTACTACAGCTTCTACATCAGCACTTGCTGCTTCACCTTGAACTTTTATGTTATGGAAACACCTTTCCTCAAACCTCATGAATCAACTTCTGCTAGCTACAAACTTTTCTTCTGCAGCTTCCTCACCTCTTTCAGCTTTCATAGATTTGACGAGAATTAGCGATATTAAGGGGCTTCCTATGTGGCTCAGTGGTAAAGAATCTGCCTGCTAATGCAGGATATGCAGGAGACATGGGTTTGATCCTTGGGTTGGGAAGATCCCTAAGAGAAGGAAATGACAACCCACCCCAGTATTCTTGCCTGGAAAATTCCATGGGGGAGAGGAACCTGGCAGGCTATAGTCCATGCGGTCTCAAAGAGTTGGACATGACTGAGCACAATAACAACAAACCTTTAATCAGGTAGAATGATTTCTCCTACTTTACACTTCTTTGTCAAGGTTGTTTTAGTAATACTAGGACTTATGCATTTCCATAGTAATTTTAGAATAACCTTATCTATGTCTCAGATAAACTTGCTATGATTTTGATAAGAATTGCTTAACTCCAAGTTAATTTGGGGAAAATCTTTACTATGTTGAGTCTTCTAATCCATGAACATGGTATCTTTCCATTTAGTAGATTTTCTTTGAGTTTTCATCAGTGTTTTGTAAATTTTATATGCAAATCAGATACATATATTTTAAAGTGTATACCTTAGTAATTCATTTTCACTGGAGCAATGGTAAATGGCATTGTGTTTTAATTTTAGTTTCTATGTTTTCATTGTTAGTATAGAAAATGTGATGGACTCTTCTATATTGCTCTTGTATTCAACAAACTTGCTGATATTTATTTACTTTTATTCTTCTCATAGTTGAACCTGGTTTCCAAGATTGGTACTATTTAGGAGGGAGAGGGATTGCTTCAGACAGATGCACTTACAGCACTACAATACGAAAGTTGACACGAGGGGAGGAGGGATGCAATTTAATTAGGTGGGCATATAAGGACCCTTTGGCAAAGGGGTATACAAATTACACTCCCTCAAAACATACTTGTGAAACTGAGTTCTTGATGACCTAAGTGGTCCTTAAGAGGCTGTATATGATCTAAGAAATCATAAAATGCTGTTTTTAATATATGATAGTTAAGGAAAAATGTTGAAACTATAGAACTGTATTTTACTTATATTAAAAAAAAACAAAATAAAAAAAAACTAAAAAAATAAAACGAGATAATTTTCAAAAGATGTTTTACAAAATAAAGCTCAAATCACATTCTAGGTTCTTTAATAGAGATAATTGCAATGAAATTGTTCATCCTGAATAACTCATTTCTCAAATATATGATGTGCACAAATATATGAAGGGACTTCCCTGGTGGCTCAGACGGTAAAGTGTCTGCCTACAATGAGGGGAGACCTGGGTTGGATCCCTGGGTTGGGAAGATCCCCTGGAGAAGGAAATGGCAACCCACTCCAGTACTTTTGCCTGGAAAATTCCGTGGATGAAGGAGCCTGGTAGGCTTCAGTCCATGGGGTTGCAAAGAGTCTGACACAACTGAGAGACTTCACTTTCACTTTTATGATGTGCTTAGAGTCACAGATGCACAGGTTCACACACACACACACACACACACACACACATCTGTGAAATCCCCCACATTGCAAAGAGTGAATTGATCTGCATTAACTTTAACATGAGGGACTTTATATCAACAGTTTTAGAAGGATCATTTATTTTTAAGCTAGCCAATATTGAATCCCAGTGGTAATAAATGATTCTATTTCATCAGTTTGGGTCAAAAGTCCTATCTCTATCATGTATTAAAAGATATATACTGGAGAAACAGCCACATCAATGGGGAAAATCTAGTTAAACATGGACCAGCAAGATAGGAAGTGTTTCAAAGTAGGATTTGATAATTATATGTTGCAATATCTTTAGGGACTGAGGCTTGTAGGACATCTTCTTTAAATTTAAATAGTGGCTTTAAATTCTTTGCACATCTTTCTTCTGAAATAATTTAAATGTTGTTTGCACAGGGTTGATATTGGCAGTGCCCTGTGCATATTTCGTATATCTCTTTACTGACTCTTGGTTTTCTCCTTAGGTAGCAAAGAAAGTACTTCTTTCTCTAAACACATCTGTAGTTATGTGCCTTTACCACCCCACTCCCAACAAATCAGACTTGATCTGTTAAATTTTACTGGGCTAGATCGCATTCCCAGTGACAATTTTAAGCAACAATTGGCAAGAAGATACTTGTTTGCAATAGTTTCTCTTGATAATTTCCTCTCTAGTTCTTTTATGCAGTCTTCTACTGCCCATGGCTGTTCTTATACCACTACAAAGTAGGCAGCTAGCCAAGTGACAGTATTTCAGAAATGATGGAGTGTTTTTCCAGACTTATATGAGACCATTCTCCTAGGTTTTCCCTTACCTGATGGAGTGTTTTTCTTCTTCTGTTACTTTATTGGCCTCCTTTTTCTCTGTCTTCTAAAATTGGGGTTTCCCAGCATTTATTTTTGTCATGGCTTTTCTTTTCTATGTATATTTATTAAGCTCAAATCTCATTTAGTTTTATGGCTTCTATACTGTCTCTGTGCTGATGACTCCCAAAGTTCTGTCTCCTTAGTAGTTCAGACACCCATCTCCAATTGGTTTCTTGATATTTATGGATATCTAATGAGTATAGCAAATATGTGCTCAAAACATCAGTTTATTCTGTCCCCTAGTTCCCTCCTCTGCCCTGGTCAAACCTATCTGTTCATTACATAGTATTTTTCATCTGAATGGTAGTACAATTCACCCAGATGTTTAACCATAAAACACAAGAATCATCCTTGATTTCTCATTTGCTCTCAAACTCACGTTCAATTCATCATCAAATGCTCTCAGTTTTACCTCTAAAAGTATATACTACATATACCTGTTTGTCAGTCTCCCCTGTTAACACTCTAGTTAGTAATCATAGTTTCCTTAATACTTTTTGTCCTCCTCTACAACCAGCCCCAGGACTACTCTTTTCCAAATGTTAATAAATCCCCTTCATAAAGTCATTTGGTGGCTACGTGAAGTACCTCTCTGGTCTCAACTTGTGTGACACTACATAGAATGCAATGGTTTACTAAGTTCTAGTGGAACTATTTTTTTCTCCAAACCACTTCATCCCAAAAGTCATCCCATAGGTGTTCCTTAACCCTTATCTTATCTAACTAGTTCCTTCATCCACCACTAGTCAACCTATCCCATCATCCTGTTTTATTTTCTTCTTTGTAGTAATGACTATCTGAAAGTACTTTACTGTATTTTCAGTTCAGTTCAGTCACTCAGTCATGTCCAACTCTTTGTGACCCCATGGACTATAGCAAGCCAGGCTTCCCTGTCCATCGCTAACTCTTGGAGCTTACTCAAACTCATTTACATCAAGTCAGTGATACTATCCAACCATCTCATCTTTTGTCATCCCCTTCTCCTCCTGCCTTCAATCTTTCCCAGTGTCAGGGTTTTTTCCAGTGAGTCAGTTCTTCGCATCAGGTGGCCAAAGTACTGGAGTTTCAGCTTCAGCACCAGTCCTTCCAGTGAACACTCAGGGCTGATTTCCTTTAGGACTGAGTGATTTGATCTCCTTGCTGTCCAAGGGGCTCTCAGGAGTCTTCTCCAACACCACAGTTCAAAAGCATCTATTTGGCACTCAGCTTTCTTTATGGTCTAACTCTTACATCCCTACATGACTACTGGAAACCATAGCTTTGACTAGATGAACCTTTGTCAGCAAAGTAATGTCTCTTCTTTTTAATATGCTGTCTAGGTTTCTCAGGAGGTGGCTAAGATGGTCTGGTATTCCCATCTCTTTAAGAATTTTTCACAATTTATTGTGAGCCACACAGTCAAAGGCTTTAGCATAGTCAATGAAGCAGAAGTAGATGTTTTTCTCGAATTCTTTTGTTTTTTTCTGTGATCCAATGAATGTTAGCAATTTGATCTCTAATTCCTCTGCCTTTTCTAAATCCAATTTGAACATCTGAAAGTTCTCAGTTCTCATACTGTTGAAGCCTAGCTTGGAGAATTTTGAGTGTTACTTTGCTAGTTTGTGAGATGAGTCCAATTATGCAATAGTTTGAATATGATTGTAGTTTCAGCTGAAAAATTTACTTCCAAAATGGATGTGATATAATGGATGACAAACTTAAACACATAGTTTTGAATGGGGAGCTTTTCTTGACCTCCAATTTAACTACTTGGAGACTATATCCATGGTCATGACCAATCATGTCTGAACTGATTGCAGCAAAGGCTTGTAAAGGTAATATGTATTTTTACCAGTAGCATCACTTTTTCAAATGAAATAATCTGTAGAACCCGAGTGAATCAAAGAGATAAAAATAGAATCACCTGGTAAAGCAGAGGAAGAATTGATGCTTTTGAACTGTGGTGTTGGAGAACAGTCTTGAGAGTCCCTTGGACAGCAAGAAGATCCAACCAGTCCATCCTAAGTGAAATCAGTCCTGAACCTTCATTGGAAGGAGTGATGTTGAAGCTGAAACTCCAATCATTTGGCTGCCTGATGCGAAGAACTGACTCATTGGAAAAGACCCTGATTCTGGAAAGATTGAAAGCAGGAGGAGAAGGGGATGACAGAGGATGAGATGGTTTGTTGGCATCACAGACTCAATGGAACTGAGTTTGAGTAAGCTCCAAGAGTTGGTGATGGACAGGGAAACCTGGTGTGCTGCAGGCCATAGGGTCACAAAGAGTTGGACACGACTGAACTGAACTGAACTGAACTGACTGAGGTTGGTATTCTGAGCCTGCTCAGTCAGTCTTTAACCCTGAAGCTTCTCTAGAGGGCCCTAACCCCCACTGTGTGATCCTGTGGCTCTATACCATGAATGTCTTGAAACATTGGTTTAGACATTTAACAGAGTACAATATAAGGTAGCAAGACTAAGCCCTATTCCTCTAGCTTAAGGCCACTTTAAATATATATTTAGCAGTATTAATGGAAATCAGAGACCCTGTACAAATTGACCCTATTCAGTACATGGCCAGAGAATATGTCCTATTTAGCAGATAATAGGCCAGGACATGGTTCAGTTTGTTAGGATCAGGGACTTGTGGCACTGAAGTCAAAGATTAAATCTGAGCACCCAGTGCAATGCTGGAGAAATTACCCTTAAGATTAATGGATGATTCCAAACTGCTAGTAGTTGAAGAGGAGTTCAGCTGAGATCACTGAATAATTGTTTTCATAGAAAAGATGTTCATGTTTCTCTTGTTTCTTTATAAGTCATTGGTATTGTTACAAACTGTGACATTATGTAGTGTTGGGAAATAAAACCTTGTGGGAGTGGACAACTCAGGAGACATGCTTGATCCTTACCATCAATAATCAAACCCAGATACTGTTTTGCCTGCAGGATCATTTCCTTATAATAGTGAGTGGTTCTGTGACCAACAGGTAACTTGGCAAGAGTTTATCAGTATTCTTTTGGTAATCAATTAAAAAAATAAGATCACTTCACTAAGATGAAATATCCAGGAACTAGAATGATATCAATAGCAAAGGACATTTGGAGAGAATGAAAATGTCAATACAGCTATCATCTATCTATGGCCCAATTAAGCTGGCACTTTAATCAAAAGAGAAAGTCAATTTCAGTATCTGTCTTACTAGATAAAGACAGCTGCTTTTTTAAAAGCAGTTTTAAGCTGCTTAAAACCAGTTTAAATGATCAGAGATCCTGGGTGTGTATGTGCAGACCCAACCAAAGAAGACCCATAGATACTCTGTCCCATTTTAGGCCAGAAACTGACCTAAACAGCACAGTTCAACTGTGTTTCTTCTTGGGAGAAAGGGTAATTTTTTAGCCTCTCTCAAAACCTTATAGGTCTTACATGTATCCAAGCCTCAAAGTGATGTGACAGACTGAGGACTGTACTATGGTTTATCTAGCTCCTAAATACTTTTGGTATCAATTCACAGGACTCTTTTCTTGGGTTCCTAGAGATGACCTGGGTGGTTTAGATGGTAAAGAATCTGCCTGCAATGCAGGAGACCCAGGTTTGATCCTTGGTTCGGGAAGATCCCCTGGAGAAGGGAATGGCAATGCACTCTAGTACTCTTACTAGTAAAATCCCATGGACAGAGGAGCCTGGTGGGCTGCAGTCCATGGGGTCACACAGAGTCGGACATGACTGACGTGACTTCACTTTCACTTTTCACTTTCATACATTGGAGAAGGAAATGGCAACCCATTCCAGTGTTCTTGCCTGGAGAATCCCAGGGACGGGGGGAGCCTGGTGGGATGCCATCTATGGGGTCAAACAGAGTCAGACACGACTGAAGCGATATAGCAGCAGCAGCAAAACCTTCCAGTTCTTACATGTATCCAAGCCTCAATGTGATGTGACAGACTGAGGACTGTACTATGGTTTATCTAGGTCTTAAATCCTTTTGTTATCAATTCACAGGACACTTTTCTTGGGTTCCTAGTGATGACCTGGGTGGTTTAGATGGTAAAGAATCTGCCTGCAATGCAGGAGACCGAGGTTTGATCCTTGGTTCGGGAAGATCCCCTGGAGAAGGGAATGGCAAGCCACTCTAGTATTCTTGCCTGGAAGATCTCATGGACGGAGGAGGCTGTCGGGCTGCAGTCCATGGGGTCACAAAGAGTCGGACTCGCTTAAGTGACTAACACTTTCACTTTCAGTGATGGCAATATAAACTTTCAAATAGGTTCAGTTCAGTTCAGTTCAGTCGCTCAGTCGTGTTTGACTCTTTGCGACCCCATGAATCGCAGCACGCCAGACCTCCCTGTCCATCACCATCTCTCGGAGTTCACTCAGACTCACATCCATCGAGTCCGTGATGCCATTCAGCCATCTCATCCTCTGTCGTCCCATTCTCCTCCTGCCCCGAATCCCTCCCAGCATCAAAGTCTTTTCCAATGAGTCAACTCTTCTCATGAGATGGCCAAAGTACTGGAGTTTCAGCTTTAGCATCATTCCTTCCAAAGAAAAGCCCAGGGTTGATCTTCAGAATGGACTGGTTGGATCTCCTTGCAGTCCAAGGGACTCTCAAGGGTCTTCTCCAACACCACAGTTCAAAAGCATCAATTCTTCAGTGCTCAGCCTTCTTCACAGTACAACTCTCACATCCATACATGACCACAAGAAAAACCATAGCCTTGACTAGACGGACCTTAGTCAGCAAAGTAATGTCTCTGCTTTTGAATATACTATCTAGGTTGGTCATAACTTTTCTTCCAAGGAGTAAGCATCTTCTAATTCCATGGCTGCAATCACCATCTGCAGTGATTTTGGAGCCCCCCAAAATAAAGTCTGACACTGTTTGCACTGTTTCCCCATCTGTTTCCCATGAAGTGATGAGACCAGATGCCATGATCTTCGTTTTCTGAATGTTGAGCTTTAAGCCAACTTTTTCAATCTCCTCTTTCACTTTCATCAGGAGGCTTTTTAGCTCCTCTACACTTTCTGCCATAAGGGTGGTGTTATCTGCATATCTGAGGTTATTGATATTTCTCCCGGCAATCTGGATTCCAGGTTGTGTTTCTCCAGTCCAGCGTTTCTCATGATGTACTCTGCATAGAAATTAAATAAGCAGGGTGACAATATACAGCCTTGATGTACTCCTTTCCTATTTGGAACCAGTCTGTTGTTCCATGTCCAGTTCTAACTGTTGCTTCCTGACCTGCTTCAGATTTCTCAAGAGGCAGGTTAGGTGGTCTGGTATTCTCGTCCCTTTCAGAATTTTCCAGTTTATTGTGATCCACACAGTCAAAGGCTTTGGCATAGTCAAAGCAGAAATAGATGTTTTTCTGGCCCTCTCTTGCTTTTTCGATGATCCAGCGAATGTTGGCAATTTGATCTCTGGTTCCTCTGCCTTTTCTAAAGCCAGCTTGAACATCAGAGAGTTCACAGTTCACGTATTGCTGAAGCCTGGCTTGGAGAATTTTGAGCATTACTTCAGATTGGTACATCAATCAATTCTCCATAAACAGGATTGGGTTAGAAATAGGATCAACCTGTTTACCAAAATGCACCTAAAGAATGAAGGTTCAGTGTAACTGTGCCCTTTCCCATCACTCCTGCTACTATACACAGATGCCCAGAAGGAGGGACAGTAGTGTAGCCAGCCAGTGCTGCCGTCATCTAGACGTCCTGGCAAGCTTGAGAACAGGGCTCCCAGTGTCTTCAGAAAAGTAGATCACAATTGAACTTTAACTTTCAGCCCTTTTTGCATTTCTATTTCTGAAATAAGTTTCTGCCAATAAGCTCTTAAACCTTCTGATTTCATTCTAATCTAAATTCTTGGTTTTGTGTTTGTTTGTTGTTTTTTTCCCCCAAATAACTTTTGTGCTAAGTTGCTTGGGCATATCTGACTCTTTGCAACCCCACAGACTGTAGCCCACCAGGCTCTTCTATCCATGGGATTTCCCAGGCAAGAATACTGGGGTGGGTTGCCATGCCCTCCTCCAGAGATCTTCAGAGAGTTGTTCTTCTAGGGATTGAACCCAAGTCTCTTGCATTGGCAGGCAGATTCTTCACCACTGAGCCACCTAGAAAGCCCAATAACAACTTCACTGATACACAATTCACACACCATACAATTTTCCCCTTTAAAGCATACAATTCATTGATTTTAATATATGCACAGAGTTGTGCAACCATCACCACTATCTAATTTCAGAACATTTTCACCTCCCCTGAAAGAAACCCCATACTTGCTCACAGTGATTCCCCTTTCCCCAGCCCCAACTACTTCTGTCTCTATAGATTTGCCTACTCTATAAATTCTTATTTTGTGAACTGCATTATATTTTTCAAAGGTGTTTTCCTAGATGTTAGAATAATATCCAGTTTTCTTTCAAAGCTTGCATACAATAAGTAGATTCTTAGAGTTTGTTTCACTATAGAAAGAGCCCAATCTTGATTGTTTCATGCTATTTTTTTTTACCTAGTCCTCTTCAATTTACCTACTGCTTGTCTTATCTGAGAGGCATTATAGGTGGCTAAGAGAGTATTTGGAGACCTGTGTTTTCATCTCCTCTCTGTCAGTTACGAGCTCTGAGATAGAGGGGCAAGTTATTTACTTCTCTGTACCTCAGTTTCCCCTTGTATAAAATGAGAATAGTAGTAGTACTTGTGCTGTATCAGTTCAGTTCAGTCGCCTCAGTCATGTCCGACTCTTTGTGACCCCGTGGACTGCAGCAGTCCAGGCTTCCCTTGAATGAAAAAACAAGGCATAGTGCCTGATGTATATGAAGTGCTTTCTTAATGATAGCTTTTATTATATGCAAGTTACAGAATATGACCTAAGTTGGATTGTTACAAACATGCAGTCTTGACAGATTCTGAATGAGTTAGTTCAGCTGTAACAATAACATTGAAGATATTGACATACAAAGCTAATATTTTAGTTTCTTGTACATTACTATGTCGTTATTATCTCTTATCCCAAATTCACATTAATAACTTTGCTAAAGATCTGATATACCTGTATCTTTTCTTCCCTAATTCAACTAAGGTCTCCTAAGCCAGTGGGGACTCCACAAAGAGTAACACAAACCAGTGATCTAGCCAGTTGATTTGCATTCACTAAAGTCTTAACTGATATTTTCAAATGGGTTCAGAGTATCACATCCAAGAAGAAAAAAAGCCTCTTGGTTGCAGGTCTTAGGTTTTTCAGCTCATGGGAGAATTTGAGAAAACATTTTACATTTTAGCTTGGGTTTCACCAAGTCCTAGAGAAAATCAAGTTTTCCCTGAAAGAGAGCTATTTTGCCTTGAGAACTGTCTTCACTGTGTCATGGGATATGTATTCACTTTTCACCATTAGAATCCAGTAATAGGAATGGCAAGGACATAAGGAAGCTATTTCTTCAAAACAGTTGGTTTATGTATTCTAAAACTCTCTGTAAAAAAGAATAGGAAGGCCTTGGAGACGAGACTTCACCCCCTTCAGAAAATGACACCACATGGAATGCTGAATACATCTTTCTCTCTGCATGAGATGATATTAGTGGCCTAGAAATAGAACTTGGTAAAATGAAGCTCACAGTCATAAATAGACAACTGAAGGTTTGGAAGTGCAGGGAGGGGATTTAATCAGGAAAGCGTTCTTTTAATTTTAACAGTTTTTCATAGCAGAGCCACCAAGGAGCTTAGAAAGAGAACTAATTAAAACAGAGGGACAGAGGGTAAAATGATGATTCTTATACCAAAGATGATGCAATGCAAGAAAAATGCTTTGGCATATTTCCTTCTCAAGAAAATCGTGGACCTGCATATGTGAGCCACATCCCAGGTCAACCATACATGGTAGCATGCTTTGTTAGAATGTATATTCCAATTAGAACGATGTTGCCTAGAATTGGACCATGAGGGTGGCAAGCAGAGGAAGACGGCATTTAGTAGACCGTCTGAGGAGCTGTGCCTGCTGTTAATTTGGCAGCTTTGAAATGGCACATGGATCTGGGTTTACTGTGAAATTTGCAGATGACTGAACCAGAGTATTGGCCAAAATTTGGCGCTGGCAGCCTGCAACAATTCAGCAGCCTCATTTAGTAGTTAAGAGCACAGGCTCTGCAAGTAAATCTGCCTGGGTTTTACTTTCTCTGTCCTTCTTTGCTTACCTCCCTCCTGTAAGTGTTTAGTAAGTGCTAAGTAACATATAGGCACCATGCTAGGTGGAGATACAATGTGGAGCAATACTAGATACGGCTCTTGTCCCTTTAAAGTTTTGCATCTAGGATGGGGAACACGTGTACACCCGTGGCAGAGTCATGTTGATGTATGGCAAAACCAGTACAATGTTGTAAAATAATTAGCCTCCAATTAAAATAAGTAAATTTAAATTTAAAAAAATAAAGTTTTGCATCTAGTTAGGGAATGAACAACAGCAAAACAACAACAACAACAACAACAAATTGTAGGAATTACTCTGGAAGAAACATACAAAGTTTAGTGATGTGGTGAACATGGAGTGTATAATCAGGCAGTGTGGTAAATTTTACTATCTAAACTGTGTCAATTTGTCCTTTCTTAACCTAAAATTTGTCTCATCTATAAATCAGGGATAACAGTGATTTTGTTGTTAATTCACTCAGTCGTGTCCAACTGTTGCAACCCCATGGACTGTAGCCTACTAGTCTCCTCTGTCCATGGAATTCTCCAGGCAAGAATACTGGAGTGAATTGCCATTTCATTCGCCAGGGGATTGTCCCAACCCAGGGATCGAACCCATGTCTCCTGCACTGGTAGGTAGATTCTGTACTGCAGAGCCACAGAGGAAGCCCAGGGATAACAGTAGAACTTTCTTTATGGGGTTTTTGTGAACACTGAAAGAAATAATATGTGGTCCATGCTTCAGGTCACTTCTTGGCTGTAACAACCATTGTTACGACTCTTCTATTATAAACAAGGGCTGCTGCTGCTGCTGCTGCTGAGTTGCTTTAGTCATGTCTGACTCTGTGCGACCCCATAGACGGCAGCCCACCAGACTCCTCTGTCCCTGGGATAGTGACACTAAGCTGTCTCTTCTCTAAACCAACATCCCAAGTCCTTTGGTCATTCTTTCTCTAAAATGCTTTCTTGATCTCTTGCTGTTTTGGTTCTTTTTTCCAGACGTTGAGACTGGCGTTTTGAATAATCTCATAAACTAGCACTGGGGGAGTACTCAACTGAGGCTCTGAGAGATGGTTGCTAGTGGAAAGTTGAAGTGCAAGCATATTGGCAAGGCACGGGGGAGGGGCTAAGGCAGACTAGCTAGCAATATATTAGATGTTCAGTATTTCGACTACTCTTCTTTCAGTGTCCCTCATTTGATCAGTGGACATTTTCCTTCTCAAGTTCAATTGAGATTATCTCTCCCTACTGGAATCTGTTTATGTAGGAGCTGCTACATTTAATTACAGTGATATAACCTAGGTGGTACAGCAGTGAAGAATCTGCCTGCCAATACAGGAGACGTGGATTTGATTCCTGGGTTGGAAAGAGATTTCCTGGAGAAGGAAATGGCACCTCACTTCAGTATTCTTGTCTGGAAAATTCCATGAACAGAGGATCCTGCTGGGCTACAGTCCATAGGGTCACAAAGAGTTGGACACAACTGAGTACACACACACATAAATGACTAGATTGGCCTTTAATGTGGGTTTCAACTGGCTGACCCCACCCCCAGCCCCTACCCCGATGTTGGCTTTTGGTGCCAAATGACCCTGGAGGGGTATATATTTACTATGTGATATTTGTTATCTTCAATATTTTTGTCCTATTGGAAAACCTGATAAGCTCACTTCTATGTTTTTATTCCAAGTTGGGAGGAATAATCAGTAAAACAGGAAACAGAATAATCATGGCAATGGGAGAGAAATGACAAGGCAGCAATACATGGAAATGAAAAAAGTAACTGGAAGTTTGTAGTCAACAGCAATCTAACTATGTATTAAATGCTTTAGAAGCCACATCATGATGTTGGCAGACTTTGGTTTCTTCCTCAGTTAAATAAAACTAAAACCAATTATTTCACAAAATTGTGGGGAGGATTAAATGAGTTAATAACTGAATGGTGCTTGAAGCAATTCTTTTCATAGTGTAAGCACACATTGAGAAAGTGTCATTATCTTAGTATGATAATTTATTTGCTTATTAAAATCCCTGAGCTAGATCAAGAGAGGTGATAAAGTCTATTGTACATGGTGCTGACTAGACCTTAGACTCTTGTGTCCAGTTCTTGGTTCCATGTGGACACGTTTTATTTGTACCATTGGGTATTTTTTTAACTATTAATTAAGCTTCATGTTTGTTCAGATTTAACCATTTTTTAAAGTGGTAAATATAAATAACATAAAATTTACCATTTTAACCATTTTTAAGTATATGCTTCAGTTCTTTCCTTGTGGCTCAGCTGGTAAAGAATCTTCCTGCAATGCAGGAGATCTGGGCTTGATCCTTGGGTTGGGAAGATCCCTTGGAGAAGGGAAAGGCTACTCACTCCAGCATTCTAGCCTGGAGAATTCCATAGTCCATGGGGTCGCAAAGAGTTGGACACGACTGAGTGACTTTCACTTTCACTTTTCAATGACATTAAGGATATTCAGATTGTTGGGCAACCATCACCACCATCCATCTCCAAAGTTTTCTCATCCTCCAAAAGTGAAACTCTGTACCCATCAAAAAATAACTCTACATTCCCCATTCCCTACAGCCCCTGGCAACAATCAATCTGCTCTCTGTATCTATGGATTTGATTACTCTGCTACTGCTGCTGTTTAGTTGCTAAGTCATGTCCAACTCTTTGCAACTCCATGAACTGTGGACCACCAGGCTCCTCTGTCCATGGGATTTCCCAGGCAGGAATACTGGAGAAGGTTGTCATTTCCTGACCCATGATCAAACAAGCGTCTCCTTCATTGTCAGGTGGGTTCTTTACTGCTGAGCCACCAGGGAAGAACTTGATTACTCTAGGTACCTCATATAAGTGATATAATAAAATATTTGTCCTTTGTGTCTGGTATATTTCACTTAGTTTAATATTTTCAAAGTTCATCCATGTTGTAGCATCTGTTAGTATTTCCTTCCTTTTTAAGGCTGATTAATATTCCACATTTTATTTATCTACTCAACTCGATGAATATTTGGGTTGTTTCCACCTTTTGGATATTGTAAATAATGCTCCCATGAACATGGGTGTACAAATATTTCTTTGAATCCCTGCTTTAAATTCTTATGAGTATATACCTAGAGGTGGAATTGCTGGATCATATTGTAATTCTGTGCTAAATTTTTGAGGAGCTGCTATACAGTTTACACAGTGGCTGTACCATTTTATACCCTTACCAAAAATGCATAGTATTCCAATTTCTTTCCACTGAGTAGTCTTGTGGCTTTCAAATTAGTTGCCAACACTTAAAAGTCAGGAGATTTCACATCTGTCAACACACTGTTTCTTTATGTCAAAGGCTAGGGAGAGGACGTATTATTTGCTTTAATTCCAGATTGAGAGTCTAGGCACCAAAGATAAGGAGTAGAGGTTCTAGGGATGTCAGTCTGGACTCAATCTGAAACCCCTGTGACACATGGACTATTTTGGAAAATAAAGAGTTCCCAGTCATCTCTTGGCACCTTATCTGTCAGAGATGAGGTAGAGGAAATTGGTGATCTGAGTGAAACTTTGAAATTGAAGGCCTCTTTGGACTAATCCACATCAAATATTCCACCATATTAAATACTACAATTACACAACAGGAGTTATTTCCATGAATGCTTTAAAACATCATGACTTTACAATCACCATGCACCTAACCATTAGATATTTGTATTTTAATAGTTGCTATATATTTTTATTAAATTTATTTATTTTTTAATTACAATACTGTATTTGTTTTGCCATACATTGACACGAATCAGCCATAGGTGAACACAATCTCCCAATGCTGAAGCCCCTCTCCCACCTCCCACCCCACATCCTCTACTTGAATCATCCTGTGCATCAGCCCCATGCATCCTGCATCCTACATTGAACATAGATTGGTGCTTCGTTTCTTACAAGAAAATATACATGTTTCATTGCCATTCTCCCAAACCATCCCACCCTTTCCCTCTCCCTCAGAGTACAAAAGTCCACTCTATACCTCTGTGTCTCTTTGTTGTCTCACATATAGGGTCATCATTACTGTCTTCTAAATTCCATATATATGTGTCAGTATACTGTATTGGTGTTTTTCTTTCTGGCTTACTTCACTCTGTATAATCGGTTCCAATTTCATCCATCTCATTAGAACTGAGTCAAATTTATTCTTTTTAAGGGCTGAGTAGTATTCCATTGTGTATATGTACCACAGCTTTCTTATCCAATCATCTGCTGATGGACATCTAGGTTGCTTCCATGTCCTGGCTATTATAAACAGTGCTGCAATGAACATTGGGGTACATGTATAGTCTTCAACCCCCAATAATGAATCTATTTGTAAAGGAAGAGTTTTTGGGTGTTAGGATCTGGGATCAGAGGAGTACTTTGCCTGCCTTACCCTATTACTTATTTTGTCTATATAAGTTCTGGTTGCAGAAGCTTTTATGAAACCTGTCTAAAATTCCAAGTTAATCTGCTGCTGCTGCTGCTAAGTCGCTTCAGCTGTATCCGACTCTGTGCGACCCCATAGACAGCAGCCCAGCAGGCTCCCCCATCCCTGGGATTCTCCAGGCAAGAACATTGGAGTGAGTTGCCATTTCTTTCTCCAATGCATGAAAGTGAAAAGTGAAAGTGAAGTCGCTCAGCCGTGTCCAACTCTTTGTGACCTCATGGACTGCAGCCACCAGGGACTGACATCAAGCCACTTAAAATGGAAAAGACAGGGTCCTTCTTGGGTTCATGAGGTATTATGCTTCCTTTGGTCCCCATCTCCTGTATTCACATGCCCCATGGACAGAGGGTACCATACACTGACATCCCACTATGGGATTTTCAGTGAGTTGGCATTGCCTTCTCCAAGGTTAATCTGGAATCTGTATTTTCCGCTTCCTCTACTTTCTTTGTTTCTTCATAAATAGCTTTCCTACAATGATGGTGGCCCATATTTTTAATGGATTTGTAAAGATGGAAAACATGACTGGCTTAAAGGGAATTGAGATAGAGTTTTTGAGTATGTTTATTTTAGTACAAAGGGATAAGAAATCCTCTCCAGCACCTGTAGGATGAGAAATTGGTCCATTTCCCCTAGTGGCAACGGGAAAGCCCATTAGCATCTATTCATAAGGTGAGGGCAGCTTGTTGCTTATTCCAAAATTTTGGCCTCTGCATCCTTAATGGGAAATTTAATCTAGCAGAGCTTCACTAGATGTGTGAAGAGTTAATGATCCATTTTTGACAATAGGACTTTATGAGCTTTGAAATCAATAGCTCTCATAACATCAGAAAAAATGACATTCTTCCACCAGAGATGAGCACTGGTCAATGCTACCATGTGTGAAAGGAGATTAGAGAATGAGATGGGGAGAGAGAGAATAGAAAAAAAAAATTCTCATTGTTTGTGATCCCAGGGAAGCTGGGCAATATAGGCACTAACTTTGCAGATCCCTCCTTCCCTTCTGCAAGGGTCTGGAACAGTGGCAATAGGCAATGTCCTGAGTACTCTTAGAAAGTAAGATGTATGGTATCCTCTGTCCATGGGGCATGTAAACACAGGAGATGGGGATCAAAGGAAGCATAATACTTCATGAACCCAAGAAGGACCCTGTCTTTTCCATTTTAAGCGGCTTGATGTCAACAACACTACAACTCTTTCATTTCTGATTCCTAACAGGCAGTAGAATGTAATTTTAAGAATACCAACTCCAGAGACAACTTGGGTTTCAAGGTCAGCTCTGCCAATTGCTGTCTGTCTCCTTTCATCTAATTCCTGAACCTCTTCAGATTTTTATCATGGTCAACAAAAGAGTCCGAAATGCAGTACTTGGATGCAATCTCAAAAATGACAGAATGATCTCTATTTGTTTCCAAGGCAAACCATTCAATATCACAGTTATCCAAGTCTATGCCCCAACCAGTACTGCGGAAGAAGCTGAAGTTAAACGGTTTTATGAAGACCGACAAGACCTTTGAGAACTAACACCCAGAAAAGATGTCCTTTTCATTATAGAGGACTGGAATGCAAAAGTAGGAAGTCAAGAAACACCTGGAGTAACAGGCAAATTTGGCCTTGGAATACAGAATGAAGCAGGGCAAAGACTAATAGAACTTTGCCAAGAAAATGCACTGGTCATAGCAAACACCCTCTTCCAGCAACACAAGAGAAGACTCTACACATGGACATCACCAGATGGTCAACACCGAAATCAGATTGATTATATTCTATGCAGCCAAAGATGGAGAAGCTCTATACTGTCAACAAAAACAAGACCAGGAGCTGACTGTGGCTCAGATCATGAACTCCTTATTGCCAAGTTCAGACTTTAACTGAAGGAAATAAGGAAAACTGCTAGACCATTCAGGTATGACCTAAATCAAATCCCTTATGATTATACAGTGGAAGTGAGAACTAGATTTAAGGGCCTAGATCTGATAGATAGAGTGCCTGATGAACTATGGAATGAGGTTCATGACATTGTACGGGAAACAGGAATCAAGACCATCCCCATGGAAAAGAAATGCAAAAAGCAAAATGGCTGTCTGGAGAGGCCTTACAAATAGCTGTGAAAAGAAGAGAGGCGAAAAGCAAAGGAGAAAAGGAAAGATATAAGCATCTGAATGCAGAGTTCCAAAGAAGAGAAAGAAGAAATAAGAAAGCCTTCTTCAGCAATCAATGCAAAGAAATAGAGGAAAAGAACAGAATGGGAAAGACTAGAGATCTCTACAGGAAAATTAGAGATACCAAGGGAACATTTCATGCAAAGATGGGCTCGATAAAGGACAGAAATGGTATGGACCTAACAGAAGCAGAATATATTAAGAAGAGGTGGCAAGAATACATGGAAGAACTGTACAAAAAGATCTTCAAGACCCAGATAATCATGATGATGTGATCACTCATCTAGAGCCAGACATCTTGGAATGTGAAGTCAAGTGGGCCTTAGAAAGCATCATTACGGACAAAGCTAGTGGAGGTGATGGAATTCCAGTGGAGCTCTTTCAAATCCTGAAAGATGATGCTGTGAAAGTACTGCACTCAATATGCCAGCAAATTTGGAAAACTCAGCAGTGGCCACAGGACTGGAAAAGGTCCATTTTCATTCCAGTTCCAAAGAAAGGCAATGCCAAAGAATGCTCAAACTACCACACAATTGCACTCATCTCACATGCTAGTAAAGTAATGCTCAAAATTCTTCAAGCCAGGCTTCAGCAATACGTGAACTGTGAACTCCCTGATGTTCAAGCTGGTTTGAGAAAAGGCAGAAGAACCAGAGATCAAATTTCCAACATCTGATGGATCATAGAAAAAGCAAGAGAGTTCCAGAAAAACATCTATTTCTGCTTTATTGACTATGCCAAAGCCTTTGACTGTGTGGATCACAATAAACTGTGGAAAATTCTGAAAGAGATGGGAATACCAGACCACCTGACCTGCCTCTGGAGAAATCTGTTTGCAGGTCAAGAAGCAACAGTTAGAACTGGACATAGAACAACAGACTGGTTCCAAACAGGAAAAGGAGTACGTCAAGGCTGTATATTGTCACCCTGCTTATTTAATTTCTATGCAGAGTACATCATGAGAAACCCTGGACTGGAGAAACACAAGCTGGAATCAAGATTGCTGGGAGAAATATCAATAACCTCAGATATGCAGATGACACTACCGTTATGGCAGAAAGTGAAGAGGAACTAAAATGCCTTCTGATGAAGGTGAAAGAGGAGAGTGAAAAAGTTGGCTTAAAGCTCAACATTCAGAAAACAAAGATCATGGCATCTGGTCCCATCACTTCATGGGAAATAGATGGGGAAACAGTGGAAACAGTGTCAGACTTTATTTTTGGGGGTTTCAAAATTACTGCATATGGTGGCTGCAGCCATGAAATTAGAAGACGCTTACTCTTTGCAAGAAAAGTTATGACCAACCTAGATAGCATATTCAAAAGCAGAGACATTACTTTGCCGACTAAGATCTGTCTAGTCAAGGCGATGGTTTTTCCAGTGGTCATGTATGGATGTGAGAGTTGGACTGTGAAGAAGGCTGAGTGCCGAAGAATTGATGCTTTTGAACTGTGGTGTTGGAGAAGATTGAGAGACCCTTGGACTGCAAGGAGATCCCACCAGTCCATTCTGAAGGAGATCAACCCTGGGCTTTTCTTTGGAAGGAATGATGCTAAAGCTGAAACTCCAGTACTTTGGCCACCTCATGCGAAGAGTTGACTCATTGGAAAAGAGTCTGATGCTGGAAGGGATTGGGGGCAGGAGGAGAAAGGGACGACCGAGGATGAGATGGCTCGATGGCATCACGGGCTCGATGGACGTGAGTCTGAGTGAACTCCAAGAGATGGTGATGGACAGGGAGGCTTGGCATGCTGCGATTCATGTGGTTGCAATAAGTTGGACACGACTAAGTGACTGAACTGAACTGATTAATGGAGGAAGTCAGAATCGCACAGGCCACATATAACATGTTTGAGTATCAAATGTGGTAATGAACACACCAACAACCAGATGTTGGCTAAGGAGAAAAGAATATGCCAATAATATTTCCTGCCAATAGTATATACACAATAAATATCTAATTGCTCTGCTTAACACAGAGTTGGCCTGAAGGAGCCTAAGTAGTATGACTAAAAATTGTTGGCTGAGTTCCTTTGAGATATCTCCATTACCTATCATGGCATCTGAAAGTTCATTTAAGATTTAATTTACTTGTCTATGGAAGACTTTCTGGTCCTCAGTGGTGCCCTTTGCAAAACTAGGGGAAAAAAAGAGGGTAGGTGGAAGAACCTCTGTGAAAGGGAATACCGGAAGCCATTAGTAGACAATTTGTCAAAAATTTTTATTGAAAGTTCATTTGATAGCCAACCAGAACTAGCTTTTTGAGAACATGTAGGTTAAGTGTAGGAGAAATCAGGAGTGCCAGAAAAGGGCAAAAGAAACTAAAAGAGAATTAAAGTGAGTGAAGTCGTTCAGTGGTGTTTGACTCTTTGCGACTCCATGAACGATAGCCTACCAGGGTCCTCCGTCCATGGGATTTTGCAGGCAAGAGTACTGGAGTGGGTTGCCGTTTCCTTCTCCAGGGGATCTTCCCAACCCAGGGCTTGAACCCAGGTTTCCCACATTGCAGGCAGTTGTTTTACCATCTGGGCCACCAGGAAATTGGGGGTACTAAAACCCAATATTACAAATGGCACAATTTGCCTAGTAGTTCATCAGGAGTTCGAGATACTTAGCAAAGGTGGTAATTTTGGTAGGGACCAAACTAAACAACAGACTGTATATAAGCAAGGGATACAACTTCCAACTCTGTTTCTTAGTTAAGATGAACTAACCTCTCAGTGTCTCAGTTTCCCTGTTTCTGTGATGCTAATCTGCATCAGGTCATCTACTGAACTCCCAACCAGACAGGTTATGTGTTGCTAGCTGATACTGAAGACAAGCACTTTTTCACATTTCTCCATCTGTGCAAAGAAGGAGGTAGCTGTCCCAGGATCATGTTGTGAAGTCCAAGAGGTTACCCCATAGGGCGTCTCTCTGTGAACATGCTGTTCTTTACTCCTTCCCACTTTCCATTGTCTACCTACTGGTAGGTTGCATTCCCAGTCCTATACCCAATTCAGTATCCCTCAGATGAAGATCAACTAGTTTAAGCCATTTAAGTCCTGAGCAAAATTTTCCTACTGTTCCCCCACCACACTCTCAGACACAATTCTGGGTATAGTATGATTAGAGCTTTCTAGTTCTTGGTTGGTAATTAAAAAGTCCATGGGGCCATTGGTTTCTGATCAGATATTCTATCAGTAATATAAGTAGCCACCATTATGTTAATATCAGTGCTGCTTGGCTGTCAGCTCTGATATTGGAAATTGTCATGGTCAGGGTTGGAAATTGCCACAGTCAGGGTTGATGATGGCTGATAGTGTCTGAAATTTATTTTGCTTCTACCAGCATTTGCATTTTAAGTCCTTTATTAACAATTAAGTAAAGAAAATCATTTTTCTTTTTGAAATTCATTTAAGGAGTGACAAATACTAAAGGGTGATTTTGGCTCTAAAATGCAGGTGAGGTAGCTCCTGATACTACATAAGACCCAGCCAGTGGATAGGAAATGAAACTTGCTTCAGACCTTTTATGATGGCCATGTCTATGTGTTGTGCTGAAGAGGGTTCTAGAGTAGTAGTCTCCAAAATGGCATTTTGGAAGAAAATATTAGAAATTCTAGTGTTATCTTAACTTTCCTTATATGAAAGGAGTTAGGATATACTTACATTTGATATTCAGATTGACATTTGTACCCTTAGTCTCAGAGGGTCTCATGCCATTTGGATTCACAAGGTACGCTGAGGGAAGCGGAAGAATTTCACAACTAGAAACTCATTGATCTGCCTTCAGAACATTGCAGTGCATTGCAGTTTGTGTGTTCCAGATCAGTGGGTTTATGAATCATATTATCTGATTTTAATTAAATAAACTTGCACAAGATGAACATGTGGTTTAATAAATATTTCTGTAAATAAACTGTGGATTAAATATCATACTCATCATGTAAGCACAAATGAACAACAATCAAATGGCAGAACTGGCACCTCTTCTCTTTTGTGGTATGAGCTATTCATCAGCTATTTATTATCAAGGTAAAACCAGGGATTATATAATTAGTTTAGAAAAGCAGTTTTGCAAGCAGAACAAAACAAAGTTATTGAAAAGGTTATTTAAGAAAAACATTATGTCCAGTATTATTAATGGTCATATTTTATACTAGATGTATATTTTGCCTTGAGATAGTAGTGAATCACAATGGATCATGTGCATAATTTAGAAATA
Organism: Nanger dama; assembly: GCA_917880005.1. Taxonomy (NCBI): domain Eukaryota; kingdom Metazoa; phylum Chordata; class Mammalia; order Artiodactyla; family Bovidae; genus Nanger; species Nanger dama. The sequence goes on from CAKJTW010000089.1 coordinate 1,347,651, forward strand.
AGTAAAGTTAGCTGTATTTAGACATTTTATCCAAAAATTGTTTATAATGTGGTACACGATCTCTGTTCTTATGTTAGGTATGGCTTTAGTTAGATTGTTGTTGTTTAGTTGCTAAGTCACGTCTAACTCTTTTGTGACCCCATGAACTGTAGCCTACCAGGCTCCTCTGTCCATGGGATCACCCAGGCAAGAATAATGGAGTGGGTTGCCATTTCCTTCTCCTCGGGATCTTCCCAACTCAGGGATTGAACCCAGATTTCTTGCATTGCAGGCAGATTCTTTACCACTGAACCACCAAGGAAGCCCCTCTGATTAGGTTATTGGAGAACTAATGCTAAGGATATCTTAGGGGAGAAAAATGCTTATTTCTCCACCCTTTTTCTCCCTCTGTTCCTTAGCCTTAACTCTACCTCCTCCCTTTCCTATTGTTTCTCCAGTTTCTTAAATCTAAATTGTTCCAATATTCCTATCCCTACCCCTACCTGCACTGTCAAATCAATAATTCCCTCTCTGTATAATCAGTTATGTTTACTCATTTAAAACTTCTCATAGCAGATTTATAGCCTGGCTCTTGACACTCATATTTGTTTACAAAGAAACTCTGCCCCTTCTCCTAGAACATAATTAGATTTTTAAATAATCCTATAAAATAGTGAGTTCTTAAACTAAGTATAAGGTCAAGATGTTTTGCTAGTCTACATTATATTTTCTGAGTAGAAAAATATTTATTCTTGTGGGCTCACCGTATAATTTTTTAAAGGACTCTAGTCAAGTTCAAGCAATGGCACAACTGGAGGAAGAGTGATCCTGTTAACAGTGAAGCCAATAATCATTCAATTAATAGGATTCCCAGGAACTCGAAAGCTCTCTCCAAGTAGCAGCATAATTTGGTTCTACATAAATCAGGACTTTTTCAGTTGTGTATAAGAAAGGAAATAACTGAAAGTGGATTTGGAAGAAAAATTGATTCATGTAAGTAAACAATCTAGAGAGATATTTAGCACCAAGCATGGTTGGATCAAAGTATTGCAGCCAAGTCATAAGTAGTCTGTTTCTATCTTTTGGTTTTGCTATTCGCTAAGCTGGTGTTTGGGAAGATCCCCTGGAGAAGGCAATGGCACCCCACTCCAGTACTCTTGCCTGCAAAATCCCATGGACAGAGGAGCCTGGTAGGCTACAGTCCATGGGGTCACAAAGAGTCGGACACGACTGAGCAATTTCACTTCACTTCAAGCTGGTGTTATTCTCAGTCAAGATAGATACCAACAAGTCTAGATTTACATCCTACTAGCTTATCAATCCTAGTAGGAAAATCCTCTTTTCCAATAATTTCAGTTACTTTTATTGGCCAGGACTGATTCACCTGCTTTTCAAGTCAAGGGGGTGGGATCAGCCATATGAACTGAGAGTGGTGATGGAGTTGTTTTCTGAAGGAGACCTAGGGTACTGCCAAAGGAGGAGCAGTGGCCTGTCAAAAGCACAAAGATTTAACTTTTTTATTACGGCATCTTTTAGTCTGAATGTGACTCCTTTGGGGCTGGTCAATTGCTTTCATTGTTCAGATGGTCCTGTTTCCGGTGAGATTCTTGGCTTTTGGTGAAAATAGAACCTTGCTCTTGCTTCCATTGTGTCCTAGACAACAGATAAAATGAATGTGCAACAATAAAACATCTTGAGTTTGTCTTGTGTTCATTCTGTATTCCTCATTCTCTTACTCTTTACAAGATAGATAATAAAGGAAAGAGCTCATTTCTTAGAATGAGGGGTGAGTTCTAAGATTATTACTGTGGCAACTGTATAGAATCTTAAGAAGTCAAGGGCTTAAAACCTTTTTTCTTGACTATGTAGAGGCTCATCAGACCCATGGGATCTGTAGTCATGGCCAAAAGAAAAAAACATATATATATATATATATATATATATATATATATGGGAAGACAATACTCTCCTTATGTTGTCTTGGAGACAAAAAATAATATTTTTACCATTTCTCCAGAAATTCCCCATCTGTCTTCCCACTCTACCCATTACAGTAGATTCTTTTACAGTGGGGGACAGAAAATGCATTCTAAAGTCTAGAAGACTGGCTAGTACTACAGAAATAGGCCCAGCCTTAATAGCCCAGCCAGTGAGCTTTTAAAATCATCTTTAATAGTAAAGATTTTCCTGTCCTTCAGTAGGATCCAGTCAAAGAAATGCTGAATGAGAGTGATGCCAAGAAATTGACAAGAAGATCCCCTGGCCCTAGTATTCTAGTGACACATGTCTTGGGTTTTCCAGCTAGTCACCAATAAAAGAAGTGAGTGTTGTGAGAGGGAAATCATTACCAGTGTTCACCCTCATTTAGTCCAGGTTGAACATATTATGATACAAGTGTTAATATATCATGAAAAGAGAATTATTGACAATCCTAAACAGGTACTGAAGTATGCACAGGATGCTGAACACTGCTCCTTTGGATGACATTTTGCAAACAGCCTCAACTGGGTGTGGGAAAGTGGAAGAAGGGTCAGGAAATGAGATTATCATCACATGGATTTTTTTCTGCTGGTTCAAGCTGTCACTTGTTAATTGTATTCAGCTCTTGTCACTGTTGGTAAAGAAGGGCAACTGGAATTATGAATATGAAACCTTCCAGCTTTAAATTCATTTGTAACCAATGACTGATTGACTAGCACAACTAAGTTTGCATTTTAAACAGCTTTTGGGCATCCTTCCACCACCTAATACAATAGAGATAATTCCCTGACAGCATGCCAGAGATAATGCAATTACCATTGAGTTTCCTTAGACATGTTTTATATTATCTACTTAAAAGAATCCTATTTCCTTGCTGTAATCTAGTTTAACTTGGACCTGACTATCTTAAATGAGACAGATAGTTTAAAGACAAAAGGATAAACTGGGGATGGACTAAGGTGCTTGTTTCCTTTGTCTCCCCCATGAGACCGCATCTTCTGTGTAATCTGGGTCAATAAAGAGGCCATAGCCCCTAGCTCTGCAACCCCATATACCCAGGAATATTGGTGGTAGCTTCAGGATATTCCCATGGAAGTTTCCAGTTATTATACTCATAGGAAGAATTCTTGAGGCAGCATTTCATTCATTTCCCCCTAGGAGGAGCTACACTGGGACTATTCCAAGAGACCCTGTTAGAAATTGCTTGAGCGAGGTCTGTCAGCTTTTCTGGGCCCTACCCATAATCCACAGAAGTATCCCCTTACCCTTTTCTCTCAGGAAGTTCTTCTTTATATCTGATCTAAATTACTGACAGTGGAAATTAGTGCTCATTTTTCCTTAATTAAGATTTACAATACCATCTTCCTCTTCATGTAGCCATGCCCTATAGTTCCTAGAAGCCACAGTCAAATCACTCTTTGGTCTGCTCTTATGAAGTTGTTTCATTGCTTTTTTTCTTTCTTTTAGACCTCAGTTTTGAATTACCTGTTCATTAGCTATCTGCTCTCCTTGGACCCCCACCTGGGTCTCCTACAGGTGCTGAATTTGTAGATCTCAGAATTGGCCCCTGTTGTTTACAACCAGAATAGGTGTTGACTGGGAGTGCTGCAAAATCAGGGATAAGTCATCTGACTAAGAATCAGTCCAGGAGAGATGTGGCCCACAAAGTTCAATTGTGCAACTTTATGTTTTAGGTAACACCAAGTGAGCCTGGAGAACTACATTATGTCTATTATGAATAATGAAAATAATTACATATCTTCCAGATTTTTTCAGAAAAAATAGTTTAGCCAGGCAGAGCATAGATGTTTGTGTCTCCTACTCACTCACATGTCACCTCAATGTCAGGCCAGCTCTCACATGGCTCCCATAAAACAACCACAGTGGTTTCCCTTCCCAGGCAGGTGAGAGTTTAGTGGAGGGGATCCGTGTTGCACTTCCCACCCATTTCAGACTCTAATTCAGCCATGAAAACAATGTCTGGCTCATAGCCCTAGGGAACATGTTCCTTTCTGATTGGCCATTTATTTGTTTAATAAACACATATTGTGTTTCTTCTGTGCCAGGCAGTGTTCTAAGCACTTTACAAATACTAATTCATGTAATCTTCATGACAACCCCAGGAGGCAGTTACTAACAATAACCTCATTTTACACATAAGGAATGTGTGGCCCAGAGTTAATAAATAACTTGAGGTCACACTATGAATAAACGGCAGAACAGATTTAAATCCAAGCAGTTAGATTTTAGAAACTGCTTGCTTACCCACTGTCTCTCTGCCTTTTGACTGTCTTTATTCCACCCTCCAAGCCTCATCCCTTTTCTAAGATGAGACTTTGATCTCTCCTAAACTCTCATTTTTCCAGTAGTTTTCTCAGGTACTTTATGTACATAGTGCATGATTTGGGGGAGAGAGATAGCTGAGAGAAATCACCCTGTCTAAATGGTAAGTTCTCTTTTACTTTGTGCATTTTGTTCTTGTGCTTTATTTTTAACCTTCATTATGATGAAAGTTTTCTCTCCAGCTGCTTAATCAATTGCTTTCTCAATGGTCAGAATGGAAAACCTGGTGAGAAATTTGGGTGATTCTCTTCATTTCTCAGATGTCTGTGATGGGCACAGGCTGAGAGCCCAGCATTTTGCTCTTTTTTCATCTATTGCTTGCAGGGTCTGTAAACAGGAGGTGGAACATAATGCCCTAGATCAGTGGTCCTCAACCTTTTTGGCACTAGGGACTAGTTTCATGGAAAACAATATTTCCATGGGCCGGGAAGGAGGTGAGCAATGTGGGCTGGCTGGAAATACTGGAAGCTTCACTTGCTTGTTTGCTGCTCACCTCCTGCTATGTGGCCCAGTTCCTAATAGGCCACAGACAGATACCAGTCCATGGCCCAGGAGTTGGGGACCCCTGCCCTAGATCACCTCCAACAGAATCATGGGGAGTGGGAAATTGCGTAGAAGGACAAATTCCTGGGCTTCCTTCAACCTAGTGAATTAGGAAGGTGATCCGGGAACAGCATGTATCAGCACGTATATCAGCAAGCTCCCCTTGCAGTTATTCTGATGTATACATAAGGTTGAGATTCACCACCCCAAGAAACTTTGTGAATGGCTAGGCTGCAGAACTAATGCGGAGCTTCTGAGAAAAGGCAAATCCCTGTCTCCACCCCCAGAGCGTGCTAGTTAATGTTTGACAACCATTTCTCTGAAAGAAAAAAAAAAGTCTGACTTGTAGCCTTTGCCAATTTCCATGGTGTGAATATTCCCACTGTGATTTATTTCCAGCTACGTACATGGGGTCACTGACCTCAGACTTGGGAAAGCATGTGTATAATCCGTTTTTGTAAGCCATAGAAAGCTGGTACCTGCACACTGGATGGGCAAATGTGAGAGTGTGTGAGTAGGAAGTTGGTAGTAACATAGGGAGGCCAATGTTATTAAATGAAGCTAGTCAAAAGAAACCATATGCAGAAGAGAGCACAGTATTTGGTTTCATTTATATGAATTTCTAGAAAAGCAAAGCTAAAACGGTTGTTGCTTCTGGGGAAGGTGGGAAATTAACTACAAGAGGCAAGAGGCAACTTTCTGAGGTGATAAATGTTTCTATACATTAACTCAGATATTGGTTGTTGTTCAGTCACTAAGTCGTGTCCAACTCTTTATAACCCCATGGGCTATAGCATACCAGGGTTCCCTATCCTTCACTATCTCTCAGAGCTTGTTCACACTCATGTACATCAGGTCAGTGATGCCATACAACCATCTCATCCTCTGTCATCCCCTTCTCCTCCTGCCTTCAGTCTTTCCCAGCATCAGGGTCTTTTCCAGTGAGTTAATTCTTTGCATCAGGTGGCCAAAGAATTGGAGCTTTCAACTTCAGCATCAGTCTTTCCAATGAATATTCAGGACTGATTTCCTTTAGGATTGACTGATTTGATCTCCTTACAGTCCAAGGTACTCTCAAGAGTATTCTCCAACACCACAGTTTAAAAGTATCCATTCTTCAGCACTCAGCCTTTTTATGGTCCAACTCTCACATCCATACCTGATTCCTGGAAAAACCATAGCTTTGACTATATGGACGTTTGTCCGCAACGTGATGTCCTGCTTTTTAATATGCTGTCTAGGTTTGTCAGTTTGTCATAGGTTTTCTTCAAGATGTTGCTTATATAGTGTAAACACAAATATAAAAACTCAGAAAACAGTAAAAAAAAAAAAAAAGCTGTAGTTTGTAGGTGGCAGACCTCAGTTTTAGATCCACCTCTTTCTCACTTGAAAGTCCATGCTTTTAACTCCTCCATTTTCTATGCCTTTGTGCACACTAGAGCCAGTTTCAGGAATATTCTTTCCCTCCAGCTCTGTCTATGTAAATTCCACCCACCCTTAAAGGCCTAGTTCAGTTGCAACCTCTTCCTTGATGTCTCTGTATTATCTGCTCACTCCCAACAGATGTGTCCTCCCCCATTGCTGTGGGCTGGGTAATGGAAAGATGTCTTTAGTGAAGGCTTGCTCTTGCAGCCGACCCACCCTGATTAAACAGAGCAGCATGGTGCAAGAAAGCAATGGAATAGAGTGACAAGAGCATGGATTTGGTGGCTAGACATACATGAACTCAAACCCCATTTCCAATATATTAGTCACCTCTCTAAGCCTCAGTTTCAACAGATGTAAAATAAGAATAAGAATGACCCTGCAGGGTCATTGTAAATAATGGTGATAATTTATGGGAAGCACTTACACATTGTGGCTATTATTACTCATGTATTTGTACTCTACCAACAAATATTATTCCTGACTTTGCATCTTCAACTATTTGATACCAAAGGCATAGCCTTCAGTGTAGCTTCTCCTTGATCAACTGTGAATACTACTTTTCAACCCACCCAACAAAAAGAATAGTGTTGAGTGTCTTTGGTGACTCTCAACCTCACCCTGAGCTTTGGTCAGGTCTGCCAACCCATGCAGAAGCTCTGTTGTTAGTTGCCCTGCACATATAAATGGCTGGCTTGCCTGATATACACTTTTCCCCTCCTGACTCATCTTCTTTATGGCTTTCAGGGCTCTGAGCAAGTCAGGAGGGATAAAGTTGGAGTTGAGATAGGCCCAAGTACTATAGTACCAGAGTATCAGAACCCACTCTCCATACACTGCTTGAGTGGCACCAGGCCCAGTGTGCTGATGAAGTGGTTGTCAAAGAAACAGCCAGTACCAATCCGTCAACTCAGCCTTTGGCCTGCAGCCAGGAGAGAGTCAGATGTGTTTGGAGTTCACAAGCTTAAGCCTGGATCCTACAGGATAATTACTGCCAGCCTGGTGTACTAGAGAATATCCAACTCTACATAACTTTGGTGTCTAAAGACTGTCTAGAATATTCTTCTTTAAAGGCATTTTTGAAGGCTGCTTTCAAAGTGTGATAACTGTGAGTGGGGCCACTGTCTGCTGTGGACACCTGTGCAGAAATCAGTTTATTAGCTTAGTCAGTCATTCAATAACGCTGAGTGAGATTCAGGCATAATTGTGGCCAGGAATGACTGATTTGCTCTCAGAACTGGGCAAGGGTTAACAGAGCTCTTGAAGAGTAGATTGTGAGAGGAGGGGAAATATTAGTGCAGTTTTGAAAGTAAACTTGACCATTCAGAAATGCAAGTTTTGTGGCCCAAGAGACAAACTTGCCAGACTGCCATCTTGTCTTGGGTTGATTCTGGCCAGACTTAGAGCATCTTCTTTCTTGAATTGCCAAGCATAGGTGAATCCACTCCCTGTTATCTTACACTGAGAAACAGTAGATGATGCAGTGATGATACTTGGACATACTTGTATGCACTTGCTGACAGCGCAGGGGCTCAGGTGTTGCAGAGCTGTATTTCAACAGCCTTTTTCACGGCTAACTCTCCCTACCTGTGAATGCAGAGATCCTGGGGGAGCCTCACTGGCTCCCCAGAAGTAAGGATTTGAAGAACACTGAGGTTTGTCAGCACTGATCACATTTCTTGGAAGAATCCTAGTTTAAGACAGTCGTAGCCAGTGAAGACAATAGCTCAGGATCATGACTGGCTTCCGTTTGACTCCTTCCCTGCCATACCCATGTGGTCAAAGGCACCATTTTCATTTTAATTGTAATAGTCAGTTCTGTGAGGGATGTGGAGTTCTTTTCCATATATTTCTAACTTTGTCTCAACAAGATCTGATTAGCTGGAAATTATCTTGGAAGAAAATTTCAAATCAATTTATTAAAACCAAGAAACCACACTCAGTCATTCCTCACTGACTTTCTAATAAAGACAAAATGCCAGACACCCAAACCCTCTATGCAATGAGTGATGCTTGACATGTATGCTGAAAAAGATGTCCCCTCTATGGGAGAAAGTCCCTCCACAAGGATTCAACATCATTAATCCTCATTTAGCCCACTCATTATCTTGTCCTCCCCTATCCAGTCTCTCAAGGGTCGATGTACTGCTTGTTTTGTACTTCCTGTTACAGATGTTAGGGTGTTCATTTCCACTCCATAAATATTTACTGAGTGTCTCTTGTGCATCAGGCACCATGCCAGGCATTCAGACTGAAAATATAAATAATTTACAATGTTACCATTTACTGAGTACTGAATATGTACCAGATGCTTTAGAAGCATTTTCTCTTGAATTCTCTCAGTTGCTCTAGTATATAGTTACTATTTTCATTCCCATTTTACAGATGAGCAAACTGATGCACAGATAGGTTGAGCAACTAGCTCATGGTCACAAGTGGTAGAAGTAAAACTTTAAACTTAATTTTCTTTGATTTAAGAGACAAAGCTTTTATTCTATCATGTATATTACTGTGGTAAGGTCTTTGCCTTATCTCATGTGATACAAAACCATATAAGAGTTGCTGTTAGTCCCATTTTACAGATGAAAAGACAGATTGAGTGGGGTTAGGTGACTTGCCTGAGCTCATATGAGGAATAAGTAGTAGGGCCAAGATTAAGCCTTGGTAGTCAGACTCCAGAGTGCATGCACTTAACTGCTATGTTCCACCGCCTCCTTGAAAGCAATCTCTGATTATTGAATGGACTTAAAAAGGTTAAGAAAACATCTCAGTGGCAATAAGACAGGAAAAACTAGAACTAAATGTCCAGGAGATATCTCGGAATTGGCAGGTATTGTAATTCAGGTGGACCAATGGAATGCCAACAAGGTTACAAGGAACAACAAACAAGAAATTTAGGTTCAGGTACAGGAGATAAAGCCCAGAAATGTCAGCCATGGCGGATAGTAGCACAAATGCACTCATCAGAAGGGTTGCCTCTGGTTTTTTCCAGAAAAGTCTGAAGATTTTTACCCTAGTCTGAACCCTACCATTACTTCTCTGAGTGATAGTAGGCAAATTGGGTCTCTTTAAGCCTCAGTTTTTCTATCAGTAAAGTCCAAATTAGAGTCCCTACTCTATTTATCTTGTGGCTTCTCAGGTGGCTTAGTGTTAAAGAATCTGCCTGCAGTGTAGGAGATGCAAGAGACGCGGGCTTGATCCCCTGGGTCAGGAAGATCCCCTGGAGAAGGAAATGGCAACCCACTCCATTATTCTTGCCTGGAGAATCCCAAGGACAGAGGAGCCTGGTGGGCTACACTCCATGAAGTCACAAAGAGTCAGATACTACTGAGCATGCACTCTGTCTATCTTACAGAGATAGTGTGAGGATAAAACAGAATAATAGACTCCAAAGACAGATCAAATGTTTTCATTTCTGTTAAATTCATTTTTAATTAGGTCCATTTTTCTGTGTCTTTGCAATATGTAGGCACCATCTGAATTTATTTGACTCTTGGTGATTAACTTATCCAAATGAACCTTCCAATTGCTTTTAAACATATTTAAAGGTAAAAGTCAACTGTTATTCCACAGGTGTTACCCGGAGATCTCACACTGAGTGATCTTGCCCGGGCCCAAGCTGATTTCCAGTCACTTTTACTATCAAGTGTTTAGTTTTTCAACTTGCTCATTTGGTTAAGGTGGAGGTCACTGGAATGCACTTTCCTGAATTTGACAGAAAATACCGCCCCCCCCACACACATACTTCTTTGTTTCTTGAACCATTAGCTGGGTTTTTCCTGCCTCCCCATCCAGGTTACAAATTGTAGGAGACTAGCGGGACTTCCCTGGAGGTCCAGTGGTTTGGACTTCGCCTTCCAGTGCAGGGGGTGCAGGTTCAATCCTGGTTAGGGACCTAAGATCCCTCATGCCCCAGTTAAAAACCAAAGCATTTTTGAAAACCCCAAAAACAATATTGTAGCAAATTTAGAGAGACTAGGAATTTTCTCTATGTCTTAATCCACCACCCTCATCCCCACCTTCCTTACTTTTGAGAGGAACTGAGTTAAGGCTTAAAAATATATTCCCCATTTTGGACCAGATTCTCAGGAAAAAGGAGTGGGTGTTGTTGCACCCACCATTACATTATAAATTGCATTACATTATATTATAAAACAGCAGGAAGGATGGTCAGCCAGTCATACAGTCCTCAGCTTCCTTGGGACCAAGAAGTAGTAACCGTGCAGTAGGATTGAATCACACATTTTGCTCCAAAGAACATTAATTCATCTTGGTAGGCACAGAGAAGAGAGCAGGCTTAACTCCTCACTGGTCATCTCAGTCCCTCACAAACCATATACCTGCCAACAGAATGTTAACTCACAGAAAGGTCACAGTGGGCATAGGGGAACACATGACAGAAAGAAGCTCAAGAAACAGCCAGCAACATCCACCTCCTTCAGATTGATTAGCTGATTTATCCTGTGGTTATAACTGAATTGAATTTGTCTTTGGGGCTGTGATTTTTTTCATTCTGGGGAGAGCTCTGAAGAAGCCAAAACACATTGTTGTGGCCTAGAGTCAACTGATTTTGGAGCTGAGCTCTATTACATGCTCACTCAACTCTTCTGTGACCCCATGGACTGTAGCCCGACAGGTTCCTCTGTCCATGGGATTCTTTAGGCAAGAATACTGGAGTTGGTTGCCATTTCCTTCTCCAGGAGATCTTCCCGACCCAAGGACTGAACCTGTGTCTCCTGCATTGGCATGCAGATTCTTTACCACTGAGCTGCCTGGCAAGGGCCAATTCCATGGCCTTCACTATTTTGGCACCATTTCGCAAGGAGACGTGGGTATATACTTGATGCAGTGGGAGAGAAATAATTATTGAATGAAGGGCCAGAACTCTGACACTGCATCTCCTCACTATGAGAAGGACTTAAAAGAGAAAAATGCTCCCACCAAAAAAAGAATTTCATTCTCTATGTCTCCTACTGGCCTTTTGTTTATACCCTCACTCTCTCTCACTTATTCTTTTGCTGCCATTTAGTTCCACTCTCTTGTCTACTTATGGCCTGGATTACTCTGAAGCTAGTCTAAAAAGCACCTCATATTATTCTAGCAAACATCATCCAGGCTTCAACCACAAAGAACTCCACTTGAAGCCAAGCAGATGAGTAGCAGTCAGCAACCACTTGCAAGACAATGTTTAAAAGGATTTTTAACCACAGTGCAAAAGAATATTAAAAAGAATGTATACATATATAAATATATAAGTCACTTTGAGGTATAGTAAAAATTAACACAATGTTGTAAATCAACTGTACTTCAATAAAAAATATTAAAACTGAAAAAATTAAGCCAAAAGAAAAAAAAAAAAACTTTCTGTAACAAATAGTAAGTGGTAGGTTTGTTAACCAATAAACTCTTAACCTTCTGGAACTTAAGTTCGGCCAGAGCGTCACTTTGTATATATTTATCCTTTTGTTCCTTCTGTTGGGCTATTAGCCCTGCACAAATAGGACATAGCCATGTAAAAGAGAAACCAGTATGTCTGGAACCTAACCTGGGTTGATGTAATAGTTGACTTTGCTAGGGTCCTCCACGGCAGTGTCTCCATTATTACCGCCATATATTCTAGGGACTGGAAGCCCCTGGGTCTTTGATTGAAATTTGTTGTCTCTATGGTTACAGTCAGCTCCAGAATTAGTGATCAACCTGGCAGTATTTTTGATTTCCACAGGCTACACTTGGGGCAAAGGCTGCAAGCCATGAGTCATCCTTGAATCCCACCCACCCACCTGTTCTCACTCCTCCTTTTCCTCTGCCACTGCCAGAGCAAATGAGTGGCTGTAGAGAAGCCAGGTTGATGAGCTCCATTTTGTACTCCAGAAAAATCTGATTTTGAATATCTACTGCAGGCAAGTAGGGTCAACATCACTGCCCCAGTAAATATAAACATGAATGGCTTGACTTATCTCTCTCAATTTCATTATAATCACTTTATGCTTAAAGGAGCAAAATAGAGTGGTTAGTACTTAGAGTTTGATAATTCTGATCTGCTGGCTGATTATATTCACCTTGGTCTTAAATTTGGCTAGTATTTATCAAGTGGGAGGGTAGGCTTGGCTTCTTAGACATGTTTAGTGCTTCTGCCTTTGGAATTTATGATTCACACTTGCATATTTTCAGGATTCAGGTACCTTTCCTTCCCTTTTTCTACTCCAAGTTGTTTCTGGCAGAAAAAAAGAAAAATATTATCAAGGCCTGCTTATAGAATTATTTTCCACCAATGATATCAGACTTGAATAAATACATGCTCAATTTTGGCTTCTTTAAAACCTACTGCTTGCCCCCCACAGCCAACTTATATAGTGGTCTTGTAATTGAAAGTGGGATCTGGCTGACTGCTCATTGCTCAAAAGCCAATAAAGAGACAAGGTTGGTGGAAGGAAAATTTAGTTTATTTTGGATGCCAGCAACCAGGGAGGAGTGCAGACAGTTGTCCCAAAAGCTGACTCCCCACCCACCCTTCACCCCCGGCCAGTGGGCAATAGCTTTTATAGGCTGAGGGAGGGGGCAACATGCAGAAAGTCCAGTCAACTCCAATGGTCATCTGAAATCGGTCATCAATGGTCTGACTAGCATCATCTTGATTTAAGTACAGTTAATCTTTAGTTTCAGGGTCAATTTGTTCCCATTTCTTTGAAGCCAGTTCTCAGAATTGTGGCAGCTTATGTCATGGCTATAGTCTGGTCATCATGTAGATAACATCCTCTACCTGATAGGGGATTAAGTATCTGCAAGACATCTCACAGGATATGCCTCAGAGTATTATCTAAAACATCCTTGACTCTGCTTAATGACTAAACTATTATTATTTGGTCTCCTTGGACTATTTTCCCTTGTTTCTGTATTTTCTCACTTCTGGAATTAAACTCATTCTTTGGCTAAAGTTTTTCCATAGACAAAAGGCAGGTAAGGAAATGGGGGCAAGGACCATAGGGTCCTGTTCCATTTCAGACTCAGTCAAAGACAAATAGCTATTCTACACCAGAAGACAGTCTTCTTAGCAGCAAGTGCAAGTGACATGACTGTATCCGAAATGTGAGTCAAACCTGAGCCTGCAGCCTATTTGATAAAGGAAAGTGGATTTCAGTATCTAGGTCTGAAGTTCTAGGATAGCTCTGGTAAATTCCCAGAATGACTTTATGCTTCATAACAGTTATGTTCCTTTGTTCTTGGCCCAAATCAATCCCTGTAATTGACTTCACTGCCAGGACCATATTTTGCCTTACAGGCAGATTGTGTGCCTGACTGTGTCTTTTGTGAAGGCAGGGTTTGGCCACACAACCTGTCATAGAATTGAGTCCTAGAGCTCTAAAACATTTCTTCTGTGATTATTGGACAGTATCTTTTTAGTTATGGTGACTTAAGTAAAAGTAAAAATAATAATTGTAGCCAACAAAAATGCCCAGCCAATTCAGAGCTCCATAAGGTCTAGCCAAGTTCTCATTGAAAAGTTGGACCTGGCATCCTTCCCAGAAGGTCAACTGGCTGGCTTATTGATGCATCAAGAAGGAACCATTCTAGAGGTGAGAATTCTGACTTGTTCCTACCCTGTCCTTGGCTGTTTAAATCTGAGAAATTTTATCAGGAACATATTGAGAAATCTCAATATGAGAGTCTACTCATGAGTAAGGCTGAAGAAATGATCCATTTTAGAGCTGTAAATGTTTGTGGAAATAGCTCCTTAGAAGTACTCATATGGAGTTACTCATCCCAGGCTGTACCAAATGTTTTTGGCAGTAGAGAAAGCTATTGCTTTGGAGGTGGAGTGGAAAGAGATAAAGAGAGGAGGGAAAGTGCAAAACAGTTTAGACTGCGATGTTGGCCCAAGTGCCATGGATGGGAAGAGAATGGTTTGAATGAACCTAGCAGCTCACCTATCAGGTTATTTTGCCTACTTTTGATGGATGGGTTCAGGGAACTCTGGTGCCACAACAGTATTCTCTCAACTATGGCTTGCCATTTCCTATCTGTGTGATCTAAACTGATGATATAACCTCTATGAACCTCTTTTCTCATTTACAAATGGGGAAAATAATATCTACCTTATAAGTTCGTTCTGAGTATTAAATGTCCTTCCCTCCCCCTCTACATGGTATAGAACCTGTTCCTCATTTTCCCAGGTACACGCCTACATTTATTATCTTTTCAGAGTAACCAAAAGATAGAGAAATTCACATTGTCAAGACTCAAGCCAGGGTCATTACTAGAAATCAGCAAACATCAGAGACAAATTTTGCATCAGGAGTACAGACCATGAGGTGAATAAAGAAGCAAAGCAGAATAATACCCCACCCCAACCAAAGTTATCCACATCCTAATCCATGGAATCCATAAATATGTTACTTTACCTGGAAAAGGGGGCTTTACGCATGTGATTAAGGATCTTGAGATGGGGACGTTATCCTGGATTATCTGGCTTGAACCAATATAATTACAAATGTTATTAAAGAGAGAGAGACAGAGGGTCAAAGGCACAGCAAGACAATATGATAATAGGAGCAGAGGTTGGAGTGATGCCATTGCTGGCTGTGAAATGGAAGGGGTCGATGATCCAGGAGGAGTGGGCATCCCCTAAAATGTGGAAACATTAAGAAAAGAGATGCTCCCAAAGAGCCCCAGAATTAAGTGGTCTCTATCAAATAATCCTAGATTTCAGGACAGTCTTCTCTTCTTTTGATCAGGACTAACTTTCTATAGCATGAGGTCAGCTCCCAAAGATGGTTTTATTTTATGGGAATCTAAAAGGGCCGCCTTGCTCATAAGAATTCATATTAGAATTGTGGAGGGAAGACTTGTGTGGTTTTATTGAGGAAGTAGGACAATTAGCAATCTGTGGGAGCAGAATGGTTTGCTACATAGCTACTCCACTTATACAATTTCCGGGGGCTGGGTTTTTGCCTGTAAATTCCCTGAAGACCAAAGTAGTGACCTCCAACTTGATCTCTCTTGAAGTGGCCTCCAAAGGGCAAGTTCATAAGGGAATAATTGCAGCCAGCAGTGGGACAGATGGCTACTGTTTGCTAACTGGCAAATTCTCTAGGGATTAGTTCCTACTCTGCACTAGTTTAAATACAAAATAAGGGAGGGAAACAGATTCCCCTCCCCCAAGACTTTAAAGCTCAATTATTATGTTACCAAAGTCTAAGGGAAAATTAGTCTGAACATTGCTGTAATGGAGGTAATTAATCTGTGTACATTTCTATTATAGCTCTTATATATTTTATTTCTAAACACTGCCTGTGTCTTATTCAGAAGTATAAGCTCAACACGTAGCATAGAGAGGGGCACTTACTACATTACTTGAGTGAATGCAAGAACAGTTTGTTCTGAGAGTCAAATGATGCTGAGTTGGTCTCAGTGAGTTTGGGACATGAGAAAGGCTAAAAGCCACGATGTATTAAAGGAGTATATCATGCTTTTCTAGAGTAAGGAAGGTGGAGCCACTAGAGACTCATAGTAACCACTTCAGAAGAAGTCCTGTTTCCCTAACATGGCTCCTACAACAAAGCAAATGTGTCCTTTGCCTTCCATTGAGGCATCCTAAAATACAGAAAAGTGCAAAGAAAAATAATACCCATATCCCCTGACTCCAGTCCTGTAATTAACTCTTAGCATTTTGGTTTATTTCCTTCTATTTTCTTCGTTATTTCACTCTTACTGCTATCCCAGAGGGCACTGGAATAACTTTCTTTTTGCAGACAAGATGGAGCAGCCTCATTCCTTTCATTTTCTCCCTCTTACAGATAACTAGTTTGTTACAAATAACAAAACATGGTCTTACTACATCAAACAAATAAGAAATATCCAAAAGGATGAAATAAGAAGGCAGACTGCTTTAGAAACCTTGGGACTTGAAGAACAACACAGAAGAGATTCTGCTGGGCTTCCTCTCTCTCTCTCTCTCTCTCTCTCTCTCTCTCTCTCTCTCTCCTCTTTTTTACCTCTGCTCTATCCCAGACAGGATACTGGAGTAGCCTCCAACCTGGAACTAACAGACACAGCCAAAAGCCTGTTGCTGCGGCTGCTGCTGCTAAGTTGTTTCAGTCGTGTCCAACTCTGTGCGACCCCATAGACGGCAGCCCACCAGGCCCCCCATCCCTGGGATTCTTTAGGCAAGAATACTGAAGTCGGTTGCCATTTCCTTCTCCAATGCATGAAAGTGAAAAGTCAAAGTGAAGTCGCTTAGTAGTGTCTGACTCTTTGTGACCCCATGGACTGCAGCCTACCAGGCTCCTCCATCCATGGGATTTTCCAGCAAGCGTACTGGAATGGGGTGCCATTGCTTTATCCATAAAAAGCCTGTTAGATTGAAACAACAAACTACCTCTAGGGGACCAGTGATACAATTATCAGTGAATTTATCACCTAAAGCCATGGCAACCAGAGTGGCACTGAAGGAACTGTCAACACCAAATTCTATTTAGAGCAAAAATACCCTTCTGAAATAAGGGGGAAATTAAACAGTCTCAAATTAAGAAAAACTAAGAATTTGTTACTAGCACACCTACCCTTAAAGAATGGCTAAGGAAAGTTTTCTAAACAGAAATAAAATGATAACAAAAGAAGGCTATACAAAGGGTTAAACATCTTTAAATCTTTGAGGTTTTAGATGAAGTAATATATATTTATTTTATACTATTGTGAGTACATATTTATGTAGATTATCATGCTTAATCAATATAAGAGGAAGACATTGTTTGCTGTAGGTAGCTATAATTATTTTCAAGTGAAACTTGCAAGTTTCTGGGAAATTTGGTATTTCATTCTCTAGATCCTTTCTATAGTCACTTAAAAATATATATTTTTTTAGTGGTGAAAAGAGCATTTTGAAATTTCCTCTCAGAGACTTGTGAGTGGAAAATTTGTTGAGCAAATAATGTGCAGTTGGGAAAAGCAGCTTAGGTAGCCAGATTTTCAGTGGATAATTTGATATTCTTAGATTGTCAGATACTGTAAGCCATCCAGGTAATTTGCTGCTTTGAACCAAAACACAATTTCCTCCCCAAGCCCCCACAACTTATTTTTGTTGTTTGAAATGTTGCCTAACAATGACTTTCTCCTTTCAACTCACCATTCTACACCATCTGTTAGGAAAGTGCCTATTTTGAACACAGTATTTCATGCACCCTCTCATTCTTATAGCTCCTGGAGGAGCCAGGCTGCTTGGAGAAGGAATCCTGGCATTGGGAAAGAGAAGAAGGAGAAAGGAGAACATATTTCTATAAAGCTTCCCTGCTATAGTGGGATAACTGTTTCACAGTAGCCCATTCTTCAAATATGTGGAGTGATGTTAAAAATAGAGTTTATAGGTTCATCAGTACTGTCTTTCTAGATCCATATGCATGCATCAATATACATTTGTCTTCCTGAATTCACTTTGCTCTAGATTTGATCTAAGTTCAGGCATAGAGAACAAGCTTGTGGACCCAGTGGGGGAGGAGAGAGTGGGATGAATTGAGAGAGTAGCATGGAAACATATGCATTACCATATGGAAAATAGATAGCCAATGGGAATTTGCTATATGACTCAGGGAACTCAAACAGGGGCTCTGTGACAACCTAGAGGGGGTGGGGTGGGGAGGGAGACAGGAGGAAGGTTCAGGAGTGAGGGGACATATGTATACCTCTGGCTGATTCATGTTGCTGTGTGACAGAGGCCAACACAATACTGGAGAACAATTGTCCTCCAATAATTGTATTTTGTTCTATACTTTATAATATTGTACAATTATAATCTTTGATAATTAAAAAAGAGAGAGAGAAAGCACAAGGAAAAGATGGAGAGTTTAAGAGTCAAACACCAATGAGTGCGTATCTGAGTGTTTAATTTTATTTGCCCTTTAAAGTGATACATTGCAGGTCAGGAAGATATTTTTAACTGTGTATGGTTAATATCGGAGGTGGAATCGTGAATAAGAAACTGGGTTAACTATAACGGTAGCTATAGAACTATCCTGGAGAATGAGACAAAGCCAGTCTAACTTTTTACTTCCTGTGAGCCTATTGCTGGCACAGGCTTATTTTTGAAGTATTTGGAGCATCCCATATAGGCTGAAATGCTGTTTGTCTTTAGAGCATTAACCAGAGCCCAGTATTATCAAGTGGCTGGGAAGACAACAGAGCTGAGATATTCAGTAGTTTTTAATGCAGTCAGTCAGGGTGAGGTTAGTGATTGGGTTTAAAAAACAGTCTTATCTTCTTACCCTCATAACCTTAAATAATCTATTTATGGACACTTACTGGGGAAAACAAAGTGTTGATGGTAATGGGTTCTATAAAGGACAGAAATGGTATGGACCTAACAGACACAGAAGATATTAAGAAGAGGTGGCAAGAATACACAGAAGAACTGTACAAAAAGATCTTCATGACCCAGATAATCATGATGGTGTGATCACCAGTCTAGAGCCAGACATCCTGGAATGTGACGTGGGCCTTAGAAAACATCACTACAAACAAAGCTAGTGGAGGTGATGGAATTCCAGTGGAGCTCTTTCAAATCCTGAAAGATGATGCTGTGAAAGTGCTGCACTCAATATGCCAGCAAATTTGGAAAACTCGGCAGTGGCCACAGGACTGGACAAGGTCAGTTTTCATTCCAATCCCAAAGAAAGGCAATGCCAAAGAATGCTCAAACTACTGCACAATTGCACTCATCTCACATGCTAGTAAGGTAATGCTCAAAATTCTCCAAGGCAGGCTTCAGCAATACTTGAACCGTGAACTTCCAGATGTTCAAACTGGTTTTAGAAAAAGCAGAGGAACCAGAAATCAAATTGCCAACATCCGCTGGATCAAGGAAAAGGCAAGAGAGTTCCAGAAAAATATATATTTCTGCTTTATTGACTATGCCAAAGCCTTTGACTATGTGGATTACAATAAACTGGAAAATTCTGAAAGACATGGGAATACCAGACCACCTAACCTGCCTCTTGAGAAATCTGTATGCAGGTCAGGAACCAACAGTTAGAACTGGTCATGGAACAACAGACTGGTTCCAAATAGGAAAAGGAGTACGTCAAGGCTGTGTATTGTCATCATGCTTATTTAACTTCTATGTAGAGTACATCATGAGAAACTTTGGACTGGAAGAAACACAAGCTGGAATCAAGATTGCCAGGAGAAATATCAATAACCTCAGATATGCAGATGACACCACCCTTATGGCAGAAAGTGAAGAGGAGCTAAAAAGCCTCTTGATGCAAGTGAAAGAGGAGAGTGAAAAAGTTGGCCTAAAGCTCAACATTGAGAAAATGAAGATCATGGCATCCAGTCCCATCACTTCATGGGAAATAGATGGGGAAACAGTGGAAACAGTGTCAGACTTTATTTTTGAGGGCCTCAAAATCACTGCAGATGGTGACTGCAGCCATGAAATTAAAAGACACTTACTCCTTTGAAGAAAAGTTATGACCAACCTAGATAGTATATTCAAGAGCAGAGACATTACTTTGCCGACTGAGGTCTGTCTAGTCAAGGCTATGGTTTTTCCTGTGGTCATGTATGGATGTGAGAGTTGGACTTTGAAGAAGGCTGAGCACTGAAGAATTGATGCTTTTGAACTGTGGTGTTGGAGAAGACTCTTGAGAGTCCCTTGGACTGCAAGGAGATCCCACCAGTCCATTCTGAAGGAGATCAGCCCTGGGATTTCTTTGGAAGGAATGATGCTGAAGCTGAAACTCCAGTACTTTGGCCACCTCATGCGAAGAGTTGACTCATTGGAAAAGACTCTGATGCTGGGAAGGATTGGGGTGAGGAGGAGAAGGGGACGACAGAGGATGGGATGGCTGAATGGCATCACTGACTCGATGAACATGAATCTGAGTGAACTCTGGGAGTTGGTGATGGACAGGGGAGGCCTGGCGTTCTGCCATTCATTGGGTCACAATGAGTCGGACACGACTGAGGGACTGAACTGAACTGAACTGAACTGAACTGAACTGAGGAAAACAAAGTGCTGATGGTTAGCAAACCCTAGGTTATACTGAGGCCAATGAATAATGATTTGGGGAAACGGGAAATGGAGATCAGTACGTGAGCTGTTTACTGTTTCATCTGGCCATCATGATCAACTCTTAGATCCTCTGATGGTTAATTTTATGTGTCAACTTGACTGAGTCATGGGGTGCCTAGGTATTTGATTAAATGTTGTTTCTGCTTGCATCTGTGAGCATGTTTTGGATTAGATAAACATTTGATCAGTAGACTGAGTAAAGCAGATTGTCCTTCTCAGTGTGGCTGGGTTGAGTAAGAATGAATATTTTCTCTCTGCCTCATTGTCTTCAAGCTGGACTCTGGTTTTCTTCTGTCTTCAGACTTGGCTTTCCCAGGTCTGGATTTCTCTGTTTCCATAGTAGTATAAATCAATTTTTTAAAACCAATCAATCTTTCTCTCTCTGTCTCTGTATACACCCCCCCACCCACACACACACCCCATTGGTTCTGTTCATATGGAGAACCTTAATACAGTACCAAAATTCCCATTGCTTGCCCCAGGCTTCACATATGATCAGTCCAATTTTCCCACAGGTGATCTTGGGATAACAGAGAGGAATGTTCTTTCACTTCTTCTTCCTAAAAGAAGAAGAAATAATTCTCTCCGGCCTAAACCCACAACCATCTTCTTCCATATAATCCCAGACACCCACATATAGACTTAAAATTTTGAGGCCTGAGACAACGTTGTCTGGTTGTTAGTTTATTCAGTCTTGTGCTTACTTGACTGTCTATAGCTATGACTGTATGGGATCAGCTCTTCTGGCTGAAATGACTGGCCAAATGGAAATGGTAAGTAGACTCAGACTGTACATTACTTAAGCCTGGGCGTGTTACTTCTCTAAGTGTTCACTGGGTGGAGACTGCATTGCTGTTTTGTGTGTACAATGGCTAGAGTAGTCCCACATTCAAATGGAGGCTTCACTGGCTACTTGATGATACAATAATTAACCAGAAGCACTGTTATGTCTGTGTAACAAAAATTATTTAAAGTCACAAAAGAAAAATACAACTGGTATTCAAAATGTTTGACTGTTATCAGAAGTGGGGGATATTTAGCTCTCAGAGGGAGAAGATCAGATAGGTAGCTTAGTTTCATTTAGCCCACAGATCAGACTTTAGGAGATGATTCCTTTAATGTGTATAGTTGGGAACATAAACATGACATTTAGAATATTTTGTGGATGTATTTAAAGCATAATAAGAGAGGAATGATTTTCCCTGCAGGATCTTTATCTTGACAAAAATGCATGGACAATAATGATGATGATAATGTTGAGACTGTATTATTTTCTTTAAATAAGTCAATATGTTAGATCTTTGTTTCTTGGCACTTTGACCAACATAATAAGCTTTTTCTGTCTTTTCTGCCCTTTCCTTCTCCCCTCTGCTCCTTGCTTCCATCTTTCCTTCCTTCAGTGGCCATCTATAGAAAGATAAAAGACATTATTCATTGTGGGCCCTGTTCATGCACTGCAAACTGTAACACTGCACATTAGGCCATTTGAAAATTTCTGGATTACTAAGGGCATTTTTCAATGTTTAGAGTAAATTAAGCCTTGATCCAACCAAGTTATATATCAGATTAGTTTTGACTATTTTTGACAGTTGCATAGACAATATATATTATGTGTGTGACTGTATTTGTTAGAATTGAGGATAAAGGATTAGAAATGACTCAATATTGACCTTGCAGGCTGGCACTCTACTTATAAGAGATTTACAGCCATAACTCCCAGTCCCTAGCCCTCAAATACCTGGTGATGATAAGCCAGAATGAAATAGCTTTTCATTTTAAAGCAGATATACGGCTTTATTTATTTTTTTTTTAATGTCCCATGCCTAGAGAAAACCAGGTGCACTTCTGTTTCAAAGGATTTACTTGGTGAAGTTGTAAGCATTTTAATAAAAAAAATTGTCTTTGAATCTCATGAAAATGAGATACAATGAAGCATGGAAAGTGAGTATAAACCAAAAGCACAGAGAGAGAAAGATCCATCTTTGAGCTCTCTGCCATCCGAGCTCTGGGAGATGATATGCGTGGAACTTTTCCCATATTGTCAGCTGCTGCCCTGTTTGTTCTAAAAGATACATAAACAGCATCTTCAGGTACAATGAAATTTACCTAGAATGAACTGAGTTTAAAGTAAACTGGTTCATACCTTCTTACTTGGCCTAAATTATTTCAGGTGCCTTATTAGAGGAGTCACATTATTAAATAAAATGAAGCAATTTTTTTAAAGCCCTTCTCCTAAGCTATGAGCTCATATTTTCACTAAGCCCAGTCTCCTAACAGGTAGTGCTGTGATAACATGAGCTTGGGAAGTACTTGTTTTATGACTTGCATTGCCAGCTTGGTTACTGAAATAAATATAGAATCGATTGTGAACTACTGTATTTGGAGAGACAGAGTGTGTGAGAGAAAGAGAGTGGCTGAGTGTGTGTATATATACATGGGTCTGCATGTGAATATGGAGGATTGGGCTTGAGCTGAAAAATCATGAAGCAAGTAAATTTTGTGATTTAGTAAACTCTGTGCTCCAACAAATGTGGGTGCCCCAATTTTCCTGCTATCTCTGTCCCATAGCTGCCCAAGCCCCTCCCACCTGCCCCACCCCCAGCTATAGTGCACCTACTTGGCCCCATGCAGTGACTCCTGACCTATACATCTCTCTCTTCATGTTCTCTCTCACAATTTGTCTATTCTGAAACTTGCTAATTAGGTAGTACTTACTAGCTGATAATGACTGCCCTTTTGGGTTGAAAAAAATATAGAAGCATAGAAAATCAGAACTGGATGAAACTTGGTCTAAGCCCCTCATTTTTACCTTGGTGATCCTGGAGCCCAGAGATGGAAATGACCTCAACAAAAGTCACACAGCTGGTTATTGAGCACTAACAGGTTACCCTTCCCATGTTTTATTTTAAGTGTCAGCGTGTCAGTTCCTGGAGTTAGTGCTTCAGCTCAAAGATTTGACTCTAATGGTGGAGTTACTCAATTGGTGCAGAGCAATAAGATGAGGTTTTGAGCCATTTGGGGTTTTCAGTGGGAAGCATTTCCCTCTTTTATGCTACTAATTTGGCTCCTGTCTCCTGAGGTGCAAAGCATGGGCCCTTGTAGGTGAGCATGGCATCCTAGCTGGTTGCTGTTATCCTGTTTGCTGTAGGAGCTGCTTCTGGTACCTTCTCTGAGATGAGTCTGTCGCTAAGCTGCTTTCACCACTCTGTTGACTCATTTTCATTCTCTCTTTTTCAAACCACTGATATGACTTGCCCACATAAATAGAAAGAAGCGGCTCCAATTAAACATGCATGGGGCTGTTCCCTAAGAATTTCACAGTGAGAAGCCATCCAGAAACGCTCTAGAAATCACAGCCATCTTTATGCTTTGTTTCCTAGATTCTAGTTGGTATTTAATATGCCAAAAAAAAAAAAAAAAAGGCCATCTGGGCTGGTATCAGGGGCCTGTGGGTGACACACAGATGTAGAGTTCTTTTTGTCTTATGCCCTCTTTCTCTTGAAGTGTTTACAGATGTATGATGCAGACCTTGGCTCTAATATACTACATTTCAATGACCATAGAATGGGAGATACCCATAGAGATGATTTATTGCAATCTACCTCTTAGCAAGAGCTTTCTGGTAGTGCTAGTGGTAAAGAACCTGCCTGCCAGTGCAGGAGATGTAAGAGATGCAAATGCAATCCCTGGGTGGGGAACATCCAATGAAGGAGGGCATGGCAACCCACTCCAGTATTTTTGCCTGGAGAATCCCATGGACAGAGGAGCCTAGAAGGCTACAGTCTATAAGGTTGTAAAGAGTTGGACACAACTGAACCGACTTAGCACGCACAGACCTATTGATGAAGATTGTTTCCTTGACCAATCTTCAGTCAGGATACTTGGAGCCCTCTTCTTGCCTATACTTGATCTTGGTCCCTATCCTCTCTTTGGCCTGCCCAGTCCAGTCTTAGCAAAAGATTCTGCTAAGAATTATTTGATACTTCCCTCTTGATACCTATTCATCATTGATATACGATCAATTTTCTCATCCCCCATCTTTGATGTCTAAGCCTTTGGCTTGCTTTTACTGCTATTAACAAGAATATTTTTTTTTTCTTGGCCATGCTGCAAGGCATGTGGGATCTTAGCTCGCTGACTAAGGATGGAACCTGTGTCCCTGGAAGCTCAGAGTCTTAACCCCTAGACCACCAAGGAAGTCCATAGCAAGAATTTTATTAGGTCAGTTTAGTAAGAATGTCCCCTACCATTGATATTTCCTCTTAGTAATTTTCCATCCATTGCCCTCTTCACTCTGTGCATTGACTATAAATCCCCAGGTGTCTTTGTCTTCCTCCAAGATGAGCCCAATCTCTCTCTCCCATTGTAGTACCTCTACTACAGCAGTTTTTGAGTAAAGTTTGCCTTATTGTTTAAACAAGTGTAAAAATATTTTTTTAACATCCCCAATGTCAGAATCCCACCTTACTGCATCCCTAATGGGAAGATAACCCAGGCTTTTCATTTTTCTGAGGTAGATTATTCTCTTGTTTAATGATGTTAAAAATATAAAAGGCAGCAACTTATTGGAAAGAGCTTAGGCTTTGGTGTCAGGCAGACCTGATTTGGTTGGTTAATTTCTTCCTTTTAACCTTGCTTTTACTTTCACTCAACAAACATTTTATAAACCCTTTGCTGGCAATAGGAGAAGATTGTGTAAAGAATCTGTTCTAGATATAAGAAATGGGTTATGTGAAGGCCAAGAGTGAAGAAACAGGCTAGAAAGAATATTGCTTGGTATAGGTTAAAAACAATTTTCAGAGAGGTACAGTCATGATGCTTATACATTTATAAAAATGGATATGTGTCAAAGTATTTATTTTATTTATAGTAATGAACCAGGCAGATGTTATAACTGGTTCAAAAGTCAAAAGAGCACAGATTTATATGGAATAAAGAAATATTAAGATGAATTGCAAATGGAGACAAAACTGTTTTTTCCACAAGAGTTAGGAAGAATCAACTAAATCACTATTGGGTAGGACATAACGTACATGCTTCTCAGTTATCTACAACTTACAAAGAACTGTAAAATGGCTCATAAACAATGAACAGATAGAATCTGATAACCTATGAAAGTAGGCTAAGAAAATGCATAGTTCTCCATTGAAACACAATTTTTTTCTATATGTATCTGAGTAACTTGAAGATATTCAGTGTGGCCCCAGTATAGTACCAAGTGGTGCATGATTACAGAGAAGTAAGTAATGGCCACGTCATGAAAGGCTTCATAAAAACTTAAGCAAAGAAGTAACATGATTAAATTTATGCTTTAAAATGAGCATTCTGGCTACACTGGTATTGGATGAACAGTACTGGATGTATGAAAATCAAGTTAGGAGCCTATTGTAAGCTGGATTCATATTCCTTGCTCTGCTTCTACTTACTGTAGAATCTTAGGTGAAGTTACCCAACATTTCTGATATTCCATTTTCTCCTCTGAAAAATGAAGAATAATATCTTCCTTGCAGGATTGCTGTGAGGTAAGTAATGGGTTTGACATGTTATAGACAGTAAATATTAATTTCCTTCAACTCTGCTCCTGCTCCACAACCGAATTGTTAGAACATTTTTATAATGAGCTGAAACTTGTTTCTCTTAGCCCTTGTGATTGTGGAGGTCCTGGTAGTGCTGTTTGAAAGGATATAAATTAATTCTAACCACTCTTGCCTTGATAAATTTCTTATTTCCCTTAAGTATTCCTTTTTGAAACAAATCTGTCTCAGCTACTTTATAGTTTTTCTGTCTCTCCCTGATAGTCTCTCTTACATTGGTAACTATCTCTCCTAATACATGTCATGCAGAACTGAAATTAACATAATACTTAAGGTATGCTTGAGATATCACATAGTAAAGTGGAACAATCAGTTTTCTAGATCTGGATAATGAAAGTCTGTTATAGTCCCTAAAATTGCATTAGTCTTTTTAAGCAACCATGTCATACTATTATTTTTAGCCCACAGTTAACTAAAATGTCCAGATGTTTTTATTTTTTATACGAACAGTTGTTTAAGTGAGTTTTCCTTTATTCATAATATATGCAACATCATTTTAAACTTACAGACAGGGTTTTGTTTCACCCACTAAATTTCATTTTTGTTTATCTTGAAGTAGCTTTCTAGCATGTGTATATATGTATGTGTGATTATTTATATATGACATATATACATTCAGATATCACAGAATTGTATGGCAATGAGCAATAAATTTTCCTCCATTGATATACTGTCTCTTATTCTTCCCCCGAAGCAACCATTGTTGACATTTTCTTGTAAATACTTTCAAAAATATTCTAGTTCTCAGAAAATCTTAACAGACCTACCATGAGCATGGAAATCAAAACTGTAATCAGAAATCATCCAGAAAACAAAAGCCCAGGGCAAGATGGCTTCAAAGCTAAATACTACAAAAATTTAGAAAAGAGCTAACACCTATCCTACTCAAACTCTTCCAGAAATTTGCAGAGGAAAGTAAACTTCCAAACTCATTCTATGAGGCCACCATCACCCTAATATCAAAACCTGACAAAGCTACCACAAAAAAAGAAAACAACAGGCCAACATCACTGATGAATATAGATGCAAAAATCCTTAACACAATTCTAGCAAACAGAATCCAAGAACATAGTAAAAGGATCATACATTGTGACCAAGTAGGCTTTATCCCAGTGATGCAAGGATTCTTCAATATTTGCAAATCAATCAATATGATACACCACATTAACAAATTGAAAGATAAAAACCGTATGATTATCTCAATAGATACAGAGAAAGCCTTTGACAAAATTCAACATCCATTTATGACAAAAACCCTCTAGAAAGCAGGCATAGAAGGAACATACCTCAACATAATAAAAGCTATGTATGATAAACCCACAGCAAACAGTATCCTCAAGGGTGAAAAATAGAAAGCATTTCCCCTAAAGTCAGGAACAAGACAAGGGTGCCCACTCTGACCACGACTACTCAACATAGTTTTGGAAGTTTTAGCCACAGCAATCAGAGAAGAAAAAGAAATAAAAGGAATCCGAATTGAAAAGAAGGAGTAAAACTCTCACTGTTTGCAGATTACATGATCCTCTACATAGAAAACCCTAAAGATTCTGCCAGAAAATTACTAGAGCTAATCAATGAATTTAGTAAAGTTTCAGGATATAAAATTAACACACAGAACTCCCTTGCAGTCCTACACACTAACAATAAGAAAACTGAAAGAGAAATTAAGAAAACAATTACATTCACCATTGCAACAAAAAGAATAAAATACTTAGGAATAAATCTACCTAAAAGAAACAAAAGACCTATATATAAAATACTGATGAAAGAAATCAAAGATGACACAAATAGATGGAGAAATATACCATGTCCATGGATTGGAAGAATCAATATAGTGAAAATGCATATACTACCCAAAGCAATCTATAGATTCAATGCAATCCCTATCAAGCTTCCAATGATATTTTTTAGAGAACTAGAACAAATAATTTCACAATTTGTATGAGAAAAAAAAAAAAACCCTTGAATAGTCAAAGCAAACTTGAGAAAGAATAATGGAACTGGAGGAATCAGCCTGCTTGACTTCAGGCTATACTATAAAGCTACAGTCATCAAGACAGTATCCTACTGGCATAAAGACAGAAATATAGATCAGTGGAACAAAATAGAAAGCCCAGAGGTAAATCCACGCACCTATGGACACCTTATTTTTGACAAAGGAGGAAAGAAAGTACAATGCAGAAAAAGACAATCTGTTTAACAAATGGTGTTGGGAAAACTGGTCAACCACTTCTAAAAGAATGAAACTTTAACACTTTCTAACACTGTAGACAAAAATAAACTCAAAATGGATAAAGATCTAAATGTAAGACAAGAAATTATAAAAATCCTACATGTTAAACATATTAAAAAGACCAGAAACTATAAAACTCCTGCAACATATTCAACATATTAAAAAGATCATACATCATGACCAAATGGGCTTTATTCTAGGGATGCAAGAATTCTTCAATATTCACATATCAATCAATATGATACACCACTTTAACAAGTTGAAAGAGAAAAAAAAATAACGATAATCTCAATAGATGCAGAGAAAGCCTTTGACAAAATTCAACATCCATTTAAGGTAAAAACCCTCCAGAAAGCAGGAATAGAAGCAACATACCTCAATATAATAAAAGCCATATATGATAAACCCACAACGAACATTATCCTCAATGGTAAAAAATTGAAAGCATTTTCCCTTAAATCAGGAATAAGACAAGGGTACTCACTCTTACCACTACTATTCAATGTAGCTTTGGGAGTTTTAGCTACAACAATCAGAGAAGAAAAAGTAAAACTCTCACTGTTTGCAGATGACATGATCCTTTACATAGAAAACCCTAAAGACTCCACCAGAAAACTGCTAGAGCTAATCAATGACTAACTTTGCAGGATATAAAATCAACACACAGAAATCCCTTGCATTCCTATACACTAACAATGAGAAAACAGAGAAATTAAGGAAATAATTCCATTCATCATTGCAATGAAAATAATAAAACACTTAGGAATAAATCTCCCTAAGGGAACAAAAGACCTATATATAGAAAACTATAAAACACTGAGGAAATAAATCAAAGATTATACAAATAGATGGAGAAATATACCGTGTTCATGGATCAGAAGAATCAATATGTGAACATGAGTGTACTACCCAAAGCAATCTATAGATTCAATACAATCCCTATCAAGCTACCAATGGTAATTTTCATAGAACTAAAACAAATATTTCACAATTTGTATGAAAATACATAAAACCTTGAATAGCCAAGGCAATCTTGAGAAAAAAAGAATGGAACTAGAGGAATCCACTTGCCTGACTTCAGTCTCTACTACAAAGCTACAGTCATCAAGACAGTATGGTGCTAGCATAAAGGCAGAAATATAGATCAATGGAATGAAATAGAAAGCCCAGAGACAAATCCACGCACCTATGGACACGTTATCTTTGACAAAGGAGGAAAGAAAGTACAATGCAGAAAAAGACAATCTCTTTAACAAGTGGTGCTGGGAAAACTGGTCAACCACTTGTAAAAGAATGAAATTTTCTAATACCATACACAAAAATAAGCTCAAGATGGATTAAAGATCTAAACGTAAGACCAGAAACTATAAAACTCCTAGAGGAAAACAGGCAAAACCCTCTCTGACATAAACCACAGCAGGATTCTCTGTAACCCACCTCCAAGAATATTGGAAATAAAAGTGAAAATAAACAATGGGACCTAATTAAACTTAAAAGCTTTTGCACAATGAAGGAAACTATAAACAAGGTGAAAAGACAGCCTTTAGAATGGGAGAAAATAATAGCAAATGAAGCAACTGACAAAGAGTTAATCTCAAAAATATACAAGCAGCTCCTGCAGCTCAATTCCAGAAAAATAAATGACCCAATAAAAAGCAGTCCAAAGAACTAAATAGACATTTCTCCAAAGAAGACATACAGATGGCTAACAAACACATGAAAAGATACTCGACATCACTCATTATTAGAGAAATGCAAATCAAAACCACAATGAGTTACCATTTCATGCCGGTCAGAATGGATAGTATCAAAAAGCTACAAACAATAAGTGCTGGAGAGGGTGTGGAGAAAAGGGAACCCTCTTACACTGCTGGTGGGAATGCAAACTAGTACAGCCACTATGGAGAACAGTGCGGAGATTCCTTTAAAAACTGGAAATAGAACTGCCATATGACCCAGAAATCCCACTGCTGGGCATACACACTGAGGAAACCAGAATTGAAGAAGACATATGTACCCCAATGTTCATTGCATCACTGTTTATAATAACCAGGACATGGAAGCAACCTAGATATCCATCAGCAGATGAATGGATAAGAAAGCTGTAGTACATATACACAATGGAATATTACCCAGCCATTAATAAGAATACATTTGAATCAGTTCTAATGAGATGGATGAAACTGAAGCCTATTATACAGAGTGAAGTAAGCCAGAAAGAAAAACACCAGTACAATATACTATACACATATATGTATGGAATTTAGAAAGATGGTAACGATGATCTTGTATGCGAGACATCAAAAGAGACGTAGATATAAACAACAGTCTTTTGGACTCTGTGGGAGAAGGTGAGGGTGGGATGATTTGGGAAAATAGCATTGGACCATGCATATTATCTTATGTGAAACGGATTGCCAGCCCAGGTTTGATGCATGAGAGAAGGTGCTCAGGCTGATGCACTGGGATGACCCTGAGGGATGGGGAGAGGGGTGGGAGGGTTGGTTCAGGATGGGGAACACATGTACACCCATGGCTGATTCATGTCAATGTATGGCAAAACCCAATACAATATTGTAAAGTAATTAGCCTCCAATTAAAATAAATAAATAAATCTTTAAAATATTCTGTTTCTCTACAAGCAAATGTAGAACTAAAAATATTAAAGACAGCCTACTATACATACTAGTCTGCCCTTTGTCCTTTACATTTAATAATTCCAATAGAATATGAGCTCTAGGAAGGCAAGATTTTGTTTGTTTTCACAACATCTAGAAAAATATCTGACCTGTACCAGAGACTTCATAAATATTTGTTGAATGCTGAATGTTATATTTGGAGATTTTTCCATATCAGCATGTACCGGGATTAGCAAACATTTTCAACATAGGACCAGATAGTAAACATTTTGAGCTTTGCAAGCCATATGTTCATCATAATTACTCAAGTGGTCATAGATAATACATAAAAAAATAGGTGTGACTGTGCTCCAATAAAATTTTATTTTAAAAAATTAAATGGTGAGCCAGATTTGTTCTGTGGGCTATTAGTTTCATGGCTCCTGGTATATACAAATCAGTCTATCCTTTTTCATACCTGCATACTGTTCCATCATGAATATTCTATAAATTCATTAATGAGAACCCATTTATGTTCATCTATTGCTGTTATAATCAATGTTGTAACTATGTTTCAATGAGAAACTTTTTTCTTTGTGCACCTAATGGTCAGGTAAAAGTGAATAGGCATTCTTTTTATTTTTATTTTTAATTGGAGGATAATTGCTATACAATGTTGCATTGATTTCTGCCATACAACAACATGAATCAGCAATAAATATGCTTATATCCTCCTCCTCTTTAACTTCCTTCCCACCTCCTTTCTCATCCCACCCTTCTAGGTCTTCACAGAAGACCAGGTTGGGGTCCCTGTGTTATACAGCAAATTCCCACTAGCTATCTATTTTACATATTATAATGTATATTTTCAATTTACTTTCTAAATTTGCCCCACCCTCTCTTCCCCTGCTGTGTCCACAAATTTGTTCTTTATGTCTATATTTCTTTTCCTGCCCTGCAAATAGGTTCATTAGTGCCATTTTTAAGATTCCTTAGCTCAGTCGGTAAAGAATTTGCCTGCAGTGCGGGAGACCTGGGTTGGGAAGATCCCCTGGAGAAGGAAATGGCAACCCACTCCAGTATCCTTGCCTGGAAAATCTCATGGACAGAGGAGCCTGGTGAACTGCAGTCCATGGGGTCGCAAAGAGTCGGGCACGACTGAGCGACTAACACACACGCATGCATTAATATACAATGTTTTTCTCTTTCTGACTTACTTCACTCTGTATAACAAACTCTTGGTTCATCTACCTCAGTAGAACTGACTCAAATTCATTCCTTTTTGTGACTGAGTAACATTCCATTGTGTTTATGTACCACAACTTCTTTGTCCTTTCATCTGTTGATGAACATTTAGGTTGCTTCTGTGTCCTGGATATTGGTAAGTGGTGCTGCAGTGAACATTGGAGTATATATATCTTTTGATTTATAATTTTCTCAGGGTATATGGCCAGTAGTGGGATTGCTGGGTCATATAGTAGCTTTATTCCTAGTTTTAAACGAAATCTCCATAATGTTCTCCATATTGGGAGCACAGGCATTCTTAATTAAACACAGACTGCACAGTTGCCATCTCAAGAGATTACAGTAATTTGTGCTCCCACCTGCAGTGCGTGATATTGCCTTCTTCTCTACTCTCTCTCTCAATGCTATATGCATTATTAAATTTTTATTTTTGCTGACTTAGGAGGCAAAAACTAGATGATCATTCATTTTCATTTTTAAAATCATTCAAACATACAGAAAGTCCAGAAAATAGTATAGCAAACATAGCAAAAATTAAATGGATACTAATATTTTACTTTATGTGCTATACATTTTCCTTTTTAAAAGGAGAAAATGAAGTTATTGATATAGTTAGAGTCCCACTTTCTACCCTTTCAAAACCTCTCCCTCAATCCTCAGAAGTAACTTCTACCTTGAAGTTGAAGTGTATCACTACATATATGCACATGTATTATATAATATATGACAAATATGTATATGGATAGTGGTATACAATAATATATAATATATGTCCTTTTATCTATATGTGTGTATGCATATATATAATATATATGTGTGTTTTTAAGCTTTACATAAGTGGTATTATACTCTTTCTGAAACTTGCTTTTTTAGTTCAAATTATTTTTAAGGTTTATACAACTTGCTTTTATTCATTCAAAATTATGTTTGAGATTTATATGGATAAATGTAGATCAAGTTCATTCATTTTAATTATTATGGGATTCTCCAGGCAAGAGTACTGGAGTGGGTTGCCATTTCTCTCTCCAGGGGATCTTCCCGACCCAGGGATCAAACCC
Source organism: Nanger dama (assembly GCA_917880005.1). Lineage (NCBI taxonomy): Eukaryota > Metazoa > Chordata > Mammalia > Artiodactyla > Bovidae > Nanger > Nanger dama. The sequence goes on from CAKJTW010000089.1 coordinate 1,380,734, forward strand.
GGGTCTCCCGCATTCCAGGCAGACGCTTTAACCTCGAGCCATCAGGGAAGCCCAATATGTATTGTACCATTGTACAAAGAAACAATAATTTAATTATCCATTCCCTTCCTCTGGAACAGTTCAGTTCAGTTGCTCAGTCATGTCCGACTCTTTGCGACCCCATGAACCGCAGCTCGCCAGGCCTCCCTGCTCATCACCATCTCCCGGAGTTCACTCAAACTCACGTCCATTGAGTCAGTAATGCCATCCAGCCATCTCATCCTCTGTTATCCCCTTCTCCTCCTGCCCCTAATCCCTCCTAGCATTAGCATCAGTCCTTCCAAAGAAATCCCAGGGCTGATCTCCTTCAGCATGGACTGGTTGGATCTCCTTGCAGTCCAGGGGACTCTCAAGAGTCTTCTCCAACACCACAGTTCAAAAGCATCAATTCTTTGGCGCTCAGCCTTCTTCACAGTCCAACTCGCACATCCATACATGGCTACTGGTAAAACCATAGCCTTGACTAGATGGACCTTTGTTGGTAAAGTAATGTCCCTGCTTTTGAATATGCTATCTAGGTTGGTCATAATTTTTCTTCCAAGTTAGATGATGCCAAAGGTCAACACAGCTGGTTACTAATTAAACTGGTAAAGACAGACTTCAACCAGTAATCTACTATTGCAACAGGGATAAGAATCCAGTGTGAACTGAACTCAGCTTTGATTTATACAAAAGTGACTGGGAGCTTTAAAGGGAAAATGACAGAATAGGGAGGGGAGTGAGTAGGGGCTCAGCAGAGTCAGGGAAGTGAAAAATTACAAAAAGTCAGAAGAGGCTTTTGGTCCATGAGAAACCCATCTGTTTTTGCTAACTGGCCCTTATTGAAGTTAGGCTTCTCTTGCTTCTGCAGAGACTGGGGGACAGGGGTGCTATCTTACGATGTTGGCTGGAACAAACTGTTGATTCTTTCAGCAGACTTGAGTTTTCTCAGGCAGGCACTGTAAGGGGATCTAGGATCATCCTAGGAGTGTGACTTTGTGCTGTTAGAAATGATGTTAATGTTTTCTTCAATTCTTTATAGGCCAAGGTTGAGGTCTAGTCAAGAAAGAGCTTAGAGGACCCTGGATAGGGTTTGGTCAAGGAGACAATCTTTGTCAATGATTGCCTTCTATTTTGCTAGAAGAATGCGGCAAAGCAAACCCTTGTACACTTGTGCACTAGTGTAAGATTTTCTGTAAGACAAAATCTTTTAGAATTTGTCTTGAAGACTTTCCATTCTACATCAGAAACCTCTACTATCCTTCAAGAAAAGGGGTGGGGGGAGATAGGAAGCTAGAACTGAAATTACTGTGATGTAAGGTATGGCATCTTCAGTATTATCAAGTGACTGTCGAAAATAGTTGTAATATTTTTATATTCCTACCAGAAGTGCATAAAAGAGTTAATTTCCCCAAACCCTCACTAGCCCTTTGATCCAAAAAATTCCAATTAGAATTAAGACAAATAAGATGATTCATGTAAGTGCATGGTGAGATTCTCTTTGCTTAAAACTTTGATACTTTTTTCATCAAGGATTTTTGTGTAAATTTTTAGTTTTGAAAATATTGTATTAAAATATTGTTTATGTTGACTGAGTTTTTGGTGGTCCCTTGTGCCTGAGGAGAGAGTGCCTCACTTACCTCCTACCCTGCTCAATGTTAGTGAATGTATTGCTTTTCACCATTTTGTTGGATACAAAATGGACCTTCATTATCCTAACTTGCACTTGCCTGATTATTAGTGAACTCAAGTATGTTTTCTTATGTTCATTTCACCATCTAGGTTTATTCTCTGAAGTAGCTGTGCTGCTGCTGCTACTGCTAAGTCACTTCAGTCGTGTCTGACTCTGTGTGACCCCATAGATGGAAACCTACCAGGCTCCCCCACCCCTGGGATTCTCCAGGCAAGAACACTGGAATTGGTTGCCATTTCCTTCTCTAATGCATGAAAGTGAAAAGTGAAAGTGAAGTCACTCAGTCATATCCAACTCTTAACGACCCCATGGACTGCAGCCTACCAGGATTCTCTGCCAATGGGATTTTCAAGGCTGTACATATCCTCTAATCAATTTTCTATTGTGTAGTTTGCCTTCTATTTATTAATTTATAGAATGTATACATATTCTGTGGGGCTTCCCAGGTGGCACTAGTGGTAAATAACCTACCTGCCAGTGCAAGTAGATGTAAGAGACACAAGTTCGATCCCTGGGTTGGGACGATACCCTGGAGGAGGGTACAGCAATCCACTCCAGTGTTCTCACCTGGAGAATCCCATGGACGAGAAGCCTGGTTGGCTACAGTCCATAGGTTTGCACAGAGTCAGACACGACTAAAGCAATTTAGAATCCATTCACATGCATGCACATACATGTTCTGCATGAAAAAATACCTTTGTTTTCCTATATGCATTACATATATCTTCTCTTAATCTGTATCTGGGCTCTTCATTTGCTTTATGGTGTGTTTTATTCAAATAGAAGTTTGTAATATAATTTTAATGTGATCAAAGTCATCCATCTCTTTATTTCTAATCTGTGCTTTTCAGTGTGTTTTATTTAAAACATTTTTTCAACCCCACTATCAAAGCTCTTTTCTCTTTCCTTCTGAAAGTTTTACTTTTTGTACTTACCTCTTTAATTCAGCAAGATTAAGTAGGAATCTAATTTTGTCTTTCTTTCATATAGAGAGCTAGTTGCCTCCAATTATTTAATAGTTCATCCCATTTTTCTTACTTGATTTATTATGGGATATAGTCATAGATAAAGCTCATGTAAAGTGGGTCTGTTTCTGTGTTTCCTCTTACATTCTATCAGTCCATCCTTATACCAAAACTACACTTAAAAAATGATAGTTTTTGTTATAATTGTTCTATTTTATTATGTTATTGTTGATAATCTCTTGCAATCTCTAATTTATAAATAAGCTTTAACACAGGTCTGTATTATAGGAAAAAAAAATCATATATATATATGGAATTCAGTATTGTCCACAGTTTAATGCTTCTCCTGGGCGTCCTAGAACCTGTCTCCCACAGATGAAGGGCAACTGCTATACAAAACTCTGCTTTATAATCTTGATTTCATGGTAGTTAAGTCCTCTGTTTATTATTATTGTTATCATCATCATCACCATTAAGTGTTATCCTGACTGCTCTTGGCCTTTTACTATTCTTTAATATGAATTTCAGGACAAACTTTTGAAGGAAAAATTTTGTTTTAAGTATATTTTGGGTTTATAGATTAATTTGATGGAAATTATAATCTTCATGATATTTTCTCATCTGTGAACATGGCACATGAACATTTAAAATTCTCCATCTATTTATCTGTATTTTATGATTTTAACAATATTTTATGATTTATTCATAAAAGTCTTATGTCTTTTTAAAATATATTTTATAATCTTTTTCTTTTTAAAAATTAAAAAAAAATTTAACACCAAGAACACTTTGTATTGGGGTATAGCCAATTTAACAATGTTATGGTAGTTTCAGGTAAACAGCAAAGTGACTCAGCCATACATAAACGTGTATCCATTCTCCCCCAAACTCCCCTCCCATCCAGGCTGGCATTGAGCAGAGTTCCGGGTGCTATACAATGTATCTTTATTGGCTATCCATTTTAAGTATAGCAGTGTGTACATGACCTTCTCAAAGTCCCTAACTATCCCTTCCCCCTGGCAACCATTAAATTGTTTTCTAAGTCTGTGAGTCTCTTTCAGTTTTGTAAGTAAGTTCATTTGTATCATTTATTTAAAGATTCCACATATAAGGGGTATCATATAATATTTTTCCTTCTCTATCTGACTTACTTCACTCAGTATGACACTCTCTAGGCCCATCCATGTTGCTGCAAATGGCATTATTTCATCCTTTTTAATGGTCGAGTAATATGCCATTGTATATATGTATCACATCTTCTTTATCCATTCCTCTGTCGATGGAATTGGTTACTTCCATGTCTTGGCTATTGTAAACAGTGCTGCAGTGAACACTGAGGTGCATGTATATTTTGGGGCCATGTTTTTCTCCAGATATATGCCCTGGAATGGGATTGCAGGGTCATACGGTAGCTCTATTTTTAGTTTTTTAAAGAAGCTCCATACTATTCTCCATAGTGGCTGTACTGATTTACATTCCCACCAATAGTGCTGGATGATTCCCATCTCTCCACACCCTTTCCAACATTTGTTGTCTGTGGATTTTTTGATGATAGCCATTCTGACTGGTGTGAGGTGATATATCATAGTTTTGATTTGCATTTCTCTAGTAACTAGTGATGCTGAACATCTTTTCATGTGCCTATTGGCCAACTGTATGTCCTCTTTGGAGAAATGTCTATTCAGGTCTTCTGCCCATTTCTTGAGTGGATTGTTTGTTTTAATATTATTATGTTATAAGCCGTTTATAAATTTTGGAGACTAATCCCTTATTGGTCACATCATTGCAGATATTTTCTCCCAATCTGTGGGTTGTCTTTTGTTTTGTTTATTGTTTCCTTTGATGTGGAAAAGCTTTTGAGTTTAAGCAGGTCCCATTTGTTTATTTTTGCTTTTATTTCGATTATCCTGGGAGATGGATCTAAAAAGATGTTCCTGTGATTATGTTTGAGTGTTCAAGTATTATACTTCCATTGTGAGATTTATTAATACTTGTTGCTTTTTCTATTGTAAATAGTGGCCATCTTTGTTATTTTTCTTTTAAACTATTTGTTGCTGAGATACAAAAACACAATCTTTGTACATTAATTGTATACCTAACAATATTTTAGTTTTAAAAGCTTGTAGTTTTTCCTTGGGTTTTCTGTGTAGACAATCACATTATCTCCAAATAATGTCAGTTTTATTTTTTGTTTCCTATACTGAAATAATAGCTATTTTTTCCTTGTGTAGTTGTGTTGGACAGGTCTTCCAATATAATACCAAATATATCCATGCTAGTAGGCATTCTTTATTTATTCTTGGCTTTTAGGCAAATAAGTGTTTCAAAAGTATCACCAATTATAGTTCTTATATGTTTTCCAAAAGTTCACTTTTATCAAGTTAAGCAAATTAACTTTTCAAAAGACTATTTTTCTAGAGTAGTTTTAAATTTACAGCAAAATTGAGAGGGAGACACAAAGATATACCCTCAGCCCTCACACATACATAGCCTCTCCTGTTATCAATAGCATTCACCAGTATGGTATATTTTTTTAAGCAAAGATGGACTTACCTATGCACATTGTAATCACCCAAAGTCCATAGTCTACCTTAGAATTCACTCTTAGTGTTATACATTTTATGGGTATGGACAAATGCATAGTGACATATATTTATCATTGTAATATTATACAGAGTATTTTCACCACCTTAAAAATCCTCTCTGCTCTCCTTATTCATCCTTATCGCTACTGGGAATCACTGATATTTTGGTCTCCATAGCTTTTACTTTGAGGAAGTTAATTTTTATTTTCAGTTTTCTGAGTGGTTTTCTTTGCTGAAAGTGTGTTGATATTTATCAATAACTTTTCCTGGAGTTCATGAAATTGTTTTTATTTGATCCTACAGCATTAATAGACATTAAATACCTCTTTTTTTCTTCTTGAATGTTAAACCATTCTTTCTGTTTTCAGATATGCCACACTTGGTCATGATGTAATACACAGATGGATTCATTTTATAATATTTTATTTAGTATTTATGTGTCTGTGTTCATAATTCAGTTTGGCTTATAATTGTTCATTTTCCTTCTCTCCTTTTCTGCTTTTGATGTCAAAGCTAAATTAGGCTCTTTAGAGGATTGAATACTTTTCTGGAACATTTATATAAATTAGAGATTATGTGTTCTTTAAAAGTTTGTTTTTGAAATTTTGTTGGAGTATATTTTTAACTATTTATTCAAGTTTTAAACAAAAATTGTAGAGCTTGTTAGATTTCCTGTTTCTCTTTGGGTCAATTTGAAGAGAATTTTCCTTGAGTTTAGTTTTATTAGCATACAGTTCTTCATAATCTACTCTTTTGACAGTTAAAAATATTCTCACTGAAAAAAAATGCATTCAGTTACAGTGCTGGGTACCTGTCATTATACATCTGTTTAATGCAAAGGCATTCTGTTTAATGAAAAATGCCAAGCTTTGGAGACAGTAAAAAGTGTCTCCAAAAGTGGTAACAGTGGTTACCAGGACCTGGGGAGGGGGGTGAGGTAAGGATGAATGGGCAGAGCAAAGAGGATTTTTAGGGCAGTGAAAATACTCTCTATGATACCATAATAATGGATACATGGTCATTATCATTTATTCAAGCCCATAGATTGTACAACAAGAATAATGAAAACTAATGTAAACTATGAACTTTGAGTGATTATGATGGCTCAGTGTAGTCTCATTGATTGTCACAAATGTACCACTTCAGTGGAGGATGTCAGTAGTGGGGGAGGTTGTGTATGTGTGGGAAGACAAGAGGTATATGGGAACTTTCTGTACTTTCTATTCAGTTTTGCTGTGATCATAAAATTTCTCTGAAAATAAAATATGTTATGCATTTAATTATGGGTGAAATTAAGCATTTATATATTTAAAAGCCACTTTAAATATTTTTGTGAACTGCATGTTCATGTGGTTTGTCCATTGTTAATGGAATTGTCTGTGTTTTCTGACAGATTTCTCAGGGTTTTGTTTTTTTTTTTTTTTTTGCTGCACTGCATGACGGGTGTTATCTTAGGTCCCTGACCAGGGATCAAACCCATGCTCCCTGCATTGGAATCACAGAATTCTAACTGCTGGACCACCAGGGAATTCCTTTAGAACTCTTTATATATAAATGGAATTAGGCCTTTGCCTATGTTTTAAATATTGTTTCATTTTTCTTTTGAAGTCTAAGATAGGTTTCCTATCAGAAGTTCAAAATTTTTCTGTATTCAAGTCTATCAGTATTTTACTACATGATTCTTAGGTTCTGTGTGTTGTTTAGAAAAGTCTTATTCAATATTAATTATTTTATAAATATTCTTAGATATTTCCATTTATTATTTTTTTATATTTAAAGCTTTTATTCTCTGGAATGTATTTTTGGTTAGGAGAGTCATTTTAATAATAGATAATATGAGTTATCAATAAATTATCCATTCAATAACATCAGTTATTGAATAATTCACTTGCTGACAGATTTTAAATACCATCTATAGAATATAAATCTCCTAAGTGTATAGGAGCTCTTTCTGGACACATTGTTCTGTTACTTTGACCAGCTTGTTTTCATATTAGCCAATCCTGTTTTGTTGTAATTACCATAGTTTTATAATATTTTCTTCACTACCTTTCTGGCTAGTATTGAATATTTATTTTTCCCCGTGAACTTGATACCTTCTTATCTAAATCTAAAATGTCCTGTTGGTGTTTTCATTTGCATCACGTTTAAGTTAATAGACTAAATTTTAAATTAATATGTAAATTGTTATGTTACAATATTGAATTTTTATATTCAAGAACAATGTGTCTATTTGTGCACATTTTAATCCTCTCAGTAATACTCTAAAGTGGTCTTCATAGAAATCTTTTATGCTTTTCTTTAATATGTTGTAAATGGAATATTTATTCTGTTTCAGTTCAGTTCAGTTGCTCACTTGTGTCCAACTCTTTGTGACTCCATGGACTGCAGCACACCAGGCCTCCCTGTCCATCACCAGCTCCCGGAGTTTTCTTAAGCCTGTGTCCACTGAGTCTGTGATGCCATCCAAGCATCTCATCCTCTGTTGTCCCCTTCTCCTCCCACCTTGAATCTTTCCCAGCATCAGGGTCTTTTCAAATGAGTCAGTTCTTTGCATCAGGTGGCCAATGTATTGGAGTTTCAACTTTAGCATCAGTCCTTCCAATGAATATTCAGGACTGATTTTCTTTGGGATGGACTGGTTGGATTTCCTTGCAGTCCAAGGGACTCTCAAGAGTTTTCTCCAATACCACAGTTCAAAAGCAACAATTCTTCAGTGCTCAGCTTTCTTTATAGACCAGTTCTCACTTCCATGCATGACTACTGCAAAAACCATAGCTTTGACTAGATGGACCTTTGTTGGCAAAGTAATGTCTCTGCTTTTTAATATGCTGTCTAGGTTGGTCATAACTTTTCTTCCAAGGAGCAAGCATCTTTGAATTTCATGGCTTCAGTCATCATCTGCAGTGATTTTGGAGCCCCACCCCCAAAAAAAAAAAGTCTGTCACTGTTTCCACTGTTTCCCCATCTATTTGCCATGATGTGATAGGACCAGATGCCATGATCTTCTGCCACCAACTGGCCAGGTGACCCTGCACCAATCTCCCTGCTTACCTGGGCCTTGGGGTCCTCATCTGTAGAGTGAAGGTCCTAAGTGTTGCTTTGCCTCCTTCATGGAAGTTCCCTAAAGAACAATTTGCCTGACAATCATGAAAGCTCTGTGCAAAATGAAAAGGGTGCAGATGCGAAGGGATATTAGTTCCCAGGGCCAGACTTTGACTCAGAAGAAGACAGAAAGGAAGCGTCACTCCATAACCTGAGCATATGGGCGCTTTAATTTGTTTTCCTTCTCTTTACCAACATCCGTGATGCAAGCTGGTACTGTGTGTGGAACTTCTGTCCTTTGAGATCCTTAGGGACAGGGGAATTTGTCAAGCACTGAGGCAGCAGCCAGCTCAAGGCAGAGTGAAAAATAGATGAGCTATGGTGGGGTTCTCTTTGTGCTTCGTGAAGCCTTGCCTGGCTAACAGCAATCAGGGGAAAGGCAGGAAGCTTACCCTCCATTCACTTCCTTGGTAATCCTTCTTCTCCTTGCCCCTGCATGCTCTTAAAGGGTGGTCAGGGCCCACCACTCTCATCCAAACCCTTTCTCCTTCCTTTATCTTTCCTTTTCCCCCACATAGCCTCATCCGTTCTCTCTCAGCCTTGAGTGCTACTTCTCTAATCTGTGCCTGCAGTCTCGAGCTCTGACCCAAGCTCTAGATCTGAACACACTTGGGCATCCTAGAGGTGTCGCAGATTCACCCTCTCCACAATCTAACTTCCCACTTCCAACCTGCTGCTTCCCCTTCAGCTTGAGCTATGCGGAAGAGATAACCAAAGAGACAGAAGAGGTTTGGATTTGAGGATATGATCCAGGCCCCTCCCTTGTGAGGCTGAAAGAAAGTGAAGTTGCTCAGTTGTGTCCAACTCTTTGTGACCCCATGGACTGTAGGTTACCAGGCTTCCTGGTCCATGGGATTTTCCAGGCAAGAATACTGGAGTGGGTTGCCATTTCCTCCTCCAGGGGATCTTCCCAACCCAGGGATCAAACCCGGGTCTCCCATATTGTAGGCAGATGCTTTACCATCTGAGCTACCAAGGGAGGCTGAGGAGAAAGGAATAAGGGTGAAGACAAGAGAGGTGGATAGAGTTAGAGGAAGCTTTGTGTTAACTGATTTCACTCAATGTTCACCACCATTCATCTCAACTGGGCCCCTGGTACTGAATGCCACTATGTACATTTCCTTAGTTCATTCACTCTCTCACTCTCTACTTTTCCTTCTTCCTCAAAGCTCCAGCAGTCCATCCCTCAAGGCTCTTCACAACAGCTGACCTTCTGAAGCAGTCAAAAGAGAACTCTCACAGACTCCCACATCTACTTACCTACCTGCAAACACACACGCATTCTTTCTCTTCTCTGTTGATCACATGGAAGAACCATCTCTGCTCCTATCTAAGGCCAAGTGCCCCATTTCTATACTATATCCCAACACCTCTAGGTTACTCAAGGCTATTGTATTGCTCTAGAATTTCTCCCTTGATCTTCTGTACCACTTGTTTTCACTCACTACTGGTTCATTCCTACCACTGTATTTCATAGTGTTACTGCTCATGTCTTAAAACAAGCAAAACAAAACAAACTCTCCTCTTGACTCCACTTGCCTCTATACCTATGGCCTCATTTCTCAGCCCACCTTCTTAGCAAAACTCTTCAAAGCAGTTGTCTGCAATTCTCTTGAGGACACTCCAGTCAGGCTCTGCCTTCATCACTCTACCGAGTTTGTTCTTTGTAAAAGTGACCTTCACTTTGTTATATAAATGACAGTTCTTCTTCCTTACCTTGCTAAACCTATCAGCAGCGATTAACACTATAAATTTGCCTCCTGAAATGCTTTCTTTTAAAAAAATTGAAGTATAATTGATATATTTATTTTTAACTTATTTTTATTGAAGTAGAGTCAATGTAAAATTACATAAATTATAGGTATACAAGATAGTAATTCCCAGTTTTTGAAGGTTATATACCATTTATAGTTATTGTGAAGTATTAGCTATATTCCCTGTGCTGTACAATATATCCTTGGAACTTATTTTATAAATAGTAATTAGTACCTCTTACTCCACCACTATTTTGCCCCTCTCCTTTGCCTCTCCTCATTGGTAATCACTATTTTGTTCTCTATATCTGTGAGTCTGTATTTTGTTATTATATTCACTAGTTTGTTGCATTTTTAGATTCCACATATAAGTGATAACATATAGTATTTATCTTTGACTTATTTCACTTACCTAATGCCCTCCAGATTCATCCATGTCATTGCAAATGGCAAAATTTCATTCTTTTTTATGGCTGAGTGGTATTCCAGTGTGTGTGTGTGTTTGTGTGTGTGTGTGTGTGTGTGTGTGTGTGTGTGTGTATCACATCTTCTTTATCCATTCTTCTGTTTATGGACACTTATATTGCTTCCATTATCTTCATAATTGTAAGTAATTTGCTATGAACATGGGAGTACATGGATATTTTTGAATTAGCGTTTTTACTTCGGATATATATGCAGGAGTAGAAATGCTGGATCATATGGTAGTTCTCTTCTTAGTTATTTTAGAAACCTCCATACTTTTCCATAGTGGCTACATCAATGTTCCCACCAACTATTTACTAGGGTTCCCTTTGCCATACCCTTGCCAACACTTGTTATTTGTGTTCTTCTTGATGATAACTATCCTGAAAGGTGTGAGGTGATAGCTCACTGTGGTTTCCACTTGCATTTCCATGATGATCAACAATATTGAGCTTTTCATGTACTTGTTGGTCATCTGAATTTCTCTTTGGAAAACTGTCTATTCAGATCTTCTGCCCAATTTTTAATCAAGTTTGTTTGTTTTGATGTTGAGTTGTATGAGCTGTTTATATATTGATATTTTGCATACTAAACTCTTATTGGTCACATGATTTGCAAATATTTTTTTCCCATTCAGTAGGTTGCCATTTTGTTCTGTCAGTGGTTTCTTTTCCTGTGCAGAAGTTTTAAGTTTAATTTTGTCCCAGTTGTTTATTTTTGCTTTTATTAATTTTTCCATGGGAGATTAACCTAAAAAATATTTATGTCAAAGAGTGTTCTGCCTATGTTTCCCTGTAGGAGTTTAATGGTTTCTGGTCTTATATTTAGGACTTTAATCTCTTTTGAGTCTATTTTTGTACACAGTATTAGAGAATGTTCTAATTTCATTCTTTCATATGTAATTGTTCAGTTTTCACAACACCACTTATTGAAGAGATTGTTTTTTCTCCATTGTATATTCTTGCCTCCTTTGCCAGAGATTAATTGGCCATAAGTGCATAGGTTTATTTCTGGGCTCTCCTGTTCCATTGATCTACATTTCTGTTTTGTGCCAGGACCATATTGATTTGATTATTGTAGTAGACTCTGAAGTCAGGGAGCCTGATTCAACTAGCTTTCTTCTTTTTAAAGATTATTTTATCTATTAGATATTCGGCTGACCAATTTGTTTCATTGGTATCTTAGTTTTTGAACTACAAGACTTTACTTCCTTAAGTAGGTTTATTCCTAGGTATTTTATTCTTTTAGATGTGATGGTAAATGGGATTGTTTCTTTAATTTCTCTTTCTGATAGTTCATTGTTAGTATACAGAAATGCATGAGATTTTATATATTAATTTTGTATCCTGAAAGTTCACTAAATTCATTGAGCTCTAGTAGTTTTCTGGTGGTGTCTTTAGAATTTTCTATATATGATATGATGTCATCTGCAAAGAGTGATAATTTTATTTTTTTCTTTTCCAATTTGGATTCCTTTTATTTCTTTTTCTTGTCTGATTTCTGTGGCTAGGACTAGGGTAGGCATCTTTGTCTTGTTCCTGATCTTAGAGAAAATGTTTTCAGCTTTTCACCACTGAATATGATATAAACTGTGGGTTTGTCATATATGGCTCTTATTATGTGAAGGTAGATTCCCTCTATGTACACTTTCTGATGAGCTTTGTGTTGTTTTGATTTTTATCATAAGTGGGTGTTGAATTTTGTTGAAAGCTTTTCCAGCATCTATTCAGATGATCATATGGTTTTGATTCAATTTGTGAATGTGGTGTATCACACTGATTTGTGGATATTAAAAAAAAAATTCTTGCATATTTAAGATAAATCCTACTTGATCATGGAGTATGATCCTTTTAATGTGATGTTGGATTTGCTTTGCTAGTACTTTGTTGAGGATTTTTGCATCTATATTCATCAGTGATGTTGGCCTATAATTTTCTTTTTCTGTAATATCTTTGTTTTTTGTTATAAGGGTGATGGTGGCCTCATAGAATGAGTTTGGAAGCAATCCTCTTTGCTATTTTTTTGGGAATCATTTCAGAAGAATAGGAGTTAATTCTTCTCTAATTGTTTGGTAGAATTCACTTGTGAAACCATCTAGTCCTAGACTTCTGTTTGTTGGGAAATTTTAGACTATTGATTCAATTTCAATACTGGTATTTGATCTGTTCATATTTTATATTTCTTCCTGGTTCAGTCTTGAGAGATTGTACCTTATAACTTGCCCATTCCTTCTAGGTTGTACATTTTATTGGCCCATAATTGATCATAGTTGTCTCTCATGATTCTTTGTATTTCTGTAGGGTCAATTGTAATTTCTTTTTCATTTCTGATTTTGTTGATTTGGGTCCTCTCCTTTTCTTCTTGATAAGTCTAGCTGAAGATTTGTCAATTTTTGTTTATCTTTTCAAAGAACTAGCTTTTACTTTCATTGATCTTTGCTACTATTTTTTAGTCTCTGTTTCAGTTATGACCTTTATGATTTCTTTCCTTCTACTAACTTTGGATTTTGTTTGCACTTCTTTCTCTAGTTCTTTAAAATACTGTCTTTACTTGACTTCCAGGACTTGGCACTCTTCTTGTTCTCCTTCTATTTCACCAGCTACTACTTCTCTTCCTCTTTTACTGATTCCTCTTCCTCCCTCTTTCCTCTAATCTCTGTGATCCCTGGGGTTACATCTCACAACTCTTTTCTATCTCTACTCATTCCTTTAGTGATCTCATCTAGATTTAAGGCTTTAAAATCTAAGTATAAAATGATGAACCCCAATTTGATATTCCCAGCCCATACCTCTTCTCTAACTTGAAGAGTCATACTTCCCAAACAGAATTCCTGATCTTCACCTCCAGATGTGTTTCTCCCATTGTCATTCTCATCTCAGTAAATGTCAACTCCATCCTCAGATCTCCTCGCCATTGTCCTCCCTCTACATGCAATATTTAAGGAAACCATGTTAGCATTACCTTTATATCCAGAATTCAACACTTCTCACCATTTCTGTTGCTACCCTGGTCCAGGCAACTTGATTTCAAGTCAGGATCATTACAGAAGCTTCATCTAACTAGACTCCCTGTTTTTGCCCTTCATCACTGCATTTTATTTTCCACACAGAATTATGAGTGAACCTTTGAGACCTAAGTCAAGTCATGTCACTCAATACCCTCCAATTGCTTACATTTTACTTAGAGGAAAAGCAACATTCTTATAATGGCCCATAAGATCCTATCTACTATGGCAATGATGCCCGTCCTTTCCTACTCTGATCTCATCTCCAGCCACTCTCCCCTGTTGTTTGACTTTGCAGTAGCCACACTAGTGTCCTGACTCTTTAGAACATGCCAGTTATATTCCTGTGTATGGGTCTTTTTCCTTCTGCCTGGGGCAATTTCCCCCATGTATCCACGTAACTTGTTCTGCCAGTGAATGAAATAACCAAAACAATTAGTGAATGCTAAACAACCTCCTGAAACCCTCATACACCCAAGCCCACAAGGCCATTCTTCATCTTTATATATACTCTCTCTGAGCAGTTTCAACTCTCACCTATAAGGCCTTGTTAGTCATTCAGTCATGTTCAGCTCCTTGCAACCCCATGGACTATAGCCTGTGAGGCTACTCTGTCCATGGAATTCTCCAGGCAAGAACACTGGAGTGGGTTGCCATTTCCTTCTCCACGGGATCTTCCTGATCCAGGGATTGAACCCAAGTCTCCTACACTACAGGAAGATTCGTTACTACTGAGCCACAGGGGAAGCCCCTATAAGATCATGACTCCCAAATCTTTGTATCCAACCCAGATAGTTCCCTGACCTCCAGACCCACATCTGCAGTTGGCTACTGGCAGGGTAACTGCAAATGGTTCTGGAGGAAGTGGGGACCTTAATTTAGCTGATGTTCTGCTCACCACATCCAATACCAGGCTTCATTAGGCAGAGGAAAACAGTGCTTTTGTTTACATGAAGGTGCTAACTGTCTATCAACCAAGTCTTATGCTCAGAACTGTCTACTTGGAAAGGTTGTCTTGTTAAATATTCACACAACAGCTACAAAAAGACTAGCTGAAACTCTGCCTCGCAGGCATCACGGCCTGAATGTTTCCACTGGCATCTCAAATACAGCATGTCCAAAAATGAACTCATCTTCTCTATCTCTACTGTGAATCCACTCCTGTTCTCAACTTCCAAATGTCTGTTAGTAGCATCATCATGTTCCCAGTCATTTAAGCTCCAAACCTCAGACATCTTCCTCCCACTACCTTCTGCCACTCGAAAGCAGAGTTTCAGGTTCTGTCAGTTTCATGACATTTCTTGTCATTGGGATCCTGAGGCCTCATTGTATCCATTCGACTCTAATCCAGTCTTAAGTAATTCTGAGAGTTGTTTAGGAAATTCACTCAGCAAATAGAAATGGAATTTGTGAGCTGCAGATGGGTAATTATCCATTTCAACTATAAAGCTGGTTTAAGTAGTATATCTAAGAAAAACTGGAGAAGAACACCTCCTTTCCATATTCCTCATCTGGATAGGAATGGGTAATGCAGAATGAATTATATACTTACTCAGAATATTGAGGTAGGAATTTGTAGCCCCGTTCCTATTTTATAATACAATCCAGTATGGCACATTCTAGTGTTCTAAACTTTTGTTTTCTCATTTGCAAAAAGGAAGTAATTAAATAAGATGAACTTTCAATTTGCCTTGATCTAATAGTCCAAGTTTCTAAGACTTTTGCTGAAACACACACTTAACATCAGGGAAAAAGAAGGGGACTAGCCCTTATTAATTGGGGGAATTATAATAATAAAGAGAGGGATTATATCTCCATTTAAGTACCAAACTTATTATAACCATTATGCAATTTAATACTCAGTAAAACTAAATAACTCTGTGAAGTAGGGACTGTTATGCCTGTTTTTAAGTTGAAAAAGCTGGGTTCAACTAAGTTAAATAAAGAATTTAGGGTCACACACTCAATAAAGACTGGGCATGACCTCAGGTCTCTTTGCCTTGAAAGTCTGTCTCCCAGTTATGGACATATAATTTGCTCCTGTGATATTTTTCACTTAGTTGCCTTACTTTAATCCCAAGTTTCAAGACAATTTATTTTCAAACTGAATGCACTAAATCAATCATCTAAGCATCATTTATAATCACTTGAACTGGGGTTCACTTTTCTCTCCCTCTTATTGTCCAGTTCACTTCTAGCTACATATTGCAATATTCTTGAAGCATGGTGTTCCTCCAGGGAAAAAGTAGTTGTGCATACTTTTGTGGCATTAGCAGAACTAATTACAGAAAAGGATATTTAGACTGTTCAGTTCAGTCACTCAGTTGTGTCCGACTCTTTGTGATCCCATGAATTGCAGCACGCCAGGCCTCTCTGTCCACCACCATCACCCGGAGCTCACTAAAACTCATGTCCATCGAGTCAGTGATGCCATCCAGCCATCTCATCCCCTTTTCCTCCTGCCCCCAAATCCTACCAGCATCAGAGTCTTTTCAAATGAGTCAACTCTTCACATGAGGTGGCCAAAGTACTGGAGTTTCAGCTTTAGCATCATTCCTTCCAAAGAAATCCCAGGGCTGATCTTTAGAATGGACTGGTTGGATCTCCTTGCAGTCCAAGGGACTCTCAAGAGTCTTCTCCAACACCACACTTCAAAAGCATCAGTTCTTCGGTGTTCAGCTTTCTTCACAGTCCAGCTCTCGCATCCATACATGACCACTGGAATAACCACAGCCTTGACTAGACAGACCTGTTAGGTGGCATCATTTATAACACCTTTCAGTCAAATTCTTGGCAGCTTCTTAGGAACCATTCCTTTCTCTCTGCTCTAATTGAGTCTCCTTTTTCTGATACTCCGGAAAAACTCTGTTGGGAAAGTCCATCTTTAGATGAGAAAGTGTAACCACATCCATTAGGATCACATCTACTAGTTGGAAAGTGAAAGAAGCAACTTGTTGACTAGGAATTTTGGAATCTCCTGAGGTGCCATGACTGATTTCAGTGATTTTTTAAATTATAAATGATAGACTAGGGCTTTTTCCTACAATACCCACAATACTGTGAAACTACAAAACATCTACTAGTTTAAAAGAATAGTTACATATCTGTAGTTCTGTTTTTCATTTCTGTTGAAAACATAATGACTATTTTGATAAACATAAATAGGAGTGGAGTACATTAAGATTATACTAGTCATTAGTGCAGATTAATTTTTATGACAGCAGCATTATCCAACAGGACTCCTAGGGAGGAAGACATAGAACAGGTAAATTTTGATGAGAAGAAGGGGGGTTATAGAGTTTGGGCAATGGTTCCAGTTGCTTTAACTGAATTAGCCTATTATTTAATTATTTTTTCTGTCTTTCCAGGCTAAATCCTTCTTATCTAGACAGCTGGCAGACAGGTCTATGCTTTTCTTTAAAGAGAAAGTGAGCTGGCAATTAGGTGGTGGCATGATGATGTGTTGGGTGCCTGGACTGGAAAAGAGTTATATTTGGAGGAAGAAGGATATGCCTGAAGAGAATGGGACTCTCTCAAAGCTAAACTTAGAGAAGTGAGTAATGTGAAATGCCACTTCCTTTTGTATTCCAGGCTGTAAGGAAGGAGCATTTGAAGGGCAGTGATCTTTTTTCAAAAATGCCCTTCTATTACACAGAGGTAACTGATGCGTTGGCCAGCTGTGTCTATCAGTGATCATAGTTCCTCAGGGTTAAAGAATCAGTGACAGTCAATGAGAGTCAAGAATCAATGAGGCACCCACTCTAAGCTGGGGAACTGCTGTAAAATATTTGGTCCTAGAGAGAGCAAAAACCAGAATAGAACAACAGTCCTCTACATCAGTTAGGATTTACAGAAAAGAGATAAGAACAGCACAGTGTGAACTAACTGGATACTCTCTGATGGGATTAAGGAGAATAAGCAGGGTTTTCAGACACAAAAGTATAAGCTGGAAGAATTGAGTGATTCCTATATAAGACAAAGCATGAGGTTAGCAATGACTAAAAATTGTCAGAAGCCTGAGCTGTTTTGAGATCAGTTTTGAAAGGAGAAAGATAAGAAAATAAATCCTTAGAAGTCTGAACAATTTGAAGGTTAGGCAGGAATTGGTATAGACCAAATTGCCCCCAGCCAACTGCTTCATTTACTGTGTTTGTTCTGAGATTACTCATCCATATGATTAATTGCTTTTGACTGTGCTTCTTAGATGTTTGTACATAGCAGTGTTCTGTTTCATTAATTTGTTCATTAAGCATTTAATAAAAAATAAAATCTTCTTGTGTACCTAGAACTGATGAAGCTATGAGCACTGAAAAAAAAAATGATTGAAGCCATATATGTTTCCTGCCCATGAGGACTTTATAATATTGTTTGGGGGACAGGATTTTCACCCATTAAACAATTTCAAAATCATGATGATCCCAACATATTCTTGAAAGAACTCAAGAAATTCAAAATTTGTGAGTTGAATAGTTCTTTTGGCATTCTGGTCCTGAATGAATGATGATGTCTACCATTATTTTCTGTAGGGAAATTGACTCTGAGCTGTAAATTTAGAACCAAAGTGGTTGTTATGAGTTGAGGTTCATCTAGGAGGTGGATGTTAAAGTGAGCCTGGATGAAAGACCATGGAGGAAGGGGAAAGTGATAGGCACAGATCCAGAGGCAGGGACTGCAGAGGTATACTTGGTAGCAGTAAATAGAAGGGTTTGATTAAAATCTAGTTTTCATGTTGAAGAGGTAAGGTAGGCTGTTAATGTAAAGTCTGTTGAACATCAACCTGAATATTCATTTGAATTCTATAGGGCTTTTGAGTAGAAGAATGGCAAGATTGCTTCTACTTTCTTCTTTGGTCATTTAACAGTATAGCGTGTCTTTTGCACACACCATATAGTCATTGAAAAGAGTGCACTTGAGGCTTAAATAATTAATAAGAATAAGGTATTAAGAACTGTTTCCTAGACTTTTCCAGGATCCTCGTGGCCATTTAGAGCCTAAAATTAATATTCCCATTTGAAGGCATTAGGTGGGGTACTCTCCTGAACTGAAGTGTGCCACCCTGGTATTTTTTGTTGTTTTTGGAGGATAATTGCTTTACAGTGTAGTGGTGGTCTCTGACATACATCAGCATGTTCAGTTCAGTTCAGTTCAGCCACTCAGTCGTGTCTGACTCTTTGCGACCCCATGAATCGCAGCACGCCAGGCCTCCCTGTTTATCACCATCTCTCGGAGTTTACTCAGACTCACGTCCATCGCGTCCGTGATGCCATCCAGCCATCTCATCCTCGGTCGTCCCCTTCTCCTCCTGCCCCCAATCCCTCTCAGCATCAGAGTCTTTTCCAATGAGTCAACTCTTCGCATGAGGGGGCCAAAGTACTGGAGTTTCAGCTTTAGCATCATTCCTTCCAAAGAAATCCCAGGGCTGATCTCCTTCAGAATGCACTGGTTGGATCTCCTCGCAGTCCAAGGGACTCTCAAGAGTCTTCTCCAACACCACAGTTCAAAAGCGTCAATTCTTTGGCGCTCAGCCTCCTTCACAGGCCAGCTCTCACATCCACACATGACCACAGGGAAAACCATAGCCTTGACTAGACAGACCTTAGTCGGCAAAGTAATGTCTCTGCTTTTGAATATGCTATCTAGGTTGGTGACTCAGTCATAACTGTATATATATCCTGTCCCTCTTGAGCCTGTGTCCCCTCCCCCATTCTACCATTCTAGGTGGTCACAGGTGCCAGAATGGGATCCCTGTGTTACATAGAAGCTTCCTGCTAGTCATCTCTTTTACACATGATAGTGTGTATATGTCAATGCTACTTTCTCAACTGGTACTAGCCTCTCCTCCCACTGTGTTCACAAGTCCATTCTCTATGTCTGTGTCTCCATTTCTTCTCTGTAAATTTACATCCAGGTGAAATCTCATGACAGAACACTTCCATTTAGCAAACCATTATCAACGTCTATGGACAATCACCATCTGGTTATAACAGACTTCACAGTAACCTTAAAGACAGGAATAATCTTTTCCCCTTTCATATGAGAAAAGAGCTTTCAGGAAGGTTAATAGTAGTGCCTAGGATTTCAGGGTTTTTAAAGCCACCCAGATCTGGGATTAGAAGCTGACTGTGTCACTTCCTAGCTGTGTCACTTTAAGTAGATTTCTTCACCTCTCTGAGCCTCAGTTTCTTCATCTATAGAATGGAAACAAGCATCTGTATCTCAAAAAGTTTCATGCAAAACTTTCAGTACAGAATCTCTGGCACATAGCCTTCAACATTCAGTAAGTGTCATCATTGGTTGAAAGTGGTTTCAAGAGTTTTGAGTGCATACAGCATGGAAGGTGCAAGAGTGGGGTGGTTAAGATAAGAGCATGACTTCTGGAGCTAAGCTGCCTTGACTTGAACACCAGTTCTGTTTTGTGATCTTCTGCAAGTAACTTAAACTCTCTCTGTCTGAATCTTCTCGTTCACAAAATGAGGATAGTAATGGTAACCACACCACTGAACTGTGAGGATTAAGTAAGTAAATATATGTAAAAGGTGCTAGAACACTACCTGGCACATGGTGGTGGTGGTTTAGTCACTGAGTCACGTCCAACTCTTGCGACCCAATGGACTGTAGCCTGTCAGGCTTCTCTGTTCATGGGATTCTCCAGGCAAGCATAGTGGAGTGGGTTGTCATTTTCTTCTCCAGGACATCTTCCCAACCCAGGGATCGAACCTTGGTCTCCTACATTGCAGTCAGTTTCTTTACCGGCTAAGCCACCAGGGAAGCCCCCACCTGGCACATAGCAAACCACCAGGCACTATGCTGAAGGTTTTATGTGCTTCATCTCATGTAATCCTCAGTTGCCCTAGGAGGATGTAGATACTATTATCCCCATTTCATATAAAAGGAAATTGAGGCTCAGGTGAATTATAGTTAGCAATGGATCAAAGGTCACACCACTTGCAAATAACTCAAATGCAGGTCAGTCTGACTCTACAGCCCTGTAAGCCTGTTAACCACTGTTTCATAGTAAGACTTGCTTCTTTTAGGAACAGTTCAAATGTGGTATTCCAGAGGTCATTGGGAATGGAGGGAGACTAGTCTGGCAGGAAAGCAAATTTGATGTGAGAATCGTCGGATCTGCAAGGCTGGAGGGGACTTTCAGAGGAGTATGTTTTGCTATTTTCTGTAGCAAGATGTGTCCCCTTTAGAAGTAAGCAGTCTGTTCTGAGTCCATGCTGTAAACACTTTAGATTTGTGGTGCTTCATTAGAAAATTTGGGCAATATTTTGAAACACAAACTTCTACTTTAAAGGGCAAAAGCTAATGAAAAGTAGTTGTAAAATGAAGAGCCATCCTCCTAACTGACAAAGGTCAGTTATGCCAAATGAATACCATATTAAGAATCAAACAGGGAGCAAGGTTAAGAACACAAAGGAGCTGAGGTGGGTGGGATTGGGAAAGTCTCATAAGTCACATCCACAGCTGTGAAGTAGGACTTAAGAGGCAGGGCAGCAGTGGGAAGGAAAGATCCCAGAGTCTTAACCACTTGAGAGCACTTGGTTAGAGTATCCCTTTCCCCATGGTCTTCACTTACAGAGCAATTCCTGTTTTCCTGCTTTCTTTTAGAGTGCTTGCAATCTGAAATTCTACATTTTGAGATTTCTTTTTTTAGCTCTGTAAGTTTTCCATAATCAAATAATGAAAGCCCCATGAGTGGGATAATAATCATAATAAAAACTAATAGAGCATGTATCATGAGCCAGACACTGTTCTAAGTGCCTTACATAAACTCACTTAGTCATTGCAACAGTCTTGTGAAAAAGATCCTAGTATTATCCCCACCTGATAGATGAAAAAACTGAGGTATAGAGAAATTAAGGAATGTATTCAAACCAGCTGATGAAAAGCAGAGCAAGAATTCCAACCCAGGTAGTTGGCATCAGGGTCTGCCTGTTACTCATCATATTAGCCTGCTTCATTGGGCCATTATTTGCTACTAACACTTTAGTTTGACCTAGTTTTTCTGCTTTTTAGTTGTGATCACTGACCAAGAGCTAGGGAGATAAAATTCTCGAAGTCACTGAATTCACATGTGGGAACCAGTCACAGAGCTGAATAAAACAGTTCTGGGCTTTCCTCCAGGGGAGGATGTATTGTGGGTAAAGATGTGAATGTGCCAGTTAGAGAAGCCTTGGACTAGCCCTAAAGTTAATTGTGGCCCTTCCCCGGCATTATCATGATACACTCTTTTAGTAGCCTCTTCAGTGAGAGAATCCAATATGGTATTCAAAAGCACCACCCATTGTTGTTCATTCGCTAAGTCGTGTCTGACTCTTTGTGACCCCATGGACTGCAGCAGACCAGGCTTCTGCGTCCACCACTATCTTCCAGATTCAGGCTCAAAAATTTGTCAACTGTGTGATCTTATGTAAATTAAGTTTTCTATCAATAACTCTGGTAAGTTAGGAGAAAACTAGGAACAATCTCGCATGATTGTTAGAAGGAGAAATGAAATGATCAATGTTTGCAAAAAAAAAAAAAAATAGAGTAAGCACTCAGTTCATTGGGCTGTTATTCCCTTTGGGGAACTTTTGGGAACCTCAGTAGTTCATTTCTGAGCCTGACTTACCAGCCATTTTTGCCTTTTTCAGTTGTCCTTCACGAGGTCTCTGAGGTCTTCATTCATTAGTCTCCATGGATTTTTCTTTCCCCTATATATGACTTTCAGTTTAAAGGAAGAGGGCATTTATTCAAACCAGTCAACCCTTTGGCAGCCTCAACCATGTTCTTTCCTAAAATGTGTCAGTAAATCCAATCATTTTGCTCAGGGGCAAAAGTGAAAGGAAACATGAACAAGAGATGGATGTTGAAAAGGCACCAAGATGGCAGGATCTGTGTTCTAAATGAAGCCTTTTCCATACTATGGTCTGTGGAACATTAGCCTGAGATACTCCTGGGGGAATAAAAGATTTCCATTGTCAGAAAGTTTGGGAAACAGAGCATACTATATCTCCTTCTCAGAGAACCATTCTCCACACTAGTCAGTTAAAAGCTCTAAATAATTTTATAATCATTAAATTTGTTTAACCTTATCTTATCCAACACTTAAAAATTAATCTGACCTCAGAAACTTTCAGAGTGGGAAATTATCTTGATGCAATGGTCATCTCCAAGTATGCTATCAGGCAAGCTATCCTAGAGGTCATAGGGCAGAAAGGCTCATAGACTGAGTTAAGATGCTTGAAACATATGGTTTTTTAAATGTACAGTGAAAAGCAAAGGAAAATAGATGTGTGTCTTAATTCATAGGATATGGGTCTGTTGATATAGCTCATTCAGTTCAGTTCAGTTCAGTCACTCAGTCGTGTCTGACTCTGCAACCCCATGAATTGCAGCATGCCAAGCCTCCCTGTCCATCACTCATTAGTTCATTAAATTTTGGCTATTACACTAGCTATTTTCAGATGATAGTAACACTTAAAATTTTTTATCCGAGTATAGTTAATATACAATGTTGTTTTACTTTCTGCTGTATGGCAAAATGAATCAGCTGAAGGAAAAAGCCAATTCACTGGACCCTGATGCTGGGAAAGATTGAGAGCAGGAGAAGTGGATGACAGAGGATAAGATGGTTGGATATCATTACTGACTCAATGGACATGAGTTTGAGCAAACTCTTGGAAATAGTGAAAGACAGGGAAGCCTGGCGTGCTGCGGTCCAAAGGGTTGCAGAGTTGGACATAACTTGGCAATTGACCAACAACAAAAATAAATATATGTATATCAGTTCTTTTTAGTTTCTTTTCCCATGTAGGTCATTATAGAGTATTGAATAGAGTTCCCTGTGCTATATAGTAGGTCCTTATTATAGTAGTGTGTGTCAATCCCAATCTCCCAATTTATCCTTTGCACCCCTCAGATTATAGTAACATAATTAACACATTGAGTGTTAGGCACTGCACTATTTCTTGTATATATACTTAATACAGCCTTAGTTTTGCATATTTTGTAGTAGGGAAGTGAATAAAATGTTCAGTTCACAAAACACATACTTGGTTTTATCCTAAGTCAATGACTAGAATACCTAAATTTTCTTATTTATAACATCTGTATAGATTTAAATGAAAAGAAAATAAAAGATCAGATTTTGCATGTTAAGCTGCTGGTGGACTGAACACATGCATTTAATTTCACTCCAAGAGTTTTCATCATTTCTTGGGTCCAGTGAAAACTTCTGGTGTAATTCAGACAAGGGTGAAAGTGCTGAATCAAAAAAGGGGGAATTGAGTGAATCTATGTGTACTAAAGTCAGAATCCTCCTGCCTTTTCCCTCTACTCAACTTTTTAAAATGTTAGCAGCCAGATCTTTCTTCTACAAACAGGAGACTAGAATCATATTTGCTGGGAAATCTTAGCAGCTTAGGAAGTATGACCCAAAGATACGTACATTAGACAGTTCATCAGACCTCCTGAAAGATGCCTCTAAACTATAATAAAAGAATAATCTTTTAGAGGTGTAAAGCCCAGATGGATAGACAGAAATAGAGGGAAGACAATAATATTTTGGAAGATAGAAAACAAATAGATTGAGATGAACTAAATTAGCAAATCTGAGCAAGATAAATTCTGGACTAGCAGTGGCGAAAGCTGAGAGTCAACCTGGTTTACCCTGAAGAATCATCAAAATGATTACAGTTGGAGGCACCATGTACTTCTGGACTGGGCATAAAGTAGAAACTATTAAAAGAGGATTGATGGAAAGCTGTTAAAGAAATAGACTCTAAGATCCCTTCCTTCAATTCCAAACTTTTAGGTTACTTCTCCCTCCTCTACATCAGCATAAAACTAGAGAGTTATTCTCTGGAGATGGTAAAACTTTGAGTATCTGCACAGAGGTATAGAGTGGACTTTTGGACTCTGAGGGAGAGGGAAAGGGTGGGATGGTTTGGGAGAATGGCAATGAAATATGTATATTTTCCTGTAAGAAACGAAGCGCCAATCTATGTTCAATGTAGGATGCAGGATGCATGGGGCTGATGCACAGGATGATTCAATTAGAGGCTGTGGGGTGGGAGGTGGGAGGGGGCTTCGGCATTGGGAGATTGTGTTCACCTATGGCTGATTCGTGTCAATGTATGGCAAAACAAATACAGTATTGTAATTTAAAAAAATAAATTAAAAAAAAGTTAAAAAAAAAAATAAAACTTTGAGTATCTGGACTGTTGTTGTTGTCCAGTTGCTAAGTCATGTCTGACTCTCTACGACCCCATGGACTGCAGCATGCTAGGCTTCCCTGCCCTTTCAGTTCATTTCAGTTGCTCAGTCATGTCATACTCTTTGCAACCCCATGAATCGCAGCATGCCAGGCCTCCCTGTTCATCACCATCTCTCGGAGTTTACTCAGACTCACGTCCATCGAGTCCGTGATGCCATCCAGCCATCTCATCCTCGGTTGTCCCCTTCTCCTCCTGCCCCCAACCCCTCCCAGCATCAGAATCTTTTCCAATGAGTCAACTCTTCGCATGAGGTGGACAAAGTACTGGAGTTTCACCTTTAGCATCATTCCTTCCAAAGAAATCCCAGGGCTGATCTCCTTCAGAATGGATTAGTTGGATCTCCTTGCAGTCCAAGGGACTCTCAAGAGTCTTCTCCAACACCACAGTTCAAAAGTGTCAATTCTTCGGCGCTCAGCCTTCTTCACAGTCCAGCTCTCACATCCATACATGACCACAGGAAAAACCATAGCCTTGACTAGACGGACCTTTGTCGGCAAAGTAATGTCTCTACTTTTGAATATACTATCTAGGTTGGTCATAACTTTTCTTCCAAAGAGTAAGCGTCTTTTAATTTCATGGCTGCAGTCACCATCTGCAGTGATTTTGGAGCGCAAAAAAAAAAAAAAAAAAAAAAGTCTGGCACTGTTTCCACTGTTTCCCCATCTATTTCCCATGAAGTGATGGGACCTGATGCCATGATCTTCATTTTCTGAATGTTGAGCTTTAAGCCAATTTTTTTACTCTCAAGTTTTCTCAAACTCAAGTCCATTGAGTCAGTGATGCCATCCAACCATCTTATCTTCTTTTGCCCCTTTCTACTCCTGCCCTTGATCTTTCCCAGCATCAGGGTCTTTTCAAATGAGTCAGTTCTTCGTATCAGGTAGCCAAAGTATTGGGCTTCAGCTTCAGCATCAGTCCTTCCAATGAATATTCAGGTCTGATTTCCTTTAGGATGGACTGGTTGGATCTCCTTGCAGTCCAAGTTGACTCTCAAGAATTTTCTCCAGCACTACATTTCAAAAGCATTGTTTCTTCAGTGCTCAGCCTTCTTTATGGTCCAACCCTCACATCCATACATGACTACTGAAAACACCATAGCTTTGACGACATGGACTTTTGTCAACCAAGTAATATCTCTGCTTTTTAATATGCTGTCTAGGTTTGTCATAGCTTTTCTTCTAAGGAACAACAGTCTTTTAATTTTGTGACTGCAGTCACTGTTCACAGTGATTTTGGAGCACAAGAAAATAAAATCTGCCACTATTTCCACTTTTTCTCCAACTATTGCCATGGGATCATGAGACCAGATGCCATGATCTTAGTTTTTTTAGTGTTGAGTTTTAAGCCAGCCTTTTCACTCTCCTCTTTCACCCTCATCAAGAGGCTCTTTAATTCCTCTTCCCTTTCTACCATTAGAATGGTATCATCTGCATATCTGAGGTTGTTGATATTTCTCCCAGCATTCTTGATTCCAGCCTGTGGTTCTTCTAGCCTGGTATTTTGCATGATATACCTGCATAGATTTGGACCAAAAAGAAGGCTGAATGTTGAAGAATTGATGCTTATGAGCTGTGGTGTTGGAAAAGACTTGAGAGTCCCCTGGACTGCAAGGAGATCAAGCCAGTCAATCCTAAAGGAAATCAATCCTGAATATTCATTAGAAGGACTGATGCTGAAACTGAAGCTCCAATACTTTGGCCACCTAATGAGAAGAGATGATTCATTGCTGGGAAAAATTGAAGGCAGGAGGAGGACAGGATAACAGAGGACAAAATGGTTGGATAGAATCACTGACTCATTGGACATGAATTTGAGTAAGCTCCAGAATGTGGTGAAAGACAGGGAAGCTTGGCGTGCTGCAGTCCATCGGGTTGCAAAGAGCTGGACACAACTGAGTCAATGAACAACAAGAACACTGTGCATAGAAGTTAAATAAACAGGGTGATAATATACAGCCTTGATATACTCCTTTCCCAATTTTGAAGCAGTCTGTTTTCCATGTCCAGTTCTAACTTGCTTCTTGACCTGCACACAACTTTCTCAGGAGGCAGGAAAGGTGATCTAGTATTCCCATCTCTTTAAGAATTTTCCACATTTCCATTTTGTTTTGTTCCACACAAAAATAGCATAGTTAGTGATGCAGAAATAGATGTTTTTCTGGAATTCCTTTGCTTTTTCTATGATCAAATGGATGTTGGTAATTTGATCTCTGGTTCCTCTGCCCTTTTCTAAGATGTTCTCTGTTCATGTACTGTTGAAGCCTAGCTTGAGGGATTTTGAGCGTTACCTTGCTAACATGTGAAATGAGTGCAATTGTACAGTAGTTTGAACATTCTTTGGTACTGCCTTTCTTAGGGATTGGAATTAAAACTGACCTTTTCCAGTCTCGTGGCCATTGCTAAGTTTTCCAAAATTGTTGGCATATTGAGTGCAGCACTTTCACAGCATTATCCTTTAGGATTTGAAATAGCTCAGCTGGAATTTTGTCAACTCCACTAGTTTAGTTCATACTAATGCTTCCTGAGGCCCATTTGACTTTGCGCTCCAGAATACCAGGCTCTAGGTGAGTGGCCACACCATCGTGGTTATCTGGGTCGTTAAGTCCTTTTTTGTATGGTTATTATGTGTATTCTTACCCCCTCTTCTTAATCTCTGTGCTTCTGTTAGGTCCTTGCCATTTCTGTCTTTCATTGTGCCCATCTTTGCATGAAATATTCCCTTGGTATCTCTGACTTTCTTGAAGAGATCCTTAGTCTTTCCCATTCTATTGTTTTCCTCTATTCCTTTGCATTACTCACTTAAGAAGGCTTTCTTATCTCTCCTTGCTATTCTCTGGAGCCCTGTATTCAGTTCGGTATATCTTTCCCTTTCACTTCTCTTCTTTTCTCAGCTATTTGTATGGCCTCCTCAGACAACCACTTTGCCTTCTTGAATTTCTTTTTATTTGAAATGATTTTGGTCACTGACTCCTGTAGAGTGTTACAAACCTCTGTCCATAGTTTTACGGGCACTCTTTCTACCAGATCTAATCCCTTGAATCTATTTGTCACTACACTCTATGATCATAAGGGATTTATTTTAGGTCATAACTGAAAGGCCAAGTGCTTTCCCCTGCTTTCTTCAATTTAAGCCTGAAGTTTGCAATAAGGAGCTGGTGATCTGAGCTACAGTCAGCTCTATGTCTTATTTTTGCTGACCATGCAGAGCTTTTCTGCGTTTTCCAGCAAAGAATATAATCAATCTGATTTCCAGATTGTCCATGTGGTGATGTCTGTGTGTAGAGTCTTTTCTCGTGTTGTTGGAAGAGGGTGTTGCTATGACCAGTGCATTCTCTTGGCAAAACTCTGCTAGCCTCTGCCCTGCTTTATTTAGCCTCTGGACTGTATGATACCATGAATAGCTGACAGCTTGAATATCATAAGTAACATGTTATTATGTGAAAATAATCCGAATGCTAAAATCCTGGGGTTTTCCCTCTCTTAGGTTTGCAATAAAAATTATGCAAAAGTTGGAAAGAAGGGTAAAAGAATACAAGATGTTCTTTTGATGTTGTGTGGAACATTGTTTAATAAGCCCACCAAATAATGATTTAATTATCTAGGGAAATATACCTACATCTGACTACTATTTATATCAAGGGTTCAGATTCTCAGTGTATTTTTATGTTAACTGCAGATTTTACCCAGTAGAAATAAAATCATTTTTGTCCAGTAAAAATAACATCAAAATTATAGTTTTCATTGCCTCATTGTACATTAATCAGTTGTGTCTTATCTAGCAATCATACTCTACAATTCCTTCTTAAAGGACTATAAGTAAAATGCCTAGTTCCTCAAAATATTCTTTGCTCAACCCTAGATTTGTATGAGAGTCATGTTTTTAATTTTTTAACACTTTATTTTGGCAGTTTGTCAAATGTTAGCAGTCAGACCTTTACCTCTAGGTGGGGAAATGAGAGTATTCCCTGGAAATTTGCCTAGCCAAAGATTACAAAGTTAAAGATACTGACTTCTGGTTTCCTAGCAAATGACCCAGTCAGATCTCCCTGTTTTTAGGATGACCATATATTTTATCATATAAAATAGAATTTTTGAGAGTAAGAGGAGGCTTTATTTTTAACTGAAGTATAGATGATTTACAATATTGTGTTAGTTTCTGGTATACAGCAAAGTGATTCAGTTATATATGTATATATTTTTTTCATATTTTCCATTATGGTTTATTACAAGATATTGAATATAGTTCCCTGTGCAATACAGTAGGACCTCACCATTTATTCATTCTATGTATAATAGTTTGCATCTGCTAACCCCAAACTCCCAGTCCATCTCTCCCCACCGTCCCTCCACCTTGGCATGCACAAGTCTGTTATGTATGTCTGTGAGTCTGTTTCTGTTTTGTAGATAGATTCATCTGTGTCATATTTTAGATTCCACATATAAGTGATATCATATGGTATTTGTATTTCTCTTTTGACTTACTTCATTTAGTGTGATAATCTCTAGGTCCATCCATGTTGCTGCAAATAGCATTATTTTATTCTTTTTTATGTTTAAATAATATTCCATTATTTATGTACACACATACCACATCTTCTTTATCCATTCATCTGTTGATGGATATTTAGGTCTCTTCCATTTCTTAGCTATTGTAAATAGTGCTGCTATGAACATAAGGGTACATGTATCTTTTCAAACTGTATTTTTTCCCTTGATATATGCCCAGGAATGGAATTGCTGGATCATATGGAAACTCCATTTTCAGTTTTTGAGAAACTCCCATATTTTTCTCCATAGGGATACACCAATTTGCATTTTCACCATCAGAGTAGGAGGGTTCCCTTTTCTCCGCATCCTCCCAGCTTTTCTTATTTGTAGACTTTTTAATGATGGCCATTCTGATCAATGTGAGGTGGACCCTCATTGCAGTTCTGTTTTGCATTTCTCTAATAATTAGTAATGTTGAGTATCTTTTCATGTGCCTGTTGGCCATCTGTATGTTTCCTTTTGAGAAATTTCTGTTTAGTTCTTCTATTTTTCAGTTGGGTTGTTTTTTGTTGTTGAGTTGTATGAGCTCTTATATTTTGAAAATTAAGGCCTTTCCGATTCCATTGTTTGCAAATATTTGGAATGGAGTAGAGAAAACTCAAAACAATGTCAAGAAAGATTTTGGACTTTCTAATAATAAAACCAGAAAGTAACAAAGCCATCCATTGAAAAGTCTGAAGAAAAAAATATTGCTCACTTCAGTTTAGTTCAGTCACTCAGTTGTGTCCAACTCTTCGTGACCCTGTGAACAACAGCATGTCAGACCTCCCTGTCCCATCACCAATTCCCGGAGCTTACTCCAACTCATCTCCACTGAGTCAGTCATTCCATCCAGCTTTCTCATCCTCTGTCATCCCCTTCTCTTCCGGCCCTCAATAGTTCCCAGCATCTGGGTCTTTTCAAATGAATCATCTCTTTGCATCAAGTGGCCAAAATATTGGAGTTTCAGCTTCAACAATCAGTCCTTCCAATGAACACTCAGGACTGATCTCCTTTAGGATGGACTGGTTGGGTCTTTCTGCAGTCCAAGGGACTCTCAAGAGTCTTCTCCAACACCATACTTCAAAAGCATCAATTCTTCAGCACTCAGCTTTCTTTATAGTCCAACTCTCATATCCATACACGACTACTGGAAAAAACCATGGCCTTGACTAGACGGACCTTTGCTGGCAAAGTAATATCTCTGTTTTTTAATATGCTGTCTAGGTTGGTCACAGTTTTCCTTCCAAGGAGCAAGTGAACCCCAATGATTAATTTCAGAGAAAATAAAAAGTTAAATAGCAAAGGAAAAATTATAAAGATTATTGTTATACTAATGTAAAGCCTGATCTGGACTAAATATAATTATCTTGGGAATTTGGAAAGATGGAGAATGCCTGTTATTTGTGATAGGCAGGAAAAAGAATACCAAATTTTCATCTTCCAAACAGTCACTTAGATAGATATGCCTGAAACTGAAATTTCGTATATAAATTTAGAGATATTAAGC
Organism: Nanger dama; assembly: GCA_917880005.1. Classification (NCBI taxonomy): domain Eukaryota; kingdom Metazoa; phylum Chordata; class Mammalia; order Artiodactyla; family Bovidae; genus Nanger; species Nanger dama. Next base: position 1,411,623 of record CAKJTW010000089.1, read on the forward strand.
ATATAAATTTAGAGATATTAAGATTTTCAGGAAAAGAATCAATGAAAAGAATTGAAATGTTTTCCTAATGGGAAGGAAAAATGGAGTGAGGTAAGAAGAATAGGGACTGTTGTCTGGCCTAACAAATTTTAAGGATTAGTAGACTTATTATAATAGGTTAATGTGTGACTTTTATTTTCAAAAAGTTTTTAAAAAGAAAGAAATAGTCATTTTTACCTGTCATGGTTCAGGAAAAAATACCAGAGTCTGGAAAATTAAGTGCTTGATTCAGGTTGAAGTTCATATTTTGGTAGCTTATAGACTTAATTCAAAAGAACAATGTAGAAAGAGTTTGACTTTTCATAGAACCTATTTTGGCTCCTAAAATGCTTAAATTATTTTTTATCATATATAGTCAAAATGGAATTGTTTTGAGGTAGTGATTCCTTAGGTAATGAGTATGTAAGAATCAGGAGATTTTTTTTTTAATTTATTTTTATTTTTATTTTTTTGCTTTCCTTTCTGAAGCGTATTTTATTTTTTTTTAAAATACTTTATTCTACATTACAGTACTATATTTGTTTTGCCATACATTGACATGAATCAGCCACAGGTGTACACGATCTCCCAATGCCGAGGCCCCCTCCCACCTTCCACCCCATATCATCTCCCTGGATCATCCCGTGCACCAGCCCCAAGCATCCTGTATCCTGTATTGAACATAGACTGGTGCTTCGTTTCTTACATGATAGTATACACGTTTCAATGCCATTCTCCCAAATCATCCCACCCTCTCCCTCTCCCTCAGAGTCCAAAAGTCCGTTCTATACCTCTGTGTCTCTTTTGTTGTCTCACATAGAGAGTCATCATTACTATCTTTCTAAATTCCATATATATGTGTCAGTATACTGTATTGGTGTTTTTCTTTCTGGCTTACTTCACTCTGTATAATCGGCTCCAGTTTCATCCATCTCATTAGAACTGATTCAAATTTATTCTTTTTAAGGGCTGAGTAATACTCCATTGTGTATATGTACCACAGCTTTCTTATCCATTCATCTGCTGACGGACATCTAGGTTGTTTCCGTGTCCTGGCTATTATAAACAGTGCTGCAATGAACACTGGGGTACATGTGTCTCTTTCAGTTCTGGTTTCCTCAGTGTGTATGCCCAGCAGTGGGATTGCTGGGTCATAAGGCAGTTCTATTTGCAATTTTTTAAGGAATCTTGACACTGTTTTCCATAGTGGCTGTACTAGTTTGCATTCCCACCAGCAGTGTAAGAGGGTTCCCTTTTCTCCACATCCTCTCCAGCATTTATTGCTTGTAGACTTTTGGATCACAGCCATTCTAACTGGTGTGAAATGGTACCTCATTGTGGTCTTGATTTGCATTTCTCTGATAATGAGTGATGTTGAGCATCTTTTCATGTGTTTGTTAGCCATCCGTATGTCTTCTTTGGAGAAATGCCTATTTAGTTCTTTGGCCCATTTTTTGATTGGATCATTTATGTTTCTGGAGTTGAGCTGCATACGTTGCTTGTATATCTTTGAGATTAGTTGTTTGTCAGTTGTTTCATTTGCTATTGTTTTCTCCCATTCAGAAGGCTGTCTTTTCACCTTGCTTATAGTTTCCTTTGTTGTGCAGAAGCTCTTAATTTTAATTAGATCCCATTTGTTTATTTTTGCTTTTATTTCCATTATACTGGGAGGTGGATCATAGAGGATCCTGCTGTGATTTATGTCGGAGAGTGTTTTGCCTATGTTTTCCTCTAGGAGTTTTATAGTTTCTGGTCTTACATTTAGATCTTTAATCCATTTTGAGTTTATTTTTGTGTATGGTGTTAGAAAGGGGTCTAGTTTCATTCTTTTACAAGTGGTTGACCAGTTTTCCCAGCACCACCTGTTAAAGAGACTGTCTTTACTCCATTGTATATTCTTGCCTCCTTTGTCAAAGATACGATGTCCATAGGTGTGTGGGTTTATCTCAGGGCTTTCTATTTTGTTCCATTGATCTATATTTCTGTCTTTGTGCCAGTACCATACTGTCTTAATGATTGTGGCTTTGTAGTAGAGCCTGAAGTCAGGCAAGTTGATTCCTCCAGTTCCATTCTTCTTTCTCAAGATTGCTTTTGCTGTTCAAGGTTTTTTGTATTTCCATACAAATCTTGAGATTATTTGATCTAGTTCTGTGAAAAATACTGCTGGTAGCTTGATAGGAATTGCATTGAATCTGTAGACTGCTTTGGGTAGTATACTCATTTTCACTATATTGACTCTTCTGACCCATGAGCATGGTATATTTCTCCATCTATTAGTGTCCTCTTTGATTTCTTTCATCAGTGTTTTATAGTTTTTGATATATGGGTCTTTAGGTAGGTATATTCCTAAGTATTTTATTCTTTTCTTTGCAATGGTGAATGGGATTGTTTCCTTAAGTTCTTTTTGTACTTTCTCATTATTAGTGTATAGGAAAGCAAGGGATTTCTGAGTGTTGATTTTATATCCTGCAACTTTATGATATTCATTGATTAGCTCTAGTAGTTTTCTGGTCGAGTCTTTAGGATTTTCTATGTAGAGGATCATGTCATCTGCAAACAGTAAGAGTTTTACTTCTTCTTTTCCAATTTGGATTCCTTTTATTTATTTTTCTTCTCTGAGAGCTGTGGCCAAAACTTCCAGAACTATATTGAATAGTAGTGGTGAAAGTGGACACCCTTGTCTTGTTCCTGACTTTAGGGGAAATGCTTTCAATTTTTCACCACTGAGGATAATGTTAGCTGTGGGTTTGTCATATATAGCTTTTATTATGTTGAGGTACATTCCTTCTATTCCTGCTCTCTGGAGAGTTTTTATCATAAATGGATGTTGAATTTTGTCAAAGGCTTTTTTCTTCATCTATTGAGATAATCATATGATTTTTATTTTTCAATTTGTTAATGTGGTGAATTACATTGATTGATTTGCAGATATTGAAGAATCCTTGCATCCCTGGGATAAAGCCCACTTGGTCATGGTGTATGATCTTTTAATGTGTTGCTGGATTCTGATTGCTAGGATTTTGTTGAGGATTTTTGCATCTATGTTCATCAGTGATATTGGCCTGTAGTTTTCTTTTTGTGGTGTCTTTGTCAGGTTTTGGTATTAGGGTGATGGTGGCCTCATAGAATGAGTTTGGAACTTTACCTTCCTCTGCAATTTTCTGGAATAGTTTCAGTAAGATAGGTGTTAGCTCTTCTCGAAATTTTTGGTAGAATTCAGCTGTGAAGCCGTCTGGACCTGGGCTTTTGTTTGCTGGAAGATTTCTGATTACAGTTTCAATTTCCATGCTTGTGATGGGTCTGTTAAGATTTTCTATTTCTTCCTTGTTCAGTTTTGGAAAATTGTACTTTTCTAAGAATTTGTCCATTTCTTCCAAATTGTCCATTTTATTGGCATATAATTGCTGATAGTAGTCTCTTATGATTCTTTGTATTTCTGAGTTGTCAGTCATGATCTCTCCATTTTCATTTCTAATTTTATTGATTTGATTCTTTTCTCTTTGTTTCCTGATGAGTCTGGCTAATGGTTTGTCAATTTTATTTATCCTTTCAAAGAACCAGCTTTTTGCTTTGTTGATTTTTGCTATGGTCTCTTTTGTTTCTTTTGCATTTATTTCTGTCCTAATTTTTAGGATTTCTTTCCTTCTACTAACTCTGGGGTTCTCTATTTCTTCCTTTTCTAGTTGCTTTAGGTGTAGAGTAAGGTTATTTATTTGACTTTTTTCTTGTTTCTTGAGGTATGCCTGTATTACTATGAACTTTCCTCTTAGCACTGCTTTTATAGTGTCCCACAGGTTCTGTGTAGTTGTGTTTTCATTTTCATTCCTTTCGATGCATAATTTGATTTCTTTTTTGATTTCTTCTGTGATTTGTTGATTATTCAGAAGGGTGTTGTTCAGCCTCCAAATGTTGCAATTTTTTAATAGTTTTTCTCCTGTAATTGAGATCTAACCTTAGTGCATTATGGTCAGAGAAGATGCTTGGAATAATTTCGATTTTTTTGAATTTATCAAGGTTAGATTTATGACCCAGGATGTGATCCATCCTGGAAAAGGTTCCGTCTGCACTTGAGAAAAAGGTGAATTCATTGTTTTGGGGTGAAATATCCTATAGATATCAATTAGGTCTAACTGGTCTATTGTATCATTTAAAGTTTGTGTTTCTTTGTTAATTTTCTCTTTAGTTGATCTGTCCATAGGTGTGAGTGGGGTATTAAAGTCTCCCAGTATTATTGTGTTATTATTGATTTCCCTTTTCATGCTTGTTAGCATTTGTCTTACATATTGCGGTGCTCCTATGTTGGGTGCATATATATTTATAATTGTTATATCTTCTTCTTGGATTGATCCTTTAATCATTATGTAGTGGCTTTCTTTGTCCCTTTTCACAACCTTTGTTTTAAAGTCTATTTTATCGGATATGAGTATTGCTACTCCTGCTTTCTTTTGGTCTTTATTTGCATGGAATATCTTTTTCCAGCCCTTCACTTTCAGTCTGTCTGTGTCTGTTGTTTTGAGGTGGGTCTCTTGTAAGCAGCATATATAGGGATCTTGTTTTTGTATCCATTCAGTCAGTCTTTGCTTTTTGGTTGGGGCATTCAACTCATTTACATTTAAGGTAATTATTGATAAGTATGCTCCTGTTGCCATTTACTTTATTGTTTTGGGTTCAGGTTTATATGCCCTTTTTGTGTTTCCTGTCTAAAGTCTATCCTTTAGTATTTGTTGGAGAGCTGGTTTGGTGGTGCTGAATTCTCTCAGCTTTTTCTTGTCCTTAAAGCTTTTGATTTCTCCTTCATATTTGAATGAGATCCTTGCTGGGTACAGTAGTCTTGGCTGAAGGTTGTTATCTTTCATCACTTGAAGTATGTCTTGCCATTCCCTCCTGGCCTGAAGAGTTTCTATTGAGAGATCTGCAGTTATTCTTATGGGGATCCCCTTGTGTGTTATTTGTTGTTTTTCCCTTGCTGCTTTTAATATTTTTTGTGTTTGGTCTTTGTTAGCTTGATTAATATATGTCTTGGGGTGTTTCACCTTGGGTTTATCCTATTTGGCACTCTCTGGGTTTCTTGGACTTGGATGATTATTTCCTTCTCCATTTTAGGGAAGTTTTCAACTATTATCTCCTCTAGTATTTTCTCATGGTCTTTCTTTTTGTCTTCTTCTTTTTAATTTATTTTTAATCAAAGGATAATTGCTTTACAATAGTTTGTTGGTTTCTTCCATACATTAACATGATTCTGCCACACGTATATATGAATCAGATTTTAATTAATATCTGCTCTGCCACTGAGTGCTATATTATGTTGAACAAGTCATTCATCTTCTTTGAACATAAGTTTCCTCAGCTGTCAGATGGATGTAGTCAAAGAATTTATGTCTGCTACATGCAGTGGGTTCAGAGTTCTCTCCTTCAGAACCCTGATTCCTATGTCAGAGGGATCTGGAACTCTGAGAGAAAAAGGCTGATGAAGGGGCAATGTTTTCTATATATTTGAAAACACTAGGTTCAGAGTGAAGTCTCAGGATCCAAAAGTTGGCTGCAGTGGGGATTGAGGGGCAGGATTGAGGCCTAGTTCACAGTGCTCCAGGTGTCCTTCACTTTTAAAGAGAATGTAGACATACATAGGGACTTCCCCAATGGCTCAAGCAATAAAGAATCCACCTTCAATGCAGGAGACACAGGAGACATGGGTTCGATTCCCAGGGTTGGAAAGATCCCCTGGAGAAGAAAATGGCCACTTACTCCAGTGTTCTTGCCTGGGAGGGGAAAATATGCACACACACACACACATACATACATACATACATACATGGCTTTTGCACAAAACTTTGGGAGAAGGAGTTCTTCTTTAAAAATTTAATTAAATTGGAATGTTTCTGACTTGATTACTTGGATTCAAATTCCAGGTGTTTTCACTTACTGGTCCTTGTTGATGACTGCCATGGGTAAGTTACTTCTTGCTGAGTCTCAGTTTACCAACCAAAATGTACTATAGATTATGAAAAAGGAGAATTCAAAGGTCAGGGGATATTATTTTTGCATTCTCCCTGAACCTTCTTATGCCAATATAACAGACGGTTGTAAACTTCCATAAACCTCTGTCCTCTGCCCATACTAAATTTAGGGGTCATCAGGCAAGGTTCTTTAAACTATGAAAAGCCCAGATACCATTCTATGGCCTTGAATGGTTCTATATGGCCCACAGGAATCTTTGCCTGGGTCAGGCTATCAGTATTTAATGGGAAACACCTTCCTTCCTTCTTTCCTTTAGGGCATGACTCACAAACACATGGCATCCAGGCCTCTATGACTCCTCTGCTCACACTATTTTAATTCCTGACAGCTCACTGTACCTCTGACACAAAAGAACCATATTGTCCTGGGCATCATCAATTTAGCATGTTTCAGTTGCCCACTCTGATCACAGAGTCACTCCTGAACCTTAAATGCTAACTGTTGAAAATGAATCTGACACTTTGCACATTCTCAGATGGAGACAGTTCAGTTCACTTCAGTCAGTCATGTCCAACTCTCTGCGAGCCCATGAATCGCAGCACGCCAGGCCTCCCTGTCCAGCACCAACTCCCGGAGTTCACTCAGATTCACGTCCATCGAGTCCGTGATGCCATCTAGCCATCTCATCCTCTGTCGTCCCCTTCTCCTTCTGCCCCCAATCCCTCCCAGCATCAGAGTCTTTTCCAATGAGTCACCTCTTCACATGAGGTGGCCAAAGTACTGGAGTTTCACCTTTAGCATCATTCCTTCCAAAGAAATCCCAGGGCTGATCTCCTTCAGAACGGACTAGTTGGATCTCCTTGCAGTCCAAGGGACCCTCAAGAGTCTTCTCCAACACCATAGTTCAAAAGCATCAATTCTTCAGTGCTCAGCCTTCTTCACAGTCCAACTCTCACATCCATATATGACCACAGGAAAAACCATAGCCTTAACTAGATGGACCTTAGTTGGCAAAGTAATGTCTCTACTTTTGAACTCTAAATATTTTAAAGGACATTTTCTCAAGGCATCCAGCAGAATTGAAGGCTCCTGATTTTTCATTTCTCCTACAACCTAAGCCAAATAAGTTAAATCACCAATATTGATGCTTCAGTTCCTCTAAAAACAATGGCTCTGCGTACATGCTAGGTGATCAGAATGTATTTGCTTATCAAAGTTGAAAATCCATTTTGAGGAGCTTGTATCTTTGGATCTGCCTCCAGCTGGGTTCCTGACACTGAAGAATGAGAGTTGGTTCACCTTCTTTTAAAGTTTTTTAACTGTGCTGTAGTTAAAAAGAAGGACGGGCAAGCATAGGAAGTAAACTAAATAAATGAAGGCCAAGGATGATCTAGTAGTTATAGCAACATAGGCTTGAGTTTTAATATTAATGGAATTTTCAATAATTGTTGTCTTAATAGATTTCTTAAGTAGATCAACCCTGGAATTTCTTTGGAAGAAATGATGCTAAAGGTGAAACTCCAGTACTTTGGCCACCTCATGCGAAGAGTTGACTCATTGGAAAAGACTCTGATGCTGGAAGGGATTGAGGGAAGGAGGAGAAGGGGACGACAGAGGATGAGATGGCTGGATGGCATCACGGACTCGATGGACGTGAGTCTGAGTGAACTCCGGGAGTTGGTGCTGGACAGGGAGGCCTGACGTGCTGCTATTCATGGGGTCACAAAGAGTCAGACATGACTGAGCGACTGAACTGAACTGAACTATCCTGTTCCTTTACCTGCTGAGTATTCCTCTGTCTCGTCATCTTGTTTATATTGCTGTGTTTGGCGTGGCCTTTCTGTATCCTGGCAGTTTGTAGAGTTCTCTTTATTATGGAGTTTCTTCACTGTGGGTGTGGTTGTACCAGTGGCTTATCAAGGTTTCCTGGTTAGAGAGGCTTGTGTTGGTGTTATGCTGGGTGGAGCTGGATTTCTTCTCTCTGGATTTTGATGAAGTGTCTGGTAATGAGTTATGAGATGTCAATGGGTTTGGAGTGACTTTGGGCAGCCTGTATATTGAAGCTCAGGACTATGTTCCTGTGTTGCTGGAGAATTTGTGTGGTATGTCTTGCTCTGGAACTTGTTGGCCCTTGGGTGGTACTTGGTTTCAGTATAGGTATGGAGGCATTTGATGAGCTCCTGTTGATTAATGTTCCCTGAAGTCAGAAGTTCTCTGGTGTTCTCAGAATTTGGACTTAAGCCTCCTGCTTTTAGTTTTCAGTCTTATTTTTACAGTAACCTCAAGACTTGTCCATCTATACAGCACTGTTTATAAACATCTTTGTTAAAGATGAAAAGTTTCTCCACAATGACGGATACCCAGAGAGGTTCACAGAGTGACATGGAGAAGAGAAGTGGGAGGAGGGAGACAGAGGTGACCAGAATGAGATGAGGTGGAATCAAAAGAGTAGAGAGCAAGCTAGCCAGTCATCACTTCTTTATGTGTGCTCCATGCTCTGGACCACTCAGAGATGTTCATGGAGTTATACAGAGAAGAGGAGAGGGAGGGAGGAGACAGAGGTGGACAGGAGGATAAAGGTGGAAATCAAAGGAGAGAGACATATCTAGCCAGTAATCAGTTCCCTAAGTGTTCTCCACTGTCCGGAACACACAAAGAGATTCACAGAGTTGGATAGAGAAGAGAAGGGGGAGGGAGGAGATAGAGGTGACCTGGGAGAGAAAAAGGAGAGTCCAAAGGGGAAAAGAGCAGTCAAGCCAGTAATCTTGCTCCCAAGTAAAAATGGGTACTGAAGATTGGGTTCTTAAAGGTACAAAATTGATAATAAATACCAAAAAGCAAAAATCTAGAGTAGAGGTTGGATTTTAAAGAATGCAATATTAAAGGAAAAAAGTCACAAAAATTATAATATATATATATATATATATCTCATTTGCTTTAAAAATAGGGTCTCTTTTTGCAAAGTAATAGTAGGTTATTAAAATGAAAACTAAAGGAGTAATAGAAAACTTAAAAATTTTTAAAAAATTAAAGAATGAGAGTAAAAATAGTAAAAATATACCTAGGACTTTCTCTGGTGTTGTTGTGAGGAGTGTGGGGTCAGTTCATTTTCGGATATTTCCTTGGTCCAACTTATATTTCTCAAGAGCTATAGTCCCCTTCCTATGTAGTCGGTACTAACTACAGGGTTTTAATCTATTGCACCTGTCACTTCCACGGAGGGTCCCTCTGTTTCAGCTTCTTCTGTTTGCTGGTCTCTTCAGTGTCTAATTTCTACCCTGGCACAAGGGAGCGGTGGTGGACACTTTTGTAGGCTCACTTGTCCAGTCATGCTGCAGGGAGGGAGGAACGCTGCAAACAAATAACACTGGCCTGTGCTCGCCATGTCTCGGCCACACTGGGTTTGGCCCCACTCACGGCGTGTGTGCTTTCCCTGTCTACACTGCTTAGGCTCTAGTTTGCTCTGCTGGGAACCGTTCGAGGCTGGCCCTGGGCTACATGCACCTCCCAGGTCTAAGCCACTCAGGTTCAGGTACTCGGGTAGTCATTAGAGGCGCAGATTCAGTTGGGCCTGCATTTTGTGCCCTTCCCAGGTCCAAGCAGCTCAGGTGACCAGGTGTTTGGCAAGCACGGTCGCTGTGACATATCGCCTTCCCGGTCGCTGCCGCTTGGTTTTCTGGGTGTACAACCAGCGCACCTTCTCAGGCAGATGTTGACTGTCCAGAATCCCAAGAAGTCTTGGTGAGCAATGAAGCCTGCTTGCAGTTTGGTGCACAATGCCTCTCTGGGGCCGCAATTGCCCCCCTTGCGGCTCTGGCTGCTCTCGGAGGCGGATGGGCCGGTCTGCGATGGGCTAGCTCTGCTCACAGCCCTTTGTTCTGTGAGCAGGCCTGACAGTGTCTTAGGTTAGGGCTTTTCGCATACCTCTAGTCAGTCCTTTGTTCTGTGAGTGGGCCTGACAGTGTCTTAGGTTAGGGCTTTTCGCGTGGTAGCTATCCCACAGTCTGGTTTGCTAGCCCAAGTTAGTTCCCTCCGATTGCCCTCGTGGCATTCAGGCCCCGTCCTTACTCTAAGCTATGCAGTTCTCGCCTCCCTGCCCAACCCCTGCTTGCTAGTGGCGGATGCAGGCATCTGCACTGCTTCTCCGCTGAGGAGTTACCGTTGGTTACATAATCTGTGAGTTTTCATTATTTATTTATTTTTCCTCCCGGTTATGTTGCCCTCTGTGGTTCCAAGTCTCGCCACATACTCTGCAGTGAGAGTGTTTAATGGTGATGGAAACATCTCTCCTTTTTAAGACTCCTTCCCGGGATGGAGCTCTGTCCCTACCTCTTTTGTCTCTCTTTTTATCTTTTATATTTTTTCCTACCTCCTCTCGAAGACAATGGGCTGCTTTTCTGGGTGCCTGATGTCTTCTTGCAGCATTCAGAAGTAGTTTTGTGGAATTTACTCAGCGTTCAAATGTTTTTTTGATGAATTTGTGGGGGAGAAAGTGGTCTCCCCATCCTATTCCTTCACCATCTTAGGACCGCCTCCCCAGAATTTACATTTTAGTGGTAGAGAGTAATAACAAAAATCAAACAAGCAAGTAAATAATGGGTGTGTATGCACACAACCACATATACATATACATACATATATATATATATACATATATATATATATATATATATATATAGAGAGAGAGAGAGAGAGAGAGAGAATTTTAAAGCAAAGTTGCTAAGGAGATAATGATGGGGAAGATAATGTATTTGATAGGGGTGAGTAAGGAAGTTTTTTCTCTGAGAAGATATATTAAGGAAAACCTGAACAAAAAGAGGTATTAATAATATATCATGCAAATATCTGGGGGAACATTTTACCTGGTGGAAACAGAGATTGCAAGTGATCTGAGTTGTGAAGATGCTTGGTGTGTTTGAGAAAAAGCCTATTGGATGGAAAGCAATTCAGTTCAGTTTAGTCGCTCAGGTGTGTCCAACTATTTGCGACCCCATAAATCGCTGCACGCCAGGCCTCCCTGTTCATCACCAACTCCCAGAGTTCACCCAGACTCAAGTCCATTGAATCCGTGATGCCATCCAGCCATCTCATCCTTGGTCGTCCACTTCTTCTCCTGCCTTCAGTCCCTCAAAGCATCAGAGTCTTCTCCAGTGAGTCAACTCTTCTCATGAGGTGGCCAAAGTAATGGAGTTTCAGCTTCAGCATCATTCCTTCCAAAGAAATCCCAGGGTTGATCTCCTTCAGAATGGACTGGTTGGATCTCCTTGCAGTCCAAGGGACTCTCAAGAGTCTTCTCCAACACCACAGTTCAAAAGCATCAAATCTTCAGCATTCAGCCTTCTTCACAGTCCAACTCTCACATCCATACACGACCACTGGAAAAACCATAGCCTTGATTAGACAGACCTTAGTTGGCAAAGTAATGTCTCTGCTCTTGAATATACTATCTAGGTTGGTCATAACTTTTCTTCCAAGGAGTAAGCGTCTTTTAATGTCATGGCTGTCGTCACCATCTGCAGTGATTTTGGAGCCCCCCAAAATAAAGTCTGACACTGTTTCCACTGTTTCCCCATCTATTTCCCATGAAGTGATGGGACCTGATGCCATGATCTTTGTTTTCTGAATGTTGAGCTTTAAGCCAACTTTTTCACTCTCCTCTTTCACTTTCATCAGAAGGCTTTTTAGCTCCTCTTCACTTTCTGCCATAAGGGTGTTGTCATCTGCATATCTGAGGTTATTGATATTTCTCCCAGCAATCTTGATTCCAGCTTGTTTTCTTCCAGTCCAGCGTTTCTCATGATGTACTCTACATAGAAGTTAAATAAGCATAGTGACAATATACAGCCTTGATGTACTCCTTTTCCTATTTGGAACCAGTCTGTTGTGCCATGTCCAGTTCTAACTGTTGCTTCCTGACCTGCATACAGATTTCTCAAGAGGCGGGTTAGGTGGTCTGGTATTCCCATCTCTTTCAGAATTTTCCACAGTTCATTGTGATCCACACAGTCAAAGGCTTTGGCATAGACAATAAAGCAGAAATAGATGTTTTTCTGGAACTCTCTTGCTTTTTCGATGATCCAGCAGATGTTGGAAATTTGATCTCTGGTTCCTCTGCCTTTTTTCAAACCAGCTTGAACATCAGGGAGTTCACATTCCACGTATTGCTGAAGCCTGGCTTGGAGAATTTTGAGCATGACTTTACCAGCATGTGAGATGAGTGCAACTGTGTGGTAGTTTGAGCATTCTTTGGCATTGCCTTTCTTTGGAATTGAAATGAAAACTGACCTTTTCCAGTCCTGTGGCCACTGCTGAGTTTTCCAAATTTGCTGGCATATTGAGTGCAGCACTTTCACAGCATTATCTTTCAGAATTTGAAACAGCTCCACTGGAATTCCATCACCTCCACTAGCTTTGTTCATAGCGATGCTTTCTAAGGCCCACTTGACTTCACATTCCAAGATGTCTGGCTCTAGATTAGTGATCACATCATCATGATTATCTGGGTCGTGAACATCTTTTTTGTACAGTTCTTCCATGTATTCTTGCCAGCTCTTCTTAACATCTTCTGCTTCTGTTAGATCTATACCATTTATGTCCTTTATCAAGCCCATCTTTGCATGAAATGTTCCCATGGTACCTCTAATTTTCTTGAAGAGATCTCTAGTCTTTCCCATTCTGTTCTTTTCCTCTATTTCTTTGCATTGATTGCTGAAGAAGGCTTTCTTATCTCTTCTTGTTATTCTTTGGAACTCTGCATTCAGATGCTTATATCTTTCCTTTTCTCCTTTCCTTTTCGCCTCTCTTCTTTTCACAGCTATTTGTAAGGCCTCCCCAGACAGCCATTTTGCTTTTTTGCATTTCTTTTCCATGGGGATGGTCTTGATCCCTGTCTCCTGTACAATGTCACGAACCTCATTCCATAGTTCATCAGGCACTCTATAAGGTCTAGGCCCGTAAATCTATTTCTCACTTCCACTGTATAATCATAAGGGATTTGATTTAGGTCATACCGAAATGGTCTAGCGGTTTTCCTTCTTTCTTCAATTTAAGTCTGAATTTGGTAGTAGGGAGTTCATGATCTGTGCCACTGTCAGCTCCTGGTCTTGTTTTTGTTGACTGTATAGAGCTGCTCCATCTTTGACTGCATAGAATATAATCAATCTGATTTCAGTGTTGACTATCTGGTGTAGATTCTTCTCTTGTGTTGTTGGAAGAGTGTGTTTGCTATGACCAGTGCATTTTCTTGGCAAAACTCTATTAGTCTTTGCCCTACTTCATTCCACATTCCAAGGCCAAGTTTCCCTGTTACTCCAGGTGTTTCTTGACTTCCTACTTTTGCATTCCAGTCCCCTATAATGAAAAGGACATCTTTTTTGGCTGTTAGTTCTCAAAGGTCTTGTAGGTCTTCATAAAACCGTTCAGCTTCAGCTTCTTAAAGCAGTAAGTGAAAAGAAAATTTTTAGGAAATGGAGTCAAATAGGTATCCAGGAGCCAGATCATAGATGTGCTTATAGGCCATTATGAGGAGAATTGGATTTTTGTTCTGATTTGATTTTTGTTCAAGTGTGATAAAAAGCCATTACAGGTTTCTGAGGAGAGAAGTTGCATGATTGGATTTAGATTTTTGAAAGATCTCTAGTCATTGTGATGGGAGTAGACTGCAGGGGAGCTGAGTGGAAGCAGGGAGACCTGTCAGGATGCTGTTGCAAAAGTCCAGGAGAGAGAAAATTGTAGGTGTACTCAAGTGATAGCAATACATATACTAAGATGTGTTTGGATGCACTCTGTATTTTGTACATAGAGCTAATGAATTTGTCTATCTAAGGGAATGGCACGACAACCATCAATCCAGTCTGCAAGCCAGAAAACTGGGAGTCATTCTTGACCCTTTCCTTTTACTTCACATCTGCCTACATCTATAATCCACTGCGAGAATCTGTTGATTCTCCTCAACTGAAGACTGGAAAGAAGTGCATTTCTGGCAGAAAAAGAGGCATGTGGAATGAAATAAAATGCATAGTAGGATCAGCTAGACCACAGAGTATTTTTCAAGGAAACTATTTGAAGAAACAGTATCCAAGTTTAAAATTGGTACAAGGAATAACCTTGTCTGACTCCTCCCTCAACCTAAATTATGTTAACCACATTTCATACTCCCACAATTCCTTGTTATTTTCCATAATGGCATTTGTCACAAGTTGTGGGTACGTACTCATTCATTTGCTTATTCTATGTTGGTTTACTCTCACTAGGCTGAAAGTTGACGCTAATGCAGGGACCAAATCTTACTTTATATCTCTAGTGCCTAGTACTTGGTTCATAGAATGTACTCAGTGTTTGATAAATGAATAACTGAGTGAATATAAACATAAAAACATTATTCTAAAGAGAATGCTGATGATCTTCTATGAGTGACTTAGAGGATTGACAAAGAATGAGGTTAGGCATAAGAAAAACATCTTGACCAAAATATTTTTAAATCTCAGAATGAACCTAAGACTAATAGGATCTCATTTCTTATATTCAGCAAATAAGAGACTTCTAGGTACTGGATATAAAGGGTTTGTTTCCAAATGACCTAAATGATCTCTAAATTTCCTTCTAGAATTTTAAGATTCTGAGAAGTATAATTGACAAACCATGAATCTAAAGAGCATTCACTGACTTGTTGATTTGACAAAAATGAATTGAGTACCTAGTCTATACTAGGCAATGGGCTGGGCATTGTGGCCTCAACATCAATTTACATTCCCTACTCAAGAGTCTGCATACTAGTAAGGGCATTCATTTGAGAGATACACAGATTATAAGTGGACATGATTTCCTATTTCCAGGTCTAGGCCTTAAGTGTGACATCTTAAAGAATGTCAACAAATTGGTCCATGTGGTTGTCAAGGTTCTCTTAGAAAGAGACACCAAGATGGAATTTAATATCTATGGATTTTATTAGGGGAAACACCTGTGAAAGGAAATGGGGAGAGCACCTGTAAAGTCTGGGAGAACTGTCAGACCAGAAGTTAAGCCTGACCTTGAGTAAAAGAGAGAGGGAAGGAAAGTCCAGCAAAGTGCCCTAGACTTCCTAGCAGTCTACAGAGGTTTGTTTGGGCCTTGAGAAGTCAGCCATCAGAGAAGTCCTGTATCTTCCAGGGATGGGGCTTCCTTCATTTCTCTGTAGTACTTAGAAGTGTGATTTGGGAGCAGATGATATGATGGATTTCAATGTGCAGTACCTATGGCCCCTGGTCAGTTATGCTCATTGTAATTGTGGGAGGGAAGGGTGTATAAAACTCATCCTTATGTCTGCCACATCCCATTATGAAGTTATGACAACTTATGCAAACTACAGATATCTACTTGGAGGATATACCATGAATAGTTTACCAGGGAGGACATTAGACATGTACTTTCATGGAAAACAGCCAACTGAAATAGTGAAACATAAGAAATTGACTACCAGGTTGTTAGTGAGAGAAGCACTCAGGCTTAGCGTTCCTATGTTCAGCAGATCCATGCAGTTAGATGTATTCAGTTTCATTGTGCTGTTTTTTTGTTTTTATTGACACTCTATAATAAAGGTGTTAACAACTTTGACGAGGGTATTGCCAAAGCCATGACTGACTTCTAGCATTGTTTCCCCTCATATTCAGCCTTCTAAACACCATCAGTCAATGAGACAGCTATTGTTAAATCCATAGTAACAGCTGCAAAGGCTAGTGGGATCCTGTTTTCTTTATTTTCCTCATTTTACTCTGTATCAATTATGGTATTCTAGATTATCCGGCAGTAAGAAATAACTTGATAAACTACATCAATGTGAATTGTTGTCGTTCAGTCACTAAGTCGCATTCAACTCTTTGTGACCCCATGCACTGCAGCAGGCCAGGCTTCCCTGTCCTTCACTATCGCACCAAGTTTCCTCAAACTCATGTCCATTGAGTCAATAATGCATTCCAACCATCTCATCGTCTGTCATCCTCTTCTCCTCCTGTCCTCAATCTTTCCCAGCACCAGGGTCTTTTCCAGTGAGCCAGCTCTTTGTATCAGGTGGCCAAAATATTGGAGCTTCAACTTTAGCATCAGTCATTCCAATGAATATTCAAGGTTTCTTTCTTTTAAGATTGACTGGTTTGATCTCCTTGCAGTCCAAGGGACTCTTGAAAGTCTTCTCTAGCACCGCAGTTTGAAAGCATCAGTTCTTCAGCGCTCAGCCTTTTTTATGGTCCAACTCTCACATCTGTACATGTCTACTGGAAAAATCATAGATTTGACTATATGAATCTTTGTTGACAAAGTGGTATCTCTGCTTCTTAATACACTATCTTGGTTTGTCATAGGTTTTCTTGACTTTAATTGGCAGAAGTTTATTTTTATTCCCCTTGTGGATGGGCTGGGGCTCTTCTCTATATTGTCTTTATTCTGGGACCCAGGCTAAAGGAATAACCACCATCTGTAATACTGCTACTCATTGCTGTATAGAGGAAAAACAGCAAGTAACCAAACATGCAGTGTCAAAACTTTTGCCCAAAAGTGGTATGTGTCTCATTACACTGATCCAAACAAACCAGATGCCCAAGCCCTGACTTCCAGGGAGTGGGAAGTATTATCCCTCCACAGGGAGGTGATCCTCATGTTAGTGAACACACAGAGCATATATTGCCCATCTGGAAAGTCTTGTCTGTAGCCCTGGTACCTAGGAAGGTACTTGGCACATAGTTGGTGTTTGTTCCATATAGATTTGTTGAATGAGTGAATGACATTTAAACCTGAATGTGAAAGACCCTTCAAGTCCCTAGCGTTTCTTCATTTCTTCTCTTGAACTATGGATTATCCAGCCTGATAAGTACAAAGGGAGAGAATTATAAGAAACTTACAGGCAGGATTGGTAAGTAATGATCACTTACCAATGTGATCCCACTTACCAATGGGAGCCTGATAAGTTCTAGAAAAGAAACGCTTTTCCTGAGTTTGTCAGTAAGAGAAGTGATACTCCTGTGCCCAAGGGATTATAATTTCTAGGCTTGATTCCAAAAGTGCTCTGCAAGTCAGTAAGTGTTTATTAGAAGCCAACTCCATGGCAAAATAAAACTAAGGATTATAGTGGAGAGAGCAGGGCATCTATCTATGAGTATTATAAGACATAGATTCTGCCCTTGGAAGTTTATAGTCTTATTGGGAAGATAAGGCATATGTAATAAAAACAGCATAGTGCCTGAATAAGCACTATGTAATGGAAAGAACATTGACTTGAAGCAAGGTCAATCTGGATTTGAATTCTGGATCTACTGGTTTCTTTTGTATGATATTGGAAATGTGTTTTAACTTTCCTGGGCTTTATTTTATTCATCTGTGAAATGAGATTAATGGCAGAGCCTTTGTCACAGGGTTGTTGTGCATATTAAATGGGATAATGTGTGTCACAATCCTAGCACAGAGTAAGCAGGAGGGAAATAATAGCTAACATTTACTCAACACCTATTAAGTGATTTTACAGTTCTAAGTTTTCTGTGTGCATGTGTTTCACGGTTCATGTCAAGATGGTGTTGGTGTTAGTGTATGCTGTGTGTGTAATCCTTTAATCTTTAACACAGCCTTGTGAAGTGGGTGATTAGATACTATTATTAGCCCCATTTTATAAATAAGAAAGCTGAGGCACAGAGAGATTATATAGTTTACCCAAGATATATAGCTAGTAAGTGGGAGCTGACTTCTGAAGTCAAACAGCTTGGTCCAGGTGGCTGTACTCTTAATCACTATGCTATGCTGGAGGTCGGCATGGAACATGCAGAGAACATTAAGACAAAACCACACGTAGCATAAATGTATATGTCACAGGGCAACGGCCTCTAGAGTGGAAAGTAGGTCACGGTAACATTGTAGAGTTTTAAAAGTAGAAAAATTTTGATTATTGAAATCATTGTCTTCAAATACATTAAAGACAAAAAAACAGTGGCTATTATTAATTGTAATGAGGCCTCCTGGTGGCTTCGCTTGCAATGTGGGAGACCCGGGTTTGATCCCTGGGTTGAGAAGATCCCCCTGGAGAAGGAAATGGCAACCCACTCCAGTACTCTTGCCTGGAAAAATTCCACGGACTAAGGAGCCTGGTAGGCTACAGTCCATGGGGTCACAAAGAGTAGGACACGACTGAGTGACTTCACATACAATGAGTAACTTGAGAATGATTTGAGAGTATTCATAAAAAGGGCTTGTATATCTTGGCAGAGATATAAATGTTGTAGGTCTTTAAAGAGGGAAGCTGTCGAATCAGGGTGAAATAAAGACAGCTTCATGAAGAAAAGCAGAATCTGAAGACTTGAAATTTTCAGATAGAAAAGTGAGCCAAAGAGCATGGTGTGTGGAGAGGTGATGACAAACAAGACAGGCAGTCCTGACTGAAGAGGAAGGATTATCTTAAGGAATCATGATGCAAATTGATACCATAATAATAAAATAAGGACAGTGGCACTGTTACTTTCCCTGAGTATTGCACAGTCCCCTTTGTACAGATCAGTTCTCTGTGGTAGAAAGAGCACTGGACTGTGTCTGTAGACCTAAGTTCACACATCACTGCTGTCACATACTCACTGGATAACACTGGGCATATGGCTGGCCTTTTCTAATTCTCAGTTTCCCCATTTCTAATGTGAATATAAGAATGCAATATTTAGCAGGTAGTTGTTTTAGGAAATAATTCATATAGTAGGTATGAAAATAGTGAAGTGAAGTGGAAGTTGCTCAGTCGTGTCTGACTCTTTTTGACACCATGGACTAGACAGTCCATGGAATTCTTCAGGCCAGAATACTGGAGTGGGTAGCCATTGCCTTCTCCAGGGGCTCTTCCCAACCCAGGGATTGAACTCAAGGTCTCCCACATTGCATGCAGATTCTTTACCAGCTGAGCCACCAGGGAAGCCCAAAAATAGTGAAAGGACTCCTCAAATGCTCTTTTTTCTCTATCTCATTGGATCTTCATGTGAAGTGGATAGTGCAAGTCTCATTAATGAACAATTTTTTTCCAAGAAAAAATGAAACTGAGATTCAGAGAAACTGAAGTTTAGACAAACTAAGTGATTTGCCCCACAAACTAAATGGCCATTTGGCAGTTTCAGGTCATTTTGACTTTCAGTCTAAAATAAATCCCTTGTCATTACATGTCCAGTAAGACAGTTACTGTACTCTTGAGAGTCCTTTGGACTGTGAGATCAAACCAGTCAATCCTAAAGGAGATCAGTCCTGAATATTCATTGGAAGGACTGATGCTGAAGATGAAGTTCCAACACTTTGACTACCTGATGCAAACAGGGGAACACTGAAGGTAAAAGGAGAAAGGGGAGGCAGAGGCTGAGATGGTTGGATGGCATCACTGACTCAATGGACATGAGTTTGAGCAAACTCAGGGAGATGGTGAAAGACAGGGAATTCTGGTGTGCTGCAGTCCATGGGAGCACAAAGAGTCAGACACCGTTTAGGGACTGAACAGCAACAAAGACAGTTAGAGGACACTGTGATTTTGTGGGAACAGGACCCAAGATAGGAACATTTTATGTAAGAAAAAGAGGGGCAGGGCCATGTCTGGAGTGGGTCCTTGCATAGGAAAAGGGGACTGGAAAAGAGCTGTAAGTAGCCTGGAGGCAGCCTGAAGTCCTGGAGGATGGGATAAGGTGCCTAAATTGGTAGCAGGATACAGAAATTGTGGAGAGCACCACTGACCAATGTTCCTTCCCTCTGAGTTTGACCAGGACCAGTTTGACCAGGATGAGCACTGACCCTGTCTTTTAGAATGTGCATTTTGCAAAGAGAATTTGAGCCAGATTCATGAATATATATATATATATATATATATATATATATATATACACACACATATTCATATATGTGTGTGTGTGTATGGGCACATGTATCAATACACACGCAATGATGGGGTGATGGAAGAAAAGGGAAAGAGTGATGTTTGAGTTTGTTTTCAACAGAAACATGGCATCTAAACATGAGTTCCATACATCTATACAAAATGTCACAAGGCAAAAGCCGGAGTAAACACCATCGTCCCTATGTACTTGACCTAAATAGACACCAACTAGTTCCATCAACTATTTCCCTGTCTCTTTCCCTCCCTAAGCACTGGATTGCATCCTCCCCTTCTCCTACATGCACCAGTTGCAGCATGGTGATATGTGGAGAAATTGAATTCATTTGGATTTTTATGGATAATTATAGTTGCAATATGCTTGGAGTCATTTTATTAAAGCAGTTATGAGGTAATTAATCTTGTCAATAACCTCTGGAGTGAATGTGCGTTTTTGTATTCTCCAAGCTTTTTGCCTCTGTTCAGGTTTCAGAAAGTATCCAAATGTATTTGTTACTTCTGATGCTCTCAGCAACCCCCACCCTTCACCTCCAGAGCTGAAAGCCAGAGGGGAGCCCAGAGAAGAATTATTTTCTTGACCAAGGAAGAAGATAGAAAACTGAAGACCTTTCGTTGCCCTTTGCTTTTTTTTTTTTTCTTGTTCTTTGTTATTTACGAATAAATCACTATCTGCGGTCAGATATCTCTCTGCAGCTAGTTCTCTCCAAATTAGGAGCGCTGAGTGCTGCTGAAGAATGACTAGCAATGTAAGGGTCTCTGAATCTTGTTCCCCACATTGAATACCATGTGCTTCAATTTCCAAGACCACCTCATAAGCAAAAGCTGAATATACAGTACCATGAAATTTGGATGCTTAGCATCACAATTGTCAAAAGATGATTCCTTACCCAGACATTCCCTATAAATAGGCGTTTAATATAGGATCTAGTTTACAAAACCAGTTAAACAAAAATCCCATGAACTTAAACTTTTAGAAAATGCTGGTTTGCTAAGCCCAGAACCTAACTCTGCCTCAGTATTTTAAAAAATATTGCTGAACTAAGCTAAAGAAAAATACATTAATATGTTTCATATGTGTGTGTGCATATATGTCTTTCTTTTAAAGTAAGGGCCATACTAGAAACTTGAAACCTTTTTTTAATGCTACTGTTCATTGACTTTGAGTCCACAAGTTCCACTTTACTTCCCAAGAACACACCTACTGTGTAAAAAGGGCACCTTTGCCCTTCTTATTGTGCTTTTGAAAGCTTCTGTCCTAAGAATTGCTAATGGTAATGAAGGCATCCTGTGGAGAATCAAAGAATAAGCCAGTCTGGTTTGATCTTCTTCTTATGACTAGTTCTCTAACTCAAAGGTAATGCCAGGAATAGTCATTATCTCCACGTAGGTGAGATGGCTGAAGAGATAGATGTGACAAGCCGTCATCTCTGTTAGGAGAGCTTTTGTCTTTCTTCCATGGCTGACTGAGTCAGAGAGGGCCTGCATTAAATGCCCCCATTTATAGACATATACCCTGTTCTAAAAGCCTGAATCCCAGTAATTGATGTTTTCTTCAATTTGTTTCTTTTGTGTTATTCTCTTTCTTTAGCTGCTAGCTCTATACAGAACACAGTATCTACCAAAGACTCAGTTTTTTAAATGAAGCATACACTTCCAATGAGTTTCTGGAATGCTATGATTATCTGCTAATATTACCTGAAAATTATCTGCTAATATCTTTGATAATCTTAAAATTAATAATGGGATACCAGTCTCTATGGTGTCACGTGAATAGCAGGATATCTACCTACCATGGGACAGAATAAAGGGAATTGAGATTGTTCTTGGTTAAGATTATTCCCCTTTCTGGCACTAAAAGAAATCTAATTAAAAATACAATTTACATTATAACATACACACACGCCACACACACACAGAGTAATATTTTGTGGTTATAAAACCATTGCTAAGGTTATAATGTTTGCAAGATGACATCCCAGTTTGGGGACATGGAAGTAGTGCCCACAGTGAAGTTGGTGGCTGTTCAGAATATTAGACAATAAGCAAAATTGTAACTCTACAGCAGTTTGAGCAGTTCGGGGGTTTTAACACACTAAAGTAGGTTTCTAGATGTGTTGCTTGACTGACTTGTTGTTGTTTAGTCACTCAGTTGTGTCCAACTCTTTGCAACCCCATGGACTGCAGCTCACCAGCCTTCCTTGTCCTTCCTTGTCCATCTCCCGGAGTTTGCTCAAATTCACGTCCGTTGAGTTGGTGATGCCATCTGACCACCTCATCCTCTGTTGCCCCCATCTCCTCCTGCCCTCAATCTTTCCCAGCACAGGGTCTTTTCTAATGAGTCAGCTGTTTGCATCAGGTGGCCAAGTATCAGAGCTTCAGCTTCAGCATCAGTCCTTCAATGACTGGCTAGTGTCTAGAATTTAGAACTGATTGAGAGATATAAAAAAGCAACTGTTAATACCCAGGAAACTTCACTAGGACTGTTCTTAATAAATAAAATATATCTAGAAATGGTTCTTCATTTCTTAGGGGATCTTTGATGACTTTGGAAATCAGATGAAAGCCATTTATTCTCTCCAGAGAAATACCTATGTGCACATATTTTGTCAATAATTATGGGAGGTACAGTGATCTTATAAATCCTGTTCTAGGTAAATATTACACCAAGTTGCTGAGTGGGGAAGCCTAAGCAGTTTTTGGACCTACAGCATAGGCAGAGCTTTGGTTGATGAGGGCAGTGGATCAAAAGTTTTCAGTGAGTCCTTTGTTGTGCTTAGTCACTCAGTCATTTTTGATTCTTTGCGGACCCCTGGATTGTAGCCCACCAGGCTCTTCTGTCAATGAGAATTCTCCAGGCAAGAATACTGGAGTGGTTGGCCATGCCCTCCTCCAGGGAATTTTTCAAACCCAGGGATTGAACTTAGGTCTCCTGCATTGCAGGTTGATTCTTTACCATCTGAGCTACCAGGGCTACTCAAAATAGAGCTGTTTGTCCCTCAGAACTTGTCTGTATCTCTTTCATAGTTTGCATCTCACACTACTTCTAACCCCAATACTTTGACTCAGTCTTTGGGGAATATATAGCATATTTTTGTAACTTCTCTGGTGTTTTTCCATAGTTAACATCCTAGGAAATTCATTTCATTAGTAATTGGCAAGCTCAATACCTGATCTGACTATGAATAAGAGATGACCTCTTTTAATGCTCTGTGTACATTCTACTTTGGGCTTTCCAGGTGGCTCAGTATTAAAGAATCTGCCTGCCAATGCTAGAGACCCAGGTTCAATCCCTGGGTCAGGAAGATCCCTTGGAAAAGGAAATGGCAACCTACTCTAGTATTCTTGCCTGGGAAATTCCATGGACAGAGGAGCCTGATGGGCTACAGTCCATGTGGTCGCAGAGTCAGACACAACTGAGTGACTGAGCACTATACCTTCTAATATACCCATCACAACACTCTTTTTGTCTCCAAGGCCTGCTCCCAAAAGCTAAGGGCTTTTGATTCATAGTATGTTCATGAGTTTCCATATGTTAATGCTCCACTCTAGAAGATGTTATGGAGGCAATGTAAGAGCTACTTGCTTTTTGAAAATGATTTTGTTACTTTTAAGTGCATCCAAAAGAAGTTTTGTTCTCATAGAGTCCTTGAACGAAACTTCTCCCAAGACAAGAGCTGGTGTGTTTTTTATCTTACTTCTCATAGTCTCCTGCTACTGACATCTTCTGCTTTCCTTTTGATATTGTTGCCTTCTTTATCCCCCTTTCTCCCTGACTTCTAGGACATTATGCTTTTTACTGTTTGCCATGAACTTCCTTTCTTCATGTCCAGTTGAAGTGTAGAAATTCCACTACTTCTCTTTTCTTCCCTTTTGCCCCCAAGTGGTTCCAATAAGCCCTTATCCTCAAAGGGCCAAACCAAATGCCTTACTGGTCCTCACTACAGGTCCTGCCAGTCCAGATCAGAGCTGCAGGGACAGCCCATCCATGAACTATGCCAGTGGCACATACCAGGGCCTTCTCCCCGCTCCTTTTCCTCTTACCCTTCTGAGACTCTAAGCCTCAGAGTCAAATTCAGTACCTGGAACTTCTGGGGTGTTATGGCCAATCGTTTTCAGCTGTAGCTGATGGAAAGGGTCCCAGAAAAGAATGAGCTTAATGGGTCTCTTTCCATTCCCACCCTCATCTCTAATGCCAACTTCATCAAACACACTAAGTAGAGCTCCTTAAGTTTGCATTTCTTTTTCTTTCCCATTGGAATTACTGTGCAATTTGTATAGTGGGTTTTTATATTGAAGTACATGAAGATTGTACTCAAATATCTCAATTCCAAAATCAGATTAGTGACAATAATCAGTTGTATTTTATGTTGCTGAAATATATTACTGAAAAATACTGCTGAAATATATTCCTTGATACTGGGATGAACTCTCTGACCATTTCTTTGCATGTCCTTTACCACATGACAAAGGGGTGGAAGGATCAAAACTGCTTTTCTTCCAGAGAAGTTAAGGTTCTGTGGGAACAGCTTCCAAAGGTCCACCTTAAAGTATGCAAAATACTTCATCATTTACCCTACCAAAAGACCTAGAGTTCCCCAACCCTAACATTCTCTAACTTTTTTTTTTTTTTCTTTTAAACACAGTTCATGAGATTCTCACGGCAAGTATACTAGGATGGTATGCCATTCCTTCCTCTGATGTAATGGACATGAACTTGGGCAAACTCTAGGAGGTGGTGAAGGACAGGGAAGCCTGGTGTGCTGCAGTCCATGGAGTCACAAAGAGTGGGACACGACTGGGTAACTGAAGAACAACTATTCTCTGTGCCTTAGTGTCTTAGGTCATTCTATTGTCCCCTTTCCCTCCTTTATGTGGTTAATTCCTACGGACATTTTAAGACTCAGCCCAAACATGGGTTCCACTGTAGAATCCCTGGGTGCATCTTAGGAGCTATTGCAGAATTAAATAAGTCCCCTTTAACTGTACTACACTCTGTATTTAACTTACTTCTCCCCCAAACTCAAAGGCATCTGTGATCTCCTCTTAGAACCTCCTTCCCTATTCCCCACCCTACTCCAGCTCTCAGAATAATCTCAGAGTATCCTGCCAGTCTCCTGTTTTGCCTTCCCTCTGAGTTTTCTTCTCTTAAGAATCTGTTTCCTCTACATTTACATCTCCATTCCTTAGAGGGGTGGGATGGGGGAGGGAGGGAAAAAAAGAATCCCTTTTCTTTACCACCTTTTTCTTGGCCCATTTTCTTCGAGGGGAAAAAACTCTAAAGATAGGAGTTAGGAGAAATAGAAAGACCAATTGTGTCTATCTCTGTCATTTTCCCACTTCTGACTGCCTTCTCCTGTGTTCCAGTGAGCTCTGTCTTACCTGCCAGAAGACTCTAGAAGAGAAGCTACTGCTGTCCATGCTACCCATCCCCATTTTCTCTCCTTTCTCAGCCCCAAGTGTCTACGGTATGGTACAGAGGCCATACTGCAGTTACTGGTTTCTTGGTCTGTCTCCCGACCAGACAGTGGATTCCAACTTTTTTTTTTTTTAAATGTGATACATTTGTTCATTTACCTTAGATTTTTCCTGGGCCTGTTTTGCTTGGACATTATAGAAAAGATAGACTGAGGGTTCTGGGATACTCATTTCAGGGAAGTTCTAGATGTAACTCTGTCTTTTCTCACAACTGAGAGCTGGCTGATAACTCCTCTATTTATTAGAGTTAGGATTTCTTTAGGATCAGGCCTGGGCCTTAATCTGTACCCAAAGTATGTATGACTGAATGTTTCTAGAAACGTGTTGGTTGGCTGCCTGCCTGACTGTTTGAGTAGATGGGATAATAGTATCGTAGTTTAGAATGAGAATCCCATATTTACTATTTACTTTTGACTTGTCCTTGGGCAAGTTATCTTACGTCTCTGGATGTGAGTTGCTCCAAACATTAAGAATGGATATATACATCTGTGTCTCTTTGGCAAAACCAATACAATACTGTAAAGTAATTAGCCTCCAATTAAAATAAATAAATTTAAATTAAAAAAAAAGAATGGATAATATATTCACCTCAGAGCACTTTTTGTTTTAGCTTAGATTTAATGAGTGTCTGTTATATGCTAGACACTATCATCACTGTTTTACATGTATTAACTCATTTAAAATTCCCTGTGAGGATTAAATGAAATAAATCATGTAAGCTGTGTAACATAGAGGAAATGCTCATTGTTGTTGTTCAGTTGCTCAGTTGTGTCCAACTCTTTGCGACCCCATGGACTGCAGCATGTCAGGCTTCCCTGTCCTTCACCATCTCTCAGAGCTTGCTCAAACTCATGTCCGTTGAGTTGGTGATGCCCTCCAACCATCCTCTGTCATCCCCATTCTCCTCCTGTCTTCAGTCTTTCCCAGGATCAGGGTCTTTTCCAATGAGTCAGCTCTTCGCATCAGGTGGCCAAAATATTCGAGCATCAGCTTTATCATCAGTCCTTCTAATGAATATTCAGGGTTGATTTACTTTACAATTGACTGGTTTGGTCTCCTTGCAGCCAGGGGACTCTCAAGAGTCTTCTCCAGCACCACAATTCGAAGGCATCAATTCTTCAGTGCTCAGCCTTTTTTATTGTCCAGCTCTCACATCCGTACATGACTACTGGAAAAACCATAGCTTTGACTACATGCACTTTTGTCGGCAAAGTAATATCTCTGCTTTTCAATATGTTGTCTAGTTTGTCAATTCTTTTCTTCCAAGGAACAAACGTCTTTTAATTTCATGACTGCAGTCACCATCTACAGTGATTTTTGAGCCCAAGAAAATACAGTCTGTCACTGTTTTCATTGTTTCCCCATCTATTTGTCATGAAGTGATGGGACCAGATGCCATGATCTTTGTTTTTTTAATGTTGAGTTTTAAGCCAGCTTTTTTACACTCCTCTTTAATCCTCATCAAGAGGTTCTTTAGTTCTTCTTCACTTTCTACATAAGGGCTGTGTCATCTGCATATCTGAGGTTATTGATATTTCTCCCTGCAGTCTTGATTCCAGTTTGTGCTTCATTCAGTCTGGCATTTCATGTGATGTACTCTGCATCTAAGTTAAATAAGCAGGATGACAAAATACAGCCTTGATGTACTCCTTTCCCAATTGTGAACAACAGTCTGTTCTTCCATAAATGCTCATGAAGGTTAGCTATTACCAGAAATAAACAACCTGGGTGTTGGGTGTGGCTGTGAAATTCTACCCCTAAAATACAAGTTTTAGGTTATTATTCTTGGATTTTCTTTCTACAGGGTCTCCCTATATACCTTATTCCCCAGGAACTTGAGGCAGATGGATGGGTAGTCTAGGTCTTGACTGAGAGACTTCACTTTCACTTTTCACTTTCCACTTTCATGCATTGGAGAAGGAAATGGCAACCCACTCCGGTGTTGGAGAATCCCAGGGACAGGGAGCCTGGTGGGCTGCCGTCTATGGGGTTGCACAGAGTTGGACACAACTGAAAGTGATTTAGCAGTAGCTGCTTACTGGTTAGTTTCATGGTCCTGACCCAGACTTTGCCTGACATGGATAAGTCCAGCCATTGTGGCACCAGTGACTGAGTATAGATCCCTCTTGAGGGGCATTAGGGTTTTCAAGGACCCATTTCTCCGCTCTACCCCAGAAGCAAGGTGAGCTCTTACTTTTCCTCAGGTACATGGTACCAATGACAGAAGAAGCTCTTGAACTGACCTTTATTTAAACTGACTTGCTAGATTTACCAACCATTTGTAAAACTGCTTGATGCCCATGATACTCTGTTCTGACTGAGTTGTTTAAGTGGGCTCAGCTATCTTGGAACTAGTCAGTTCTCAAGATCCTTTGTGTTCTTCGCCCCTTTGCAGGCTGTTCTTGCCAAAGACCATTCAACACTGGCATTTAGCTTTAACTCTGAGTTTTGAGAGTTTATTTCCCTCAGTCCTTTGAACAATGCTTTCCAACTGGTAAGCTGAGGCATCCTGATATACCCTGAGTGAGTTACAGTTGTGCTGAGCTATTGATCCTTCCAGGAAGCCTGGTAGATAGGCAACCAGAACCCATGGGCAGTTTTTGCCTCTGACTATGAATAAACTTGTCATTCCACTTTGATGTGTCATAGAAATGTTGTCATTTTCCACCTGGCTCATGCTCTAGAAAAATCAAGAAGGATTATATTTAGAGTATTAGTTATTGAATGTCTTTTAACCATGGAACCACAGTATACGAGTCAGGCTAAAAGGAAATCTGCTTGCTTAATACCACTGAACTGTATGCTTTAAAATGTTAAGATGTTAAATTTTATGGTATGTGTATTTTGCTACAATTTTTAAAAAATTGTAATAATTGTATTTATTTATTTATTTGTAGCTGTGCTGGGTCTTCATTTCTGCACAGACTTCTCTCTAGTTGTGGCGAGCCGGGGCTACTCTCTAGTTGCCCTATGTGGGCTTCTCATTGCGGTGGCTTCTCTTGTTGCAGAGCACAGGCTTTAGTTCACACAGGCTTCAGTAGCTGCGGTGCATGGCCTCAGTAGCTGCAATTTCTGCTTGCCTGGAAAATCCCCAAGGACAGAGGAGCCTGGCGGGCTACAGTCCATAGGCTCTCAAAGAGTTGCTCACGACTGAGTGACTAAGCACAGCACAGAACACATGCTCAGTAGTTGTGGCGCTTGGGCTCTGTTGCTCCGTGGCATGTGGGCTCCTCCTGGACCAGGGATCATACCCATGTCTCCTGCATTGGCAGGTGAACTCCCCACCAATGAGCCACCAGGGAAGCCCTAGAAATATGTATTTTTTAAAATGAATCTGCTTTGAGTAAAATGGCAGCTAGGCCCTGGAAGCTTGGCATCCCTATCAGCAGAGTCTGAGGGCTGAAGAGAACAGCTTGCTCTAAAACAGCTGAGAAAGCACCATTTTAGAGCAAGCATTGGAAGCCTCACTTTCCCATGTGCTCTGATGTGTGCAGACAGTGCATCACTCTGTGGAAGCCAGCCTTCAGCAACCCTGCGACGGGGCCGAGGGCCTCCTGGGCCTTCCCAAGGACGTGTTGACTTTTCCTGTCAGTGTGTCCTCTACTAACCTCTTCGGCACTCAGTGCCGGTATAACTTGTCCCTGCCTTTCCCTTTCCCAGTACATTGAAAAATCACCTGTCATAAACATATATACAGATTTATTGAGAAGACTTTTCATTTCTGTATTCTATATATATGTACATATTACCTAGATAAAATATTCAGTCCTTTTGAAGGGTATAAAATAAAAAGAAAACTTCT
The DNA here is from genome assembly GCA_917880005.1 of Nanger dama. NCBI lineage: Eukaryota > Metazoa > Chordata > Mammalia > Artiodactyla > Bovidae > Nanger > Nanger dama. The sequence goes on from CAKJTW010000089.1 coordinate 1,440,743, forward strand.
TCCTGCCCCACTTTTAGTCCCACATCTCCCCAGGTAAAACCATGGCAGTTTTGTAATTTTTTAATTGAGGTATAGTTGATTGAAAAGATTATATTAGTTTCTGGTATAAAAATATAGTGATTCAAATTTTTATAGATAATATTCCATTTAAAATTGCTATAAAATATTGGCTATATTCCCTGTGCTATACAATATATCATTGTAATGTATTTATTTTATACATAGTAGTTTGTATCTCTTAATCCTCTACCCCTATATCTCACCCCCTTGGTTGTAACTGCTGGATTGTTCTCCCTATCTGTGAGTCTGTTTCTATTTTGCTATATACATTCATTTCTATTATTTCTTTTTTGATTCCACATGTAAGTGATAATATGCAGTGTTTGTCTTTCTCTGACTCCTTTCACTAGCATAATATCCTCCAGGTCCATCTATGGTTGTGTGCAAATGGCAAATTTTCATTTTTTCCAACAGCTGAATAGTATTATATATATATATCACATCCTCTTTATCCACTCATCCACTGATGGACACTTAGGCTGCTTCCATATTTCATAAATAATGCTGCTATGAACATTGGGGTGCAAATATCTTTTGAGTGAGTGTTTTTGTTTTCTTTGGGTATATACCCAGCAGTGGAATTGCTGGATCATATGGTAGTTCTCTTTTGAGTTTTCTGAGGAACCCCTATGCTATTTTCCACAGTGGCTGCACTAATTTATAATTCCACCAACAGAGTAGAAGGGTCCCATTTTATCTACATCCTCACCAACATTTGTTATTAAATGTTTGTGGTTTTCTTGATAATAGCCATTCTGGCAGGTGTGAAGTGATATCTCATTGTGGTTTTGATTTGAGTTTTTTGATTTTTGTATTTTTTTGGTATTTTTTTATTACAAGTATTGTATTTTTATACCTGTATGTTCTTCCAGAAAAATATTTGTACACAAAACTACCTATATGTAATATAATAGGCCATTTTACACATGTAATTTTGTACTTTTCCCATTTTACTTAATAACATATCTTAGTAATCACCCCATGTCATCACTTAATATTTTACATCAAGCTTTAAAACATCTGCATAGTATTCTACTGAATGGATGTACCATATTTTGTTTAATTACTCCTTTAGTGATAATATTTAGCTTGCTTCCAATGTGTCTAAAGAGCAAAGCATTTGAAAATATCTAAATGTTCAATATCAAGGAATTCATTAAATCAACTCTATTGATATATGCTATATTACAGCATAGTCTCTTTGTTATAATTTTATTTCTTTCTTTCTTTTTGGCTATGCTCAGTCTTTGTGGTGTTACAAGCTTTTCTCCACTTGCAGCAAGTGGAGGCTCCTCTCCAGTTACAGTGCATGAGCTTCACAATGCAGTGGCTTCTCTTGTTGCAGAACACAGGTTCTGGCATGTATGGTCCCAGCAATTGTGGCTCCCAGGCTCTAGACCCCAGGTTCAGTAGTTGTGGCATATAGGCTTATTGCTCCACAGCATGTGGGATCTTCCCAGATCAGAGATCAAACCCATGTCCCCTGCATTGGCAGGCCGATTCTTAACCACTGGACCACCAGAGAAGTCTTACGGTATAGTCTTTTAAACATGATGTCAAATCATATTAAACACTATAGTAAAGTGTGTTCCTTATTTCCTTTTGTAGGAAAAACAGATTGTAAATTAGAATAGTTGAGTCTTGATGAGTTAAAAAAATATTGGAGCAGTCATTCATGAACTAAGTATAAAATATGTGTACTAAATTGTTAAACTTTTAACAAAGTTTCTCTCTAGGTGGTTGGATAATAGGGTTTTAAGTCTATTTCTTCATTTTGCTTATGTATATTTTCTAAATTCTCAAAAATAAGTGTATATTGCTTTAATAATAGAAATAGTACAATAAAAGTTAATTTTGTAAAAAGAAAAATTCATGTGCACCTGTACTCTGCCAGCCACACTCTGCTCTCCCTCCTATACTTGTAGTGGGGCAATAGGCAGCCAAACCAATTGTAGGGGGAGGAAAATGATCTTCCCTCCACCCTTCTGGGTAGAGCGGCAGATGCACGAAGCTGGAGTGGTGCTGAAGCTGCAGCTGATTGGTGCTGGAGCGACTTTGAGGAGATACCCCATGTTCAAGGGCAAAGAAGAAGTCCCAGAAAGATGGTAGGCAGGGTGAAATCATGTTTAGAATCAAACCCCATACCTGCCAGAGACGCTCAGAGGGTTCAAACATATCTTGTGGGCATCAGGACCCAGAGAACCCACAGAGACTGAGACAGAACTGTGTTTGCATGTCTCCTGAGGAGGTACGGGTCAGCAGTGGATTGCTACAGGGGCAGAGACACTGGGTGCAGTAGACCTGGGTATGGCATACGCCCTCTTAGAGGAGATCACCATTAACCCCACCATAGAGCCACCAGAACTTACACATGACTGAGGAAACAGACTCCTGGAGGACACAAACAGAAGCTTGTGCACATCAGGACCCAGGAGAAAAGAGCAGTGACCACACAAGAGACTGACACAGACTTGCCCGTGAGTGTCCAGGAGTCTCTGGCAGAGGTGTGGGTTGGCAGTGGCCTGCTGCAGGGTTGGGGGCACTAAGTGCAGCAGTGGTACCTGCGGCCTTTTGAAGGAGGTCGCCATTACCTTCATCACCTCCACCATAGTTTGGCCTCAGGTCAAATAACAGGGAGGGAAGACCACCCTCCCCCCTCCACACCCTTCAACAGAAAATTGGATTAAAGATTTACTGAGCATGGCCCCACCCATCAGAACAAGACCTAGTTTCCCCCTGTCAGTCTCTCCTATCAGGAAGCTTCCATAAGCCTCTTATCCATCAGAGATCAGACAGACTGAAAACCCCAGTCACAAAAAACTAACCAATCTGATCACATGGACCACAGCCTTGTCTAACTCAATGCCACCCAAGATGAACGGGTCATGGTGGAGAGTTCTGACAAAACGTGGTCCACTGGAGAAGGGAATGGCAAACCACTTCAGTGTTCTTGCCTTGAGAACCCTATGAACAGTATGAAAAAGCAAAAGATAGGACACTGAAATATAAACTCCCCAGGTCAGTAGGTGCCCAGTATGCTACTGGAGATCAGTGGACAACTAATTCCAGAAAGAATGAAGAGATGGAACCAAGCAAAAACAACACCCAATTGTGGATGTGACTGCTGATGGAAGTAAAATCCAATGCTGTGAAGAGCAATATTTTATAGGAACCTGGAATGTTAGCTCCATGAATCAAGGCAAATTGGAAGTGGTCAAACAAAGATGGCAAGAGTGAACATCAACATTTTAGTAATCAGCAAACTAAAATGGACTGGAATAGGTGAATTTAACTCAGACGACCATTATATCTACTACTGTGGACAAGAATCCCTTAGAAGAAATGGAGTAGCCATCATAGTCAATAAAAGAATCCGAAATGCAGTACTTGGATGCAATTTCAAAAATGACAGAATGATCTCTGTTCATTTCCAAGGCAAACCATTCAGTATCATAGTAATCCAAGTCTATGCCCCGACCAGTAATGCTGAAGAAGCTGATGTTGAACAGTTTTATGAAGACCTACGAGGCATTCTAGAACTAACACCAAAAAAAGGTATCCTTTTCATTTTAGGGGACTAGAATGCAAAAGTAGGAAGTCAAGAAACACCTGGAGTAACAGGCAAATTTGGGCTTGGTGTAAAGAATGAAGCAGGACAAATGCTAACAGAGTTTTACCAAAAGAGTGCACTGGTCATAGCAAACACCCTCTTCCAACAACACAAGAGAAGACTCTACACAGGGACATCACCATATGGTCACTACTGAAATCAGATTGATTACATTCTTTACAGCCAAAGATGGAGAAGCTCTATACAGTCAGCGAAAATAAGACCAGGAGTTGACTGTGGGTCAGTTCATGAACTCCTTATTGCCAAATACAGACTGAAATTGAAGAAAGTAGGGAAAACCACTAGAACATTCAGGTATGACCTAAATAAAATCCCTTATGATTATACAGTGAAAGTGAGAAATAGATTTAAGGGACTAGATCTGATAGACAGAGTGCCTGATGAACTATAGATGGAGTTTCGTGACATTGTACAGGAGGCTGTGATCAAGGCCATCCCCAAGATAAAGAAATGCAAAAGGCAAAACGGTTCTCTGAGGAGGCCTTACAAATAGCTAGAAAAAGAAGAGAAGCAAAAGGCAAATGAGAAAAGGAAAGATAAACCCGTTTGAATGCAGAGTTCCAAAGAAGAGGAAAGAGAGATAAGAAAGACTTCCTTTGTGATCAGTGCAAAGAAATAGAGGAAAACAATAGAATGGGAAAGACTAGAGATCTCTTCAAGAAAATTAGAGATACCAAGGAAACTTTTCATGCAAATATGGGCTCAATAAAGGACAGAAATGGTATGGACCTAACAGAAGCAGAAGATATTAAGAAGAAGGGGCAAGAATACACAGAAAAGCTGTACAAAACAGATCTTCATGACCCAGATGATCACGATGGTATGATCAATTACGTACAGCCAGACATCCTGGAATGTGAAGTCAAGTGGGCCTTAGGCAGCATCTCTACCAACAAAGCTAGCAGTGGTGATGGAATTCCAGTTGAGCTATTCCAAATCCTAAAGGATGATGCTGTGAAAATGCTGCAGTCAATATGCCAGCAAATTTGGAAAACTCAGCAGTGGCCATAGGACTGGAAAAGTCAGTTTTCATTCCAATCCCAAAGAATAGCAATGCCAAAGAATGCCCAAACTGCCGCACAATTGCACTCATCTCACATGCTATCAAAGTAATGCTCAAATTTCTCCAAGCCAGGCTTCAACAATACATGAACCATGAACTTCCAGATGTTCAAGCTGAATTTAGAAAAGGCAGAGGAACCAGAGATCAAATTGCCAACATCCGTTTAATCATCAAAAAGCAAGAGAGTTCCAGAAAAACATCTACTTCTGTTTTATTGACTATGCCAAAGCCTTTGGCTGTGTGGATCACAGTAAACTGCGGAAAATTCTGAAAAAGATGGGAATACCAGACTGCTTGACCTGCCTCTTGAAAAACCTGTGCAGGTCAGGAAGCAACAGTTAGAACTGGACATGGAACAGACTGGTTTGAAATAGCAAAAGGAGCACCTCAGGGCTGTATATAGTCACGCTGCTTATTTAACTTATATGCATAGTACATCATGAGAACTGCTTGGCTGGATGAAGCACAAGCTGTAATCAAGATGGCCAGGAGCAATATCAGTAACCCTATGCATGCAGATGACACCAAGCTTGTGTCAGAAAGTGAAGAAGAAGTAAAGAGCCTCTTGTTGAAAGTGAAAGAGGAGAGTAAAAATGTTGGCTTAAAGCTCAACATTCAGAAAACGAAGATCATGGCATCTGGTCCCTTTACTTCATGGCAAATAGCTGGGGAAACAGTGAAAACAGTGACAAACTATATTTCTGGGCTCCAAAATCATTGAAAATGGTGATTGCAGCCATGAAATTAAAAGAGACTTGCTCCTTGGAAGAAAAGTTATAACCAACCTATATAGTATATAAAAAGCAGAGACATTACTTTGCCACCAAAGTCCATCTAGTCAAAGCTATGGTTTTCCAATAGTCATGTATGGATATGAGAGTTGGACTATAAAGAAAGCTGAGCACGGAAGAATTGATGCTTTTGAACTGTGGTGTTGGAGAAGACTCTTGAGAGTCCCTTGGACAGAAAAGAGATCCAACCAGTCTATCCTAAAGGAAGTCAGTCCTGAATATTCATTGGAAGGGCTGATGCTGAGACTGAAACTCCAATACTTTGGCCATCTGATGCAAAGAAGTGACTCATTTGAAAAGACTCTGATGCTGGGAAAGACTGAAGGTGGGAGATAAAGGGGACGACAGAGGATGAGATGGTTGGATAGCATCACTGACTCAATGGACATGAGTTTGAGGAAACTCCGGGAGTTCATGATGGACAGGGAGGCCTGGCCTTATGCAGTCCATGGGGTAGCAAAGAGTCGGACACAATGAGGGACTGAACTGAACTGAACTGAACTGATTCTTCTGGGAAGACGTATTGGAGTTGAAGGTGGGACACAGGTGGACAGGTGGACACATTGTCATCAGCAGCCCACTCTTCACAGTGAGGATCCAGCCAGGCAGTGCCTCCAAGAACCTTCTAGGTTCTTGGCTGAGATCTCTCCTTTAATAGGAGACATTGATGGGAGAAAAACAAACAGAAAATTAATAGCATGCATTTGTTGTTGTTGTTAAGTCACTAAGTTGTTTCTGCCTCTTTGCAACCCCATAGACTGTAGCCCGCCAGGCTCCTCTGCCCATAGGATATACCAGGCAAGAATACTAGAGTGGTTGCCAATTCCTTCTCCAGGGGATCTTCTCAACCCATGGGTGGAACTCGTGTCTCTTACATCTACTGCATTGGCAAGTGGATTATTTATCTCTGTGCCACCTTGGAAACCCAATAAGATGTATATCTCCTGTATATATATGTGAGAGACCTAGGAAAACTGAGTAACTCTCCAAAACAGTCCAAGCCATCTCCTTAAATAGCATCTCCAGTTGTCGTTGCTTTCATGCTAGAGAAAGAAGTGTTGCTAGAGATTGGTTCATCCACCTCTTCTTGATGCAGAGAAGGTGACTGGAGATTTCCTATAGGTTGATTCATGCTGATGCATGGGATAAGCCACCACAATATTGTAAAGTAATTATTCTCCAATTAAAATCAGTTAAAAATATAATGTATAATGTAAATGTCCCTCACAAAAGGGTAACTTCCATTTAGTTTTCAAAGATTTTCCCGTGTCTGCTGTTTTCTAAAAATAATCAGCTTAGGACAATCCTTATGCCAAAGACATGTTTTCAGGTTACACATTCTGGTCCCCTTCACAAGGAACCTGGCCCTCACTATGTGAGCTCCCAGTCCAGTGAAGACAGCTACAGCAAAGAGGCCAGAGACCAGTGCAGGGAACTAGAAACTGACCACTCTTTTAAAAACATATTTATTTATTTGACCATGTTGGATCTTAGCTGCAGCATGTGGGATCTTTGTTGCAGTGCTTACTTGCTCCACAGCACATGAGATCTTTGTTCCCCAACCAGGCATCAAAACCACCTCTCCTGTACTGCAAAGCTGATTCTTAACCACTGGACCACCAGGGAAGACCCAGGAACTGACCACTCTTTGAGGCTTACACATGGAGTGCTGGAGGGGACCAAGCAGAGGGAGCAATCCCTGAGGAGTGACAGAGCAGTATTAGAGAAGGCTTCACGGAGGAAGTCGAAATGGAAAGAACAGGCCAGAAGAACAGTAGTACATGCAAAGGTCAAGAAGAGGAGGGTAGGGTTCCTTCAAGCCCTGGCAATAGTTGATAAGGCAGCAGCAGTAAGGGCTGATGTTTTGTCTCTTCAGCTCGTTGGTCAGCTGATCACAAAGAAATGTGGTGAGTGACTGAGATAATTTGCTTTGTTCTGACACATGTGAGTTCAAATTTCAGTCCTGTCATTTACTGGATATTTGCCTGGGGAATTTACTTAACTTTTCCAAACCCTAGTTTCTTTGTCTATAAAATGAAAATTATAACAGTATCTACCTCATCAGGTTACTGTGAAGATTAACTGAAAACTGTATATAATACAACATAGCCCAGTGCCTGATTGGTATATAGTAAAGGCTTAATCCATAGTAGCTATAATTATTATTAATACTAATAAAAATAAAATGTCATAATATTTAAAGATAATACTAATGAAATCACGTGTAGAAAATTCACAATTCTTAGAAGTAAGTGGTTTTTTTTCAAGGTCTCTGATGTGAGGTGCCAGAAAATTCTATAGCCTGTAGAAGCCAAGCAGGTGTCTGGATTTCCAAGTGAGAGAAGTGAATCATACAAGATGGTGGTTAAAAACCTTGCTTCTGAACTCAAGAAGACAAGGTTCAACTTTCTGGCTCTGACACATGCACTGTGTAATGTTGGTTAAGTTCCTCTTTAATACTAGGCCTCAGTTTCCTCATCTGAAAATGGGAGTAATGGCACTATCTACCACACAGCCTTGTTAACATTAAGCTAAGATGAGATAACACACAGAAATTGCTTAGTGCCTGGTACTCAACTTATACTCAGTTCATTCATTGACCCAGTATTTGTTGAGCACCTACAACATGCTGAACTTTGTGCTTAGATGCTGGGCATATGTTGATAGTGAATGAGACAAATTAGGACCTTTCTTTTAAGTAAAGTTTTCAGTAAATGAAAACTACCACTGCTGCTGCTACTAAGGCTATACAGGTATTCCTCACTATCAGAAGTCTCACGATCTAGATATTCATTATAATAACTTTAAAAAAAGATTTATCCCAAATTCACTATTCAAACATTGAAAGCCTTCAGGTGGAAACATTTGAGTTGCATGGTAATCCCCTCCAGAGGATGTAGAATGTACCCCCTCTCTAGATAGGACAGCATCTTGAGTTCCAACTGATTAAAAGCATTGTATATCATTGCTACCTTCTCCCCTACCATTTCCCTTAAGAGTTTAGCCCTTCATGAGTCACAGTATTTGCTTATTTCAAGTGCCTGGGGGCACTATCAACCAAAGCCCAAGTGAACAACATCTTGAGACTCTCTAATTTTTTATTTCATCGTTTATTTATATTACAGGCTTCCCTAGTGGCTCAGATGGTAAAGAGTCTGCCTGCAGTGCAGGAGACCCAGGTTCGATCCCTGGGTCGGAGAGATTCCCTGAAATAGGAAATAGCAACCCACTCTAGTATTCTTGCCACAAAAATCTCATGGACAGAGGAACCTGCTGGGCTACAGTCCATGGGGTCGCAAAGAGATGGACACGACTGAGCGATTAACCCTTCACTTCCTTTTTATGTTTTAGTATATGTTCATGAAGTTTAGGAATGAAATATAATTTGTTTCTGGGGCTGTAAATTATTGTATCCTAAATAGCCCATGGGGTCCCAAAGAGTTGGACACGACTGAGGACTTAGCGCAGCACAAACATAAAAATACCAATTGGTGAGTTCCTTAAGTGTTAAATAATTAGATATTGACATTTTAAATGCTTTTTGTTACTAACAAATACTTTGTGGTTGATGTATATAGTTGTTTAAGAGGGTTTTAGTAATATTTAGAAAAACTGGTTGGAGTTTGTGTATGTATTTTATTATTTTTCTCATTCAAATGAATGGAATATGGGGTTCCATTTTATGTTGCTTCACTATATTACACGTTCTCAGTAATGTTTTATATTTTAATATGCAGAGGCACCTGTACTAGAACCACTACTACAGTATTACCTCCACCCACTATATAGTGCTTGCAAACTAATCATTGTTATCTACTAGCTTCCACCAAATACTGACCCCAGCATTACATTTTCAGTATTTACAGAAGTTAATGTTGCCCTTTCTCTGTTCTTTGTTTGAGTATGGTCATGTGATTGGGGGTGGATTCTAGTCCTCAAGGTAAACGACTGGAAACTTACTGACCTTGTTGTGGCTGATGACCGAGGAAGGTTGCTTAATGATGAAGTGTACAATTCCAGTCACATCTTTTGGTGGCTCTGAGGCCAAGCAAGAAAGTCAGCAACCCCCAGAGTCAGAGGTCTTGGCAATGAGGAAGGAGATTTCACATGGAAAGGTAGCTAGGATGACCTTCTCCAGCCGCTGCCTGCTGTGAGTGTGTGTGTGTGTGTACATGTGCACATGCACGTGCACTTGTGTGTCTAAGCATGTTGTCCCCTAGAACAGTGATCCCCAACCCTTATGGCATCAGGGACCAGTTTCGTGGAAGGCAATATTTCCACAGACTGGAAGCGGGGAGATGGTTTCAGGATAATTCAAGCATGTTACATCTATTGTGTACTTTATTTCTATTGTTATTACATCAGCTCCACCTCAGGTCATCAGGCATTAGAACCTGGGTGTTGGGGACCCCTGCCCTAGGGTATTGCAAAGGCACATGTTTGTTGTGGCAAATATTGATGAGTACCTGAATGGGTAGATGTTGAATGGAATTCTAGTTTTATTACTGATGAAAAATATTTTGAAAGGACCTGTTCCTGGTGAAAGGACCAAGAGCACATTCCCAAGTCAATGAACTTTGTGGGAACACTGTATGCAGTATCTCCTGTGGATGTGGTCAATATATAAAAGGCTCCAAGTAGGCCTGCAGTAAAGAAATTGATTACTCTTCACGTACCAGAATTTTTCCCACACTTTTGTTCTTGCCTCACAGAAATCTCTTTGTATGGCAGCCCACTGAACACTATTCCACAACATGTGTTTTGAGAAACCCTCTTGTCTATTGTTGTAGAATGAGGTATAACAAATGCTAAGACACTTCCTGCCCCGTCCATCATCATCCTACTGCCTCCCGCCCCATCTTTCCTTCTGTTTCTCTCTTCCCATCCCATTCTTCCATCCCTCCTTTCCTATCTTTCCTCTCTTCTCTTCCATATTTATTGACACATGATTAAGAGATCTGATCATTACCAAAAGCATTTCAGTAGTCCCCTATGCACTGAAATGATGCTGAGGGCTGTCAAAAGGTAAAAAATATATATATTCTCGGTCCCTTCCCCTCAGGAGCTGTCAGTAGCTCATAGATTTACAGTGGGTGAATATGCAGATTCTTGATAATGTAAGTAATCTACACGCGAGCAAATGGCTGAACACATGGCATGTTCATGGAGGGGATGGGGAATGATCATAGTGAATTACAGCTACACCTTTTTCAGTACCAACAAATTGTCAAACACAGCTCAGCAGGGTGAGAAGAAACACAGTTGTTTTTCCCTGTATAATATATGCCATTGTACAGCCAGTGCTGTACTCTCAGAGGTACATTGTGCAATTTTCAGATTTCACCACGTACTGCCTCCCTTGGGAAGCTACACAAGAATTAGGAGGTTTGTTTTCTACTGCCAGCTCCACTACAGACTTGCTATGGAAACTTTAGCAAGTCCTTTGCCCTCTCTGGGCCTTAGAGGAGGATTCATTAGATAACCTGAGTGTGGCCTGTCCCTTCCTGGTCTGAAACTCTGTGATTGGTCTGACAGGGTTGCTGCCCCTTGGTGGTGACTTAGGGTGAGGTGGGAAATTCAGAGGAGATATTTCCCTCAAAACCTATTTCTGGTTTTCACTGGCCCTTTGCCAAATGTTACTTGTGAGGCGGAGAGACTGGCAGACTTGTAAGTTGGAGCTGATTGTGGGTGGGAGTTTGTGTGTCCATCTCCATATCTTGCTCCTCTCCCCCAATTCCAGCATTGCTCCGTTCAAACAATATTTGATTGTGAAGCACATTTTTCAGATGCCATTTACATTCTTGGAGTAAGCTATGGTGTGTTAGTCAAGAGAACAATGTGTGATATTTACCTAGCATGGGCGATGCCATGTTCCCAAAGAGAACAACATGTGACAAAGAATTTAGACACAGGTAGGGCTCTAGGAGAACGTAGCGTGTGTTCTCTTACTTAAGCCTCACAATTGTGTAAGGTAGGGCAGTTTGATTTATCCCCATTTTACAAGGAAGAAACCAAGTCTTGTAGAGAGAGATGCCACAACCTACCCAATTCCACACAGGTATCTGGAGGAGCCAGCTTTCAAACCCAGTCAGGCTGACTCCAGAGCTCTTAACTGGTCTGCTTTTCCTTTAACTAGATAAAACAGATACCCTGGAAAGTAATCAATTATAGAGAGGGGAGGGATGGAAGCAGAGAAACACAGAACAGACCTAGTGAGCCCCAGGCTTGGCAAACGTTCTCTTTCATTCACTGGCTTTATATAGAAGCACTGGATGCGGTGGAGACCAGGGTCCTACTCAACATCACCCCACCAGGATTTGGCACTCTGTGTTACCTCTGTGGGAAATGCTATTCTCTGGGTGGCTGGTGGGAGCTAAGTGGAAGGGCCTCTGCAATGATCACATCAGGAAACTTATCCCAGTGCTGTCTGTATACAGGATTTGTGTGTGCTTCTTGTATTTAGTTGCTCAGTCATGTCTGACTCTTTGCAACTGCATGACTGTAGCTGGCTAGGCTCCTCTGTCCATGGGATTCTCCAGGCAAGAATACTGGAGTGGGTTGCCATTTCCTCCTCCCTGCGATCTTCCTGACCCAGGGATTGAACCTGCATCTCCCACATTGGCAGGCAGATTCTTTATCTGCTGAGCCATCAGGGACTGGCCGAGAGCTAAATCCTGAAAAAGGAGGGCTTGTCATTGACACTTTCTGTCTTCCTTTCAGTGCACTTGTCCCTCTCTTCTTGGTATCTGTCAGGAACTTTGTGTGCGGATGCTTTGTCTGGGACTCTCAACCCATCCACTTGCCATCCTCAATAGATCTTTCCATCCTAATTAAGTTAAAATCTTCTGATCCTACTTCTGTCATTGACTGTAGTGATAATAGCAGTCTCTAACATGTATGAATCATTTTCAATGTGTGGGGCTCTGCTTTCAGTATTTGCATGCAGTATATCATTTAATAGGGCTTTCCAGGTGGCACAATGGTAAAGAATCCAACTTCCAGTATAAGAGACACAGGAGACTCTGAACTGAACATTGAGTGGGGAAGATCCCCAGGAGAAGGAAATGGCAACCTACTCCAGTATCCTTGCCTGGGAAATCCCATGGGCAGAAGAGCCTGACAGGTTACAGTTCATGGGGTTGCAAAGAGTCAGACATGACTGAACACATGCGCACATGCATCTCATTTAATTCCTATAGCCCTATGGGCAGGCACTCTTATTATGTCCACTTGACGGTGAAACTTACTCAAGTTCAGAGAGTTTACCTTGTCCACAGTCAACCAATCAGTAAGTGGTGGAGAAAGACTTACATCCAGGTCTTTCTAACACCAACACCCACGTCATGTCCATGTCTGCTCGCTTATGTTACCTCAGAAATACTGTGTCAATAACCTGGATCCCATCTGCCTAGTTGCATGTTACTTTCCTAAACAGGATACACAAGTTATGATTCCTCAGGATTAAAAAAAAAAAAAAAAAATTTTTTTCCCTCCATTTCTTTCTTTCAACTCATGTCATCCAAATGTAGCACATTTTCCCACGTACCTTCAGAGTTTACACTCACATGTGATCCTTACTATGCCCTAGCTTGGTTAATTCAAACTGAGTGCCACTACATTTTCTTAATCTTGCCCTGATAGTCTTTCTGTTGCTCTTTCATATTTCTTCTCTCAACCAGAGCTGCCTGGCATCTGCCCCTACAGTTCTCTTACCAGCTTCTCCTCTTCCTGGTGGCTACTCACTCACAGAAGGGACTCACTTGCTGTCATGCTATCCTTGTGAGGCCGGCAGTACCACTTCTGTTGGACCCATTGGATAGATGAAAAACTGAGGCTCAAGCAGCTTGAATGACCTTCAAGGGCTCACACAACCTCTGTTCCAAGTGGAAGGTCTTCCCTAGTACTACTAGCTTCAAGCAAAAGTAGGTGTTGAAAGTGCCTGAGATATGTGGGGGCTTCTAAAATAGAATTTTGACTTAAAAATCATAACATTTTCTCAGTGTTTTTGCTAAAGAACCAGGACTACAATGGGATAAACTGAGTTAAAGGTCTCTAACAGGCCTCAAATATGCTAATCAACAGGGAGAAGATGAGTTTGTGACTCTAGGCAATATTTAAATATACCAAAGTAAATCACTTGCCACTCTGAGAAAAAACCAGGATGAGAGTTGGTAGCTTTTACAACATGATCTCATTCCTGGGCTGGATTATCCTGATACCCCGGTGAATGCAAATGTCAAAGGAAAACACACAACTAATGATATGTAGACACTGGTGTTGTGAAGTATGAGCTGTTTGGGGGAAAGCCCCATATTTTCCTCAGTACTTAGCTTCACAATATTCTAGAAGTAATGATTTTAGTTCTCTGAGTTGATCAAGGGTTAGCATGCATGCTTATTCGCTGTTATGTCTGACTTTGGCAACCCGATGGCCTATAGACCACCAGACTCCTCTGTCCATGGGATTTCCCAGGCAAGAATACTGGAGTGGGTTGCCATATCCTCCTCCAGAAGGTCTTCCTGACCCAGAGTTTTAACCCTCATCTCCTGCATTTCAAGTGGATTCTTTACCTCTGAGCCATCAGAGAAGCCATGATAAAGGGTTAGTAAGTAGGAAATTTGAGAGCAGGTTGCACCTAGAAGGAAAAAAAGAGTGCCTTTCATTTTCTTCTAGATACCAGACACACCTGCCTGGTTAGATTTCGCCATTCAAGATTTTGTTGGAATCCTCTCTTGTTCTATACATACTTGTTCTATTGCTTGGGAGATAGCAAAGGTTTAGTAAACAATGGCTGTCTAGGTGGATGAGTGGATGCTGTGTGTTGAGTGCTTTTTCTGAATAATGATTCCATGTGTTAGCCTGTGCTGTCCTTATCAGGGACACTTTAGAGCCAATAATGCTCAAACCCTAGATGGAGTAAACCATTTCACTATGATGTGGGAAGGCAGGGCAGTTAAGATGATTCTAATAAACTAAAAGTAAAACTTCTTCCTATTACTCAGTACCTTTCAAATAAGTACTTGTTTCCTGCTGAAATGCAAATACCCCTGGGTGAGATGCAAAGTGTGGACCAGAGAGCTTTCCTTGCCTATGCTTCTCAAATTGTCCTCAGAAGCAGGGGGCACTCAAAGCCAGAGGATAAACAAGCCACATCTTCCTGGAGGGCCCATTTTTACTCCAAGATTTGAGGGATGGGAAGTTAGGAAACTTTAGATAATTTAAACTATCATTGATACATTGAAGCAAGCATTACTATGTGTATGATTGAGCTTGGGCAGCCATAACAAAATACTGTAGACTGGGTGGTTTCAACAACAGGAATTCATTTGTCACAGCTGAGAAATCCAAGATCAATGTGCTGGCCAGTTTGGTTTCCCAGTGAGGACTCTTCCAGATTCACAAATGGCTACCTTTTCACTGTGTCTTCACATAGCAGAGAGAGAAAGCAAGCTTTCTTCTTATGAGAGTACTAATCCCTTCATGAGGGCTCCACCCTCATGAACCCTTACACCCCACGTCCAATACTATCACATTAGGGGTAGGGCTTCGATATATGAATTTGAGGGATGGACACAATTCAGTCCACAGCAATATCTAGTAGAATAAACTGTGAAAGTCACTTATTTTTCTTTAGTTTTACAATAACAGGAGAAAAGAAAATAGTTACAGTTTTGCCACAGATCACTTTGGGTTATACTTCTAACGTCCTGGGGGATAGTCTTTCTTTTTCTTCTGCCTATGGATGCTTGAGGTGAAGTCTGAGAAGCAGTCAGGGTTGCAAAAGCTGCTCCCATATGAATGACTCCACTTGGTGTTGTGCCCTGAAGAAGCCTTAAGCCTTATGAAACTGTTGGGAATAGTTTATAAGTGGATGTGAATAAAATATCTGAGAGGAAATTTTGGTGACCATGAGTAGAAGCAGATTTCATAAGACTGGAAATAGGGAAAACACTGAGGAAGAAGGCGAAGAACTAAGAAGCTGGGGCTCTTGGTCATTCTTTTCCCCAGTTTGTTTGTTTGGGGGAGGACTGGCCTTCCTGGGACCTCTTTCCCATCTAATTCCCTGGTAATTTCAGCTGTACTTCTAAGATGGTTCTCGGATGAGTTCTAGGGGAAAAGGTTAATTACTGGATCCCAACAGGTTTTATTTCTGGGGCTGGAAATGAGGGGTATTGGACAAGAATCCTGATGTAATAATCGTGAAACTTTCTATGAAGCACACATGGCGAAGATCACTGAGACTTCCCCCTCCCCCAACCCATATTTAGTAAACAGTATCCAGTAAGCACACGTTCCTTCCTTTACATCATGTAACTCAGAATTAAATGCAACTTAAATGGTATCTTCCACCCAGTAGTGTATTTAGGATTTCCTGAAGCTTTGTTTTAAAATCTTCCTTATAGGTGCTCTGGCCTGCCTAACTCATGCTGCTTCTTGATTTATCCAGTTTCACATCCACTTCCTTTCAGTTCCTTTGCCCCTTTCTCTACTTTCACAGATACCTGCTCCTTTGGTCCCCCTGTGCACTTAGAAAGGTCTCTCATTCACATCAGAATGTTTGCTCTGACTTCTCCAACCTAAACCACTCTTTCTTATTCATTTCATTCACTTGAAATAATTGACACTAGACATATGGCATCCTATTCACAACTAAGGCTACCTTAGTTCACTTGAAAGAACTGCTTCCTTTATAAAAATCCACTCTCTTGGCAATAATATTAACAATAGCAATGACAGCTGACATTCAATGAGCACTTGTGTTATATTTCTTTTCACATTTAATCTTGCAAACAACCTTATGTGGCAGGTATGAATGTTCTCATTTTAGAGCTGAAGAAACCAAGGCCCAGAAGAACAGACTGGTCTGTTTCTGCTAGAGATAGTCCCCTATTCAAAAATATCTGCTGCTAATTTGGTACAGAGTCATTCCTTGGATATGAAATTAAAAGATTTAAATTCCTGGGATAGGTAACTGCTTAGCCTCTTTCCAGGAAGCAAAGTATCATCATTTAAGGCACATGTCATGGCATTGGACCAATGTGGGTTTGAATTATGGCCCTGCTGGTTGACTTTGAAAAAGTCACTCATCTCTCTTGATCTGTTTCTTTATCTGTAAAACAGGGACAATAATTCCCATGTAACAGAGTTATTATAAGAACTAAATGAGATGGTATCTATAAAGTATGAACAGAGTAAATGTTCAATAAATGACAAGCTGTCATTAAAAATCTAAGATTCGGATTAGAAATGATACAGACCCTGCCAAATAAGGAGCAGAGCTTGACTTTCAGCCATTTAAAGAAGTTAATCTATTTTGGAGAAAATACCTCAGGACTCCTGGGAGAACTATGGAAAGATTCACAGTTAAAGTCTGTGTTCTTTCCCTTAAGGAATGAAGCACTGGGTTTAGAAAATAATTTGACCAGGTTTAAGAGTTCTTGCTCTATAATTTGAATAAAGCCCACTTGTGTCACAGCCCCATCTATCATAGTGTTATGATCAAAGGAAAGCAAGTCCCATATCCAAACCAATCAAAGCACGTTAAAATCTTCATAGCAAGCTCTTTTAAAGTGCAAAGACCTCACAGGGAACTGAAAGAGTTCTCCAAAATCCCCTTTGCCATTTCCTATGCTCTCAGTTTTTTCCACACGCAGCAGCTGCCTCCAGGTCCCATTTCTCCCCAACTCTGGCTTCCATTTTGTGGCTCAGCAGTAAAGAATCTGCCTACCAATGCAGGAGACA
The DNA here is from genome assembly GCA_917880005.1 of Nanger dama. Classification (NCBI taxonomy): domain Eukaryota; kingdom Metazoa; phylum Chordata; class Mammalia; order Artiodactyla; family Bovidae; genus Nanger; species Nanger dama. The sequence goes on from CAKJTW010000089.1 coordinate 1,458,030, forward strand.
CAAGAGACACAGGTTTGATCCTTGGGTCCAGAAGATGCCCTGGAGAAGGAAATGGCAACCCACTCCAGTATTCTTCCCTGGAGAATCCCATGGACAGAGGAGCCTGGTGGGCTACCATCCATAGGGTCGCAGAGTCGGTTTCGAATGAGCATGCACATGCTGTCTCCCTAAACCTTTCTCACAAATGGAGTCTAAGGAGACGTGTGTCTTTGTCTCTTCCTCTACCCCTTTCCCCTAGATCAGCTCTTTATTTTGTAATTCCACTTACGTAGATTCTACATCAAAAGGACAGCTGAGATGATGCTCTTGATGGCCTGACCACAGCCAGGGAGTGGGAGTTTGTGTGAGGGGAGGGTGGGGGGAAGTGTAGATTGAGAGGTATATTGCAAACACTTATCATTTAATGGCTTCTAGATTTGGAGCAATTTAAGTCACTTGAAATTTTATACTTACTAAAGATATGGCTTTTAGACTAAGAAGCACCTTTTTTCTCTTTCAGATGGGAATTTAGCAATTCACAGATACAATACCAAACTTTGAGACTGCTCTGATTGGTGGCTATTTATGTTTTTCAGGAAAAAAAAATGTTATATATATTTTAGTAAAAAAAAAAAAATCTCAAAACCCAGTTGTGGTGGTTGGGGAAGATAGTAAGATGGGCTTTGAGTGGTGAGAAGTAGGTAAACCTTTGATTTGGTGCTTCCCAAAATACACATAATCCCATTTAGTCCTCAAAACTCCCTGTGAGATGGATGCCATTATTGCCATCCTGCAGGTAAGGAAATAAGAGACTTACAGAAAGAAATGAAGTATGTTGCCTAATGTCACTTGGTTTATAAGTGATAAAATTGGGGCTTGGTGGGATCTAATTAAATTTAAAAGCTTTTGCACAATGAAGGAAAGTATAAGCAAGGTGAAAAGCCAGCCTTCAGAATGGGAGAAAATAATAGCAAACAAAGCAACTGACAAAGAATTAATCTCAAAAATATACAAGCAGCACCTGTAGCTAAATTCCAGAAAATAAAAGACCCAATTAAAAAATAGGCCAAAGAAATAAAGAGGCATTTCTCCAAAGAATACATATAGATGGCTAACAAACACATGAAAAAAATGCTCAATATCACTTATAATCACAGAAATGCAAATCAAAACCACAATGAGGTACCATTTCATGCCAGTCAGAACAACTGCTATCAAAAAGTCTACAAACAAATAAATGCTGGAGAAGGTGTGGAAAAAAAGGAACCCTCTTACACTGTTAGTGGGAATGCAAACTAGTACAGCCACTATGGAGAACAGTGTGGAAATTCCTTTAAAAACTGGAAATAGAACTGCCATATGACCCAGCAATCCCACTGCTGGGCATACACACTGAGGAAACCAGAATTGAAAGAGACACATGTACCCCAATGTTCAGCACTGTTTATAATAGCCAGGACATGGAAGCAACCTAGATGTCCATCGGCAGACGAGTGGATAAGAAAGCCATGGTACATATACACAATGGAATATTACTCAGCCATTAAAAAGAATGCATTTGAATCAGTTCTAATGTGGTGGATGAACCTGGAGCCTATTATACAGAGCTAAACATGTCAGAAAGAAAAACACCAATACAGTATATTAACACATATATATGGAATTTAGAAAGATGGTAATGATGACCCTGTATGCAAGATAGTAAAAGAGACACGGATGTAAAGAACATACTTTTGGATTCTGTGGGAGAAGGCGAGGGTGGGATGATTTGAGAGAATAGCATTGAAACATGTATATTTTCATATGCGAACTAGATCGCCAGTCCAGGTTCGATGCATGAGGCAGGGTGCTCAGAGCTGGTGCACTGGGATGACCCTAAGGGATGGGATGGGGAGGGAGGTGGGAGGGAGGGTCAGGATGGGGAACACATGTACATCCATGGCTGATTCATGTCAATGTATGGCAAAACCACCACAATATTGTAAAGTAATTAGCCTCCAATTAAAATAAATTAATTTTTTTAATACTTAAAAAAAAAAATTGTGGCTTGGTCCCAGAGCTGTATGACTCCAAAGTGACAAGGGGAATAAAGCAAATTTGCCCATATAGTTCCTCCATCCTCCCCCCCACCTCTCTCTCTCTCTCTCTCTCTCTCTCTCTCTCTCTCTCTCTCTTTCAATCCCACCTCCTTCATAGAAAATGCATATCCAATCTGAGATGAGTAGACTGAAAATAGGTACGGTAATATGAAGGCCAAACCCAGTTATAGAGCTTGAAGATGACTTAAGTCTGGCAAGAACTGGAGGAGGAGATTGATTAAGGTATATAGGAACTAGCAAAGGTCATCCAAATGACAAGGTCATAATTAGCAAAGGTCATCCAAATGACAAAGTCATAAAGATGGATGCCGCAATAATAACAATTTATGTATCCACCACTTAGTGCAAGATGTTAAACATTAACATTTGAAGTCCCTGTGTAACCCTGCTGCCATTTTAGAAATAAACACTATATTGAATTTGTCTTTTCATCATTCCCCTCCCCTACAAAGCAAAGATAGATTCCGATGGGAAATTTGACAGTACCAAAGAGAAAGAGCAAAGAGGCTGAGTAGGTGAGTATTCTCAGTATGGAATTTAGGAAGGAAAGAGATATCAAAAGGAAATTGGGCAAATTCTGAATGCCTTCCATACACCAAGCACTATAATATATATAAGTAAAACTTATATCATGCTAATAGCTTACTACATATTGCTTATCTCTCAACAGCCTTGTAGGCTTCCCTGGTAGCTAAGAGGTTAAAGTGTCTAGAGAAGGAAATGGCAACCCACTCCAGTACTCTTGCCTGGAGAATCCCATGGACAGAGGAGCCTGGTGGGCTACAGTCCACGGGGTCGCAAAAAGTCGGACACGACTGAGTGACTGAACTGAACTGATCTTTCCCAGAGATGAACACTCAGATAGCTGTCAACTCACTACCTCATGAGGCAGTGATGCAGGGAACATCTTTGTGCACATGCCCATATTGACTCATATGAAAATTTATTGGGGGTAGCAATCCACTCCAGTACTCTTGCCTGGAAAATCCCATGGATGGAGGAGCCTGGTAGGCTACAGTCCATGGGGTCGCAAAGAGTTTGACACGACTGAGCAACTTCACTTTCACTGTCACTATATACCAAGAAGAGAATTGCTGGCCCGTAGAATATGTGTTTTCTTCATTAGACTATGTTATGCCAGATTGCTCTCCAGAATGGCTACACCAGCTTTTACTCCCACCAGCACTGGAGGAGAGTGGGAGTCTTTTCCCTCAACCATTCCCACCCTTTGTGTGCATGCTCAAGCACTTCAGTTTTATCTGACTCTGTGACCCTATGGACTGTAGCCCACCAAGCTCCTCTGTCCATGAGATTGTCCAAGCAAGAATACTGTAGAGCGTTGCCATGCTCTCCTCCAGGGGATCTTCCCAATCCAGAAGTTGAATCCACATCTTGCATTGGCAGTTGGTTTCTTTACCACTAGCACCACCTGGGAAGCCCTCCAACCCTTTAGCAGTATCCAAATTTCTGATTTTTGTCAGCTCCAAATTTGTGATAGTTCAGTGAATTTTTTGATTTGCATATTTTTGATTATGAATGATTCATGTTCATATTAAATGACCAATCCATAGTAAAGTTGATGCACCAAGAATCAAGAAGGGTTGAGTTACTCTTGTTTCCAAGTTCCCTTCACATACCTGGATCTGCTTCCTGGGTTAGGCACAGATCATTTGGGAGAGTACAGTTACTAGCTGTGTGATCTTGGGAAAGTTGCCTTCTTTCTCTGATCTCTACTTCCTCTATAAAGGAAGACTAGACCAGATAATCACACAGAGTCCTTCAAGATATAACATTTGTGATTTGAATGATGTCATCTTGAACCATCAAACATTGCATTACCCCCCTCTGTATTAAATGCTCCCTCAACTAAAAAAGAAAAAAATCCGTTCAGTTTATTTTCTATGTGGTAGCAATTTACTCTCCACTAACAGTCCACATCTTTCCCTCCCACTTCTCCCAACCAGGGAAGTAAACTGCCTCTTTGCACTCTCTTGCTAGCCTGGAACAGAACAACACCAATTTGTTCCTGCTGTTCTTTATTCTCCTGCACATCATTTGCCCAAATTGTGGACCTATCAAACTTGGCTGCCCCCAGTCAGAACAATGGGAAGATTAAAAGAGAGACTTGAGCTTAGCCACATGCTTCTGTAAATATGAAATGCAAAACAGGCTAATAATATGACATGATAAGCTGGCAATCCCATGGTACTCATCATTCTTGGCACAAAATAAATGCTATTTATGCCCCTATTTTGCTAGGGGGTGAGGAGGAACAAGTCATTCCTAAGCCTTCCCTGATTCAGAGAAAGAAAATGTAAAAACAATTAAAGTATCTTTTTTTGAGCTTTTATTTTTTTTAATTTAAATTTATTTTAAAATGCAGTAATGAACACCCTTCCCACCTCCCTCCCCATCCTACCCATCTAGGTTGTTACTGAGTCTCATTTTGAGTTTTCTGAGTCATACAGCAAATTCCCATTGGCTGTCTATCTTACATATGGTAATGTATGTTTCCATGTTAAAGTGGGAGGGGACATAAATAAACTTATGGGTTGATTCATGTTGATGTTTGGTAGAAACCAATGCAATATTGTAAAGCAATTATCCTTCAATTAAAAATAAACCAAAAAGAAAGGGAAAATATCCATAAAGTACATTAATGAAATATTAGGTTGTACCATATGACATTGCACTTTTTGTAGGTAAAAGAAAAAAAAACATTTAATGTCAGCAAATTCATATGATTCAACCTAGTAGATGTGGCATAGTCAAAAAGTCTCTTAAAAATTCCAGAGGGGTCATTACCAATGACTTTATTAATACTACTCTCACTCCTTTCCAAGTAAGACTGCCATATATTCTTTACCTGGTAGACACAGCATCAACAGAGCAAACTGTTGCTTTCTTGATGTTGAATGACTGTAATGTGAAGTCTTCTTCCAGCTAGACCATGGGCTCTCCCTTTCCAATAATATTTCCTGTGTTTTCAGTGTCACTCACTGTAATCCTGCCTCCAGGGCTCTTGTGTGAATCAAATGTGATAGTGTTAGATAAATTTGTTTATCTAGCATCACTGACTCAGTGGACATGCATCTGAGCAAATGGTGGGAGATAGTGAAGGATGGGGGTCTGGCATGCTGCAGTCCAAGGAGTCAGAAGAGTTGGACAGAGACTTAGAGACTGAACAACAGTAACAAAACTTATTAATTCATAGTGTTGTGTTAGTTTCAAGTGTAAGGAAAGTGATTCAGCTATGCATATATATGTATTCTTTTTCAACTTATTTTCTGTTATAGGTTATTACAAGATACTGAGTTCCCTATGTTATACAGTAGGACCTTCTTATTTACCTATTTTACATACAGTAGTTTATATCTGTTAATCCCAAGCTCCTAAATTTATCCCTCCCCCCATCCTTCCCTCTTTGGTAACCATAACTTTGAGACTATTTCTGTTTTGTAAATAAGTCCATCTTTTTATCTAGTTTTAAAGTCACAAGGCAAGTGCAAGGAATGGGGAGGAGCTTCTATTTGTTAAATATGTGTCAGACATGGTGCTCAGCATTTCACATACAGTCTATTCTAATCTTCACAAATGCTTGAGAAAATCACTTTTATATACATTGTATAAATGAGGCTCAGCACAGAGGTTAAATAACTTGCTAAAGGTCACACCGCTAGTAAGAGCGAACACTGAAACTCAAACTCAGGTTTGTCTGACTCCAAAGCTGATCTTTCTGATGTTTTGTTTTGCTTTTTATCAAGGTCTTGAATAATTTCTAACAACTTTATTTGTGGATCATACTTCAACAATGACATTGGAAATTGCTAAAAGGCAGGAGCTCTTGTACCTGAATCAGCTAACCATTGGTTCCCAGTGTAATTACATGCAGCACTTAGGTTACAAAAATTTATTGAGTATCTGTGTATATCAAGCAAAGTGTTACCGCCAACACTGCCATAAGCAGCCCTCATTTACAAATGGCTTTTTGATTTGGGTTTCATTTGAGCCTTCTTCCCTGGTGGCTCAGATGGTAAAGCGTCTGCCTACAATGCCAGAGACCCGGGTTCAATCCCTGGGTTGGGAAGATCTCCTGGAGAAGGAAATGGCAACCCACTCCAGTATTCTTAGCTGGAAAATCCCATGGACAGAGGAGCCTAGTGGGCTACAGTCCATGGGGTCACAATGACTGAGCAACTTCACTTTCCCTTTCCCTTTCATTTGGTCACTACTCCCAGGTTGCTTTCTGCCATGTATTCCAGAACCTATCACAATCTTTCTCAACCCTCTATCTCAGAGACTTGGAACTTACTCTGTCTCTCTCTGGAACATTCTTACCCTTGGGCCAAATGTCACTTCATCACAGAGCCCTTCCTCAACCACCTGATCCAATGTAAAAGTCCCTGTCACTTCCTGTCTCCTATCTTGATTTTTTTTTTTTATTGCATTTATCACCATTAGATTTGTTTAATGTCTATTTTGTTCAACACATATTCCCAACTATCTGGAACAATCCCTGGCACACAGTAGGTGTTCAGTATTTGTTGAGTGATTGAAGAAATAGTTTCCACAGTTGAAGGAGATTATGTGTGCCTGTTTATTATGCTTTCATCATTTTGATGACTGAAGCAAAATATGTGTGATTTTGTTATATAATATTTGTAATAATGTCAGATCACTTTTGTTAGGAGCTATTTTTTTTTCTTACTGAAGTACCAATTCTCCAGTTTCTACTTACTCTTTATGTGGCTTTTCATTTACCAACTTCTCTAAGTAAGACACTTGAATTATGTGGTGTACTCATTATAGCTAATGGGATCTCAACATTCCCCCCCACAACTCAGATGTTACCTTAATTACTCTTTATAAAAGCTCACCTTTTAATATCTACAAAAGATATTTCAGGAACTTTCAAGCCCTGGGTTATTGATTACTGACAGCCAGATTTCATAAGAACCTATAAATAGGGAACTGAATGAACTTAATACAATTATAATCAACCCAAGAGCAAAAAGCTCACATTAACACAGTTGTCTTATGGCATCAAGCTCACATTAACGCAGTTGTCTTACATTTCAGTTTTCTTACCTACCCCTAACATACTATTAATGAAAATAAAATCTTCTCATATGTACTTGACTATAAACATCTCCATATTTAACTGCATAGGAAAGAATTTACCACTGTTTCTAAAAAGGGGTGGCAAGTAGTACCATGAATGCAGTCAAGGAAAAATAATGGTTATTAGACACATTAAATAATAGAGAAAGCCTGAGTGTTCTGTGTTAGTCGCTCAGTCGTGTCCAAGTCTTTGAGACCTTATGGACTGTAGCCCACCAAGCTCCTCTGTCTATGGGATTCTACAGCTAAGAATACTAGAGCAGGTAGCCATTCCCTTCTCCAGGGGATCTTTCCAACCCAAGGATCAAACCCAGGTCTCCTGCATTGCAGGCATATTCTTTACCATCTGAGCCACCAGGGAAGTCCAAGGAAGACTGAGGTTGCTATCAAAATAACATGCACCTCATTGTCTAAATTAAACATCTTGGGTTTGTAAGACCTACTTTCAAGGAGCTATTGCTTCTCTCTAGGTACCATGATGACCATTTGCTGGACTGTATTTTCAGGGGTTATGTATAGACTCACAAATTGAATAGGGAAGCTTTCCTCTGTATAATGAAAAACAATAAAAATGATTAGTGTGCTTTGCCACTCACCTGTTTCTTCTGAACCTCTTGCCTCCTGATAGCATTTTTGTTAAAATATTAAAGGAAACTAACTTTTATTGAATCCCTACAAAGAGAAAGGTATCGAGCTACCTCCTTTTATATAAATGGCATCTCATTTAATTCTCCCATAACTCTAGAAGATGCTATTAGGCCCATTTTTGAATGAGGAAATTCATAGAGAGATTAGTAACTTGCTCAAAGTCAAATGTGTAGGTAATATTAGAATTGGGAGTGAATCCAGGTCTTTTGATTCTATATCCCACATTATTCTTCCCATACACTCCCTTGAAAATCATATGTTTCAATAAAATACAACATTTAAAACATTATTTAAATGAATAAAAACTCCCAGTCACAGTCAGAGAGTGTACCAAGTTACCAATGACTTTAATCCAACTATGTTTTTTTCTTCCAGCTTAGACTATAATACTTCTTCCAACCCTTAATTTTACAGGCATATGCAGGATTCTGGGGACTGCCAAGTAGTTTGGGATCAAAAGGTATTGAAAGTATAGTTTTTTTCTACCTAATAGCTTTGTGGCATTTGTGGTGACTAAATAAGTCTCAGTTTGCTAGGCGAATTCTATATGAAGCTGCTTCTTGCCTCTATAATCCCGCCTAATCAAAACCATCCTTTCCCCACCAATTTCAATACTATACATCACAGTAAAATAAGGACATAACATTTTCACTAATGACTTGCCTGAAGTTAAGGTGTTTTCAGTGTTATGGTGTAGGAGGTTTCTTAGAATTGTTATATATGTATTCCTATTTCCTATTACTAGAGTTTTATAGTCTTATCTAATTTATTTTTGTTTTTATGATCTTTCCAGTTCACAAAGCAAAGCACATTCAAATTAGCTCTCATTTGATCTTTAAGCCAGCTGTGGTGAATAGGTGATTTGTCCAAGGTAATAGTCAAATGATCTGATTATCAGTCTCTTGGTATTGTTCTCCTACCACATATCAGAAAGTGAAGACTTTACAGAAAATGATAACTGATGTGTGTTGAGGGCTAACTATACACTTGGCAGTTTTTTTCTTAGCAATGTATGTGTCATGTCTGATTTAATCCTCAAACCGATTATAAGAGGTACTTTCATCTGCAACAACTAAGGCACAGAGAGGATAAGGAACTTAATTATGATCACATAGGGAAAGGGTGGGATGGTTTGGGAGAATGGCAATGAAACATGTATGTTTTCTTGTAAGAAACGAAGCGCCAATCTATGTTCAATGTAGGATACAGGATGCATGGGGCTGATGCACAGGATGATTCAAGCAGAGGATGTGGGGTGGGAGGTGGGAGGAGGCTTCGGCATTGGGAGATTGTGTTCACCTATGGCTGATTTGTGTCAATGTATGGCAAAACAAATACAGTATTGTAATTAAAAAAATAAATAAATTTAATAATTAAAAAAAGAAAAAAAACACAAAAAAAAGAGATTAGCAGATACAAACTATTGTATGTATATATAATTAAATCACTTTGCTATATACCAGAAACTAACACAATATTGTAAATTATGCTTCAGTAAAAAGATGACTTGGTTTGTAAGTAATGTGAGCATTATTTTTGCAAGTTTAGGATCTACTCCATTCATCTCTAACGGCCTTTCATAACTCAGGTACTTTATTAAATAACTTATACTAATACTAGTCGTCTACTTTAGGATTAAAGAGTTAATCCTTCTTATGCCACAACTAGAGAGTCCATGCCTTGCAATGAAAGATCTCTGTGCTGCAACTAAGACCCAATACAATCAAATGAATAAATATTAAAAAGAAAAATCTACACTTAAAATTAATTCCTATAAAGTTGTAAATAAAATTATATAAAAAAAAATGATCACATAGCAAATGAGTAGCAGTTGCTGGATTTCAACCCAGGAAAACTGATTATAGCACCCAAACTCTTAACCAGTATTTGCAATTACACTCCTAAATGTTGAATGCTTGCTAAAACAGGGTATGTGTGTGTGTTAAGTCACATCAGTTTTGTCCGACTCTGTATGACCTCATGTACTGTAGCCCTCCAGGCTCCTTTTTCCATGGAATTCTCCAGGTAAGAATACTGGAGTGGGTTGCCATTCCTTTCTCCAGGGGATCTTCCAGATCCAGGGATCAAACCTGCATCTTTCATATCTCCTGCATTGACAGGTGGGTTCTTTACCACTTGTACCATCCGGGAAGCCCCTGCTAAGACAGAAGGGTATACCTAATATTTTAGTAAGATCTTCTTATTGCCTAATTTGAGGAATTGTAAAGTGGTTTTTTAAAGCAGCAGGGTATATATTGCCACCCATCAGCAGTGTACAAGGGTTCCAATTTCTTCACATGTTTGTCAACACTTATTGTCTGTCTTTTTGACAGGCACATCTAATGGATATGAAGTGGCATTTCATTATGATTTTGATTTGCATTTCCCTGGACAAATGATGTTGAGCACTTTTCACGTGTTTGTGGTCTTTCTGCATTTTCTTTGGATTAATGTCTATTCAAATCCTTTGATCATATTTTTATTTTTTAATCGAAGGATAATTGCTTTACATAATTTTGTTGTTTTCTGTCAAACTTCAACGTGAATCAGCCGTAAGTATACATATGTCCCCTCTTGAAACTCCCTCCCATCTCCCTCGCCATCCACCCCTCTAGGTTGATACAGAACCCATGTTTGAGTTCCCTGAGACATACAGCAAATTCTCATTAGCTATCTATTTTACATATGGTAATATAAGTTTCCCTGTAATTCTCTCCATACATCTCACCCTCTGTTCCCCTTGTCCCATGTTCATAAGTCTGCTGTCTATGTCCATTTCTCCATTGCTGCCCTGCATAAATTCTCCAGTCCCATCTTTCTAGATTCATATATATGCATTATTATATGATATTTATCTTTCTCTTTCTGACTTACTTCAGTCTGTATAATAGGCTCTAGGTTCATTCACCACATTAGAGCTAACTCAAATGCATTCTTTTTATGGCTGAGTAATATTCCATTGTGTATATGTACCAAAACTTCCTTATCCATTCATCTGTCGATGGACATATAGGTTTCTTCCATGTCCTAGCTGTTGTAAACAGTGTTGCAGTGAACATTGGAGTACACGTGTCTCCTTCAATTCTGGCATTGAGTTATATGAGCTGCTTGTATATTTTGGAAATTAATCCCTTGTCAGTTGTTTCATTTGCTATTATTTTCTCCCATTCTGAGGGTTGTCTTTTCATCTTGCTTATAGTTTCCTTTGCTGTGCAAAAGCTTTTAAGTTTAATCAGGTCCCACTTGTTTACTTTTGTTTTTATTTCCTTTACTCTAAGAGGTGGATCATAGAGGATCTTGCTTTGACTTATGTCATCGAGCGTTCTGACTGTATTTTCCTCTAAGAGTTTAATAGTTTCTGGTCTTACGTTTAGGTCTTTAATCAATTTTGAGTTTATCTTTGTGTATGGTATTAGGAAGTGTTCTAATTTCATTCTTTTACATGTAGCTGTCCAGGTTTCCCAGCACCACTTATTGAAGAGGCTGTCTTTGCCCCATTGTATATTCTTGCCTCATTGGCCAAAAGTAAGTTATACATAGGTGCATGGGTTTATTTCTGGGCTTTCTATCTTTTTCCATTGGCCTATATTTCTGTTTTTGTACCAGAACCATACTGTCTTGGTGACTATGACTTTGTAGTATAATCTGAAGTCAGGAAGGTTGATTCTTCTAGCTGCATTTTTCTTTCTTGAAACTGTTTGGCTATTCAGGGTCAGTTGTGAGTTTTTCTGTTTTAGTTCTGCAAAAAAATGACCTTGGTAATTTGATAGGGATCGTACTGAATCTTTAGATTGCATTTGGTAGTATAGTCATTTTCACAATATTGATTCTTCCTACCTAGGAACATGGAATATTTCCCCATCTGATTATTTCATCTTTGATTTCTTTCATCAGTGTCTTATAATTTTCTGTATACAGTTCTTTTGTCTCCTTAGGTAGGTTTATTCCTAGATATTTATTCTTTTTGCTGCAATGGTGAATGGGATTCATTCCTTAATTTCTCTTTTGGTTTTTCATTGTTAGTATATAGAAACTCAAGTGATTTCTGTGCATTGATTTTGTATACCGCAACTTTGCTAAATTCACTGATTAGCTCTACTAATTTTCCAATTGTATCTTTAGGGTTTTCCATGTAAAGTATCATGTCATCTGCAAACAGTGAGAAATTTACCTCTTCTTTTCTTATCTGGATTCTTTTCATTTCTTTTTTTTTTTTCCTCTGATTCCTGTCACTAGTACTTCCAAAACTATGTTGAATAATAGTGGTGAGAGTGGATACCCTTGTCTTGTTTCTGATCTTAAGGGGAATGCTTTCAGTTTTTCACCATTGAGAATGTTTGCTGTGGGTTTATCATATATGGCCTTTACTATGTTGAGCTAGGTTCCTTCTATGACCATTTTTGGAAGAATTTTAATCATATATGGGTGCTGAATTTTGGCAAAAGTTTTTTCTCCATCTGTTGAGATTATCATGTGGTTTTAATCTTTTAATTTGTTAATATGCTGTATCACACTGATTTATTTGCATATATTGAAGAATCCTTGACCCCTGGAATAAACCCAACTTAATCATTGTGTATGAGCTTTTTAATATGTTGTTGAATTCTGTTTACTAGAATTTTGTTGAGGATTTTTGCATCTATGTTCATCAGTGATATTGGCTTGTAGTTTCCTTTTTTTAGTGTTGTCTTTGTCTGGTTTTGGGCCTTCCTTTGTGGCTCACCTGGTAAAGAATCAGCCTGCAATGTGGGAGACCTGGGTTTGACCCCTGGGTCGGAAAGATCCCCTAGAGAAGGGAAAGGCTACCCACTCCAGTATTCTGGCCTGGAGAATTCCATGGACTATCTAGTCCATGGGGTCACAAAGAGTCAGACACGACTGAGTGACTTTCATTTCACTTTCACTTGTCTGGTTTTGGTAGCAGAGTAATGGTGACCTCATAGAATGAGTTTGGAAATGCGCTTTCCTCTGCAATTTTTTGAAAGAATTTTGGAAGGATAGCTCTTCTCTAAATGTTTGATAGAATTCACCTGTGAAGTCATCTGTCCTGGGCTTTTGTTTTTTTGGAAGATTTTGATCACAGTTTCAATTTCAGTGCTTGTAATTGGGTTGTTCATAATTTCTATTTCTTCCTGATTCATGCTTGGAAGATTGAACTTTTCTAAGAATCTTCCAAGTTATCTTCCAAGTCCATTTCTTCCAGGTTATCCACTTTATTGCCATATAGTTGTTCATAATAGTCTCATATAATCCTTTGTATTTCTGCATTGTCTGTTGTAATCTCTCTTTTGATTTCTAATTTTGTTGATTTGATTATTCTTTTTTATTTTTTTTTAATCTGGCTAAACTTTTGTCAATTTTGTCTTCTCAAAGAACCAGCTTTTAGTTTTATTAATCTTTACTATTGTTTGTTTTATTTCTTTTCATTTATTTCTGCTCTGATCTTTATTATGATTTCTTTCCTTTTGCTAATTTTTTTTTTTTTTTTTTTTAGTTCTTCTATTTTCAGTTGCTTTATGTGTGAAGTTTGGTTGTCTAAATGATATTTTTCTTGTTTCTTGAGGAAGGATTGTATTGCTATAAACTTTCCTCCTAGAACTGCATTTGCTGCATCCCACAGGTTTTGAGTTGTTGTGTTTTCACTGTCATTTGTTTCTAAGAATTTTTTATTTCTCTTCTGAGTTCTTCAGTAACCTGTTGGTTATTTAGACATGTATTATTTAATCTCCATGTGCTTGTGTTTTCTACAGTTTTGTTGTTGTTGTTGTTTGTAATTAATATCTAGTCTCATAGCTCACAGTCTCATTAAGAAAAGATGCTTGATATGATTTCAATTTTCCTAAATTTACTGAGCTTTGATTTGTGACCCAAGATGTGGTCTATCCTGGAGAATATCCCATGTGCACTTGAGAAGAAGTTGTATTCTTCTGCATTTGTATAGAATGTTCCGAAGATGTCAATGAGATCCATCTCTTCTAATGCATCATTTAAGACTTGTGTTTCCTTATTAATTTTCTGTTTTGATGATTTGTCCATTGATGTAAGTGGGGTGTTCAAGTCTCCTACTATTATTGTGCTACTGTCAATTTCTCCTTTTATGTCTGTTAGTGTCTATCTTATGGTATTGAGGTGCTCCTATGTTAGGTGTATAGATATTTACAGTTGCTATGTCTTTCTCTTGGATTGATCCCTTGATCATTATGTAATGTCCTTATCTCTTTTAATATTTTTTTTATTTTAAAGTCTACTTTGTCTGATATGAGGATTGTTACTCCAGCTTTCTTTTGCTTCCCATTTTCATGGAATATATTTTTCCATCCTCTCACTTTCAGTATATATGTGTCTTTAGGTCTGAAGTGGGTTTCTTGTAGACATATATATGGGTCTTGTTTTCGTATCCATTCAGCTAGTCTGTGTCTTTTGGTTGGAGCATTTAATCCATTTACATTTAAAGTAATTATTGATATATATCTTCTTATTGCCATTTTCTTAATTGTTTGGAGTTTGTTTTTGTAGATCTTTTTCTTCTCTTATATTTCCTGACTGTATAAGTCCCTTTAACATTTGTTGTAAAGCTGATTTGGTGGTACTGAATTTTCTTAACTTTTGCTTGTCTGAAAAGCTTTTTATTTCTCCATAAATTTTGAATGAGATCCTTACTGGATAGAGTAATCTTGGTTGTAAATTTTTCCTTTTCAGTACTTTAAATATATTCTGCCATTCCCTACTGGCCTGCAGAGTTTCTGCTGAAAGATCAGCTGCTAAACTGATCTTTGGGGTTTCCTTTTTATGTTACTTGCTCCTTTTCCCTTGCTGCTTTTAATATTCTTTCTTTGTGTTTAATCTTTGTTAGTCTGATTAATATGTGTTTTGGGGTGTTTCTCCTTGTGTTTATTCTGTACAAGACTCTTTGTTCCTCTTGGACTTGACTGATTATTTCCTTTTCCATGTTGGGGAAATTTTCCACTATAATCTCTTCAAAAGGTTTCTCATAGCCTTCTCTTTTTCTCTTCTTCTTCTGGAACCCTTATAATTTGGATGTTGGTGCATTTAGTATTGTCCCAGAGGTCTCTGAGACTATCCTCAGTTCTTTTCATTCTTTTTACTTTGTTCTGCTCTTCAGCAGTTATTTCAACCATGCTATCCTCCAGCTCACTTATCCATTATTATGCTATTGTATTCCTGCTATTGTCCCAGCATCATTTGTTGAAAAGACTAATCTTTCTTCCACTGAGTAGTCTTGTATCTATGTCAAAATCAATTGATGTTAAATGTTATAGTTTATTTCTAGACTTTTAAAATACATTCCTTTCATTTGTATGTCTCGCCATACCATCTTAATCATTGTAGCTTTATAATAAACTTTCAAATACAGAAATATCTTTGCACTGAGTTCTCCAGTTTTGGCTCTTCTGGCCCTCATATGTATGAATTTTAAGATCAGATTGTGAATTTCTACAAAAACAAGCAAAGAAATTTGGAAGGTATTGGGTTTAAATCTGTAGATAAATTTTCCATCTTACTAATATTGTATTCTGCCGGGGTCCAGCCCTGGTGGATCCAGGGTGATTTGAAGGGGAGATGGATAGGCGAGGAAAAAACTTATTTATTTAGAGATATAAGATTAGATTAGGAAGATATAGTATAGTAGGAAATTTAGGTGGAGAAAAGGATGCTGAATAACTTGGTTTATGGGAAAAACCAATAAAACCTCAAGACAAGAGGTTTGCACCATCTACATTAGGCCACCGGTGCCCACTTGAATATCGATGGGAGCCCCACCTTAGGCTCCCTTTCGCGTGGATCTTAGCAGCCAGGGCGAGTAAGAAGACGTGGTGAGCCTCCCCCACTCCAGAGGGGAATTCAGCTGGAAAAGGGGAGAAAAGAATGACATGGGGAAGCCAAGCATTGGTGCAAGACTCAAAAAACTTTATTTTTCAAAATCAGCTTATATACCCCAAGTTGTACATAAAGAAATAATGGAATATGCAGAGTTATGCAGAGGCAGCAGTCCTGACCCTCATTGAGACAAGGCTTTCTTTTTGCATACCCTCCCATATACAAAAGGTCTCAGGTGGTTTACATTATCTTCTGGCCAAGAGGCCTGTTAACATTTTTATGGCTCTCTTCCTGGATAATTATCTATCAACCAGAAAACTCCTTTTCCCTAGAAGTGTTTTTTTCTTTATTCTGCATCACCCTCAAAGTACTAAATAAAGTTACATTCCTATAGAACAAAGGTACAGTGGGTTATAACAAAGAAAGTACTTAACTCAAAGATCTAATGTTGCTAATACTTGTTTTTCTATATACCAACTATATCTAAAAATAAAGGATATGAAAATTTGGCAGCAAGTATTGGCTCAACAAATGAAACCTTTAATCAGTTCTATTCTAATGATTTGCCTCCTCGGAAGCCCCTACATTCCTAGGATATTTTAAGCTTCCTGTGCCTCCTGCGGTCCGGGAGGCCGCAGACAATCACATGCGCAGCTGTACAATTCCTGCAGGCAGGCTAGAAAGCCATCAGAGGGGTTTTGGGATTGAAACACCCTTTCAAATGCAGAAGACTAAAGCCCTGAGTTGACTTTCTCCAGACTGTGTCTGAAGAGTGGAAAAGTACAATACAATAAGGCAGGCATATTTTTATTTTGGGGGTACATGCTCAGGAAATATCAGGGGAAAAACCTGAGATCTGACTCGATCTTGCCCATCAGATCTCTGCCGCATGACCTTGTCATGGGTGGGATTCCTCACGCTGGCTCCTGGCAGTGTTCTAATTTATGAACATGGAATATCTTTCCATTTATTTATATCCTTAATTTCTTTCAACAATATTTTATCATTTTCAGTGTACAAATCTTGTATATCTTTGGTTACATTTATTACTAAATATTTTATTTTTGATGCCACTGTAAATGAAATTGTTTTCTTACTTCCATTTTTGGGTTGCCTATTTCTAGTGTATAAAATGACTTTTTTTTGTGTGTGGCTCTTGTATCTTATGGAGAAGGCAATGGCACCCCCACTCCAGTACTCTTGCCTGGAAAATCCCATGGATGGAGGAGCCTGGTAGGCTGCAGTCCATGGGGTCGTGAAGGATCGGACATGACTGAGCAACTTCCCTTTCACTTTTCACTTTCATGCATTGGAGAAGGAAATGGCAGCCCACTCCAGTGTTCTTGCCTGGAGAATCCCAGGGACGGGGGAATCTGGTGGGCTTCCATCTGTGGGGTCTCACAGAGTCGGACATGACTGAAGCGACTTAGCAGCAGCAGCAGCTTGTATCTTACAACTTTGCTGAATTTATTATTAGCTTTAATATTATTTTGTGAATTCTTTAGGACTTTCTACATGTAAGATGATATCATCTTCAAATAGCAATAGTTTCACTTCTTCCCTTCCAATCTGGGTACCTTTTATTTCTCTTTTTTGTTCCTATATTTCTCTATGAATACTCATTTTTGTGTTGTTGATATTTCCTAATGTGTTACTTTAATTGCCTTGTCACTTATTTTAACATATTTTTGAGTTATTTTCTTAGAGATTCCACAGTTACGGTAAATCACAAGAATTTTGATTGGATTTTTACTATCAACTTAGCTTCAATTGTATGCAAAATCTTTATGAATATTATTTTATTTAAAATTTTTCTGAAATTATAAAATGGTTTAGAGAGCCTGATTTTGTTTTCTATGGCCTGGAATAATTTACATTACATAGGAATATTTCATTTTTAAGGTCATATTAAACTTGGTTGTAGCCCCCTTTTCCTGGATGAAGTTGTTTTCAATGATAACACATTTCAGTAAGTTCAGTCACTCAGTCATGTCCAACTCTTTACCACCCCATGGACTGCAGCATGCCAGGCTTCCCCGTTCATCACCAACTCCCAGAGTTTGCTCAAACTCATGTCAATCAAATCAGTGATACCATTCAACCATCTCCTCCTCTTTCATCCCCTTCCCCTCCTGCCTTCAATCTTTCCCAGCATCAAGTTCTTTTCCAACGAGTCATTTCTTTGCATAAGGTGACCAAAGTATTGGAGCTTCAGCTTCAGTATCAGTCCTTCCAATGAATATTCAGGACTGATTTACTTTAAGATAGATTGGTTTGATCTCCTTGCAGTCCAAGGGACTCTCAAGAATCTTTTCCACCATCACAGTTCAAAAGCATCAGTTCTTTGGTGCTCAGCTTTCTTTAATGATAACACATTTATCTTTCCAATATTCCTCTCTGATATTTGATCTAGTCAAGTTTCTCACTTCTTTTTGGGTCAGTTTTTGAAAGATTTTCAATGTTGTGTCATAGAGTTTCATCATTTATCTTTCTATGGTTCTTTATTTCTTATTTCTACATGTGTCTTTTTGGTTCTCTCTTCCTGAAACAGAAACATAAAAATTCATTTCCCCACCCAAGATATATTTATTCTTTCAATTAAAAATCTTCATTCATTTTTATTAATAGCTTTTATTTCTTCCTGTTTTCTTAAACTTTGTTGTTTTTCTATATTTTGAAGATGAATAAATTTCTTTCTTCTTCATCTATGATGAAAACTATGCTACTTGTTTTCCTATGACTGCAGTTTTCACTGTCTCATAAACTGCAGTAAAAACTGTTTTCCTTTCCATACCTTCTAGGTATTTTATAATTTCCTTTTATATCATCTTTGATCCAAGGGTTATCTAAGAATGTTTCTTAATTTAGTTTCTAAGTCATTAAGATTTTTATGTCCAACTTCTTGTCTCTAATATTTTTGAATTATGATCAAAGACCTCAACCAGTAATATCATTATTTTCATTGTTTTATGATTTTCCTTGTGGCCAAGTACCTGATTAATTTTGTTAATGTTCCATGGACATAACAAAGCATGTATGCCCTCTGTTTGAGAAATGTAGGTTCCTATATATAATTAAGTTTGGTTGATTGTTTCCTTCTATTTTTCTATATTATTTCTTTGTTTACTAGAGTAGTCTGATCTGAAAAAGGTATATATGATCTACAACTATAATTTTATTTTATAAATTTTTCCTTTTATCTCCAATAGTTATCATTTGGTGAAGTTTTGTATATACAAGCATATGATTTTTAGTGTTGCTTTAATATCCCTCTCATTCCATTTTATACATTAAACCTTATGTTCCCTTTGGCATCATGATTGCCAGTTCTGTTTTTTCATTTTATCACTACCACCACTTTCACCACAACTCATAAACTTTGCTCAAATTATTTAGTGTTTTTGTTCTAAACTTGTGTTGCACAATAGAGTAGCCACTAATGAAAAACCATATGTGACCATTTAAACTAGACATAGTGAAAGTAAATAAAAATAAAAATTTAGTAACTTAGTTATTCTAGCCACACTCCAAGCACTGAATAGGCACACACAGCTAATGGCTACTGTACTGAACAGCACATATATGGAGAATTTTCTCATCACAGGAAGTTCTGTTGGATAGCACTGCTCTCTACCAGGGTCTGGCAGAGTTTCTGTTCAAGCAAGAATACTAGAGTGGATAGCCTTTCCCTTCTCCAGGGGATCTTCCCAATGCAGGAATTGAACCCAGGTCTCCTGCATTGCAGGTGTATTTTTTACCAGCTGAGCCACAAGGGAAACCCAAGAATACTGGAGTGGGTAGCCTATCCCTTCTCCAGAGGATCTTCCTGAGCCAGGAATTGAACTGGGGTCTCCTGCATTACAGGCAGATTCTTTACAAACTGTGCTATCAGGAAAGCCTATAAAGGGCAAGATAGTAAACATGTTAGGCTTGGCAGGGCTTGTTGTCTGTATTGCAGCTATCCAGGTCTGCTTTTCCTATAAATCAGAGATAATACATAAATGAATGAGTATGGCTGTGTTACAATAAAACTTCATTTATGGATACTAAAACTTAATTTCCTATAATTTTCACATGTCATGAAATATTCTTCTTTTGATATTTTTCAGAAATTTAAGAATGTAACAATCATTCTAACCACACAGGCTATAAAAAATACATGGTACATCAGATATGATTGGTGAGTGTTTGCCAGCCCCTGCTGTAGACTCTCTTAGAGTATGTCCCTTTTAGGTTGACTCTTTATTAAATACTTTAAACATTCCCAAGCCATCTATCTTAATGTATATATACCAATTCATTTTTTAATAATGACCATCTTCTGTTTCAGTTTATTTACAGACTTGTATAGATGGAAAACTGCACCTTTTAGTCCTGAAACTGTTTTCTGTACTGCATGTGAACATCCTTCAGTAATCTTATTTTTCATTTAAGTTTTCATCTGTCCCTTCCAGCAGCTCCTTTTTAGCTGAGCGTATATTCAGTTTGTTCTGCTTGATCTTCCCCTCTCTAGCTGCTGGAATGTGGTTGTTATTTTTCACTGTTATTTCTTTGGGATTTTGGTAGGCAGCATGTCCTACGTGTCATCAGTCCTGCAGTGAAAGCAGAGTGCTCTCTGTGCCCATAACCCAGGAATAGAGGAGTAGGTAGGGAGTACAGAAGTGTTTACTGAAGCACTTGGAAGAATTCTCTTTGTTCTCTTGTGTTCTTCATACCCTGCTAGGCTCAGGAGGGAAGGAAGGACATGTTACTACTTCAGTTTCTTCTTGGATTTGTTGGAGGCAGGGTGATCTGCCATTCTCATGTAAGGCCAACATTAGCCTTCTCCACAAGGATTCACAGCTCTGTAAAATCAAGATGTAACAATTTACAACCTTCACCTTAGAGGATCCACAATGCTGGTCTTCATAGACTTATATATTATTCAGGGAAGGGAGAAAGTCCTATACAGTTTTCTCACTAGGACCTAAGAAAACCTTACTAATACCCAGCTGTCTATGGTACCCATTTTTGTTCAGAAGAAGTATATAGCTTATAGTTAGGAATTAAGGAGAAAGGTGCTGTACATTTAGTTCACTCTGTTCCCAGAGTCCCCCTCTACTAAAATTTGAGCAGATCAGTTTGTTATTAGAACATTTGTGTTCTAATACAGTCACTACACAATTTTTCTCTGTATTAAGAACACAATTAGAAGTACCACAATAAACTGTGGAAAATTCTGAAAGAGATGGGAACACCAGACCACTTGACCTGCCTCTTGAGAAATCTGTATGCAGGTCAGGAAGCAACAGTTAGAACTGGGCATGGAACAACAGACTGGTTCCAAATAGGAAAAGGAGTACATCAAGGCTGTATATTGTCACCCTGCTTATTTAACGTATATGCAGAGTACCTCAAGAGAAACGCTGGGCTGAAAGAAGCACAAGCTGGGATCAAGATTGCGAGGAGAAATGTCAATAAACTCAGATATGCAGATGACACCACCCTTATGGCAGAAAGTGAAGAGGAACTAAAAAGCTCCTTGATGAAAGTGAAAGAGGAGAGTGAAAATGTTGGCTTAAAGCTCAACATTCAGAAAACTAAAATCATGGCATCCGGTCCCATCACTTCATGGGAAATAGATGGAGAAACAGTTGAAACAGTGTTAGACTTTATTTTTTGGAATCCAAAATCACTGCAGATGGTGACTGCAGCCATGAAATTAAAAGACCCTTACTCTTTGGAAGAAAAGTTATGACCAACCTAGATAGCATATTCAAAAGCAGAGACATTACTTTGTCGACTAAGGTCCATCTAGTCAAGGCTATGGTTTTTCCTGTGGTCATGTATGGATGTGAGAGTTGGACTGTGAAGAAGGCTGAGCACCAAAGAATTGATGCTTTTGAACTGTGGTGTTGGAGAAGACTCTTGAGAGTCCCTTGGACTGCAAGGAGATCCAACCAGTCCATTCTGAAGGAGATCAACCCTGGGTGTTCTTTGGAAGGAATGATGCTAAAACTGAAACTCCAGTACTTTGGCCACCTCATGCGAAGAGTTGACTCATTGGAAAAGACCCTGGTGCTGGGAGGGATTGGGGGCAGGAGGAAAAGCGGAGACAGAGGATGAGATGGCTGGATGGCATCACTAACTCAATGGACGTGAGTTTGAAAGAACTCCAAGAGTTGGTGATGGACAGGGAGGCCTGGAGTGCTGCGATTAATGGGGTTGCAAAGAGTCAGACACGACTGAGCAACTGAACTGAACTGAACTGACTGAAACTAAACATGGCTAAAAGAAAGTCAATTTATGTTGAGAACCTGATTAAGATGAATTCAGATATTTTATGAAATATAGTATTTAACTTATCCTAATCCATGTTGTACAAATTATCTGTTGATTTCATTAATTTTTTGATTATAATAGAATGTTAGCTATCAGACATCATCTAGTCCAATCTTGAGCTTCCTTGGTGGCTCAGTGGTAAAGAACCTTCCTGCCAATGCAGGAGATTGGGTTCCATCCCTGGGTCAGTAAGATCCCCTGGAGAAGGAAATGATAACCTGCTCCAGTATTCTTGCCTGGGAAATCCCATGAACAGAAGAACCTGGTGAGTTACAGTCCATGGGATCATAAAAGAGTCAGATATGACTTAGTGACTAAACAGTACAATCTTAGTTCTTTGGCAAATGAGAAAACTGAGACCTGAAGAGTTTAAATGATTGTGATGGCGCCAAGAACAGAAACCTCAATCCCATGGTTCCTACTGTAATGTCCTTTTTATTATATACCTCTGAGAATGAAAACTTTCAAGCTGCTTTAGCCAAATGAGTGAGCCTCAAAATCATCTGAAAGTTAAAGATTTGTCAATACAGTGATTCTGGTAATGTCAGGGAAGGGTTAATAAGATTATCTGTTCTATTATCATTTTAGATTTTAAAGAATATATCTCTTTCTTCCAAGATATGCTTCCCATATCAGGATTGTAGATGATTATCTATAAATCAACCAATAAATCATTATATAATTGTAAGCCAATTTATATATGTGAGAGATAGTCTAGGAGCTGAAAAGGTAAAAATATATAACATGACCACAAGGCAGCTGAACTACCATGACAAGGCAAAGGGGCCTAGAAGCTGCATCTGTGTCCAGCTGACCCTTCTTTCAGGATGCTCTCTCTGATTTGCCTCTGCTGGAAGTATGCAGTGAGATCTCCCATCCCACATGGCTTATCACTGGCTCCCCTATCAGCTATGAGAGTATGTACTCACTTTATCTTCTTTGGGGGAAGGGCTGAACTTTTTGTACAGCTCCAATAACAGGAATGTAAGGGCTGCTTATCAAATGTCTGTGGAATGCATAAATGGGTTTTGATTCTTGCTTTTTCCTGGGAGCATTTCCCACCTGTGGACACATAGAAAGTACTCAATAAACATGCATATGATGAAAAAATACACACACACACACACACACACACACACACACACATATATATGTCATGACTCTTGAGAGCTTATATTCTAATTGAAAGTCAATGTTATTAAAGAAAAAAGTCTAATTTAAGACTTCATACTATAAGTAACATATGAATGTTCTAGATACTAAGAGATTTTGAAAGAGAAAGAGTTCTGTGGGTTGAAGACATCAAAAGTCTCATTGGAACAGTAGAGACTGAAGGGAAGAAGATGATTCATAGATAGGATAACTATATAATTTGTTGTGTACAGGACATTTTGAGAGTGAAAGGAGGCACCTTTAATTATAATATCAGGATAATCAATATACACAGAGATTTTCTGAGGTAAATGTAGACAAATGTTCCTCATACTCATAGAAGGAGAAAGCAAGGGTTCAGAGCATTCTCAATGAATGGGATAGTTGAAAGGAAAAGACAAAGATAAGAATGAACTGGGTATATTCTAGATTAAAATAGAAAGATGGTTTGTACAAGGCACAAGTAAGAAAGAAGAATGAAGAGGGCCTTGAATGATAGACTTAGGAGCTTGGTTTTATTTCATGAAAATGAGAACCATTTAAGCAAAGGTGATTTTCAAAATATTTAGCAAGCAGCATGACATAAACACTAATGATGAGACGAGTAAGGTCAAAACAGTGCATACCAGCTGAATAGCAATTGTGAATTTGACATGTGGGTCAAGAGAATGACATGATGAAACTGATGTGTTAGAAAAATGAAAGTAACAGTAATACGCAAGATCAACAAGGAAGAGAGCAAGGACCAGCAAATGTGTTTTGTGAATGATGAGGTAGTATATATTATAGACTATATGGTCTCTGTTGCAACTATTCAATCCTGCCATTGTAGTCTGAAATCAGTTTTAGTTAATATATAAATGTATAAGTGTGGCTGTTTGTGCATAAAATTTCACTTACAGAAACAGATCAGATGGATCTGGCCTGTGGGCTATAGTTTGCCAATCTTTGAACTAAAGGTAGAGAGACTGGTTAAATGATAGTTGAAGTATTTCAGGCTCTTAGGTTGGGCTAGGTTTGTAATTGAGAGAATCATAATTAAAAAGAAATGGCAACCCACTCCAGTATTCTTGCCTGAAGAATTCCATGGACAGAGGAGCTTGGTGGGCTATAGTTCATAGGGTCACAAAGAGTCATACATGACTCTGATTAATATTTTCACTTTTATGTATATGATCAAAAATATTAAATAGTTACAGTTGTCTAGATACTTTGGGTAAAAAATCCATCTTTAGCAGTTGGAAAGAGCCAAATAATTGAGAATAAAGTGTTTTTACCTGTAATATCCAGCTCGCTTCTCCCTTTTGTTTTCTGTCCATGAACAAAGTCCTAACCTTCAGAGAGTATGTGCCTATATACAGACCAAAGGAACTGAGTGAATAAAAGCAACCAATGAACTCAATCACCAGGTTGACTAAAGTTTTCACTAAGCTGTATTATGAATCCAGTGAAGATTCTGAAGTCATGGCTACAAACTGAATGAATCATATGCTGAGGGATTATCAAGTACCAAAATTTAGACAAAGAAGGTGGATGAAAGACCTGAGAAGCTAGAGCACCTTTGAAACAAAGACTCTGGAGAACAGTAATTCAGTCTTCTTGAGGGTGACAGAAAATTTTCTGTAAAGGAACAAGTAAGAATACTTTAAATGCCCTTAATTGAGCATTGTGTTATATGAATTGAAATAAAACACTGATATTATCAAATAATTGATGTGAGCAAATTGGAGGTATTTAGAGAGCAGAAAGAGATACTGTTACTGAGATATGATTGTGTGCAAAAAATTCAGTTGTCTAATGACAGCCAAGTGTTGCTGATACAGTTAGGGATAGGAGGAAGGAGTGACACAGTAGACTATGGCAATAAAGGAAATTTATTGATTGGAACTTGCCTGGTGATCAAGTGGTTAAGAATTTGCCTTCCAATGTAGGGGACACAAGTTTGATCCTTGGTCAGGGAACTAATATCCCATTTGCTGTGGGGCAACCTCAACTAGAGAGAAGCTCCCACGTGCCACAACTTTTAATAGAGAAAGCCCCTGTGCTGCAGCAAAGACTAAGCACAGCCAAGAAAAAAAAAGTTTATTATCACCTCTGTCTAACCGGTATCCACTGGAAACCTAAAACTGTCCAGTAAGAATTCTGTCAATTCTCCATCCAGTGGTTTACCAACGTGGTACTAGAACTTCTAGTCAGTTTGCTCAGGTCCCTCCCTCAAATTGCTCCTCCTTTTGTGAGTGGGGCTAGGAGGTGAAATTGCAAATTTTTTCCTTTCTGATAATATTCACCAGGTTGATTTCATTAAATTGGCTGACCATGCAATCAGTTTGGTAATTGGGTGATTTGATGGCCTGCATAGACACAACCTGCATTACTTGCTATTCTGACTGCATTGTTTAGAAGAGGAAAAAGAAATTGTTAACATAAAAAAGTAGCTCCCTTATACCAGTTCCTTATAGGATACCAAATATTCTCTCAACAACAGAGACAAATAGGTAAAAAATGACTCACAGTTAGTTCACAGGATGTAAATACAGAGAGTCAGATGAGTAATCTTAAAACTGAAAGGATAGGGCACTGGACAGAGAAGGCAATGGCAACCCACTCCAGTACTCTTGCCTGGAGAATCCCAGGGACAGAAGAGCCTGGTGGGCTGCCGTCTATGGGGTCGCACAGAGTCAGACATGACTGAAGTGACGCAGCAGCAGCAGCAGCAGCAGCAGCAGCAGCAGAGCACTGGAAGAGTACAGAGGAGGAAGAAAGTAAACTTTGGATACCATTCTTGGCACACTCTCTGAGTAAGCAATGTTTCTCTTCCTGTACCCTCCCTACTCCCTCCTGGCCTTGTTAGGTGACAAACTGATCTGTTAAATGACACAGTGCCAGTGACTAATATTAGCTTTAATGTAACCTTCTCCAGAGATTATTTGCATTTTAAGAGGGGACCCTGGAGGCCTAATATAAAAGAACACATCTCTAATAGGAAATGGCTTCCCTTGTAGCTCAGCTGGTAAAGAATCTGCCTGCAGTGCAGGAGACTTGGGTTCGATCTCTGGGCTGGGAAGATCCCCTGGAGAAGGAAAAGGCTACCCACTCCAGTATTCTGGCCTGGAGAATTCCATGGATTGTATAGTCCATGGGGTTGCAAAGAGTCAGACACGACTGAGAGACTTTCATTTTCTAATAGGAAATATGACTAGCATAGTGGATAGCCTGAAGGGAATGTGGGAAATGAAGAGAGGTAAATGAACCTAGTGCCTCTCAAATTATCTCATCTTGGCAGACCCCTACTCCTACTGAATATATATCCAGCATGGAATAATGGAATCATGGTCTACTATGTTAGAGTCAGCTCTTTTAATAAATGTTTAAAATTATCTAACCCAGCTATTGTCAACTCTAGGTACATACCAGAATCATTTTGGGGCCCTTAAACAATAAGATACCTGGAACCTATGTCAGCAGATTGTGATTTTACTGGTCTGGAGTGAAGCCAAGCCAGTGGAATTTTCAAAAAGCTTCCCAGAAGATATTT
Organism: Nanger dama; assembly: GCA_917880005.1. NCBI lineage: Eukaryota > Metazoa > Chordata > Mammalia > Artiodactyla > Bovidae > Nanger > Nanger dama. The sequence goes on from CAKJTW010000089.1 coordinate 1,484,724, forward strand.
ATGTGCAAAAAGATTTCCCAAAGCTTCCACCTAATCTTACACTTTTAGGGTTAGAAGAGCCCTTTTAAGTCAGAAAGACCAATCTCTACCTCTTGACAATCTTGTCAAATGACTATACTTACTTCAGCTTACATATCTCCAGGGAAAGTTCAAGAAATTTCCCATCTCTAAACATGATTCTCTAACCAAGGTACTCTTCTGGGAAACAACAAAAACTATTAGAATGCCTCTATTTTCTAAGGCCAATGACATACCACAATCCTTAGTAACCAGGACTCACATTCAAAGCTAATTTCACAAGAAAATCACACTTACCAGGAAACAAACAAACAAACAAAAACAAGAGTGCTTGAACATCAGAGGGTCCAATAAAAGTGTAATTTCATGATTGCCTATTCTCACCTTGCAGCGGAAATGGTTGTTTATCAAACCTAAGGAGCTCAAATGTCATGCATCTTAGCCAGGGCTAAAGGGATTAAAAATGGGTAGTGACTTAGAATAGTGTCTTCCAAACCATCTGTAGACAAACCATCTTTTGAAAAGCTTTGGCTCATCTCTTCTCTCTTTCCCCCTTTAATGACAGTGTGTGTGTTTGTGTTAGTCGCTCAGTCGTGTCTGACTCTTTGCGACCCCATGAACTGTAGCCCACCAAGCTCCTTTGTCCATGGGATTCTCCAGGCAAGAATACTGGAGTGGGTTGCCATTTCCTTCTCCAAAAAAGGCTGATGAAACTGTGTACAATCAAGATGATAACCGTTCTCAGCAGCACAGTCCCAATAAATCATCACTGACAGCAGTTGGTGTTTAACTCTTGATAGTCTTAGCCTGTTTTCCTTTCTCATTATCCCTAATTTTCGGAGATTCTGATAGAGAATTTAAGTTGTTTATTTTTCTATAGTGGTATCTTCTATAGTGTTTTCTGTAGCATACTAGTGCCATGGAATGTTCATAAGCATTTATTGAAATCAAAGTTTCCAGTAGTCAGATTGTATTAAGAAATGCTGGATTCAACAAAATTAGAACTGATTTCTATATTGCAAGATTTTTCAGAGAATTTATTATGCTTATATGCATTGTGCATTTCCAAGAGGAAAGTGTAGCACTTCCCAAATTTGACCATGAGCATCTTGTAAAATGAAGCATCTCAGGACTAGCTTATTGCAGAACAGTCTTTAGGATGGACAACCTGGCCATCAATGTAAAGCAGGCTGAGTCAGTTCAGTCACTCAGTCATGTCTGACTTTTTGCAACCCCATAGATTGCAGCATGCCAGGCTTCCCTGTCCATCACCACTCCCAGAGCTTGCTCAAATTCACGTCCATTGTGTTGGTGATACCATCTAACCATGTCATCCTCTGTCATCCCCTTCTCCTCCTCCTGTCTTCAATTTTTCCCAGCATCAGGGTCTTTTCCAAGGAGTCAGTTCTTCCCCTCAGGTGGCCAAAGTATTGGAGCTTCAGCTTCAGCATCACTTCTTCCAATGAAAATTCAGGACTGGTTTCCTTTAGGATTGACTGGTTTGATCTCCTTGCAGTCCAAGGGACTCTTGAGTCTTCTCCAACACCACAGTTCAAAAGCATCAATTCTTTGGTACTCAGCTTTCTTTATGGTCCAACTCTCACTTCCATACCTGAGTACTGGAAAAACCATTGCTTTGACTATATGAACCTTTATTGGCAAAGTAATGTCTCTGCTTTTTAATGGCTGTCTACTTTGGCCACCTCATGCAAACAGTCAAGTCATTGGAAAATACTCTGATGCTTGGAGGGATTGGGGCAGGAGGAGAAGGGGATGACAGAGGATGAGATGGCTGGATGGCATCACTGACTCGATGGACCTGAGTCTGAATGAACTCCGGGAGTTTGTGATGGACAGGGAGGCCTGGCATGCTGTGATTCATGGGGTCACAAAGAGTCAGACACGACAGGTCGACTGAACTGAACTGAGGTTGGTCATAGCTTTTCTTCCAAGGAGCAAGCATCTTAATTTTATGGATGCAGTCACCATTTGCAGTGATTTTGGAGGCCAAGAAAATAAAGTTTGTCACTGTTTCCATTGTTTTCCCATCTATTTGCAATGAAGTGATGGAACCAAATGCCATGATCTTAGTTTTTTGAATGTTGAGTTTTAAGCCAGCTTTTTCACTCTCCTCTTTAAGTTTCATCAAGAGGCTCAGTTCCTCTTCACTTTCTGCATTAAGGGTGGTGTCATCTGCGTATCTGAGGTTATTGATACTTGTCCAGGAAATCTTGATTCCAGCTTGTGCTTCATCTAGCCCAGCATTTTGCATGATGTATTCTGCATATAAGTTAAATAAGCAGGGTGACAATATACAGCCTTGACAGACTCCTTTCCCAATTTTGAACCAGTTCATGTTCCATGTCCAGTTCTAACTGTTGCTTTTTGACCCACAAACAGATTTCTCAGGAGCATGTAAGGTGGTCTGGTATTCCCATCTCTTTAAGAATTTTCCACAGTCTGTTGGGATCCACAGTCAAAGGCTTTAGCGTAGTCAATAAAGCAGAAGTAGATGTTTTTTCTGGAATTCTCTTAGTTTTTCTATGATCCAACAGATGTTGGCAATTTGATCTGATTCCTCTGCCTTTTCTAAATACAGCTTGAACATCTGGAAGTTCTCAGTTCACATACTGTTGAAGCCTCACTTCAATAATTTTGAGTATTATTTTGCTAGCGTGTGAGATGAGTACAATTGTGCGGTAGTTTGAGCGCTCTTCAGCGTTGCATTTCTTTGGGATTGGAATGAAAACTGATCTTTTCCAGTCTTATGGCCACTGCCACAGGTTTCCAAATTTTCCAAGTTTTCCAAATTTGCTGGCATATTCCAAATTTGCAGCACTTTCACAACATCATTTTTTAGGATTTGCCATAGCTCAGCTGGAATTTTATCACCTCCACTAGCTTTGTTTGTAGTGATATTTCCTAATGCCAACTTGACTTCTCACTCCAAGATGTCTGGCTCTAGGTGAGTGATCATGGTTATCTGGGTTATTATGATCTTTTTCGTATAGTTCTTCAGTGTATTTTTGCCTCCTCTTCTTAAAATCTTCTGCATCTGTTAGGTCCATACCATTTCTATTCTTCATTGTGCCCATTTTTGCATGAAATGTTCCCTTGGTATCTCTAATTTTCTTGAAGAGGTCTCTAGTCTTTCCCATTCTATTTTTTTCCTTTATTTCGTTGCACTGATCACTGTGGGTGGCTTTCTTGTCTCTCCATGCTCTTCTTTGGAACTCTGAATTGTGATGAATATGTTTTTCTTTTCTCCTTTGCTTTTGTCTCTCTTCTTTTCTCAGCTGTTTGTAACGCCTCCTCAGAAAACCATTTTGCCTTTTGCATTTCTTTTTCTTAGGGATGGTTTTGATCACTGCCTCCTGTACAGTGTTATGAAACTCTGTCCATTGTTCTTCAGGCACTCTATTAGACCTAATCCCTTGAATCTATTTCTCACTTCAGTGGCATGCTGGCATAAGTTCTTTTGAAGGAGGTCACCGTTGAGAGAGGGAATAACGCCCCACCCATCAACAGAAAATTGGATTAAAATGTACTGGGCATGGCCCTGCCAATCATAGCATGACCCAGATTCCCCCAGCCATTCCCTCCCCCTCAGGAGGCTTCCACAAACTTCTTATTCTTAACCATCAGAGGGCAGACAGAATGAAAACCACAATGACAGAAAAGGAACCAAACTGATCACATGGATCACAGCCTTGTCTAACTCAATGAGACTACGAGCCATGCTGTTTAGGGCCACTCAAGATGGATGGGTTATGGTGGAGAGTTTTGACAAAATGTGGTCCACTGGACAAGGGAATGGCAGACCACTGCAGTATTCTTGCCTTAACCCCATGAACAGTGTGAAAGGCAAAAGATGATGACACTGAAAGATGAACTCCCCAGGTCAGTAGGTGCCCAATATGCTACTGAAGAAGAGTGGAGAAATAGCTCCAGAAAGAATGAAGAGGCTCAGCCAAAGCAGAAGCAACACCCAGTTGTGACTAGTGATCAAAGTAAAGTTCAATGCTGTAAAAGAACAATATTGTATAGGAATCTGGAATGGTAAGTCCATGAATCAAGGTAAGTTGGAAGTGGTCAAACAGGAAATGGCAAGAGTGAACATTGACATTTTAGGAATCAGTGGACTAAAGTGGACTGGAATTGGTGAATTTAATTCAGATGACCATTATATCTCCTACTGTGGGCAGGAATCCCTTAGAAGAAATAGAGTACTCTCAGCAAAAAACTAGGCTGAGGGATACAGTTTGGAAAGCATGGTCAGAAGTGGTAGGAAACTAAGTGGTGAGAGGTACCTTGTTCCTTTGCTTATATTTTGTATCTAAACCTTTCCTATTTTTAATTTTTCCCTCTACCTGGAAACCTTCTAGCCAATATTGATTTCTAGCTTTTCTTCCTTGAACTATTATGTTTACTGATTATAGTTATCTAGTCCTCAGTACTAGGAAAGTGAGTAGTTTTTCCTCTCTTGTTTCATGTTTCTTCAAAAAAAAAAAAGCTCTTTTAGAGAACAACAGTATATTCTTTTTTCATATGTTTGACTGTGACTAGCCCAGTGATGGCCTTAACAGTATTTAAATTAATTAACTAATGTTTACTGTGTGTTTTATGCATGCTCAGTCCCTCAGTCATTTCTGATTCTTTGCCATGGACTGTAACCCACCAGGCTCCTTTGTCCATGGGATTTTCCAGGCAAGAATACTGGAGTGGGTTGCAGTTTCCTCCTCCAGGGAAACTTTCTGACCAAGGGACTGAATCCATGTCTCCTGCATCTCCTACATTGGCAGGTGGGCTGTTTACCACTGTGCCACCTGAGAAGCCATCTCCTATATGCCAGGCTTGAAAGTTGGGGAGGGGTGTTGTACAATAAAACTGTATTTCACTGTTATCCACACAACCAAAATCCTCTGTTAATCCACTCCACCAGTCCCTTCACCTTGACACTCACCTCTTATAGCAAGAATCTATATGATCTGAATTGTATAGAAGCACCATTTGATAATTTTTGACCACGAAAATGAAAATTTCCATTTTCACATTTTTAAAGTCACCATGCAGAAGTATCCTGTATTCTCAGCATTGTCTCCTGTCATTCCTCTTCTGCCCCCTTGCCAGTTACTGATCGCTAATGGTCACAGTGATTACTTGAATCCTCTCACCTTCAATCAACGACTAGAGCTTCTATGGTAGTCTGAAAGCTCTCTAAGGGCACTCTGAACTGTGTAGAGTTCTTACCATACTCTTACTTGCCCTCAACAAGGCTGCTAATATCCAGACAACCCCTCTCCAAAGACTGGTTATTACACCAGTGTGTTGATCTGCCTCTGACCCAGATCCTGAGTTCCTGTGCTCAGTTCCCTTTTCTTCCAACTATTTGTTCATCTCAGTCTTGAATCCCCAATCCAGACCTATCTCTGTATCCTCCAGCTCTATGTTGTACCCCTGCTTCATTTACCCTTCCAGTCATGATTCCTGACCCTGACTCTACCTATGCTCAGCCTCCAACTAAACCGAATCTCTCTGATTATTACAGCTAACCCACATACTATAATTTGGAACTTTGTGTATCATCTTTCTGCTTCTTCTGATCTCCTGGATACTATTCCTAGCTTCATCCTTATGATTTACTTTGATATGTTAGTAGTGCATGCATGCTCATTCATGTCTGACTCTTTGTGGGCCTATGGACTGTAGCCTGCCAGGCTCCTCTATCCATGAGATTCTCTAGGCAAGAATACTGGAGTGGGTTGCCATTTCCTCCTCCAGGGTATCTTTCTGATACAGGGATTGAATGCATGTCTCCTGTGTCTCCTGCACAGCAGGTTGATTCTTTACCACTTGAGCCATTGGCCAAGTCCCCATTGGGCATCTAGTCAGACTTTTAGTCATAGGCCCACCAGTCCAACTCATCCCTAGTACTGGTTCTACTTGTCTTATTTTTCAGTAATTCTTGACCCAGGCATGGCAGTCATTAGGCTTTTGAAAAGCAAGACAATAATTTAACTACTTGATAAAGCTTTCCAATGTTATATTTTACATAAGGATATTTAATGAAATGGGAAAAAAAGGTTTTTGATATATTCTTGATATTCTAAAAGTCACTATCTAAACCTTGTATATATTTTTAATACATGTGTCACACACACACACACGTATCCACACATACTTTCATAGAAAAAGACTGAAACCCTATATATGAAAATTTTAACAGTGGTTTTGTTTTAATCATAGGGCAGCAAATACAAGTTTCTTCACCTTGCTCTTTATTATTTATAATGAGCATTTTTCAGTTTTTAATTAAAAATTATTTATTTTTAATTGAAGGATAATTGCTTTACAGAATTTTGCAGTTTTCTGTCAAACCTCAATATGAATCAGCCATAAGTATACACATGTCCCCTCCTTCTTGAACCTCCCTCCCCTCTCCCTCCCCATCCTACCTGTCTAGGTTGATACAGAGCCCCTGTTTAAGTTCCCTGAGACATACAGCAAATTCCCACTGGCTATCTATTTTACATATGCTAATGTAAGTTTCTATGTTACTCTCCATACATCTCAACTTCTGCTCCCCTCTCTCCATGTCCATAAGTCTGTTCTCTATGTCTGTTTCTCCATTACTGCCCTACATGAATTCTTCAGTGCCATCTTTCTAGATTCCATATATATGCATTATTATACAATATTTATCTTTCTCTTTCTGACTTACTTCACTCTGTATAATAGGATCTAGGTTCATCCACCTCATTAAATCTGACACAAATGCATTCTTTTTGTGACTGAGTAATATTCCATTGTGTATATGTACCAAAACATCTTTATCCATTCATCTGTTGATGGATATCTAGATTGCCTCCATATTCTAGCTATTGTAAATAGTGCTGCAATGAACAGTGGGGTACATGTGTCTTTTTCAGTTTTGGTTTCCTCAGGGTATATGCCTAGGAGTGGGATTGCTGGGTCATATGATGGTTATATTCCTAGTGTTTTAAGGAATCTCCAAACCATCTTCTATAGTGGTTGTATCAATTTACATTCCCACCAACAGTGTAAGAAGTTACCTTTTATCCATACCCTCTCCAGCATTTATTGTTTGTAGACTTTTTGATGATGGCCATTCTGACCTGTGGGCAGGAACCCTTTAGAAGAAATGGAGTAGCCATCAGAGTCAACAAAAGAGCCTGAAATGCAATACTTGGATGCAATCTCAAAAACGACAGAATTATCTCTGTTCGTTTCCAAGGCAAACCATTCAATATCATGGTAATGCAAGTCTAAGCCCCAACCAGTAACGCTGAAGAAGCTGAAGTTGAATGATTCTATGAAGACTTATAAGATCTTTTAGAACTAACACCCAAAAAAGATGTCCTTTTCATTATAGGGGACTGGAATGCAAAAGTAGGAAGTCAAACACCTGGAAGTAACAGCAAGTTTGGTCTGGGAGTACAGAATGTAGCAGGGCAAAGGCTGATAGAGTTTTCCTAAGAGAATGCACTGGTCCTAGCAAACACCCTCTTCCAACAACACAAGAGAAGACTCTACACATGGACATCACCAGATGGTCAACACCAAAATCAGATTGATTATATTCTTTGCAGCCAAAGGTGGAGAAGCTCTATCCAGTCAGCAAAAACAAGACTGGGAGCTGACTGTGGATCATGAATTCTTTATTGCCAAATTCATGCTTAAAATGAAGAAAGTGGGGAAAACCACTAGACCATTCAGGTATGACCTAAATCAAATCGCTTATGACTATAAGTGAAAGTGAGAAATAGATTTAAGGGACTAGATCTGATAGACAGAGTGCCTAATGAACTATGGACTGAAGTTTGTGACATTGTACAGGAGACAGGAATCAAGACCATCCCCAAGAAAAAGAAATGCAAAAAGCAAAATGGCTGTCTAGGAGGCCTTACAAATAGCTGTGAAAAGAAGAGAAGTGAAAAGCAGGCTGTGGCGGCAAATAGGCTTGGGCGGCTCCTTGGCGGTTGGCGGCGGTGGCCGTAGCGGTTCCTCCTGGCCCCTGTTAATGTCGGGGCCAGGCCCGGGGAGGATGGCACCCTAGAGCCCGGCCTTTCCTGGGGGTAGGGGCGGGAGGGGACGGGGTGGGGACCGGCCATGTCGGAGGTGACCCGAAATCTGCTGCAGCGCTGGGGCGCCAGTTTTAGGAGAGGCGTCGACTTCGACTCTTGGGGCCAGCTGGTGGAGGCGATAGACGAGTATCAGATATTAGCAAGACACCTACAAAAAGAGGCCCAAGCTCAACACAATAATTCTGAATTCACAGAAGAACAAAAAGAAAACCATAGGCAAAATTGCAACATGCTTGGAATTACGAAGTGCAGCTTTACAGTCCACACAGTCCCAAGAAGGATTTAAACTGGAAGATCTGAAGAAGCTAGAACCAATCCCAAAGAATATTCTTACATATAATAAAGAATTCCCATTTGATGTTCAGCCTGTCCCTTTAAGAAGAATTTTAGCACCTGGTGAAGAAGAGATTCTGGAATTTGAAGAAGATGAAGAAGAGGGTGGTGCTGGAGCAGGATCTCCTGATTCCTTTCCTGCCAGAGTTCCCGGTACTTTATTACCAAGGTTGCCATCAGAACCAGGAATGACGTTACTCACTATCAGGATTGAGAAAATTGGTCTGAAAGATGCCGGGCAGTGCATTGATCCCTATATCACAGTTAGTGTAAAAGATCTGAATGGCATAGATTTAACTCCTGTGCAAGATACTCCTGTGGCTTCAAGAAAAGAAGATACATATGTTCATTTTAATGTGGACATTGAGCTCCAGAAGCATGTTGAAAAGTTAACCAAAGGTACAGCTATTTTTTTTTTTAATTCAAACACTACAAGCCTAAAAAAAGGTTTACCAGCACCAAGTGTTTCACCTTCATGGAGATGAACGAAATTAAACCTGGGCCAACCGTAATAGAACTATACAAGAAACCCACTGACTTTAAAGAAGGAGATTGCACTTATTGACCAGGAAACCACTTTATCTTCATCTGCATCAGACTTTGCACAAGGAATGATCCTGACATGAGTATCCTGGAACTTCTGTGAATCTCACCACTCCATAGAATCCATCATTGCTCTGTGTAGCATACATACCCATTAACAGGCAGGAAGCAACTTGGACCCAGGTCGGCAGGCCAGTGAGTCTGTTACAAGCTGTAGCACAGAATTCAAAGTCCAGCATCACTGACATAACAGACTCTTTGGATACAGGCTTATTGTAGATCTTGAAACGTTTTCACTTTCCTATTAATTGTGCAATTAATAGTCTCTTTTCTAACTTACCACTACTCCTGCCCAACTTCCTGGAACAACACTGTTGTGGGTGGGATGTGCTCATCTTCAAACGTAATACAGCAATAAGAATGTGCTAGAGTTTACACACCTGTCCACTTCTGCTCCAGTATGCTCTTTAGCTTTCCAAGTTAATGTCAGACTTTGGGTTGATGTGGGGAGAAGAGCATGAGGCTGCTAGAGGAAATGGGGCCAGTTATGCTGCCCAAGGTCAGTCTAGAAGTTCATAGGCTGCTCCTCAAGAGACAGCCTCAATTCACCCCTGATCTCATGGTTTTCCTGCCCAGAAATCGTGTACCTTGGCCAGTCTCCCACATGGGAGTGTTTGCAGGTTGTAGCTGGAATTTTTCCAGATGACCAGATTGTTCTTCTGAAAGTGAGCGTATTTTTAGTCACGTTGATTAGCTTTTTTCCTACATCACATTGTTATTCTTTCTGATAGTGATTCTAGGGTTAATGAAACCATCTCAGAATAATTACAAATTCTTGGTGGGTTTATAATGTCTTCTAAGTCATGTAATCTAAAAATAATTTGAGTCAGATACTAATGAGATACTGCAGGAATAACTGCTGTTTTTCTGACAACTGATTGTGAAACCTCAAAACCTGCATACCTCTTCTATAGTGATGAGTATGCAAATCTGGAGATATTCTATTTTTTTTTTTATATAGGTAGATAGGATTGCCATTTATTTCCTATTTAGATATACTGACATTCATCCATATGGAAATATGCAGGTCATTAGCTTGTTATAATTTGACTATTTACATTCTTTTGACTTAATAATGGGGGCCTAAGTAAAACTTTCATAGTACATACACGGTGGATATTTGATACACAGAACATGAAGATTTGGGGTGGGTGTTCTGTGGGTTAGATGTGGAACCCACATATTTAATATTCACTATTTTAAATGACCAACATTAGAATGAGCAAAATGCAGTGCCAGTACCTGGGCTATTTTTAAACTAGTGTAACAAGCCTAGTCATACCATTCAGTATGTTTGCTTTTTAAAATAAGTAACCATAATTCAGTTCCAGCTGCTACACTTTGAGACCCAGTCTCCACTCTCAGTTGTCTGCGGAGTCAATTCTCTTTACAATGACAGAAGTAAGAATTCTCAAAATTGTCTTGCCTCTCATTTTCATTAATTCCAAAATCATCCCACCCACAATTATCTTGAGGGGATGAAGAATTTGCCTTAATAAATTACTTTGTTGTTCATGCAAAAAAAAAAAAAAAAAAGGCAAAGCAAAGATATACCCATTTGAATGCAGAGTTCCAAAGAAGAACAAAGAGATAAGAAAGCCTTCCTCAGTGATCAATGCAAAGAAATAGAGGAAAACAACAGAATGGGAAAGACTAGAGATCACTTCAAGAAAATTAAGGATACCAAGGAAACATTTCATGCAAAGATGGGCTCAATAAAGGACAGAAATGGTAGGGACCTAACAGAAGCAGAAGATATTAAGAAGAGATGGCAAGAGTACACAGAAGAACTATACAAATAAGATCTTCATGACCCAGATAATCACAACGGTGTAATCACTCATACTCACCTAAAGCCAGATATCCTAGAATATGAAGTCAAGTGGGCCTTAAGAAGCATCACTATGAGCAAAGCTAATGGAGGTGATGGAATTCCAGTTGAGCTATTTCAAATCCTAAAAGATGATGCTGTGAAAGTGCTGCATTCAATATGCCAGCAAATTTGGAAAACTCAGCAGTGGCCACAAGACTGGAAGAGGTCAATTTTCATTCTGATCTCAAAGAAAAGCAGTGCCAAAGAATGCTCAAACTACCACACAATTGCACTCATCTCATACCTTAGTAAAGTTATGCTCAAAATTCTCCAAGCCAGGCCTCAGCAATACCCGAACCAGGAACTATCAGATGTTCAAGCTGGCTTTAGAAAAGGCAGAGGAACAAGAAATCAACTTGCCAACATCTGCTGGATCATGGAAAAAGCAAGAGAATTCCAGGAAAAACATCTATTTCTGCTTCATTGACTATGCCAAAGCCTTTGACTATGTGGATCACAATAAACTGTGGAAAATTCTGAAAGAGATGGGAATACCAAACCACCTGACCTGCCTCTTGAGAAACCTATATGCAGGTCAGGAAGCAACAGTTAGAACTGGACATGGAACAAAAGACTGGTTCCAAATAGGAAAAGGAGTACATCAAGGCTGTATATTGTCACCCTGCTTATTGAACTTATTATCAGAGTACATCATGAGAAATGCTGGGCTGGAGGAAGCAGAAGCTGGAATCAAGATTGCTGGCAGAAATATCAATAACCTCAGATATGCAGATGACACCACCCTTATGGCAGAAAGTGAAGAACTAAAAATCCTCTTGATGAAAGTGAAAGAGGAGAGTGAAAATGTTGGTTTAAAGCTCAACATTCAGAAACCTAAGATTATGGCATCTGGTCCCATCACTTCATGGCAAATAGAGTAACAGTGAAAACAGTGGCTGACTTTATTTTTCTGGACTCCAAAATCACTGCGGATGGTGATTGCAGCCATGAAATTAAAGATGCTTACTCCTTGGAAGGAAAGTTATGATCAACCTAGGCAGCATATTAAAAAGCAGAGACATTACTTTGTCAACAAAGATCAGCCTAGTCAAGGCTATGGTTTTTCCAGTAGTCATGTATGGGTGTGAGAGTTGGACTATAAAGAAAGCTGAGCACCAAAGAATCAATGATTTTGAAATGTGGTATTAGAGAAGACTCTTGAGAGTCCCTTGAACTACAAGGAGATCCAACCAGTCCATCCTAAAGGAGAGCAGTCCTGGGTATTCATTGGAAGGACTGATGTTGAAGCTGAAACTCCAATACTTTGGCCACCTGATGTGAAGAGCTGACTCATTTGAAAAGACTCTGATGCTGGGAAAGATTGAAGGCAGCAGGAGAAGGGGACAACAGAGGATGAGATGGTTGGATGACATCACCAACTCAATGGACTTGGGTTTGGGTAGACTCCAGCAGTTGGTGATGGACAGGGAGACCTGGCGTGTTATGGTTCATGGGTCGCAAAGAGTTGGACATGACTGAGTGACTGAACTGACTGAACTGACTGAACTGATTCTGATGTGTGTGAGGTCACTATAGTTTTGATTTGCATTTCTGTAATAATGAGTGATGTTGAACATCTTTTCATGTGTTTGTTATCCATCTGTATGACTTCTTTGGAGAAATGTCTGTTTAGGTCTTTTCCCACTTTTTGATTGAGTTGTTTGTTTTTCTGGCATTGAGTTGTATGAGCTGCTTGTACATTTTAGAAATTAATCCTTTGTCAGTTGTTTCATTTGCTATTATTTTCTCCCATTAAGAAGGTTGTCTTTTCACCTTGCTTATAGTTTCATTTGCTGTGCAAAACTTTTTAAATTAAATTAGGTCCCACTTGCAGAATTGATGCTTTTGAACTGTGGTGTTGGAGAAGACTCTTGAGAGTCCCTTGGACAGCAAGGAGATCCAACCAGTCCAGCCTAAAGGAAATCAGTCCTGAATATTCACTGGAAGGACTGATGCTGAAGCTGAAACTTTGGCCACCTGATGTGAAGAACTGACTCAATGAAAAATACCCTTTTCTGGGAAAGATTGAAGGCAGGAGATGAAGGGGACAACAGAGGATGTGATGGTTGGATGACATCACCAACTCTATGGACATGAGTTTGAGTAAGCTCCGGGAGTTGGTGATGGACAGGGAAGCCTGGATGAGTGACTGAACTGAACTGTTTGCTTTTGGTTTTATTTCCATTACTCTAGGAGGTAGGTTATAGAGGATATTGCTTTAATTTATGTCATCAGTTGTTCTGCCTGTTTTCCTCCAAGGGTTTCATAGTTTCTGGTCTTACATTTAGGTCTTTAATCCATTTTGAGTTTATCTTTGTGTATGGTGTTAGGAAGTGTTCTAATTTCATTCTTTTACATGTAACTGTCCAGTTTTCCCAATACCACATATTGAAGAGGCTGTCGTTGCCCCATATTCATACAGCCTCTTCAATACACAGCCTCTTCAATCAGTGGTTCACCATATTGTCTTGATGACTGTAGCTTTGCAGTATAATCTGAAGTCAGGAAGGTTGATTCCTCCTGCTACAATGAGCATTTTTAACAAAATTTTCTAACAGAAGAGTTAAAACTATAGTTATCATCTTAATGTTTGATCACTGTGGCCAAAAGCATATTCCTCCTACCTGTGACATTACGGTATATTCCTTGTGTGGCCCAGCATATATCAGCCACCACTGTCTTTAACTTGTTCTCTAAGCACTTCTCCCAGGGAGATGGTGGCAAGGAGCCGGTGATGAGGGTAGGTCATCCAAGAAAGGAATAGAAATGTTAGCAGTGTACTCAAATGGCATTTTTCCTGTGAAGACACAAAGGTAACACCACTGTGATGTTCTCTGTTTTAATGGAATGGGCATGACATAAAAGTGCTTGAAATTCAAGCCACCCTTTGTGGCTGCTGTGCAGAGGTTTAGGGGTAAAATACCCTTTTCAGTATGAAACATAGATTGATATCTTCTGTGAAGCAGCAGAAACCAATTCACAACCACAGTGGAAGTGTAGGCTTACTGAAAACTGAATGTGTACAAAACACAGGTATGCGATGAGCAGATCATGTAGAATTAAACCACGCCTACTGAACTCTATTCAGGAAACATAAGATTTATATGCATATTAAGGGTAATATATAGAAATAGTTGGGAAGGAATAATGAATATCAAGGAGCTTTGTAAGCATGAAAACCTATATAAACTCAAAGGAGTTGCTACCAGTAGACTTTTGGTGCACTCAATCTCATGAACTTCAGTGGGTATCTGAACCTCCAACAGATAGAGAATAGTCAGGTTCCCAGACCTTCTCAGAGTTTATCCCTTGAGAGGTTTAAGGTATAAGCCAGAAACCTGTATTTGTATGATTTTTATGCCTTTTGTTTATGGACTGCACCTTGAGAAAGCATGGTATAGTCATTAAGAACCTGGATCATGGAGACAGAAAAAAAAAAACTGTTTAAATTATGACTGTGCCATTTACTAGTTGTGTGACCATATGCAAGTTACCTGAAAACTCTGAGCCTGTTTCTTCATCTTCAAATACAAGAACTTATAGCATGCCAGAGAGGAGTGTGATCATTCATGAAAAGCTGCTAGTACAAAGAAGCCCTCAACAAATGTTAGGTACCACAACCAACCACCACTACCATCACTGTTAAGGTATATGGTAAATGCTAAAAGGGTGGCAAAGATACAGTATGTTATAGGCATTGGAAGAGATGAAAGATCACTTCTTTCCAGAATGATCAAGGAAGATGTAACTTGAATTGAGCCTTGAAAACATGAAGATTTAACCCGGTATGGATAAGAGAAGATGAACAAAAAGAGTATAGAAGTCAAACTTCAATTACTCCCTAACTGTTCCAAGATCTGGGCCTGAAAGAAAGCCGACCACACAGTCCTAATAGACCTAGCTACCGTCAAGACACAATCCTGGACAAATCTGTAGTTGAAACGTAATGGGGAACAGAAACTCGGAGATCTTCTATTCCTTTGACTGGAAATTATCTCTAAGGCCAATTTGAGTATTTAGGCAGAGCTGAAAGTAAATTTCTGTGCTATGTAACTGAGTGACTCATTACCCACCAAAATAAAAGCCATAGAATCTTACCACCATTGAGATGTTTTCACCCTAATGGACTGGTGGGGTCACAGGGCTGGTCTGATTCTTAGCTTTCCTGTTAAGATTTCCTGTAAGATTTATGGACAGCTTCTTAGCCGGTCTTCAAACTCTTTCCTCAAGTGCAAACTATTGCTGTAATGTCTGTCATGAGTTTATACTTTTGAGTTTACAGGTTTGGCATCCAAGACTCTTTTCTCCCCTAATTATTCTCCTGTAATTAGGTAACTTGGTAGCATACTCCTTGATACATATGGTCTCATGAACTAAATTCTAAACCACATATTTTATATGATATACTGATAAGAACCAGGAAATGTTTTGAGACCTTTACTCTTTCACCAATAGATAACTTACCTGTATTCTAAATATAATTTTACAGAGCATGCATAAGCAATCAATACCTAGGGACACTTTGGTATGCCTCTCACTAGTTGATATTAAGTTGTTTTGTTGTTGTTGTTCTTGTTATTAAGTCCTGGTCTTATGTTTTTATTAAAATGTTCCATTTCTGATTGGACATGATTCCGCAATTAGTTCATGTGCTAGGATTTTGTTGGGTTGTATCATAATTAATTCCTTCAACAGTTAGGATGTTTCTTCCTCTCTCCTTGCTGAGGAATATAATCATCATGCTTTGATTGTTCAAATTAATTAAAGGGATGACTTTAGTTTGTGTTTCTAGTATTCCAGATCAGTTAGGTGGTCTCTGCTATTCCTTTCATCTCCTTTTCTCTTTTTTTCACAAGACAAGAAAAACTGATGAAAAAACAAGCAGATATTCTAAAAGATTCAGAAAGAACAGACCACATGACTTTATCTCTTCTCATGGTAAAATAAACCTATCATGATAGAGTCTTGCCATTAGAAAGTGGTGCTTTTCCACTCTTCAGACAGACCCAGAATTTGAATGTACTGTGTTCCTAGAGACTGTGTCTTGAAGTTCCATGTGGCAAATCCTGCCTTTGCTTGTGCCAAAATCTGACTGTATGAGCTGTTGCCTTTTTTCTGTTTGGCCACAGACAGAAACCAAGGAACAAGTGGGAAATGCAGTTAAATGTGAAAATAGAGACCTGAATAAATAGTATGGTGGAGAGTTTGGGAATATAAGAACAGTTAAGAACTCCTGGTGCTATTTTTCAATCCTATAATTATTGATAATATTAGCAAATATATAATGCTTATTACAGGTCTTCCCAGGTGGCACTAGTGGTAAAGAACCTGCCTGCCAGTGCAGGAGATGTAAAAGATGCACGTTCAATCCCTGGGTCAGGAATATCCCCTGGAGGAGGCTATGGCAACCCTCTCTAGTATTCTTGCCTGGAGAATCCCATGGACAGAGGAGCCTGGTGGGCTACAGTCCATAGGGTTGCAAAGAACTGGACATGACTGAAGCAACTTAGCACACAATGCTTATTACTGCCAGACACTTTTATAATATCTGTAAATATATTTACTTGTTTAATCCTCACAGAAATCCTATTAGAAAGTACTATCATTATCCCCATTTTAGAAATGAGGAGACAGAGGCATAAGATGGTTGAATGACTGGCTCAAGATAACAGGAAAGTACAGGTAGCAACACTGGGATTAATGAAAAGAATTGGATCTGAACACAGGAAATCTGGCTCCAAGTCCATGTGATTAAATACTACATTGTTGTTGTTGTTGTTTAAAGAAATTGCATTCAGTTTAAACAGTAACAGTGAAGGATGTAGGATGGGTTCTGATATCAGCTTGTAGTTTTCCTTCTCTAGAGAATGAACATGACTCCGTCTGTTTTGTGTGCCTGATATTTCTCTAACCTCTCTCTGACTTCATAGGGATTCCCTCTTTCTGCTTCAAGATTTGGAATCAAGTGGCCTAACCTGTTAAAAATGGAGCTTACAGCCTTTAGAAAGAGTGAGCTCCATCCTTCTGCTATTGTTTTCTTAAATTCAAGCAAAGCAAGTGACTGGCTCAAGGAGAGCTTTGGTGTGTTGTGAAATACATGCCCAAGAGAGGAAGTTCAGTTCTGTTCAGTTGCTCAGTTGTGTCCAGCTCTTTGCAACCTCATGGACTGCAGCATGCCAGACTTCCCTGTTCATCACCAACTCCCAGACCTTACTCAAACTCATGTCCATCGAGTTGGTGATGCCATCCAACCATCTCATTCTCTGTCTCCCCCTTCTCCTTCCGCCTTCAATCTTTCCCAGCATCAGGGCCTTTTCCAATGAGTCAGTTCTTCGCATCAGGTAGCCAAAGTATTGAGTTTCAGCCTCAGCATCAGTCCTTCCATTGAACATTCAGGACTGATTTTCTTTAGGATGGACTGGTTGGATCTCCTTGCAGTCCAAGGGACCCTCAAGAGTCTTCTCCAACACCACAGTTCAAAAGCATCAATTCTCTGGCACTCAGCTTTCTTTACAGTCCAACTCTCACATCCATACATGACTACCGGAAAAACCATAGCTTTGACTAGACAGACCTTTGTTGGCAAAGTAATGTCTTTACTTTTTAATATGATGTCTAGAGTAGTCATACCTTTTCTTCCAAGGTGCAAGAGAGGAAGGAAAAGTGATTTTTCTAAAATTCATCAGTTAAAGGGATAGAAGATAGTAGCTTAGAGGTGAAGATATATTCATCTCCATGGCTCTGGCTACTACCTTTGCAGCACTGTGGGCAACTGTGTAGTTATTCCATGCCCCTCTTGGGAAAGCAGTTTTATCTCCTAGATAGGGAGGTAGACTAAGGTATACATGATTTGCTACCTGAAGCTTTCTTTCCAGAAGTCTATAGATGCTGAGAAGGGAGTTACTTGAACAAGTGTTAGCCCATAACCTCTCAAGAGGGTGCAATTGCATGGGGGAGGCAGTGTGGCATTATCGTCTGGAGTTTAGGGTGGAATCAGGTTGCTTAGGTTTGAATCTAGGCTCTAATATATGGTGGCTTCATGGTGGGGGAGCTATTTGTATAGCCCAACTTTACCTTGGGCTTCCCTGGTGGCTCAGACAGTAAAGACTCCACCTGCAATGCAGGTGATCTTGGTCCTTTCTCTGGATCAGGGAGATCCCTAGGAGAAGGGAATGGCTACCCACTCTAATGTTCTTGCCTTGAGAATTCCATGGACAGAGGAGCGTGGTGGGCTACAAACCATGGGATCCCAAAGAGTCAGACATGATTGAGCAACCAACACTTTTACTTCAGCTTCTCAGGTGGTGCTAGTGGTAAAGAACCCACCTGCCAATGCTGAAGACATAAGAAATGCGGGTTCTATCTCTGAGTCGGGAAGATTCCCTGGTGGAGGGCATAGTAACCTACTCCAGTATTCTTGCCTGGAGAATCCCATGGCAGAGGAACCCGGTAGGCTATAGTCCATGGAGTTGCACAGAGTCAGACACTACTGATGCAACTTAGCACATGTGCACACAACTTTGCCTTCAGTGTCCCACCAGGATGACACTTAGATCTGGATCAAGTAAACTGTCAGTAATACATTTAGCGTACAGCCCTCTGTCTCCAAAAAGTTGTATAACTGTGCCTTGACTTCTAATGGGCAGAATGGTTCTCAGAACTTTGTGAGATGGTTTTCTGGGTTACACTCCTCTAATTTGATTTGAATAAAATTTTCAAGTTCTTTCTTATATCTACTGATTAATTTTTGTCTACAGTTCTCACAGTAGGCCAGGAACTGTGCTAATGTATCACATGCATTATGTCAGGTAAATCCTGTTTGGTGCTACTACTGCTGCTGTTGTGTATCTGAGAACTGGCTTGTTCTTTTCTTAAGCTAGAAGGAAACAACTAAGACGTTACAGAAAGAAATCAAATTGGGTTTTATTTTTCCAACAATGAGGGAAAAAATGTTCACTTCCTTCTTCTTTGCTTCTAAGTTGTTTTAACAGAGCTTTGAATGGTTATTAATTCCTTACATAACATTGTTAGAGTAGGCATTTTACATGACAACAGGCTCATTTTAATAGTACAAGAAAAGCATTCTCCTCATCAAAGAAAAGGAAAGGGTGCTCAAAGGAGGGAAAGAACAAAAGGAAAAGAGGGAGGGAGGAAGGAGTGGTGAGGAAGGGAAGATAAATCTGCACCCAAATGATTAGAATCACAGGCTAGAAAACAATGTCACCAACATATATTTTGTCTCTTTAAGAGATAGAGAGAAACTAACTTTTCAAGTCAAAGAGAAGGACAAGAAGGTTTCTTTCATGCACCCAATATCACTCTTTTAAGGTTCCTGCTACTTCCTCAGAACTGAGCTTCTGGGGAATCCTATATATACTGTTAAAAAGGAGACAACAGGTCCAAAATACTTTCTTGTGCTAAGCCCCTCATCACCAACTGAGACTTAATACCTAACTTAAGTTTCAGCCTCCCCTAGGAATAGAATAAATCTTCAACTAGTAAATCTGGAAATAACCTAGTCAGTAGTGTTGGTGTTCAGTCACTAAGTCATTTCCAACTCTTTGCAGCTGTAGCATGCCAGGCTTCCCTGCCCTTCACTATCTCCCAGAGTTTGTTCAGACTCATGTCCATTGAGTCAGTGATGCCATCCAGCTATCTCATCCTCTGTTGCCCTCTTTCTCCTCCTGCCCTCAATCTTTCACAGCTTGAAGGTCTTTTCTAATGAGCTGGCTCTTCACATCAGGTGGCCAAAGTATTGGAGCTTCAGCTTCAGCATTAGCCGTTCCAATAAATATTCTGGTTGATTTCCTTTAGGATTGACTGGTTTGATCTCATTGCAATGGACTCTCAAGAGTCTTCTCTAATACTAGTCAGTACTAGTGAGGTAATCTGCCTGATAGACCCCTATTGTCCCCTAAAGGAAGTTTGAGCTTGCCACAGATAATGAGATATTTGCTAGTGTACCTTTCTTGTCCTACCCCTTCTGTCTATCAAAGTCTTTCATTTTGTACAGCTCTTTGAAGGTCCTTTATATCTGCAAGATGGGATGCTGCTCAATTCAAGAATCATTGAATAAAGCTAATAAGATCTTTAAAATTTACTCCATCGAATTTTATTTTTAACAATATTAAACCTGAGGCAGGACATAGTTGGGCCCCAGGCTGAGCAGCTGGAGTCTGTCTCCTGTGGACAGATACTCCAAAATAGCAGGGAAAAGAGAGGAGCTGAGCCCTGCCCAGATAAGAAAGAAAAGACCACATGTTCCTCATTCTCCAAATCAAGGAGATCTTCCTGACTACACGTGTGCAGAATGGGTCCTTGGAGGTTAAAATAGAGGGGGCACCACCCCATAGTAAATGATGTTAAGCTACTCATAGGCCTCTTCACTAGAATCCATCTTGGCTAAGAGATGCGAGCTGCGTGTGCACACGTTTGGGATGTGCGTGCACACATGTGAGATGCCTGTGCACATATCTCTGGATCCTGAGATATACCAAACACAGATTCTGAACCAAGAAAATGAAAATGATTGGCCAAAGGAAACCCAGAAGAAATGCCCCATAAGAGTGATTCAAACTATCACGAGGGCTCCACACTCTCTCAGTCTACAGGTGTGTCTATCAACATGTACTCTTTTCCCTCCTAATAAGTACTTTAATTGTTTCACTACTTTTTGTCTCTATATGGAAATTCATTTCTATACAGCAGATGGGCCAGAGCCTTGTCATTGCCCACCAGCCCCCACGGTCTAGTGGTTAGGATTCAGTACTCTCCCAGTTGTGACCTGACCTTAATCGCTGGCTGGGAACTGAAATCCTGCTTCAAGCTGCTGCAGGCCGAGGCTACACAAGATCAAACCCTTTCATTATTTCCAAATAATCTCTCACTGGGCCCATGAGCCACTTTAGAAAATAAGAGAAACAGTGGACAAGATATAACCAGGATACCATTATATTTAGTTTTTTCTGTGCTAGGATGGAATTATTTTATCCCACTTTGGTGGGTATGTTTATGGTAGCCCAGAGGATGAACTAGTTGGGGAACCTTAATTCCATAGATGGTGACTACTGCCTGCTTTGAACTAAAACTTTGTGAACCCATCCTGCTAGGTACCTTAAGGTCTTTTTTCTTTCTAGAAGCATTTTGGCCTGCTTATATTCTATACAGCTGGAGAACAGACTAGGAACAGAATAGTAACACGTTTTAGGGCATCCATTTTCAAGTTTAAATTTACCTCATGCAGGACAATGAGAATCATCTGTTCTCCCCTAAATCTCCAACATAATCTCCTAAGCCATTTAAAACTAACTGGGAACGTGCCAGTTAAATGAGAACTGGATCTACATGTTGCTGTTACCACAGTAGCCTTCTGAATACACACAGAGTTCATTTATTGATATGCAGAGTGCTCATTAATGTGTACACACAGAGTAATTGAGATGATAATTTAAACATTGTTATAAACACTTGTGGGGGAGATCTTCCCTAGTTTCCTGCACAAGGAAGCCAGTCCACAGATTTTAGGCTTTAAATTGAGAGTCAGAGAACTGAGACCTAGCAGACAGTCTTCTATATGTTCAAAATTCATGCTCTAGACCAACCGTAGTCTTCTGCTTTTGGCTATCAGTATAATTCATCGCATCCAGGTGGGTTTGTAATGAACTTTCCTTAACCTTTGGTATAGTGCCAGGATCTGTGACGGAAGGGTCCAGTTGGTTGTATAGAATAGAAGCCCATTCAGGCTAGTTTAAAATCACAAAATGATATTAAATTAGAAGGATAAATGTGAGTCATGGTTTTGGAAGGAGTGACATGAAGAAAACACCATGTTATTTGTAGAAAATCATCAGGCAGCTCCATCTTCCTTTTTTTGTTTTTCTTTTGCTATGTGGTTCTCTTTTTTTTACGTATATTTGCTCTATACTTGTGTTTCATTTTTACAGATTAGCTCTACTGATTCATGATTTCTATGTTTTCTTATAACTATGGTTTGTAAATGGCTTTGTCTTGCCACGGCTCCAGCTCTGGCACAATTCAACATGACCATAGGTAATTCATTCAGTCACTGTGTGCAAATGATTGTCTCCACATAACTTATGGATTGATAACTCCTGGATCAGGTGTTCACCTTCATCTAAAATAAGGCCTTTTATCTGAGGGTGACACTATGTGGACAGTTTCAAAAAAGGAGGCTTTTGTTAGGTGACAACTCATATCAACTATACGTGTTATCTGTGGATGTGAGAAAGATGAAAGTCTGCATTAGGGTTCTTTTGGTAACAGAACACATAGTACAAACTAGTTTAAGAAAGGGGAATACATCCGGTTATGTATATGAAAGTTTCAAGAGTAAGGCTGACTGGAGCAAGGAATTCACATGATATCTTTAGAAATCTCTATCATCTCTCAGATTGACTTTCCTTGTGCTAGAAGCTATCCCCAACAATGTGATAAAGAAGAGCTTCAGCATCTCTAAATTTACATTCTACTAGCATAAAAACTTCATCCAAACCAAACAAAACAGTAAGCTCCTTATCTCTAATAATTTCCACAAGTGTCCCAAGATGTTCTCTGATTCAGCTAGTTTAGATACCCACACACTCCTAAGCCAATCACTATGGCCAGGAGGATATTGTCCTCCTCAGGTTATTTGACCATTTCTGGACCTAGGAGGGGTGTTTAAGCGAAAAGGAAGAGTTGGGCTCTTTAGCCAGGAAAAAAGATGTCAGCTAAGTGAAAATAACTGATCCCTACCTCACTGGCACATAAAGGATTAAAAAGATGCCCTTAATCTCATCTGTACTTTGCTCAGATCAGTAGCCATCTAGCTTCTAGGGCAGCAGGTAGGTTAAAACATCATGTATGCTGCATTGATGGCAAAGTTTCTAGTAAAACATATATATACACAAGGAACTTATGTGTGGCTATACAATCAACATTGAGGTTGTATGTTGATGTATAAACAAGACTGACATAATCAGGGTGTGATGTTTAGCTATTAACTCTGTGGGATAATTACCTCTCTGGACTTCAGTTTATCCATGTGCAAATGACAGTGCTTGTACTAGACCTTCTAAGAACCTTTCAAACACTGACATACAAGTCAACTTCAGGTGCTCAGACAGCACTTAGAAGACTATTAGGTAAGCATTTAAACAAGAACTGATCCTTATGTCCAGGCACCCAAAATAAAAGAAAGTAATTATATCTTGAGTTATACTGTCAGTACTATTCATATGTCTTGAATATAGGCCTGTGCTTTGAATTTTTCTTTGTAGTTGCAGAAATGTGTTTCCACTGAGTCATCCAAACTCACTTTCATCCAGTTCTAGAATGCATCTCTGAAACAGCTGATCACACTTACATGGCAGATATAACATGGTCAAAGGCAACTGGCCCATTTTGTAGAAACAAACCAAGACAAAACTAAGTTATCCATTAGAACTCTTGATGTTTTAAGTGACTGAAATATAACTCAGAGTAATTTATATAATAAAGGAAATATGTGGAGGGGACACATATTACTTAAAATTCCAGTGGTAATCAAAGCTCGTAGCTCAGTGGGTAAAGAATTTGCAGGCAGTGAAGAAGACCTGGGTTCGATCCTTGGGTTGGGAAGATCCCCTGGAGAAGGAAATGGCAACCCACTCCAGTATCCTTGCCTGGAAAATCTCATGGACAGAGGAACCTGGTGGACTGCAGTCCATGGGGTCGCAGAGAGTCGGGCATGACTGAGCGACTAATACACACAATCAAAGCCCAGTGCAGCAGTTCAGACAATATCACTGACAATCCAGGTTCCTTACATCTTTCTACTCTAATTTCTGCATGACTGGATTCATCCTCATATTCCATTTGGTAGATACTTAGCAGCTCTAACCCCTCCCACCTCATGGTAGCAAAATGGCTGCTGCAATTCAGACCTCTCACTCCCCTTATACTACATAGAGGAAAACAGAATTTCTTCCAGTAATTTCTACTCTAGTCCTACTCACTGGCTGATTCATATTAATTAAATCAAGTACTCATCTTTAAATGAATTGCTTTGGCCAAGGGGATATTTGCTGATTCATTTAGACCAATCTGTGTACATCTCTGGTTTTAGTGTGGGAATCAACCCCATCTAAGCTGTTTTTTTAAAATATAAATTTATTTATTTTAATTGGAGGTTAATTACTTTACAATATTGTATTGGTTTTGCTATACATCAACATGAAGCCTCCACAGGTATACACATGTTCCCCATCCTGAACCCCCTCCCTCCTCCCTCCCTGTACCATCCCTCTGGGTTGTCCCAATGTACCAGCCCCAAGCATCCAGTATCATGCATCAAACCTGGACTGGTGATTCATTTCATATATGATATTATACATGTTTCAATGCCATTCTCCCAAATCATCCCACCCTCTCCCTCTCCCACAGAGTCCAAAAGCTCACCTAAGCTGTTTTAACTGAAAGTTAAGTAGGAGTGAATTCTTCAAAGGGGAATCAATGCATCACTGCTGAAAGAATGGAGTATGGCTGTTGGACATGAAACAACAAATGTCTGTTTTTAGCTAATGAAAATAGTAAGTCTACAGTATACCAAATCTACAGAACTGTACTTTTTAGTTAAATGTTATTGTTTGTTAAGTCATGTCCGACTCTTTGCAACCTCATGAACTGTAACCCGTCAGCCTCCTCTGTCCATGGGATTTCCCAGGCAAGTATACTAGAGTGGGTTGCCTTTCCTTCTGTAGAGGATCTTGCCAACCAAGGGATTGAACCTGTGTCTCCTGCACTGGCAGGTGGATTCTTTATCAATTAGATATTCTTTATTTTTCTATGAAGATAATTCGATTCTGTAACTGGCTCATTAATAAACAAGTTCCAGGACTTGAAGAGATCTGAACAGGAAATCACTTTATTTTTTCACTCCTTATTATTTTAAATTATGCTATTGAGACTCTCCCTTTCTTGTCCCACAGTGATCCCTAGGAAGAGTATATAGCTTTTCAGGTACTTTCAGTTATAGGGACAACTTTATTTTGAACATTCATACTTTTTTATTTATTTATATTTAAAAATTTAATTTTTAAATGGCTGTGCTGGGTCTTCATTGTTGCATGGGCTTTTCTCTAGTTGCAGCGAGCAGGGACTACCCGCTAGTTGCAGTGTGTAGACTTACTGCAGCGGCTTCTCTTGTGGAACCCAGGCTCTAGGGCATAAAGGCTCAGTAGTTTTGCCATACTAAAAATCTAGAGCAGTGGCTCCCAGGATCTAGAGCACTGGCTCAACAGTTGTGACACATGGGCTTAGTTGCTCCACAGCATGTAAGACATTCATCAGTCCACAGTCAAACCTGTATCTCCTGCATTGGCAGGTGGATTCTTTACTACCGAGCCACCAGGGAAGCCTAGACTTTTCCCAGTTAATAAAAATCTAGCCAATATAAAGTAAGACTTCAGTTTCCTGTGTTTTCCCTTTTCCCAGCTCAGTGATCTGCAGTTGGGGAGAGAGAATGAGCTCTCTTTTTCTATTCCTAGTGGCTTTTATACCCCTGTTCTTTCATCCTCCAATTGGTTGCAACTAAGGAAGAATAAGGAAGTTGTTGTTGTGGTTGTTGTTTTAACTTAATTGGTGCTTCCAACAGTTCTCATTTGACTAACACTGACTGGCCTTTGTGACAGGCTTTGAAATCCAGGCTCTATAATGAGGCATATTTTGGTGTTCTCTGAAGCTCTGTAGAGACCATAACATTGCATGGTTTCCTGAAGCAGGCAATACATGCTCCCCCTGACTAGAACTAATGCACATTTTAAAGCTACAATTTTTCAAATGGGAGCAGTAATTTACTAAATCAGAGTGAAGATCTTGCAGGAACATAGAAAAGCCCAGAGGATCTTAGGCAGAGTTAATGTAGAATAATCACAATAGCAATTGTGAGAAAGGAATATTTGTTATATAAGCATCTTGTTTTAGCCTGTTTTTCGCATGTGTTTCATACATTAAGCCTCTTCTGTCTAAGCCTCACTGTCTGAATCTCATTCACTCTTCTTTCTTGTTTCCCATCCCTTACTCATTGCTCATCCTTTTACAGATACAGTTCTACTACTGATTCTCTTTATCTTTTGACCTCTTTTGATATGGACTTTACCCTATCCACTTCCAGGTCCATTTTAATCAAGTTGTGGATTGTTAACAGAAGGGTATTCTTAAGTTTCAGACCTAGTCCTTCTTCCCTGCTTTCATAGTCTAGTGCTAAATTCTAATTATGGACCCAGTGAATGAGTGAGTGCTCAGTTGTGTCCAACTCTTTGCAGCCCTATGGACTGTTGCCTATCAGGCTTCCCTTTCCATCGGATTTTCCAGGCAAGAATACTGGAATGGGTTACCATGCCCTGCTCCAGAGGATCTTTCTGACCTAGGAATCGAACCCACATCTTCTGCATCTCCTGCACTGGCAGGTGGGGTCTTACCACTGAGCTACCAGGGAAACCCACATAGACCCAGTATCAAGACACAGATCCATAATATAAGGATTCACACAAATTGTATGTTCTTTTGGGTTTAAAGTGTAAGGTAACAGAACATAAAAAGAAACTTTAGAAATACTACAGCAACACAGACTCTGATCAACTTTATTTTTTTTAACAAAAGGACCTAGATCATATTAGTGCTAAGATGAAATGTTTCAGAGCATAAAACCTACAGTTAAATTTTTTATTTTGACTTTTTTTTCCTCTTCGTGTGACAGGTCTTTGAACTTTTTGTCTTCCTTCCCCCATCCTCATACTACATTACTATATATATCTGACTTCTTTTATTTCCTTTCCTAAACTCATTTCAATACTTATCTTTGGCCTTTTGTTCACAAGAATATTATAGTAAGTGAGTACCCTCATTCCATTCCTCTCTTGGTAATTTTGTGGCAATTTTTCCTACTCTATGCTTATAAAAATGAAGAAGCATTTCATTAAATCTGATAGGCACAATGAGTCATTTAAGATAGTTATGAAACCCAATTCATAATAGTATGTCTTATTCCAATGTCCCTGGAGTTATTTATGTCCTAGGGAGGCAGAGTACTTTCTGTGTTCCAGAGGAGAAACAAAAAAGGAAAGAAAGAAAAGCTTTAGTTCTTCTAAATCAAATTAACTTTGAATTAGCCAGCACATAACAAAATGAGGAAATATTCTCGACACTTAAACACACACACATATAATCTCATATAAAACTCACTTCAAAATTTGCCTGAGAGCTTGTTTTTCCAATTGCATTGTGATCTCTTTCTCTAGAGACACAGTTTTCCCCAAGATAAGCTGTTATTTCAGTTGAAAAAAAACGTGATATACACTAAAACACACACACATTTGGCAACCATTTTAGTTTATAGCTTTAGAAGATCAACCAATAGTCTCCACATTTCTCTTCTTGCTCCTAGGGTCTCTGTTTTTAGCCATTCCCTGTTTCTCTCTCTCACTGTCCTCATTCCCATCTTACTTGTAGGGATAGATAACTTTTATAATTTACTTGTTGGTATCAATCGCCAAAAGTTCAAAGCCCAACTTTATAATGTTCTTTTTATCCTATTTACTGAGTGTTCTGGGCTGCATTATTATTCCAGCTAGATAGCTCTGTCATCATAGACAGCTCCAAGAGTTTCCTATAAGCAAGCCCAAGCACCTTTGACTTCCTTCTGATCCTGCCTTGTAATCCACCCTTTCAGTTCAGTTCAGTTCAGTCGCTCAGTCATGTCGGACTCTTTGCGACCCCATGAATCACAGCACGCCAGGCCTCCCTGTTCATCACCATCTCTCGGAGTTCACTCAGACTCACGTCCATTGAGTCCGTGATGCCATCCAGCCATCTCATCTTCTGTTGTTCCTTCTCCTCCTGCCCCCAATCCCTCCCAGCATCAGAGTCTTTTCCAATGAGTCAACTCTTCGCATGAGGTGGCCAAAGTACTGGAGTTTCAGCTTCAGCATCATTCCTTCCAAAGAAATCCCAGGGCTGATCTCCTTCAGAATGCACTGGTGGGATCTCCTTGCAGTCCAAGGGACTCTCAAGAGTCTTCTCCAACACCACAGTTCAAAAGCATCAATTCTTCGGCACTCAGCCTTCTTCACAGTCCAACTCTCACATCCATACATGACCACAGGAAAAACCATAGCCTTGACTAGACGGACCTTAGTCGGCAAAGTAATGCCTCTGCTTTTGAATATGCTATCTAGGTTGGTCATAACTTTCCTTCCAAGGAGTAAGCGTCTTTTAATTTCATGGCTGCAGTCACCATCTGCAGTGATTTGGAGCCCCCAAAATAAAGTCTGACACTGTTTCCACTGTTTCCCCATCTATTTACAATGAAGTGATGGGACTGGATGCCATGATCTTTGTTATCTTAATGTTGAGCTTTAAACCAACTTTTTCACTCTCCTCTTTCACCTTCATCAAGAGGCCCTTTAGCTCCTCTTCACTTTCTGCCATAAGGGTGGTGTCATCTGCATATCTGAGGTTATTGATATTTCTCCTGGCAATCTTGATTCCAGCTTGTGTTTCTTCCAGTCCAGCCTTTCTCATGATGTACTCTGCATAGAAGTTAAATAAGCATGGTGACAATATACAGCCTTGACGTACTCCTTTTCCTATTTGGAACCAGTCTGTTGTGCCATGTCCAGCTCCAACTGTTGCTTCCTGGCCTGCATACAGATTTCTCAAGAGGCAGGTCAGGTGGTCTGGGATTCCCATCTCTTTCAGAATTTTCCACAGTTTATTGTGATCCACACAGTCAAAGGCTTTGGCATAGTCAATAAAGCAGAAATAGATGTTTTTCTGGAACTCTCTTGCTTTTTCCATGATCCAGCGGATGTTGGCAATTTGATCTTTGGTCCTCTGCCTTTTCTAAAGCCAGCTTGAACATCAGGGAGTTCACAGTTCACATATTGCTGAAGCCTGACTTGGAGAATTTTGAGCATTACTTTACTAGCTTGTGAGAGGAGTGCAATTGTGTGGTAGTTTGAGCATTCTATGGCATTGCCTTTCTTTGGGATTAGAATGAAAACTGACCTTTTCCAGTCCTGTGGCCATGGCTGAGTTTTCCAAATGTGCTGGCATATTGAGTGCAGCACTTTCACAACATCATCTTTCAGGATTTGAAACAGCTCCACTGGAATTCTATCACCTCCACTAGCTTTGTTCATAGTGATGCTTTCGAAGGCCCACTTGACTTCACATTCCAAGATGTCTGGCTCTAGATGAGTGATCACATCATCATGATTTTCTGGGCCTTGAAGATCTTTTTTGTACAGTTCTTCTGTGTATTCTTGCCACCTCTTCTTAGTATCTTCTGCTTCTGTTAGGTCCATACCATTTCTGTCCTTTATCGAGCCCATCTTTGCATGAAATATTCCCTTGGTATCTCTAATTTTCTTGAAGAGATCTCTAGTCTTTCCCATTCTGTTCCTCTATTTCTTTGCATTGATGGCTGCAGAAGCCTTTCTTATCTCTTCTTGCTCTTCTTTGGAACTCTGCAGTCAGATGCTTATATCTTTCCTTTTCTCCTTTGCTTTTTGACTCTCTTCTTTTCACAGCTATTTTTAAGGCCTCCCTAGCCATTTTGCTTTTTTGCATTTCTTTTCCACGGGGATGGTCTTGATCCCTGTCTCCTGTACAATGTCATGAACCTCATTCCATAGTTCATCAGGCACTCTATCTATCAGATCTAGGCTCTTAAATCTATTTCTCACTTCCACTGTATAATCATAAGGGATTTGATTTAGGTCATACCTGAATGGTCTAGCGGTTTTCCCTACTTTCTTCAATTTCAGTCTGAATTTGGCAATAAGAAGTTCATGATCTGAACCACAGTCAGCTCCTGGTCTTGTTTCTGTTGATTGTATAGAGCTTACTCTACTTTTTCTATCCAGGGGAGAGGTTCTTCTGATAACTCTGGGCAGCCATGTGGAATCTCTTCCATGATAAGTGTTCTGGCCACCAGAATTTGCTTAACATTTCTGTTAAGTTCCTGATTTCTCTCTCTTGATTTCTCTCCTTTAATTATAGTCTCATTTTGATTAATTGAAATCTCTGGTATCAGGAGGTTCGATCCTTAATCTTGATGAATTTACATTTCTTCATGGCAACTACCAATTCCAACTGATAGGTCAGTCTTTTTGCTGAACCATTCACTCCAAGGAGGCTAAATTCACTTTCTTTCTCTATTTTCCAACTTTGACAACCATCTTCTGCCAATAGCATGTGCCACTCCCAATTAACTATAGATTTCTTTTTATCTTCCATACCTGCAGTGTAGCCTCAGTTGCTTCAGTCGTGTCCTGAGTGTAATCAGTCAGAAGATAAACAGCAAAAGATAGGAGTTGAATCACAATTTCACTTCGAAAATAGATACCCACAGGCTCCCTCTTCAATTGCACTTTATGAAATACCTTAATTTTAAATGCCCCTGTTTTGCTGTTGCATTTTTTAAAAAAATAAAGCTCATTATCTGAAGCACCATTAACCTTCAGCACCATTGACATATATATGATGCAGTCTCCATATTAAACACAAACTGTTCAGCAATTCCAGGACTGACCAATAAACAAGACATTTAGGAGGTGACCACAGTGAGATATACAGCTAGAGAGGGAGCCAGAGGCACTGATGGGGGATATTTTGGGGGAAGGTGGATGATGAGGGAGGGGAATAAAAATATTTCTGATTAGTGAGGGGCTTTGCTATAGTTAACCATTAGAGAAATATGAATATTTGTTGTTTTAGAACTATTAGTACCATGAGCCTTGAAGGCAGGAACTCAGAAGCACTGGTTGGATTGAATGGAACAGGAAGAACATGAGTAATAGAAATCTACTTTATCCAATAGTTGCACAGTTACCTTTAGCAGAGGTTCTAGTTCCTCCCTGTGGGTTTCCCAGGTGGCGCTAGTGCTTAAGAATTCGCCTACAATGCAGGAGACCCGGTTTCAATCCCTGGGTCCAGAAGATCCCCTGGAGAAGGGAATGGCTACCCACTCCAGTATCCTTGCCTGGAGAATCTCCATGAACAGAGAAGCCTGGCAGGCTACAGTCCATGAGGTCGCAAGGAGTGGTACACGACTGAGCGACTAAACGACAACCCTAAGCTCCTCCCACAGAAGTAAATGTGGCTGAGTTAGATTTTCTCTTTCATGGTTTCCCTGCCCCAAGCCTGTAATGACAGTGAAACCACGTTGACCATTGCTTGGGTCACTGTGTGGTTGAGGGTCCCCCTCCCCCGCTTCCAGCACACCCACCACGCCCCAGCAGCATCCATTCACAAACCTGAAATCCCACTCAAATTACAAAATCACAGATTTATTTATCTGCCTTATGGCACTGGGGCTTCAGAAAGTGAGTGTATAATCACAAGTGAAGTGAAGTGAAGTTGCTCAGCCGTGTCCGACTCTTTGCGACCCCATGGACTTTAGCCTACCAGGCTCCTCTGTCCAAGGGATTTTCCAAGCAATAGTCCTGGAGTGGATTGCCATTTCCTTCTCCAGGCGACCTTCCTAACCCAGGGATCGAACCTGGGTTTCCTGCATTGTAGACAGACGCTTTACTGTCTGAGCCACCAGGGAAGTATTATAATCACAGTCACACTGCAAATCCTAAAACTTAGAGTAATTGTTAGGTTAAGCATCAGCATCTTGACATGAGTTTGTAACTTTGAAGTACATTCTAGAATAATAATAACTGGATACAAATCTGAGATTCTGGGAAGAAGGTTGATCATTTTTGATGAGGGGAGATAGTAGTGTGAGCACAAGGCATAAAGTTCAGTCTCAGAGCATGGATCATTGTGGTGGAAGGCAGGAGGAATGACAGAGGCACCTCTGAGCAGCTACGGAAACAGAGGTTGGGAAGCAGTAGAGAGCAGAAAGTGATATAAAAAGAGAGGTAGGAGCACGAAGAGGAAATATAAATGATAAAACAGCCAGTAGATAGGGAAAAGAGAACAAAACTGGATTAAACAAAGTCTAGGTTTACTGGTATGGACTAGTAGGCTACTGTCCTGAATGCTTTATGACACAACACATTTTCTGAGACTGAATTGTTGTTGATATTAACTCAATTAAAATTTGATTGCCTGCTTTATGTCATGCACTGTGCTAGATATACAGCAATGACAGAGACGCTAATGGGACTT
This sequence comes from Nanger dama, assembly GCA_917880005.1. NCBI lineage: Eukaryota > Metazoa > Chordata > Mammalia > Artiodactyla > Bovidae > Nanger > Nanger dama. The sequence goes on from CAKJTW010000089.1 coordinate 1,516,818, forward strand.
CCATTCTGGTAAAGGTTACCTGGAATTGCAATCAGTGTATGGGACAGAAGATGGTGGGTAGATCATTGTGTAAAGGAGTAGTGGGGAGGTGCCTAATCCAGTCTTGGGTTGAGGCATGGAAAGCTTCTGAGAGGAAAATACTTCTAAGCTGATGCCTGAAGAATCAGTAGAAGTATGTCAAGAGAATATCGTGGAGATGAAAAGAGAGTTTCAGTTGGGAGAAATAGCCTACACACAAGTCTAGAGGCAAAGTGTTTGTATTTCAGGGAACTAAGAAGAACCTGACTGGAGCACACAGTGCAGGTGGAGGGAGGGGAAAATTAGGTTGGAAAAAAAGCTGGGGTCATATCATGAAAGAGCCATGTTAATTTATTTATACTTTATCTTAAGAGCTATAGGAAGTCATTTCACTTCAGTCTTCCCTGGCCAATATTCTGCGGTCAGGCCCTTCCAACTTATTTTGGCCAGTTGTCATTCTTCTGTCTAGGAGACACTCAGTTGTATAGAGGTTTGGCCATCATGGATTAAAATCTTCAAAGCACCAATGTGAAATACTTTTTATTACCTGTTGAAGTTAATATGAGAAGTTTATAGACTCCCTGGGAAGGTCATCTGACTCAAGATAGAAAGTATTACCCAGGGAATTTAATGTTGATATCTGTCTGACCCACAAATAGGACACTTTGAACTCTTATGTCCCTTCTGACTTGAGTGCCTGTGATTTTTGGCCTAGATATTCTGCCTTTCACTTCTGTACTCTTTCTGTCACCCCCAGCTACCTGCCTAAGTGTGAGGATAGTAGAAGGTACAAACTACTGATACAACTACATGGGCAATAAGCCCAGCTTCATCCAACTTGGGAAGACAACTTACTCCATCTTCTCAGTTATCTTCGAAACCAATTAAGGTCTTCCTTACCCTGCTTATTTAAGCCAGATGCCTCTTCTGATTGCAGTCTGTCCTCCTCCTGTCTAAGCTCCTCTGGTTGTTCAGGAGGTCTGTCTCCTCTGGTGCAGAGCACCTACTGAATTTACAGACCCTCTTTCTTTCCCTCGCCTCCGATACACTCTTAGAAACTTAGATTCTGCTTTGGACTGTGGTTTGCAGTAACCTACAGGCACCTTCAACTTTCCAGAGGAGCTGGAAAGGCTTCTTTCTTGTGGCCTTTTGATAATCTTATTTAAATAAGTTAAGACCATTGAGGCAATGTCATTGAAGGGGAAGAAAATGTACATCAACAGATCTGACTCTTAGTTATGCTCTTCTCTGCCCTGAGCTGTGGGATCTTGTAATTCACTTATTTATTTTTTCTGTCTTGGTTTCCCCTTGAAAAAGAAATAATGGATATGACAGTACTCTGAAAAGTACAATATTCAGAAATGATAAGGTAATAATTATAAAATCGTTATCACCATATACAGACCTGAAATATGCAATACAGGTCATACACTCAGGTACATGCATTGGCAGGTGGCTTCTTATAAGCTCTGAACATACCACAGGCCTCTCCCTGCTCAGGAAAGATGAAGCATGATCCTGGAAACTACAGCAGGATATACACTCACGTAATTAAGCTTCTCCATCTGGACAGCTATTCTGCATTCCAGAGTTACGTTTCTATTTATTCAGTGGCTTATTTCATCAATATGCTAGGCCACCTTCCCAGGCTGACACACACCTTCATGTGCCCCTGCCTGCCAAATTATTCTTTTGAAGGCATCCCTCCCTTTTCTTTGTATCCATACTCCATACGTTGTGCAAATTTCATATCTGTTTGCGTTTGCAGCATTCACAAATCTTACCTGTATTTTTTCTCTGTGTGTACCTGATAGTAACAGAATAAAAATGACAAGTCTTTCTTCTTTGCTTGAGGACCTGAGGTGTCAAGTGGCAAGACTGGAATTCTGGTCTGTGAGGCAGCTTTGAGCAGCCCTGAAATGGAATCCTAAGAGGCCAGTTCTGACTCCAACAAACAGGGTATGGCTCCCAGTTAGGGGGTAAGGAAGATGATTAGAGAGTTGCCTTTTAGGCCACTTGTCCTTCTGGGATCACAGCTGAAAAGCAAGGCAGCTGTACAAAGGGCTGCTAACGGTCAAAACAGCTGCTATATACCCTAATATTCATATCCTTTACACAGGAAGAAAATGCCTTCATCCTCACCCTATGTCAGTACGGTTTTATCCTGTATACAGTTCTTGCAGAATTGGACATTTTCTTCCCCTGTCTATAGTAGAGTAGAAGCTGCAAAAACAGGAAACAGAGAATAGAAGTCCCCCATTCCTAGTGCTGGGTTATTAATGTCAGACATGCTGACAGCTGCAGAGTGGCACACGAGTACAAAGTAGTAACTAAAAAGACCAAAGAATAGAAAACTAAAGTTGTTTGGGAACTTTGAGTGCCAAGGAAAATAGTAATACCTGTTTTCAGAGTCCCTAAAGGCATCATTACATGAAAGCACCATACTATACTTAATGACACTAAGTTGTCAGGAAGAAAAAGACCAAATTACATTATATATCTTCTCTTTAAGTAAGCATAAACCTCTATTTGTGTGTAATTTTAAAAGAAAACAGAATATAATTTAAAAAATCTGAAATTCAAGAATATAATTTCTTTCATTGATTCTTTCATTCATGAAGTATGAATTGAAGACTCTGCTATATATCAGGCATGGGGGATAGAATGGTGAACAAGACATAGCCCATGCCACCTTGAAGATCACATTCTAGTGGGAAAGACTGACAAGGTAACAAGTGATTAACAAGCAAGGTGAAAAGAAATCACTTGGGAGGGACACTTAACTTGGACATTAGCATTCAGGGAAAGCTTACTGGAGGATATGATGTCCAAGTTAATAAATAAATCAGACGAAAGTAAGTGGAGATAAAGAGTTCTATGCAGTGTGTGCCTGCTAAGTTGCTTCAGTCGTGTCTGACTCTTTGCGACCCCATGGACTGTAGCACACCAGGTTCCTCTGTTCATGGGATTCTCCAGGCAAGAATACTGGAGTGTGTTGCCATGACCTTCTCCAGTTCTATGCAGAGGCAGCATCATATACGATAGGCTGAAAATGAAAGAGAATATGGCTCATTTCTGGAAATGCCAGTAGTTTGGTGAGAAGGGAAAGATGGACAAGTACCAGAAAATAGGTTAGGATGTTTGATGTTTTCATAAAGAACAATGGGAAGCCATTGAAGAGTTTTCAGTTCCTGAATAATGAGAATCGTTTGCTTTTTTTAATTTAAAATATTTATTCTGGCTTCCCTGGTGGTTCAGATGGTAAAGCATCTGCCTGCAATGCGGGAGACCTGGGTTCGATTCCTGGGTTGAGAAGATCCCCTGGAGAAGGAAATGGCAATCCACTCCAGCACTCTTACCTGGAAAATCCCATGGACGGAGGAGCCTGATAGGCTACAATCTATGGGCTCGCAAAGAGTCGGACACGACTGAGCAACTTCACTTTCACTTTCACAGCGTAGTTAATAGATTGGAAGGAGCAGGACTAGAGACAAGGAGACTACAGTTGGGTGGCTGTTTAAGTAACCCAGGTGAAAGAAATGGAAGCCTATTCTAAGATAGTGTCTGTATATATGGAGAGAAGATGGATTTGAAAGAGACTTAGAAATAGCACTGATAGGATATTGTGCGAGAGAGAGAGAGGAGTCAAGGATAATGTCTAAGTTTTTGTATGGTGGCATGGTGGTAGACAGTGGCAGTGCTATTTTCCTTAACATCCCTACTTAGCTACCCACTAGCTATGAAATCAAATTCAGCTTCCTCATTTTTAAAATGAGTAATTTAGATTATTGGTTCTCAATGGGATTCCCAGGTGGAGCAGTGGTAAAGAATCCACCTGCCAGTGTAGGAGACACAGATTCAACCCCTGGGTCAGAAAGATCCCCTGGAGAAGAAAATGGTACCCCACTCCAGTATTCTTTCCTGGAGAATCCCATGGACAGAGAAGCCTCGTGGGCTATAGTCCCTAGGGTTGCAAAGAGTTGGCCACGGCTGAGTGACTGAGCACACACTCATGTTGGGTCTCATTAGAGGAGATTTTGTCCCTCACTCAGGATACATTTGGCAGTATCTGGAGACATTTTGGAGAAGGAAATGGCAACCCACTCCAGTATTCTTGCCTGGAGAATCCCAGGGACAGAGGAGCCTGGTGGGCTGCCATCTATGGAGTCGCACAGAGTTGGACACAACTGAAACAACTTAGCAGCAGCAACAGAAGACATTTTGCCTGTCACATTCGGGGCGGGGTGGGGGAAAGGGAGGTGTTACTAGCATTGAATGAGTAGAAGTTAGAAATGCAGCTAAAGATCCTACAGTGCACAGGAAAGTCTTTTTACCTCATCTAAAATTATTTGGTCCCCTACTATATAGCACATGGAACTCTACTCAATGCTATGTGCTAGCCTGGATGGGAGGGGAGTTTGGGGCAGGATGGATACGTGTATATGTATGGCTGAGTCCCTTCACTGTTCACCTGAAACCACTGCAATATTGTTAATCTGTTATGTCCCAGTGCAAAATAAAAATTTAAAGTTTGAAAAAGAAAAGAAAAGAAATTATTTGGTCCCAAATGTAAATAGTGCCAAAGTTTTGAAGCCCTGGGAGAGATAATGTAAAGGGTTTGGATTAGATAAACGCAAAAGTCTAGTCGAAGCTTTTGAGTTGTGTATACTTTGACACTGTAAGGAATCAACTTTTAGTGACTCTCTTCTGGAAGACTCTTCTATCAGGTGGATAAATGAGGCATTACTAGAATTATATGACTGATAATAACTGGACATTGGTGGATATAATCCAGGTGAATCATGTACTGTAGATATTTGGAGTATGTGTGCACATGGCACTTAGAAGGTATCTGGAAACTTACTCCAATCTTCCAGAGACCTAGAGTGCTTTCTATCTGCATTCTTTTTTTCCCCAAAAATGCAATGTGCCCACTTATACTTTAGTGCAAAGGAACAGGAAAGAGATAATGGGGCAATGGCAGCTCCTGCCTGAGCTGTGTATCTCCTACAATCATCCTTGTTCCTTGTTGTCAGAAACCCTGATGTACAGCATTTAGCTACATGTATAGGACTAGAGGTGGATCCCCACAGAGTGTCTACCCCAGGCCAAGATATTTTATTAACTTTTGGCTTTAGAATGTAGCTTACATTTTGATAACAGGTGCTGCCCTCCATTCTGTATAAGAAATACCCTTCCTGAAGGTGTGTCTCCCACTCTTAGGGGCTTCTTTATAGACAGGGCATAAAATTCAGACCATTTGTGTAAGGCTATAGAGTTCTTAGTCCTTACTCAAGGCCTTCATGGCACATGGTAAGCATTCAATAAATAAATGCTTGTTGAGTGAATGAATGAGATCCCTACATTTTGGGGGCCAAAGAGGAACCTCTCAGTCCCTTGAAAGGAAAAAAGGAGAAAGACAAATCTATCTTTTTTAAATTGTTAAATTTATTTTTAACTTTTTATTCTGTATTGAAGTATAGTTTATTAACAATGCTGTGATAGTTTCAGGTGGATAGCAAAGGGACTCAGCAATATATGTATACATGTATCCATTTTCTCCAAAACTCCCTTCCCATCCAGGCTGGCACATAACATTGAGCAGAGTTCTCTGTGCTAAACAGTAGGTCCTTGTTGTTTATCCATTTTAAATATAGCAGTATGTACATGTCCATTCCAACTGGCCAATTACCCCTTCCCCACATCCTTCCCCACTGATAACCATAAATTTGTTCTCTAAGTCTGTACATCTCTTCCTGTTTTATAAGTAAGTTCAGACAAATCTACTTTTTATTAGTAGATATTTACTGAGTTCTCATTATGTGGCAATGCTGTTCAAAGTACTTAGGATTTTCACATTATGAACCCTCACCAGATACTGAATTTACTGGAACTCTTACCATGGACTTCCGAGAGTCCAGAACTATGAGAAGTAAATTTATGTTGTTTATAAACTATATAATCTGTGATATTTTTGTCATGGCAGCCGAAGTGGACAAAGACAATAACTTATGTTTTAATATCTTTAGATAGAAGCTAGAAGGCCACCTAGGAGTCTGTTGCAATGCTGCTGCTGCTAAGTCGCTTCAGTCATGTCTGACTTTGTGTGACCCCAGAGACGGCAGCCCACCAGGCTCCCCCGTCCCTGGGATTCTCCAGGCAAGAACACAGGAGTGGGTTGCCATTTCCTTCTCCAATGCATGAAATTGAAAAGTGAAGTCACTCAGTCGTGTCCGACTCCTAGTGACCCCATGGACTGCAGCCTACCAGGCTCCTCCATCCATGGGATTTTCCAGGCAAGAGTACTGGAGTGGGTTGCCATTGCCTTCTCCCCACTGCAATAATCAGAGGCAAGTAATTAATTGTTGCTATTGTTCAGTCTCTAAGTCTTGTCTGACTCTTTGTGACCCCGTGGACTGAAGCATGCCAGGCTTCCCTGTCCTTCACTATTTCCAAGAGTTTGCTCAAACTCATGTCCACTGAATCCATCCAACCATCCAGCCATCTGATGGCCATCTAGCCATCTCATCCTCTGTCATCCCCTTCTCTTCTTGCCGTCAGTCTTTCCCAGCATCAGGGTCTTTCCCAATGAGTCAGCTCTTCCCATCAGATGGCCAAAGTGTTTGCTGGATCTTCAGTATCAGTCCCTCCAATGAATATCCAGGGTTGCTTTCCTTTAGGATTAACTAATTTGATCTCCTTGCTGTCTAAGGGACTCTCAAGAGTTTTCTCCAGCACCACAGTTTGAAAGCATCAATTCTTCAGTGCTTAGCTTTCCTTATGGTCCAACTCTCACATTCATACATGACTATTGGAAAAACCATAGCTTTGACTATATGCACCTTTGTCAACAAAGTGATGTCTCTGCTTTTTAATATGCTGTCTAGGTTTGTCATAGCTTTTCTTCCAAGGAGCAAACATCTTTTAATTTTATGGCTATAGTCACCACACACAGTGATATTGGAGCCCAAGAAAATAGAATCTGTCACAGCTTTCACTTTTTCCCTTTCTATTTGTCATGAAGTGATGGGACAAGATGCCATGATCTTTGTTTTCTGAATGTTGAGTTTTATGCTAGCTTTTTCACTCTCCTCTCTCACCTTCATCAAGAGGCTCTTTAGTTCCTCTTCATTTTCTGCCATAAGGGTGGTGTCATCTGCATATATGAGGTTATTGATATTTCTCCCAGCAATCTTGATTCCAGCTTGTGAGTCATCCAGCCCAGCATCTCGCACAATGTACTCTGCGTATAAGTTAAATAAGCAGTGTGACAATATACAGCCTTTACATAGTCCTTTCCCAATTTTGAGCCAGTCGGGAAAGGAGTACATCAAGGTAATAATGCTGGTCAAAACCAACAAGGCAGTAGTGGATGTGGTAAGAAATGAGTGGACTCTGGATGTATTTTGAAGATGGAGCCAACAGGTTTGCTGACAGATTGAATGTGGCTGCAAGAGAAGAGGGCACTCCAGAATGACTCTTAAGTTTTGAACCTGAGCAATAGGAAATATGAAGTTTTCGAACTTCGAACTGAGATGAGGAAAGCTGTGCATGAATTGAAATTCAGTTTTAGACAAGTGAGTCTGAGATATATATTAGACATCTAAGTGAAGGTGTCCAGAAGGCAGCTTAGAGAGAGGCGTGAGATAAAGATGTGAAAGCCATGAGACTGGATGAGATTATTAAGGAAGGGTGTATAGATAGAGAAAAAAAAATCTAGATTCAACATTAATAGACCTTTGTCATTTGACCAGGGGTGGGGGCTGACTCTGCCTGTTTACTTTTCATGGAGTGACATTGCAGCAGTCAACCCGCCCCCCAGCAGCCTCGAGAATGGGGCTTAGAACTTTAGAACCTTCACTCTCTACATTAGGTCTTACTGTGCATGCTCCTTTCATAGAAACAATAGCTAAATCTTCATGTGATGTTTAAACCTTTAAGAGGTTACTTGGTTATAAATATTTATCATTTCCTCCAGGCTAATATAATAATGATTATTAATCCTAGCTGAATAAGAATCCATTGTTACCAGGGTGAGGGGGAAATTTTTTTTCCCTCTGTATAATTCATATGCAAATATTTTGAAAAGCAGTTTGAAATGCAAGCTGCCACCTGTGAGTTTGCTTTTTGCAATGAAGAGTAAGTCACCAATGTCCCCTGAATTCTGAGAAGAGCAAGCATTTACCTCACTCCATGCATCTTGTTTGCAGGTTGAAAAGTTCCTATAGTAGGTGTTACTCTAGGTAGGAGATTCACTCCCAAAGCTGTTGCTTGGTGTTTATCATCATTTCAAAGGATATTTCTCTTCCTTTGAGGGCATTGATCTTAACTCCTCTTGGGGTGCAGACACAGAGATAGAAACATAAAGGAGGAATGAGAAAAGGTGAGGCAGCAAGTACTGGGGTGAGGCATTGCTCTAAGGTCACCATATTCCTTGCCTTGCCTCTCAGAGAGGAATGCATCCAGCATTGGTTCTAATTCCCTTGAAACTGTGTAGGTATATTTCACATTGTAATCAGTAAATTAACCTTGATGTCTAAGTTCTGTGGTTCTGGTGACTATGGTCATTCACATGTACAGGCTCTAGGTACAGGGGCACACATGCTGCCTAAGATAACAGTTTTCATACCCAGATGAATGTACCCTTGGGGATACATGAAGACTTCCTAGGGGACACACAGACACAATTTTAAGACAATCGGCTGCCAGATTCTCAATTTTCATAAGTGCTTTTTCCTAAAATAGATGTATAGTTGGAGAGTCACACTAGTTCTCCTTTTGTACCTCTTCTTTCAAAGTCAATCTTCTGCTCTGCATAAGAAAGGCATACCCCTTACTCATCTGAATTATTATGCTCTGTTCCACCCTCTGACTATTGTTAAAGAATGCAATGTTTTGAATAGAGGGTCTTGTGAGAATAAACATAGAACCTTGGTAAGAAATGCCTTTTATAAATTCGCATATACTATTAACCAGAACCTATCTTCTGCTTGCTGTTAATTTCCACAAAGTACATTAAAGTCTTAAAAGCATAACATCTACCTATATATAGAAGTAGGACAAAATGTTCCCCAAATGTACAGTCTAGTATGTAATGATTTGAACTTTAGAATATCAGGTTCATTTCATTAGGGTTAATTTCTCCCTCTCAGGTATGTTCTATTTCTGTCAAATTGTTTTTAATCATGAAATGAAATTATTGACCTACCTATGTACAATAATTCTCAAATATCTGTCTCTCTATTCATCTGTCATACCATTTAAAGGTACTTTAAAACCATCTGAAATTGAAATTTAACATTAAATATTTAGATCCTAATTCACAGCTGATGGGGAAAAATATATGCACACTTTTAAATTTTGAGTTGTTCATTCTCCAATTTTGTCTAATTTCATAGACAATGTGCTTCTAAGTGAAAGTTATATATGCAACTAATGTTTTTATCTTTATAAATAAATTGCTTTTGTTAATTCATAAATATATACAGAGAAGTGTGCAAACAATAAAGGTACATCTTTATAAATTATCACAAAGTCAATAGACCCATGTAACCAGTCAAAACTTGAAAACATTTTCAGCTCTACAAAAAGCCCCTTGAGCTTTCCAATCACTATCTCATTCTTCCTCCCTGTAGGTAACCACACTCCTGAATTATAAAAGCATAGATTTATCTGTTTTTTTTTAAACTTTTTATTTAAGTTGAATCATACAGCATGTATTCTAATGTGCCTTGTTTCTTTTATTCAACATTATATTTGAGGCATTCATCCATGTTTTTTTGTGTGGCAGTATCCATTTATTTCCATAGATATATAATATTCTATTAAATGAACATAAGAAAATATATTCATCTTTTCTACTATTGATGGACATTCAACATTTCTACTGTTTCCAGTTTGGGGCTATTAAAAGCAATGCTACTACTCTTGTGAGAGTTGTGAGTTAAGTTTAACTGGGGGCAATATGAGGACTGCATCCTGGGAGACAGCACCTCAGATAGCTCTGAGAAATTTCTCCAAAGATGTAGAGAGAAAGAACAGTATAAATGTGCTTTTGCTAAAGGGGGAGTACATGCAATCAAACACATATTTTTGATAGAAAGTTTCTACTGGTCTCATTAAGTTTCTGCTAGTCATGGGGGAAAAAAAAAAAAAAACAAACAGTCACCATGACAGATTTCAATGCTTTTCTAGATATGAAGAATACAGGAATTGGGCCCATAAAATCAGCTTCTGAGAATATATGACTATCTGAAGACCTGTCTTGCCAGTTTTCCTGGAGCACAGATTGCCTCATTTCTGCTGCTCTCCACCCTGAACTCCTTCAGGAGGTGCAGCAGCATACGACTTAATCCTTGTAGAGGTAATTGGCAAGCACCCATGGCAAGTGTCAACTTGCCAAAAGAGAAAGAGGATTTTCTACCTACCCCCTCATCCAGAAACAGATAGGAATTCCTTCTGCTTTGGGCCCAGAATCAATGGATTTTTGCTTGCACTTTATGGGCGAAAGGGTTACTTGCTCTTCTACCAATACCTTGACCTTTACTTTGTAGGAAAGAAGGATGCTGGGAAGTAACTGGACATCTTGCTTAACTGTCAAGCAGCAGCTAATTACATACTGCATCACCAAGGGGGTGAAAATGGGGAATTCTCTCAGTCCTCCACCATACCTCCAATGTTCTTCCAAATACCTGGAGATTTCCACAGATGTGAACTTATGAATCAATGAGAGCTCTTCTTGTGTCAAGAACTTGTTGTTATTCCAAATTGATTGTCATCTATACTTGCCTTTAAGGATTTCATAAAATTCCAGCTGATTGCATCTTACCATTTTGCTTGGTGGCCATTTTTTTCTCTTATGCTCTGCCAAAAAGTGGAAAAGTTCTGTTTCATCTCTCCTTAGAGACACTTGCCACTTTGGTATGTTTATTTGGTTACTTTGATACCTCAACTCTATGATAGGCTCAAAAAAAAAGTTATTTGGTAAATTATCCATCTTCCCTGAACTGAGAGTGGGAGCAGTTTCCTCTTGTGGCTTTCTATGTCCTAAGCATGAGCGGAACTCTCACATCATTACTATGGACATTCTTGTACATATCACTGGTATACTCATGTATACCTTTCTGTTGGGTACATACCTAGAAGTAGAATTCTTGAGTCATGCATGCGTGTGTTCAACTTTAGTACATACTGTCAGTTTTCCAAAGTGTTTTATCAATTTAGAATCCTAGCAGTGTGTAAGAGTTCTAGCCAACACTTGGTAACACCATTTGTTGTTATTTGGGCCATTCCTATAGGCATATAAAGATAATTCATTGTGGTTTAATTTTAATTTCTCTATTGAGTACATTTTCATTTGCATAATTTTATTTCTTTTGCCCTTTGTGGGAATTCTTTCTGTATTTAGAAATGAGCTCTTAAAAGTCATATGTGCTTCAGACATTGTTTCTCACTTTGTGGCCTGCTTCTTTGGTCTCTTAATGGTGCCTTTTTAAAAAGAAAATTGACTGAGATGTAATTTATATACAATAAGTATAATACAATACTATCCTGTCCTGGGCTCACTCCTACGCTACATTCCACAATTGGTCTAACTGCTGGGTCTGTGGGGTGCTCACCTCTTCATCAGTGGAAGACTTCCCATGGTGGGCATCTCCACTTCAAGGAAAGGATTTTCTCCAAGTCTGTGAATACCTTTGACAACAACAATCATATGTGATGCCTCTTCTTAATCTGATGCCATCTAACAGTCTTAAGATGGACTGGTGCAACACTTTGTACCTTAACTGTGGACATAATGTGACTTAAATTTGCTGATGGTTCTGTTTTGCTATTTGCTCCCTGCATCTGTAACTGTGTGGCTGGATTTATTTCTAGCCACATGAAGGCTTTCAAGTTACAAATGTTCGCTCAAACTCCTGCCACTGTGGCAGCTTCCTTCAATTACTACTTGGGGCCCCTGGATCAGAGACCCTCAGTATGAGAGTTAGGAGAATATGTTTCCTCACCAATTTAGGAATGATGCCCCTTTCCCTAGGCAACATAATTCTAAAATAAAAGGGGGAATGAGAGGGTAACATGTAGGAAGGCTCAGTTCAGTTCAGTTCAGTTCAGTTCAGTTGCTCAGTTGTGTCTGACTCTTTGCAACCCCATGAATGGCAGCACACCAGGCCTCCTTGTTCATCACCATCTCTCGGAGTTCACTCAGACTCATGTCCATTGAGTCAGTGATGCCATCCAGCCATCTCATCCTCTGTCGTCCCCTTCTCCTCCTGCCCCCAATCCCTCCCAGCATCAAAGTCTTTTCCAATGAGTCAACTCTTATCATGAGGTGGCCAAAGTACTGGAGTTTCAGCTTTAGCATCATTCCTTCCAAAGAACTCCCAGGACTGATAAAGGTCTCCAAATGGCTGCAAGTGTCAGACATTTTTTATCTCTCAAGCAGCAAGAGGAAACAAACTGCATGTCAGATTTTTGGCTTCCCTGATAGTTCAGTTGGTAAAGAATCCCCCTGAAATGCAGGAGATCCCAGTTCAATTCCTGGGTCAGGAAGATCCCCTGGAGAAGGGATAGGTTATCCACCCCAGTATTCTTGGGCTTCCATTATGCCTTAGCTGGTAAAGAATCTGCCCACAATGCGGAAGACCCCTGGGAAGATCCCCTGGAGAAGGGAAAGGCTACCCACTCCAGTATTCTGGCCTGGAGAATTCCATGCACTGTATAGTCCATGGGGTCACAAAGAGTCGGACATGACAGAGCTACTTTAAATGTAAATAATAATAATAATACAATACATGCATACAATTAAATGTACCCATTTTAAATTTATCATTCAATGAATTCTGACAAATGGATATGCCACCACAATCAAGGTAAAGAAAATTTCTATCACTGAAAAATTATCTTCTCCCTCTTCCTAGTCTGTTCTCATCCCCACCACTGACTCCTGTCAATCATTTGTCTACTTAGATTTATCTTTTCTAGAATTTCTCATTTAAAAAAATTTAGTATATTTTGTTTCTTTTTTTTCTCAATGTAATTTTTTGAGATTCACCAGTGTCATTTTTTTCAGTAGTTTATTCCTTTTTATTGCTAAATAGTTTAGTGTTCACTTTTGATGGGTATATTATGATATTCTCTTTATATAAATTAAGCCAATTTATCAATCATTTCTTTTATTGTTCATGTTTTTGAGCCCATTTTGTCTAAGAAATGTTTGCCTACCCTAAGTTAATGAGGATTTTTTTAATGTTATCTTCTAGTTCAGTTCAGTTCAGTCACTCAGTCGTGTCTGACTCTTTGCGACCCCATGAATCGCAGCACACCAGTCCTCCTTGTTCATCACCATCTCTCGGAGTTCACTCAGACTCATGTCCATTGAGTCAGTGATGCCATCCAGCCATCTCATCCTCTGTCGTCCCCTTCTCCTCCTGCCCCCAATCCCTCCCAGCATCAAAGTCTTTTCCAATGAATCAACTCTTCGCATGAGGTGGACAAAGTACTGGAGTTTCAGCTTTAGCATCATTCCTTCCAAAGAACACCCAGGGCTGATCTCCTTCAGAATGGACTGGTTGGATATCCTTGCAGTTCAAGGGACTCTCAAGAGTCTTCTCCAACACCACAGTCCAAAGCATCAGTTCTTTGGTGCTCAGCCTTCTTCACAGTCTGACTCACACATCCATACATGACCACGGGGAAAACCATAGCCTTGACTAGACGGACCTTAGCCGGCAAAGTAATGTCTCTGCTTTTGAATATGCTATCTAGGTTGCTCATAACTTTTCTTCCAAGGAGTAGGCGTCTTCTAATTTCATGGCTGCAGTCACCATCTGCAGTGATTTTGGAGCCTCCAAAAATAAAATCTGACACTGTTTCCACTATTTCCCCATCTATTTCCCATGAAGTGATGGGGCCTGATGCCATGATCTTCGTTTTCTGAATGTTGAGCTTTAAGCCAACTTTTTCACTCTCCTCTTTCACCTTCATCAAAAGGCCCTTTAGCTCCTCTTCACTTTCTGCCATAAGGATGATATCATCTGCATATCTGTGGTTATTGATATTTCTCCTGACAATCTTGATTCCAGCTTGTGTTTCTTCAAGTACAGCGTTTCTCATGATGTACTCTGCATATAAGTTAAATAAGCATGGTGACAGTATACAGCCTTGACATACTCCCTTTCCTATTTGGAACCATTCTATTGTTCCATGTCCAGTTCTAACTGTTGCTTCCTGACCTGCATACAGATTTCTCAAGAGGCAGGTCAGGTGGTCTGGTATTCCCATCATTTTTAAGAATTTTTCACAGTTTATTGTGATACACACAGTCGAAGGCTTTGGCATAGTTGATAAAGCAGAAATAGATGTTTTTCTGAAACTCTCTTGCTTTTTCCATGATCTAGCAGATGTTGACAATTTGATCTCTGGTTCCTCTGCCTTTTCTAAAGCCAGCTTGAACATCAGGGAGATCACGGTTCAAGTACTGCTGAAGCCTGACTTGGAGAATTTTGAGCATGACTTTACTAGCTTGTGAGATGAGTGCAATTGTGTGGTAGTCTGAGCATTCTTTTGCATTGCCTTTCTTTGGAATTGGAATGAAAACTGACCTTTTCCAGTCCTGTGGCCACTGCTGAGTTTTCCAAATTTGCTGGCATATTGAGTGCAGCACTTTCACAACATCATCTTTCAGGACTTGAAACAGCTCAACTGGAATTCCATCCTCTCCACTAACTTTGTTCATAGTGATGCTTTCTAAGGCCCACTTGACTTCAGATTCCAAGATGTCTGGCTCTAGATTAGTGATCACATCATCATGATTATCTGGGTCATGATCTTTTTGTACAGTTCCTGCATGTATTCTTGCCACCTCTTCTTAATATCTTCTGCTTCTGTTAGGTTCATACAATTTCTGTACTTTATCGAGCCTATCTTTTCATGAAATGTTCCCGTGATATCTCTAATTTTCTTGAAGAGATCTCTAGTCTTTCCCATTCTGTTGTTTTCCTCTATTTCTTTGCATTGATCGTGGAAGAAGGCTTTCTTAGAAGCTTTGCTATTTCTCCTTAACATATTTAGATAAAAATTTACCTGGAATAATTTTTGTGTCTATATTGAGATGGGGTCAGTTTTCATATTCACTGTAGATACCTAAATTACCTAATACTATTCCTTGAAATAAACTGTGTTTTTATTCAGTGCCACCTTGGTTATTAATCAGTTGTCCATACATACACTCTGAGTTTGTTTGCATACACTGTATTCTGTTCTGTTGATCTACTCTGTCTGTCTTTATGTCAATACCATACTGCCTTGATTTGAATAGCTGAGAAAATAAGGTTAAGTCATCCAACTTTTTCCTCTTCAAAATTTCCTTGCATGTTCTTGATCTCTTGTACCTCTGTATACATGTTAGAATTACCTTGTCATTTATTTTTCTACAAAAATATCTGTTGCAGTTTTCATTGATTTATAGACTGATGTCATAATTAACATTTTCACAGTATGAGTCTCCCAATCCATGAACATGGAAGATCTCTGTTTATTTAAATCATTTACATTCTAGCTCCAAAGATTTCTAAGATTTTCTGTGTAGACATCTTGCATATCTTCTGCTAGATTTACTCCTAGCTAAAGTAGAAACTGTGGTGTTCTAGTCATATTTCCTCCTTCAATATTAAGGAGCTCATTTCCCCTAGCTGCTGGGAATTTTGAGGGCTAAGAGGACTATTGGCTGAGTCTTTTCCAGGAATTACTTTCGGCTGAAGAGAGGTACCTAGTTGTCTCAGCCCTCTCCTAATGACTGGTTGATACAGGAGAGTAGTTATAAGAATTTGTTCCCTTTCTGCAAGAGTACAGTGTTAAATAAAATATTAAATATCAGTTAAATTTGAATTTCAGATGAACAAAAATTTTTGCATCAATGTTTAAACGTACTTAACAAAAAATTACCCCATCTTCATCCAAAATTCAAATTTAACTGAGCAGAATACTTTTTGTTTTGTTTTAGTTTTTAACTTAATCTGTCAATGCTACACAAGTGTGGACAACAATTAAGTGCCATCTAAGCTTCAGAGAGTCCCTTGAGTTTGGAGGAGGCTCTGAGATTTCCTGGTGGCTCAGATAGTAAAGAATCCACCTTCAATGGAGGAGACCTGGGTTTGATCCCTGGGTCGGAAAGATCCCCTGGAGGAGGGCATGGCAACCTATTCCAGTATTCTTGCCTGGAGAATCCCCATGGACAGAGGAGTCTGGCAGGTGGCAGTCTATGGGGTTGCAAAGAGTTGGACATGACTAAGTGACTAAGCACACACATACTGTTGCTATAGCATTACACTTCAACTCCTTTCTTTGCATAATTCTACTTTTTAGACTCTTCCATAAGTGCTGACCCTGAGGGTACTTCACAGTAATTTTATAGGAATACAGATATTTGTTTCAGTTAGTATGAAGAGTGGTCTTCCACTAGGCTTGCCCAGTGGGGAAAGAATCAGTGGTAAAGAATCCGCCTGCAGTGCAGGAGATGCAGGAGCCCTGGGTTTATCCCCGGTCAGGGAGATCCCATGAAGGAGGGCATGCAACCCTTTCCAATATTCTTGCCAGGAAAATCCCATAGATAGAGGAGCCTGGCAGGCTATGGCCCATGGAGTCTTAAAGAGTCAGACACAACTAAAGAGACTGAGCATACCCAGCACATGAGTGGTCAGAGGATGCAGACTAAAACTGGAATTGGGGACCTGAATCGCTCACTGGGATTCTGACAATTAGGATTTCATCACTAGCAGTAAGATGGAATAGCTGGCATGCTGTAGTAGTGTAACTGTTAAAACTTTCATTTGTGGTGAACAGGATAGAAGTAAGTGAAAGTTGCTCAGTTGTGTCCAATTCTTTGTGACCCCATGGACTATACAGTCCATGGAATTCTCCAGGCCAGAATACTGGAGTGGGTAGCCTTTCCCTTCTCCAGGGGATCTCCCCAACCCAGAGATCGAACCCAGGTCTCCCGCACTGTGGGCAATTCTTTACCAGCTGAGCCACAAGGGAAGCCCAAACAGGATAGGATACTAGTTAAGAGAATATATTGATCACTGACTGGTGTAAAATCAAGATTTTGAGAGTTTTTAGAGAAGCACTGTTTGTAAAGAAAATGGAATCAGTTGGCTGTTCAGTACCATGAGTGCACTGGAGAAAAGCTATGAATAGCTAAGTGTGATTAATCACTGACTGAAAAGAAAATGTAAAAGTAAAAATGTCTATTTGGCAGTATATAAAAACATCATCTCCTGCAAAGGAGAGAAAATATTGAAGGTCAGATTCATAACTCAACTATAGGAATAGCAGTGCTCCAGAGAAGGTTGGTTTCCCAGCCACAGAAAGTCCAGAATGTCATCTATGTCAGATTTGGAGACCTTATTGTGCAGAATTCATGGGAGTTACAGTGAGGCACCAGAGTCAGATAACGAAAAATCCTTGCAACCCCAGTTTCCCTTGAACCCTCTAGGCCTGAGAAAGTGATCTACTCCTCCCTGTTAAAGACTAGCATCCCTCCTTTCCTTGAAGATGATGCAGACGACTCTGCCTTACAAAGCAACATGTGATTCCTTCACAGTTTACTGCTATCTTCCCTACTGGCCATGAAACCACAAAATAGTCTAAGTCCCAACGTAAACTGAACTTCTAAGGAAGAAAAGGGACTATACCCCCAAACACCTAGAAGACCAGGCAAACAGGAGCCACCCTTATGGCAGAAAGCTAAAGGGAACTAAAGAGTATCTTGATGAAAGTGAAAGAGGAGAGTGAAAAAGCTGGCTTAAAACTCGACATTCAAAAACTAAGGTCATGGCATCTAGTCCCATTACTTCATGGCAAATAGATGGGGAAACAATGGAAACAGTGACAGACTTTATTTTCTTGGGCTCCAAAATCACTGCAGATGGTGACTGCAGCCATGAAATTAAAAGATGCTTGCTCCTTGGAAAAATAGCTATGACCAATGTAGACAGCATATTAAAAAGCAGAGACATTACTTTGCTTACAAAGGTGCATATAGTCAAAGCTATGGTTTTTCTAGTAGGCACGTGTGGATGTGAAAGTTGGACCATAAAGAAAGCTGAGTGCTGAAGAGTTGATGCTTTTGAACTGTGGTGTTGGAGAAGACTATTGAGATTCCCTTGGACAGCAAAGAGACTAAGCCAATATTCATTGGAAGGACTGATACTGAAGCTGAAGCTCTAATACTTTGGTCACCTGATGTGAAGAACTGACTCATTGGAAAAGACCCTAATGCTGGGAAAGATTGAAGGCAGGAGGAGAAGGGGACGAAAGAGGATGAAATGATTGGATGGCATCACTAACTCTATGGACATGAGTTTGAGCAAGCTTCAGGAATAGGTGATGGACAGGGAAGCCTGATGTACTGCAGCCCATAGGGTTGCAAAGGGTCAGGCATGACTTAGTAACTGAACCGAATTGAAACAGGAGCCAAGAGAGTACATTTGGTACTGAGTCATGAAGGTGTTGGATCAACGTGGAGGGGCAAGGGAAATATAAGACTGGATAAAAGAGAATGTATTGGTATGGGAGCATTCTCCGTTAATCCAGAATTTACCCCTCTGGAAAAGACCTTGGGAAGCCGTGCTAGGAAGCTGCTAAGATGGCTCTTAGAAACTTAGAGAAACTGATGGCTCACATTAAGTGAAGTAGATAGGCCAGAATTGCCATAGAAGACAGTAAACACAGATCACAAGGCTCAAAAAGGGTATACCATATTAGGCTAGAAAACTCATCAGTTGATTATGTTTTTGTGAGAGAACCCAGTGGTACTCAGTTCACCAAAGCATTAATGAATGTGGTAGTGAGAAAGGAGATCAGAATTGTTGAGATACTTAGGAGGGGCTCTCTTATTTGGGTTGAGATGATGGAAGTACTATTACAAAAGCAGGCTCACTGATAGCCATAAGGGAGAAAATAATCCTGAAATAATGGAGGCTAGCTGGTGGTGCTTTACCATTAGAAACAAATAATAGGTAGTAAAATGTAGCATCCTTAGAGACAAGTCAAATGGGTAAGTGGGGAAAAAAAAAAGGTATTACTCAATCTGTATTATGGGTCAGTAAACTATAACCCATGGATTAGCAGCCTATTTTATAAATAAAGCTTTATTGGAATACAACCATGCCCATTTACTTTCATATTGTCTGTGGTTGCTTTCACACTACAATGGCAGAATGGCAGAACTGGGTAGTTGTGACAGACCAAATGACCTACAAGTCTAAAATGTTTGCTGTCCAGTCCTTTAAACTAAAAATTTGCTAACCTCACACTCATATAATGAATGGAAATCAAAGATAGATAATCAAGAGACTGAATGTTGTCACACAAATAAAAAGTCACATTCCTTTGCTCAGTTTCAGGACTGGACATGAATCAGGCTGCAAATACTTACAGCACAATAGAAAATATATACAGTATTGATTTCCTCGGTCTTTTTCTACAACATTGATTCTCAACTAGGAGTGAATTTTTCCTCCCAGAGTATATTTGACAATAACTGGAGACATTTTTTAATTTTCGTGATTGGGGGAATACTACTGTCATCTAGTGAGTAGTGGCCAAGAATACTGCTATAATCTTACGATCCATAGGATAGGCCCCTATACCAAAGAATCATCCAGCCACAAGTCTCGGTCATGCTAAGGTTAAGAAATGCTGTCTTAAAGATAACTAAAGCCATTTACGCAGATAACTGTACACTAGGAAAAGGAAAATACCCAAATATTTCAATAACCATTGCTGCTACTTCTGCTAAGTTGCTTCAGTCGTGTCCGACTCTGTGTGACCCCATAGACGGCAGCCCACCAGGCTCCCCATCCCTGGGATTCTCCAGGCAAGAACACTGGAGTGGGTTGCCATTTTCTTCTCCAGTGCTTGAAAGTGAAAAGTGAAAGTGAAGTCACTCAGTCGTGTCAGACTCTTACCAACCCCATGGACTGCAGCCTACCAGGCTCCTCCGTCCATGGGATTTTCCAGGCAAGAATACTGGAGTGGGGTGCCATTGCCTTGGCTCTGAGTCAATATACTCAAGAACTGGAATCATCATCACTAAACACCCCATCTTTGAATGGAGAAGTATGAAAACTAGGTCATAAATGGAGTCCTAACCCAGGATCAATTTACAAAAGATTCAGAGTCCAAGCCAGTAGTTATTCCCCAAGTCCTCAAATGTCTAATGGGAATGTAGATATTGGTAATTGTTAGGACACTGCTCTAGTTATTTGGCCTGTAGGATAAGAGCTGTCATAATGGGGGGGGCAGTGGAAGAAACCTCTCAAACTCCTCTCCACCAAACCCAAGGCCAAGATAGTAAAGTGAAAAAAAAAATACAGTCCAATGAAATAAATGGGACCAATTAGTACCCTCCTTAAAGATCCTAGTGGCGGTGGTACCCTTCATATCTCCATTTATTTTTTTTCTTTTTATTGTACTTAATTTTACTTTACAATACTGTATTGGTTTTGCCATACATCAACATTAATTCACCAGTCTGGCTTTTAGAAAAATCAAACATATACTGCAGGATGACAGTGGGTTCAAGCAAATCATAAGCCTCAGTAGCAGCTGCTATACCAGAATTTATGTCTTTGCTAGAGCTGATTAACAAGGCCTCAGGTATTTTGTACATGGTCATTGACCTTATGAGTGAGTTCTTTTTCATCCCTACTAAGGAAAAAGATCAGAAGCAATTTGAATTTTCTCAGACTAGATAACAGATTACATTTGGTTTATTTCCACCAGCACTATTAATTCACCTATTCTGTTGAATTTAGTTCCAAGAATTCTGAATTTTCTGAACATTCTACATAGTATCATGTTGATACATTAGATCAATGATGTCATGTGAATCAGACAAGATGAAAAATAAGTGGCAGGTAATTTGAAGGCATTAGTAAGAAACATGAGCACCAGAAGTTAGGATATAAAACCTATGAAAGATTCAGAGGCCCATGACATTATTAAAGGTTTAGAGTGTCAATTGATTCGTGTCAATGTATGGCAAAACAAATACAGTATTGTAATTAAAAAATAAATAAATTAAAAAAATAAATAAAGGTTTAGAGTGGTCTAGGGTATGCCAGGATAACTCCTTCAAAGTAAAAGAAAATTTACTTCATCATACCTCTTATCACTAAGAAGAGAGACCAATGCCTGATAGGGGTTCGGCAGGTAGTATATTCCACACTGGGAATATTACTTCAATATATTACCTGATGCTATGAAAGGATGCCAGCTTTGAGTAGGGGCCAGAGCAGGGAAAATCTCTGTAACTGGTCCAGGCTGTCAAGTGGCCCTGTTGCTTAGGTCATGTGACTCAGAAAACCCTATGGTACTTGAAGTTTTGAGAATAAGAAGATGTCATGTGGAATTTATCAAAGTTTCAGTAGGGAAATCACAGTATAGACCAATGTGTTCTAGATTAAAGACATGCCACTTTCACTGGAAAATTGCACACCATTTGGAAACCAGTCCCTGACATTCTATTAAACTATAGTAGAGTGACTCATCATGGAACATCAAGTGACCACATGGCCAGAACTGTCCATATTGAGCTGGGCTCTAAAAGATTCTAGACTAATTTATAAGGCTTTGTGGACCTAGCAGTGATTTACTGTAAGATGAAGTGGTGCATCTAGGGCTAGCTGTGAGCAGGGCCAGATGGTACAAGTAAACTACATGAGTAGATGGATCACATTTTCAAGTCACCCATCACTTGTATTTGCACCTTTTTCTCAGTTTTCACTTATAGCTACATTTGTGATGGTGGTGGTGATGGTGGTAGTGTACCTTACAACTGGCTGATGGAAAAGGGGAAAGCACCAAGCTTCATTCACAAACTGACCAGTTCAATATGTGGGTACAAAGCCAAAAGTGGACTTTCGGTATACTATAGCCCCACTCAGAAAGGCACTGAGCTAAACACATAGTCATCCACTCTGTCTGAAAGAAAGATTTGAGGGAAATTCTCAGATGGTGCAAATGACCATTTACTGTGTGGGGAAAAATTGGCCTAAGTTGAGAATATTTAGGAACTTATTTTAGTGAAAGATCGAAAGATCAGGGACAAGAAGGTCTAGAAAAGAGGCAAATGATAGACTTAGGGAAGTGTGGATAAACCTATAGGAGTAGATACCAGGTTTGAGGGCTTCTCTGGTGGTGCTAACAGTAAAGAATCCACCTGCAGATCAGGAGACACAGGAGATGTGGGTTTCATCTCTGGGTCGGGAAGATCCCCCTGGAAGTGGACATGGCAACCCACTCCAGTATTCTTGACTGCAGAATCCCATGAACAGAGGAGCCTGGCAGGCTACAGTTCATAGGGTCACAGAGAGAGTCAGACATACCTGAAGTGACTCAACACACACACATGTACCAGGTGTGAAGATCTTCGAACCACCTGTTAAAACACACCAGAATCATCTGACACAGAGGGGCACTAACAATCAAGTAGACAGGATTATTTGGCTAGTTTACATTGCCTAGCCCTTGTCACGGACAACTCCGGTGCTGACAAAATATAATATAATATCTCAGGTGGCAGAGATGGAGGCTATGTATGTGCCAAATAAAATGAAGTTCCACTCACAAAGCTGATATAGCTGTTGCCTCTGCCAGAAGTCCATCCTGTTAGCGGAGAGAAGCTGAATCTCCAATATGGTACCACCCCTCAAAGAGACTAGCCAGGCTCTTGGTGGCAAATTAATTATACTGAATCCCTTCCATCTTGGAAGGGCAGTGATTCATGTTGACTAAGACTAACATATATCCTGGGTGAGAGTCTCAGTCATCACCAATACCTGAGGGTTTACACAATGTTTATTCCAATGACATGTTATCCCACGTAGCATTGTATGTTTGATATCAAGAAACATATTTTACAGCAAAGGAGGTGAAACAGTGGACACATCACCATGGGATCTGCTAGTCCTATCGCATCCACATTACACAGAAGTTACTGGCCTGATAGAGCAATAGGACAGCCTTTTGAAAGTGCAACTAAAGCATCATGTTGAAGATGGTAGCCTGTGAGATGGGAGTCCCATTCTCCATGAGGTAGTGTACACACAAAATCAATGTACTTTAGTATTCACCACTTGATGTAATAAGCTGACTCATTGGAAGACTCTGATGCTGGGAAAGATTGAAGGCAAAAGGAGAAGAGGGCAACAGAGGATGGGATGGTTGGATAGCATCACTGATTAAATAGAACTGAGCTTGGGCAAACTCTAGGAGATGGTAAGAGACAGGGAGGCCTGGCATGCTGCAGTCCATGGGGTCACAAAGAGTCAGATACAACTTAGCAACTGAACAGCAACAACAATCCTTGCTTACTATAAGCACCAAGTAACCCATTTGGAAAATGTGTACTTCCTGTCCCTATAAATCTGGGCTCTGTGAATTTAGAGGTCCCGGCTCCCAGAGAGGGATTCCTTCCACCAGGGGACGCAGAAAGAGTACTTGTACACTTCAGATTCTTTAGACATGTCACTGTAATAGATAGGCAGAGAAAGGAGTCACCATCTTGACAAAGATAATTTACTCTGATGATCAGAAGGAGATAAATCTTTCTTACACAATGAAGGTAGGGAAGAATATTTGACACCCAGTTCATCTACTAGAATGCGTCATTACTGCTTTGTCTAATTTTGATGGTCAAGAGAAAATTTTATTAGTTATGGGCTTACAAGAGCATAGTAAACAGGGAAGAGGGTTTGATCACACCAAATAAATTATATAGGCCAGCAGAAGTAGCAGCCAATGGTGAGGAGAATCTAGTCTAAACTGAATATCAGATGTACCTTGAGATCAATGCTGTGTCAGGGGCTGTAGTTTATCCTACTAGCCTTCATCTTGTAAATTCCTGTTGGGAAAAAATAAGACCAAATAGAATTCTATTAATATTCTGTCCTTAAAATTTACTAAGTAAATGAATTGAAGTGATAAAAATCGTGAACTGTAGTCAGCACCATTGTGCATGACTCAGATTTCCCATGGGAACTGAGATACTCATTCTCCCAGCTACTAAGAATATTGGTACCTGAGTGCTTGCAGCTGACCTCCTTTCTGAGATGTTCCCTCTACTGAAGAAAATCTTCTTGGTCTAAGTGATGCCCAAACTCCATGAGCAAGTTGTGTCCAGGACTGTCCATGTTGGGAGGATAAAGGTCCAACCGCCATGCCTGCAAGTACATTATAATTTTAGAGTACCCACTGAGACCACGAAGGCTTTGTTGCAGCCACATCAGAATTCATCTCTCCCTTTTCTCAATCTTACATCCTTCACTCCCCAACAAGTACTTATCTTGAGAGCACAACCCCATAAAATTCTTGGATGTCAAATTCCATCATCTACTCAATAGCCCAGAGAAACTGATCTAAGATACAATGCATTTGATTTTCTGTGCTATTTTGACTGATATATTTTAATTTTTTTACTTTATAGTCATTTACTGCTGTTTTAAATAAGTGCATTTTACTTTTTTGTATTGTCTTTTTATCCAGTAGCCTTGCTAAATTAATTTATTCATGTAGTTTCTCTAGTCATTTTTTTCTATTTTCTACCTATATAATCATGTGATTTATGAATAATGGCATATTTATGTCTTTTCAATTCTTTTCTATACCTTTTCCTTGCTTAATTGCACTAGCTGGTACATGCAAGTACAATGTCAAGTAGAGGTAGTAAGAGCAAGCATATTTTTCTTATTTCTAATCTCAGGGGAAAAATTATAACATGTCACCATTGAATACAATGTTTGCTGTACATGTTTTGCATACATTTTAATCAGAATAAGGGCCTTACAATTTACTTCTAGTTTTCTAACATTTTTGTTTAGTTGTTGATTTCTATCAAATACTTAATGTATCATTTATTGATATGATCACAAGATTTTTCCTTTATAAGTAAGTAAGTGTTAGTCGCTCAGTTGTGCCTAACTTTTTATGACCCCATGGACTGCAGCCCACCAGGCTCCTCTGTCCATGAGATTTTCCAGGCAAGGATACTGGAGTGGGTTGCCATTTCCTTCTCCAGGGGATCTTCCCAACCCACAGATTGAACCTGGGTCTCCTGTACTGTAGACAGATTCTTTACTTCTGAGCTACACACTATTAATATGATGAATTACATTAACCAGTTTGTTTATTTTTATATATTTTAAATTCACATACAACAAATGTCATTCTTTTGGAATGCAGTTCTATGATTTTCAACAAAAGCATGTAGTCCAATAATTTTCATCAATCAAGACACAGAACAATTCAATCACCAGAAAAAAATTTCTGCATATACTTCTTTGTACTAATCTCACCAAATCTCAGCCTCCCACAGTCACTGATTTGTTCTTGGTCCCAATATATTTGCCTTTTTCAGAATATAATCTAAATGAAGTTAGAGTAAACTACCTCCTTTTAAACCTGATTCATTTTTCTGAGTACAACAGGTTTGAAATTGATACATGCTGTATAGATCAATTCATTTTAATTTTTGTCACAGAGTAGTATTCCATTGTAAGGATGAACCAGTTTGTTTATCTAGGCAGACACTGAAAGAAGTTTGGATTGTTTCTAGTTTGGAGTAATTATGAATAAACCACAACAAATATATTCATATGTGACTTTTGTATCAGTCAGTTCAGTCACTCATGCATGTCCAACTCTTTGCAATGCCATGATCCACAGCACACCAGGCCTCCCTGTCATCAACAACTCCCGGAGTTCACCAAATGCATGTCCATTGAGATGGTGATGCCATCCGACCATCTCATCCTCTATTGTCCCCTTCTCCTGCTGCCTTCAATATTTCTCATCATCAGGGTCTTTTCAAATGAGTCAGCTCTTCACATCAGGTGGCCAAAGTATTGGCATTTCAGCTTCAACATCAGTCCTTCCAATGAACACCAAGGACTGATCTCCTTTAGGATGGACTGGGTGGATCTCTTTGAAGTCCAAGGGACTCTCAAGAGTTTTCTCCAACACCACAATTCAAAAGTATCAATTTTTCAGTGCTCAGCTTTCTTTATAGTCCAACTCTCACATCCATACATGACTACTGGAAAAACAATAGACTTGACTTTGGGCAGCCTGTATATTGAAGCTCAGGGCTATGTTCCTGTGTTGCTGGAGAATTTGTGTGGTATGTCTTGCTCTGGAACTTGTTGGCTCTTGGGTGGTGCTTGGTTTCCGTGTAGGTATGGAGGCATTTGATGAGCTCTTGTATATTAATATTCCCTGGAGTCAGGAGTTTTCTGGTGTTCTCAGGATTTGGACTTAAGCCTCCTGCTTCTGGTTTTCAGTGTTATTTTTACAGTAGCCTCAAGACTTCTCCATCTACACAGCACTGTTGATAAAACATCTTGGTTAAAGATGAAAAGTTTCTCCACAGTGAGGGACACTCAGAGAGGTTCACAGAGTTACATGGAGAAGAGAAGAGGGAGGAAGGAGATAGAGGTGTCCAGGGTGAGATGAGGTGGAATCAAAGAGGAGAGAGCAAGCTAGCCAGTAATCACTTCCTTATGTGCACTCTACACTCTGGACTGCTCAGAGATGTTCATGAATTTATATAGAGAAGAGGAAGGAAGGAGACAGAGGTGGCCAGGAGGATAAAGGGGGAAATCAAAGGAGAGAAATAGATCTAGCCAGTAATCTGGTCCCTTAGTGTTCTCCATCATCTGGAACACACAAAGAGATTCACAGAGTTGGGTAGAGAAAAGAAGGGGAGGGAGGAGATAGAGGCAACCTGGTGGAGAAAGGAGAGTTCAAAGGGGGAGAGAGAAATCAAGCCAGTAATCTTGCTCCCAAGTAAAAATGGGTACTGAAGATTGGGTTCTTAAATGTACAAAATTGATAACAAATATCAAAAGACAAAGATTAAAAATCTAGAGTAGAGGTTGGATTTTCAAAAATACAATATTAAAGAGAAGAAAAAAGCAGTCACAAAAATTATAAAATATATATATATGAAGTTTGCTTAAAAATAGGGTCTCTTTTTTTTGCAAAGTAATAGTAGGTTATAAAAATGAAAATTAAAGGAGTAATAGAGGACTTAAAAAGAAAAAAATTCAAATTAAAGAATAATAGTAAAAATATATCTAGAACTTTCTCTGGTGGTGTTGTCACATGACTGAGCAACTTCACTTTCACTTTTCACTTTCATGCATTGGAGAAGGAAATGGCAACCCACTCCAGTATTCTTGCTTGGAGAATCCCAGGGACAGAGGAGCCTAGTGGGCTGCCATCTATAGGGGTCGCACAGAGTTGGACACAACTGAAGCTACTTAGCAGCAACTTAGCAGCAGCTGGTGTTGTGGGCAGTGTGGGGTCAGTTCATTTTTGGATAGTTCTTTGATCTGGCTTATATTTCTCAAGATCTATAGGCCCCTTCCTTTGTAGTCAGTGCTAACTACAGGGTTTTAATCTATTGCTCCTGTCACTTCCAAGGACGTTCCCCTCTGTTTTAGCTTCTTCTGTTTGCTGGTCTCTTCAGTGTTTAATTTCCGCCCTGACACAAGGGGCAGTGGTGGACACTTTTAAGGCTCATTTGCTCAGTCGTGCTGTGGGGAGGAAGGGACGCTGCAAGCAACACTGGCATATGTTCGCAGTGTCTCGGCCACACTGGGTTTGCCCCGCTCACGGTGTGTGTGCTTTCCCTGTCTACACTGCTTAGGCTCTAGATTGCTCTGCCGGGAACGGTCCGAGGTTGACCCCTGGGTTGTATGCACTTCCCATGTCTAAGCCGCTCAGGTTCAGGTACTCGGGTAGTCCTCAGAGGCACAGGCTCCGTTGGGCCTGTGTTTTGTGCCCTTCCCAGATCTGAGCAGCTGAGATGACCAGGTGTTTGGCGAACACAGTTGCTGCGACTTATCGCCTCCCCTGTCCCTGCCATTCAGTTTTCTGGGTGTACAACCGATGCACCTTCTCAGCGGATGTGGACCATCCAGAATCCCAAGAAGTCTTGGTTAGCAACAAAGCCTGCTTGCAGTTTGGTGGATAATGCCTCTCCGGGGCGTGATTGCCTCCTTCCAGCTCTGGCTGTCCTCGCCTACCTGTCTCTGGAGGAGGATAGGCTGGTCTGCAGCCAGCTAGCTCTCCTCAGTCTTTTGTTCTGTGAGTGGGCCTGATGGTATCTTAGGTTAGGGCTTTTCGCATAGCTCTAGTCAGTCCTTTGTTCTGTGAGCGGGCCTGGAGGTGTCTTAGCTTAGGGCTTTTCACTTGGTAGCTATCCCACAGTCTGGTTTGCTAGCCCAGGTTAGTTCCCTCAGATTGCCCCTGGAGCGAGCATTCAGGCCCAGTCCTTACTCTAAGCAATGCAGCCCGCGCCTCCCTGCCCAGCCCCCGCTTGCTAGTTTCGGATGCAGGCATCTGCGCTGCTTCTCCACTGGGGGAGTTACTGTTGGGCACGTAATCTGTGGGTTTTATTTATTTTTTTCTCCGGGTTATGTTGCCCTCTGTGGTTCCAAGGCTCACCACAGATTTGGCAGTGAGAGTGTTTCCTGGTGTTTGAAAACCTCTCTTTTTAAGACTCCCTTCCCGGGACGGAGCTCCATCCCTACCTCTTTTCTCTCTCTTTTTGTCTATTTTTTCCTACCTCTTTTTGAAGACAATGGCCTGCTTTTCTGGGTGCCTGATGTCCTCTGCTGGCATTCAGAAGTTGTTTTGTGGAATTTACTCAGCCTTCAAATGCTCTGTTGATGAATTCGTGGGGGAGAAAGTGGTCTCCCCAACCTATTCCTCCACCATCTTAGGATTGCCGCCTCAATTATGTTCGTTTTAAATGTTTTTGTCTACTAATTATATCATCTATATTCTTTCCACATTAATTGATTTTTCCTTTTCCTCATTACAAGTTATATTTACTTGCTGCTTTTTATACTTGGCAATTTTTGTTTGGAAGACAAACATTGTGAATTTTACTTTGTTTAGGTTGGACATTTTTGTATTCCTATAAAATTATTGAGCTTTGTTCTGAGACATGTACTCTGAAATAGAATAATCACTTTGGGTTTGATTTGAAGGTCTCATAGTAAGGAGTGCAGCTGTGCTTAGTCTAGGAATTCTTATTATTGAGGTAAGAATTTTCTGTATATTCTACTCAGTTATCTGAATCCTGAGTTTTTGTAGTCTGACTAGTGGCGACAAAAACTATTCTCAGACTGTTTGAGCACTGAGTTCTCTTATGCCTAGTCATTTCAGATGGTTCAGCAGACATATGTTGGATTAGCACTTAGTTGAACACTTGAGACTATCTCCAGATATGCATGGTTCTTTTTTTTGTTTAGGTCTTTTCTCTTCAGTATTCTGTCCTGCAAACCCAAGTTGCCTTGGTCTTCGCAGATCTTTAGTTCTGTCTTTTCAAATCAAGGAGACTCTCAAACTTGGCCTGACTTCCTGTTCCTTGCATTGCAGCTTGGAAGGCAGTATGCTAGGGTAGTCATAGAGCTTCCTGTGTTTGTCTTCCATCTCTCAGAGGTCACTGCAATTTATCCCCTGGTGTCTAATATCTTGAGAGCTGTTTTATATATTTTGTCCATGAATTAGTTGTTTCAGTCGGGAGAATAAATCCAGTTCCTTTTCATTTTTGCCCAAAGTGAAATTTTCCCATTCTTTATTTTGAAAATTTTTTTCTTGGCTCCTGTGACATGAGTTACTCTTGATTATCTCCCTACTTTGGTTCCACATATCTCTTAATTTGGGTATCTCTGTTCTTGTCTTTACATTCTCCCTCTCAGAGCTCACCTGTGATTTTGAGTCCAGGTACTAACCCTTCTGATAACATCTTAAGTATTTATTTACTTGAATGTCGGTATCATATCTACAACTGCTTAAAGGAAATTCTACTTAGATGTCTTGTTCTCATTTAAAATTCAAAAGGTTGGTGTTTTTTTAGGGTGTCAAATAGCCTGGATTCTAGTCCTTACTTTGCCCCCTACCTTACTAGGTAACCTTAGAGAAATCACTTACACTTTCTTAGCTTTAATTGCATCATGTATATATTGAAGAAGCTTGATTAGATAATTTCTGAACTTTTTTCCTAGTTGTAACATTCTTTTATTCTAGGTAACTCTGGTTAAAACTTAAATTTTCATTATCTTGTTTTTCTGAAAGCTAATTGCTTTCACTTCACATCTGCCTTAATACCATAGCCTCCTAATAAGCTTTCTTTCTCCCATCTAACCTGTTGGACATAACAGCCAAAATATCATTCCTTAAATATTCTTATCAACTCATATTCTTGTGAGAACTTGCAATAACTCTTTGTTGCCTGACAAATTAAATACAATCGTCTACCTGACTTCTAAAATTCTTATCCTTTTTATGCACTCTTATGTCCTGCTACTCACCTGTATGAGCTTTCAGCCTCACTGTGGATGACCTCTTTATTCCATCGCCCTATTCCTCCTCCTATGACTACTGTTCTCATAGCTTGGTGTATCCCTTTTTTCCACCCATCCAAGTCCTCATTATCTTTCAAGGACCAGCTCGAACCTCTCTTCCTCCATTGAAGGCTTTGCCTACTACTTTAGAACACAGTGACCTCTTTACCTTGTAAGCTCCTTTTCTACTTCTTCAGTACATACACCTCATGGTCTAATTGCTAAATATCTGATTATTCCATGCCTGGTAATTTTTTTGTTTTCTCATACAGAATTTAAGGTCTTTAGAGACACAAACCATACCTTCTTGTTTTTTAGGTATGATTTCTTCCAAACATATGGTATTTGTCAAGAAATTATCATTTGATTAAGCCATTCAATTGAGGTTTAATTTGTCTTTTTCCTGAATTATCATTGTGTCTGTGGTGTGTGTAAATAGTGCTGGCTCCTAAGACAGTTTGTGCTTATGTTTATTCATTTTATACTGACATTTGCATATGCTTTCTGACCACTGTCCGTTTCTAACTTTTCAGAAGCAAGTCAGTCCCTGGCTAATGATTCTGAGCTGGGATTTTTGGAATACAGATCTGTCTTGATGGCAGGAGCTATGCTCACACCACATCATCCATCCCTTAGTGAACTTGGCAGATCTTTGTTGGGACATCTGTGAGTGAATCATTGTGACAAAGAGGAAGAGAAAAGCTCAAAGCTCTAGACCTTGATGGCTTGAGAATGCATGCATGCATGCTTATTCACTCAGTCTTGTCCAACTCTTTGCAACCCCATGGACTATAGCCCACCTGGCTCCTCTGTCCATGGGATTCTCCAGGCAGTAATACTGGAGTAGGTTGCCATTTCCTTCTCCAGGGGCTTAAGAATAAATATTTAATAGTAGCGGGGTCGGGGGGCGGGGATGACATTACTCTGTCATGGTACCCCTAGGATAAGCAATAAGACAATGGCCATGAACTGAAGAATGAGATAGCTTTAAGGAAAGGTGGAGAAAAATTTTTGTCAGCAGGCTTTCTTGGAAATGAAAATGTGCTAAATAAAGGAAAGGAAGCAAGGAGCTGTGAAAGGATTTCACAGAAGCAAACGTCTTGAATTTGTTTTGAGTAACTTAGCATGCAGTATGAACAGTATTTTAAGTCTTCTGAAATCACACTTTACCCTGTTCAACTCAGAACTCATCCTTAGGCTTCTGAAGTAGCAAAGTGGAAGCGACTCAGCTTCTTGGTTTCATATAGATATGGTTGGAGTAAATGCATTTCATTTCTTTGCAACCACCACCCCATTCCCAACCAAAACTGAATGCTCAGAATTTTGCTCTTATTGACTTTTTTTTCCATTTACTTTTCCAACCAAGTTGTCTTTATACTACAGTCTCTACCACTGTCTCTTGTGCCCAGGGACCACAAAGCTTTGGTCACAATCAGGTGTTTCACAGTCATCTACGTGGAATAAAATAAAGACATATCAGTTGAATTGCTGAGAGACATTCATCATTTCTTTTCCTAAGTTTGATTTGTTAAAGGTTCACTGAACTGACCCTCTAAAGAAAGCATGGTTTAGTAGAAAGAGTACTATAATGAGAAATATGAGATCAAACAGTAGTAACTGCCTGTTTGACTTTCAGCAACCCACTTAACCTCTGTATTAGGTATGCCATCTGTTAAATTAAGTGATTGAATTATATAGTCTTTCAAGTACCATTCAGGGGTAGTGTTTGATGTATGTGTGACTACTTTCTTTCATGAAGTGCTTCTGATAATGTCTTTTCCTGATGCCCTGATGCCCTGATGCCCTGTCCACTCTTGGATTCTGAGAAATTTTTTCTCACTTCCTAGACCAATAGCTTTTCCCCCTAGGTTTTGTTTGTTCCTTTTTTTTTTTTTTTTGATGGATGAAAGCCAGAAATATGTTAAATGTAACTTGATTCAGAGGTCACAAATAACTCAAAGGTCACCCCAGCTTATAATTATGTCTGTCTTACCACAACAGTGTTTAATTTTTCTTTTCTTTTTCAGTACTTGGTTTTTACAAAATTGTATTAGTTACCAGCATTTGAAAGTCTAGGAATCTCATACAAATATTCAGATTTCCAGCATGTCAAAAAGAATCATGATATCAGGAAGCAGGAGCACTTCATTTCTACAAGGGATGAATCCATTGGTATGAAAGAGTGCCACACCCTTTAGGCTGGGCTCTCTAGTTTACCACCCCCAGCATTCCCTCTTCCCATTGTCTTCCTGGCACTGAGGCCAAGAGTAACTGCCTTTTATTATCGTGCCTTTGGTTGCTAGTTTACACTTTATGTGGGGCATTGACTGTACAGTTTATTGCAGCCCCCTCTACTTCCTGTAGCATTGAGAATGAATGCCAGTTACCATTTAATGTCACACTTGCACTGCTGTTGTTCTTTTACCAGATTTTAAAAACTGAAATTTTTACCTATAGCTATCAAAAATAAGAAAGCACATCTAAGCCAAAGAATCAACAGTTTTATTTGTCTCACCTAATTTACTGTTTTATTTTACCTTCTTGAACTCTATTGGTCTTTGTATTTATAATCTCTGTTCTAAGCTAAATATATCTTCAATATATTTCTCATTCATAAGGACAGTTTCATGGTATTAGGAAAACTGGATATTCATATGCACAAGAATGAAAGTGGATCTCTGTTTTATATCACACACAAAAATCAACTCAAAATCTATGAAAGACTTAAACTAAGACCTAAAACTGTGAAACTCCTACAAGAAAACATAGGAAGAAATATTCATAACATTGGTTTTGGTAACTATTTCATGAATATGACACTAAAGGCATAGGCAACAACAAAAACAAAAATGTGTGGCTATGTCAAGCTAAAAAGTGTCTTCAAAAGAAAGCAAATCAAATAAAAGGAAAGGAAAATAATCAACGCAGTAAAGGAAATAATCAACAGAGTGAAAACACAACCGACACAATGGGGAAAAATATGTAAACCGTATGTCTAAAAAAGGATTAATATCCAAAATATACAAGGAGCTTATGCAACTCAATAGAAAAAAAAAACAAACTAATAATCTGATTTTAAAATGGGGAAAGGCCTTAAGTAGACATTTCTCAAGGAATACATTCAGTTCAGTTCAGTTCAGTCACTCAGTCATGTCCGACTCTTTGCAGTCCCAAAGAGTGCAGCAAGCCAGGCTTCCCTGTTCTTCACCATCTCCCATATCTTTCTCAAACTCATGTCCATTGAGTCAGTGAGGCCATCCAACCATCTCATCCTCTGTCGTCCCCTTCTCCTCTCGTCTTCAATCTTTCCCAGCATTAGGGTCTTTTCAAGTGAGTCAGCTCTTCACATCAGGTGGCCAAAGTATTGGAGTTTCGGTTTCAGCATCAGTCCTTCCAATGAACAGTCAGGACAAGTTCCTTTAGGATGGACTGGTTGGCCTCTCCTTGCAAGGAAGACATACAAGTGGCCAAAAGATTATGAAAGAGATGCTCAATGTCGCTAATCATCAGGGAAATATAAATCAAAATCACAATGAGATATCATCTCATACATATCAGAATGCCCATTATTTTTTAAAAAGACAAAAGACAACAAGTGTTGGCAAGGATATAGAATTGGAACCATTGCACACCATTGATGTAATGAAAATAGTGTAGCCACTATAAAAAGTAGTGTGGATGTTACTCAAAAATATAAAAACTAGAACTTCCATATGATCCAGCAATCTCACTTCTGGATATTTATCCAAAATGAATCAGGATCTAAAAGAAATATCTGCATTCCCGTGTCATTGCAGTTATTCACAATAACCAAGATGTGGAAACAATCTAAATGTCTATTAATAGATGAATGGATAAGGAAAATGTGGCATATATGTAAAATGAAATACTGTTTAGCATTTAAGAACAAGGAAATTCTGCAACATGCAACAACCTGGATAAACCTTGAGGACTTTATGGTAAGTGAAATAAACCAGACAAAAAGACAAATATTGTATTATTGCACTTATATTAGGTATCTAAAATAATCAAATTCACAAAATCAAGGAGTAGAATGGTGATTGCTAGGGGCTAGAGGGGTGGGAAGAGGGGCATTACTAATCATTGGATATATAGTTTAAGTTAAGCTGGATGAATAAACTTGAGAGATCTGCTCTATAACATTGTACCAATAGTCAGGAATGTACACCTAAAAATTCGCTACAAAATAAATCTGTTAAATGTCCTTACCATAATAAAATTTTTAAAAAGAACAATGGGAATCATTGAAGGGTTTTCATCTCAGGGTAGGATTGCTAGGCAAAATATAGAACATCCAGTCATATTTGAATTTCAGAAAACAACATAAATTTTAATATAAAGATGTCCCGAATGTTGCATGATACCTACATATGCTAAAACACTATTTGTTGTTTTTCTGAAGTCCAAATTTAACTGGGAACTCTGTATTTTTATTTTGGGGATTTAACAACACTATCCTGGGAGCAACCTGATTAGTTTTGTCATTTAAAAAGATTACTTTGGTTGCAAGTAAAGAAGAGATTAGATGGGTGTAAGGCTGGAGGCAGGGAGACATTTTAGAAGACTTGGTTGCACTAACTAGATAACAGATAATTAGTAACTTCGGTTAAGATTGTAGCAGTGGAGATAAAGAAAAGGAAATATCAAAATAAATAGGTCTTGGTGAAAGATGAAGACAGAGGGTGGAGGTATTACAGATGTCCCACAGTGAAGTACCCTTTTGATTTCTGATTTGAGTATGTGCAGGATGATCATAATTTATCATCTAGAATTGAATATTTCTGAAAATTAAAGAGGATGCCAAACCAGGATATATGGCCACTCTAGTAATTTGTAGCTTCCCTCTTTTTTTCTTGATATTTATTACCAATGCATATCAATTTTGCTAGTCTTTTCAAAGAACAAATTTTGGGCTTTATCCTCTTAATTATATAATTTTTTATTCATTTAATCTTTGCTCTTGTTTTTATTCCTTCCTTTTTCTTTGACCTAGCTATTTTGTTTATACTTCCTTTGCAAAGATACTTAGATCACTCATTCTCAATATTTCCTCTTTTTTAATACATGTATGCTCTCTAAGACTATACATTTTTCCTATGAGAACAGGTTTACCTGCATCCCTGTAGTTAAGATGTGTAGAATTTTCAGTCATTCAATTAAGAATATCTTCTATTATTCATTGTTGTGTTTTCTTTGACCCTTGGGTTATTTAAAAGTGTATTTCTCAATTTTCTATCATATGGGGTCATACTAGGTCTCTTTTTGCTGCTCCTTCCCTGGTGGCTCAGACAGTAAGGCATTTGCCTGCAACACAGGAGACATGGGTTTGACCCCTGGTTTAGGAAGATCCCCTGGAGAAGGAAATGGCAACCCACTTCAGTACTCTTGCCTGGAAAATCCCATGGATGGAGAAGCCTGGTAGGCTACAGTCCTTGGGGTTGCAAAGAGTCTTTTGCTATTCATTACTTATTTCTACAGAACCTATGCTGTATAACTTCAATCTTTGAAATATTGGGGACTTGCTTTTTGGTTCCACATATGACCAATTTTGGTAGATGGCCCATATGGACTTGGAAAGAATTTGTATTCTGCAGTTGATGAGTAGTGATCTAAAATTTGCCAGATTAATTTGGTTAATAGTGTTCAAGGGTGCATCCTTGTTACTTTTTTTTTTTTTTTTACTTTCAAATTTTTGCTGACTTTTTGCTTGTTCTATCATTTTATAGGAATGGTATGTTAAAACTCTTTTGAAAATTGGTTTTATTAACCTTTTATACTTTTGAAATTCAGTTACAAATTTAATAATTCTTATTTCCTTAAAGCTTAGTTCTGTGATATCAATTTAGCTAGTCAACCTTTGGTTAGTTTTTGCAAGTTATAGCTTGTCTCATCATTTAACTTCTAACCTTTCTGTATCACTATAATTTAGATGAGTCTCGTTAGAAATTTAAACTTGTTTATTTTTCTTTCAGATCCAGAATGATAATTCTTATATTTTAATAGGATAAGACTACATTTATTTTTGATATGATTTTTGTTATTTGGGTATAAATCTAATATCTCAAAATTTCCTTCTTATATCTAACCTGTTTCAAGTTCATTATTGTTCTTGCTTCTTGTCTTCTTTTGGACTTTTTCCCTCTAGCATTGTTATTACGTATTGTTTTAATGGCTCACCTAAAGATTACATTTTTTTCTTGATTTATCAAACTCTGATATTAATTAACTCATCTATTCTTTAATAGAAAATGCAAGAATCTTAGAACACTTTGAAGGTTATGGAGAATTCTTCCCAGGTATAAATATCCTCATATTACAGATGAAAATACTGATGATCAGAAGAGTTGAGTGACTTGATTATTCTCTCAGAGCTAATAAGTGGCAGAGAGATTTGAACTATGACAGAAATATGTTGCATTTTCTAGAATCCTTTATGGTCCATTGCTAACACGTATTCTTATAGTTGTCATGCATCTGCAGAATGTTTTGTTTGCAACAGCCCAGAGGCATATGGTAGTATCATAGTCTACCCTCCCAGCCACCACCCCCAAAAGTACATGCTTTTATTTTTAAATTTTATAGCAGTTTATCTTTTACTGTACATCCTCACATGCATTATTTTACCTAATACTCTTAATAATTCTATTAAGTAGGTTGTTATTCAGAGAGTTGTTCAATAACTCAGTCATGTCTAGATCTTTGTGGCTCCATGTGAGGCCACCCTGTCCATCACCAGCTCCTGGAGATTGTTTAAACTTATGTCCATCGAGTCAGTGATGCCCTCCAACCATCTTGTACTCTGTTTTCCCTTCTCCTCCTGCCTTAAATCTTTCCCAACATCAGGGTGTTTTCTAATGAGTTGGCTATTTGTATCGGGTGGACAAAGTTAGCATTAGTGCTTCCAATGAATATTCAGGATTCATTTCCTTTAGGATTGACTGGTTTGATTTCCTTGCAGTCCAAGGGATTCTCAAGAGTCTTCTCAAACACTAGAGTTTAAAAGCACCAATTCTTTGGCGCCCACATCCATACGTGAGTACTGGAAAAACCATAGCTTGGACTAGACAGATCTTTGATAGCAAAGTAATATGTCTACTTTTAATATGCTGTCTAGGTTGGTCATAGTTTTCTTCCAAAGAGGCAGAATTTATTAATTTCATGGCTGCAGTGACTTTCAGTTCACTCGCTCAGTCATGTCTGACTCTTTGCGACCCCATGAATAGCAGCATGCCAGGCCTCCCTGTCCATCACCAACTCCCGGAGTTCACTCAGACTGGCGTTCATCGAGTCAGTGATGCCGTCCAGCCATCTCATCCTCAGTCGTCCCCTTCTTCTCCTGCTCCCAATCCCTCCCAGCAGCAAAGTCTTTTCAATGAGTCAGCTCTTCGCATGAGGTGGCCAAACTACTGGAGTTTCAGCTTTAGCATCATTCCTTCCAAAGAAATCTCAGGGTTTATCTCCTTCAGAATGGACTGGTTGGATCTCCTTGCAGTCCAAGGGACTCTCAACAGTCTTCCAACACCACAGTTCAAAAGCATCAATTCTTCGGTGCTCAGCCTTCGTCACAGTCCAACTCTCACATCCATACATGACCACTGCAAAAAGCATAGCCTTGCAAAGTAGTGTCTCTGCTTTTGAATATGCTATCTAGGTTGGTCATAACTTTTCTTCCAAGGAGTAACCGTCTTTTAATTTCATGGCTGCAATCACCATCTGCAGTGATTTTGGATCCCCCAAAATAAATTCTGACATTCTTTCCACTGTTTCTCCATCCATTTCCCACGGAGTGATGGGACCAGATGCCATGATCTTCATTTTCAGAATGTTGAGCTTTAAGCCAGCTTTTTAACTCTCCTTTTTCAATTTTATCAAGAGGCTTTTTAGTTCCTCTTCACTTTCTGCGATAAGGGTGCTGTCATCTGCGTATCTGAGG
Source organism: Nanger dama (assembly GCA_917880005.1). Lineage (NCBI taxonomy): Eukaryota > Metazoa > Chordata > Mammalia > Artiodactyla > Bovidae > Nanger > Nanger dama. The sequence goes on from CAKJTW010000089.1 coordinate 1,555,209, forward strand.
TTATTGATATTTCTCCCAGCAATCTTAATTCCAGCTTGTGTTTCTTCCAGTCCAGCGTTTCTCATGATGTACTCTGCATAGAAGTTAAATAAGCAGGGTGACAATATACAGCCTTGACGTACTCCTTTTCCTATTTGGAACCAGTCTGTTGTTCCATGTCCAGTTCTAACTGTTGCTTCCTGGCTTGCATACAGATTATTCAAGAGGCAGGTTAGGTGGTCTGATATTCCCATCTCTTTCAGAATTTTCCAAAGTTTGTTGTGATCCACACAGTCAAAGGCTTTGGCAATAAAGCAGAAATAGATGTTTTTCTGGAAGTCTCTTGCTTTTTCCATGATCCGGAAGATGTTGGCAATTTGATCTCTGATTCCTCTGCCTTTTCTAAAACCAGCTTGAACATCAGGAAGTTCACAGTTCATGTATTGCTGAAGCCTCTCTTGGAGAATTTTGAGCATTACTTTACTAGCATGTGGGATGAGTGCAATTGTGCGGTAGTTTGAGCATTCTTTGGCATTGCCTTTCTTTGGAATTGGAATGAAAACTGACCTTTTCCAGTCCTGTGGCCACTGCTGAGTTTTCCAAATTTGCTGGCATATTGAGTGCAGCACTTTCACAGCATCATCTTCCGGGATTTGAAATAGCTCAACTGGAATTCCATCACCTCCACTAGCTTTGTTCATAGTGATGCTTTCTAAGGCCCACTTGACTTCACATTCCAAGATGTCTGGCTCTAGATGAGTGATCACACCGTCATGATTATCTGGGTCATGAGGATCCTTTTGTACAGTTCTTCTATGTATTCTTGCCACCTCTTCTTAATATCTTCTGCTTCTGTTAGGTCCATACCATTTTTGTCCTTTATTGAGCCCATCTTTGCATAAAATGTTCCCTTGGTATCTCTAATTTTCTTGAAGAGAACTCTAGTCTTTCCCATTCTGTTCTTTTCCTCTATTTCTTTGCATTGATAGCTGCAGAAGCCTTTTTATCTCTTCTTGGCTCTTCTTTGGAACTCTGCATTCAGTTGCTTGTAACTTTCCTTTTCTCCTTGGCTTTTTGCTTCTCTTCTTTTCACAGCTATTTGTAAGGTGTCCCCAGACAGCCATTTTGCTTTTTGCATTTCTTTTCCATGGGGATGGTCTTGATCCCTGTCTCCTGTACAATGTCACGAACCTTATTCCATAGTTCATCAGGCACTCTATCTATCAGATCTAGTCCCTTAAATCTATTTCTCACTCCACTGTGAGAGGGATTTGATTTAGGTCATACCTGAATGGTCTAGTGGTTTTCCCTGCTTTCTTCATTTTAAGGTCTGACACTCTGTTGATTACTGCTTTTGCCATCAAATAATTGGACCAGATGCCATGATCTTAGTTTTTTGAATGTTGAGTGTTAAGCCAACTTTTTCACACACCTCCTTCAATTTTATCAAGAGGCTCTTTAGTTCCTTTTTGCTTTCTGCCATAAGGGTGGTGTCATCTGAATATTTGAGGTTACTAATATTTCTCCTAGCAATTTTGATTCCAGCTTTGCTTCATCCAACCCGGCATTTTGCATTATATACACTGCATAGAAGTTAATAAGTGAGGTGACAATATACATTCTTGACGTACTCCATTCACAATTTGGAATCAGTCTGTTTTTCCACGTGTGGTTCTAACTGTTGCTATTTGACCTGCATAAGATTTCTCATTAAGTGGGTAAGGTGGTCTAGTATTCCCATCTCTTTCCAAAATTTTCCACAGTTTGCTGTGATCCACACAGTCAAAGGCTTTAGCATAGTCAATGAAGCAGAAGTAGATGTTTTTCTGGAATTCTCTTACTTTTTCTATGATCCAGTGGATGTTGGCAATTTGATATCTAGTTACTCTGCCCTTTTAAAATCCAACTGGAACAACATACTGGTTCCAAATAAGAAAAGGAGTACATCAAGACTGTATATTGTCATCCTGCTTATTTAACTTATATGCAGAGTACATCATGAGAAATCCTGGGCTGGAGAAAGTACAAGCTGGAATCAAGATTGCCAGAAGAAATATCAATAACCTCAGATATGCAGACGACACCACCCTTATGGAAGAATATGTAGATGAACTAAAGAGCCTATGATGAAAGTAATAAAGGTGGCTTAAAGGTCAACATTCAGAAAACTAAGATCATGGCATCTGGTCCCATCATGAGGGAAATAGATGGGGAAACAGTAGAAACTGTGGCTGACTTTATTTTTCTGGGCTCCAAAACCACTGCAGATGGTGATTACAGCCATGAAATTAAAAGATGCTTGCTCCTTCGAAGGAAAGTTATGACCAACCTAGACAACATATTAAAAAGCAGAGACATTACTTAGCCAACAAAGGTCTGTCTAGTCAAGTCTATGGTTTTTGCAGTGGTCATGTATGGATCTGAGTGTTGGACTATAAAGAAAGCTGAGTGCAGAAGAACTGATGCTTTTGAACTGTAGTGTTGGAGAAGACTCTTGAGAGTCCCTTGGACTGTAAGGAGATCCAACCAGTCCATCCTTAAGGAGATCAGTCCTAGGTGTTCATTGGAGGGACTGATGTTGAAGCTGAAACTCCAATACTTTGTCCACCTGATGCGGAGAGCTGAATCATTTGAAAAGACCCTGATGCTGGGAAAGATTGAGGGCAGAAGGAGAAGGGGACAACAGAGGATGAGATGGTTGGATGGCATCACCGACTCAATGGACATGGGTTTCGGTGGACTCTGGGAGTTGGTGATGGACAGGGAGGCCTGGTGTACTGTGGTTCATGGAGTTGCAAAGAGTCAAACATGACTGAGTGACTGAACTGACTGAACATCTGGAAGTTCTCAGTTCACATACTGTTGAAGCCTAGCTTGAAGAATTTTGAGCATGTGGAATGATTATAATTGTGTGGTATTTTAAAGATTCTTTGGCATTGCCTTTCTTTGGAATTGAAATGAAAACTGACCTTTTCCAGTCCTGTGGCCACTGCTGAGTTTTCCAAATTTGCTGGTACATTGAGTGCAGCACTTTAACAGCATCACTTTTAGGATTTGACATAGTTCAGCTGGAATTCATCACCTCCACTAGCTTTGTTTGTAGTAATGCTTCTTCCTAAGGCCCACTTGACTTCTCCAAGATGTCTAGCTCTAGGTGAGTGATCACACCATCGTGGTTATCTGGATTATTATGATCTTTTTTGTATAGTTCTTATGTGTATTCTTGCCTCCTCTTCTTAATATCTTCTGCTTCTATTAGGTCCATATCATTTCTGTCCTTTATCGTGCCCATCTTTGCATGAAATATTCTCTTTGTATCTCTAATTTTCTTGTAGAGATCTCGTCTTTCCCATTCTATTGTTTTCCTCTTTTTCTTTGCACTGATCACTGAGGAAAGCTTTCTTATCTTTCCTTGCTATTCTTTGGAAATCTGCATTCAGATGGGTATACCTTTCCTTTTCTCCTTTGCCTTTCACTTTTCTTTTTCTCAGCTATTTGTAAGGCCTCCTCAGACAATCAGTTTGCCGTTTTGCATTTCTTTTTCTTGGGGATGATTTTAATCACTGCTTCCTATACAATGTCATGAACCTCTGTTCACAGTTCTTCAGGCACTCTTCATATCTAATCCCTTGAATCTATTTGTCACTTCTTCTGTATAATCATCGGAGAAGGCAATGGCAACCCACTCCAGTACTCTTGCCAGGAGAATCCCATGGACAGAGGGAGCCTGGTGGGCTGTGGTCCATGGGGTCGCTAAGAGTTGGACACAGCTGAGTGACTTCACTGTCACTTTCCACTTTCATGCACTGGAGAAGGAAATGGCAACACGCTCCACTGTTCTTGCCTGGAGAATCCTAGGGATAGGGGGAGCCTGGTGGGTTGCTGTCTATGGGGTTGCACACAGTCGGACACAACTGAAGCGACTTAGCAGCAGCAGCAGCTGTACAATCATAAGGGATTTGATTTAGGTCTTACTTGAATAGTATAGTGGTTTTCCCTACTTTCTCCAATTTGAGTCTGAATTTGGCAATAAGGAGCTCATGATCTGAACCACAGTCGTCTCTGCCTTTTTTTTTTTTTTTTTTTTGGCTGACTCTATAGAGCTTCTCCATCTTTGGCTGCAAAGAATATAATCAGTCTGATTTGGTTATTGATTGATTTGTGTATTGACCATCTGGTGATGTCCATGTGTAGAGTCATCGATTCAGTTCAGTTCAGTCACTCAGTCGTGTCTGACTCTTTGTGACCCCATGAATCACAGCACGCCAGGCCTCCCTGTCCATCACCAACTCCCAGAGTTCACTCTGACTCACATCCATCGAGTCAGTGATGCCGTACAGCCATCTCATCCTCTGTCGTCCCCTTCTCCTCCTGCCCCCAATCCCTCCCAGCATCAGAGTCTTGTCCAATGAGTCAACTCTTCGCATGAGGTGGCCAAAGTACTGGAGTTTCAGCTTCAGCATCATTCCTTCCAAAGAAATCCCAGGGCTGATCTCCTTCAGAATGGATTGGTTGGATCTCCTTGTGGTTACATTGGGTCACAGTAATTAGACCAGAGCCAGATTTACCAGATGCATTAGGAATATACCATAAGACAAACTCTGACTTAAGCCTAGAACATGATCTAGCAGTCTCATTCTCTTCAAAGAATTCCCCTCATATAATTCTTCCCTATTCTACCTCTCTAGGATAAGAATAGATGGCATCCCTTATAGGCTAGGGGTAAAGGGCTGAAATTAGCTTACTTGCCCCTGTAGAATCTCTTTTGTGACTTGATGAAAATAACTTCTCCCAGTTTAGTGAGATGGAGAAAGCAATGACACCCCACTCCAGTACTCTTGCCAGGAGAATCCCATGGACAGAAAAGCCTGGTGGGCTGCATTCCGTGGGATCACTAAGAGTTGGACACAATTGAGCGACTTCATTTTCACTTTCTACTTTCATGTGTTGGAGAAGGAAATGGCAACCCGCTCCAGTGTTCTTGCCTGGAGAATCCCAGGGACAGGGGAGCCTGTTGGGCTGCCGTCTATGGGGTTGCACAGAGTCGGATACGACTGAAACAACTTAGCAACAGCAACAGTAGCAGCAGCAGTTTAGTGAGAAGATGACCCATAAATACTCTTTTAGTCCTACCTTTCAGCCTTTGTTCAGCCATTCATAATGCTTTCTTTTCCCTTTCTCTCCCACTTACAAAATCCTATTCCAACTGGAAAGTGACCTCCTCCAGTGATTGCTCCAATTCTCACTTCCCTATCTTCCTTGCAGTTCTATCAAGCAACAGTTCACTCTAGAGTTAGTTGCCTTGTTTTGAAGAGTTCATCCTGCCACCTTACTGGGTCCATATTTTATCCTTCTCTTCTGTTTTCTATAGGTCTAAGTACAGGACAGAGAAAGATCCTGTTGTTGAAAAATACTTACTGTTAGGTTTGAAAGGGTCTCCTCTTGAACCATATAGGCTGTATGATTTTTTCCAGCTTTGTCAAGTTCATGTTCATTGAGTCGGTCCAACTTTACTGAGATATAATTATCATACAAGGCTTCTTTGATAGCTCAGCTGGTAAAGAATCCATCTGCAATGCGGGAAACCTGGGTTCAATCCCTTCGTTGGGAAGATCCCCTGGAGAAGGGAAAAGCTACCCGCTCCAGTATCCTGGCCTGGAGAATTCCGTGGACTGTATAGTCTACGGGGTCGCCAAGAGTTGGACATGACTAGGTGACTTTCACTCAGTTAATGTACAACATTGTGTAAGTTGAAGATATAGTGTGATGATCAGATACATGTATATATTGTAAATTCTTTCCAAAATAAACTTAATGAACACATCCTTTACCTCTATAATCACCATTTTATTATTACTGTTATGATGAGAGCATAAAAGCTCTACCCTCATAACAACTTTCAAGTATACAATATGGTATTGTTAATTACAGTCACCATACTTTACATTAAATCCAAAGAACTTATTATTTACCTTGTAAGTGGAAGTGTGTACACTTTGACCAACATTTTCCTATATCCTCCACCTCTTGTTTCTATTTCTATGAATTTCATATGTTTAAATTCCATGTGTAAGTGAAATCATACAGTATTTGCTTTGCTCTGTGTAACTTATTTAATTTAGCATAATGCCCTCAAGGTTCATTCATGTTGCTGTGAATGGCAGAGACTTTCTTCTGTTTTTCTGGCTGAATAATATTTCATTGCATATATATACAACATTTTAAAAGTCCATTCATCTGCCATTAAACAGGTTATTTTCATGTCTTAGCTATTCTGAGTAATGCTGCAATGAACACGGATGTGCAGATATTTTTTTGAGACAGTGATTTCATCTTCTTTGAATATATTAATATACCCAGAAGCATGATTGGATTGTAGAGAAGGAAATGGCAACTCACTCCAGTATTCTCGCCTGGAGAATCCTGTGGATAGAAGAGCCTGGAGGGCTGCTGTCCATAGGATCACACAGAGTCAGACATGACTAAAGCGACTTAGCATGCATGCATGCATGCATTGGAGAAGGGAAATGGCAACCCACTCCAGTATTCTTGCCTGGAGAATCCCAGGGACATGAGAGCCTTGTGGGCTGCCGTCTATGGGGTCACACAGACTCGGACACAACTGAAGCGACTTAGCAGCAGCAGCATGATTGGACTGTGTCATAGTTCTGTTTAAAATTTTTGGCGGACCTCCATTCACCTCTATTTTCCTAAGTGGCTATATCATTTTACATTTCTATCAATAGTGAACCAGGGTTTCCTTTTCTCCATATCCTTAGGAGCATTTTTTTTTAATGAATCTCTTGTCTTTTTGATCATAGTTATTCTAACAAGTATAAGGTTATATCCCACTGTGGTTTTGAATTGCATTTCTCTGATAATTAGTATTAATATGGAACACCTTTTCATGTACCTGTTGGCCATTTGAATATCTTCTTGGAGAAAATATCTATTCAATTGCTTTGCACATTTTAAAATTAGATTGTTTGTTGTTTTGCTATTGAGTTGTATGAGCTCCTTTTATTTTGTATATTAACCATGCATCAGTTATGCAAATTGCAAATATTTGCTTCCATTCCTTAATAGTCTTTTCATTGTCTTGTTTCTTTTACTGTGCAGACCCTTTTAGTTTGATGTAGTCCCATATTGAATTTTGTTTTTGTTATTTGTGCTTTTGGTGTCATATCAAAAAATCCATTTTTAAGACCAATATAAACAAATGTTTTCCCTTAGATTTTCTTCTTGGAGTTTTATGATGTCAGGTCTTATGGCTCAGCTCTTAATCCATTTTAGCAGATTTTTGTGAGTGGTATAAAACAGGAGCCTGATTTCATTCTCCTGCATGTGGATATACAATTTTGCCAGCACCATTTATTTTTTTCTGACTAATATATATATTTATTTTATCCTATGGAACTTAATTTTTTTCCTTTGTTTAGTCTACATTCTTTTTTATTAAACTTTTTATTTTATATTGGAGTACAGAGTATAGCCAACTAACAGTGTTGTGATAGCTTCAGGTGGACAGCAAAGTGACTCAGCTATACATATACATGTATGTACTCTCCCCCAAACTCCTCTCCTGTCCAGTCTGTCACATAACATTGAACAGAATTCCCTGTGCTATACAGTAGATCCTTGTTGGTTATCCATTTTAAATATAACAGTGTGTACATGTCCATCCCAAACTCCTTATCGCTTTCTTCCCATCTTCCCCCAGGAACCATAAATTCATTCTCTAAGTCCACCCAGTAGCATTTATTGAAGAGTATATCTGTTCCCCATTGAGGAACTACCTCATCAAATATTAGTTGGTCATACCTGCATGTGTTTCTGTGTTTAAATTTTGTTCCGTTAGTCTACATGTCTGCTTTTATGCCAATGCTACACTGTTTTGATTACTATAGCTTTGTAATATATTTTGAAATCAGGAAGTATAATTGGCTTCAGCTTTGTTCTTCCCTGTCAGGACTGCTTTGAGTATTCATGGTCTTTGTGGTTTCATATAAATTTTAGGATCCTTTTTTCTACTTCTGTGAAAAATGCTATTGGGGTTTTGTTTTTTTGTTTATGGCCACACAGTGCAGCTTTGGGATCTTAGTTCCCCAACCAAGAGTTGGATCTGGGCCCTCAGTAGTGACAGTGTGGATTCCTAACCATTGGACCACTAGGGGAATACCAGCTATTGTGGAGTGTTAATTGAGATTATATTTCATTTATAGATGGCTCTGGGTAGGATGAATATTTTAATAATATTAACTCTTCTGATCAATGAACATGAGATAACTTTTTAGTCAAGTCTCCTTTCTTCTTTCATGAATGTGTTATAGTTTTGCCATATAGATTTTTCACTTCTTTGGTTAATTTTATCCATAAGTATTGTTTTTGACATGGTTGTAAAATGAGAGTGCTTTATTTCTATTTCAAAAGTTCATAATTAGTGTATAGAAATGCAACTGATTTCTGGATATTAATTTTGTATCTTGAAACCTTACTGAATTTGTTAATTAAATCTAACAGCTCTTTGATGGAGGCCTTAAGATATTTTTTTTTTTTCTGAATCTTGAGCTTTAAGCCAACTTTTTCACTCTCCTCTTTCACTTTCATCAAGAGGCTTTTCAGTTCCTCTTCACTTTCTGCTGTAAGGGTGGTGTCATCTGCATATTTGAGGTTATTGATATTTCTCCCGGCAATCTTGATTCCAGTTTCTGCTTCTTCCAGTCCAGGGTTTCTCATGATGTATTCTTCACAGAAGTTAAATAAGCAAGGTGACAATATACAGCCTTGATGTACTCCTTTTCCTATTTGGAACCAGACTGTTGTTCCATGTCCAGTTCTAACTGTAGCTTCCTGACCTGCAGATAGGCTTCTCAAAAGGCAGGTCAGGTGGTCTGGTATTCTCATCTCTTTCAGAATTTTCCACAGTTTATTGTGATCCACACAGTCAAAGGCTTTGACATAGTCAATAAAGCAGAAATATATGTTTTTCTGGAATTCTCTTGCATTTTTGATGATCCAGTGGATGTTATGGGAAATAGATGGGGAAATAGTGGAAACAGTGTCAGACTTTATTTTGGGGGCTCCAAAATCACTGCAGATAGTGATTGCAGCCATGAAATTAAAAGACGCTTACTCCCTGGAAGAAAAGTTATGACCAACCTAGATAACATATTGAAAAACAGAGACATTGCTTTGCCAACAAAGGTCCATCTAGTCAAGGCTATGGTTTCTCCTGTGGTCACGTATGGATGTGAGAGTTGGACTGTGAAGAAAATGAGTGCTGAAGAATTGATGCTTTTGAACTGTGGTATTGGAGAAGACTCTTGAGAGTCCCTTAGACTGCAAGGAGATCCAACCAGTCTATTCTAAAGGAGATCAGCCCTGGATGTTCTTTGGAAGGAATGATGCTAAAGCTGAAAGTCCAGTACTTTGGCCACCTCATGCGAATAGTTGACTCATTGGAAAAGACTGATGCTGGGAGGGATTGGGGACAGGAGGAGAAGGGGACGACAGAGGATGAGATGGCTGGATGGCATCACTGACTTGATGGATGTGAATTAGAGTGAACTCTGGGAGATGGTGATGGACAGGGGGCCTGGCATGCTGCAGTTCATTGAGTCACAAAGAGTCGGACATGACTGAATGACTGAACTGAACTGAAGATATTTTAATATGTACAAGATCATATTATTAGCAAACAGATCATTTTACTTCCTCTTTTCTTTTTGGATGCCTCTTACTTCTTTTTCTTACTTAGTTGCTGTTCTTCCATAGGGCTTCCAGTATTATGTTGAATAGATTTGGTGAAAGTAGGACCCTTGTCTTATTATTTATTTTAGAGGGAAAACTTTCAACCTTTTAAGTATGATGTTACCTCTGCGTTTTTCAAGTATGGTCTTTATCATGTTGTTATATGTTCCTTCTGTATCAAATTTGTTGAGAGTTTTAATCATGAAAGATGTTGAATTTTGTCAAATGTCTGTTCTGTATCTATTGAGATGTTCATATGATTTTATCTTATATTCCATTAACTGATTGCATATACTGAACCATCCTTGCATCCTAGAGATAAATTCCACTTGTTCATAGGGTAAGATCTTTTTAATGTTCTGTTAAATTTGGTTTGTTTGCATTTTTTGAGTAATTTTGCATCTATATTTATCATAGATATTGGCCTGTGACTTTATTTTCTTGTACTATCCTTATCTTTAACATCAGGTTAATGCTGGCCTTGTAAAATGAGTTTGGGAGTGTTTCCCCATCTTCAATTTTTTGGAAGAGTTTCAGAATATTTGACATTAATTCTTTAAATTTTTAATAGAATTAGCTGCTTCCTAGGTGGCACTGGTCGTAAAGAACCTGCCTGCCAGTGCCGGAGATATAAGAGAGGTGGGTTCGATCCCTGGGTCGGAAGATTCCCTGGAAGAGGGAATGGCTACCCACTCCAGTATTCTTGCCTGGAGAATCTCATGGCCAGAGGAGCCTGGTAGGCTACAGTCCATGGGGTTGCATAGAGTCAAACACAACTGAAGCAACTTAGCATGCATGCATGCTTGTTAAACTAGTTGATCCTAATCTTTTTGGGGAGATTTTAGATTACTAATTTAATATCCTCGTTATTGGTCTATTTCTTTATGACACACACTTATCTTTCTAAGATTGCATACTCATTTCTTGCAGACTGTTTAATTTGTTGGCAGATAATTATTCAGAGTCATCTTTTATGGTCTATGATTATCAGTTGTAATGTTTTATTCCTTTATAATTTTATGCATTTACCTCTTTTGTCTTGATAATTCTAGCTAAAGGTTTGTCAATTTTACCTTCTTAGAAAGTCAATACTTAGTTTTGTTGATATTTTCCATTGTTTTTCTAGTGTCTACTTCATTTATTTCTTCCTGAAATAAATTTCTTATTTTATCTCCTTCCTTCTGCTACTTTTGGGCTTAGTTTTTTCTTGTTAATTTCTTGAGGCTTAAAGTTAGGTTGTTTGTTTGAGATCTTTCTTTTTAAAATACGCTTTGGCTTGTTGTACTTCCATTTTTGTTTGTTGCAATATATCTTTAAATTTTCATTTTTGACTTTTTTTTGACCTATTCATTTTTCAGGGGCATTTTAATTTTCACCTAATTGTAAATTTATCAGTTTTCTTCTTGGTATTGATTTCTAGTTTCATAATATTGTGGATGGAAAGGATATTTGGTATAGTTTAAATCTTTTTAAGTTTACTGAGATTTGTTTTGTAACCTATCTATCCTGGAGAATGTTCCACATGTTCTTGAGAAGAATGTATATTCTGCTCTTCTTGGATGGAATGTTCTTTGTGTCTCTGTTAGAGCTGCTTGGTCTAAATATAGTTCAAGTCTAATGTTTTCTTATTGATTTTTTGTTTAGATGATCTATCCATTGTTGAAAGAGGAGTTTTGAAATATCCTATTATTACTGTATTGTTGTCTATTACTTCCTGCAGATATGTGATTATTTGCTTAATATATTTAGGTTTAATATATGTTCAGTACATATATTTATATGTCTTCCTTATGAATTTCCACCTTTATCATTATATAATGGTCTTCTTTATCTCATTACAGTTTTGACTTAAACTCTATTTTGTTTGATGCTCTTTTGGTTTCAGTTTGTTTGGAATATTTTTTTGTATTCCTTCACTTTGAGTCTGCTGTGTTTTTGAAGCTGAAATGAGTCTCTTGGAGGCAGCATACAGCTTGTTGTTGTTGTTTTTTCATTATTCATTCAGCCACTGTACCAGGTTGTATCATTTAGATTAAAGAACACAAACTTTAAGCCATACAGATAACTCTGTAAATCTTGGTTATTTCCATTATTAGCCAAATAATTGTACACATGTCACTCTGCTTCAGTTCGTTTATCTGTCAAAAGGAATAATGATATTTGTTATGCTACCTCATGGAGCTGTTATGAATATTAAATGCAATAATTCATGTAAAGTGTTTAGTACCATTCAAAGAAGATAATAGGCTCCCATTAAATTATACCTCATTTCTTTTCTCTAAAATTAGGAAGATAAAATCATACAGTAGTTATTATCAGTGGTTTATAAACAAACAGACCTGGGCTATATGAGTAAATTACTTAATTTCTCTGAGGCTTACCTCTCTCTTCTACAAGTAAAGTTAGTGTCTACCTCACAACATTGTTGGACTTCCCTGGTGGCTCAGATGATAAAGAATCTGTCAGCCATGGAGGAGACCAATATTTGATCCTTGGGTCAGAAATATCCCCTGGAGAAGGAAATGGTTACCCACTCCAGTATTCTTGCCTGAAGAATTCCATGGACAGACGGGAATTCCATGGCAGACTACAGTCCATGAGTTGCAGAGTTGGACATGACTGAGCAACAATCACAGGGTTAGTATTGATAGGTATCATAAATTACAGCATTTGACACAAAGTAGGAACTTTAAGTAACAGCTATTATAACTGTTGAGAAAAAATAAATACGGAATTGTATCAAAAACAAAGAATTATATCACCAACTCTTCTGCAATTTAATAGTAATTAAGAAAGTTAATGGTACAGGGAGTGAGATGGGAAGGGGGTTCAGGATGGGGAACACGTGTACATCCGTGGCAGATTCATGTTGATGTATGGCAAAACCAATACAATATTGTAAAGTAATTAGCCTCAAATTAAAATAAAGATTAAAAAAGAAAGTTAAGTGTGAGTTTTCTCCTATAGTTGTTGAGCAAAATACAACAAAGAAAAATACACTTTATTGAGTCTCTGCATTCCCAGTTTAACCAGTCATTTCATAGAAATAGTGGTAAGAACAAATCTTGTTCATATTGTGTTGTAATAAATATTAGTTAAATCTGAATTTGGACTCGTTCATTTAGTTCATATTGAATAATGCAATAGTCCATGTAATTTTTGGTTGGCATTATTTTTAAATTTTTAAATACTAATTTTATTTTTTGACTGTGGTGGGTCTTCATTGCTGTGCATGTGCTTTCTTTGGTTGCATAGAGCAGGAGCTACTTTCTAGTTGTGGTGAACAGGCTTCTCATTGTGGTGGCTTCTCTTGTTGTGAAACAGGGGCTCTAGAGTACAGGCTCAGTCGTTGTGGCACATGGGCTTAATTCCCCTATAGCATGTGGGATTTTCCTGGACAAGGGATCAAACCCATGTCTCCTGCATTACAAGGTCTATTCTTAATCACTGGACCACTAGGGAAGCCTCGTTGGTATTGTTTTTAATTGAAAACTAATATATAGATGGACATGGTTAAAAAAAAAAAAAGAAACAGTAAATGGGTATGTACAATTAAATATATGTTTAAATTCCAGCACTATTATTTATCAACTGTAATGGCCTTGAGCAGGTCACTAAACCCCTGTGTCTGTTTCCTTGGCTGTGAGAATCATGTCAATAACTACTTTATAGAATTCGTATGAGACTCAGATGTGTAAATCACTTAGAATGGTATTTGGCCTTTGATAAGTTCTATATGGGTTTAGCTTTTTTTCAATTTGTCATTTGTATTTTTCTATGAATTTCTCATTCATTTTCTTTCCCCTTTTTTTTAAATTGGGTTGTGATATTTTTCTTTGGATTTGTAAAGCTCTTTATTGTTAAGGTAATTTGTCTTCTACCATATTTTCTTAACTTTTTTCCCCTCATATTTTGATTTATCTATGGATTTTTCTCATAATATTAATCTTTCCAGAAATAAATTTTGAATGTTTTATAGTCAGATTTATCAGTATTTTGCCTTAAGGTTTTCAGGGGTTTGTGTCTTGCATATAGAGCCCTTCCACATTCCAAAACTATTTTTTAAAATTTTTCCATGTTCTCTCCTACTGCTTTTACAGTTATCCTCTTTAGTCTATCTGGAATTTACTCTGATGTAAGAAGTAAAATAGTCATCTACTTGTACTTCTTTTCCAAATGGCTACCCAATTGTTCTAGCAATGCTTACTGACTATTCTATGTAAGTTAAATTCTTACCTCCCAGATGACTGGGTATTCCATTTTTCTTCAAGTCCAGATAGTGTGTAGCCCAATCCTAATTCATTGCCCTTTAATTTTTCTTTTGGTTTTGATTTGAATACAAGTAGACTTGGGGAGACACATTTCTCAGGCAAGTAACTTTCTCTCCTTATAAATTAAGAAAAAAAAAAGGAGGCCCAAAGTAAGAGATCATGCTTATCTTTAAAATTCTTTAAACTAACAGCCTATGAAAATTGTTTAAAGAAAGTAAAAATTCCTGTTGAAGGACTGGATATAAAACTCTTTGTCATCTAATATTCTATTATGTGGGTAAATCATGTTTGATTAAATTTAAACCATAACTCTTCTAATGCATGCATTTCTGATGGTTAGATGCTAAGGAGCAGGCATATATCTAAAAAATAAATGACTATTGTGTGAAATTAGTGGATTCTAGGGTATGCACATATGAAGCTTTATGTATTTTTATACTTAATTGTTTTCCAGAAATGTATATTTATAATAATAGAAAACAATCACCACTCATAAGTGATAGACCCTTTCCACTTTAAATATTTCACTTAATGTTCATAATAATCCCATGAGGTAGTGGCACTTTTTTGTTTATTGATGAGTAAACAGAGGTTCAGACCCCACAGACTGTAGCCTGCCAGTCTCCTCTGTCATTGGAATTCTCCAGGCCAGAATACTGGAATGGACATCCCCTTCTCCAGGGGATCTTCCCAACCCAGGATCAAACCCAGGTCTCCCACATTGCAGGCAGTTTCTTTACCATCTGAGCCACCAGGGAAGCCCTTCAGAGGTTCAGAGATGTTAAATAATCTGCCCAAATCCATGGTTAGAAAATGGCAGTCAGAATTTGAACATGTATTTGACTTTCAAGGGTATGGTGCTTCTACTAAACCTCCTGTATTGGATTCTTAGGGCTGTTTACAAGGTACCACCAACTGCATGCCTTAAAACAATAGAAATTTACTCTCCTACAGTTCTGGATGCTTCAAGTACAAAGTCAAGGTGTTGATAGGGCCAGACTTTATCTCCTAGCTTCTGGTTGTCACCAACAGTCCTTGGTGTTCCTTGGCTTGTAGCTGCATAACTCCGATGTCTGCATTCATAGTCACATGCAGTCTTCCCCCTGTGCGTCATTCTTTTCACAGGGCTTTCTTCCATCTGTGCATTTCTGTCTCTGTGTCTTTTCTCTTTTTCTTACAAGGACATCAGTCACACTGGATTAAAGGCCCACCCTACTCCAGTATGAGCTCATTTTAACTTGATTACATTTTCAAAGACCCTATTTGCAAATAAGATTGCATTCACAGGTACCAAGGCTTAGGACTTAAGCATATCTTTGCCAGGGTGGGGGGGTGGGGTAGGGGGACAAAATCTAACTCACAATACCTTCTTACATATCTTATTTCAATCAACTGAGCATTGAACATATTGGTTACAAAGATACTATGTTGTTTAAAAGTACAGTTTTTATAAGTGCAGAGCTGGTGCCTGTGAGGTATGTACCTACAGAAACAGCACTTGTATTTGACTTGCCAGGAGGATGGATGCAGTGGCTGGGCTGAGTTCAGTGCCAGGGTAGTGTTCTTTCCACCTGATTGGCTTAGCAACCCAAACATCCATAACACTAGCTAGTATTCTAATAGGAGCTATGCGTTCTCACCTGCACTAGGAAAAGGGACATAGGGGCCAGGTGAAGCCCAGGTTGAGGGATGGTCATATCTATTTACTTGTTTCTGCAGATGGGCCCCACCATCTCAGAAATTGCATTTCTATCATTGGTAGGGCATTCTATCCAAGAGCTCCGATTTTTCCTCTCACTGGAAATCCCCGTTTTCTCTCAAACCTCAGCAGGATCATAACCAGTACTTGTGTTTTTAATGAGCCCCTGCTAAGGGCCACAAACTATCCTAAGGATTTGGTGGATAACATTATTTCTAAGTCTTAACACAACATTTAAGGTAGGCATTTATATATGTGCATCCCCTAGAATTAACCCTGATGGTGAAAGGGTTGACAACATGGTCCAAAGGAGGAGGACACAGGTCAGTGCCATAAGCTCTGTAGCAAATCAGATTGGCCCGATGTTAGGGACACAGTCAGAGGCTGAAAGAGCTATACACATTTTGCTTCAGAATGACTTCTAGGGACATCTGGGATCTGGGCATCATGTTAGGATACCCAAAAGGATAAACCTGTAAGAGTCTTTGTTGAAAATTGCAAGGGATATACCATTCAGGTCTCTTTTCAGAGAGATGAACACAGATCTAAGATGCACTAGTATAAAGGAAGATTTGCTGTGTGTGTCGGGGGCACTCCAAGAAACTAGTTCATAACTTTACAGGGCAAAACCATACTCATGGCAAAGCCTTAAGGCCAGAGAACTCTAATTCTAATTTGGTAACTGGGCAAGTGCTAGGATAGGGTCAAGAACACTGAAACTGGAGTTTTCTTGTTTCCCAAATGCAGAATTCACAAACTAGTAGCCCAGGATTTGAGCCCAACCCACAGATATTTTTTTTGCTTTTGTTTTTCCCACATAGATTTTTTTTTTTTCAATTTCAGTTATCGTATTTTTAACCTGTTTTTGAAAAGCAACTGAGTCCACGTTCTAAGATGGCCCAGTTGCAGCTGTTCCCTTTAGAAGGCAAGCTCCTGATTTGCTATGGTCCCCACCAGTGTTAATGCAAGGTCACATTTTGATGTTGTCTACTTGATCCCTGAAGCTTTAGACCTTGTGACCCTTGCTCTACATTTTTGGCTAGGATAGATTTGGAATGAGACCAGATCCAACTCTGCTAAAAACAAATACAAAACACAGCAGCAAAATTGAGAGCTCAGTTATTTTGGAGGTGATAGAAGTATTCTAAAATTGATGGTTGAACTACTTTGTTGATATACTAAAAAAGAACCCATTGAATTTTTATACTTTAAATGGCTGAAATATATTGTGTGATGTATCTCAATAAAGTTGTTTCTAAAAATAGAAATTAGACAACATAGAGGAAAACACAAATGATGAATCAACTTCTTAAAGGCTTTTTCACTGAACTCTTAGAAAGTCTAAAATCATAATACTAGGTTGGCAGCA
Source organism: Nanger dama (assembly GCA_917880005.1). Lineage (NCBI taxonomy): Eukaryota > Metazoa > Chordata > Mammalia > Artiodactyla > Bovidae > Nanger > Nanger dama. The sequence continues at coordinate 1,572,277 of CAKJTW010000089.1, forward strand.
GATTCAAATGGTTAAGAACAAGAGAAATAAGGTTTAGAAATACCACCTACTTCATGGGGTTGCTATGAGGAGTAAATGAGATAATCCCTGCATAGCACACAGCACCCTGCCTGGTACATGGTAAACAATGGATAAGGGTTAGGTATTACGGCCTACTATGGCAAAGACAATACCTAACAATACTTAACCTAACCCCGCTGACATTGTATGCTCCAGTACCCTGAACCCTGAAACAGTTCTTCCTATGGCCTCTCCAAATGTCCAGTTAGTTCTAGGTGGTTGTAGATCTTCAGCTAGAACTGTAGAAGCCTCAGAGGCTCTTGCTGCTGCTGCTGCTAAGTCACTTCAGTCGTGTCTGACTCTGTGTGATCCCATAGACGGCAGCCCGCCAGGCTCCCCCCCGTCCCTGGGATTCTCCAGGCAAGAATTACTGGAATGGGTTGCCATTTCCAGAGGCTCTTAGTGATAGACAAAAAACATAAGCATACTAATACTGCAGTGTCTAGGGAGGTGGGGACAAGCTCTTTGTGACTTATTCAAGCAAGACGATGTAGCAGAGTTTCCACAACGCTGAGAGTAGGGAGACCTGAATTCTAATTTTGCTTCCACTCCAAACTGGATTCCCCCTTAAAGAATATTAAAAGTTTCTATGTGTTAGTTTCCACATATACTGAAGGACAATGATATTTACTGAGCTACCTTATAGACCAAATAGGAAGCATAAAGTTACATGGAATGGCACAAAATTACATATAAGGTAAGGTATGTTTATTCAAGTATACAAATCAGCGACTCCAGTCAGGTGACAAGCATACTCTCAGAGAGACTGACGGTCATAGATTCTTATAATGAGAGGAATTTGAGGATGGCTTTATGGTTTTAGACCCACTGTCTTTGTAAAGATTCCTTAGAGGATGGTGAAGCTCTTGGCAATTAGAGCAGATGTAGCATGGGTTACCATATGCCATGAAAGAAAAAGAGCTTCTGGCCAAAAAAACTCATCAAACCAATGTCTTCACCCTATCACAGACTGGAAAATGGCAGCTTCCCTAGATTATAGGGTAGGGTTCCAAAGCAGAGAAAATTACATTCACAACCAAAAATGGAAATTTTCTTCTTTGGGAAGAGCTAAGCTGTCATTAGGAGACTGGGTAGGTATCTGTGATTTTTTTTCTTCTTCTTCTGAAATTCTTTATGAGTTTCCATAAAATTCTAAGAAAGGTTTAGAAATTGATTAACCCTGTTATATTTCCAGATATCATCAGGTAAGTCACCCAGTAGATATGGGATAAGCAGGGGCATTTTGCCAGTGCAACAGTTGGCAGGTCATCTTAATTACCACATTCAGGCACATTCAACTCAGGTAGGGTCTGGGGGTACTAAGGCTTGAGGGACAAGCTGACCTTTAATGTTCCTAACACAATCTTTCAGTTGAAACTGGTGAACTAATGAAGCAGTAGCCAGCAGCTTCTTCTAACACATTTTGCTATGTTGAGATGTTTTAATATTAAAGAGTTAAGGAGGGAGCTGAGGGAGAGAGAGTAAGATGAAAGTATTCATGGGACATGAGAGGAATGGAGGTTATCTTAGTTGCACAGTGGTTAAGAGCTTGGGTTGTGGCATCAAATAGACCTGATCTATATCTTGGCTCTGCCACTTGTATTCTCGGCTAATTATAAAATGAGATGAAAAGAATACTGATCTTAAGCAGCTCTTATGAGGAGAAAATGAGATTATATACTTAAAGCAAGTAGCACATTTCCTGGTACAAAGGGAGTGTTAGAATTAAAAGTAGTTATTAAAGATACATGCACCCCAGTGTTCACAACAGCATTATTTGAAATTGCCAACATATGGAAGCAGCCTACATGTCCATAAAAGACTGCTGCTGCTGCTGCTGCTGCTGCTAAGTTGCTTCAGTCGTGTCCGACTCTGTGCGACCCCATAGACGGCAGCCCACTAGGCTCCTCTGTCCCTGGGATTCTCCAGGCAAGAATTCTGAAGTGGATTGCCAGTTCCCTTTCTACCGTAAAAGAGTACTCAGCCATAAAAAGAATGAAATTTTGCCATTTTCTGTATCATAGATGGACTTGGGGGCATTATGCTAAGTGAAATAAAAGGCAAATATTGTATGATATCACTTATACGTGGAACCTAAAAGATACCAAAAGCTAGTGAGTAAAAGATGCCTTAAGATACCTTCCATTGCTCTCATGTCCCATGAATGCTTTCACCTTACTTCCCTCCCCCTCAGCTCCCTCCTTGACAAAAAAGACTCAGACATGATCTAGTGATGGGTTACCAGTGGGGAGAGGAAAGTGAGGAGGGGAAATATAGGGACAGGAGGGAAAAACAGAAGGTTAGCAGCCTAACGAACAACAGCAGCTACAGTGAGGGCTGCCATGATGCTTTGAATGACACAAGGACACTCCTTTAGGAGCATATACTTTAATTCCTTCCTGTAATACACATATTTAATGATGATGTTCAGTTTGAGATTTCACATACCCTTTCATTCTTTGTGCCTAGAATTTTGTGTGAATATGATCTTGCCTTCACTTCTGTAAGCTTCCTAAGTTCAGGGACTTGGTTTTCTACTTATGTGTCATCAAAAACAGTGCTTAGCATTGCTAGAAGCATTGGGAACTCTTGATAAGTAATGACTGCATATCAATGAATTTAAGGAAATGTGTACATAAGCTAATACATAGACTAGAATAAATTAAATGACAGTTTTAGATTCAACAAAACATTGTTTATTGCAATTAAATCTTTACCTTGAGGTAAAGGGGATATTTTAGGGTGATAGCCCAGAAGTCTTTCGTAAAGGATCCCTGTTTTCAGCCCAGCCTAATGGGCTGAGTGCATTGACTCTTCTGTAGTGTAGCCTTATTATGTGACGTTTTTGCATGGGTTCATGCTCGTTTGGGCTTCCTTCATGGCTCAGATGGTAAAGAATCCACCTGCAACATGGGAGACCTGGGTTCAGTCCCTGGGTCGGGAAGATCCCTTGGAGGAAGGCATGGCAACCCACTCCAGTATTCTTGCCTGGAGAAGCCCCATGGACAGAGGAGCCTGCCAGGCTACAGTCCATAGGGCTGCAAAGCGTCAGACATGCCTGAGTGACTAAGCACGCCCACGCGCTCATTCAAAAATTGCACAGCTATGTGTCTGTCTTGGTCAGGACTTGATCAATAGATGTGGATCACAGACTTGTTTATAGAAACAAAGTAACTTACTGACTAGCCCAAGGTTTTAGTTCAAACCAGGGGTCAGTCTTTGACAGGAAAGGAAGTAGAGTTTCTTAGAATCTACTGGTCAACATCATCTCCCCAAAGTGCCTTGGTCATCTAGCCCAGTGGTTTTCAAAGTATAATTTTCAGCTTCAGAGGGCCCCATGGGGGGTGCCTCAGGGGATTCCTTATATACTTTTAAAAATGGTCTTTCTGTGAATGAGTGAATACAAAGTTATAAAAATGCAGTACATTGTTTATCTTCTCTTGCTTCAGATCCCTCTTTGATTCAATCTAGTATGTTCATTAACTGATATCCTGCTCAGGCTCTAAGGCTGTGCTTATCTAATACTCCCCTTATCTGATATCACCAAACTCAGAACTGGGCCTTTATATACTTGACTTGGACTTTCCCATGTTTTCTCTTTCTACCCAGGTTCCTTTTCTAAATCTGGATGCTTGGTACCCATTGCTAAAACCTGTCATGCACACAATGGCTGGAATGATTTTGCAAAGTCCCCTTATGGATTAATGAGAATCAGTCATGTAATTCCAAAAGGAAAGTTCTTTCCAGTTGGTACTTGATATTTCTGTATTTAATATAAGTGAAAATACATAAATTAGCTCAAGTACAGTTACAACAATCCCAGGACATGCTATAGAGGGTGTTGATGAAATATCTTTTATATACCATTTTCTAGGGAAATAGATGGGGAAACAGTGGAAACAGTGTCAGATTTTATTTTGGGGGCTCCAAAATCACTGCAGATGGTGATTGCAGCCATGAAATTAAAAGACACTTACTCCTTGGAAGGAAAGTTATGACCAACCTAGATAGCATATTCAAAAGCAGAGACAATACTTTGCCAACAAAGGTCTATCTAGTCAAGGCTATGGTTTCTCCAGTGGTCATGTATGGATGTGAGAGTTGGATTGTGAAGAAAGCTGAGCACCGAAGAACTGATGGTTTTGAACTGTGGTGCTGGAGAAGACTCTTGCGAGCCCCTTGGACTGCAAGGAGATTCAACCAGTCCTTTCTAAACATCAGTCTTGGGTGTTTATTGGAAGGACTGATGTTGAAGCTGAAACTCCAATACTTTGGCCACCTCATGCGAAGAGTTGACTCATTGGAAAAGACCCTGATGCTGGGAGGGATTGGGGGCAGGAGGGGAAGGGGACGACAGAGGATGAGATGGCTGGATGGCATCCCCAACTCGATCGGGAGTTGGTGATGGACAGGGAGGCATGGCGTGCTGCAATTCATGGGGTTGCAAAAAGTCGGACACGACTGAGCAACTGAACTGAACTGAACTGAGACAGCAGATACATAGACTGACTTTGACAGAATTGTTTCCATTTAAAAATTCTCTTTGGTCTAGCTCCACTCAGTCTGATTTATCTTTTGGACTATGAGTTACAGAAAAGTTAACAGGCACTGCAAAATACTCAAGGTTGAGCTGAAACACAAAGGTCTGAAACACAAAGGTTGATTATCATTGTGTGAGCAGGTTGTAAAATAAAATCTTTTGGCAACTGTTACATCGGGGGTTGCAGTTAATAACCTTTTGCGTCAGTTCCAGGACACAGATCTTCCATGTGCTCAGCCCTGCTAAGTTTGCAACCAATCTGAAGTAGGTGGGGTGGCAGTATAATAAAACAGCCTGATATAAACAGCAGATTAAAAGCACTAATGTCATCATGTCTCCCTGGGAAAGGGTCTTTCAATGGCCTTGGCTTTTTTTTTTTTTTTCTTCCCCATGTATAGGGCAAGTATGTAAAAACTAAAGCTAGGAACTTTTTATTGAAATTTTTAATTGATCCTTTAATTTTAGAGCAGCTTTAAGTTCTCAGCAAAACTGAATGAAATGTACAGAGATTTCTAATATACCCTCTGTCTACTCTCATAACACACAACATCCTTCACTATCAAGATCCTAAACCAGACTGGTATATGGTATATGGTGTGTGTGTGTATACAACTATATATATACAACTATATATATATAGTGTATACAACTATATATATATAGTTGCAACTGATGAACCTATAATTACCCAAAGTTCATAATTTACATCAGGAATTACTGTTGATCTTGTGCATTTGGTGTGTTTTGACAAATGTATTATGATATGTACCCACCAGTGGAGTATCATAAACAGTTTTACTTCCTTAAAAATACTCTGTGCTCTGCTTATCTCTCCCTCCTCTTGTCCCTAATAACCACTCGTCTTTTCACTGTCTTCATAGTTTTGCCTTTTCCATATGGTTGGAATAATACAATATGTAGCCTTTTCAGATTGGCTTTTTTTTTCACTTAGTAATATGCATTTAAGTTTCTTACATGTATATTCATGGCTTGAGGGTTCATTTCTTTTTAGTGCTGAATAATATTCCATTGTCTGGATGTACCAGAGTTCATTCACCTACTGAAGGATATTTTGGTTGCTTCCAAGTTTTGGCAGCTATGAATAAAGCTGCTATAAACATCCATGTGCATAAAATTTTTATTTTTATGGACATAAATTTTCAGTTCATTTGGGGAAATGGCAACCCACTCCAGTATTCTTGCCTGGAGAATGCTATGGACAGAGGAGCCTGGCAGGCTACAGTCTCTGGTGTTGCAAGAGTCAGACATGATTCAGTGACTAAACCACCACTACTATGGTAAGAGTATTAAGAACTCGCCAAACTGCTTTCCAAAGTAGATGTAGCATTTTGCATTCCCACTAGCAATGAATGAAAGCTCCTGTTGCTCCATATCTTTGTCAGCATTTTGTATTATTGTTAATGTTTTAGATTTGAGGTCATTCTAATCAGTGTGTAGTGGTATTTAATTGTTTTATTTTTCAATTTTATAATGATATATCCTGTTAAATATATATTCATATACTTATTATCATTTGTATGCCTGATTTGGTAAAATATCTGTTCATGTTTTCAGGTTGTTTTGTAATCAGGTGGTTTTTTTTTTTATTGTACAGTCTTAAGAGTTCTTTGTATATTTTGCATAATAGTCCATCTGAGGTGTCTTTTTCAGACTGTTTTCCCAGTTTAGGCTTGTCTTCCCATTCTCTTGATATTGTCATTCACAGAGTAGAAGTTTTTAGTTTTAATAAAATACAGCTTATAAAATATTTCTTTAAAAAATCATGCTTTTGCTGTTATATCTAAAAAGTCATCACCATGCCCAGGGTCATGGAAGTTGTCTCTTATATTATCTTCTAGGAGGTTTCCAATTTTGTGTTTTACATTTAGTTCTATGATGCATCTTTTGTCAATTTTTGTGAACGATGAAAGGTCTGTGTCTATATTCATTTTTTTGCATATGCATGTCCAGTTTATCCAGAACCATTTATTAAAGAGACTAACTTTGCTCTATTTTATCATTTGCTTGTTGTCAAAGATCAGTTGATCATATTTATGCAGGCTTATTTCTGGACTATCTATTATCTTCCATTGATCTGTTTGTCTAATCTTTCAGTGATACTACAGTATCTTGATTACTATAGCCGTACAGTAAGTGTACAATAAGCTGTGTATCATCAGTTCTCCTACTTTGTTCTTCTTTTTGAATATTTTGTTGGCTTTTCCGGATAGTTTGCCTTTCCATATAAACTTTAGAATCAGCCAGTTTAGTTTGTCAATGTCCACAAAATAACTTTCTATGATTTTCACAGAGATTGCATTCAATCTATATATCAAGTAAGGAAGAACTGATAACTTGAAAGTGTTTAGTCTTCCTGTCTACGATTATGGAATATCTTCCATGTATTTATTTCTTTGATACCCTCCATCAGAATTTTGTGTTTCTCTTCACATGTACATGTTTTGTAAAATTTATACCTATTTCATCTTTGGGTGAAAATGGTAATGTGTTTTTAGTTTTGCCAAGTTATTGAATTTAACTGACATATGATATTGTGTAAGTTTAAGGTATACATTGTGATGAGTTGATGCACATACACATGTATACATATGTAGTGAAACATTTATCACATGGCTAGTTAAAACATTCCTTACATCATATAATTACCATTTTGTTCTTACAGTGAGAACATTAACTACTCTCATAGCAACTCTGAAGTATACAACAGACTATTGATAACTATAGTCAATATATTGTACATTAGATCCCTGGAATTTATTCATCTCATAATTGAATCTTTTACCTTATAAACCCCTCTCCATTTCTCCCACCCCGCAGTCTTTAGCAACCACCATTCTATTCTCTGTTTCAATGAGTTTGGTGTTTTTAGATTCCACATTTAAAGGAGATCACACAGTATTTGTCTTTCTCTATCTGACTTATTTCACTTAGTTGATGCCCTCAAGGTCCATCCATGTTGTTCAAATGGCAGGTTTTTTTTTTTTTTACTTTTATTGCTGAATAATAATCTTGTATGTGTGTGTATTATATACCACATCTTCTCTATCCATTGATCCATCCATTTAGTTTCACATCTTTTCTATCCATTGATCCATCCATTTAGTTTGGTTCTATGTCTTGGGTATTGTGAACAATGCTTAAAAGAACATGGGAATGCAGATATCTCTTTGAGATGATGATTTCATCTTCTTTGGATTATATACTCAGAAGTTGGATTGCTGAATTTATATGGTCATTTTATTCTTAGTTTTTGAGGAGCCGCCATGCTCATTTCCATAATAACTGTAATGCTTTACATCTCCACTGAAAGTGCACCAGGCTTCCTTTTTCTTTTTATCTGTTGTCTTTTTGATAAAAGATATGAGGTGATATTTGGGAGCCTGGTGGGCTGCCGTCTATGGGGTCACACAGAGTTGGACACGACTGAAGCGACTTAGCAGCAGCAGCAGCAGCAGCAAATGATTAGTGATATGGAAAAATCTTTTTGAACCTGTTTGGATATCTTCTTCAGAAAAATGTCTATTCAGATCCATTGTCATTTTTAAATCGGAATTATTTGCTATTTTGCCATTGACTTGTAGGAGTCCCTTATATTTTGGATATTAAATGCTTATCAGATATGTGATTTGCAAATATTTTCTCCCATTTATTGGTTTCCTTTTCATTGTATTAATCATTTATCTGGCTGTGCAGAAGCTTGAGAGTTTGATATAGTCAAGTGAAGTTGACTTTTTCCTTTTGTTTCTTGTACATTTGGTGTCATATCCAAAATGCCACTGCCAAGACCAATGTCAATAAGTTTTTTGTTTATATTTTCTTCTCGGAATTTTATGGTTTCAGGTCTTATATTTAAGTCTTTCATCCATTTCAAGTGAATTTTTGTGGATCATGTACAATAAGGGCCCAATTTAATTCTTTTGCATGTGTATATCAAATTTTCCCTGCATCATTTGTTGAAGAGATTATCTTTTTCTCTTTGAGAGTCCCAGGCTTTCTTGTAAAATATTAATTCACTATATCTATCACTCCATGGGAAATAGATGGAGAAACAGTGGAAACAGTGTCAGACTTTATTTTTGGAATCCAAAATCACTGCAGATAGTGATTGCAGCCATGAAATTAAAAGACGCTTACTCCTTGGAAGAAAAGTTATGACCAACCTAGATAGCATATTAAAAAGCAGAGACATTACTTTGCCGACTAAGGTCCATTTAGTCAAGGCTATGGTTTTTCCTGTGGTCATGTATGGATGTGAGATTTGGACTGTGAAGAAGGCTGAGCACCAAAGAATTGATGCTTTTAACTGTGATGTTGGAGAAGACTCTTGAGAGTCCCTTGGACTGCAAGGAGATCAAACCAGTCCATTCTGAAGGAGATCAGACCTGGGATTTCTTTGGAAGGAATGATGCTGAAGCTGAAACTCCAGTACTTTGGCCACCTCATGCGAAGAGTTGACTCACTGAAAAAGACTTTGATGCTGGGAGGGATTGGGGGCAGGAGGAGAAGGGGGACGAGAGAGGATGAGATGGCTGGATGGCATCACTGACTCCATGGAGAGAGTCTGAGTGAGGTCTGGGAGCTGGTGATGGACAGGGAGGCCTGGCGTGCTGCGACTCATGGGGTTGCGAAGAGTCGGACACGACTGTGTGACTGAACTGAACTTAACTGATACGGGTTTATTTCTGGGCTTTTGATTCTGTTCCATTGATCTATATATCTTTATACCAGTAACATAACATTTTAATTATTAATACTATAACTTTGTAATATAGTTTGAAATCAGAGTGCCATGACTCCAGCTTTGTTCTTCTTTTTAGTATTAAATAACTACATGGGGTCTTTTGTAGGCCCAAACTAATTTTAAGATTTAAAAACGAATTCTGGGGAAAATGCAATTAGAATCTTGATAAAGATTGCATTTACTCTGTAGATGGCTTGGGGTAGTATAGACATTACGACAATATTAATTCTTCTGAACAATGAACATTATGTATTTGTTTTCAGTTTCATTCATCAGTATCTTTCAGTTTTCAGTGACTAGATGTTTCATTTACTTGATTAAATTTATTCCTATGTATTTTATTGTTTTGATACTATTTTAAATGGTACTGTTTCCTTTCTTTCTCAGATAACTCACTGTTTTTTGTATAGAAATGCAACTGATTTTAGTATGTTGATTTTGTATCCCAAAACATGACTGAATTCCTTGATTGTATCTAAGAGCTTTTAGGTAGATTCTTTAGAATTTTCTACATATAAAATCATGCCATCTGCAAACAGACAGTTTTACTTATTGCTTTCTGATTTGAATGATTTTTATTTATTTTTCTTGTTAATTGCTCTGTCTAGGACTTCTAGTGCTATGTTAAATAGGAGTGGAGAGAGTGATCACCTTTGTCTTGTTCCTGATCTTAGAGAAAAAGATTTCAACCTTTTTCTGTTATATATGATGTTAGCTATGGACTTGTTTATATGATCTTACTATGTTCAAGTTTATTCCTCTATACCCAATTTGTTGATGGTTTTTATTATTTTTATATTAGCAGGTTGAATTTTGTCAAATGCTCTTTCTGCATCTATTTAAATCATTTGATTTTTATCATTTTTAATTTGCATATGTTGAACAATCCTTGCATCCCAGGGTTGAATCCCACTTAACTGTGGTGTATAATCTATTTAATGTCCTGTTGAATTAGGGTTTGCTAATATTTTGTTGAGAATTTTGCCTCTATATTCATTCGTAATATTGGCCTGTAGTTTTTTCTTGTGGTGTCCTTATCTGGCTTTTTTTTATGATAGTAGTGCTGGCCTTGTTAAAAAAAAAAAAATGTTTGGCAATGTTCCTTTTTCTTGAAATTTTTGTAAGGATTTGAGTAGTTCAGTTCAGTCACTCAGTCGTGTCTAGTTCTTTCTGACCCCATGGACTGCAGCATGCCAGGCCTCCCTGTGCATCACCAACTCTTGGAGTTTACTCAAAACACATTGCAGCACTGTTTATAATAGCCAGGACTTGGAAACAACCTAGATGTCCATCAGTAGATGAATGGATAAGAAAGCTGTGGTACATATGCACAATGGAGTACTACTCAGCCCTTAAAAAGAATAAATTTGACTCAGTTCTAATGAGATGGATGAAACTGGAGCCGATTATACAGAGTGAAGTAAGCCAGAAAGAAAAACACCAATACAGTATACTGACACATATATATGGAATTTAGAAAGATAGTAATGATGACCCTGTATGTGAGACAACAAAGAGACACAGAGGTATAGAACGGACTTTTGGACTCTGAGGGAGAGGGAGAAGGTGGGATGATTTGGGAGAATGGCATTGAAACATGCATACTATCATGTAAGAAACGAAGCACCAGTCTATGTTCAATACAGGATACAGGATGCTTGGGGCTGGTGCATGGGAGGATCCAGGGAGATGATATGGGGTGGGAGGTGGGAAGGGGCTTTGGCATTGGGAGATCATGTACACCTGTGGCTGATTCATGTCAATGTATGGCAAAACAAATACAGTATTGTAATGTAGAATAAAAAAAAATCATGCTCACTGAGTCAGTGATGCCATCCAACCATCTCATCCTCTGTCATCCCCTTCTCCTCCCACCTTCAATCTTTCCCAGCATCAGGGTCTTTTCAAATGAGTCAGCTCTTTGCATCAGGTGGCCAAATTATTGGAGTTTCAGCTTCAACATCAGTCCTTCCAAGGAATATTCAGGACTGATTTCCTTTAGGATGGGCTGGTTGGACCTCCTTGAAGTCCAAGGAGATCTTCTCCAACACCATAGTTCAAAAACATCAACTCAAAGAGTTTGAGTAGGACTGGTATTGATTCTTTAAATGTTTGGAAAAATTAACGAGTGAAAGCATCTAGTTGTGGACTTTTTTTGGTGGGGGATTTTGGATTATTGATTCAGTCTCCTTACTCATTATTGGCAGGTCAGATTTTCCATTTCTTTATGCTTCCATCTTGGTGGATAGTATGTTTCTTTCTAGGAATTTATTCATTTTTAAAGATGTCTAATCTGTTGATGTATAGTTAATATTACTGTATAATAAGCCTTTGTATTTCTGTGGTATCAGTTACAATATCTCCTCTTTCATTTATAATGCTATTTATTGGTGTCCTTTCTTTTTTCCTTGATTAGCCTAGCTAAAGGTTTGTCAATTTTGCTATTCTTATTGTATTAATCTGTCCTATTGTTTTGTTATTCTCTATTTTATTTATTTTTGCTCTAATCTATTATCCATTCTGACTAGCTTTGGCCTTAGTTTCTTCCTTCTTAGTACTGCCTTTGCTGCATTGTGTGAATTTTTGTAAGTTACATTTTCACTTTAATTTAATTACAAATGTAATAAAATTTCTCAAGAATTTAATATATGCTATTTATAAGTATGCTGTTTAATCTTCAAGCATTTGGGGATTTTCTAGCTATATTTTTGTTGTTGATTCAGTTCAGTTCAGTTCAGTCGCTCAGTCATGCCTGACTCCTTGCAACCCGATGAATCGCAGGACGCCAGGCCTCCCTGTCCATCACCAACTCCCGGAGTTCACTCAGATTCACGTTCATGGAGTCAGTGATGTCATCCAGCCATCTCATCCTCGGTAGTCCCCTTCTCCTGCTGCCCCCAATCCCTCCCAGCATCAGAGTATTTTCCAATGAGTCAACTCTTCGCATGAGGTGGCCAAAGTACTGTAATTTCAGCTTCAGCATCATTCCTTCCAAAGAAATCCCAGGGTTGATCTTCTTCAGAATGGACTGGTTGGATCTCCTTGCAGTCCAAGGGACTCTCAAATCTTCTCCAACACCACAGTTCAAAAGCATCAATTCTTTGGTGCTCAGCCTTCTTCACAGTCCAACTCTCACATCCATACATGATTACTGGAGAAACCATAGCCTTGACTAGAGGGACCTTAGTCGTTGTTGATTAGAGGATATATTATTTGAGTCCTTTTTTTTTTTTTTAATTTAAAGTGTGTTTTATGGCCTGGGATATAGTCTATCTTGGTGAGTGTTTCATGTGTACTTGAAAAGAATATGTATTCTACTGTTGTTGGATGAAGTAATCTATAGATTCTTGATGTCCAGTTGATTGATGGTGTGGTTGAGTTCGCCTGTGTACTTTTGATGTTTTGCTTGCTGGATCAGTCTGTTTCTTACAGAGTGATGTTGAAGTATCCTTATAGTTCTATCTGTATGGGGACAAGTCTCCTGGCAATGTATGTTAGTCAGTTCAGTCATGTCCAACTCTTTGCAACCCTGTGGACTGTAGCCTGCCAGGCTCCTCTGTCTATGGGATTCTCCAGGCAAGAATACTGGAGTGGGTTGTTGTACTCTCCTCCTACTGGCAATAAATTCCCTCGATTTTTCTTTATCTGAGAAAGTCTTTATATTTCCTTCACTTTTGAAGTATAATTTCAAAGGGTACAGAATTGTAAGTTGGTGTTTTCCCATCTTAGTACATTATAGTTCACTCTCTCTCTTTTTGCCGCAGTGTGAGGTATATGGAATCTTAGTTCCCTGACCAGGGATTGAGCCCATGCCCTGTGCAGTAGAAGCATGGATTCTTAACCAGTGGACCAAGAGGGAAATCCCTGACTCTACTCTCTTTTAGTTTGCAAGGTTTCTGAGGAGAAGTTGGATATAATTATTATTGTTGCTCCTTTCTTGGTAAGGTGTTTTATTCCTCTGGCTTCTTTCCAGATTTTTATTTTGTCTGATTTTATGAAGTTTGAAAATATGTCTAAATATAAGCATTTGTTTGTTTGTAAGCATCCTGCTTAGTGTCCTCTTAGTTTCCTGGATTTTTCTTGTGGTGTCTAACATTATTTTTGGGGAAATTCTCAGGCATTATTGCTACAAATGCTTCTTTTTCTTTCTTTTTTTTTTTTTTTTCTGGTATTGCCATTACGTATGTGTTACGCCTTTTGTACTTGTCCCACAGTTCTTGGACATTCTGGCTTTTTGCAGGTTTTTTTCCCTTTGCTTTTCAGTTTGGAAGTTTCTATTGATATATCCTCAAATTCAAAGATTCTTTCCTCAGCCACATTTAGTCTACTTATGAGCCCATCAAAATATTCTTCATTCCTTTTAGAGAGCTTTTGATCTCTAACGTTTCTATGTGATTCTTTCTTAGACTTTCCATCTCTCTTCTTAGATTATCCATCTTTGTGCATACTGTCTACCTTTTTCTTTTTTTCATTAACACTCTTAGCATGTTAATTATAGTTTTTTAAAAAGTTACTCTCCTGATAATTCCAACATTCCTGCCATATCTGACTCTGGTTGTGATGCTTTCTCAGTGTCTTTGTACTGAGTTTTTACCTTTTAGTGGGCTTTGAAATTTTTGTTGAAAAGCAGACATGGTGTACTGTGTAAAAGGAACTGTAGTAAACGACTTTTTGTAATGTAGAGGTAAGCTGTGGAGCAAGAGAAAGCATTCTATAGTCATATGATTAAGTTTCCATCTTTTGAGGACTCTCTGTCTCTGGACTGTGAGATTCACCAGTGCTTCTCAGTTTTGTCTTTCTCTCCTTAGGTGAGATAGGATGGCTAGAGAGACCTAGAGTTTTATATTTTCCCTTCCCCATATGGAAGACTAGAAGGAGTTGACATTCGTTATTTCACTTCTCCCAAGCTGATTGGGCTCTGATAAAACCCCAGCAGGCTAGGTGCTGGTATAATAGTTTTTCATGAGGGTAGGCCGTATTTAGCAGAGTGTTTTGGCATATTTCATAATTGTTCCTTTTACCCTCCTGCTGGAAACATGAAGTAATTTTTCTCCAATATTCATTATAAGAACTAAGTTGAGTTCATGGAGGTAAAACTCAAAAATATGTGATTCTCCTTATGGTTGGGCCTCCGCGTTTTTAACTCAGAGTTGTCCACATCGAGCCTCCAGCAATTTGTCATTATAGTCCAGATTTTTCTACCCAGAACTGGTTTCCATGGAGGTTTCTGTTTAGGGTTTCTGATCTGATAAATAATGATTCTCTGAATTCCGCATGTATCTCTCCAATTTGGAAGGCAGTGGTTTGCCCTGTGACCTTACTTCTTTATCAGACGTAAGAGGAGTATTGAATTTTTCCCCAGTTTTTTCAGCTTTTTACTTTTGTTAGAATGGAGTGGCAAATTCTTAGCTCCTTACATGCCAGACTAGAAGCCAAAACTAAAGCAATAAGTTTGTACCTGAAATTCTTAGTTGTATTCTGGGCCCTCCAGATCCATGGATCTCCTGCACCATGTTAGTGAGTGAATCCCTAGGTAAAGCCACGCCAATACTCACATACCAGCACTACCAAGCATCACAAAATATTTAAAACCCCTTACACATGTTTAAGTTCCTCTTCAAAACATACTCACACTGAATATCAGCTATGTATCCATTTGCTTTTTGCTCAAAAAGACAGTTCCATGTGTTTGGAGCCTCTGTGTGTTTGTCCATAATTTATGATACAACTTCTGTGTACTTACTATTCTTATCTTCTTGAGAGTTTTATGAAATAGCATTACATTATGTTGGGAGTATTTTTTTTTTTTAATTTTAGGGAAATACATTTTGTAAAGGAAACAATTTTGAAAGAGGTGATTGCTAAATAATCCCCCATACCCTCATGGCCCATCTCCAGTAACTGACTTCTCTTAGATTCAAGCTAATTTTTGGCAGGAGTAATGGAGGTGGAAGGGAAGCAGAAGGTTCCCAGAGAGGAAGCTGAAGGAAAACTCAGTGTGAGGCAGAGGCTAGAAAGAAGCCAAAATGAGCCAAGAGGTATTATGTAGAGAACTATTGATAAAGTATAAAAAAGGCTTTTAGATTTTCAAGATTTTTTTTTCCCTTAAGAGTATGATAATAGTCTGTTAAATCTAAGAACACATATCTTATTTTCTCTTTTACCTTTTTAAGAAGGATATTTATCAGATGGTCATGTTCTAATGAAAATTTTTTTCATATGTTTTAATTTTATTATAAATAACATACTAGAGGTTTCTCCTAAATTAACTTTCTTTCACTTCTTCTTTATCAAGATTTATTTGCTAGGGATGTTTAATGAGAAAAATGGAAGTGGGATAAAATGGTAGAATGGAGAAGTCATAGATATTTGAAAAATCTTAATCTCTACCTCACAACTGAAGAAAAAAAAATCTTGATAATTGAAAATGCCAAGGCTCTTATTTCCTCATCTGTGAGTATGGGTATTTCAGGCTAAATCATGTTATTTCAGAAAAATCAATAGGTCTCATAAAATTACCAGCATCCTTATGAACGCAGAACAGTGTTTCTGAAAGCAAATATGATATGATGTGTATACTTACAGAAATCGATGAGAGATATGGAAAAATCAGATAATTCCTTGGCATCCCTGATAAGTCACTTTTCTTTTCTTTTCTTTTCTTTTTTAGGGAACTACATGTTTATTTCAAGCTTCAGGTTTTCTTTTATACTTTAACAAAAGCATTAGGTCAGAGGTTTGACAAAAATATTTTATCATTATGGAAATTCCAGAGTAAATTTCCACTGGCTTCTCTGGCAGCCCCACTGAGAAGTATAACCTAAGCTCTGTTGTTCAGCATAACTTTCGGTCAGTTCTTTTAGACTCAGTTCAGTTCAGTTGCTCAGTCATGTCCAACTCTTTGCGACCCCATGAATTGCAGCACGCCAAGCCTCCCTGTCCATCACCATCTCCCAGAGTTCACTCAAACTCATGTCCATCAAGTTGGTGATGCCATCCAGCCATCTCATCCTCTGTCATCCCCTTCTCCTCCTGCCCTCAGTCCCTCCCAGAATCAGGGTATTTTCCAAAGAGTCAACTTTTTGCGTGAGGTGGCCAAAGTACTGGAGTTTCAGCTTTAGCATCATTCCTTCCAAAAACACCCAGGACTGATTTCCTTTAGAATGGACTGGTTGGATCTCCTTGCAGTCCAAGGGACTCACAAGAGTCTTCTCCAACACCATAGTTCAAAAGCATCAATTCTTCAGCACTCAGCTTTCTTCACAATCCAACTATCACATCCATACATGACTACTGGAAAAACCATAGCGTTGACTAGACGGACATTTGTTGGCAATGTCTCTGCTTTTGAATATACTATCTAGGTTGGTCATAATTTTCCTTCCAAAGAGTAAATGTCTTTTAATTTCATGGCTGCAATCACCATCTGTGGTGATTTTGGAGCCAAGAAAATAAAATAAAATAAAGTCTGACACTGTTTCTACTGTTTCCCTATATATTTCCCATGAAGTGATGGGACCTTTTAGGCCGTTAGACAGAAAACAGGTCACAAACATTAATTCTTCTGCATGGGCCATTTCCTCACCATTCAGACAAAGGCAACAGTCAACCAGAAGCCCCAGTGGAAGTCACAGAATAGCCTACTAAACAAGAAACATCGGACTGCTGTTGAGGGTATTTGAGCCCCATAGTGGATACTCTATCCTTTAAATTTGCCATCTATAAAACATGAAAATCAATGTCTTTCACATTACTAATTATAATGGAGATGAACAAATTCCACAGAAAATCCTCCAAATTATGTTACACATGGGCTTCAGCCTACTTTCTTATCTCAGGCATTGTAGCTTTCTACATCTTTGCCCTGGGTAAATTATTGGGAAACAATGGAATGGCAAACAATGGATGGAGGGATGCAGAGGCAATAAGAATGGAAGGGTTTCCATCAATTAAGGAACTGATGCTTCTCTCAGCTCCAGCATATTTGTTACCAGGTTATCTCTACCAGAAAGTTCAGCACAATACATAAATAAATAAATAAATTAAATAATAATGAGAAAAAGAACATAAGGCTTTTGTGTTCGGTTTGGGTTTGAATTTTGCTTCTACCACTCACTTCCTCACTGTGGTGTCTTGGACAAACCCCTAGTCTTTCAGGTTCAATTTCTTCATCAGTAAAATGAAGCTAAGAATGCCTTCGTTAGCTTCCTTTCATGACTAAATGAAATTACTGATGTAAAAGTAGTGTAGCATGCAGCCCCAAAGCAGTACTCTGTGAGTGGAGTTTGTGATAGTGGTGTTTATATTAGTTGTCTTTCTTTGGAACCCATATCCACCGTATGTTTGGTTTCTTTTAACATTATTGTTGAGGGCAGGTTCAGTTCATACTGTGTAAGCTAATACAAAAAGCCATTGCTCTGAAGCCATTGAATACCTGTTTTTGTCATTTTTCAAAGATAATTTTTGTTTTTGTAAAATTTCTACTCATCTTTACAAACACAGGTTGACTTTGGGTCATGACTCTGGAGCCTAGGGAATTGCCAGGGGTTCAACAAAAAGTCAGATGACATGTACAGAAAGAGTAACATGGAAACTCACATTACCATATGTAAAATAGCCAATGAGAATTTGCTGTATAGCTCAAGAAACTCAAACAGGGGCTTGGTATCAACCTAGAGGAGTGGGATGGGGAAGGAGATGGAAGGGAGTTTCAAAAGGAAGGGATACCTATGGCTGATTCATATTGAGGTTTGAAAGAAAACAGCAAACTTCTGTAAAACAATTATCCTTCTATAAAAAGAAATTAATTAAAACAAAAAGTAATGATTAGCTGGTTGTCATTACTAACTAACCAGAGATTTGAGCAACAGTTCCTTCCTAACTAATCTGCTGATAGAGAAGCCACTCATTCAAACTGAACTGAGGCCTTGTGTTTCAGGCCTCTCATCCTTCACTGAGTGATAAGGCCTGTGAGAGGGAGTATTAAACTATGGGTCATGAAACCAGAAAAGTTAAGTCACTTGCAAGATTATGGAAGCTACTAGGCTTTAAACTAATGAATTCCAGAAGGGATGAGTCAAGATGGCAGAGTAGGAGGACCTAGAGTTCAACTCTCCACACAAATACATCAAGAATACATCTACAAATGGACCAGTTCTCACTGAGCACCCACTGAACACTATCAGAGGACCTTGGACACCTAAAAGAAAAAGAAAGACCTGAGTAGGATGAAAGACAGAAGGGAAAAAAAAAAAGAGGAAGTAGAATAGAAACTGTGCTCTTGAGAGGAGCTGAAGGAGGAGTTCCTGCACCCAGGGAAGCCCCTGCACCAGCAGGGAGATCAACTGGAACATAAGGGATGGGGTGCTTTGGGGACTCAGAGAACAGCCCAGCAACCAGTTTGTGGTAGACCAGACAGAGTGAGACCTACACAGATGGTCTGTGCCATAGCCTATGGCCCCAGTGTGAGAAGTGTATCCACTGCTGTGGACAGGAGCTGGGTGCTGGAAAATGGGGTTGGGAGAGAGGACTGCTGTTGACTGCAAAGAGATAGACTGAAGAGATGGGAGTGAGGAGTTCTACAACCAGGAAAGTTCATGGAAGAAGCCCAGGGCACCATAGAAATGAAGTGCAAGTGTTGAATAGCACATGAAGGTGAGACCACCATTGCAGCATCTTTCCCCAAATGCTGGCCCTCTCTCTGCAGGCACTAGGCAGAGCTCCTGCCTAAATAGGCTCATATGCCCTGGTTAGTGGCTGCCTCAGCCCCTTGCACCTGGGCAGGCTAGTGTGCTCCTGGGCAGCCTCACAAGCAGATGCCAGTGGATGGCCCATGAGCAGAAGTGGGGCTGAAACCACAGTTGAGCCCTAGGAACATGCAGCTAAGCAAGAAGAGTTGAAATCTCCCATCATGACTGTGTGAACCATGGATTTACACCCTTACTGCTGGCTTTGTGAACTCAGTGTCCACAGAACATCTGAATAGACCACAAGTGCTCTTGAAGCTGAGGTGGGTCTAGCTTTAGCAACTGTGGCTTTGTGGGCATGTACATGTGAGGGCTGATTACAGCCCAGAGTCTGAGCTTCCTTTATAGCACCCACAGCAGGCCCAGATGCAAGATGGCTACAGTCCTGGGACTTGACTTCAGTATATCTACACTGATTGCCTTGTGAAAATAATGCCTGTGAGATACCAGAGCCAATTACCAGCATATCCATGGTTATGGTGGGGCCAAGAGCAGTGACAATTAGTACAATTTGTGAGCTTGCAGAATGGATGAAAGGTGACACAGCAGAGCACACCCACAGGTAAACAGCTCCAGAAGTGTAATACTCAATGGATTCTCTTCTAGTGACTTCTCTTCTAGTGGGGACACTCCAATCCCACATACTTCACACTGCATATCAGAAACACAGCTAAGAAACCGATCTGGAAGGACCTCTACAACAACGACAGAGCATACCCCACCCTTGACAGGGCAGTGGGGCAGTGACAACCACAGAGCAAAAGGGAAGCCCCACTCAATATTCAGTGCAGGTTCTGGTCACCACAAAATCAGTCACATCTCCTATCAAAGGAATAATGGCCAGCAAACACTGAGGAAGGAGGCAGCAGATATCCATAGTGAAAACAGCCCTTGCACCAAAAGATATTAAACCCACATAGACTACACAGGGCTATTTCCACATAAAAATAGTCCTCCAAGACAGTCTGAGGGTCTGGTATTGGTAGGAAGAACCTAGAGAACATATAGCCTTGAGAGGGAGAGGGGCTTGAGTATAGGAGTTCCACAGGGCTGGGGGAAAATGGGACTGCACTCTTGGAGGGCACGTACAAAGCAGCACCTCCACAGCAACCTGAGCTAGACATACATAGGGATCTTGGAGGGGTACCTGTAATTAACTATGGGGTCAAGGGGCAAGAATACTGGTAGCAGAGGCCTCAAAGAATATTGACTGGTGTGAGCTTTCCCAGAAGTCCCCATTTTGACTCCAGTGCTGAATGCCTCAGGCTAAACAACCAGCAAGATGGGAACATAGCACACTCATCAACAGACTGGCTGCCTAAAGTCATATGGAGCTGACATCCACCTCAAAACACACCCCTTGATATGACCCTGCCCACCAGAGGGCCAAGACCCCAGTTCCACTCACCAGAGGGCAGCCTCCAGTCCCTCTCATCTTCTGCACAAGCTATAGACTGGATGAATGGATAAAAAAATGAGATAATATATATGCTGTCTATAGGAGACCCACTTTACACCTAGTGACACATATATATTGAAGGTGAGAGAATGGAAAAAGATAACCCTTCAAAATGGAAAAAAAAAAAACTGGATAGCAATACTCTTATCAGAAAAAAATAGACTATAAAATACTGTTACAAGAAACAAGGACACTACATAATGATCAAGGGATCAATCCAAGAAGAAGACATAAATGTAAATACTTACGCACTGGACATAAGAGCATGGTAAAAAATCTGCCTGCGATGCAGGAGACCATGGTTCGATCTTTGGGTCAGGAAGATCTTCTAGAGAAGGGAATGGCAATCCACTCCAGTATTCTTGCCTGGAGAATCCCATGGACAGAGAAGCCTGGTAGGCTACAATCTGTGGGGTCGCAAAGAGTTGGACACGACTGAGTGATTAACACACGCATACACATAAGAGCACCTTAATACATAAGGCAAACACTAACAGGCATAACAACATAAACTGAGAGTAACAAAATCAGAGTGAGGGACTTAAACACTCCACTTACGGTCTTAAATGACACAATAGACCAAACTTATTGATATTTATAGGGCATTCCATTTGAAACCAGCAGAATAGACTTTCTTTTCTAGTGTACATAAAACATTCTCCAAGATGGATCACACCTTGGACTACAAATTAAGCCTCAGCAAATTTAAGAAAATTGAAATCATATCAAGCATCTTTTCTAACCACAACCATATGAGAATATAAATCACTTACAGAAAAACATGTTAAAAAACAAAAACTAACACGTGGAGGCTAAACAGTATGTTACTGAACAACCAGTGGAGCACTGAAGACATCAAAGAGGAAATAAAAAAATACCTAGAGGCAAATGAAAATGAAAACATTATGATCCAAAACCTATGAGATGCAGCCAAAGCAGTTTCTAAGAAGTTTAGAGCATTGCAATCTTACCTCAGGAAACAACAAAAATCTCAAATAAACAATTTAAGCATACACCTTATGCAACTAGAGAAAGAAGAACAAACAAAACCCAAAGTTAGTGGAAGGAAATAAATCATAAAGAACAGAGCAGAAATGAATAAAATAGAGACAAAGAAAACAGTAGCAAAGATCAATGGAACTAAAAGCTGGTTCTTTGAAAAGATAGATAAAATGGATAGACCTTTAGCCAGACTCATCAGGATAAAAAGGGAGAGGGCTCACATAAATAAAATGCTAAAAGAAAAAGGAGAAGTTACAACTGACACCACAGAAAGGCTCATTGGAGACTACTATAAGCAACTATTTTCCAATAGAATGGACAACCTAGAAGAAATGGAACACAGTGTTAGAAAGGCCTCCAAGACTGAACAAAAAATGAATAGAAAGTATGAACACACCAATCACAAGTACTGAAATTTAAACTGTGATTTTAAAAACTTCCAACAAACAAAAGTCCAAGACTAGATGACTTCACTAGCAAATTCTATCAAATATTTTGAGAATAGTTAACACTTATCTTTACAAACAGTGTAAAACTAAAAGCATTTCCTCTAAGGTCAGGAACAAGACAAGGGTGCCCACTCTTACCACTTTTATTCAACATAGTTTTTGAACTCCTAGTCTTGTCAATCAGAGAAGAAAAAGGAATCCAGATTGAAAAAGCAGTAAAGCTGTCAGCATTTGCAGATGACATGGTACTATATATAGAAAACCAGAAAACTACCAGAATTCATCAATGAATTCGGTAAAATTTCAGGATACAAAAGTAATACACAGAAATCTCTTGCATTTCTATACACTAACAATGAACAACCAGAAAGAGAAATCAAAGAAGCAATCCCACTTACCATTACATCAAAAAGGATAAACCTACCTAAGGAGACAAAAGCCCTGTACTCCAAAAACTATAAGATGCTGATGATGATCAAAGATGACATAGATAGAGAGATACACCATGTTCTTGGACTGGAAGAATCAATATTGTGACAATGACTATAATACCCAAAGCAATCTACAGATTCAATTTAATCCCTATTAAATTACCAATGGCTCTTTTCACCAAATTAAAACAAAAAGAATTTTACAACTTATATGTAAACACAAAAGACCACGAATATCCAAAGCAATCTTGTCACAGAAAAACAGAGCTGGAGGAATCAGGCTCTCTGACTTCAGACTATACTGCAAAGGTACAGTCATCAGAACAGTATGGTACTGATACAAAAACAGAAATATAGATCAATGGAACAGGACAGAAAGCCCAGAGAAAAATCCATGCATCTATGGTCACCTAATCTATTACAAAGGAGGCAAGAATGTACAATAGAGAAAAGACAGTCTTTTCAATAAGTGGTACTGGGAAAGCTGGACAATAC
The DNA here is from genome assembly GCA_917880005.1 of Nanger dama. Taxonomy (NCBI): domain Eukaryota; kingdom Metazoa; phylum Chordata; class Mammalia; order Artiodactyla; family Bovidae; genus Nanger; species Nanger dama. The sequence goes on from CAKJTW010000089.1 coordinate 1,595,221, forward strand.
ATGTAACTAAATGAAATTAGAACATTCCCTAACACCATATAGGACTTCCCTAGTGGCTCAGACAGTAAAAGTGTCTGCCTACAATGTTGGAGACCTGGGTTCAATCCCTGGGTCAGGAAGATCCTCTGGAGAAGGAAATGGCAACCCACTCTAGTACTCTTGCCTGGGAAATCCCATGGATGGAGGGAGTCCAGTAAGCTACAGTCCATGGGGTCACAAAGAGTCGGACATGACTGAGCAACTTCACTTTAACTCCATACAGAAAAATAAGCCCAAAATGGATTAAAAAGACCTAATGTAAGGCCAGATACTATAAAACTCTTACAAGAAAGCATAGGTAGACACTCTGACATAAATCACAGCAATATCTTTTGGATACATCTTGAGTAAAGGAAATAAAAACAAAAATTAATAAATGGAACCTAACTACATTTAAACAGAGAAGGAGATGGCACCCTACCCAGTACTCTTGCCTGGAAAATCCCATGGACGGAGGAGCCTGGTAGGCTGCAGTCCATGGGGTCGCAAAGAGTAGGACATGACTGAAGCGACTTAGCAGCAGCAGCAGCAGCAGCACCAATTACAATTAAAAGCTTTTGCACAACAAAGTAAACCAAAATGAAAGATAACATATGAACTAGGAGAAAATATTTGCAAATGATGCTACTGACAAGGGGTTAATTTCTAAAATATACAAACAGCTCAGATAGCTTAATATCAAAAAAGCAAACAACCCAATCAAAAAATGGGCATAAGACCTAAACACACATTTCTCCAAAGAAGACATACAGATGGCCAACAGGTACCTGAAAAGGTGCTCAATATCACTAATTATTAGAGAAAACCAAATCAAAACTTCAGTGAAGTATCACCTCACCCAGTCAGAATGCCCATCATTAAAAAGTCAACAAACAATAATTTCTTGAGAGAATATGTAGAAAAGGGAACTGTCCTACTCCGTTGGTAGGAATGTAAATTTGTACAGCTACTATGGAGAACAATACAGAGGGTCCTTAAAAAATTAAAAAGATCTACCGGATGATCCTGCAATCCCACTCCTGGGCATATATCTGGAGAAAATCATAAAAATGAAAGACTTCTGCACAACAAAGGAAACTCTAAGCAAGGTGAAAAGATAGCCTTCTGAATGGAAGAAAATAATAGCAAATGAAGCAACTGACAAACAACTAATCTCAAAAATATACAAACAACTTTTGCAGCTCAATTCCAGAAAAATAAATGACCCAATCAAAAAATGGGCCAAAGAACTAAATAGACATTTCTCCAAAGAAGACATACAGATGGCTAGATGGCTAACAAACACATGAAAAGATGCTCAACATCACTCATCATCAGAGAAATGCAAATCAAAACCACAATGAGGTACCATTTCACACCAGTCAGAATGGCAGCAATCCAAAAGTCTACAAGCAATAAATGCTGGAGAGGGTGTGGAGAAAAGGGAACCCTCTTACACTGTTGGTGGGAATGCAACCAGTACAGCCACTATGGAGAACAGTGTGGAGATTCCTTTAAAAATTGCAAATAGAACTGCCTTATGACCCAGCAATCCCACTGCTGGGCATACACACTGAGGAAACCAGAATTGAAAGAGACACGTGTACCCCAGTGTTCATCACAGCACTGTTTATAATAGCCAGGACATGGCAACAGCCTAGATGTCCATCAGCAGATGAATGGATAAGAAAGCTGTGGTACATATATACAATGGAGTATTATTCAGCCATTAAAAAGAATGCATTTGAATCAGCTCTAATGAGGTGGATAAACTTGGAGCCGATTATACAGAGTGAAGTAAGCCAGAAAGAAAAACACCAATACAGTATACTAACACATATATGTGGAATTTAGAAAGATGGTAATGATAACCCTGTATGCTAGACAGCAAAAGAGACGCAGATGTTTAGAATGGACTTTTGGACTCTGTGGGAGAGGGAGAGAGTGGGATGATTTGGGAGAATGGCATTGAAACATGTATACTATCATGTAAGAAACGAATCGCCAGTCTATATTTGATACAAGATACAGGATGCTTGGGGCTGGTGCATGGGGATGATCCAGAGAGATGATATAGGGTGGGAGGTGGAAGGGGGGTTCAGGATTGGGAACTCATGTACACCCGTGGCTGATTCATGTCAATGTATGGCAAAACCAATACAGTATTGTAAAGCAAAATAAAGTAAAAATAAAAATTTTTAAAAAACAAACAAAGAAAAGATACAGGCACCACAATGTTCATTACAGCAATATTTATAATAGCCAAGACATGCAAACAATGTAAATGTTCATCAACAGATGAATGGATAAAGAAGACATGGTACATGTATACAATGGAATATTACTCAGCCATAAAAGCGAAATAATGACATTAGCAGCAAAATGGATAGACCTAGATATTATCATAGGAGAAGGCAATGGCACTCGACTCCAGTACACTTGAATGGAAAATCCCATGGATGGAGGAGCCTGATAGGCTGCAGTCCATGGGATCGCAAAGAGTCAGACAAGACTGAGCGACTTCACTTTCACTTTTCACTTTCATGCATTGGAGAAGGAAATGGCAACCCACTCCAGTGTTCTTGCCTGAAGAATCCCAGGGACAGGGAAGCCTGGTGGGCTGCCGTCTATGGGGTCGCACAGAGTCGGACACGACTGAAGCGACTTAGCAGCAGCAGCAGATATTGTCATACTGTGAGAAATCAGACAAAAAAAGACAAATACCATATGATATCACTTATATTTTGAATCTTAAAAAAATGGTACAAGTGTACTTATTTACAAAACAGAAATAGAGTCACAGATGTAGAAAACATACTTAAGGTTACTACAGGGGAAGGGGAAGAGGAATACATTAGCAGATTGGGAGTGACATATATACACTATGGTGTATAAAATAGATAATTAATAAAGGCCTACTATATAGCACAGGGAACTCTATTCAATATTCTATATTCTAATGGTCTAACTCAATATTCTGATATTTTATACTGAATATTCTATATGGGAAAAATCTAAAAACATGGATGTGCATATATGTATAATTATATATGTATAACTGATTCACTGTATGTATATATATGTATAACTATATATGTATAACTGATGTATATATATATATGCATAACTGATTCACCTTGCTGTATACCTGAAACTAACACAACACTGTAAATCAACTATACATCAATAAGAATGTAAAATAAATAAAATAAATTTGATGATGAGGAGTGTCCATACAGAGCCCAGAACCAGGAAAGTAAGCCTATCAGCTTCCTCCAGTTCCTTATAGCTCCATCTCCTTATAGGCTTCTCTTGTAAGCCTCAACTTACACTGGTTCTTCTTTTAATTTATTTATTTAACTTATTTATTTTCATTGGAGGCTAATTACTTTACAATATGTAGTGGTTTTTGTCATCCATTAATATGAATCAGCCACGGGTATACATGTGTGCCCCATCCCAAACCCCCTCCCTATCCCATCCCTCTGGGTTGTCCCAATACATCAGCTATAGTGCCCTGTTTCATGCATCAAACTTGGACTGTCTATTTCACATATGATAATATACATGTTTCAATGCTATTCTCTCAAATCATCCCACCCTTGACTTCTCCCACAGAGTCCAAAAGTCTGTTCTTTGTATCTGTGTCTCTTTTGCTGTCTCACACTGGTTCTTGAACCAATACTGATAGAGTCATGAAGGCTTTACGCTGATTAAACCAGTACCACTAAATCAAAGGTAGGGAGTATGGGGATCTGAAATGCAATATTGCTTTGGCAACACTGTCAATAGTGAGGTTAATAGCCAGTTTGCAGCATTCTCATATCCTCTGCAGTGCTGGTCAAACTTGACTGAATTAACGTACAAATAAGGAAAATAAGTACAAATAACAAGGGATATCACTGGGAACATTTTACTCTGGCACTGCTTCAGGGTCTCCTGTAGACTGAATCCCTGATGCCTGGTGGCAGATCACAACAAGTTTCCTTTATGATGACACATTCTTATAGAAGACAGGAAGACTTGACAGTCTGACAGACACCTGAAGTGTGAAGATGAATAAAAGATACATCACTCATGATGTGTGTGTGTGTGTGTGTGTGTGTGTGTGTGTGTGTGTGTGTGTGTGTGTGTGTATGCTGTCAGTCGATGTAAGCAGTATTCTAAAAACATACAGTACTGTATCAGTGCTAGAAGATGTTGGATACAAGAAAGAATTGGCAGATGGACAATTTGATAGTCAGGTCTATGTGGATGTGAAAACCAAGCTGAGGAGAAGTAGCCCTGATTTGAAAATCAAATTTGGAAGCTTTGCTTTCTTTCCCTTTGACTTCCCTCAAGGGCTACATTATTAGCCAGATGATCATCTAAGTACTATGTTTAATGTGAGTGACATCAGGCATGAAATTCTACCTGAAACATCTTACTCATTGCCTGTTGCTTTGTCTGAAATTCTAACATCAGAGATTCTTATATGGGATCATACTACAACTCAGACACTCTGGAAAAAGGAAATCGCTAGCTTACTCTAGTGAAGATTGATCTCCAGCCATTTTTGCTACTATGGAATTAAGGATTGTGGATTAGCCAGAAGCCAGGTGAAAGGGCAGAGAACAGGAACAAAGAATCATAAGGCACAGAATTTCAATATTATCTGCTTCACAGTGTCATAGAAATATCTGAGGATATTCATCTAACCCTTTCCTGGTATATGAATCTGCTTAAGAACATCCCCATGAAATGTTCATCCAATTGCTACTTGAAAACATCTAGTGATAGGAAGGGCCTTAATTATTAAAGTTCACTCTATTATAAGGCAGTTCTAAAATCTAGTAAGTTCTATGCTATAGGAATCCCAAATTTTCCTCCTTGCATCTTCCATACGACTACTGTTTGTTCTTTATGGACTGCTTCCCATGAAGGCTCTCTAGATAGGTACAGGCATCTTTACTGATTCCCACACAATTTGTGTATGTTAGTCACTCAGTTGTGTTCGATTCTTTGTGACTCCATGGACTGTAGTCCTCCAGGCATCTCTGTCCATGGAATTCTCAGGCAAGAATACTGGAGTGGGTAGCCATTCCCTTCTCCATGGAATCTTCCTGACCTAAGGATTGAACCCGGTTCTTATTGTAGGCAGATTCACTACTATCTGAGCCAACAGGGAAGTCCCACTGATTTCCTACCCCTAGGTAATAAATAAAGCTTCCTCTCCCACTTCTTCCCATATTTCTCAAAGGACATAAAGGTAGGATGATAGTGACCAGCCAATAGCAGAAAGGTCTAATAGCTCAATGTTCTTTAGGAGCTTCTCTAAAACCCCATACAAATAAAATGTAAAAGACTGACAATGCCAAATGTTGGCAAGGGTGTATGACTGGAATACTCGTATACTGTTGATAAGAGTACAAAACAGTATAGTCACTTTGTTCAGTATCTTATGAAGTCAAACATTCTTACCACATGACCTACACCTCAGTATTTAACCCATGATAAATGAAAATATATGTATGCACCCAGACTTATACACAAATGGTCATAGACGCTTTACTTGTAATGACCCCAAACTGAAAATAACCTAAATATCCATCAGTAAGGCAAAATAAGATGTGTTACATCCATACCACAAAATATTTTGGCAATAAAAAGGAATGAGGTCTTGATATATGCCACAACATAGATATACCTCAAAAACTTGCCAAGTAAAGGAAGTCAATCACAGAAGACCACATACTGTATGATTACATTTATATGGAATGTCCAGAAAGGGCAAATCTATACAACTAGAAAGTAGATTCATTATTACCTGGGGTCAAGGATGGGGAAACTGACTGCAAAAGGATGTGACAGAATTTTGAAGTAATGGAAATATTTTACATCTCAAGTGTGGTGATGTACACACACACACACACATTTGTCAAAACTCATTAACTCTACATACTAAATTGATGAATTTTATTATGTGTAAATTATATCCTCAATATATTTTCAGATTTTTTAAGGTCAGGCAGACCCCACCTTTCTGAAGAATCATGTTACTGCTGGTCCTTCTGCATCCCCAGTTATCCTCTGGGAACTCTATTTGCCAATGTCAGTACAGACATTGCCAATCCTCTATAGAGAGGTCACCAAGAACACAGGTACACAAGTAGGTGGAAAGAGCTAAGTGTTATTGGAAATATGATTCAATGAGAAAAGATGGAGAAGTAGATGTGACCTTACTGAAATCTGGAGGTCAAGACAGAAGGGCTTTGCAAAGAGGGCATTTGAGTTTATTATGAGCAAAGGCCATGAATCCGGTGACAGCATTTTCTCACCTGTGATGGATGTGAAGAAGGGAGCTGTCTATTTGTCATTTATGAAGTAGTTCACTGCTGTAATATCTGTACTTAGAGTGCCATCAGAGTTTTTGGCCCCTATAACAATAGTTCTTCCATTTACCTTTCTTTTTACTCCAGACAAATTTCAAGCAGTTCAAGAGATACTTTCCTCGAAAGGCCTTTTGTTTTTGGCCCAACTAGACTTGTGTCGGTACTGAGTCATTACCTTTTAGAGGGAGAAGACTTACGGGGAGTTTCATATTACTCTTATATGATCTTTCCGAGCTTATAAAACAGTTAAGATCATTATTAGTTACTTTACAGGCCAGGAAATTGAGGTATGTAACATTAAAAATCTTGCCCAAGTCTCCTGACTAATATGTGGAACTCATATTCTTTATTTTTTTAATTATTTATATTTTTAAATTTTATTTTTATTTTATTCTACTTTACAGTACTGTATTGGTTTTGCCATACATTGACATAAATCAGCCACAGGTGTACACGAGTCCCCAATCCTGAAACCCCCTCCCACTTCCCACCCCATATCATCTCTTTGGATCATCCCTGTGCACCAGCCCCAAGCATCCTGTATCCTGTATCGAACATAGTCTGGTTATTCGTTTCTTACATGATAGTATACGTTTCAATGCCATTCTCCCAAATCATCCCACCCTCTTCTTCTCCTTCAGAGTCTGAAAGTCTGCTCTACACATCTGTGTCTCTTTTGTTGTCTCACATACAGGGTCATCATTACTATCTTTCTAAATTCCATATATATGTGTCAGTATACTGTATTGGTGTTTTTCTTTCTGGCTTACTTCACTCTGTATAATCGGCTCCAGTTTCATCCATCTTATTAGAACTGATTCAAATTTATTCTTTTTAAGGGCTGAGTAATACTCCATTGTGTATATGTACCACAGCTTTCTTATCCATTCATCTGCTGATGGACATCTAGGCTTTTGCCATGTCCTGGCTATTATAAACAGTGCTGCAGTGAACATTAGGGTACATGTGTCTCTTTCAATTCTGGTTTCCTCAGTGTGTATGCCCAGAAGTGGGATTGCTGGGTCATAAGGCAGTTCTATTTGCAATTTTAAAGGAATCTCCACACTGATTTCCACAGTGGCTGTACTAGTTTGCATTCCCACCAACAGTGTAAGAGGGTTCCCTTTTTGGAGCTCATATTCTGATAGAACTGGAACCCTGGTGTGACTCCACAGCCTGGACTCTTAACCATCATATCCTTATATTTCAGGCTGTTAAAATAATAACTATAAACAGTTGTTATGAACCAGGCTCTGAGACAAGAAGTTTGCATAACATTACTTCAATAATTCTAGAATGCCCATGCTCCATGGAGACTGCTTTCCAATATTACAGATACTCAACCAAGATTTATTATGTAAAAGCCCTCTGTGGTAGTTATTAGTGGCCACATGAACTTCAAGGATATGAACTTGCTGAGTTTACAGAGCTCTGAGCTGGCAGAGCCCCAAGTTCTATCACCTCGTACCTGGTATCTGTCCCAATCAGTGTCAGGGCATTGGGGAATGTCAGCCAGTGAAAATGGAGCACTCTAGCAGTCAGACCACAGAACTAAGGTTGCTGCTGCTACTTAAGATGCTAGAGATTCCCACTACTTCCTATTTGGCCTTTTTCCATCCTCCAGAATCTGCTCTGCTGCTGAAGCTTGTGACCTGCCTGTGTTTGGGGCACAAAATGGGAGAGGTAAATAATTCTGTCTTCACTTAAGGGTGGTTGAAAATATTATGTTGTTAAATAATTCTTGCCTGGATTATTTTGTATTCATTTTCTTTCCAAATCTGATGGATAATTTTTTTTGACCTAAGGGCTTAGACATATCTGGGACTCTTCTAAGAAGAGAGTAGCCACAAACTAAATGACCCATTTGCCCAAGTGTAGTACATTCTCAGGACTTTCCTGGTGGCTCAGATGGTAAAGAATCCACCTACAATGTGGGAAATGCTGGGAAGATGCACTGGAGGAGGGCATAGCAACCCACTCCACTGTTCTTGCCTGGAGAATCCCACGGACAGAGGAGCCTGATGGACTATATTCTCAAGGGTCTTTAAGGCTTCTCACTGCTTTGGCTAAGGTCACTATAAGTCCAGAGCTGGGGCATCTTCCTCCTGAGAATTAGTCTTACTGCCACAAGTCTTTCTTTGTCTATATTTCTATCTAGTTAACTCAGGTTATCTGTAATGCAAAAACGTGATGATATGCACTGCAGCAGGGCTAGCTTGTTCAGTCACTTCAGGGACAAATAATAGAAGTTATATCAGGAATAAGAAACAATAAGACCAGTTAGTTACTATCTAATGGCTGCTGCTGCTAAGTCGCTTCAGTCGTGTCCGACTCTGTGCGACCCCATAGACAGAAGCCCACTAGGCTCCCCCCTCCCTGGGATTCTCCAGGCAAGAACACTGGAGTGGATTGCCATTTCCTTCTCCAGTGTATGAAAGTGAAAAGGGAAAGTGAAGTCGCTCAGTCATGTCTAACTCTTCACGACCCCATGGACTGCAGCTTACCAAATTCCTCCATCCATGGGATTTTCCAGGCAAGAGTACTGGAGTGGGTTGCCATTACCTTCTCTTATCTAATGGCAGATATTATAAATTCAACAAAGAATTACTGAATGCCTTTATGTGTAAAGAAGTATGCTAGGACCTAGGGATACAGAGTGAAACTGCATGACTCCTATCTTGATTAACCCATAGTCCAGTAGGAAAAACAAGCAAGTATTACAATTGCTATGACTGCTACAAAGGAGAAAAACTGACAGGTTTTTATGCTAAGTGACTTAGTTTAAGCAAGAATTACCTTCCCTCAAATGGTGAGGACACTGGAGCTGGTGACAGGGATGTTTGAAAGGTAACCTTTCAGTGTCTGCAGAAAACATGCTGTCAGGGGCATCTATCATTGCTGTCTGCTGAATGCCAAGAGTTTTAAACACAGTATCTCAACTCATCACAGCTACTTTGCACTACAGATTTTACAGATGCTAAAACTAAGGTTCAGAGAGGTAACTTGTCCAAGGTCTCAAAACTTTGGCTTTGAATTCAGATTGAGATTTTAATCTAAATTCTGTCTAATTCCCAAGCCCATGATTTTTCACTGTTTCATACTACTTTTAGGATGCAGTGTTGTTAGGAGCAAGAGTTGAGGATTTTAGTCCAAGATCTAATACTAAATAGTTGTATAAGTGTGTTAGTCACTCAGTCATGTCCAACTCTCTGTGACCCCATGGACAGTAGCCCACCAGGCTCCTCTGTCCATGGAATTCTCCAGGCAAGAATACTGGTGTAGGCAGCCATTCCCTTCCTCAGGGAAATTCCCAACCCAGGGATCAAACTCGGGTCTCCTTCATTGAAGGCAGAGTCTTTACCATCTGAACTATCAGGGAACATAAATAGTTATATATCCTTAGACAATTCTTTTTTATCTGTTGGTAGGAGTGTTGAATACATGCCTTGCTTACTTTGCAGTTTAGAAAGATGATCAATGAGACAGTACGAGAAGACTTAGATCAAACAAAATGCTCTGGATATATGTGGGATGTTACCAGTTATTGAATACTTTAAAAGTTTCCTCTATCATACTCTCATAATCCCTGCATTGTGTGTTCACTTAGTCAAGCCTGGGAGAGGAAAGAAAGGCTAACTGGAAAAGTTTGGGATTGGAACCTAGCAAAGAGAGTCATCACATGACCTGAATAGTTTTCCAATTCCTGAGCCTTAAATTCCTCATCTCTAAAGTTGCTTCTTATAATTGAAAAACATGATATGTACTAAGTTGCTTATATTAATTTTTCTCCACCTTGAGCAGGGCTGCAGGTTGCCTGCATACCACAGGGACCTGGAAAACAAAAAAAAAAAAAAAAGTTTAAATCTAAGTGGGCTAGGCTCTGTCAGCTCATCAGTTGCAAGTGGTGTTCAGCACTAAGTGAATTGCACTTAATGAATTAAAGATGAAAGAGGCAGCAGGTTTATGACTATTTGAGATCTGCAGATCAGAATGTTTCCATTCTTCCTCTAATTGTTTACTTGAAACAGTATATGCTCTTCAAAATGATGTAGGCATGGGGAATGAACAGAGGAACCAAGCTAAGTCCTCAAATTGGCAAACAAAACATGCTGTATCTTAGTGACTGAGTCTCCTGTAGTAACAGGAGCTGTGAGGTAGCTGGACAAGATGGATAAAGTTCACGCTGGCTGTAGATCTGAGGATCAGATTCTAGATTACATACAATGATGGTCAGTGTCATCACCAGTCTTTTAGCTGTATGCTCAAGCAAATCATAGAACCTATAGCTTTGAAATGATTTGAAATGAGGCATCTTCATGGTGCCTTCCTTTCACCTAATTCATGGAGTCTCCATTCTAATAACTCTCTGAATAGTAATCCTAATTCTGTTTACGTTTTTCCAATATATGAAACTCATAAATTACTTCATGGAGGCAATCATCCAGTTCCTACCCCTACCCTCCCAAATATATCTTCAGGTAGCTCCTTCCTTTGTCTCTGAGAATATGTATTCCACACAAGAGCCCTTCGGAAACAGTTGTATCAAGCTTCCCCTTTGACCCTTGATTTCGCTTAATATCTCAGTACCTTAGTTTTCTGACTTGGAAAATGATAAAATTGCAGTAAAAACTGAATGTGATAATGAATATTAAAGTGATTTTTAAGATACTTAAATCTCTATACACACAGACAGTGAAGCTCCATGAGGATGAGAACATAATCATTCTTTTAATATTTTCGTGTATTGAATAGATAGACTTGGTGATAGCTCCATCCAGATTTATGGAGATGGTCCCAATTTAAAAATGTTATCTCATTATTCCTATAAAACACGACAAGGTACACATTCAGTTATGCAAAGAACTCTCCCAGATTGCTTTCTTGAACCTAGAAGTAGTAAAGAAGTCTTCGTCAGACATCATCATTTGTTTTGCCTTGCCAAAACAAACAAACAAACAAACACTGAATTTATGGGGTTTAAGGAAGTAGGGAAGATAGTGAATGGAAAGCCCCAAACTGGTGATACTAATGCCTGCTGGTCTTTCCTTCATGCTCAGATCAGTTCTACAGAGTTGCTATTCCCTGCTCTCACTCAGCTTCCTAACATTTTGACAAGATTTTCATGGCTGGATTCCAGGTCTGGTTTTTCTTATCACAATTTTAACCTCGTGCTGAGTCTCTTCAGACATGTCTAACTCTTTGCAACTCCATTAGGCTCCTCTGTTCATGGGATTCTCCAGGCAAGAATACTGGAGTGGGTTGCCATTTCCTTCTCCAGGGGATCTTCCTGACCAGGGATTAAACCCATGTCTCTTCCATCCCCTGCATTGAAGGCACCACCTGGGATGTGCAAGGTATTGAGGGACCTTAAAGGAAAGAACATACAATCATGTATCCTTCAGAGGATGAATAAGTGTAAGGGTGTGAGTAGTCAGAGAGACTGTATTGAGGAGAGTGAACTTAAGGTGAGCATAGGAAGAAAAGACCTTTAGCATGAGGAGAGAAAGAGAAAAAGCAGGACTGGGCATGACTACATGTTTTAAAGTGGAGGTAGGGGCTTGGTTTCCTTACATGTAGAATGCATATAATCATACCTACATTGAAGACCACTGTGAGGATTATAAGGTCTAGGAGAGAGGCAACAAATACCTGTTCAGCATGGTACAGTTATTGTTCCAGAGCCCATGGCAGACATTGACTGTCCTTCACAACATTCTACCAGCGAGGCCAGTCACAGGCCCAGAATCCTCTTACACACAGCACCCGGCAGCCAGTACCAATCAGAGAATGCAGTTGGCATAAATTAGGGTCTCAAGAAATCATAACTGCTATTACCCCCTCCCCCTGAGACCCACAAAATGTTGGGTACAGCTGAAGGAATGCAGAACTTGTCCTTCCTAATCTTACCAAACACAAGTGAAAGTCCGTGCATGTACAGTGTGTTAGAGGCCTGCCATGTCTTCAGCACTTGAAAGTCTGACATGAGACTCAGAGACAACACTTATGAGCTGTAAGTAGCAGCATACTTGATCTTTAGGACTTGAAAAACCTCCAGAACATGGCTACTTTCTCTAATGTCTTAATTTACCACTCATGTGATGTTGGTACCCCTTAAGGCCTGAATCAATTTGGAAAGTGTAGCCGAGAAGCAATACTGTCTGTTTGGAGGTTTTTTTCCTTGACTCTATCCAATGCTCTATGTTCAGCTTTAGTGATAAGAGGTCTGCATGCATGCCAAGTTGCTTCAGTTGTGTCTGAATCTTGTGGCCCAATGGGCTGTAGCCTGCCAGGTGCTTCTGTACATGAGATTCTTCAGGCAACAATACTGGAGTGGGTTGCCATGCTTTTCTCCAAGGGATCTTCCAGACCCAGGGAGTGATCCTGTGACTCTTATGTCTCCTGCATTGGCAAATGAGGTTTTGTTGTTGTTGTTGTTTTACCACTAGAATCACCTGGGAATTTGATATGATGTCTACCTATTAGCAGATCACCTTGCCTTCCATCCAGCATCCAGATCCTTGCCTTCGCAGAAAAACTGTCCCAACGCTTCTAGACTTTCTTCTTTGTTGAACTGAGAGAAAAGATCAGTGTAAATGGGTCATGTATTGCAGGGAAGATGTTATTCTGGCTGGTGACTGAGCAGAATCATTCAAACATGTGATCTGGCTGCCAGCAGAGGGTAGGCAAAGGAGAGAAGGTAGATGGAGGAGACTGGAAAACATGACGTTAAGAGGAATGTTAAATAGGTACATAGAGCAGGGAGGCTGAAGAGATTCCTTAATCGTGCTGTGCACCTTAGGAAGGAAAACTGGGAAACTGACAGGGCATATTGGACAGACATGCTGAACTTCATAAGCAGTTGAACTTAGAAAGCAGCTACGCCATGGGTCCAACTGAGCCAGAGGAGGACTGAAGCTTAAAAGAAATTATGAGGCCTGAATATAGCAATGGATAAATTGATCCCAGCTTTACTGATGTGTCTCTGATATGAGGATATGAGGACAGTTTTTCTACCTCATTTACAGAGCAGAGTAAAATAGTGTATAACTCTCAGCAGGAACTACAAAGTCCTGAGAGAAGGGTCAACTCAACTGTTACTCTCTCTCTTTCCTCTGAGCCGTTACATGTCCCAAGCCTGAGCCAGGTCTATTATAGCCCACTGTTTAGAGGTCACATGCAGCCCCGAGTAGAGTCTAGGAATAAGTAAGCCACATCTCACAAATTTCAGAGGCCACTTTTGGAGTCAAATATTTTCTACGTTCAAAAATGTAGATAGTGCCAAAGCAGAAAGGGCATTTTGAGACTACTCAGCTTAGAGTTGGTTTTTTTTTTTTTTTTTTTTTTTTTTATGTTGCTGGAGAAAGTTTCACAATAGTATTATCCATGGAGCTTGATTGGAATGCAAATTATCTGGTTTCATCCCAGATCCACTGAACCATGCTGTCTAGGGGCGAGTCCCAAAAATCTGTACGTTAAAACTCCAAGGGATTCTGATGTATGCTGATATTTGAAAATCTCTGATAAATGTAGAAGTTTTGTGTGGGCAATCACACAATATTCCCAAGGTAAAATCTGAAGACCTCTTAACACAGAATAACTTGGAGTGCCTATAAAAATTCAGATACCTGTCTCCAGCTAACCTTCCGAATCATAATCTATTTTCTTTTTTTTAAAATAAACCTTAAGAAACCCAATCTTTTCATTATACAGATACAGAAAATGACCCAGAGAGAGGAAGTGACTTGCCAAAAGTTATCATCTATATAATCTATAAGATGGTGGCATAGTTGGAGTCAGAACCAACTCTTCAGAGAAGTCCAAACAGTATGCCCCTTATGGGCATAAGTGTTCACCTTATGAGTGTTATTTGTGTATCAGTTTAGCTCTTATGGGCTTCCCTAGTAGCCCAGATGGTAAAGCATCTACCTAGAAGGCAGGAGACCCAGGTTGATCCCTGGATCAGGAAGATCCCCTAGAGAAGGGAACAGTTACCCACTCTAGTATTCTTCCTTAGAGAACCTCATGGACAGAGGAGTCTGACAGACTACAGTCCATGGGGTCACAAAGACTCTGAAAAGAGTGAGCGACTAACACATACACATTTAGCTTTTATATTAGCATCCTGTAGAAGATCTGGAGACCAAGAGTAAGAACGCAACTAATCTGGGTAGCTGTATAACCCTAGCTCAAAGTGTCTCCTCCAATGGTTTATGTAGAACAGCTTGAAAATAAAGCTGCGTAAGGTCTCAAAGCTCTCTTACAAGCAGCAGGGAACAATAGGTCCTTCTCCAAATGAAGTCTCAGGGAACCCCTAAGTGGAGTAATTTTATATCTGGGAAAACTCTTAACTGTAGCTTTGAGTTGAACTGAACACAAATATCAAAGTGACCTGAAATAGTTTACTAAATCTATTTTTGTGCTGTTTCTTTCGCAGTTGAAACTCATACTGATTAACGAAAATTTTAAGCATATGCAGTTTTCCATCAGACCTAGTCCAGGCTCACAAGTTGAATCCCTTGAGACTGTTTATTTGAGTTACAAGCTCTGTTTCTACTTCATCTCCAAAAGATTGTGGTCTGGAACTCCTCCAGACTCAGCTCAGCCCCAGGATCTGCTGGGACAATCCAAAGGAAGGCCACTGACTTCTAAAAAGGAGAGTGATTTCCAAAATGATATGTCAAGGTAGATTTTCACTGAGGGATTAAGCACTCACCATTGACAACAGTGCCATTGTATGATTTAAATTTGGGCTAAAGCCTATAAATTTAGCAAGTGTTTCACCAGTGCTACATTAACTAGAAAAAAATTAAATGATCTGTCACCTTCAGTGCATAATTCTGTAAAGAAACAGGAGACCTTAAGAGATATTCTGGAACTTTTGAGAGTAGAGGGAAAGGGCAGAAAGAAGGGACAGAGAAGGAAAAGTGAATGAAGAGTTCCAAAGAATAGCAAAGAGAGATAAGGAAGCCTTCCTAAGTGAACAATACAAAGAAATAAAAGAAAACAAGAGAAAGGGAAAGACTAGAGATGTGTTCAGGAAATTTAGAGATACCAAGAGAACATTTCATGTGAAGACGGGCACAATAATAAACAGAAACAGTATGGACCTAAAGAAGCTGAAAAAGTAAGAAGAGGTGGCAACAATACACAGAAGAACTATACAAAGATGATCTTAATGACCCAGATAACCATGTTGATGTGATCTTCACCTAGAGCCAACATCTTGGAGTGTAAAGACAAGTAGCCTTAGGAAGCATCACAATGAATAAAGCTAGTGGAAGTGATGGAATTCCAGCTGAGCTATTTCAAATCCTAAAAGATGATGCTATTAAAGTGTTGCACTCAATATATCAGCGAATTTGTTAAACTCAGCAGTGGCCACAGGACTGGAAAAGCTCAGCCTTCATTCCAATACCAAGGAAGGGCAATGCCAAAAAAACTTCAGACTACTGCACAATTGCATTCACTTCATGTTCTAACAAGGTTATGCTCAAAATCCTCCAAGATAGGCTTCAACAGAATGTGAACCAAGAACTTATAGATCTACAAGCTAGATTTAGAAAAGGCAGAGGAACCAGCGATCAAATTACCAACATCTATTGAATCATAGGAAAAGCAATAGAATTCTAGAAAAATGTCTAGTTCTGCTTCATTGACCACACTAAAGCCTTTGACTGTGTGGATCACAATAAAAGTGGAAAATACTTAAAGAGATGGGGCTACCAGACCACCTTACCTACCTCCTGAGAAACCTGTATGCAAGTCAAGAAGCAAAAGTTAGGATAAGACATGGAACAACAGACTGGTCCCAAATTAGGAAAGGAGAATGTAAAGGCTGTATGTTGTCACCCTGCTTATTTAATTTATATGCAGAGTACATCACGTGAAATGCTGGGATGGATGAAGCTCAAGCTAGAATCAAGATTTCTGGGAGAAATATCAACAACTGCAAATATGCAGATGACACCACCCTTATGGCAGAAAGAGAAGAAGAACTAAAAACTAAAAAACTTGATAAAGGTGAAAGAGGAGAGTGAAAAAGCTGGCCCAAATCACAACATTCAGAAAACTAAGATCATGGTATCTAGTCCCATCACTTCATGGCAAATGGATGGGAAAATAGTGGAAACAGTGGCAGACTTTATTTTCTTGGGCTACAAAATCACTGTAGGTGGTGACTGCAGCCATGAAATCAAAAGATGCTTCCTCCTTGGAAGTAAAGCTATGACAAACCTAGACAACTCATTTAAAAGCAGAGACTTTACTTTGTCAACAAAGGTCCATATAGTGAAAGCTATTCAAGTAGTCATGTATGGATGTGAGAGCTGGGCCGTAAAGAAGGCTGAGCACCGAAAACTTTATGCTTTTGAACTGTGGAGTTGGAGAAGATTCTTGAGAGTCCCTTGGACTGCAAGGAGATCAAGCCAGTCAATCTTTAAGGAAATAATTCCTGAAGATTCATTAGAAGAACTGATGCTGAAGCTGAAGTTCCAATACTTTTGCCACCTGATGGGAAGAACTGACTCATTAGAAAAGATCTTTATGGTGGGAAAGATAGAAGGCAGGAGAAAAAGAGGGTGAAAAAGGATGACACAGTTAGGTGGCATGAGCTTGAGAAAGCACCAGAAGATGGTAAAGGACAGAGGAAGCCTAGCGTGCTGCAGTCTGTGGGGTCACACAGTCAGACAAGACTGAGTGACTAAGCCCCCAAAAGAGTTTGATAGATTTTCACAAACCTTATCTTCAATTCTGAAATCAAAAATCTCTATACAACATAAGACTTTTAAAAATTAATTTGGTGCCAAAACTCATTTTGCAGAAAAACCTGACCCAAACTCACATGAACATAGTCTCGTAGTCTTTGAATATTCAGACATTTTTTCCTGCAGAAATGTTAATGGCTTAATTATGGGATGTTTTCCAAGACACTACTGAGAGTGTTATCTAATAAACAGTACATACTCTATGTTACCTTTCTAAAATTTGACATAATTTAAATTCTAAAACATAGACTGTGGACCTAGAATAATGATAACTAGCATTTATGGAGCATTCACCATCTATATGAAGCTGTACTAATCTCTCTTTATCTCATTTACCCTCATGAAACCATGAGGCAGGTATTAAAATCATCTCCATTTTAAAGTTTGGAACTGATTCTCATAGAGTTTAAATAACTGGTCTAGAGTCACATAGCTTTTGGCCAAGCCAAGATTTGGACCCAGATTAGTATGATTCTAGAAACTTCATGCTGAACTCTTGCTCTCTACTACCTGAGAGATATGAACAGTTGTTAAGGACACTGTGGACTATTTGTGGGCTTTATTATGGAGAGAGAAGAGCCTACTACCTCTTCTGTTTCATTTCAAGGTCAACCTTCTATGCCCAAATGTCTCCTCCCCATTTCTACTTCTCAGAGATGCAACTAACATGGGTTTATTCCATGATGTTTGTGTGTATCGCTTTTCTCACAAGGACCACCAGCAAAAGGAATCTTCTAGCCAACTGATACAGGTTACTGGTATCCATCCAGACTTACTGAATCAAAATTGATAGAGTCTGTGACCAAGCAGATTCTTATACACACTGAGGGGAAAAAAATGAAAAAGCCCTGAGAAAGGCCAATCATTACCCTTCAATAATTAATTAACATCTTATGTCAGTTGACACCTAGCTGTGTTGGCAGACATAAACTTATGGATGGGCCCTGGAAAGTGAAAGATGTCTGAAAGGTAAATAGGAAATAGGTAGGTGAGATATGGAAAACAAGATATAGAAAATAAAAAGGATGTATGACAGTAACTTCCCTACTTTGGTATCATGTGATGAGGGTAGAGTCTCACCATTGGAATTATCAGCTGCATTGGAACAATCTTGGAAGCAAATCACTCATTTTTGTTGATACTCAGAGCACCTATCTATTGTATTATTGTTACAACCACCTTTTAAAGTAGACAAGACAGTCATCCTCATTACATAAAAGAAAATTGACAAGCAAAAAAGTTCTTCAAATAATCCAGCTGACAGTGTTTGTGTTAGTTTCCAGCCCCCAACCTTATCCTATTTCACTCTTCCAATAATAACTTCCATAGCTCCAGAGAGGAGGTACCATCATATAAAATCTAGGGAATCAAATCTTACATTCAGTGACATACATTTCTTTTATCCAGTGAGGGCCAATTTAAGTGCTGTACTGCACAAAGAAAGGACAATGCTGCTGCTGCTAAGTTGCTTCCATCGTGTCCGACTCTGTGCGACTTCATGGACGGCAGCCCACCAGGCTCCTCCGTCCCTGGGGTTCTCCAGGCAAGAACACTGGAGTAGGTTGCCATTTCCTTCTCCAATGTATGAAAGTGAAAAGTTAAAGTGAATTCTCTCAGTCATGTCCGACTAGTAGCGACCCCATGGACTGCAGCCTACCAGGCTCCTCTGTCCATGGGATTTTCCACGTAAGAGCACTGGAGTGGGGTGCCATTGCCTTCTCTGAGAAAGGACAATAAGAGGAATTAAATATGTAATAGAATATTTCAACCAATATACAATATGTTTGGGTTTGTTTTAAATTTTTCCTAGATTCTGTATTCTTGCTATCTTTGCAGGGAAGACTGAACATTTTGAACTTTAAGAATATTCTGTTCTTGTCTCTGAGGTTCTCAATCTCATCTCTTCATCTTGCCTGAGATATTTTAATCATCTCCATGGCAAATAATGTGACCTCAGACACAGACTAGAAAGCCAGAAAAAATACATTAACCACCACCACAGCAATAAGATCCCCATAGCACTGCAGGTTATGGTTGGAGCACTGAGGATCAAGTGCAACCAGTAAGTATTCCAATTCTGTCAAAGTATTCTCTAGAACAGCACTTCTCAAACTTCAGTGAACATTCAAATCACCTGGAGAATCTTGTTAAAATGGAGTACTGATCTAGTAGTTCTGGGATCAGGCGTTAGAGACGATATTTCCAACAACCTCCCTGGCGATGCCAAAGCTGCCAGTTCCCTAATAGGTTTGGTGTAGCAAGGGCAAAGAACCATCATTATGCCAAAGTAGTGTAAGCACATTTGTAGTCCTGGAGGAAGTGCTATTTTGGACAGCAGTTCTGCTGAACATGCCACCTCTGATATTAACTAGTTGTGTGACCCTGGGTAAACGCTTTTCATCTCTGGGTCTCTGTTTAGCTCCTCTGTGAAATTACAAATTTGGCCTGGATAATTTTTAAGATCACTTTGGATTGTGATCTTTAGATCACTAAAATTGTTTGAGTCTCTGATTCTCTGATAAAAAAACTAGAACCAAAAATTAACATATGGCAAAATACACATATGTTACCAAGAAAGGGAGTGGAGAAAACAATCTACTATATCTTTTGTTTTTATATACTTAATTTCAAAACTTCTATGTGTCCTAAGGTAATTTTTTTTCTTTTGAATGTGCAGAATATTGGCATTCTCCATGAAGAAGATGCAACGTTGAATGGTGAACAACAATTTTGAGCATTTCTCAGCTGTCAGCATACATTTGTGACCTCATGGCTAGCAGCTTTGTCTACTTTCTCATGATGCCATTGCTCTGATCACAGAGTAAATCCACTATCTACCCACGAGTATCCAGTACTGGTACTCAATTCTGCCTAGTCCCACTTGCTTGCAGAAGATACTATAGACAATTACAGGGAATCACCAACTATCACCATTGTTGAAGCAGAATGAGAAATTTCTTCCCAAGTTTCAGCAGTCATTTGATGAGCCAACAAAACAGGAAATGAACCACCTGGTGAATACTAAGGTTGACAAAGAGGACAGCTTCTCTCAGAAGGATGCCAGTATGTTCCACCTCCTTGCTCAGAATCTGAGATACGATGGATTCAATCAGAGTGATCACTTCCAAGAAGAACTAATTGACTCCACTCAGGATGAAGTAAGTGGTCCAGATCCATTTGACAATCTCCCAGACCTTATCACTCAGTGTATTCAGTTGGACAAGAAACATAGTGACTGGCCAGAGCTTCTAGAGTCAGAGGTCCAGATGCCAGTGTTGGCTCGCTGGATCCACCACCAAGCCTTCTCCAACCCCACAGGTCCAGCACCCAAGGAAGACCCTATACAGCTGAGAGGAAGCCAGCCACCTCTCACTCCAGCCAAACGAGCCCACCAGCAAGAAGTTCAGGCATGTCTCTACTGCAGCCAGGCTGGTCACCTCACATTAGATTGCCTTGCCAAACGTTCTCGAGCCCCAGCAAGGATAAATAACCCAACTCATCAGTAAGAGGAATCCAGGCAAGACACATTGCAAACATAACCTGCTCACCTCCAGACTTACTGATTTATATCATGCATTAATGTTTAAAATACAGATACAGAACCATGATACCACTTTATGGATAGTCTTAAACTCATGCTTCTGAGAATTTCAACAAACAGATCTTGTTCATCACCAAACCTGATCCAGCAATGATGAAGACAACTTCCATGCACTTTCTGAAGCTGGGACTAATTTTCCAAGATGATATAACCCAAAGGCAATACTCTGCCTAGTCTGACCCAGTGGAAACTACTTGCAATGCATTGGAACACTCCATCCACACCAGTGGTTAAAAGATATCTGGGTTGAGTTTGTTGGCCCAAGTCTTTGTATATATAGTTGGGACCAAGCCTTTTACCTTCACACTCACTGCTCTGTATCCTAGTTCCTGTAGATTTAGAACTCTTGGCTGAGGTCCTGGTTGCATTTCCACTGGCTGCAGCTACACAATAACAACTAGTTATCATTGTGTGCTCCTTATGTACTTGTTCTTTTACATATAAAAATATCATTTTTTTAATGCGGGCTTCCCAAGTGGCACTAGTTGTAAAGAACCCACTTGCCAATGCAGGAGATGCAAGAGACACGGGTTCGATCCTTGGGTTTGGAAGATCACCTAGAGTAGGAAAAGGCAACCCACTCCAGACTCCACGTATAAGGGAGCATGGAGGGCTACAATCCACAAGGTCACAAAGAGTCGGAAATGAGTGAAGCATATACTATACATACACTCTATTTTATTCAGAACAGTTTCCCTCTGCAGCAACATAACCTCCTTCCCCAGATTTCATTGCCTCTCAGAACATAAAATTAAACCTGGGCTATGAAGTCCAGTTCACTTCAGACTTCTAGAAGCCACTTGTTGAGAAATTCCCAACCAGGGACTTCTTGTTCTCTTTGTGACACCATCCAAGAGCCAGACTGAGTGTATGAATAGGATGCTGGGGCAATGCTTTACTTCCTATTAGCTAGCAGTCATTTTGTTTACCACTTCGACATATTGTTATAGTGACACCATACTCTTCAATTAGAATTAGTTAACTATTTAGCAGAAAGAGAGTTACATGGATGAGTCTTATACCTAAGTCAATTTCTCTGAGAGTGAAACTAAGTAAAATCTACAGAGAACAAATGACATGTACCCTACTCAAAGGTGCTGTCTGAAATTGCAAAGACTTGGGGAACCTCCAGGTCCAATCAAGGTTGCAGTTTCAGAGGGGCAGATTTGCTACATGATTGATGCCAGCAAGAAGGAAAGAATATAATCATTTTACAAGTCTGAAGAAGGAATCATTACAAGTAGATGATTGGTTTTCATGGGATCTAGAAGTGGGAGGGAACAATTAAAGAGCCATAGGGCATCACTAATTCTCCAGAGTCAGAGAGGGGATATTGACAAGATGATTTGGCAGGTCCATATACAATGGGATAGAGGCACTGGGTCATCCCAATTTATGCCATTAGCCATTAAGATAGTCACCTAACTCACGTTGCTCTGACTCTGTGCTCTAAGATATAATCTAATATTAATTACTTTCCCACATATACTTTGTTATGGGGAGAAAATTTGCTGACAAGTTGACATGAAGTGTTCTAACCTGCTTTCAGTTAATTCTCATTATAAGTGAATAAATCGGTGTTTTACTTATACAACAGTTTCTGTGGTTTTAATAACATCGATCCTCCAGACCTCCTAATCACCTCTGAGCACACTGGACACAAAATAAGCTTCTCTCCATGCAAACTCAGTATTTCTAGTATGAACTACAGTGAATTCACAGAAGATTGACCCCCCTGGGAGCCTTGCCTCAACAGTCTCCCTGTTTCTCTCTCTCATATGTCTACAACTCTAATAATATTTCTAATAACCTATGGTTTTCACTTCCTGCAGTTGCTTCCTACTCAATACCCAGTACCATGTGCCTTGCATAAGTAATTGCTTCTTATAATACCATATAGTTTAATCTAATCATCAGAATATACTGCCTTGGATGAAGATACAGCACATGACTGTAGACATGAACCCCTGGCACACAGAGAGAGAGAAGGGTGTATGACTGACCTAATTCTCACCGCCTCCACTATGTTCAGTTGGCAACATATAAGACCTATGTCATTGCCTTCACCACTATCCATGAGGGTTAAAACAAATATCACCTATTTTTGGGACTCGAACATATTCACCCAGAACCATCTTGCCTATGACCATAATAGTCATTGCTGAAACAAAATAGAGAATTTAAAGTATACCAGCATCTTGGAAAAATCTAGCACCTAATGCCCTTTTGAGAGGTCTGAAAGCTCGCGTTACATCTGTAAACACTTTTCCAAGGATGGCGAGGCTTTCTTCCCTCCTGCTGCTGCTGCTGCTGCTGCTGCTGCTGTAAGTCACTTCAGTCATGTCCGACTCTGTGCAACCCCATAGATGGGGGCCCACTGTCTCTGGGATTCTCCAGGCAAGAACACGAATGGGTTGCCATTTCCTTCTCCAATGCATGAAAGTGAAAAGCGAAAGTGAAGTCGCTCAGTCGTGCCCGACTCTTAGTGACGCCATGGACTGCAGCCCACCAGGCTCCTCCATCCATGAGATTTTCCAGGCAAGAGTACTGGAGTGGGGTGCCATTGCCTTTTCTTCTTACCTCACTATGAATCCTCAATCTTCAAGTCTCACTTTTCCAGAAAATGGAAAAAGCATTCAATGGACTATAGTGTCACGAATTTTCACTGTCACCTTTGTGTGAGTCACTGCTCACATTTTGCAAACAAAAGTACTAGAAGTGAGTTATACATTAAAAGGTGTAGAATCAGTACAAATAACTTAGTATCCAGACCACACTTTACAGTCATTGATTGCCTCTATAATTTTGAGTTTTCATGCACTAAATTATTGGTATTACTTCCTGATATTGGCTTTAATTCTGCAGTCTGTTTGAATCTGCTTCTTGCTCACTGATTTCTAGTATATACCTCATATGGCACTGGTTCTCATATCTCCACCTCAGTGATAAGCCAACTGTGATTGCATTCTACCCATCCCATTTACTTTCACATGGAAAACCCTGCAGAACTGCACTTTTCCTTATGAGTAGAAGACATCCCTTTTGGCATAAAGTCTGGTTTTGTGTGCATCTAGAAAAATGGAGTTAATAATTGGTTTATGTCAGACATTGTGCTCAGTGCTGTGTTAATGACACTCATTTAATTTCACATTACTAAAAAATAGAATATCAATTTCTGATATTTAAGAATTAAATTACATTACAAGGCAAGGTTTTATTATTCAATTTAAAGATGATGACATGAAACTTCAGATCAGTTAACTTATCCACCCTCAGTTCAGTTCAGTCACTCAGTTGTGTCCGACACTTTGCGGCCCCATGAATCGCAGCATGCCAGGCCTCCCTGTTCATCACCCGGAGTTCACTCAAACTCACATCCATCGAGTCAGTGATGCCATCTAGCCATCTCATCCTCTGTCGTCCACTTTTCCTCATGCCCTCAATTCCTCCAACCATCAGAGTCTTTTGCAATGAGTCAACTCTTCGCATGAGGTGGCCAAAGTACTGGAGTTTCAGCTTTAGCATCATTCCTTCCAAAGAAATCCCAGGGCTGATCTCCTTCAGAATGGACTGGTTGGATCTCTTTGCAGTCCAAGGGACTCCCAAGAGTCTTCTCCAACACCACAGTTCAAAAGCATCAGTTATTCAGCACTCAGCTTTCTTCACAGTCCAACTCTCACATCCATACATGACTACTGGAAAAACCATCGCCTTGACTAGACAGACCTTTGTTGGCAAAGTAATGTCTCTGCTTTTGAATATGCTGTCTAGGTTGGTCATAACTTTCCTTCCAAGGAGCAAGCGTCTTTTAATTTCATGGCTGCAATCACCAGCTGCAGTAATTTTGGAGCCCCCCAAAATAAAGTCTGACACTGTTTCCACTGTTTCCTCATCTATTTCCCATGAAGTGATGGGACCGGATGCCATGATCTTCTTTTTCTGAATGTTGAGCTTTAAGCCAACTTTTTCACTCTCCTCTTTCACTTTCATCAAGAAGCTTTTTAGTTCCTCTTCCCTTTCTGCCATAAGGGTGGTGTCATCTGCATAGCTGAGGTTATTGATATTTCTCCCAGCAATCTTGATTCCAGCTTCTGCTTCTTCCAGCCCAATGTTTCTCATGATGTACTCTGTATATAAGCTAAATAAGCAGGGTGACAATATACAGCTTAAGGTACTCCTTTTCCTATTTGGAACCAGTCTGTTGTTCCATGTTCAGTTCTAACTGTTGCTTCCTGACCTGCATATAGGTTTCTCAAGAGGCACATCAGGTGGTCTGGTATTCCCATCTCTTTCAGAATTTTTCACAGTTTCTTGTGATCCACACAGTCAAAGGCTTTAGCATAAATAAAGCAGAAATAGATGTTTTTCTGGAACTCTCTTGCTTTTTCCATGATCCAGTGGATGTTGGCAATTGGATCTCTGGTTCCTCTGCCTTTTCTAAAATCAGCTTGAACATCTGGAAGTTCACAGTTCACATATTGCTGAAGTCTGACTTTGAGAATTTTGAGCATTGCTTTACAAGCATGTGAGATGAGTGCAATTGTGTGGTAGTCTGAGCATTCTTTGGCATTCCCTTTCTTTGGGATTGGAATGAAAACTGACCTTTTCTAGTCCTGTGGCCACTGCTGAGTTTTCCAAATTTGCCACACAAAGCTAGTAAGTGGCAGAGCTAGGATTTGAAACCAGTATCTTGCTAATGTCAGAACTTATTTCTCATAGAGGAGGGCAATTCTCTTAAGTCACACCCTTCGTGACCAGATTAACTGACCCAATTACACCTCCCAAAGCCACTCAGTAGAAAAAGGCCATTCTCATAACTGGTATTCATATAGCAACTGGTTGAAATGCATGTTCTGGACTACAGTCTGTAAAAGAAGAGCAAAGCAAATCAATGCCTTCCAGAACTTTGAGATTTCATTTCTGTTTCTAATAGTTGTAGAAAATTCCTTGAGAAATCTGGAAATACATTGTGTCTGTTTTATGTGATGGGATAGGCTCCTGCTTATTGAGTCAGGATTCTAACAAAAGTTTCTGGCTATCACAAAGCCTCTGTTTTTCTGTAGATTTTAATTCAAAGCTAGTCTTTTTGAATAATAGTTTAATATGTTTATAGTGTTTTTACAATGCCAAGAGACAATAAGGACTTTGAAGTTTTCTGATGGTTGTTACCTGCTATTGTCATAGGAATACCAAAATTAAAATAAGAGTGATTGCTTCTGACAGTAGTTTGCAGGGCATTTAAACTTGAGTTATACCCCCACTATATTGACCTCAAAGAATTCTGTGTTATCTCTCTAAGAAGCATTTCTAGGAATATAGCCATTTTCTCTTTTATGTTAACCATGATGTTAGCAAGAACTGGAGTGGGTTACCATTTTCTCTTCCAGGGGATAGTCCCAACCCAGGAATCTAACCCCCATCTACTGAGTCTTCTACTGAGCCTTCCAGGAAAGATCCTGGAGAAGGAAATGGTAACTCACTCTATTATTCTTCCCTGGAGAACACCATGGAGAGAGGAACCTGGGGGGCTCCAGTCTATGGGGTATCAAAAAGTCATACACTAATAAGCACACACACATTAGAAAAAGCTATCAAACATCATGTTCCCTTACTAACCCATGATAAGTCTGTCATGTATATATCCTTTATTAAATATGTTTTCATTCTTTAATACTTCATGGGGGCAATAGATACCATTAGCTTACAGTCTGCTATTAATTTCAGAATTCCCCTTATTCCATTAGCTTTATCTAGGTATCATTTAAAGGCATTTCCCTCCCCATTCAATTGTTCCAGGATATAGAAGAGTCTGTCTTGACGATGGTCATTTCACACATGATTTTAGAGGTTTCAAAATTGTCACTGAGTGCTCACAATGTGCTGAACAAAAGATTTGGGGGCATAATCCTTACAGTAGTACTGTCATTATTTGCATTTTAACAGGTGAAAACAAGTAAATTCATAAGTTTTAAGTAATTTGTCCAAAGATTGAAGCTATTACATCATGGAGCCAGGATTCATCTCCAGATCTAACAGAAAAGGACATCTACTTGAGCACTATGTTACCTGTCCCTCCCACACTGAAACGTCTTAGTCTTTTATGCAGGCCAGTAATCTCTTCAACGCACCCTTTCTAAACCTTCTCTATCTCCACTCTGTCTTCAGTGAAAAATTACCCACACTTACCCAGAATTCCTTGTGTGGACACAAAAATCTGAACAGCATTTTCTTTTTTATTACTAGAGCTTTAAAAAATAATATCCAATAATTTTTTGGCCTTTTGGAGATTCATCAGTATCTTGAGGAAAGAGTACTTGTAGACCTTTCCCTGAAGGCTGCTATTCTCTTTCCTGAAATGTAATTCATGACACAAATCCCACTACCCTAAAAATGTAGTCGGAATGTTTAGTGAATAGGTATCCTTAACATTGGACTTCCCAGATGGCCCTAGAGATGAAGAGCACACACAACCCTGAAGCTCATCTTTCTTCCCTCTAGTAATATTTTCTTATAGTATTTTTTTTTTCTCCATTGACTTTACAATACTACCAGGTATCAATGCTAACCACTTAGTACATACCAGGCATTGTGCTTTAGGTGGGATTTTCTCTTTTAATTCTTACACCAACACTCATAGACATCTGTTATTTCTATCCCTACTAAGCAGATGAGGAAATTGAGGTTTAGAATAGTAAAGAAAATTATGCACAGAACTAGTAAGTAAAAGGCAAGATTCAAATCTAGATACTTCTAACAGCAGAGACCAGACTCCAACACAGTACATTACTATGGATCTAGAGCCAGAGTCAACAATTGCCAGCTGTGGGCCAAATCCAGCCTACTGCCTGTTTTTAATAATACAATTTCATTGGAACTCAGTCACACCCATTAATTTACATGTTGTCTTTGGATGCTTTCATACTGGGACATGCATGGCTCACAAAGCCAAAAGCATTATCTGTTCCTTTACAGAAAAAGCTTTAACCCCTCATCTAAACATATTAAGATATTAAATCAGACCAGCTCATAGGGCATCTCATTGTTTTTATTTCTCATTTCAAATGGTCCATTTATCCCTATTATTTGTTTCTTACCTCTAAATTAGTCTCATCTACATGATGAAACAATAGGATTTTTGTAGAGGCTTAACAATGGAAGTTTTCGGTATTCTGATTAAATTTTCTTGATGGTCCATTATCAAATGCATACTTTCTCCATGTGAAGTGAAAGTCACTCAGTTGTGTCTGACTCTTTGCAACCCCATTGACTATATAGTCCATTGAATTCTCCAGGCCAGAACACTGGAGTGGGTAGCCTTTCCCTTCTCCAGATCTTCCTAACCCAGGGATTGAACCCAGGTCTCCTGCATTGCAGGCAGATTCTTTACAAACTGAGCCACAAGGGAAGCCCACTTTCTGCATGAGACAACTCTAATAGATTGTCCAGGTGTGGCTGAAGTGCACGTTTACTATTTGCCCCCAAGCCATCAAGCATTATTGAATGTGGTGGCAGAGGATGATACGGTGAGATAGAGACAACAACTCAATGGACATGAATCTAAGCAAACTCTGGGAAATAGTGAAGGACAGAGGAGCCTTGCATGTTGTGGTCCATCAGATTACAAAGAGTCAGAGACAATTTAGTGACCTGACAGCAATAGTATGCATTGTATTTTTGGCAATGGTCCCTAATTTTCATATGGAGATCCAACTTCTTTCCCAGAGCAATCTACCTTTCTGGGTGCAGTCCACCTCGAAGCCTGAGACATAGCCTAAACCAATAATCTGGTGGCATCTACCTGGCCACTGTGACTGTTCCAGGTATGGCTTTGTGTCTTAAATGTATCTAGAAAGAGTGAGCTTTATGGCCTTTCTTGGATATGTTAGAAAATTAGTCTTATTTTTCACCCCACCAGAATCAGATATAGAAGGATAGAGCTGTGATGATTGCTGACAACCCTTCTGACAAAGACAGGAGAGCCCATTTAAGAGTGAAGGCTTCTTGGGAAAGTATAATTTAGGGGTAGAGAGGAAGAACTCAAGTCCTGATTATTATTTTTAAGTATAAATTATTTATTGAAATATAGTTGATTTACAATATTAGTTTTAAGTGATATAATAATGACTCAATATTTTTACAGATTACACTTCACTTAAAGTTATTACAAAATAAGTTATTGGGTTGGCCATAGGGTTCATTTGGGTTTTGATATTACAGAAAAACCCAAATGGATCTTTGGCCAACCCAATATATTTACCTGTACTTTATATTATAGCCTTGTAGTTTATTTTATACATAGTAGTTGGCACTTCTTAATCCTATAATCCTGTCTCACTCCTCCACCTTTCCCACTCCCCACTTGTAACCACTAGTTTGTTCTCTATATACATGAGTCTGTTTCTGTTTTGTTATATCAGTTTATTTATTTTATTTTTTAGATTCTACATATAAGTGATTTTTTAGATCCTACATATACTGTTTGTGTTTGTCTTATTTAACTAAGCATAATACCGTCCAGGTCCAACCATGTTGTTACAAATGGCAAAAAATTTCATTTTATGGCTGACTAATATTCCATTATAGATGATACCACATGGCCACCTCATGAGAAGAGTTGACTTATTGGAAAAGACTCTGATGCTGGGAGGGCTTGGGGGCAGGAGGAGAAGGGGACGACGGAGAATGAGATGGCTGGTTGGCATCACCGACTCGATGGACATGAGTCTGGGTGAACTCTGGGTGTTGGTGATGGACAGGGAAGTCTGGAGTGCTGCAATTCATGAGGTCACAAACAGTCGGACATGACTGAGCAACTGAACTGAACTGAACATCTTTATCCATTCACCTGTTGATGGGCATGTGGATTGTTTCTATATCTTGGCTATTGTAAATATTGCTGCTATGAATATTGGAGTGCATATACATGATGATAGCATTTGAATCACTAAATCCACTTATCATTGAAGGTGTTTAGCCTAAAATCCTTTTACAGAAGCAGAAAGAATTCTGATACAATGATTTCCCCTGCTATAACTATACTATTTTTAGCTCAATCTCTTATATCATTTTGAGGAGTCAATGCCTAGTAACACACAGAAAAAAGTTTCTACATTGCAGTGCTGGTATTGGACAAAGAACAGACTTATGTACTCTGACCCAAGTTTAACCCTCTGATATAGAAAGCAATCTTGAGAAAGAAGAATGAAACTGGAGGAATCAACTTGCCTGACTTCAGGCTCTACTACAAAGCCACAGTCATTAAGACAGTATGGTACTGGCACAAAGACAGAAATATAGATCAATGGAACAAAATAGAAAGCCCTGAGATTAACCCACACACCTATGGACACCTTATCTTTGACAAAGGAGGCAAGAATATACAATGGAGTAAAGACAGTCTCTTTAACAAGTGGTGCTGGGAAAACTGGTCAACCATTTGTAAAAGAATGAAACTAGACCTCTAACACCATACACAAAAATAATATCAAAATGGATTAAAGATCTAAATGTAAGACCGGAAACTATAAAACTCCTAGAGGAAAACATAGGCAAAACACTCTCCGACATAAATCACAGCAGGATCCTCTATGATCCACCTCCCAGTATAATGGAAATAAAAGCAAAAATAAACAAATGGGATCTAATTAAAATTAAAAGCTTCTGCGCAACAAAGGAAACTATAAGCAAGGTGAAAAGACAGCCTTCTGAATGGGAGAAAACAATAGCAAATGAAACAACTGACAAACAACTAATCTCAAAGATATACAAGCAACTTATGCAGCTCAACTCCAGAAAAATAAACGAACCAATCAAAAAATGGGCCAAAGAACTAAATAGGCATTTCTCCAAAGAAGACATACGGATGGCTAACAAACACATGAAAAGATGCTCAACATTACTTATTATCAGAGAAATGCAAATCAAGACCACAATGAGGTACCATTTCACACCAGTCAGAATGGCTGCGATCCAAAAGTCTACAAGCAATAAATGCTGGAGAGGATGTGGAGAAAAGGGAACCCTCTTACACTGCTGGTGGGAATGCAAACTAGTACAGCCACTATGGAGAACAGTGTAGAGATTCCTTAAAAAATTGCAAATAGAACTGCCTTATGACCCAGAAATCCCACTGCTGGGCATATACACCAAGGAAACTAGAATTGAAAGAGACACATGTACCCCAATGTTCATTGCAGCATTGTTTATAATAGCCAGGACATGGAAACAACCTAGATGTCCATCAGTAGATGAATGGATAAGAAAACTGGTACATTTACACAATGGAGTATTACTCAGCCCTTAAAAAGAATAAATTCAACTCGGTTCTAATGAGATGGATGAAACTGGAGCCGATTATACAGCGTGAAGTAAGCCAGAAAGAAAAACACCAATACAGTATACTGACACATATATATGGAATTTAGAAAGCTAGTAATGATGACCCTGTATGTGAGACAACAAAGGAGACACAGAGGTATAGAATGGACTTTTGGACTCTGAGGGAGAGGGAGAGGGTGGGATGATTTGGGAGAATGGCATTGAAACATGCATACTATCATATAAGAAACGAAGTGCCAGTCTATGTTCAATGCAGGATGCAGGATGCTTGGGGCTGGTGCACGGGATGATCCAGGGAGATGATGTGGGGTGGGAGGTGGGAGGGGGCTTTGACATTGGGAGATCGTGTACACCTGTGGCTGATTCATGTCAATGTATGGCAAAACAAATACAGTATTGTAACATAGAATAAAGTATTAAAAAGAAAGAAAGAAAGAAAGTCCCAGCACTTCTAACAGAAGCTTTATAGAATCATCCAGATTCATGAATTTTGTTTGGGCTACTGGGCAGAAACAGACTAATCCTGTGTAAACCCATCACTTTCCAAAAGGAATACAAACTTCTACCTCAAAGTTCAGCCATTACTTAAATGTGAGATGGTTCGTTAACATTTGGGAGACAGGTCGTGGCTTAGGACTTCTCTTCCCATCATTAATGGAGAAGGCAATGGCATCCCACTCCAGTGCTCTTGCCTGGATATTCCCATGGACAGAGGAGCCTGGTAGGCAGCAGTCCGTGGGGTCGCAAAGTGTCGGGCATGATTGAGCGACTTCACTTTCCCTTTTCATTTTCATGCATTGGAGAAGGAAATGACTACTTGCATCTTTGCCAAGTATAAAGCAAGACAGGAAAGTATAGTGGGTTAAGAATGAGGAACTCTGCCTGGGTACAAATACTGGACCCTTCCTCTCACTAACTAAATGAACTTTCTCAGTTTCCTTAACCTCTCTGTGCCTCAGTTTCCTACTTTGTATAGATTATCAGGGTTTCCATGGTGACTCAGACAGTAAAGAATCTGCCTGCAATGCACAAGACCCAGGTTCAATCCCTGGGTCAGGAAGATCTGCAGGAGAAGGGAATGGCGATCCACTCCAACATTCTTGCCTTGAGAATCCTATGGACAGAGGAACCTGGCAGGTTAGTCAATAGGATCACAGCAAGTCAGGCACAATTGAGCAACTAACAAACACATAGGATTATGAATCTAAATTAATATTTATAAAAAAACATAACATAGGACCTGGTACACAATAACCGCAATGGAAGTATTTGCTACAATAATGAATAAATACCATACAAGTGCTACTAACATTTGACATATATGCAGAGGATTTGTCAACAAATACATGGTCCTAAACCAAAAGAATACATGATGGAAAAACAGCACAGATATCTCCGGATGAGAAAGATGTTTAATTCTGATGCAGAAGTTAGGATAGTCTATCCTATCCTACTCGCAATCCCATATCATGAATTCCATTGGGACAATTTCAGATGTAGTGTTGGTTGCAAGCTATATATGCACAGAAATCAGTATGAACTCAACATATAGTCTTTGCCTTTCCCAACTAAGGAAGCATTTATACATCTCTCCCTTTATTTCATCCTCAAAATGATACAAGTCAATTTCACAGCTATGCTTTTGTTTCATTTTAGTAACCTAGGAAAAACTAGGTTCAGATTCTCAAATCTCTTATCTCCCACATCCCCTAACTCCCTCTATGTGCTCAGTCATGTCTGACTGTTTGCAACCCCATGGACTGTAGGCCACCAGGTCCCTCTGTCCATGGGATTCTCCAGGCAAGAATACTAGAGTGGATTGCCATTTCCTTATCAAGGGGATCTTCCAGACACAGGGATCCAGCATGGGTCTCCTGTGTCTCTTGCACTGCAGGGAAATTTTTAACCACTGAGCTACCAGGAAAGACCTTGTGTAGTTAGAGGAGACTGTTTTGAGGATGCTGAATTTAAGCTGAACATGGTAATAGGGCTTTTAGGTGAGGGGAGATAGAGATTAAAAGCAGGACTGGGAATAACTCTACTTTGTAAGAACACTGTGAGGATTATAAGGTCTAGGAGAGAGGTAACAAATACATGTTCAGCCTGGGACAGTTAAGCCTCCAGTGCCCATTGACAGTCTTTACAACATTCTACAAGCAAGGCCAGTCACAGGCCCAGAATTCTCTTATATACAGCTTCAGGCAGCCAGTACAATCACAGTATGTAGTTGGCATAAATTAGGTACTCAAGAAATCATAACTGCTAATACCCCCAGGGACTCACAAAATATTACATAGAGTGGAAGAAATGCAGAACTTGCCTTTATTATTCTTACCAAATAGAATGAAACTCCTTGCATTTACAGTGTCAGGGGCTGCCATGTCTTTAGTACTTGAAGGTCTGACATGACACTGAGACCCAATCCTGCTACAAAGATTATCTGCCATATGCTGTAACATCTCTTATGAGCTATAAGTAAGAGCTTGATCATTAGGAGTTGAGAAACCTCCAGAACATGGCTACTTTCCCTAATGTTTTCATTTACCACACAAAGAAATGTTGGAATCCCACAAGTTCTGAATCAAATTGTCAAGTACAATCAAGAAGCAATAGTCTGTCTTTGGGGTTTCTTCTTGACTCCATGTAATGCTCTATATTCAACCCTAGTGATATGATGCCTGACTAATGCCAACCTTGCTTTCTATCAAGCATTCAGATCCTAGCCTCCCTAGAAAAACTCTCCCATTGCTTCTAGGCTTTCTTCGATGTTGGACTGAGAGAAAAGAACAGTGCAAGTGGGTCATATATTGAGGGAACCATGTTATTGAATGTGTATTGCAGGAACAAGATGTTTGAACATTAAGATATCTGAAAGTTCCATAGGAAAATATGTAGCTGAGATATGTAAGAGAAGAAAGATATGACAGTAACTTCTTACTTTGGTATTATGTGATAAGGGTAGAATCTCACCACTGGAATTGTTCAGCTGCATTGGAACAAACTGGAGGCAATTCACTCATTTTATGTTGCTACTCAGAGCACCTATTTATTGTTTCCTTGATACTCACAACACTGCTTTGACAAAGACAATATGGTCATCCTCAGTAGATATAAGAAGAAATTTAGAAGCAAAGAAGTTCTTCTATCAGATCATCCAACTGAAGATATAGGTAAGTTTCTAGCTCTCCATCTCACACTATTTCCTTCTTACAATATTATCTGTCATAGGTCTCGGCAGGAGGTGCCATTAAATAAAACATTGGGAATCAAAATTGTATTCAGTGACACACATTTTTTGCCCACCGATGGCTAATTTATTTTTATTGTTAAATTTTTATTTTTAAAATTAATTAATTATTATTATTATTATTTTACTTTACAATATTGTTGGTTTTGCCATACATTCACATGAATCTACCATGGATGTACATGTGTTCCCCATCCTGAAGACCCCTCCCACCTCCCTCCCCATCCCATCCCTCTGGGTCATCCCAGTGCAGCATCCCCAAGCAACCTGTATCATCCATCGAACCTTGACTGGTGATTCGTTTCACATATGATAATTTACATGTTTCAGTGCCATTCTCCCAAATCATCCCACCCTTGCCCTCTCCCACAGAGTCCAAAAGACTGTTCTATATATCTGTGTCTCTTTTGTTGTCTCATATACAGGGTTATTGTTACCATCTTTCTAAACTCCATATATATGCGTTCAGTTCAGTTCAGTTCAGGTGAGTCGCTCAGTTGTGTCTGACTCTTTGCAACTCCATGAATCGCAGCATGCCAGGCCTCCCTGTCCATTACCAACTCCCAGAGTTCACTCAGACTGACGTTCATCGAGTCAGGGATGCCGTCCTGCCACCTCAGTATACTGTAATGGTGTTTTTTTCTTTCTGGCTACTTCACTCTGTATAATAGACTCCAGTTTCATCCATCTCATTAGAACTGATTCAAATGTATTCTTTTTAATGACTGAGTAATACTCCATTGTGTATATGTACCACAGCTTTCTTATCCATCTGTCTGCTAATGGACATCTAGGTTGCTTCCATGTCCTGGCTATTATAAACAGTGCTGCAATGAATACTGGGGTACACTTGTCTCTTTCAATTCTGGTTTCCTTGGTGCGTATGCCCAGCAATGGGATGGCTGGGTCGTATGGCAATTCTATTTCCAGATTTAAAGAATCTCCATACTGTTCTCCATAGTGGCTGTACTAGTTTGCATTCCCACCAACAGTGTAAGAGGGTTCCCTTTTCTCCACACCCTCTTCAGCATTTATTGCTTGTAGACTTTTTTTTTTCTTTTTTATCCACTGTGTTTTTTTCTGAATTCCTTACTCTGAAACTCCAAGCATATAACAAAATGGCTGTGGCTTTATGCACTAAGTTTGGGGTAGTTTGTTTTACAGCAAGAGTAACAGAAACACATGACATATTTCCCCAATCAAGTCATACAGCCATCCCTCCTCCATAGACTTAAGCCTAATCAGATCCTTGCTTAAATTATTTCCTGCATTTCTTTAGAGTTTTTCTATCAAAAATACTCCTAAAGAATATAGTATAGTATTGCTTGTTTTCAAAAATCTTTTTATACATGCAATCACCCTGTGAATATGTCTTATTTCTTAAAGAAAAACAGAATATCTTTGCTCTGATTTTTATATGTCACATGTAGAGAAAAATCTTATTTCCTTTCCGTTTTTCTGAGAGTACCTCATTTTTGCCTTCTATATGATATTTATGGAAGCAGTTGGCTCCTGCTGATTTCTATCTGGGTTTATTACCATGTTAATTACTTTCCCTTGATATCATTGTGCCTTCTTTTTTTAAAATTAATTAATTAATTTATTTATTTTTTAAATTACAATACTGTATTTGTTTTGCCATACATTGACACGAATCAGCCATAGGTGAACACAGTCTCTGGTGTGAAATGGTACCTCATTGTGGTTTTGATTTGCATTTCTCTGATAATGAGTGATGTTGAGCATCTTTTCATGTGTTTGTTAGCTATCTGTATGTCTTCATTGGAGAAAGGTCTGTTTAGGTCTTTGGGCCATTTTTTGATTTGGTCTTTTATTTTTCTGGAATTGAGCTGCAGAAGTTGCTTGTATATTTTTCAGATTAATTATTTTCCATTGCTTCATTTGCTACTATTTTCTCCCACTCAGAAGGCTGTCTTTTCACCTTGCTTATAGTTTCCTTTGTTGTGCAGAAGCTTTTAAGCTTAATTAGGTCCCATTTATTCTTGCTCTTATTTTCAGTATTCTGGGAGGTGGGTCATAGAAGATCCTGCTGTGGTTTATGTCAGAGAGTGTTTTGCCTATGTTTTCCTCTAGGAAGTTTATAGTCTCTGGTCTTACATTTAGATCTTTAATCCATTTTGAGATTATTTTTGTGTATGGTGTTAGAAAATGATCTAGTTTCATTCTTTTACAAGTGGTTGACCAGTTTTCACAGCACCACTTGTTAAAGAGATTATCTTTTCTTCATTGTATATTCTTGCCTCCTTTTGTCAAACGTAAGGTGTCCATAGTTGCACGGATTTATCTCTGGGCTTTCTATTTTGTTCCATTGGTCTATATTTCTATCTTTGTACCAGTACCATGCTGTCTTGATGACTGTGGCTTTGTAGTGGAGCCTGAAGTTAGGCAGGTTGATTCTTCCTGTTCCATTCTTCTTTCTCAAGATTGCTTTGGCTATTTGAGGTGTTTTGTTTTCCCATACAAATTGTGAAATTATTTGTTCTAGTTCTTTTAAAATGCCATTGATAGCTTGATAGGGATTGCACTGAATCTATACATTGTTTTGAGTAGTATGCTCATGTTCACTATATTAATTTTTCCGAACCATGAACATGGTATATTTCTCCATCTATGTGTGTCATCTTTGATTTCTTTCACCAGCGTTTTATAGCTTTCTATATATAGGTTTTTGTTTCTTTAGGTAGATATATTCCTAAGTATTTTATTCTTTTCATTGCAATGGTGAATGGAATTGTTTCCTTAATTTCTCTTTCTGTTTTCTCATTGTTAGTGTATAAGAATGCAAGGAATTTCTGTGTTGTTTTTATCCTGCAACTTTGCTATGTTCATTGATTAGCTCTAGTAATTTTCTGGTGGTGTCTTTAGGGTTTTCTATGTAGAGGATCATGTCATCTGCAAACAGTGAGAGTTTTACTTCTTCTTTTCCAATTTGGATTCCTTTTATTTCTTTTTCTGCTCTGATTGCTGTGGCCCAAACTTCCAAAACTATGTTGAATAGTAATGATAACAGTGGGCACCCTTGTCTTGTTCCTGACTTTAGGGGAAAAGCTTTCAGTTTTTCACCATTGAGGATAATGTTTGCTGAAGGTCTGTCATATATAGCTTTTATTATGTTGAGGTATGTTCCTTCTATTCCTGCTTTCTGGAGGATATTTATCACAAATGGATGTGGAATTTTGTTAAAGGCTTTCTCTGTATCTATTGAGATAATATATGGTTTTTATTTTTAATTTGTTATTTTGGTGTATTACATCAATTGATTTACAGATATTGAAGAATCCTTGCATCCCTGGGATAAAGCCCACTTGGTCATGATGTATGATCTTTTTAATGTGTTGTTGGATTTTGTTTGCTAGAATTTTGTTAAGGATTTTTGCATCTGTGTTTATCAGTGACACTGGCCCATAGTTTTCTTTCTTTCTTTCTTTCTTTTTTTTTTTTTGGTGGCATCTTTGTCAGGTTTTGGTATTAGGGTGATTCTATGATGGTGGCCTCATAGAATGAGTTTGGAAGTTTATCTTCCTCTGCAGTTTTCTGGAAGATTTCGAGTAGGATACGTGTTAGCTCTTCTCTAAATTTTTGGTAGAATTCCATTGTGAAGCTGTCTGGTCCTGGGCTTTTATTGCTAGAAGTTTTCTGATTAGAGTTTCAATTTCTGTGCTTGTGATGGGTCTGTTAAGATTTTCTATTTCTTCTTGGTTCAGTTTTGGAAAGTTGTACTTTTCTAAGAATTTGTCCATTTCTTCCAAGTTGTCCATTTTATTGGCATATAATTGCTGATAGTAGTCTCTTATGATCGTTTGTATTTCTGTGTTGTCTGTTGTAATCTCTCCATTTTCATTTCTAATTTTGTTGATTTGATTCTTCTCCCTGTTTCTTGATGAGTCTGGCTAACGGTTTGTCTATTTTATTTGTCATTTCAAAGAGCCAGGTTTTGGATTTGTTGATTTTTGCTATGGTCTCTTTTTGTTTCTTTTGCATTTATTTCTGCCCTCATTTTTAAGATTTATTTCCTTCTACTAATCCTGGGTTTCTTCATTTCTTCTGAGAGGAAAGGTAAATAATAAAAAAAAAGGGGGTTACAATTTACTAGAGCCTTAGGGCAACAGGCCCTCTAGTTAATCTTAAGACAGACCTTTATCTCAAGAATGTGTAAGGAGCTCATCTCTCAGGAATGCAGCCTCCGGGAGGCTTTCTGGGAGATGTTTACCTCAAAAACCATTCAGCCATTTTGGCCTGATAACAAATGGACCTCTCCCTGAAAATATCAAAGACCTGTACACCAATCAGGCCGCTCCACCCTAGCTGTACCTGTTTGTGGTTTTAGTGCTTCAAAACTGCTCTGTAATGAATTTTCAGGGTTCGTTCTTCCCTAGTGGTGTTCGAACCCCGGCACGCCCGTCCTAATAAATCCTCTTGCGGTTTGCATCGAGTCCATGTCTTGGTGATCTCTTGGGCGACTGATCTCTGGAAAAGGCCGTGAGGTCTAACATTTTGGGGGCTCGTCTGGGATCCCTCGCCCATCTCAGATCTCCCTGACGCCCGGATTCGGAGGTACGCTCGAGCTCTGTTGTGTGTTCCTTGTGTGTGTTCCTGTCGTGTTGGCTCTGTTTTCGCTCAGAATTAAGGTACCGCTCGCACGTCTGCCCGACTCTGGTTTTCTGAATTCTCTGAAATCTGCCTGGGAGGCAGATCCGTGACGATCCTTGGGGACGCCCAAGACCTCAGTCTGGAAGGAGGGTTCAATTTGACCCCCTTTCGTCCAAATCAGGCAGAGCCTCTGGTGGGGCTCCCATCTGTAGTTTCTTCTGTTTTCGGTCAGACACGCGGTGGCCACTTTTTTTTTTTTTTTTTTTTCGTCTTGGCTTTGTTTGTCTCTCTCCTAACTTGTCTTTTCTGTGGCATCCCCAGACGACTTGATGATGGGACAGACAGTGACTACCCCTTTGTCATTAACAACAAGTCATTGGACTGAAGTTAAGACCAGGGCACATAACCTTTCAGTAAGGGTTAAGAAGGGAAAGTGGCAGAACCTGTGCTCAGCAGAATGGCCCAGTTTTCAGACAGAGTGGCCACCCGAAGGTTCTTTCTCCTCAGAACAGGTCAGCCTAGTCAAGGCTGTAGTTTTTACCCCTGGGCCTCACGGACACCCGGACCAGGTGCCCTATATTATGGTATGGGAGGACCTGGTCCTCTCCCCCCCGGTGTGGGTCCGGCCCTTTGTTCTTTCCACAGGAACGGCGTCGGGACCTGATGTGGGGATTTTCGCCTTGAAACCAGCAGAGAAAAAGAAGAAAAAGCGAAAGCTCCTGCCAAGAAGATATACCCAGATACCCAGACTGATCTCCTACTCCTGGACCCCCCCCGCCCTACCCACCGGCATTAGTCCCCTCGCCGGACCCACGCCCCCACAGCCCTGGCAACTCAGCCAGCTGCACCGTCTGAGCCCGCCCCCGGACGAGGGGAAGTTGGGCCCAGCAGCGGGGAAGCGAAGCTGCCAAGCGGCCACCCCAGAATCCTCTGCCGTCCTTCCCCTCCGGGAGTACGGCCCCCCAATAACCATGGAAATCGGCCGCTCCAGTATTGGCCGTTTTCTGCCTCAGACCTCTATAACTGGAAGACTCATAACCCTTCATTCTCCTATAACCCACAAGCGCTAACTTCTCTAATAGAATCCCTTGTTTTCTCCACACCAGCCCACTTGGGATGACTGCCAACAATTGTTACAGACTCTCCTCACAACCAAGGAGAGGCAGCGAGTATTGCTGGAAGCCTGGAAAAATGTGCTCGAAGACGACGGGCGCCCCACGGCACTACCCAATGAGATAGATGCTGGTTTTCCACTGACGAGACCCAACTGGGACTACAATTCCCCGGAAGGTAGGGAGCACCTGAGGGTCTACCACCATGCTCTGGTGGCGGGTCTCCGAGGGGCTGCAAGATGCCCCACAAATCTGGCCAAGGTAAGAGAAGTGACTCAGGGATCCACTGAGTCACCAACTGTGTTTTTAGATAGACTAATGGAGGCATTCAGACGATTTACTCCCTATGACCCCACGTCTGAGGAGCATAGAGCAACTATAGAAATGGCTTTTATTGACCAGTCAGCCTCAGACATCAGAAAGAAATTACAGAGACTAGATGGGTTACAAGGATTCTCCCTTCAGGATCTGGTTAGAGAAGCAGACAAAGTGTTCAATGAGAGGGAGACAGAAGAAGAAAAAGAGGAGAGAAAAAGAAAAGAACAGGATGAACGACAGCTAG
Organism: Nanger dama; assembly: GCA_917880005.1. Lineage (NCBI taxonomy): Eukaryota > Metazoa > Chordata > Mammalia > Artiodactyla > Bovidae > Nanger > Nanger dama. The sequence goes on from CAKJTW010000089.1 coordinate 1,635,844, forward strand.
AGAGAGAAAAGAGACAAGAGAGAAACTTAACTAAGATTTTGGCCATGGTAATTGGAGAGGGAAAAGGGAGAGATAAGGCTGAAGAAAAAGACCGCGGGGGGAGTAAAGTGGGAACTAGGCCACCTCTAGATAAAGACCAGTGTGCATACTGCAAAGAAAAGGGACATTGGCTCAGAGACTGCCCCAAAAGAATAGGGGAAGGCCCTCCACTCCCGACAAGATCCTAGCTCTGGAGGAAGAAGATTAGGGAGACAGGGCTCGGACCCCCTCCCCGAGCCTAGGGTAGCTCTCAAAGTGGAGGGGAAGCCTGTGCAGTTCCTGGTAGACACTGGAGCCCAACACTCGGTCCTGTTACAGTCAGAAGGGATGTTGTCTACAAAGAAGGCTTGGGTACAGGGTGCTACAGGGTACCAGCAGTACCCATGGACTACCCGAAGAGCAGTGGACCTCGGCGTGGGCCAGGTATCCCACTCGTTCCTTGTGATTCCCGAATGCCCTTACCCCTTGTTAGGACGGGACTTGCTCACAAAAGTGGGGGCCCAGATCCATTTTCACACTGAAGGTGCCACCACGGTGACAGACGGGAAGGGGAGGCCACTACAGGTTCTGACTTTAAAACTAGAAGATGAACACAGGCTGTTTGAAGGCCCCTCCCCGGAGGCCGCTGATATGCAGGGATGGCTGATTAAAACTCCTCTAGCCTGGGCTGAAGTTTCAGGCATGGGGATGGCGGTCCGGCAGCCCCCAGTGGTGGTGGAAATCAAGGCCTCCTCTACGCCCATATCTGTCCGTCAGTACAGAGAGGCCAGAGATGGGATTCGCCCTCACATTCAGCGGCTCCTCAAATTAGGCATACTAATAAAATGCCAGTCAGCCTGGAACACCCCCTGCTCCCAGTTCGCAAACCCGGAACAGGCTACTACCAGCCTGTACAGGACCTGAGAGAAGTCAACAAGTGAGTGACCGACCTACACCCAACGGTGCCTAACCCCTACAACCTGCTGAGTACACTTCCCCCCCAGCCGGAAGTGGTATACTGTCTTAGACTTAAAAGATGCCTTCTTCTGCCTACGACTTAGCCCCGTTAGCCAGCCTATTTTCGCTTTTGAGTGGAAAGACCCCCTTACAGGACTCTCCAGACAGCTGACGTGGACTAGGCTGCCGCAAGGATTCAAAAACTCACCAACAATCTTTGACGAAGCCCTCCACCAGGACCTCATGCATTTCCGTGCCACAAACCCCCAGGTAACTTTGCTCCAATCTGTAGATGACTTGCTCCTGGCTGCTGATACTGCAGAAGAATGCAGAAAGGGGACTGAGACCTTGCTGACCGAGCTCAGCACCCTCGGTTACCGTGCCTCTGCCAAGAAGGCCCAGATCTGCTGGCAACAGGTCAGTTACCTGGGGTACCAACTCAGAGACGGGAGGCGATGGCTCTCGGAGGCCAGAAAGAGGCGGTGGCCAGAATACCAGCCCCCGGGAACCCTCGGCAAGTCAGGGAGTTCCTGGGTACTGCAGGGTTCTTCAGGCTCTGGATTCTGGGGTTCGCGGAGATGGCCACTCCCTTGTACCCCCTGACAAAGGGCAGTACACCCTTCGTCTGGGGAGAAAGCAAGCAAAGGCTTTTGACAACATTAAGTGCGCCTTGTTGTCAGCTCCTGCCCTGGGACTCCCAGATGTGAACAAGCCATTTCATCTCTATGTGGCTGAAAATAATGGCATTGCCAAAGGGGTCCTCACTCAAAAGCTGGGGCCATGGAACCGGCCTGTGGCATATCTGTCAAAGAAACTGGACCCTGTGGCTGCCAGCTGGCCAAATTGCTTATGTATAGTGGCGGCCGTGGCAGTTCTAGTGAAGGACGCAGACAAGCTGACTCTGGGGCAGAACTTGATCGTCACCGCACCCCACGCCCTAGAAAGCATGATTCGACAGCCCCCTGAGAGATGGCTGACCAACGCCAGAGTGACCCACTACCAGGCTTTGCTCCTGAACTCTGAGCGAATCAGATTCACACCAGTGACGGGGGCTCAATCCGGCCACGCTGTTACCGGACCCCGGCCAAACCGAGGTGACACATAACTGCCAAGAAGTGCTGGCTGACGTCCACGGAACCTGCAAAGATCTTTCTGACCAGCCGCTTCGGGATGCTGAGGTGACGTGGTACACAGACGGAAGCAGCTTCCTTGAAGAAGGTAAGCGATGGGCTGGTGCCACGGTGGTAGATGGGACTAGTGTGGTTTGGGCGACTGCCCTCCCACAAGGAGCATCAGCCCAAAGAGCCGAGCTAATAGCCCTCACAAAGGCTCTCCAACTGGCAGAAGGAAAACGGGTTAACATCTACACTGACAGTAGATACGCCTTTGCTACTGCGCATGTGCATGGAGCCATATATCAGCAAAGGGGCTCCTTACATCGGCTGGTAAAGAAATTAAAAATAAAGACAAGATCCTAGAGTTGCTAGCGGCCCTTATGCTACCCAAGAAGGTCAGTATAATCCATTGCCCTGGGCATCAGAAAAATCAGTCCCCAGTGACAAAGGGAAACAACATGGCAGATCGGGTCACGCAAGAAGTGGCAACAGGGGACGAGATTTCAGAACTGCTAGTCACTCACTCTGAGAGCAGCCCCTCCCCACAACCAAAAGAAAACAGGTTATGGAGGCAAAGAGGCCAAAGAAATGTTAGAACAAATGCACCAATGGACTCATTTAGGAAGTAAAAGCTGGTCTCCCTTTTAAACAAGGCAAGGTATGAGGTGCCGGGGCTTGTCAAACTGACTGAACAGATAGTCCAGAACTGCAAACCTTGCCAAGAAGTAAATGTTAGTCAGAACAAAGCAGGCCAAGGTAAGCTGCTGCGTGGAGACAGACCGGGAGTTTACTGGGAAGTGGACTTCACTGAAGTATGCCCCGCAAGGTATGGCAACAAATATTTATTGGTCTTTGTAGATACCTTCTCAGGGTGGGTAGAGGCTTTCCCCACCAGAAACGAAAATGCACACACGGTGGCCAAGAAAATTTTAGAAGAGATCTTCCCGCGTTTTGGGGCTCCGAAGGTGATAGGGTCAGATAATGGGCCAGCCTTCACCGCCCAGGTAAGCCAGGAAGTGGCTAGGTTTCTGGGGGCAAATTGGAAATTACATTGTGCATACAGACCCCAGAGTTCAGGACAGGTAGAGAGGATGAATAGAACTCTAAAAGAGACCCTAACTAAATTGTCCTTGGAGACTGGCGGTACTGACTGGACGGTGCTCCTTCCCTTCACCCTGTTCAGGGTGAGAAACACCCCTTCCCACTTTGCTTAACACCTTTCAAGATCCTGTATGGGTCGCCTCCCCCATCCTCTCCATTAGAGAAAAATTTGATCCTGCTAAATTTAATAACAAGAGTTTATGTGCTAGGCTCATAGGTCTCCAGTTGGTCCAGAGAGCAGTGTGGACCCAGTTCGCGGAGGCTTACCAGCCCGGAACCCCAGGAGAAGCCCACCCATTCCAAGTAGGGGACTCGGTTTACGTCCGTCGACACCGGCAACAGAACCTAGAGCCTCGGTGGAAGGGACCCTACATCATCCTGCTCACCACCCCCACTGCCGTTAAGGTCGACGGAATCTCCTCCTGGATCCACGCCTCCCACATCAAAGCTGCTCCAGAACCGTCATCTAAATGGAGAGTGCGCCGTACTTCCCACCCCTTAAAGCTCAAGCTCTGCCGATCTTTGGACTCGCAGCCCTCTTCCTGATCCTCCCAGCTGTGAGTGGGTCAAATCCCCACCAGCCTCAACAACTGACTTGGCAAGTAGTTTCACAGGCGGGGAGGGTCGTGTGGTCCTAATACTCATATTGCCCCACCGACCACCTGGTGGCCCGACCTATACCCAGACCTCTGTCAACTGGCGATAGGGGCGCCTGCCAGCTGGGACCTTAAAGGGCACTCTGACCTCCACGAAGCTCCCCGGATGTCCACCCCTGACGTAGATGAGTTTGATGACTTCAGTGGTGGCTGCTCAAACTGTGTGTGTGTGGGGGGGTTGCACCAATCTAATCAGAAGGAGTGTGCTAAGAACTTATACTCTATATGTATGCCCGGGGCCTCATAGAGAATGAGCCTTAAGCAATTGTGGGGACGTAGATGATTTCTATTGTCGACAATGGGGTTGTGAGACTACAGGTGATGTTTACTGGAGGCCGTCTTCTAGTTGGGACCTTATTACAGTCAAGGCCAATTATACACATCATCAAGATGCGTATACATGCAAGTCATGGTGCAATCCACTCCATATTCAGTTTTCTGATAGGGCAAAACAGAGGCAAACTACAGAATGGATCAGGGGTTTTTCGTGGGGCCTATGGCTATATAAAAGCCATTACCATGGCCTCATATTCTCCATTAGATTAAAAGTGGACTCTCCACCTCCTCAACCTGTTGGTCTCAACTTAGTTCTGAACCCCCGAGAACTGGCTCCCTCTAAAGAAGGTCAAAAACCAAAAACAGCAGAAGGAACCAAAATAGTCCCTCCCCAGGTGGCTCCCTACGACATATCCTCAAGTCAGGACAGAATGCTGACCCTTGTAGACAGTGCTTTCAGAGTCTTAAATGCCACCAACCCGGAAGCCACTGTCTTGTTGGCTCTGCTATACAGCTCCCCCACCTTATTACGAAGCCTCAGGGATGGTTGGGACGGTAAACAGCTCCCCTTTCCCCAGCCATTGTAGGTGGCAGCAACAGGGAACAGTCAGACTCACCCTTTCGGCTGTGACGGGCCAGGGATTATGTATAGGCTCACCTGTTCCTCACCAATCTCACCTTTGTAAAAGCATTGATAAGACCCTCAGCTATACGGGATATCTCATTCACCCCGGAGATGGTTGGTGGGCGTGTAAGACAGGTCTCACACCCTGCGTGTCTATGGCAATATTTAATAGATCAACTGACTTCTGTGTTCTGGTGCGGCTGGTGCCCCGACTTCTCTATCACTCTGACAAGTCCTTCTTGGAGGCTTATGAGGGCGGCCACCGAGCTAAGAGAGAGCTGGTGACTCACCCTGGCAGCCCTCTTGGGCCTCGGAGTGGCGGCTGGGGTTGGAACCGGCATGGCAGCCCTCATCCAACAGCCCCAGTATTATGCCAGTTTACAGCAGGCCATAGGCACGGACCTACGAGTCCTAGAAGATTCTATTACTAAACTAAAAGAATCTCTGACCTCTCTATCTGAGGTAGTGATGCAGAATCGGAGAGGCCTGGACCTTCTGTTCTTAAAAGAAGGAGGCTTGTGTGCGGCCCTCAGAGAAGAATGCTGTTTTTACGTAGACCACTCTGGAGTCATCACTGACTCCATGAATAAATTGAGAGAAAGATTGGCAAACAGGCAAAAAGAAAGCGTGCCCAAGGGTGGTTTGAGTCCTGGTTCAACTGCACCCCATGGTTTGCCACCCTAATTTCTACTCTAGTGGGGCCATTAATTATTTTACTCCTCCTCCTCACTATAGGGCCTTGTATTCTCAACCGGTTAATTTCATTCATCTGAGATCGGATAAGTGCTGTACAGGTGCTCATGCTAAGACAACAGTATGCAGCGCTACCTCAGGGGGACCTTGGCCCATGATTTCAGGATTGAAATCCAGACAAAAAGAAGAGGGGAATGAGAGGAAAGGTAAATAATAAAAAAAGGGGGGTTACAATTTACTAGTGCCTTAGGGCAACAGGCCCTCTAGTTAATCTTAAGACAGACCTTTATCTCAAGAATGTGTAAGGAGCTCATCTCTCAGGAATGCAGCCTCCGGGAGGCTTTCTGGGAGATGTTTACCTCAAAACCATTCAGCCATTTTGGCCTGATAACAAATGGACCTCTCCCTGAAAATATGAAAGACCTGTACACCAATCAGGCCGCTCCACCCTAGCTGTACCTGTTTGTGGTTTTAGTGCTTCAAAACTGCTCTGTAACGAATGTTCAGGGTTCGTTCTTCCCTAGTGGTGTTCGAACCCCGGCGCGCCGGCCTAATAAATCCTCTTGCGGTTTGCATCGAGTCCGTGTCTTGGTGATCTCTTGGGCGACTGATCTCTGGAAAAGGCCGTGAGGTCTAACACTTCTTTTTCTAGTTACATTAGGTGTAGAGTTAGGTTATTCATTTGACTTTTTTTCTGTTTCTTGAGGTATGCCTGTATTGCTATGAACCTTCCCCTTAGCACTGCTTTTACAGTGTCCCACAGGTTTGGGGTTGTTGTGTTTCCATTTTCATTCATTTCTATGCATATATTGATTTCTTTTTGATTTCTTCTGTGACTTGCTCATTATTCAGCAGCGTGTTGTTCAGTTTCCATACTTCGGCATTTTTAGTAGTTTTTCTCCTGAAATTGACATCTAATCTTACTGCATTGTGGTCAGAAAAGATGCTTTGGATGATTTCAATTTTCTTGAATTACAAAGGCTAGATTTATGGCCCAGGATATAATCTATCCTGGAATAGGCTCCGTGTGCACTTGAAGAAAAGGTGAAATTCATTGTTTTGTGGAGAAATGTTCTGTAGATATCAATTAGGTCTAACTGCTATACTGTATCATTTAAAGTTTGTGTTTCCTTGTGAATTTTCTGTTTAGTTGATCTATCCATAGGTGTGAGTGAGGTATTAAAGTCTCCCACTATCTTCTGCCTCCGTTATTCTACTGTTGGTTCCCTCCAGAGTGTATTTGATCTCATTTATTGCATTATTCATTATATATTGACTCTTTTTTTAAAATTTCTTCCAGGTCATTGTTAAACCTTTCTTGCATCTTCTCAGTGTTTTTCTCCAGGCTATTTATCTGTAACTCCATTTTGTTTTCAAGATTTTGGATCATTTTCTCTATCATTATTTGGAATTCTTTATCAGGTAGATTATCTCTTCCTCTTTTATTTGATTTGGTGGTTATTTATCTTGTTCCTTTACCTGCTGGGTATTTCTCTGTCTTTTCATCTTGTTTATATTGCTGTGTTTGGGGTGGCGTTTCTGTATTTTGGCAGTTGGTTGTTCTTCTTTATTGTGGAAGTTCCTCACTATGGGTAGGGTTGGGTGGGTGGCTTGTCAATGTTTCCTTGTTAGGAAAGCCTGTGTCAGTGTTCTGGTGGGTGGAGCTGGGTTTCTTCCCTCTGGAGTGCAATGAAGTGTCAGGTTATTAGCTTTGAGATGTCAATGGGTTTGCTGTTACTTTGGGCAGCCTGTATATTGAAGCTCAGGGCTGTGTTCCTGTGTTGCTGAAGAATCCGCGTGGTATGTCTTACTCTGGAATTTGTTGGCCCTTGGGTGATGCTTGGTTTCAGTGTAGGCATGGAAGCATTTGATAAGCTCCTGTCGATTAATATTCCCTGGAGTCAGGGGTTCTCTGGTGTTCTCAGAATTTGGACTTAAGCCTCCTGCTTCTGGTTTTAAGTCTTATTTTTACAGTAGCCTCAGGTCTTCTCAAACCCTACAGCACTTATGACAAAACATCTAGGTTAATGATGAAAGGTTTCTCCACAGTGAGGGACACCCAGAGAGGTACACAGAGTTACATGGATAAGAGAAGAAGGAGGAGGGAGATAGAGGTGACCAGGAGGAGAAGAGGAGAATCAAAGGGAGAGAGCAAGCTAGCCATTAATAACTTCCCTATGTGCTTTCCACAATCTTGATCCCTCAAGAGGTTCACGGAGTTACACAGAAAAGATAAGAAGGCTAGAAGGAGTCAGAGGTGACCAGGAAGATTAAAGGGGAATCAAAAGGAAAGAGACAGATACAGCCAGTAATGAGTTGCCTAAGTGTTATCCACACTCCAGAACACACAAGAGATTCACCAAGTTGTGTAGAGAAGAAAATGGGGAAGGGGGTGATAGAGTCAATCTGTTGAAGAAACAGGAGAGTCAAAAGGAGGAGAGAGCAATAAGGCCAGTAATCTTGCTCCCAAATAAAAATGGGTACTGAAGATTGGGTTCTTAAAGGTACAAAGTTGATAACAAATACAAAAAGCAACGATTAAAAATCTAGAGTAACATAGAAAACCCTAAAGACTCCACTAGAAAATTACTAGAGCTAATCAATGAATATAGTAACGTTGCAGGAAATAAAATCAATACACAGAAATCCTTTGCATTCGTATACACTAATAATGAGAAAATAGAAAGGGAAATTAAGGAAACAATTCCATTCACCATTGCAATGAAAAGAATAAAATACTTAGGAATTTATCTACCTAAAGAAACTAAAGACCTATATATAGAAAGCTATACAACACTGGTGAAAGAAATCAAAGAGGACACTAATAGATGGAGAAATACACCATGTTCATGGATCAGAAGAATCAATATAGTGAAAATGAGTATACCACCCAAAGCAATCTATAGACTCAATGCAATCCCTATCAAGCTACAAAACAAAAGCAATCTATAGATTCAATGCAATCCCTATCAAGCTAACAACGGCATTTTTGACAGAGCTAGAACAAATAATTTCACAATTTGAATGGAAATACAAAAGACCTCGAATAGCCAAAAGCAATCTTGAGAAAGAAGAACAGAACTGGAGGAATCAACCTGCCTGACTTTAGGCTCTACTACAAAGCCACAGTCATCCAGATAGTATGGTACTGGTAAAAAGACAGAAATATGTAGATCAATGGAACAAAATAGAAAGCCCAAAGATAAATCCATGCACCTATGGACACCTTATCTTTGACAAAGGAGGCAAGACTATACAATGGACTAAAGACTATCTCTTTAACAAATGGTACTGTGAAAACTGGTCAACCACTTGTAAAAGAATGAGACTACAACACTTTCTAACACCATGCACAAAAACAAACTCAATATGGATTAAAGATCTAAATGTAAGACCAGAAACTATAAAACTCCTAGAGGAGAACATAGGCAAAAAACTCTCCGACATAAACCACAGCAGGATCCTCTATGACCCACCTCTCAGAATATTGGAAAGAAAAGCAAAAATAAAAAAATGGGACCTAATTAAACTTTAAAGTTCTGCACAACAAAGGAAACTAAAAGCAAGGGGAAAAGACAACCTTCAGAATGGGAGAAAATAGTAGCAAAAAAGCAACAGACAACTAACTAATCTCAAAAGTATACAAGCAACCCCTGCAGCTCAGTTCCAGAAAAATAAATGATGCAATCAAAAAATGGGCCAAAGAAATAAATAGACAGTTCTCTAAAGAAGACATACAGATGGCTAACAAACACATGAAAAGATGCTCAACATCACTCATTATCAGAGAAATGCAAATCAAAACCACAATGAGGTACCATTTCACACCAGTCAGAATGGCTATGATTCAATAGTCTATAAGCAATAAATGCTGGAGAGGGTGTGAAGAAAAGGAACCCTCTTACACTGCTGGTGGAAATCCAAACCAGTACAACCACTGTGGAAAACACTGTGGCAATTGCTTCAGTTCAGTTCAGTTCAGTTCAGTTGCTCAGTCATGTCTGACTCACTGCAAACCCCATGAATTGCAGCACGCCAGGCCTCCCTGTCCATCACCATCTCTTGGAGTTCACACAGACTCATGTCCATCGAGTCCGTGATGCCATCCAACCAACTCATCCTCAGTCGTCCCCTTCTCCTCCTGCCCCCAATCCCTTCCAGCATCAGAGTCTTTTCCAATGACTCAACTCTTCGCATGAGGTGGCCAAAATACTGAAGTTTCAGCTTTAGCAACATTCCTTCCAAAGAAATCCCAGGGCTGATCTCCTTCAGAATGGACTTGTTGGATCTCCTTGCAGTCCAAGGAACTCTCAAGAGTCTTATCCAACACCACAGTTCAAAAGCATCAATTCTTTGGCGCTCAGCCTTCTTCACAGTCCAACTCTCACATCCATACATGACCACAGGAAAAACCATCGCCTTGACTAGACGGACCTTAGTCGGCAAAGTAATGCCTCTGCTTTTGAATATGCTATCTAGGTTGGTCATAACTTTTCTTCCAAGGAGTAAGCGTCTTTTAATTTCATGGCTGCAGTCACCATCAGCAGTGATTTCCGAGCCCCCAAAATAAAGTCTGACACTGTTTCCACTGTTTCCCCATCTATTTCCCATGAAGTGATGGGACCGGATGCCATGATCTTCGTTTTCTGAATGTTGAGCTTTAAGCCAACTTTTCCCTCCTCTTTCACCTTCATCAAGAGGCCCTATAGCTTCTCTTCACTTTCTGCCATAAGGGTGGTGTCATCTGCATATCTGAGGTTATTGATATTTCTCCTGGCAATCTTGATTCAGTTTGTGTTTCTTCCTGCCCAGTGTTTCTCATTATGTATTCTGCATATAAGTTAAATAAGCAGGGTGACAATATACAGCCTTGATATGCTCCTTTTCCTATTTGGAACCAGTCTGTTGTTCCATGTCCAGTTCTAACTGTTGCTTCCTGACCTGCATACAGATTTCTCAAGAGGCAGGTCAGGTGGTCTGGTATTCCCATCTCTTTCAGAATTTTCCACAGTTTATTGTGATCCACACAGTCAAAAGCTTTGGCATAGTCAATAAGGAAGAAATAGATATTTTTTGGAACACTCTTGCTTTTTCCATGATCCAGTGGATGTTGGCAATTTGATCTCTGGTTCCTCTGCCTTTTCTAAAACCAGCTTGAACATCTGGAAGTTCGCGGTTCATGTATTGCTGAAGCCTGGCTTGGAGAATTTTGAGCATTACTTTACTAGCATGTGAGATGAGTGCAATTGTGTGGTAGTCTGAGCATTCTTTGGCATTGCCTTTCTTTGGAATTGAAATGAAAACTGACCTTTTCCAGTCTTGTGGCCACGGCTGAGTTTTCCCTAAATTTGTTGGCATATTGAGTGCAGCACTTTCACACCATCATCTTTCAGGACTTGAAACAGCTCAACTGGAATTCCATCACCTCCACTAGCTTTGATCGTAGTGATGCTTTCTAAGGCCCACTTAACTTCAGATTCCAAGATGTCTGGCTCTAGATGAGTGATCACATCATCATGATTATCTGGGTCTTGAAGATCTTTTTTGTACAGTTCTTTCATGTATTCTTGCCACTTCTTCTTAATATCTTCTACTTCTGTTAGGTCCATACCATTTCTGTCCTTTATTGAGCCCATCTTTGCATGAAATGTTCCCTTGATATCTCTAATTTTCTTGAAGAGATCTCTAGTCTTTCCCATTCTGTTGTTTTCCTCTATTTCTTTGCATTGATCGCTGAAGAAGGCTTTCTTATCTCTTCTTGCTATTCTTTGGAACTCTGCATTCAGATGCTTATATCTTTCTTCTTCTCCTTTGCTTTTCACCTCTCTTCTTTTCACAGCTATATGTAAGGCCTCCCCAGACAGCCATTTTGCTTTTTTGCATTTCTTTTCCATGGAGATGGTCTTGATCCCTGTCTCTTGTACAGTGTCACGAATCTCATTCCATAGTTCATCAGGCAATCTATCTATCAGATCTAGGCTTTTAAATCCATTTCTCACTTCCACTGTATAATCATAAGGGATTTGATTTAGGTCATACCTGAATGGTCTAGCAGTTTTCCCTACTTTCTTCAATTTCAGTCTGAACTTGGCAATAGCTTAAAAACTGGAAATAGAATTGCCATGTGACCCAGCAATCCCATTGCTGGGCATATACACCAAGGAAACCAGAACTGAAAGACACACGTGTACCCCGATGTTCATTGCAGCACTGTTTATAATAGCCAGGACATGGAAGCCCCATAGATGCCCATTAGCAGATGAATAGATAAGAAATCTTGGTGCATATACACAATGGAATATTGCTCAGCCATTAAAAAGAATACATTTTAATCAGTTCTAATGAGGTGGATGAAACTGGAGCCTAGTATACAGAGTGAAGTAAGCCAGAAATGAAAACACCAATACAGTAAGCTGCTAATTCGCTTCAGCTGTGTCTGACTCTGTGCGACCCCATAGACAACAGCCCACCAGGCTCCACCGTCCCTGGGATTCTCCAGGCAGGAATACTGGAGTGGGTTGCCATTTCCTTCTCCAATGCATGAAAGTGAAAACTGAAAGTAAAGTTGCGTCTGACTCTTAGCAACCCCATGGACTGCAGCCTACCAGGCTTCTCTGGCCATGGGATTATCCAGGCAAGAGTACTGGAGTGGGTTGCCAGTGCCTTCTCCCAATACAGTATACTAATGCATATATATGGAATTTACAAAGATGGTAACTATAACCCTGTATGTGAGACAGCAAAAGAGACAGATGTATTGAACAGTCTTTTGGACTCTGTGGGAGAGGGAGAGGGCAGGATGATAGGGGAGAATGGCATTGAAACATGTAGATTATCATATGTGAAATGAATCTCCAGTCCAGGTTCGATGCATGAGACAGGGTGCTCAGGGCTGGTGCACTGGGATGATCCAGCAGGATGGGATGATGAGCGAGGTGGGAGGGAGGTTCATGATGGGGAACACATGTACACCCATGGTGGTTTCAAGTAAATGTATGGCAAAATGATACAATGTTGTAAAGTAAAATACATAAATGAATTAATTAATTTAAAAGATTTTGAGGAAAATAATAGAATGGAAAGACTAGAGATATCTTCAAGAAAGTTAGAGATACCAAAGGAACATTGCATGCAAAAATTGGCTCAATAAAGGACAGAAATGGTAAGAACCTAACAGGAGCAGAAGATATTAAGAAGAGGTGGCAAGAATACACAGAACCTATAAAAAGTTCTTCATGATCCAGATAATCACGATGGTGTGATCACTCACTTAGAGCCAGAAATCCTGGAATGTGAAGTCAAATGGGCCTTAGGAAGTATCACTACAACAAAGCTAGTGGAGGTGATGGAATTCCAGTTGAGCTATTTCAAATCCTAAAAGAAGATACTGTGAAAGTGCTGCACTCAATGTGCAAACAAATTTGGAAAACTCGGCAGAGGCCACAGACTGGAAAAGGTCAGTTTTCATTCTAATTCCAAAGAAAGGAAATACCAAATGATGCTCAAACTACTGCACAATTGCACTCATCACACATGCAGTAAAGTAACGCTCAAAATGCTCCAAGCTAGGCTTCGGTAATATGTGAACCAGGAACTTCCAGATGTTCAAGCTGCTTTTAGAAAAGGCAGAGGAACCAGAGATCCAATTGCCAACATCCACTGGACCATGGAAAAAGCAAGAGAGTTCCAGAAAAACATCTATTTCTGCTTTATTGACTATGCTAAAGCCTTTGACTGTGTGGATCACAATAAACTGTGGAAAATTCCAAAAGAGATGGGAATACCAGATCACCTGACCTGCCTCTTGAGAAACATATATTCAGGTCAGGAAGCAACAGTTGGAATTGGACATGGTACAACAGACTGGTTCCAAATAGGAAAAGGAGCACGTCAAGGTTGTATATTGTCACTCTGCTTATTTAACTTATATGCAGAGTACATCATGAGAAACTCTGGGCTGGATGAAGCACAAGTTGTAATCAAGATTGCCAGGAGAAATATCAATAACCTCAGATATGCAGATTACACCACCCTTATGGCAGAAAGTGAAGAAGAACTAAACAGCCTCATGATGAAGGTGAAAAAGGAGAGTGAAAAGAGTTGGCTTAAAGCTCAACAAAGATCATCGCATCTGGTCCCATCACTTCATGGGAAATAGATGGGGAACAGTGGAAATGGTGGTAGACTTTCTGGTAACTCCAAAATCACTGCTGATGGTGACTGCAGCCCTGACATCAAAAGACACTTACTTCTTGGAAGAAGTTATGACCAATCTAGACAGCATATTGAAAACCAGAGACATTACTTTGCTAACAAAGATCTGTCTAGTCCAGGCTATGGCTTTTCCAGTAGTCATGTATCTATGAGAGAGTTGGAATATAAAGAAAAGTGAGCACCAAAGAATTGATGCTTTTGAACTGTGGTGTTGGAGAAGACTCTTGAGAGTCCCTTGGACTGCAAGGAGGTCCAACCAGTCCATCCTACAGGAAATCAATCCTTAATATTCATTGGAAGGACTGATGCTGAAGCTAAAAGTGAAGCTGACTCATTTGAAAAGACCCTGATGCTGGGAAAGACTGAGGGCAGGAGGAGAAGGGGATGACAGAGGATGAGATGGCTGTATGGCATCACTGACTCAGTGGGCATGAGTTTGAGTAAACTCTAGGGGTTGGTGATGGACAGGAAGACCTACCATGCTGTAGTCCACTGTTTCACAAAGAGTTGGACACAACTGAGCGAATGAACTGAACTGAACCACCTATCAGAATGCTCTGTTGAAGCAATATAAACTTCTTGAATTCCAGCAGTCATTTGGTGTGCCTACCTAACAGGAAATGAACCCGCTGGTGAATACTAAGATTGAAAAAGAGTACAACTTATTTCAGATGGATTCAACTACTTTCCAACTCCTTGCTCAGAATCTGAGATATGATGAATCCAATCAGAGTGATTATTTCCAAGAAGAGCTAGCAGACTCCACTGAGGATGAAGTTAGTGGCCCAGATCTGATGGACAATTTCCCAGACCTTATCACTCAGTGTATTCTGCTGGACAAGAAACCTAGTGACTGGCCAGATCTTGTATAGTCAGAGATCCAGATCTCAAGGTTGGCTCTTCAGATCCACCACCAAGCCTTATCTAACCCCAGAGGTCCAGCATGCAAGGAAGGCCCTATACAACTGCTAGGAAGTCAGCCACTTCTAACTCCAGCCAAAGTAGCTGGCCAGTAAAAAGTTCAGCCATGCCTCTACTGCAGCCATGCCAGTCAGTTCACAATAAATTGCCTTCCCAAAGGTCCTCAAAACCCAGCAAGTATGAACAACCCAACTCATCAGTAAGAGGAACCCAGAGAAATCACATTGTAAACATACCTCTCTCATCTCCAGACTTACTGACATATATATATATATATATATATATATATATATATACACACACTGCATATTATATATATAATATATATATAATGCATATAATATATATAATGTATATATATAATGCATTAATATTTAAAATACAGATGGGGAATTGTGATACCACTTTACAGACATTCATAAATTCATGCTTCTGAGAATGTCAACAACTATATTTTGCTTATTGGTGACCCATCACCAAACCTGATCCAGAGATAATAAAAATAACTTCCAGGCACTTTCTGCATCAGGGACTAATTTTCCAAGAGTACTGAAAGCCCACAGGCAACACTCTTCTCGGTCTGATCCAATGGAAACCACCCTGGCAATGCCTTGGAAAACTCCATCCTCACCAGTGGGTAATAGATACCTAGGTCGAGAGTTGTGGCCCAGGTCTTTGTGCCTATAACCTCACTCTCACTGGTCTGTATGCTAGTTGTCTATGGGTTTAGGACTCTTGACTGAAGTCCCAGTTGCATTTCCATAACCTATCAACATTTTCTACTAGAAGCTGATTCATGTTCCAAATGTTAACTAAAGTTTATCTTAAAATAAAACAACTTTCATCAAACCACAACACTGCCACCATTTTATGATTATTTATTTTATTACTATTTAAATGCTTCTACTTGCCCAACCACCTGGAGCTTTTGCTATCGACAAGCTAGATGGTATGGATGTCCAAGCTCTCTGCTTGGAACTTTGTGTCCACTTCTTTGAGAATTAGCCCTTCAGGGAGGTACATGTTTTTAGCCAAGCCCTAGATTCCTCCCTTTTCCTCCAAACCTACTTCAGGTTCCAGTATGTCTTATGGCCAAGTCAAAATGCTCTAGGATAATGATCTCTGATAAATATTTAGTAAGATTTGGGGGATCATAATCACTATGTCTGAAACATGTCCTTGCTGCCTTAAATAGGGACCTGGCTGACTAAACCTCCACTGAAGACTGAGCATTAGGCCCTTCAGTAGCTTCAGACTCTACAGTCTTCAGCATGGTCACCATCTAGGATCTCTGCCCAATAATGCTCAGCTCTACCCCTATAGATCACCTCAGGTGACATTTACCTAGTTGAGGGTCTTAAGGAGCAATTAATGGCAGACAATTTTCTGAACCATTTAATGTTTAAAATCGTAAGGTATATACATCAACACCATATGTACAGAAAATCATGAAATGGGGGGTATGCTTGCTTGTGCTATGCTTTTGGCATATCTCCTCTCTGTGTATAGATGCCTAATGCTTCTGAACAAAAGTAAGACTATGCTGAAAAGGAAAAAAATCCCTAAAATGTTAAGACTATTCAGGGATAATTGGTGTTTCCTGGTAATGATATGTCTTAGTTCCCTGATTCTTGATGCTGAAGTGTGTCCCCATAATGGAATCCCTGAAGTAAAATCAGTAAATCAGTATTTCTTAGTAGC
Source organism: Nanger dama (assembly GCA_917880005.1). Lineage (NCBI taxonomy): Eukaryota > Metazoa > Chordata > Mammalia > Artiodactyla > Bovidae > Nanger > Nanger dama. The sequence goes on from CAKJTW010000089.1 coordinate 1,652,121, forward strand.
CATGAAGGCTGCTCAGGACCTGAAGCACCACTGTAGTTTGCCCTAGAAAATTATGCTTTGACAATACCTAAGCCCAGCTAGGACCTTATTAGTCTTAGCCTACACACTAACAGATCTTTTCACCCATCAGTGCCTCACTAACCAATTAGTGTGTGCCAATTCTTATTTGTATTTACAAGGAGTCTGTCTTATCACCTTACTGCTTATGCTCTCACAAGACCTGAATACACATATTTCCATTGTGCTTAGAAATTCCCACTAGTATACTAGGATTGTATGAGAGTCTCTAATAGGTAGCTCTATTTGAAATTTAAGTGACTCTGGCATTGCCTGCAGGTATTCTAATCTAGGGCCACCAATTCTGTCATAAAGGACTAACCCAATGGCCTTCAGTCACTTTCCTTACTGACTCCAGTGTGGTCCTGGTATGTTGGTAGGAGCATTCAATTGACTTAACCACTAATCTTTCTTTATCTTAGTGCCACAATTTTCATGGGCTTCCCAGGTGGCTCAGTGGTAAAGAATCTGCCTGCCAAATAGGAAACATGGGTTCAATCTCTGGGTCAGGAAGATCCCCTGAAGAATGAAATGCAAACCCACTCCAGTATTCTTTCCTGGGAAATCCCATGGACAGAGGAACCTAGTGGGCTAAAGTCTAGGGGTTGCAAAGCATTGGACAAGACTTAGCAACAATGACAACTACAAATTATCATTTTGTCCTCTTTATGTGCATGTACATTTTACATATAAAAAAGTCACTTTATTTTGTGCAGACTTCCCAGGTGGCATTGGTAGTAAAGAACTCACCTGTCAATGCAGGAGACATGAGAGGCGGGTTTGATCCTTGAGTCGGGAAGATCCCCTGGAGTAAGAAAAATCTACCCACTGCAGTATTCTCGCATGGAAGAGTAGATGGACAGAGGAGCCTGGTGGTCTACAGTCTATGGAGTCACAGAGTCAGAGATGACTGAAGCAATATAGCACACACAAACCTTATTTTATGCAGAGGACTTTCCCTCTGCAGCAAAATTACCTTCTTCCCCAGATTTCATAGCCTCTCAGAACCGATAATTAAACTTGGGCTATGAATTTCAGTTCACCTCCTACTTCTAGAAGCCACTTGTTGAGAAATTCCCAATCAGGGACCTTTTGTACTCTATGTGACAGAATCCAACAGCCAGACTGAGCATATGAATAAGATGCTGGATCTGTTCTTTCCTGCCTACTAGCTAGTGACCATTTTGTTTAGCATTTCAACATGTTGTTATAGTGACACCATCCTCTTAAATTAGAATGAGTTAATTACTTAGCATAAACACAGTTACATGGATGAGTTGTATACCTAAGTGAATTTCTCAGAGAGTGAAACTAATTAAAATCTATAGAGAACAAATGGCATGTATACTACTCAAAGATGAAGACTGCAGTTTTGATATTTCAATGTTTGAAAAAGGACTTGTTAACAAGAAAATGGTTTCCATGGGCTCTAGTATTTGGGGGTAGCATTTAAAGACCCATAGGACATCAGTAAAGTCTCCAGAATCTGAGAGGGGATGTTGACCAGCAGATAATTTGGCAAGGCCATTTACAATGTGATCGAGGCAATGGGTCATTCCAATTTGTGCCATTAGCCGTTAAAATTGTCACCAATTCCCCATGCTCTAACTCCATGCTCTAAGATATAATCTGATTTTAATTACTTTCCCATATAAACTTTGTTATGGGGAGGAAATTTGCTTAAAACTGATGTGAAGTATTCTACCCTGCTTGACAGTTAATTTTCATTAAAAGTGAATAAATTGGTATATGGATTATACATCAATTTCTTTGATTTTAATAGCATCAATCCTACAGATCCTAATCAACTCTGAGCACACTGGAAACAAAATAAGATTCTCACCATGCAAAGTCAGATTTTACCGTGTGAACTGTAGTGAATTCCTTGAAGATTTTCCTCTGTGGGAGTCTTGCCTCAACAGTCTCTCTATTTTTCTCTCACTTGTCTACAACTCTAATACCATTTCTAAACACCTATGATTTTCATTTACTAAACTTAGTTTCATTCATACCTTGTACCATGGTACATGGCATAAGTAGTTGCTTCTTATACTACTACATAGTTCATTCTAACCATCAGAGTATACTGCCCTGGATGAAGATACAACACATAACTGTAGACAAGAGCCCCTGACACACACCTATAGAGAGAGAGAAGAGTATATGATTGACCTAAATCTCATCACTTCCATTCTGTTCCCTGGCAACATATGAGACCTATGTTGCTGCCTTCACCTCTATCCATGACAGTTAAAAACAAATATTACCCTTTTGGGGGACTCTGGAACATCTTTACCCAGCACCATCTTGACTTTGATTATAATAGTCATCACTGAACAAAATATAAAATTTAAGATACACAAAAATCTTGGCAAAATATAATACCTTATGCCTTTTAGAGAGCTCTGGAAGCTCGTGTTACATTGGTAAAGCCTCCTAAATTGACGGTCATACCTTCTTACCTCACTATGAATCTTCCTTCAGGTCTCACTTGGCCAGGAAAATGGAAGAAACACTAAATGGATTATAGAGCCAAGAATCTTCAGTGTACATTTGTGCAAGAGCCACTGCTCATATTTTACAAACAAAAGTCCTGAAAGTGAGTTACACAATTTAGTAGAATCAGTAGTACTACCTTAGTATCAAGACCACACTTTCAAGTCATTGAATGCCTCTATAACTTTGAGTTCAGTTCAGTTCAGTCACTCAGTTGTGTCTGAATCTGTGTGACCCCATGGATGACAAGACGCTAGGCTTCCCTGTCCATCATCAACTCCCAGAGCTTACCCAAACTCATGTCCATATAATCAGTGACACCACCCAATGATCTTATCCTGTCGTCCCCTTCTCCTCTTGCCTTCAATCTTTCCCATCATCAAGGTCTATACATATGAGTCAGCACTTTGCATCAGATGGCCAAAGTACTGGAGTTTCAGCTTCAACATCAGTCCTTCCAAGGAACACTCAGGACTGATCTCCTTTAGGATGGACTGGGTAGTCTTCCTTGCAGTCCAAGGGAAACTCCAAATCTCAAGGGACACTCTCTTTTTCAAGTCTAAGAGTCTTCTCCAACACCACAATTCAAAAACATCAATCTTTTGGTGCTCAACTTTCATTATAGTCCAACTCCCACATCCATACATGACTACTGGAAAAGACATAGCCTTCACAAGATGGACCTTTGTTGGCAAAGTAATGTCTCTGCATTTTAGTATGCTATCTAGGTTGGTTATAAATTTCCTTCCAAGCAGTATGAGTGCTTTAATTTTATGGTTGCAGTCACCATCTATAGTGATCTTAGAGCTCCCCAAAATAAAATCTGACAATGCTTCCACTATTGCCCCATCTATTTGCCATGAAGTGATGGGACCGGATGCCATGATCTTCGTTTTCTGAATGTTGAGCTTTAAGCCAACTTTTTCACCCTCCTCTTTCACTTTCATCACGAGGCTCTTTAGTTCTTCTTCACTTTCTGCCATAAGGGTGGTGTCATCTGCATAGCTGAAGTTATTGATATTTCTCCCAGCAATCTTGATTCCAGCTTGTGCTTCCTCCAGACGAGCGTTTCTCATGATGTACCCTGCATATAAGTTAAATAAGCAAGGTGACAATATACAGCCTTGACATACTCCTTTTCCTATTTGGAACCAGTCTGTTGTTCCTTCTCCAGTTCTAACTGTTGCTTCCTGACCTGCATACAGATTTCTCAAGAGGCAGGTCAGGTGATCTGGTATTCCCATCTCTTTCAAGAATTTTCCACAGTTTATTGTGATCCACATAGTCAAAGGCTTTGGAATATTCAATAAAGTAGAAATAGATGCTTTTCTGGAACTCTCTTGCTTTTACAATGATCCAGAATATATTGGCAATTTGATCTCTGGTTCCTCTGCCTTTTCTAAAACCAGCTTGAATATTGGAAGTTCACGGTTCATGTGTCACTGAAGCCTGGCTTGGAGAATTTTGAGCATTACTTTACTAGCGTGTGAATGAGTGCAATTGTCTACTTTATTGACTATGCCAAAGCTTTTGACTGTGTGGATCACAATAAACTGTGGAAAATTCTGAAAAGATAGGAATACCAGATCACCTGACCTGCCTCTTGAGAAACCTATATGCAGGTCAGGAAGCAACAGTTAGAACTGGACATGGAAGAACAGACTGGTTCCAAATAGGCAAAGGAGACTGTCAAGGCTGTATATTGTCACCCTGCTTATTTAACGTATATGCAGAGTACATCATGAGAAACACTGGGCTGGAGGAAGCACAAGCTGGAATCAAGATTGCCGGGAGAAATATCAATAACCTCAGATATGCAGATGACACCACCCTTATGGCAGAAAGTGAAGAAGAGCTAAAAAGCCTCATGATGAAAGTGAAAGAGGAGAGTGAAAAGTTGGCTTAAAGCTCAACATTCCGAAAACAAAGATCACGGCATCTGGTCCCATCACTTCATGGGAAATAGATGGGGAAACAGTAGAAACAGTGTCAGACTTTATTTTGGGTGCTCCAAGATCACTGCAGATGGTGATTGCAGCCATGAAATTAAATGACACTTGCTCCTTGGAAGGAAAGTTATGACCAAACTAGATAACATATTCAAAATCAGAGACATTACATTGCCAACAAAGGTCCATCTAGTCAAGGCTATGGTTTTTCTAGTGGTCATGTATGGATGTGAAAGTTGGACTATAAAGCAAGCTGAGCGCCAAAGATTTCATGCTTTTGAACTGTGGTGTTTGAGAAGACTCTTGAGAGTCCCTTGGATTGCAAGGAGATCCTACCAGGCCATTCTAAAGGACATCAGTCCTGCGTATTCTTTGGAAGGAATGATGCTAAAGTCCTTTGGCCACTTCATGCGAAGAGTTGACTCATTGGAAAAGACTCTGATGTTGGGAGTGATTGAGGGCAGGAGTAGAAGGGGATGACAGAGGATAAGATGGCTGGCTGGCATCACTGAATTGATGGACATAAGTTACAGTGAACTCCGGGAGTTGATGATGGACAGGGAGGCCTGGCGTGCTGCAATTCATGGGGATGCAAAGAGTTGGATACGACTGAACGACTGAACTGAAGTACAGGACATGAAAATCATAGGTCTTTAGAAATGTTATTAGAGTTGTGTACAAATGAGAGAGAGAGAAACATGGAGACTTTTGAGACAAGGCTTCAAGGAGGACAAGCCTCAGTGAATTCACTGCACTTCACACTATGAATGACAACATTGCATGGTGAGAGTCTTATTTTGTTTCCAGTGGACTCAGAGGTGATTAGGGTCTGGAGGGTGGATGATATTAAAACCAGAGAAATTGAGGTATAAACCAAACACCTATTTAATCATTTATAATGAGAATTAACTGCAAAGGAGAGTAGAACACTTACGTCAACTCGTTAGAAAATTTCCTCCCGTAACTAAGTTTATACGGGAAAGTAACTAATATCAAGTTAAATCGTAGAGCATGGAGTCAGTTCTATTCAGAACAGTCACTCAGTCGTGTCCGCCTCTTTGTGATCCCATGGACTGCAGCATGCCAGGCCTCTGTGTCCATCACCAACACCTGGAGTTTAGTCAAACTCATGTCCATTGAGTCAGTGATGCCATCCAACCATCTCAAACTCTGTCGTCCCCTTCTCCTCTTGCGTTCAATTTTTCCCAGCATCAGGGTCTTTTCAAATTAGTCTGCACTTTACATCAGGTGGCCAAAATATTGGAGTTTCAGCTTCAACATCAGTCCTTCCAATGAACATTCAAGACTGATTTCCTTTAGGATAGACTGGTTGGATCTCCTTGCAGTCCAAGGCACTCTCAAGAGTCTTCTCCAACACCACAGTTCAAAACCATCAATTCTTTGACATTCAGCTTTCTTTATAGTCCAACTCTCACATCCATACATGGCTACTGAAAAACCATAGCCTTGACTAGGTGGACCTTTGTTGGCAAAGTAATGTCTCTGCTTTTTAATACGGAGTCAAGGGGTGTTAGTTGACAATCTTAATGGCTAATGGCACAAATTGGGTTGACCCGGTGCCTCTGTCCCATTGTATATGGACCTGCCAAATCATCTGTGGGTTAGTGTTCCCTCTCTGACACTGGAGAGATTACTTGTACCCTATGACTCTTTAATTATTCCCTTCTACTTCAATATCCCATGCAAACCATTCTCTTGTTACCAATTCCTTCTTCATAGTTGTAAAATGATTAGATTATTTCTTTCTTGCTTGCATCAAGCATGTAGCACATTGCCCCCCTCTGAAACTGCAACCTTGATTGGACCTTGGGATTCCCCAAGTCTTTGCAATTGCAGACTGCATTTTGTTTTGAGTAGGGTACAGGTCTTTTGCTCTCTGTAGATTTTAATTAGTTGCACTCTGAGATAAATTCACTTAGGTATAGGAATCATCCATGTAACTTTATGCTAACTCATGCTAATTGAAGAGGATGGTATCACTACAACAGCTTGTTGAAGTGGTAAACAAAATGCTCACTAGCTAGTGGGCAAGAAAGCATTGACCTAGAATCCTCTTTATATGCTCAGTCTGGCTGTTGCATTACAACACATAGAGTACAAGATGTCCCGCATTGGGAAATTCTCTACAAGTGGCTTCTAGAAGTAGGAGGTGAACTGAACTTCCTAGCCCATGGGTAACTGTTCTTAGAGGCTATGAAATATGGGGAAGAAGGTAATGTTGCTGCAGAAGGAAAGCCTTCTGCATAAAATAAAATGTGTGTGTGCTAAGTCTCTTCAGTCATCTCTGCCTGTTTGTGACCCAGTGTACTGTAGCCCGCCAGGTTCCTGTGTGCATGGAATCTCCAAGGCAAGAATACTGGAGTCTGTTGCTTTTTCCTCTCCAGGGGGTCGTCCTTATCCAAGGATCAAACTCGCACCTCTTGGCTCCTGCATTGGCAGGCAGGATCTTTACCATTAGGGCCACCTGGAAAGTCTGCATAACATAAAGGGACATTTTACATGGCAAAAGTATGTGAACATAAAAATTCTTCAAGAAAATTAGAGATACCAAGGGAACATTTCATGCAAAGATGGGCTCAATAAAGGACAGAAATGGGATGTACCTAAGAGAAGCAGAAGATATTAAGAAGAGATGGCAAAAATACACGGAAACTGTACAAAAAAAGATCTTCATTATCCAGATAATACCAAATGTGTGGTCACTCACACTCACCTAGAGTGGAACATCCCGGAATGTGAAGTCAGGTGGGCCTCAGGAAGCATCACTATGAACAAAGCTAGTGGAGGAGATGGAATTTCAGTTGAGCTATTTCAAATCCTAAAAGATGATGCTGTGAACGTGTTGCACTCAATATGTCAGAAATTTTGGAAAACTCAGCACTGGACACAGGACTGGAAAAGGTCAGTTTTCATTTCAATCCCAAAGGAAAAAAAAATGCCAAAGAATACTCAAATTATCACACAATTGTACTCATCTCACATACTGGTAAAGTAATTCTCAAAATTATCCAAACCAGGCTTCAGCAATATGTGAACTAGGAAATTTCAGATGTTCAACTTTGTTTTAGGAAAGGCAGAGGAACAAGAGATCAAATTGCCAACATCTGATGGATCATCAAAAAAGCAAAAGAGTTCCATAAAAACATCTATTTCTGTACTATTGACTATGTCAAAGCCTTTGACTGTGTGGATCACAATAAACTTGAAAATTCTGAAAGAGATGGGAATACCAGATCACCTGACCTGCCTCTTGAGAAATCTGTATGCAGATCAGGAAGCAACAGTTAGAACTGGAGAAGGAACAACAGACTGGTTCGAAATGACAAAAGGAGTACGTCAAGGCTGTATATTGTCACCGTGCTTATTAAACATATTTGCAGAGTACATCATGAGAAACGCTGGGCTGGAGGAAGCACAAGCTGGAATCAAGATTACTGGGAGAAATATCAATAATCTCAGATGTGCAGCTGACACCACCCTTATGGCAGAAAGTGAAGAACTAAAGAGCCTCATGATGAAAGTGAAAGAGGAGGGTGAAAAAGTTGGCTTAAAGCTCAACATTCAGAAAACGAATATCATGGGATCTGGTCCCATCACTTCATGGCAAAAAAATGGAGAAACAGTGGGAACAGTGGCTGACTTTATTTTTATGGGCTCCAAAATCACTGTGGATGGTGATTACAACCTTAAAATTAAAGGACATTGCTCCTTGGAAGGAAAGTTATGACCAACCTAGACAGCATATTAAAAAATAGAGAAAACACTTTGCCAACTAAGGTCCGAGTAGTCAACGCTATGTCTTTTCCAATAGTCATGTATGGATGTGAGAGTTGGACTATAAAGAAAGCTGAGCACTGAAGAATTGATGGTTTTGAACTGTGGTGTTGGAGAAGACTCTTGAGAGTCTCTTGGACTGCAAGGAGATCCAACCATTTCATTCTTAATGAGATCAGTCCTGGGTGTTCAATGGAGGGACTGATGTTGAAGCTGAAACTCCAGTACTTTGGCCACCTGATGTGGAGAGCTGAATCATTTGAAAATAGTCTGATGTGTGAAAGATGAGGGCAAGAAGAGAAGGAGAAAAGAGAGGATGAGATGGTTGCATGGCATCACCGACACAATGGACGTGGGTTTGGGTGGACTCCGGAAGTTGGTGATGGACAGGGAGGCCTGTTATGCTGTGGTTCATGGAGTCGCAGAAGGTCAGACACAACTGAGCGACTGAACTGAACTAAACAGAACATAGAAATTAAGGATAAATTGTTGTTGTCAATGTTTAGTTGCTAAGTCATGTCCAACTCTTTGTGACCCCATGGACTGTAGGGGGATGACATTTCTTTTCAGTGCATCTTCCTGACCCAGGGATTGAACCTATGTCTCTTAATTGGTAGGCAGATTATTTACCACGGAGATACCTGGGAAGTCTGTGATAAATTGTGGTACTAAGATAAAGAAAGATTGGTGGTTACATCAACTGAATGCTCCTATCAACATACCAAGACCACACTGGAGTCAGTAAGGAAAGTGACTGGAGGCCATTGGATTAGCCTTTATGACAGAATTGGTGGTGCTAGATCAGGATACCTGCACGTAATGCCAGAGTCCCTTAAATTTCAAGTAGAGCTACCTGATAGAGGCTCTCAGATAATCTCAATACACTTGTGGGAATTTCTCAGCACAGGGGAAATATGTGCATTCAGGTCTCCTTGTTGTGAGAGCATATGCACTAAGGTGGATATATAGCAAGCTATTGATAAAGCAGACTCCTTGCAAATACAAATAAGAATTGGCACAGTGGTTAGTGAGGCACTGATAGGTGAAAATATCTCTCTATTAGTGCTTTAGGCTAAGTATAATAAGGTCTTAGTTGGGTTTCAGTTCAGTTCAGTCAGTTCAGTCGCTCAGTCGTGTCTGACTCTTTGTGACCCCATGAATCGCAGCACGCCAGGCCTCCCTGCTCATCACCATCTCCCGGAGTTCACTCGGACTCACGTCCATCGAGTCCGTGATGCCATCCGGCCAACACATCCTTGGTCGTCCCCTTCTCCTCCTGCCCCCAATCCCTCCCAGCATCAGAGTCTTTTCCAGTGAGTCAACTCTTCTCATTAGGTGGCCAAAGTACTGCAAACCATAATTTTCTAGGACAAACTACAGTGGTGCTTCAAGTCCTGAGTGGACCTTGAAATCAACCCTCATTTTAGGAGTTTTATGGACAGAGGTTGTTGATGAATGTGTGCTGTATGCTTAGCCGCGACTATCTCTTTGCGACCCCATGGTCTGTAGCCCTCAGGCTCCTCCGTTTATGGGAATTCTCCAGGGAAGAATACTGGAGTGGGTTGCCATGCCCTGTTCCAGGGGATCTTCCCAACCCAGGGATCGAACCAAGATCTCCCACATTGCAAGAAGATCCTTTACTGTCTGAGCCAACAGGGAAGCCCATTGATGTTTATACCCCAGGATTTTAAACATGAGAGGGTTCAGAAAATTGTCTGCCATTACCTACTCTTTAAGATCCTCCGCTAGTTAAAGGGTCCCCAGAGGTTACCTATAGGGGTGGAGCTTAGCATCAAGGGGCAGAGATCCTAGATCATGCTGATGCCTCTAGAGTCAGAAACTACTGAAGGGCCTGATCCTCAGTCATCAGTGAGATTTAGTCAGCCAGGTCCCCTGTATAAGGAAGCAAGGACGTGCTTCAGGTATAGTCATTATGATGTAACACATTCCCCAACTCTCACTAAATAATTACCAGAGGTCATCATCTTAGAGCATTTTGACTTGACCATAAGACATGCTGGAACCTGAAGTAGGTTTGAAGCAATAGGGAGGAGGCTAGGGCTTGGCTAAAGACATGTACCAACGTGAAGGGCTAGTTCTCAAATAAGGGTACCCAAAGTTCCAAGCAGATAACTGGGAGGTCAATACCATCTAGTCTGTCAGTAGCAAAAGTTTCAGGTGGTTGGGCCAGCAGAAGCATTTAACTAGTAATAAAACAAAGTATCATATGAAACAGTGGCAGAACTGTGTTTCCATGAAAGTTGGTTTATTTTAAGGTAGAACTAGTCAACAGGTGGATCAGGATTCAGCTTCTAGTAGAAGATGTTGGTAGGATGTGAAAATGGAACTGGGACTTCAGCCAAGAGTCTTAAAAAAAAAAAAACACACACAAGGAACTAGCATACAGACCCATGAGAGTGAGGGTGAGCGGCTTGGAGACAAGTGTAGGCACAAAGACTAGGGCCGCACAACTCAACCCTGGTGTCTAGTACCCATTGGTGAGGATGAAGTTTTCCAATGCACTGCCAGGGTGGTTTCCATTGGGTCCGAATGAGCAGAGTTTTTCCTTCAGGCTTTCAGTACTCTTGGAAAGTTAGTCCCAGGTGCAGAAAGTGCATGGAAGTTCATCATTGTTGGATCGGGTTTGGTGATGAGTCAGCAAATGAACGAGATCTGGTTGTTGAAATTCTCAGAAGCATGAATTTATGACTGTCTGTAAAGTGGTATCCCAGTTCCCCACCTGTGTTTTAAAGGTTAATGCAGGATATAAATCAGTAAGGCTGGAGGTGAGAGAGTATGTTAACAACGTGACTTGCCTGGGTTCCTCTTACTGATGAGTTGGGTTATTCATGTTTGCTGGGGCTTGAGAGCTTTTGTCAAGGCAATCGATTGTGAACTGACGTGCGTGGCTGCAGTAGAGGCATGCCTGAATTTTTCGCTGGTGGGCTCTTTTGATTGGAGTGCGAGGTGTCTCACTTCCTTGAAGCTGTATAGGGTCTTCCTCGGGTGCTGGCAGTGTGCAGTTGGAGAAGCTTGGTAGAAGCTCTGGCTGGTCACTACGTTTCCTGCCCAGCTGAATACACTGAGTCATGACAAGGTCTGGGATATTGTCCTTCAGATCTGGGCCACTAACTTCATCCTGAATGGAGTCAGCGAGGTCTTCTGGGAAATGATCACTCTGACTGGATTCATCATAGCCTAGATACTCAGGGAAGGAGCTGAAAAGTAGTGTCATCCTGCTGAGAGTCGTTGTCCTCTTTGTCAACCTTAGTATTCTCCAGGGGGTTCATTTCCTCTTTTGTCAGCTCACCAAATACTTCGGAACTCAAGAAGAAATTTCTCACACTGTTTCAACGGAGTAATAGGGTAGGAGGTGATTCTGAGTAACTCTCTATTGTGTCTTCTGGAATGAAATGGGGCTAGGCAGAATTGAGTACCAGAACTGGGTACCAGTGGGCAGAGAGTGGTTTTGCTCTGTGATCAGAGGGACAGCGTCATGAGTAAGTAGCCAAAGCTGTTAGCTATTAGGTCACGAGTGTATGCTGAGAGCTCAGAAATGCTCAGAACTCTTATCCACCGTTCAATGTTGCCTCCTCTTTAGGAAAATGACAATATTATCCCCATTTAGAAGAAATGAATTACCTGAAGACACACAGAAGATTTGGAATTAAGAAGATAAAGGAAACAGTTATAGTAGATTACTTTCATCATTCCTTTGATAATATAGGGCATTTTGCCCTCAGTCTGAGCCTATGGTTCTAAATTTTCTACTTTATAGGAGACTCAAACAAGTTTACAATCCAAACTGATCTTAGAAATCATCCAGACCACATTCATAATTTCACAGAGAAGAAAAACAGACTCAGAGAGGTAAAAATGTTTACCCAAGAACACACAACCAGTTAATATCAGAGGTGTCGTGTTCATCAGGACTGCTGTCCATAACAGCACTTCCTCTGGGACTCCAAAAGTGCTTACATTACTTTGGCATAATGACAGTTCTTGGCCCTGGCTACGCCAAAAACTCAGGGAACCAGTAACTTTGGCATCTCTAGGGAGGTTGTTGGAAGTATAGACCCTGAGACCCCATCCCACACCTACTGGATGAGTATTCCATTTTAACAAGATTCTCTAGGTGATTTGAGTGTTCACTGATGTTTGAAAAGTGCTGCTCTAGAGAACACTCAGTCAGAAATGGAATACTTACTCGTTGAACTTGATCTTCAGTGCTCCAACCATAGTCTGCAGTGCTGTGGGGATCTGATTACTGCCCTGGTTGTTAATGTATTTTTTCTGGCTTTCTAGTCTGTCTCTGAGGTCACAGCCGTTGCCATGGAGATGATTAAGACATCACAGGCAAGATGAAGAGGTGAGATTGAGAACCTAGGCAACAAGAACAAAATATTCTTAAAGCATAAAGTTCAAAATGTTCAGTTTCCCTGCATTGATAACAGGAGTTAAGAAACCAGGAGATGCTTAAAAACACACCCCAACCATTTGTATATTGGTTGAACTTTTCTGATACATATTTAATTCCCCATATTGTCCTTTCCTTGTGCTATGTAGCTTCTAGATTGTCCCTTTGTGGGCAAAATATGTGTATCACTGAATGCAAGATTTGATGCCCTAAGTTTTATTTGATGGCACCTCCTCTCTAGACCCATAGAAGGTATTATTGGAAGAATTAATTAATTAAACTTTGCTGGCAGAAACTTGGGCTGAAACTGGCCCAAATCATCAGTTGGATGATTTGGCTGAAGACTTGTTTGCTACTCAGTTTTCTCTTTTATGTATTAAGAATGACTATTTTGTCTACCTAAAAGGGGTGTTGCGATGAAACAATGAATGTTGTTGGTAATGAAACAACAATGGTGTTGTTAATGAAACAATAGATAGGTGCTCTGAGTAGCAACAAAAAAATGAGTGATTTTCTTCCAAGTTTGTCCCAATGTACGTCAACAATGCCAGTGTTGAGACTCTTCCCTCATTGCATAATACTGAATTAGGAAGAAACTGTCATACATCCTTTCCTCTTTAACATATCTCACCTACCTATTTTCCTATTTACCTTTCAGAGCTCTTTCACTTTCCAGGACCATCCATGAGTTTCTTACTGCCTACCCAGCTAGGTGTCAACTAATAAAAGATGTTAATTAATTATTGATGGTTAACGATTGACCTTTATCAAGGCATTCTGTTTTCCCCCTCTAATTCAATGTGCATAAGAATCTTCTTGGTCTCAGAATCTAGCAATTTTGATTCAGTGAGTCTGGAGTGGATATCTGGAACCTGTACCACTTGCGTAGCAGACTTCTTTAGCTGGTGAAAGTGAAAGTGAAGTCGATCAGTCGTGTCCAACTCTTTGCGATCCCATGGACTGTAGCCTATCAGGCTCCTCCATCCATGGGATTTTCCAGGCAAGCGTGTTGGAGTGGATTGCCATTTCCTTCTCCAGGGGATCTTCCCGACCCAGGAATCGAACCTGGGTCCCCTGCACTGCAGGCAGATGCTTTACCGTCTGAGCCACCAGGGAAGCTCTAAAAGCCATAGACACAAACATCATGGAATAAAGCCATATTAGTGCATCTCAGAGAAGCAGGGATGGGGAGATGACATTTGTAGGTAGGAGGTTGACCCTGGAATGACATGAAATAGGTGGTAGCCTATTCTACCTCCATATAGAGCTCACAAAGAGCCCTCACTGTCCTTAAGAACTGGTCATCTCTCCCTGATAGTAGAGAGCAAGAGTTTAGCACGGAGGTTCTCTAGTTTTACTGACCTGGGTGCAAACCCTGGCTTTCCAAAACCTGAGTGGCTCTGGACAAGTTATTTAACCTCTCTGATAATCAGGTGCAAAATTTAAAATGGAGATGATTTTAATGCCTGCCTCATTGTGTCATGAGGATTTAATGAGATGAAAAGAGATTAGCAAAGCTCCATGCAGATGGCAAATGCTCCATAAATGTTAGCTATCATTATTCTAGGTCCATAGTCTGTGTTTTAGAATTTAAATTATTTTCAGATTTTAGAATGTAACACAGAGTATGTACTGTTTATTATATAACACTCCCAGTAGTGTCTGAGAAAACATCTCATAATTTATCCTTTAACATTTCTGCAAGAAAAATATCTAAATATTGTAGGACTAAGTTCATGTTAGTTCAGGTCAGGTTAGTTTTGTGCCAAATGAGTTTTGGTACCAAATTAATTTAAAAAAAAGTAGCTTCTGTTGTAATAGCATTCATTTCAGAATGGTAGATAAGTGTTTGTGCACCTCTACCACACTCTTTTGGGGGAGATGTGCAATTATTACTTTTCTTTCTCTGTCACTGCTTTCTGCCCTCTCTATCCTCAGAAATTCTAGAATATCTGTTAAGGTCTCCAGTTTCTTTACAGAATTATGTATTCAAAATGACAAATCATTTAATTTTTTCCTAATTAATGTGGCACTGGGGAAACACTTACTAAAACTGTAAGCATTAACCCAAGTGCAAATCATACAATGGCACTGTTGTCAATGGCAACTGCCTAAACTCTCCAAAAACCTACCTTGCCATATCATTTTGGAAATTGCTCTCCTTTCAGGAGACTATGGCCTTCTATTGGATTGTCCCAACAGATCCTCAGGAGTCAGCTGTCAGTCTGGCAGAGTTCCAGACCACAGCCTTCTGGAGATGAAGTGGAAACAGAGCTTGGAGCTCAAAGGAACAGGCTTGAGGGATCCAACTTCTGAGCCTGGATCAGGTCTGATAGAAAACTACACATGCTTAAAGTTTTCCTTAATCAGTATGAGTATCAACTCCAAAAACAACTGCATGAAAATAGGCTTACTGAACTATTTCAGGTCACTCTGGTATTTGTCTTCAGTTTGACTCTAAGCCATAGTTAAGGGAGTCCCCAGATAAAAAATTGCACCACTCTGGGGTTTGCTGAGACTCCTTTTGGAGAAGGACCTGCTGTAAGCTGCTGCATTTAAGAGACCTTTGAGACCTCACCCTGTTATATTTTCAAGCTGTTCTACATAACCAACTGGAGGAGACACTTTGAACTAGGGTTATGCGACTACTCTGCTAAGAGAGTAGTTGCATTCTTACTCTTGGTCTCCAGATATTCTAAGGGGTGCCGTATAGGAGCTAAAAGTGAATGTATTATTCATTCAGTTGTGTCCAACTTTTGCGACCCCGTGGGCTATAGACTGCCAGACTCCTCTGTCCATGGAATTCTCTAGGCAAGAATACTAGAGTGGGTAACCATTCCCTTCTATAGGAGATCTTCCTGACCCAGGATCAAACCTGGCTCTCCTGCCTTCTAGGCAGATGCTTTACCATCTGAGCTACCAGGGAAGCCCATAGAAACCAAACTGATACACAAATAACCCTCATAAAGTAACCACAGGGGCATACTGTTTGGACTTATCTGAAGACTTGGCTGTGACCCCAGCTCTGCCACCATCTGTATTGACAAACTTGGGCAAGTTACTTTGTCTCTCTGGGTCAGTTTCTGAATCTGCATAATGAAAGGAGAGGTTTCTCAAAGTTTATCAAGATAAGATATCATGATTCACAAGGGTTATCAGGAGGCCTAGGAATCTGTATTTTAATGTTGCAGTTCAGTTCAGTTGCTCAGTTGTGTCTGATTCTTTGTGACCCCATGGACTGCATCATGCCAGGCCTCCCTGTCCATCAACAACTCACGGAGTTTATGCAAACTCATGTCCATTGTGTCAGTGATGCCATCCAACAACAGCCAGGGATTCAATCTGATGAGATGGACGGTGTTGGTGATGATGATGTAGCCTCTGACTCAAAGTACGGGACTACATGTTTATTTCAAGTTTCAGGTTCTCTTTTATACTTTGAAACCAGCATTAGGTCAGAGGTTTGATGTTTTTAGTTTCCCCCACCCTGATTTACTGTACTTAATTTGTGACTACATTTTAACTCATGCTACATTCCTCCAGAGAAGGCAATGGCATCCCACTCCAGTACTCTTGCCTGGAAGATCCCACAGACAGAGGAGCTTGATAGTCTGCAGTCCATGGGGTCGCAAAGAGTCAGACACGACTGAGCGACTTCACTTTCACTTTTCACTTTCATGCATTGGAGAAAGAAATGGCAACCCATTCCAGTGTTCTTACCTGGAGAATCCCAGGGAGAAGGGAGCCTGGTGGGCTGCCGTCTCTGGGGTTGTACAGAGTTGGACAAGACTGAAGTGACTTAGCAGCAGCAGCATGCTATATTCCTCAGTTTATTTCTTATCTTTCAATATCCTGTTTGCCCCTAGCATCTTAAGATCGTTATCTCCTAAAAAGGCTTCTAGCTATTCTTGATTAATCCTAAAACTTAAACTCAGCAAACTTCTTTTGCCATAAACATTCCTCTCACAAACAGGTCTCAGATAGTAATCCTTCCCATGGTCTCAAGCTCTTTCTACATGCTCATCCTGGGACGTTCTTTGTAAAGATCCTTGAACAAATGTCAATGATTATTTTATAGGTTATTTTCTGGGCACAACTGGAGAAGGCTTTGTGCTTTCTCATGCTTCTCTCAAGCACCTTAACATTCTTTTCAGCCCACTCAACAGAAGAAAGGAAAGAACAAGTCAGAATCACAAGGCCTAACTCCTTCATCCCAGGACTGTGCCTGCGAGATGAGGAGAGGGGGTTAGGGCCGTGCCTACATTTTGTCAGTAATGCCTAACGCAGCTCCCAACATTTTGTCCCCTTCTCCTCCTACCTTCTATCTTTCCGAGCATCTGGGTCTTTTCAAATGATTCAGTTCTTTGCATCAGGTGGCCAAAGTATTGGAATTTCAGCTTCAGCATCAGTCCTCCCAGTGAACAGTCGGGACTAATTTCCTTTAGGATGGACTGGTTGGATCTCCTTGCAGTCCAAGGGACTCTCAGGAGTCTTCTCCAGTACCACAGTTCAAAAGGATCAATTCTTCGGTGCTCAGTTTTCTTTATAGTCCAACTCTCACATCCATACATGACTGCTGGAAAAGCCATAGCCTTTACTAGACAGAACTTTGTTCTCAAACTAATGTCTCTGCTTTCTATTTGTTTATTTATTTATTTATTTATTTATTTATTTTACCTGTCCTCTTTACACGACCAGCCAGTGCACTAAGCACAGATGGCTGCGACTGGCCGGGCGCACTAAGCACGGTCGAGAGGAGCTACCCCGCATTCAAGGTCAGAGGCAGAAGCCGAGAGTGCCAGGCTGTAATGGAACTGGAAAGGCCGAGAGGAGCTACCCCGTGTCCCGGGTCAGGGGCAATGGCCAAGAGGAGCCACCCGGCACCCAAGGCCAGGGGCGGCGACCTGGAGGATCAACACCACGTCCAAGGAGCAGTGGCTGCCTGGGTGCAGGAGGGCCTAGAGGAGCCATCCCATGTTGAAGGTCAGGAAGAGCAGTGGTGAGGAGACACCCCTCATCCAGGGTAAGGAGCAGCAGCTGCACTTTGCTGGAGCAGCCATAAAGAGATACCCCACGCCCAAGGTAAGAGAAACCCAAGTAAGATGGTAGGTGTTGCAAGAGCGCATCAGAGGACAGACACACTGAAACCATACTCACAAAAAACTAGTCAATCTTATCACACTAGGACCACAGCCTTCTCTGACTCATTGAAACTAAGCCATGCCCATGGGGTAACCCAAGAAGGATGGGTCATGGTGGAGAGGTCTGACAGAATGTGGTCCACTGGAGAAGGGAATGGCAAGCCACTTCAGTATTCTTGCCTTGAGAACCCCATAAACAGTATGAAAAGGCAAAATGATAGGATACTGAAAGAGGAACTCCCCAGATCAATAGGTGCCCAATATGCTACTGGAGATCAGTGGAGAAATAACTCCAGAAAGAATGAAGGGATTGGAGCCAAAGCAAAAACAATACACAGCTGTGGATGTGACTGGTGATAGAAGCAAGGTCCAGTGCTGTAAAGAGCAATATTGCATAGGAACCTGGAGTGTCAGGTCCATGAATCAAGGCAAATTGGAAGTGGTCAAACAGGAGATGGCAAGAGTGAATGTTGACATTCTAGGAATCAACGAACTAAAATAGAATGGAATGGGTGAATTTAACTCAGATGACCGTTATATATACTACTGCGGGCAGGAATCCCTCAGAAGAAATGGAGTAGCCATCATGGTCAGCAAAATAGTCCAAAATGCAGTACTAGGATGCAATCTCAAAAACGACAGAATGATCTCTGTTCGTCCCCTAGGCAAACAATTCAATATCACAGTAATCCAAGTCTATGCCCCAACCAGTAATGCTGAAGAAGCTGAAGGTGAATGGTTCTATGAAGACCTACAAGACCTTTTAGAACTAACACCCCAAAAAGATGCCCTTTTCATTATAGGAGGCTGATAGGCAAAAGTAGGAAGTCAAGAAACACCTGGATTAACAGGCAAATTTGGCGTTGGAATGTGAAATGAAGCAGGGCAAAGACTAATATAATTTTGCTAAGAAAATGCACTGGTCATAGCAAAGACCCTCTTCCAACAACAATACCTTATGATTGATTATACAGTGGAAGTGAGAAACAGATTTAAGGGCCTAGATCTGATAGACAGAGTGCCTAATGAACTCTGGAATGAGGTTTGTGACATTGTACAGAAGACAGGGATCAAGACCATCCCCATGGAAAAGAAATGTAAAAAAGCAAAATGGCTGTCTGGGGAAGCCTTACAAATAGCTGTGAAAAGAAGAGAAGTGAAAAGGAAAGTGAAAAGGAAAGATCTAACCATCTGAATGCAGAGTTCCAAAGAATAGCAAGCAAGAAGAGATAAGAAAGCTTTCTTCTGTGATCAAGGTAAAGAATTAGGAGGAAAACAGCAGAATGGGAAAGCCTCGAGATCTCTTCAAGAAAGTTAGAGATACCAAGGGAACATTTCATTCAAAGATGGGCTCGAGAAAGGACAGAAATGGTATGGACCTAACAGAAGCAGAAGATATGAAGAAGAAGTGGCAAGAATACACAGAAGAACTGTACAAAAAAAATCTTCAAGACCCAGATAATCACGATGGTGTGATCACTCATCTAGAGCCAGACATACTGGAATGTGAAGTCCAGTGGGCCTTAGAAAGCATCCCTTCGACCAAACCTAGTGGAGGTGATGGAATTCCAGTTGAGCTATTTCAAATCCTGAATAATGATGCTGTGAAAGTGCTGCACTCACTATGCCAACAAACTTGGAAAACTCAGCAGTGGCCACAAGACTGGAAAAGGTCAGTTTTCATTCCAATCCCAAAGACAGGCAATGACAAAGAATGCTCACACTACCGCACAATTGCACTCATCTCACACGCTAGTAAAGGTATGCTCAAAATTCTCCAAGCCAGGCTTCAGCAATACGTGGACTGTGAACTTCCTGATGTTCAAGCTGGTTTTAGAAAAGGCAGAGGAACCAAAGATCAAATTGGCAACATTCACTGGATCCTGGAAAAAGCAAGAGAGTTCCAAAAAAACATCTATTTCTGCTTTACTGACTATGCCAAAGCCTTTGACTGTGTGGATCACCACAAACTGTGGAAAATTCTGAAAGAGATGGGAATACCAGACCACCTGACCTGCCTCTTGAGAAATCTGTATGCAGGTCAGGAAGCAACAGTTAGAACTGGACATGGAACAACAGACTAGCTCCAAATAGGCAACGGAGTCCATCAAGGCTGTATATTGTCACCCTGCTTATTTAACTTATATGCGGAGTACCTCATGCCAAATGCTGGACTGAGAGAAACACAAGCTGGAATCAGGATTGCCGGGAGAAATATCAATAACCTCAGATATGCAGATGACACCACCCTTATGGCAGAAAGTGAAGAGGAACTAAAAAGCCTCCTGATAAAAGTGAAAGACGAGAGTGAAAAACTTGGCTTAAAGCTCAACATTCAGAAAACGAGGATCATGGCATCTGAGCCCTTCAGTTCAGTTGCTCAGTGGTGTCTGACTCTGCGACCCCATGAATCGCAGCACGCCAGGCCTCCTTGTCCATCACCAACTCCTGGAGTTCACTCAGACTCACGTTCATCAAGTCAGTGATGCCATCCAGCCATCTCATCCTCGGTCATCCCCTTCTCCTCCCGCCCCCAATCCCTCCGAGCATCGAAGTCTTTCCCAATGAGTCAGCTCTTCGCATGAGGTGGCCAAAGTACTGGAGTTTCACCTTTAGCATCATTCCTTCCAAATTAATCCCAGGGCTGATCTTCAGAATGGACTGGTTCGATCTCCTCGCAGTCCAAGGGACTCTCAAGAGTCTTCTCCAACACCACAGTTCAAAAGTATCAATTCTTTGGCACTCAGCCTTTTTCACAGTCCAACTCTCACACCCATACATGACCACTGGAAAAATCATAGCCTTGACTAGATGGGCCTAGTTGGCAAAGTAATGTCTCTGCTTTTGAATATGCTATCCAGGTTGGTCATAACTTTTCTTCCAAGGAGTAAGTGTCTTTTAATTTCATGGCTGCAATCACCATCTGCAGTGATTTTGGAGCCCCAAAAAATAAAGCCTGACACTGTTTCCACTGTTTCTTCATCTATTTCCCATGGAGTGATGGGACCAGATGCCATGATCTTCGTTTTCTGAATGTTGAGCTTTAAGCCAACTTTTTCACTCTCCTCTTTCACTTTCATCAAGAGGCTTTTAGTTCCTCTTCACTTCTCTTCACTTCGAAAACTTTCACTGTGTGGATCACAATAAACTGTGGAAAATCTGACCTCATCACGTCATGGGAAGTAGATGGGGAAACAGTGGAAACAGTGTCAGACTTTATTTTGGGGGCTCCAGAATCACTGCAGATGGTGACTGCAGCCATGAAATTAAAAGACGCTTCCTCCTTGGAAGAAAAGTTATGACCAACCTAGATAGCATATTCAAAAGCAGAGACATTACTTTGTCGACTAAGGTCCGTCTAGTCAAGGCTATGGTTTTTCCTGTGGTCATGTATGGATGTGAGAGTTGGACTGTGAAGAAGGCTGAGTGTCGAAGAATCGATGCTTTTGAACTGTGGTGTTGAAGAAGACTCTTGAGAGTCCCTTGGACTGCGAGGAGATCCAACCACTCCATTCTGAAGGAGATCAGCCCTGGGATTTCTTTGGAAGAAATGATGCTAAAGGTGAAACTCTAGTACTTTGGCCACCTCATGCGAAGAGTTGACTCATTGGAAAAGACTCAGATGCTAGGAGGGATTGGGGGCAGGAGGAGAAGGGGATGACAGAGGATGAGATGGCTGGATGACATCACGGACTCGATGGACGTGAGTCTGAGTGAAGTCTGGGAGTTGGTGATGGACAGGGAGGCCTGGCTTACTGCGATTCATGGGGTCGCAAAGAGTCAGACATGACTGAGTGACTGAACTGAATTGATCATCATAATAATTGTATATGTATATATATAATAGAGAATGTCATCCAACAAGTGGGGAAACATGACCATGTATTAAGTTCCTACTGAATAATAGGCAATGAACATATACTGATTTATGTGATATAATACCATAATCTTTTAAGCCAGTATTATTATATGAACTGAAAAAGAAGTCAACATGATATGAGAGGTTAAACAAGATGTGATGACGAAAATGCATCAAATATGTACAGTCGCATCAAGTCTTGGACTTATTATGTCAGGATATCCATACCTTTTCCACTACACCTACAAAAATGAGGTTTACCCATAATGGCGACTTGAAAGACATGTCTTTTCAAATCATCAAACCTGGTACATTAGTGTGAAACCACTGTCAAACTAGAATGAGCATGAGGTGCTGTGATCAGAAAGTGTATGCATCCATTACAATCTGTCATCTGCTTTTCCTGGTGAAAAAATAAGACAATTCTAAGTATGTTTATTTTTTAATTTATTTATTTTAATTGGAGGCTAGTTACTTTACCATATTGTAGTAGTTTTTGCCATACATTGGCATGAATCAGCCATGGGTGTACATGTGTTCCCCATTCTGAACCCCGCTCCCACCTCGCTCTGCATCCCTTCCCTCTTCCTCATCTCAGTGCACCAGCCCTGAGCACCCTGTCTCATGCATTAAACCTGGACTGGCGATCTGTTTAACATATGATAATATTCATGTTTCAATTCTGTTCTCTCAAATCATCCCACCCTCGCCTTCTCGCACAGAGACTGTTCTATACATCTGTGTCTCTTTTGCTGTCTCACCTATAGGGTTATCATTACCGTCTTTCTAAACTCCATATATATTGTCTCTGCTTTTTAACATGCTCTCTAGGTTGGTCATAACTTGTCTTCCAAAGAGTAAGCGTCTTTAAATTTCATGATCTGCAGTGATTTTAGAGACCATAGAAATAAAGTCTGCCACTGGTTCCACTGTTTCTCCATCTATGCCATGAAATGATGGGGCCAGATGCCCTTGATCTTAGTTTTCTGAATGTTGAGCTTTAAGTCAAATTTTTCACTCCCCTCTTCCACTTTCATCAAGAGGATCTTTAGTTCTTCTTTGCTTTCTGTCATAAGGGTGGTGTCATCTGCATATCTGTGGCTATTGACATTTCTCCTGGCAATCCTGATTATAACTTGTGCTTCATCCAGCCCAGTGTTTCTCATGAGGTACTCTGAATATAAGTTAAATAAGCAGGGTGACAATGAACAGCCTTGACATACTCCTTTCCCTATTACTTCTAACTGTTGCGTCCTGACCTGCATACCGATTTCTTAAAAGGCAGGTCAGGTGGTCTGGTATTCCCATATCTATAAGAATTTCCCACAATTTGTGGTGATCCACACAGTCAAAGGCTTTGGCATAGTCAATAAAGCAGAAATAGATATTTTTCTGGGACTCTCTTGCTTTTTCGACAATCCAGTGGGTGTTGGCAATTTGATCTCTGGTTCCTATGCCTTTTCTAAAACCAGCTTGAACATCTAGAAGTTCACGGTTCATGTACTGTTGAACCCTGGCTTGGAGAATTTTGAGCATTACTTTACTAGCGTGTGAGATGAGTGCAGTTGTATGGTAGTCTGAGCATTCTTTAGGATTGCCTTTCTTTGGGTTTGGAATAAAAACCGACCTTTTCCATTTTTATGTTAGTGTATCCCCAAACTATTCTGTGGCCACTGCTGAGTTTTCCAAATTTGCTGGTGTATTGAGTGCAGCACATTCACAGCATCATCTTTTAGGATTTGAAATAGCTCAACTGGAATTCCATCACCTCCACTAGCTTTGTTGTAGTGATACTTCCTAAGGTCCACTTGACTTCACATTCCAGGATGTCTGGCTCTAGGTGAGTGATCACACCATCGTGATTATCTGGGTCATGAAGATCTTTTTTTGTGCAGTTCTCTTGTGTATTCTTGCCACCTCTTCTTAATATCTTCTGCTTCTGTTAGATCCATACCATTTCTGCCCTTTATTGTGCCCATCTTTGCATGAAAATTTCCCTTGGAATCTCTAATCATCTTGAAGAATTTCTAGTCTTTCCCATTCTTTTCCATTTCCTCTATTTCTTTGCACTGATCACTGAGGGATACTTTCTTATCTCTCCTTGGTATTCTTTGGAACCTTGCATTCAAATGAGTATATCTTTCTTGGTCTCTTTGCTTTTCACGTCCCTTCTTTTCACAGCTGTTTGTAAGGCCTGCTCAGACAGCCATTTTGCTTTTTTCCATTTCTTTTTCTTGGGGATGGTCTTGATCCCTGTCTCTTGTACAATGTCATGAACTTCCATCCATCATTCATCAGGCACTCTATCAGATCCAGTCCCTTAAATCTATTTCTCACTTCCACTGGATAATCATAAGGTGTCGGGACCAGCTCAACAAGCAGGGTTTCCAAAAGCACGGTGCAGTGAGAGAATGAGAAACAAGACACAAGAATTCAGAGAAAAGCCAGGATCAGAGGACCAACACTGTTCCAAGGTTAACGTGCTGAAACTGAATCCAAGCCAGCTTTATTTTACTTTCAGCCATGAATGAAAGAATATGCAGGGAGTTAAACTGTAACTCATGTGGCCTTCAGGGCCAAAGAACAAAATGATCATTCAGTTCAGTCGCTCAGTCGTGTCCGACTCTTTGCGACCCCATGAATCGCAGCATGCCAGGCCTCCCTGTCCATCACCAACTCCCAGAGTTCACTCAGAATCACGTCCATCGAGTCCGTGATGCCATCCAGCCATGTCATCCTCTGTCGTCCCTTTCTCCTCCTGCCCCCAATCCCTCCCAGCATCAGAGTCTCTTCCAATGAGTCACCTCTTCGCATGAGGTGGCCAAAGTACTGGAGTTTCACCTTTAGCATCATTCCTTCCAAAGAAATCCCAGGGCTGCTCTCCTTCAGAATGGATTGGTTGGATTGAGTAATTGGGAAACAGTAATCAGTAAGAAATCAGTAACTAAGACTAATATTCTTATCTATAGGTTTTCCTCCAGATACGTAAAGCATGTGACTCTGAGTCGCCAGTTGAGAAACAGTCTGGGGTCGGTTTTCTGACCCGAGTTTTATATCTTGTTTTCAAGATTATGAACTGTTCCCTGTGGACTTATTCCAAGAGTCTCATGCCTTATAGCATCCAGTTTATCAGTAATTATAAATTTCTTTTGCGGACCTTGTTGGGGCCTGCTTTTCTTTTATTCTTCCTGTCTCCTATAACAAGGGATTTGATTTAGGTCATATCTGAATGATCTAGTGGTTTTCCCCACTTTCTTCAATTTAAGTCTGAATTGAGCAATAACGAGTTCATGATCTAAGCCATAGTCAGTTCCCAGTCTTGTTTTTGCGACTGTATAGAGCTTCTCCATCTTTGGCTGCAAAGAAAATAGTCAGTCTGCTTTCAGTATTGACCATCTGGTGATGTCAATGTGTAGAGTCTTCTCTTGTGTTGTTGGAGGAGGGTGTTTGCTATGAGTAGTACGTTCTCTTGGGAAAACTCTGTTAGCCTTTGCCCTGCTTCATTCTGTACTCCAAGGCCAAATTTGCCTGTTACTCCAGGTGTTTCTTGACTTCCTACATTTAACTTTGAGTAATGGCACCCCACTCCAGTACTCTTACCTGGAAAATCCCATGGATGGAGGAGGCTGGTAGGCTGCAGTCCATGGGGTCGCTACTAGTTGGACACGACTGAGTGACTTCATTTTCACTTTTCACTTTCATGCATTGGAGAAAGCAATGGCAACCCACTCCAGTGTTCTTGCCTTGAGAATCCCATGGACAGAGGAGCCTGGTGGGCTGCTGTCTATGGGGTCACACAGAGTCAGACATGACTGAAGCGACTTGGCAGCAGCAGTCATGCACTAAAATGTTGGTATTACTTCCTGCTATTAGCTTTGATTCTGCAGTCTATTTGAACCTACTTCTTGCTCACTGATTTAGTACATATATTACATTGCACTGGTTCTCTTATATCCCTACCTCAGTGATAAGCCAACTGTAATTGCCTTCCACCCACCTCATTTTACTTTAACTGGCAAAACCCTACAGAATTCAGTTTTACCTATGAGTAGAAGACTCATAACTTTGGGCATAAAATCTGGCTTGGTGTACATCTTAAGAAAGTGAATTAATAATTGGCTTGTGCCAGATACTGTGCTCAGTGCTGTGTTAATGAACTCATTTAATTTCACATTACTGAAAAATAGGATATCCATTTGGAGGATTTAATGCTTACTACATTATGGGTCAGGTGTTATTATTCAATTTAAAGATGATGGCATGGAAGTTCAGATTGGTTTTCTTATCCACTCTGAATTCACACACAGCTAGTAATTTGTAGGGTTAAGATCTTGTAGCAGTATCTTGCTAATGGCAGAGCTGATCTCTGATAGAGGAGAAAGACTCCCTTTAGTCACACACTTCATGACCAGCCTAACTGATCCGATTATACCTCACAAAGCCATTCAGTAGAGAAAGGCCATTCTAGTAACTGGTATTCACATAGTGACTAGTTGAAATGTGTGTTCTGAACAAAAGCCTATAAAAGAAGCACAGGCGAATCAATGTCTTTCAGGACTTTGAGATTTCATTTGTGTTTCTAACAGTTTTAGAAAATTCCTTGAGAAATCTGGACATACACTGCATCTGTTTTATGTGATCAGATAGGGTCTTGCTTGTTGAGTCAGGATTCTAACAAAAGTTTCAGCTATCACAACACATCTGTATTTCTACAGATTTTCATTCAAAGCTATAGAGTCTTTTTGAATAATAGTTCAATGATGTTTATAGTGTTGTTACAATGCCAAGAGAAAACAAGGACTTTGAAGTTTTCTGATAGTTGTTACCTGCCATTGTCCTAAGAATATCAAAATTAAAACAAGAGTGTGATTACTTCTGACAGTAGTCAGTTGGCCGTTTAATTTTCAGTTCTGCCTCCACTATATCAACCTCAGGGAATTTCGAGTTAAACAATCTCTCTCTAAGGAGTATTTGCAGGGAGATAGCCATGTTCTCCTTTTGATTAACCACGAGGTTAGCAAGAACCTGAGGGGAGTCCTATTTCCTCCTTCAGGGAATCTTCCCAACTCAGAAACTGATCCCTCATCTCCTGCATTGCACGGAGATTCTTTACTGCTGAGCCATCGGGGGAATATCTCTGGGAATAAGAAATGGCAACACACTCTGGTATTCTTGCTTGGAAAATTCTATGGACAGAGAATCCTGGCAGCACAGTCCTTGGGGTTGCAAAGAGTCAGGCACTAATGAACACACACAGTAGCAAGAACTATCAAACATCACATTTCCTTAGTAATGCATGATAAGTCCATCATGTATGTATCCTTTATTAAATATGTTTTCAGTCTGGGTCTCTAATGCCTTATGGGGAAATGGATACCGTTGTCTTAATATCTGTCATTTATGTCAGAATTCCGCTTACATATGTTAACTTCTCTAGGTATAATATAAAGGCTTTCCCCTCCTCATTCAATTGTTCCAGGATATGAAAGAGTGTGTCTTGATGAGGATCACTTCACACGTGATTTTAGAGGCTTCTGAATAATACTAAGTCACTGAGTGCTTACTATGTGCCAAGTGCAAGACTTATTGGTGTGAACCTTACAGTAGCCAATACTATGTAAATTTGTCAACAAATTTGGAAAACTCAGCAGTGGTCACAGGACTGGAAAAGGTCAGTTCTCATTCCAATCCCAAAGAAAGAAAATGCCAAAGAACGCTCAAACACACAATTGCACTCATCTCACATGCTAGTAAAGTAATGCTCAAAATTCTCCAAGCCAGGCTTCAGCAATACGTGAACTGGGAACTTCCAGGTGTTCAAGCTGGTGTTAGAAAAGGCAGAGGAACCAGAGATCAAATTGCCAACATCCACTGGATCATGGAAAAGCAAGAGAATTCCAGAAAAACATCTATTTCTGCATTATTGACTATGCCAAAGCCTTTGACTGTGTGGATCACAATAAACTGTGGAAAATTCTGAAAGAGATTGGAATACCAGATCACCTGACCTGCCTCTTGAGAAGCTCTATGCATATCAGGAAGCAACAGTTAGAACTGGACATGGAACAACAGACTGGTTCTAAATAGGAAGAGGAGTACGTCAAGGCTGTATATTGTCACCCTGCTTATTTCACTTCTTTGCAGGGTACATCATGAGAAATGCAAGGCTGGAAGAAGGACAAGCTGGAATTAAGATGGCTGGGAGAAATATCAATAACCTCAGATGTGCAGATGACACCACCCTTATGGCAGAAAGTGAAGAACTAAAGAGTCTCGTGATGAAAATGAAAGAGGAGAGTGAAAAAGTTGGCTTAAAGCTCAACATTCAGAAAATGAAGATCATGGCATCCAGTCCCATCACTTCATGGCAAATAGATGGGGAAACAGTGGAAATAGTGGCTGACTTAATTTTCATGGGCTCCAAAATCATTGCAGATGGTGATTCAGCCATGAAATTAAAAGACACTTGCTCCTTGGAAGGGATGTTATGACCAACCTAGACAGCATATTTAAAAGCAGACATTAGTTCGCCAACAAAAGTCTGTCTAGTCAAAGCTATAGTTTTTCCAGTAGTCATGTGTGGATGTACGAGTTGGACTATAAAGAATGCTGAGGACTGAAGAACTGATGCTTTTGAACTGTGGTGTTGAGAAGACTCTTGAGAGTCCCTTGGACTGCAAAGGGATCCAACCAGTCCATCCTAATGGAGATCAGTCCTGGGTGTTCATTGGAAGGACTGATGTTGAAGCTGAAACTCCAATACTTTGGCCACATGATGCAAATAGCTGACTCATTTGAGAAGACCCTGATGCTGGGAAAGATTGAGGGCAGGAGAAGGGGACGACAGAGGATGGGATGATTGGATGGCATCACCGACTCAATGGACATCAGTTTGGGTAGGCTCTGAGAGTTGATGATGGACAGGGAGGCCTGGCGTGCTGCAGTTCATGGGGTCACAAAGAGTCGGACATGACTGAGCAACTGAACTGAACTGAACTGAGCCAATAGTATCAGTATTTGCATTTTACAGATGAAACAAGTACGTTCATAAGGTGTAAGTAATTTGTCCAAAGACTGAAGCGCAGGTCTATCTAACAGAAAAGGACATCTATTTGACCACTATGCTACCTGTCCCTCCCACACTGATGTCCCAGGCTGAAAAGTCAGTCTTTTTATGCAGGCCAGTAATCTCTTCAGCACACCCTTTATAAACCTTCTATATCCTCATTCTGTCTTCAGTGAAAAATAACTATTTCACCCTTATCCAGAATTCCTTGTGTGGACACAAAATCAATCTGAACAGCATTCTCTTTTTTGTTACTAAAGCTGTTGAAAATAATATCCAGTAATTTTTGGCCTCTTGTAGTTTTATCCATATCTTGAGGAAACAGTCAGAGTAGACCCTTCCCTGAAGGCTTGTATTCTCTCTCCTGACATGTAATTGATGACACAAATCCCACTACCCTAAAAATATAGTTGGAACTTTTTAATAAAGGGGTATCCTTAACACTGGACTTTCCACGTAGCACTAACTAGTAAAGAGCATGCACAACACTGAAGCTCATCTTTCTCCCTTTCATAAATTTTTTGTTATTTTTTCTCTCCATTGATTTTAATTATAATACACCAGGTATCAAGTCGAGCCACTTATTCCATGCCAGGCATTGTGCTTTAGGTTCATTTTCTCTTTTAATTCTTATAACCATGGTCTTAGACATCTGCTATTATTAACCTTATTAGGCAAATGAAGAAACTGAGGCTTAGAATGATGAAAGAAATTATGCAAGAACTAGTAAGTAAAAGGTGAAAAAAGAAAGTGTAAGTGAAAGTCGCTCAGTTGTGTTCAACTCTTTGTGACCCCATGGGCTATACATTCTATAGAATTCTCCAGGAGTAGCTAGCCTTTCCCGTCTCCAGGGGATCTTCCCAACCCAAGGACTGAACCCAAGTCTCCCACATTGCAGGCGGATTCTTCACCAGCTGAGCCACCAGGGACACCCAAGAATACTGGAGTGTATAGCCTATCCCTTCTCCAGCAAACCTTCCTGTGCCAGATATTGAACCTGGGTCTCTGGCATTGTAGGTGGATTCTTCACCAACTGAGTTACCAGGGAAGCCCAGTAAGTAAAAGCAAGACTCAAATCTAGATATTTCTAATAGCAGAGTCCAGGCTCCTACACAGTACATTACTATTGATCTACAACCAGAGTCAACCAATGGCCAGCTGTGGGCCAACCCCAGCCTACTGCCTGTTTTCAAAAGTAAAATTGTATTGGACCTCGGTCATATCCATCACTTACCTGTTGTCTGTGGGTGCTTTCATTCTGGGACATGCATGCCCACAAAGCTAAAAACATTAACTCTCTGTTCTTTTTCAGAAAAAGCTTTGACCCCTGGTCTGAACATATTAGGGTACTAAGTCGGACCAGCTCATGGGGCATCTCATTGTTTATATTTCCCATTTAAAATGGCCCATTGGTCCCTATTTTTTGTTTCTTGACTCTAAGTTAGTCTCATCTACTAGACGAAACAATGGGATTTCTGTAGCGGCTTACATACTGTGTTTTAGTAGCCTAAATAAATTTCAATGGTGATCCATTATCAAATGTCTACATTCTGCGTCAGAAAACTCTGACTATCTGGGTTGGTTATAGGGGACGTTTAATGCTTCCTCCCGATCCCTCCCACGCCCACCCTCCTCCTGCAAACACTGTACTTTTGGCAATTGTCCCGAATTTTCATCTAGAGATCAAACTTCTTTTCCACTTTAGTTTACCTTCCTGGATGGCCTTCCACCTCCCGGCATGAAACCTAGGCCGATAATCCCATGGCATTTACCTGGCCACTGTGACTGTTCCAGGTGTGGGCTTTTGCCTTAAACATGTTTTAAAAGACTGAATGTTATAGCCTTTCTTGAAATGTTAGAAAAGTACTCTCATTTTCTCCCCACTGGAATCAAATGTAAACAGATATAGCCCTGATGATTGCTGACATCCCTTCTGACAAAGAGAGGAGAGCCCATTTAAGAGTGGAGGCTTCCTGAGAAGTAGAATTTAGGGGCAAAGAGGGAGAAATAAAGTCCTAAATTTTTTTAAGTATTAATCTTTTTAATGAAATATAGTTTATTCACAATATTAATTTTAAGTGATGATAGTGATTCAATATTTTTATAGATTATATGGCAATCCACTCCAGTATTCTTGCCTGGAGAATCCCATGGATGGAGAAGTCTAGTAGGTTACAGTCCACGGGGTCGCAAAGAGTCGGACACGACTGTGCGACTTCACCTCACCTCATACTCCAGCTGAAGTGGAGTATACAAAATAGATATTGGGTTGGCCAATAAGTTTATTTGGGTTTTAATACATTACAGAAAAATCCAAATGGACCTTTTGACAACTCAATATATTTCCCTGTGCTGTACATTACATTCTTGTTGTTTATTTATTTTATACATAGTAGTTAGTACCTCTTAATCCGATACCCCTGTCTTACTCCTCCCTCTTTCCCTCTCCCCACTGGGAACCACTAGATTGTTCTCTATATCTATGAGTCTGTTTCTGTTTTGTTATATTTACTTGTTTTACTTTTTATATTCTACATATAAGTGATAACATATAGTGTTTGTCTTTGACTTCTTTCACTCAGCACAATACAATTCAGGTCCATCCATGTAGTTACAAATGGCAAAATATTTCATTCTGTTTTATGGCCGACTGATATTCCATTATAGATTATGCTACATCTTTATCCATTCATCTGTTGATGGACACCTAGGTTGCTTCTATATCTTGACTATTGTAAATAGTGCTACTATGAACATTGGTGTGCATGTAAGTAATCATATCTTTGAATCACTAAATCCACTTATGCTTGAAGGTGTTTAGCCTTGAAGCTAATTATATTCTTTTACAGAAGCACAAAGAGTTCTGATACAATGATTTTCCCCACAAAAACTATCCTATTTTAGCTCAATTTCTTATATCAGTGTGAGGAGTTAATACCTATTAACAGCAAAAAGAAAAGAAAAGAAAAGAAAATTTATATTGCAGTGGTGGTATTGGGCAAAGAACAGACTTATGTATTCTGACCCAAGTTTAGCCTTCTAATACAGAGAAACCCCAGCATTTCTGCCCAGAAAAAAAAAAAAAACCACACTAGCTTTCTAGAGTGTTCGGGATTCATGAGTTTTGTTTGGCCTATGGGACAGATACAGACTGTAAACACATCACCTTCCAAAAGGAATAGATAGTTCTGCCCCCAAAGTCCTGCCATTACTTAAACAAATGTGAGATGGCCGTTTAAGATTTTGGAGACAGTCTGTGGAGTAGGACTTCTTTTCCCATCATCAACACCTGCACTATGCCAAGTACAAAGCAACACAGCAAAGTATAGCAGATTAAGAGCAAGGAACTCAAACAGAATTCAAATGCTGGACTCTACCTCCCACTAACTAGATGAAAATTCTCAGTTTCCTTAACTACTCTGTGCCTCAATTCCCTACTTTGTATAGGATTATGAGGACTTCCATGGTGTTTCAGAGAGTAAAACATCTGCCTGCTATTCAGAAGACCCAGGTTCAATCTCTGGGTCAGGAAGATTGCCAGGAGAAGGAAATGGCAACCCAACCCAGTATTGTTGCCTGGAGAATTCCATGGACAGAGGAGTCTGGTGGGCTAGAGTCAGTGGGATCGTAGAGAGTCAGGCATGACTGAGCAACAAACACACATTGGATTATGAAGTATAAATTAATATTTTCTTTAAAAAAACTTAAAATACTACCTGGGACACAATAACCACTATAGAAGTGTTTGTGAAAAAAAAAATGAATAAATAGCATACAAGTACTACAACCATTTGAGATATAGCGGTAGTTCAGTTCAGTTCAGTCGCTCAGTCGTATCCGACTCTTTGCAACCCCATGAATCACAGCACGCCAGGACTCCCTGTCCATCACCAACTCCCGGAGTTCACTGAAACTCACGTCCATCGAGTCGGTGATGCCATCCATCCATCTCATCCTCTGTCGTTCCCTCCTCCTCCTGCCCTCAATCCCTCAGCATCAGGGTCTTTTCCAATGAGTCAATTCTTCGCATGAGGTGGCCAAAGTACTAGAGTTTCAGCTTCAGCATCATTGTTTCCAAAGAAATCCCAGAGCTGATCTCCTTCAGAATGGACTGGTTGGATCTCCTTGCTGTCCAAGGGACTCTCAAGAGTCTTCTCCAACACCACAGTTCAAAAGCATCAATTCTTCGGTGCTCAGCTTTCTTCACAGTCCAAGTCTCACATCCATAAGATATGGAAAAACCATAGCCTTGACTAGATGGACCTTTGTTGGCAGCTGTAGAGGATCTGTCAAAAAAACATGGTCTGCCCAAAATATAATACATGATGGAAAAACAGCATAAATATCTCTGGATGAGAAAGGACCTGTAAATCTGATACATAAGATAGGTCATTCTATCCTATCCAGTCACAATCCCATATCAGGAATTTTGCTTT
Source organism: Nanger dama (assembly GCA_917880005.1). NCBI lineage: Eukaryota > Metazoa > Chordata > Mammalia > Artiodactyla > Bovidae > Nanger > Nanger dama. The sequence goes on from CAKJTW010000089.1 coordinate 1,685,337, forward strand.
TTATACATCATGACAATTGCAGATGCAGTCTTGGTTGAAAGCCATATATGGATAGAAGTCAATAGTGAACTCACCATATAGTCTTTCCCTTTTCCCACTAAGGAAGCCTTTATGCTTCTCTCCCTTTACCTAATCCCAAAATGACACAATTTCTGACTTTCATTTCATTTTACTAACCTAGGAAAGATTAGATTCAAAGATGCTCAAATTTCTTCTGTCTCCCACATTCCCTAAACACACTCTGCATGTTCAGGAATGTCTGACTCTTTGCAACCCCAATGGACTATAGGCCACCAGGATCTCCTGTCCATGGGATTCTCCATGCAAGAATGTTGGAGTGGGTTGCCATTTCCTCCTCCAGGGGATCTTCCAGACCCAGGGATCAAGCCAAGGTCTCCTGTGTGTCTTGCACTGCAGGGGAAATTTTAACCACTGACCCACCGGCAGAAGCCCCAGGGAGACAGATGAGGCTGTATTGAGGAGACTGAACTTAAACTGAACATGGGAAGAAGAAGGCTTTTAGGTGAAGGGAGAGTGAGAGTAAAAGCAGGAGTGGGCATGACTACATGGTCTTAAGTGGAGGTAGGGGCTTTGTTTCCATACATGTAGAATGCAAATAATCATACCTACTTTGTAAGACCACTGTGAGGATTATAAGGTCTAGGAGAGAAGTAACAAATACTTGTTCAGCATGGTACAGTTATTGCTCCAGAGCCCATAGCAGACATTAACAGTTCTTCACAACATTCTACCAGAGAAGCAAGTCACAGGCTCAGAATTCTCTTACACACAGCTCCAGATAGTCAGTACTAATCAGAGTATGTAGTTGGCATAAATTAGGTACTCAATAAATCATAAGTGTTATAACCCCTGGAGACCCACAAAATGTTGGGTACAACTAAAGGAATGCAGAACTTGTCCTTCCTAATCTTACCAAATACAAGTGAAACTCTCTGCATTTACAGTGTGTCAGAGGCCTGCCATGTCTTTGGCACTTGAAGGTCTGACAAGAGACTGAGACCCAATCTGCTACAAAGGTTATCTGCCATATGTTGTAACATCTCTTATGAGCTATAAGTAGCAGCACACTTGATCTTTAGGAGTTGTAAAACCTCTAGAACATGGCTGCTTTCCCTCATGTCTTCATTTACCTCCCATAGCAATGTGGGAATGCCTCAGGGCCTGAATCAAATTGGCAAGTACAACCAAGAAGCAACAGAGTCTGTCTTTGCGATTTCTTCTTGACTCCATGTAATTCTCTGCATTCAACCCTAGTAATATGATGTCTGCCTAATGGCAGATCACCTTGCCATCCATCCAGCATCCAGATTCTTGCCTTACTAAAACAATTATCTCAGAGTTTCTAGGCCTCCTTCTGTGTTGAACTGAGAGAAAAGAACAGTGTGCAAATGGGTCATGTATTGTGGGGCCCATGTTATTGGACATGTATTGCAGAGACAAAGTTATTCTGGATGGTGACTAAGCAAAATCATTCAGACACACGATGTGGCTGCCAGCAGAGAGTAGGCAAAAGAGACAAGGTAGGTGATGGAGGAGATTGGGAAACATGACATTAAGAGGAACGTTAAACAGGTCCGTTGAGCAGGAAAGCTGCTGAGGCTCCTTAATACTGTTGTGCACATTAGGAAGGAAAACTGGGAAGCTGAAAGGGAATATTGAAGAGAGTGTTCATGACGTGTTGAACTTTATAAGCAGCTAGGTCATGGGTCCAACTGAGTCAGAGGAAGGTTAAAGCTTAAAGGAAGCTGTGAGGTCTGATCTGAGCCATAGCAATGGGCAAATTGATCTCATCTGGACTGCTCTATATCTGATATGAGGATATCAGGATGGTTTTTCTACCTCATTAACTTACAGAGCAGAGCAAAATAGTGCATAACTCCAAGTAGGAACTACCCAGTCTTGATAGCACGGTTAACTCAACTCCTAATTTCTCTCTTGCCTCAGAGCCAGCTACATGTCCCAAGCCTGGGCCAGGTCTGTTCTAGCCCACTGTTTAGAGGTGACCATGTAGCCTCAAACAGACACTAGGAAGGAAGCAATCCATATCTCACACATCTCAGGGGCCATTTTTGGAGTCACATACATTCTACATTCAAAAATCAAGAGAGTGCCAAAGCAGAAAGGGTGTTTTGAGAATTCTCAGCCTAGAGTGTTTTGGAAAGTGCTGATGGGGAAACTTCCACATCAACATTATCTATGGAATATGATTGGAATGCAAATTATCTAGTCTCGTCCTAGACCCATAATTCACACTGCCTAGAGTTGAGACCCAAATATCTGAATGTTAAAATTTCCAGGGATTCTGATGTATCCTGAAATTTGAAAAACTCTGATAAATGTAGGAGTTTTCTGTGGGCAGTTCAGCTTAGTTCAGGCACTCAGAAGTGTCCAACTCTGACACTTCTCCCCATCAGGTGTCCAAAGTATTGGAGTTTCAGCTTAAGAATCAGTCCTTCATAAGAATATTCAGGATTGATTTCAAACATTTGGCCACCTGATGCAAAGAACTGACTCACTGGAAAAGACTCGTGTTGGGACAGACTGAAGGCCGGAGGAGAAGGGGACGATAGAGGATGAGATGGTTGGATGGCATCACTGATTTGGTGGACATGAGTTTGAGTAACCTCCAGGAGTTGGTGATGGAGAGGGAAGCCTGGCGTGCTGCAGTCCATGGGGTCGCAAAGTGTCGGACACGACTGAGTGACTGAACTGAACTGATTTCCTTTAGGATTCATCGATTTGATCTCCGTGCAGCCCAAGGGACTTTCAAGAGTGTTCTCAAACACCACTGTTCAAAAGCATCGATTCTTTGGTGCTCAGCTTTCTTTATGTTACAACTCTCATATCCATACATAACTAAGGAAAAACTGTAGATTGAATAGATGGAGCTTTGTTGGCAATGTAATGTCTCTGCCTTTTAATATGCTATCTAGGTTTATCACAGCTTTTCTTCCAAGGAGAAGCATCTTTTAATTTCATGGCCACAGTCACCATCTGCAGTGATTTTGGAGACCATAAAAATAAAGTCTTTCACCGTTTCTATTGTCTCTCCATCTATATGCCATGAAGCAGTGGGACCGGATGCCATGATCCTAGTTTTCTGAATATTGAATTTTAGGCCAGCTTTTTCACTCATCTCTTTCAATTTCATTAAGAAGCTCTTTAGTTCCTCTTCATTTTCTGCCTGAGGGTGGTGTCATCTGCATATCTGAGGTTACTAATATTTCTCTTGGCCATCTTGATTCCAGCTTGTGCTTCATCCAGCCTGGCATTTCGCTTGATGGACTCTGCAAAGAAGTGAAATAAGCAGGGTGAGAATATACAGCCTTGACGTACTCCTTTCCCAATTTGGAACCAGTCTGTTACTCACTGTCCAGTTCTAACTGTTGCTTCTTGACCTACATACAGATTCCTCAGGAGGCACGTAAGGTGGTCTGGTATTCTCATCTCTCTGGTATGCTCACTGTGGAAGAATTTTTCACAGTTTTTTGTGATCCACACAGTCAGAGGCTTTGGCGTAGTCAGTAAAGCAGAAGTAGATGTTTTTTGGAGCTCTTTTGCTTCTTCTATGATTCAACAGATGCTGGCAATTTGATCTCTGGTCCCTCTGCCTTTTCTAAATCCAGCTTGAATATCTGGAGGTTCTCAGTTTATGTGCTATTGAAGCCTCACTTAGAGAATTTTGAGCATTACTTTACTAGCATGTGAGATGAGTGCAAATGTGTAGTAGTTTGAACAGTCTTTGGCATTCTGTTTCTTTGGGATTGGAATGAAAACTGACCTTTTCCAGCCCTGTGGCCACTGCTGAGTTTTCCAAATTTGCTGGCATATTGAGTGCAGCACTTTCACAGCATCATCTTGTAGGACTTGAACTAGTTCTGCTGGAATTCCTTCACCTCCACTAGCTTTGTTCATAGTGATGCTTCCTAAGGCCCACTTGACTTCACATTCCAAGATTTCTGGCTCTAAGTGAGCGATCACCCCATTGTGGTTATCTGGTCATTACTATCTTTATTGTATAGTTCTTCTGTGTATTCTTGCTACCTCTTCTTAGTATTTTCTGCTTCTGTTAGGTCCATACTGTCTGCTCTTTATTGTGCCCATCTTTGCACGAAATGTTCCCTTTGTATCTAATTTTCTTGAAGAGATCTCTAGCCTTTCCCATTCTATTTTTTTCCCCTTTATTTCTTTGCATTGATCACCGAGGAAGGTCTTCTTAGCTCTGCTTGCTATTCTTTGGAACTCTGCATTCAGACGGGTATATCTTCCCTTTCTCACTTGCCTTTTGCTTCTCGTCTTTTCTCAGCTATTTGTAAGGCCTCCTCAGACAACCATTTTGCCTTTTTTCATTTCTTCTTTTGTTGGCTGTCCTGATCACCACCTCCCGTGAAATGACATGAACCTCTATCCATAGTTCTTCAGTCACTCTGTCAGATCTAATCCCTTGAATCTATTTGTCACTTCTACTCTATAATCGTAAGGAATTTGATTAGGACCTATTTGAATGGTCTAGTGGTTTTCCATAATTTCTTCAATTTAAGTCTGAATTTTGCAATAAGCAGTCACCAAATATTCCCAAGGTAAAATCTGAAGACCTCTGATCACAGAATAATTTGGGAATACACAAACATAAAAAGGAAAAGGTCAGTTTTCGTTCCAAACCCAAAGAATGCCAAAGAATGCTCAAACTACTGTACAATTGCACTCATCTCACACGCTAGTAAAGTAATGCTCAAAATTCTCCAAGCAAGGCTTCAACAGTATGTGAGCCGTGAACTTCCAGATGTTCAACTGGTTTTAGAAAAGGCATAGGAACCAGAGATCAAAGTGCCAACATCCATTGGATTATCGAAAAAGCAGAGAGTCCAAAAAACATGTATTTCTGCTTTATTGACTATGCCAAAGCCTTTGACTGTGTGGACCACCACGAACTATTGAAAATTCTTAAAGATATGGGAATACCAGACCACCTGACTTGCCTTTTAAGAAATCTGTATACAGGTCAGTACACAACAGTTAGAACTAATAGGGAAAGGAGTAAGTCAAGGCTGTATGTTGTCACCCTGCCTATTTAATTAATATGCAGAGTACCTCATGAGAAACACTGGGCTGGATAAAGCACAAGTTACAATCAAGATTGCCAGGAGAAATCTCAATAGCCCCAGATATGCAGATGACACCACCCTTTTGACAGAAAGGGAAGAAATAAAGAGCCTCTTGATGAAAGTGGAAGAAGAGAGTGAAAAAGTTGACTTAAAGATCAACATTCAGAAAACGAAGATCATGGGATCTGGTTCCATCACTTCATGGGAAATAGATGGGGAAACAGTGGAAACACTGTCAGACTTTATTTTTGGGGGCTCCAAAATCACTGCAGATGGTGATTGCAGCCATGAAATTCAAAGATGCTTACTCTTTGGAAGAAAAGTTATGACCAACCTAGACAGGATACTAAACAGCAGAGACAGGAGATGGCAGAGGAATAGGACGGGGAGACCCCTGTCTCCTGCAAGAATTCATCAAAAGAACATTTAAATGCTGAGTAAATTCCACAAGACAGTTTCTGAATGCCAGCAGAAGACATCAGGCACCCAGAAAAACAGCCAATTGTCTTGGAAAGGAGGTAGGAAAAATTATAAAAGACAAAAAAGAGAGACAAAAGAGGTAGGGATGCCGCTCTGTCCTGAGAAGGGAGTCTTAAAGAGAGAAGTTTCCAAACACCAGGAAACACTCTCACTGCCAAGTCTGTGGTGAGCCTTGGAAGCACAGAGGGCAACATAACTGAGAGGAAAAATAAATAAATAATTAAGACCCACAGATTATGTGCCAAATGGTAGCTCCCCCAGCAGAGAAACACATATTCTGTTTTTCAGTAATGTGAAAATCAATGAGTATCATTCACACAGCACTGAGCACAATGTCTGACATAAACCAGTTATGCACACAAAGCCAGATTTTATGCCCAAAGGGGATGAGTCTTCTACTCATAGGAAAGCTAAAAATTCTCCAGGGTTTTCCAGGTGAAAGTGAATGAGGTGGGTGAAACACAGTCACAGTTGGCTTATCACTGAGATGGAGATATAACAGAACCAGTTCCATGTGAGGTATATACTAGAAATCAGTGAGCAGGAAGCGGGTTCTAACAGACTGCAGAATAAAGTCAAAACCGGAAGCAATTCCAATAATTTAGTGCATGACTATTCAAAATTATAAAGGCAATCAATGACTGGAAAGTGTGGTCCAGACAACAAGTTAGTTCTGCTGATTCTACTAAATGGTATAACTCACTTCCAGGACTTTTGCTTGTAAAGTATGGGCGGTGACCTTTGTACAAAGGTGACACTAAAGATTCATGACATTATAGTCCATTGAATGTTATTCCATTTTCCTGGCCAGATGAAACCTGAATATTCACAGTGAGGTAAGAAAGCATGACCATCAACGTAGAAGGCTTTACAGATGTAACACGTGCTTCCAGAGCTCTCCCAAGGGCATGAGGTGTTAGATTTTGCCAAGGTGCTGGTATATCTTAAATTCTCTATTTTGTTTCAGTGATGGCTATCAAGGTTATAGACGATATGGTGCTAGAGTCCGAGGTCAGGGGCGGCCGGGAAAAGCCACCTTGCGCCGGAGGCCAAGGGCAGTGACCCGGAGGAGCCACCTCGAGGCCGAGGCCAGGGGAGGTGGCCGGGAGGAGCCTGGGAGGAGCCACTCATGCCCGAGGGCTGGGCTGGCAGCCGGGAGATGCAACCCAAGGAACCCTGGCTGCGCAGGCGCGGGAGGGCCTAGAGGAGCTATCCAACATTGAAGGTCAGGAACGGTGGTGGTAAGGAGATACCCCTTGTGCAAGGTAAGGAGCAGCAGCTGTGCTTTGCTGGAGCAGCCGTGAAGAGATACCCCACGCCCAAGGTAAGAGAAACCCAAGTAGGATGGTAGGTATTGCAAGAGGCCATCAGAGGGCAGACACACTGAAACCATACTCACAGAAAACTAGTCAATCTAATCACACTAGGACCACGGCTTTGTCTAACTCAGTGAAACCAAGCCATGCAGTGCGGGCAACCCAAGTTGGGCGGGTCATGGTGGAGAGGGCTGACAGAATGTGGTCCACTGGAGAAGGAATGGCAAGCCACTTCAGTATTCTTGCCTTGAGAACCCTGTGAACAGTATAAAATGGCAAAGGATAGGATACCAAAAGAGGAACTCCCCAGGTTATTAGGTGCCTAAAATGCTACTGGAGATGAGTGGAGAAATAACTCCAGAAAAAACGAAGGGATGGAGCTAAAACAAAAACAGTACCCAGCTGTGGCTGTGACTGGTGATAGAAGCAAGATCCAATGCTATAAAGAGCAATATTGCATAGGAACCTGGAACGTCAGGTCCATGAATCAAGGCAAATTGGAAGTGGTCAAACAAGAGATGGCAAGGGTGAACGTTGACATTTTAGGCATCAGCAAACTAAAATGGAGTGGAATTGGTGAATTGAACTCAGATGACCATTATATCTACTACTGCGGGCAGGAATCCCTCAGAAGAAATGGAGTAGCCATCATGGTCAACAAGAGTCCGAAATGCAGTACTTGGATGCAACCTCAAAAACGCCAGAATGATCTCTATTCGTCCCCTAGGCAAACCATTCAATATCACAGTTATCCAAGTCTATGCCCCAACCAGTAACGCTGAAGAAGCTGAAGTTGAACGGTTTTATGAAGACCTACAAGACCTTTTAGAACTAACACCCCAAAAGATGACCTTTTCATTATAGGGGGCTGATAGGCAAAAGTAGGAAGTCAAGAAACACCTGGAGTAACAGGCACATTTGTCCTGGAGTGCGGAATGAAGCAGGGCAAAGACTAATAGAGTTTTGCCAAGAAAATGCACTGGTCATAGCAAACACCCTCTTCCAACAACACAAGAGAAGACTCTACACATGGACATCACCAGATGGTCAACACCAAATTCAGATTGATTATATTCTTTGCAGCGAGAGATGGAGAAGCTCTATACAGTTGACAAAAACAAGACCAGGAGCTGACTGTGGCTCAGGTCATGAACTCCTTATTGCCAAATTCAGACTCAAATTTAAGAAAGGAGGGAAACCCGCTAGACCATTCAGGTATGACCTAAATCAAATCCCTTATGATTATACAGTGGAAGTGAGAAATGGATTTAAAAGCCTATATCTGATAGAGTGCCTGATGAACTATGGAATGAGATTCGTGACACTGTACAAGAGACAGGGATCAAGACCATCCCCAAGGAAAAGAAATGCGTAAAAGCAAAATGGCTGTCTGGAGAGGCCTTACAAATAGCTGTGAAAAGAAGAGAGGCAAAAAGCAAAGGAGAAACGGAAAGATTTAACCATCTGAATGCAGAGTTCGAAAGAATAGCAAGAAGAGATAAGAAAGCCTTCTTCAGCGATCAATGCAAAGACATAGAGGGAAAGAGCACAATGGGAAAGACTCGAGATCTCTTCAAGAAAATTAGAGATACCAGGGGAAAATTTCATGCAAAGATGGGCTCGATAAAGGACAAAATGGTCTGGACCTAACAGAAGCAGAAGATATTACAAAGAGGTGGCAAGAATACAAAGAAGAACTGTACAAAAAACATCTTCATGACCTGATAATCATGATGATGGGATCACTCATCTAGAGCCAGACATCTTGGAATGTGAAGTCAAGTGGGCCTCAGAAAGCATCACTACGAACAAAGCTAGTGGAGGTGATGGAATTCCAGTGGAGCTGTTTCAAGTCCTGAAAGATGATGCTGTGAAAGTGCTGCACTCAATATGCCAAAAATTTGGAAAACTCAGCAGTGGCCACAGAACTGGAAAAGCTCAGTTTTCATACCAATCCCAAAGAAAGGCAATGTGAAAGAATGCTCAAACTACCACACAATTGCACTCATCTCACATGCTAGTAAAGTAATGCTCAAAATTCTCCAATCCATACTTAAGCAATACATGAACCGTGAACTCCGTGATGTTCCAGCTGGTTTTAGAAAAGGCAGAGGAACCAGAGATCAAATTGCCAACATCCGCTGGATCATGGAAAAAGCAAGAGAGTTCCAGAAAAACATCTATTTCTGCTTTATTGACTATGCCTAAACCTTTGACTGTGTGGATATCAATAAACTGTGGAAAATTCTGAAATAGATGGGAATACCAGACCACCTGACCTGCCTCTTGAGAAATCTGTATGCAGGTCAGGAAGCAACAGTTAGAAGTGGACATGGAACAAGAGACTGCTTCCAAATAGGAAAAGGAGTATGTCAAGGTTGTACACTGACATTCTGTTTATTTAACTTATATGCAGAGTACATCATGAGAAATGCTGGATTAGAAGAAATACAAGCTGGAATCAAGATTGCCGGGAGAAATATGAATAACCTCAGATATGCAGATGATACCACCTTTATGGCAGAAAGTGAAGAAGAACTAAAAGCCTCTTGATGAAAGCGAAAGAGGAAAGCTAAAAGTTGATTTAAAGCTCCACATTCAGAAAACAAAGATCATGGCATCCAGTCCCATCACTTCATGGGAAATAGATGGAGAAACATTGGAAACTGTGTCAGACTTTTTGGGGGTGTGGGGGGCTCCAAAATCACTGCAGATGATGACTACAGCCATGAACTTAAAAGATGCTTAGTCCTTGGAAAAAAGCTATGACCAACCTAGAGAGTATATTCAAAAGCAGAGACATTACTTTGCCAACTAAGGTCCGTCTAGTCAAGGCGATGGTTTTTCCTGTGGTCATGTATGGATGTGAGAGTTGGACTGTGAAGAAGGCTGAGTGCTGAAGAATTGAAGCTTTTGAACTGTGGTGTTGGAGAAGACTCTTGAGAGTCCCTTGGGCTGCAAGGAGATCCAACCAGTCCATTTTAAAGGAGATCAGCCCTGGGATATTTTTGGAAGAAATGATGCTAAAGCAGAAACTTCAGTACTTTGGCCACCTCATGTGACGAGTTGACTCATTGGAAAAGACTCTGATGCTGGGAAGGATTGGGGGCAGGTGGAGAAGGGGACGACTGAGAATGAGATGACTAGATGGCATCACTGACTCGATCAACGTGAGTCTGAGTGAACTCCGAGAGATGGTGATGGACAGGGAGGCCTGGCTTGCTGCAATTCATGGGGTCGCAAAGTCGAACACGACTGAGTGACTGATCTGAACTATGTACAAGTCAAGGTATAAATGTTCCTTTTCAAAATAAAGTTATGGGCCTAGCTCACCGAAGAAGCTTGTTCTCCCCATGTCTGTCTGTCTGTCTTTTTCTCTCTCTCTCTTCCTTCCTTCCTTCCCTCCCTCCCTTCTTTCTTTCTTTCTTTCTTTCTTTCTTTTTTCTTTCTCTCCTCTCTCTCTCTCTCTCTCTCTCTCTCTCTCTCTCTCTCTCTCTCATTCACTATCTTTCTTTCTCAATCTCTTTTTCAGGCTGATCCATTGGAGCATAGAGGCTCTCTGATTTCATTTATCTACCTGGGCTTCTAAGACCTGAATGGGAAGGCGCTCTGTCTCTTCACTCCCTCGGGAGATCAGCAGGGTGCCTGCAGCCTACGTGAACAGAGCAAGTCCCTTGTCTTGGGACTTTATTGGCTTTATGTGTCAAGAAAGTAATAGCATCCTCTTTCTCTCCTCTATTTCCTTATCTGCAACATTCTTTCTTTATCTCTCTCTAAATCATTTTCTTCGCCGATGCCATCTCTTCTGAGGGTTCCCCTGGATCCTGCGGGGGCTGGACTCCGGCAATGCCCCAACCAGTAATGCCAAAGAAACTGAAGTTGAACGGCTCTATGAAGACATACAAGACCTTTTAGAACTAACACCCCCAAACGATGTCCTTTTCATTATAGGGCACTGGAATGCAAAAGTAAGAAGTCAAGAAACACCTGGGGTAAGAGGCAAATTTGGTCGTGGAATATGGAATGAAGCAGGGCAAAGTCTAATAGAGTTTTGCCAAGAGAATGCACTGGTCATAGCAAACAGTCTTCCAACAACACAAGAGAAGACTACACATGGGCATCACCAGATGGTCAACTCTGAAATCAGTTTGATTATATTGCACTTCTCCTCTCGCCTTCGATTTTTCCCCTCATCAGGGTCTTTGCAAATGAGTCTGCAATTCACATCAGGTGGCCAAAATATTGGAGTTTCAGCTTCAGCATCAGTCCTTCCAATGAACATTCAGGACTGATTTCCTTTAGGACAGACTGGTTGGATCTCCTTGCAGTCCAAGGCACTCTCAAGAGTCTTCTCCAACACCACAGTTCAAAACCATCAATTCTTTGACATTCAGCTTTCTTTATAGTCCAACTCTCACATCCATACATGGCTACTGAAAAAACCATAGCCTTGACTAGGTGGACCTTTGTTGGCAAAGTAATGTCTCTGCTTTTTAATACAGAGTCAAGGGGTGTTAGTTGACAATCTTAATGGCTAATGGCACAAATTGGGTTGACCCGGTGCCTCTGTCCCATTGTAAATGGACCTGCCAAATCATCTGTGGGTTAGTGTTCCCTCTCTGACACTGGAGAGATTACTTGTACCCTATGACTCTTTAATTATTCCCTTCTACTTCAATATCCCATGCAAACCATTCTCTTGTTACCAATTCCTTCTTCATAGTTGTAAAATGATTAGATTATTTCTTTCTTGCTTGCATCAAGCATGTAGCACATTTGCCCCCTCTGAAACTGCAACCTTGATTGGACCTTGGGATTCCCCAAGTCTTTGCAATTGCAGACTGCATTTTTTTTTTTTGAGTAGGGTACATGTCTTTTGCTCTCTGTAGATTTTAATTAGTTGCACTCTGAGATAAATTCACTTAGGTATAGGAATCATCCATGTAACTTTATGCTAACTCATGCTAATTGAAGAGGATGGTATCACTACAACAGCTTGTTGAAGTGGTAAACAAAATGCTCACTAGCTAGTGGGCAGGAAAGCATTGACCTAGAATCCTCTTTATATGCTCAGTCTGGCTGTTGCATTACAACACATAGAGTACAAGATGTCCCGCATTGGGAAATTCTCAACAAGTGGCTTCTAGAAGTAGGAGGTGAACTGAACTTCCTAGCCCATGGGTAACTGTTCTTAGAGGCTATGAAATATGGGGAAGAAGGTAATGTTGCTGCAGAAGGAAAGTCTTCTGCATAAAATAAAGTGTGTGTGTGCTAAGTCTCTTCAGTCATCTCTGCCTGTTTGTGACCCAGTGTACTGTAGCCCGCCAGGTTCCTGTGTGCATGGAATCTCCAAGGCAAGAATACTGGAGTCTGCTGCTTTTTCCTCTCCAGGGGGTCGTCCTTATCCAAGGATCAAACTCGCACCTCTTGGCTCCTGCATTGGCAGGCAGGATCTTTACCATTAGGGCCACCTGGAAAGTCTGCATAACATAAAGGGACATTTTACATGGCAAAAGTATGTGAACATAAAAATTCTTCAAGAAAATTAGAGATACCAAGGGAACATTTCATGCAAAGATGGGCTCAATAAAGGACAGAAATGGGATGTACCTAAGAGAAGCAGAAGATATTAAGAAGAGATGGCAAGAATACACAGAAACTGTACAAAAAAAAAAAAAATCTTCATGACCCAGTAAATCACGAAGGTATAATCATTCACACTCACCTAGAGTGGGACATCCCGGAATGTGAAGTCAGGTGGGCCTCAGAGAGCATCACTATGAACAAAGCTAGTGGAGGAGATGGAATTTCAGTTGAGCTATTTCAAATCCTAAAAGGTGATGCTGTGAACGTGCTGCATTCAATATGTCAGCAATTTTGGAAAACTCAGCACTGGACACAGGACTGGAAAAGGTCAGTTTTCATTCCAATCCCAAAGGAAAAAAAATGCCAAAGAATGCTCAAACTACCACACAGTTGCACTCATCTCACATACTGTTAAAGTAATCCACAAAATTCTCCAAGCCAGGCTTCCGCTATATGTGAACTGGGAAATTTCAGATGTTCATTCATGCTGGTTGTAGGAAAGGCAGAGGAACTAGAGATCACATTGCTAACATCTGATGAATCATCAAAAAAGTAAGAGAGTTCCAGAAAAACATCTATTTCTGCATTATTGACTTTGCCAAAGCCTTTGACTGTGTGGATCACCACAAACTGTGGAAAATTCTGAAAGAGATGGGACTACCAGATCACCTGACCTGCCTCTTGAGAAATCTGTATGCAGGTCAGGAAGCAACGGTTAGAACTGGAGAAGGAACAACAGACTGGTTCCAAATGGGAAAAGGAGTATGTCAAGGCTGTATATTGTCACCCTGCTTATTTAACGTATACGCAGAGTACCTCATGAGAAACGCTGGGCTGGAGGAAGCACAAGCTGGTATCAAGATTGCTGGGAGAAATATCAATAACCTCAGATGTGCAGATGACACCACCCTTATGGCAGAAAGTGAAGAAGAACTAAAGAGCCTCGTGATGAAAGTGAAAGAGAAGGGGTGAAAAAGTTGGCTTAAAGCTCAACATACAGAAAACGAAGATCATGGGATCTGGTCCCATCACTTCATGGCAAAGAAATGGGGAAACAGTGGCTGACTTTATATTTCTGGGCCCCGAAATCACTGCGGATGGTGATTACAGCCATGAAATTAAGACACTTGCTCCTTGGAAGGAAAGTTATGACCAACCTAGATGGCATATTAAAAAGTAGAGACAATGCGTTGCCAACAAAGGTCCGTCTAGTCAAGGCTCCAGTGTTTCCAGTAGTCATGTATGGATGTGACACCTGGACTATAAAGAAAGCTGAGCGCCGAAAAATTGATGCTTTGAACTGTGATGGTGGAGAAGACTCTTGAGAGTCTCTTGGACTACAAGGAGATCCAACCATTCCATTCTTAATGAGATCAGTCCTGGGTGTTCAATGGAGGGACTGATGTTGAAGCTGAAACTCCAATACTTTGGCCACGTGATGTGAATTGCAGACTCATTTGAAACGACCCTGATGCTGTGAAAGATTGAGGGCAGGAGGAGAAGGAGACGACAGAGGATGGATGGTTGGATGGCATCAGTGACACAATGGACGTGGGTTCGGGTGGACTCTGGGAGTTGGTAATGGACAGGGAGGCCTGCCGTGCTGTGGTTCATGGGGTCGCAGAGGGTCGGGCTTGACTGAACGACTGAACTAAACAGATCATAAAAATTAAGGATAAATTGTTGTTGTCAATGTTTAGTTGCTAAGTCATGTCCAACTCTTTGTGACCCCATGGACTGTAGTCCACCAGGTTCCTCTATCCTTGGGATTTCCTAGGCAAGAATACGGAAGGGGGATGACATTTCTTTTCAGTGCATCTTCCTGACCCAGGGATTGAACCCATGTCTCCTACTTGGTAGGCAGATTCTTTACCACGGAGATACCTGGGAAGTCTGTGATAAATTGTGGCACTAAGATAAAGAAAGATTGGTGGTTACATCAACTGAATGCTCCTATCAACATGCCAGGACCACACTGGAGTCAGTAAGGAAAGTGACTGGAGGCCATTGGGTTAGTCCTTTATGACAGAATTGGTGGTGCTAGATCAGGATACCTGCAGGTAATGCCAGAGTCCCTTAAATTTCAAGTAGAGCTACCTGATAGAGGCTCTCAAATAATCCCAATACACTTGGGGAATTTCTCAGCACAGGGAAATATGTGCATTCAGGTATCCTTGTTGTGAGAGCATATGCACTAAGGTGGATATATAGCAAGCTATTGATAAAGCAGACTCCTTGCAAATACAAATAAGAATTGGCACAGTGGTTAGTGAGGCACTGATAGGTGAAAATATCTCTCTGTTAGTGCTTTAGGCTAAGGGTAATAACGTCTCAGTTGGGTTTCAGTTCAGTTCAGTCAGTTCAGTCGCTCAGTCGTGTCTGACTCTTTGTGACCCCATGAATGGCAGCATGCCAGGCCTCCCTGCTCATCACCATCTCCCAGAGTTCACTCGGACTCACGTCCATCAAGTGCGTTATGCCATCCAGCCATCACATCCTCGGTCGTCCCCTTCTCCTCCTGCCCCCAATCCCTCCCAGCATCAGAGTCTTTTCCAGTGAGTCAACTCTTCTCATTAGGTGGCCAAAGTACTGCAAACCATAATTTTCTAGGACAAACTACAGTGGTGCTTCAAGTCCTGAGTGGACCTTGAAATCATACCCTCATTTTAGGAGTTTTACGGACAGAGGTCGTTGATGTATGTGTGCTGTATGCTTAGCCGCGACCAACTCTTTGCGACCCCATGGTCTGTAGCCCTCAGGCTCCTCCGTTTATGGGAATTCTCCAGGGAAGAATGCTGGAGTGGGTTGCCATGCCCTGTTCCAGGGGATCTTCCCAACCCAGGGATCGAACCAAGATCTCCCACATTGCAAGAAGATTCTTTACTGTCTGAGCCAACAGGGAAGCCCATTGATGTTTATACCCCAGGATTTTAAACATGAGAGGGTTCAGAAAATTGTCTGCCATTAACTACTCTTTAAGATCCTCCGCTAGTTAAAGGGTCCCCAGAGGTTACCTATAGGGGTGGAGCTTAGCATCAAGGGGCAGAGATCCTAGATCATGCTGATGCCTCTAGAGTCAGAAACTACTGAAGGGCCTGATCCTCAGTCTTCAGTGAGATTTAGTCAGCCAGGTCCCCTGTATAAGGAAGCAAGGACGTGCTTCAGATATAGTCATTATGATGTAACACATTCTCCAACTCTCACTAAATAATTACCAGAGGTCATCATCCTAGAGCATTTTGACTTGACCATAAGACATGCTGGAACCTGAAGTAGGTTTGAAGCAATAGGGAGGAGGCTAGGGCTTGGCTAAAAACATGTACCAACGTGAAGGGCTAGTTCTCAAATAAGGGTACCCAAAGTTCCAAGCAGATAACTGGGAGGTCAATACCATCTAGTCTGTCAGTAGCAAAAGTTTCAGGTGGTTGGGCCAGCAGAAGCATTTAACTAGTAATAAAACAAAGTATCATATGAAACAGTGGCAGAACTGTGTTTCCATGAAAGTTGGTTTATTTTAAGGTAGAACTAGTCAACAGGTGGATCAGGATTCAGCTTCTAGTAGAAGATGTTGGTAGGATGTGAAAATGGAACTGGGACTTCAGCCAAGAGTCTTAAAAAAAAACACACACAAGGAACTAGCATACAGACCCATGAGAGTGAGGGTGAGCGGCTTGGAGACAAGTGTAGGCACAAAGACTAGGGCCGCACAACTCAACCCTGGTGTCTAGTACCCATTGGTGAGGATGAAGTTTTCCAATGCACTGCCAGGGTGGTTTCCATTGGGTCCGAATGAGCAGAGTTTTTCCTTCAGGCTTTCAGTACTCTTGGAAAGTTAGTCCCAGGTGCAGAAAGTGCATGGAAGTTCATCATTGTTGGATCGGGTTTGGTGATGAGTCAGCAAATGAACGAGATCTGGTTGTTGAAATTCTCAGAAGCATGAATTTATGACTGTCTGTAAAGTGGTATCCCAGTTCCCCACCTGTGTTTTAAAGGTTAATGCAGGATATAAATCAGTAAGGCTGGAGGTGAGAGAGTATGTTAACAACGTGACTTGCCTGGGTTCCTCTTACTGATGAGTTGGGTTATTCATGTTTGCTGGGGCTTGAGAGCTTTTGTCAAGGCAATCGATTGTGAACTGACGTGCGTGGCTGCAGTAGAGGCATGCCTGAATTTTTCGCTGGTGGGCTCTTTTGATTGGAGTGCGAGGTATCTCACTTCCTTGAAGCTGTATAGGGTCTTCCTCGGGTGCTGGCAGTGTGCAGTTGGAGAAGCTTGGTAGAAGCTCTGGCTGGTCACTACGTTTCCTGCCCAGCTGAATACACTGAGTCATGACAAGGTCTGGGATATTGTCCTTCAGATCTGGGCCACTAACTTCATCCTGAATGGAGTCAGCGAGGTCTTCTGGGAAATGATCACTCTGACTGGATTCATCATAGCCTAGATACTCAGGAAGGAGCTGAAAAGTAGTGTCATCCTGCTGAGAGTCGTTGTCCTCTTTGTCAACCTTAGTATTCTCCAGGGGGTTCATTTCCTCTTTTGTCAGCTCACCAAATACTTCGGAACTCAAGAAGAAATTTCTCACACTGTTTCAACGGAGTAATAGGGTAGGAGGTGATTCTGAGTAACTCTCTATTGTGTCTTCTGGAATGAAATGGGGCTAGGCAGAATTGAGTACCAGAACTGGGTACCAGTGGGCAGAGAGTGGTTTTGCTCTGTGATCAGAGGGACAGCGTCATGAGTAAGTAGCCAAAGCTGTTAGCTATTAGGTCACGAGTGTATGCTGAGAGCTCAGAAATGCTCAGAACTCTTATCCACCGTTCAATGTTGCCTCCTCTTTAGGAAAATGACAATATTATCCCCATTTAGAAGAAATGAATTACCTGAAGACACACAGAAGATTTGGAATTAGGAAGATAAAGGAAACAGTTATAGTAGATTACTTTCATCATTCCTTTGATAATATAGGGGCATTTTGCCCTCAGACTGAGCCTATGGTTCTAAATTTCTTTTCTTTATAAGAGACTCAAACAAGTTTACAATCCAAACTGATCTTAGAAATCATCCAGACCACATTCATAATTTCACAGAGAAGAAAAACAGGCTCAGAGAGGTAAAAATGTTTACCCAAGAACACACAACCAGTTAATATCAGAGGTGTCGTGTTCATCAGGACTGCTGTCCAAAACAGCACTTCCTCTGGGACTCCAAAAGTGCTTACATTACTTTGGCATAATGACAGTTCTTGGCCCTGGCTACGCCAAAAACTCAGGGAACCAGTAACTTTGGCATCTCTAGGGAGGTTGTTGGAAGTATAGACCCTGAGACCCCATCCCACACCTACTGGATGAGTATTCCATTTTAACAAGTTTCTCTAGGTGATTTGAGTGTTCACTGATGTTTGAAAAGTGCTGCTCTAGAGAACACTCAGTCAGAAATGGAATACTTACTCGTTGAACTCGATCCTCAGTGCTCCAACCATAGTCTGCAGTGCTGTGGGGATCTGATTACTGCACTGGTTGTTAATGTATTTTTTCTGGCTTTCTAGTCTGTCTCTGAGGTCACAGCCGTTGCCATGGAGATGATTAAGACATCACAGGCAAGATGAAGAGGTGAGATTGAGAACCTAGGCAACAAGAACAAAATATTCTTAAAGCATAAAGTTCAAAATGTTCAGTTTCCCCTGCATTGATAACAGGAGTTAAGAAACCAGGAGATGCTTAAAAACACACCCCAACCATTTGTATATTGGTTGAACTTTTCTGATACATATTTAATTCCCCATATTGTCCTTTCCTTGTGCTATGTAGCTTCTAGATTGTCCCTTTGTGGGCAAAATATGTGTATCACTGAATGCAAGATTTGATGCCCTAAGTTTTATTTGATGGCACCTCCTCTCTAGACCCATAGAAGGTATTATTGGAAGAATTAATTAATTAAACTTTGCTGGCAGAAACTTGGGCTGGAACTGGCCCAAATCATCAGTTGGATGATTTGGCTGAAGACTTGTTTGCTACTCAGTTTTCTCTTTTATGTATTAAGAATGACTATTTTGTCTACCTAAAAGGGGTGTTGCGATGAAACAATGAATGTTGTTGGTAATGAAACAACAATGGTGTTGTTAATGAAACAATAGATAGGTGCTCTGAGTAGCAACAAAAAAATGAGTGATTTTCTTCCAAGTTTGTCCCAATGTACGTCTGCAATGCCAATGGTGAGACTCTTCCCTCACTGCATAATACTGAAGTAGGAAGAAACTGTCATACATCCTTTCCTCTTTAACGTATCTCACCTACCTATTTTCCTATTTACCTTTCAGAGCTCTTTCACTTTCCAGGACCATCCATGAGTTTCTTACTGCCTACCCAGCTAGGTGTCAACTAATAAAAGATGTTAATTAATTATTGATGGTTAACGATTGACCTTTATCAAGGCATTCCGTTTTCCCCCTCTAATTCAATGTGCATAAGAATCTTCTTGGTCCCAGTCTCTAGCAATGTTGATTCAGTGAGTCTGGAGTGGATATCTGGAACCTGTACCACTTGCGTAGCAGACTTCTTTAGCTGGTGAAAGTGAAAGTGAAGTCGCTCAGTCGTGTCCGACTCTTTGCGATCCCATGGACTGTAGCCTATCAGGCTCCTCCATCCATGGGATTTTCCAGGCAAGCGTGCTGGAGTGGATTGCCGTTTCCTTCTCCAGGGGATCTTCCCGACCCAGGAATCGAACCGGGGTCTCCTGCACTGCAGGCAGATGCTTTACCGTCTGAGCCACCAGGGAAGCTCTAAAAGCCATAGACACAAACATCATGGAATAAAGCCATATTAGTGCATCTCAGAGAAGCAGGGATGGGGAGATGACATTTCAAAGAAGTAGGGATGGGGAGATGACATTTGTAGGTAGGAGGTTGACCCTGGAATGACATGAAATAGGTGGTAGCCTATTCTACCTCCATATAGAGCTCACAAAGAGCCCTCACTGTCCTTAAGAACTGGTCATCTCTCCCTGATAGTAGAGAGCAAGAGTTCAGCACGGAGGTTCTCGAGTTTTACTGACCTGGGTGCAAACCCTGGCTTTCCAAAACCTGAGTGGCTCTGGACAAGTTATTTAACCTCTCTGATAATCAGGTGCAAAATTTAAAATGGAGATGATTTTAATGCCTGCCTCATGGTGTCATGAGGATTTAATGAGATGAAAAGAGATTAGCTAAGCTCCATGCAGATGGCAAATGCTCCATAAATGTTAGCTCTCAGTATTCTAGATCCATAGTTTGTGTGTTAGAATTTATTAGATTATGTGCCCAGTGGTAGCTCCCCAGCCTTGAAGCAGTACAGATGCCTGCCTCTGCCACTAGCAAGTGGGGGCTGGGCAGGGAGGCGTGGGCTGCATTGCTTAGAGTAAGGACTGGGCCTGAATGCCCTAAGGGAAATCAGAGGGAAGTAACTTTGACTAGCAAACCAGTCTGTGAGATAGCTACCACGTGAAAAGCCCTAACCTAAAACAATGCCAGGCCTGCTCACAGAACAAAGGACTGAACAGAGATAGCTGGCTGCAGACCATCCCCCTCCGGTGATAGGCAGCCAGAGCCCGAAGGGGGCAATTGCAGCCCCAGCGAGGCATTATTTCCAAAACTGCAAGCAGGCTTCTTTGCTAACTAAGACTTCTTGGGATTCTGGACAGTCAACATCCATCTGAAAAGGTGCACCAGTTGTACACCTAGAAAACTGAGTGGCAGCGACGGGGGAGGTGATAAGTCACAGTGACCACGCTCGCCAAATAACTCATCACCTGAAATGCTCGGACCTGGTAAGGGCACAAAATGCAGGCCCAACAGAGTCTGTGCTTCTGAGGACTACCCGAGTGCCTGAACCTGAGCGGCTTAGACCTGGGAGGTGCATGCAGCCCAGGGCTGGCCTTGGACAGTTCCTGGCAGAGCAACCTAGAGCCTGAGCAGTGTAGGTAGGGAGGGCACACGCACTATGAGTGGGGGCAGGACCAATGTGGCTGAGACACTGCGAGCACACGCCAGTATTATTTATTTGCAGTGTCCCTCCCCCCCCATCCACAGCACAACTGAACAAGTGAGCTTAAAAAGTGTCCAGCACCGCCCCCTTGTGTCGGGGAGGAAATTAGACACTGAAGAGAACAGCAAACAGAAGAAGCTGAAACAGAGGGAACCGCCTTGGAAGTGACAGGTGCAATAGATTAAAACCCTGTCGTTAGTACCGACTGCATAGGAAGGGGTTATGCTGCTGCTGCCGCTGCTGCTGCTGCTGCTGTGTTGCTTTAGTCTTGTCCGACTCTGTGCGACCCCATAGACGGCAGCCCACCAGGCTCCCCCTTTCCTGGGACTCTCCAGGCAAGAACACTGGAGTGGGTTCCCATTTCCTTCTCCAATGCATGAAAGTGAAAAGTGAAAGTGAAGTCGCTCAGTCCTGTCAAACTCCTCGTGACCTCATGTACTGCAGCCTACCAGGCTCCTCCGTCCATGGGCTTTTCCAGGCAAGAGTACTAGAGTGGGGTGCCATTGCCTTCTCTGAGGAAGGGGCCTATACATCTTGAGAAATATAAGCTGGACCAAAGAACTATTCGAAAATGAACTGACCCCACACTGCCTGAAACACCACCAGAGAAAGTCTTAGATATATTTTACTATTTTTACTATCATTCTTTTTAAATTATTTTTTAATTTTTAAGTCCTCTATTACTCCTTTAATTTTTATTTGATTTTTATTTAATTTTAATTTTAATTTTATTTAATTTTATTACTCCTTTAATTTAATTTCATTTTATTTTTACTTTGCAAAAAGAGACCCTATTTTTTAAAGCTTACTTCATATATTATAATTTTTGTGACTTTATTTTTTTCTTTTCTTTAATATTGTATTTTTGAAAATTCAACCTCTACTCTAGATTTTTAATCTTTGCTTTTGATATTTGTTATCAATTTTGTACCTTTAAGAACCCAATCTTCAGTACCCATTTTTCCTTGGGAGCAAGATTACTGGCTTAACTGCTCTCTCCCCTTTGGACTCTCCTTTTGCTCCACCAGCTGGCCTCTATCTCCTCCCCTGCCCCTTCTCTTCTCTACCCAACTCTGTGAATCTCCTTGTGTGTTCCAGATGGTAGAGAACACTTAGGGAACTGATTACTGGCGGGATCTGTCTCTCTCCTTTTGATTCTCCCCTTTATCCTCCTAGCCACATCTGTCTCCTTCCATCCCCTTCTCTTCTCTGTATAACTCCATGAACATCTCTGAGTGGTGCAGACTGTGGAGTGCACATAAGGAAGTGATTACTGGCTAGCTTGCTCTCTCCTCTTTTGATTCCACCTCATCTCATTTGGGTCGCCTCTAATGCCCTCCTCCCTCTTCTCTTCTCCATGTCACTCTGTGAACCTCTCTGGGTGTCCTCACTGTGGAGAAACTTTTCATTTTAATGAAGATATTTTATCAATGGTGCTGTATAGATGGACAAGTCTTGAGGCTACTGTAAAAATAAGACTGAAAACCAGAAGCAGGGGGCTTAAGTCCAAATCCTGAGAACACCAGAGAACTCCTGACTCCAGGGAACATTAATCGACAGGAGCTCATCAAATGCCTCCATACCTAAACTCAAACCAAACATCACCCAAGGGCCAACAAGTTCCAGAACAAGACATACCTCACAAATTCTCCAGCAACACACAAACACAGCCCTGAGCTTCAATATACAGGCTGTCCAAAGTCACTCCAAATCCACTGACATCTCATAACTCATTACTGGACACTTCACTGTAGTCCAGAGAGAATAAATCCAGCTCCACCCACCAGCACACTGACACAAGCTTCCTTAACCAGAAAACCTTGACAAGCCACCCATACAACCCCACCAACATCAAGGAAACTTCACAATAAAGAGAACTCCACAAACTGCCAGAATACAGAAAGGCCACCCCAAACACAGCAATATAAGCAAGATGAAGAGACAAATACTCAGCAGGTAAAGGAATAGGATAAATGCCCACCAAAACCAAACAAAAGAGGAAGAGATAAGGAATCTACCTGATAAAGAATTCTGAATAATGATAGTGAAAATGATCCAAAATCTTGAAATCAAAATGGAATCACAGATAAATAGCCTGGAGACAAGGATTGAAAAGATGCAAGAAAGGTTTAACAAGGACCTAGAAGAAATAAAAAGAGTCAATATATAATGAATAATGCAATAAATGAGATCGAAAACACTCTGGAGGGAACAAATAGTAGAATAACAGAGGCAGAAGTTAAGATTAGTGAAGTAGAAGATAGAATGGTAGAAATAAATGAATCAGAGAGGAAAAAGAAAAACGAATTAAAAGAAATGAGGACAACCTCAGAGACCTCTGGGACAATGTTAAGCACCCCAATATTGAATCATAGGAGTCCCAGAAGAAGAAGACAAAAGAAAGACCATGAGAAAATACTTGAGGAGATAATAGATGAAAACTTCCTTAAAATGGGAAAAGAAATAATTAACCAAGTCCAAGAAACCCAGAGAGTCCCAAACAGGATAAACCTAAGGCACAAGACATATATTAATCAAATTAACAAAGATCAAACACAAAGAACAAATATTAAAAGCAGCAAGGGGAAAAACAACAAATAACACACAAGGGGATTCCCATAAAAATAACAGCTGATCTTTCAAGAGAAACTCTTCAGGCCAGGAGGGAATGACAGGACATACTTAAAGCAATGAAAGAAAATAACCTACAGCCCAGATTACTGTACCCAGCAAGGATCTCATTCAAATATGAAGGAGAAATCAAAACTTTACAGACAAGCAAAAGCTGAGAGAATTCAGCACCACCAAACCAGCTCTCCAACAAATGCTAAAGGATATTCTCTAGACAGGAAACACAGAAAGAGTGTATAAACTCAAACCCCAAACAATAAAATAAATGGCATCGGGATCATACTTATCAATAATTACCTTAAACATAAATGGGTTGAATGCCCCAAGCAAAAGACAAAGACTGGCTGAACGGATACAAAAACAAAACCCCCTATATATGTTGTCCCCAAGAGACCCACCTCAAAACAGGGGACACATACAGACTGAAAGTGAGGGGGCTGGAAAACGATATTCCACGCATATAGAGACCAAAAGAAAGCAGGAATAGCAATACTGTACCAGATAAAATAGACTTTAAAACAAAGGCTGTGAAAAGAGACAAAGAAGGACACTATATAATGATCAAAGGATCCATCCAAGAAGAAGTCATAACAGTTATAAATATATATGCACCCAACATAGGACCACCACTATATGTAAGACAAATGCTAACAAGTATGAAAGGGGAAATTAACAACATCACAGTAATAGTGGGAGACTTTAATACCCCACTCACACCTATGGATAAATCAACTAAACAGAAAATTAACAAGGAAACACAAGCTTTAAATGATACAATAGACCAGTGAGACCTAATTGATATCTATAGGACATTTCACCCCAAAACAATAAATTTCACCTTTTTCTCAAGTGCACACAGAACCTTCTCCAGGATACATCACATCCTGGGCCATAAATATAGCCTTGGTAAATTAAAAAAAAAAATTGAAATCATTCCAAGCATCTTTTCTGACCACAATGCAGTAAGATTAGATGTCAACTTCAGGAGAAAAACTATTAATTAAAAATTCCAACACATCGAAGTTGAAAAACACGCTGCTAAATAACAAACAAATCACAGAAGAAATCAAAAAAGAAATCAAAATATGCATAGAAATGAATGAAAATGAAAACACAACAACCAAATCCTGTGGGACACTGTAAAACAGTACTAAGGGGGAAGGTTCATAGCAATACAGGCATACCTCAAGAAACATGAAAAAAGTCAAATAAATAACCTAACTCTACACCTAAAACAACTAGAAAAGGAAGAAATGAAGAACCCCAGGGTTAGTAGAAGGAAAGAAATCTTAAAAATTAGGGCAGGAATAAATGCAAAAGAAACAAAAGCGAACATAGCAAAAATCAACAAAGCCAAAAGCTGGTTCTTTGAGAGGATAAATAAAATTAAACAAACCATTAGCCAGACTCATCAAGAAAAAAGGGAGAAAAAATCAAATCAATAAAATTAGAAATGAAAATGGAGAGATCACAAGAGACAACACAGAAATACAAAGGATCATAAGAGACTACTATCAGCAATTATATGCCAATAAAATGGACAACTTGGAAGAAATGGACAAATTCTTAGAAAAGTACAACTTTCTACAACTGAACCAGAAAGAAATAGAAAATCTTAACAGACCCATCACAAGCATGGAAATTGAAACTATAATCAGAAATCTTCCAGCAAACAAAAGCCCAGGTCCAGACGGCTTCACAGCTGAATTCTACCAAAAATTTTGAGAAGAGCTAACACATATCCTACTCAAACGCCTCCAGAAATTTGAAGAGGAAGGTAAACTTCCAAACTCATTCTATGAGGCCACCATCACTCTAATACCAAAACCTGACAAAGATTCCACACAAGAAAGAAAACTACAGGCCAATATCACTGATGAACATAGATGCAAAAATCCTTAACAAAATTCTAGCAATCAGAATCCAGCAACACATTAAAAAGATCATACACCATGACCAAGTGGGCTTTATCCCAGGGATGCAAGGATTTTTCAATATCCACAAGTCAAGCAATGTAATACACCACATTAACAAATTGAAAAATAAAAGCCATATGATTATCTGGATGCTTGGGGCTGGTGCACTGAGACGACCCAAAGGGATGTTTCCGGAAGGGAGGAAGGAGCAGGTTTCAGGATGGGGAACACGTGTATAACCTGTGGTGGATACATGTTGATGTATGGCAAAACCAATACAATATTCTAAAGTAATTAACCTCCAATTAAAACAAATAAATTTATATTTAAAATTAAAAAAATAGATGCAGAGAAAGCCTTTGACAAAATTCAGCATCCATTTATGATAACAACTCTCTGGAAAGCAGGAATAGAAGGAACATACCTCAATATAATAAAAGCTATATATGGCAAACCCACAGCAAACATTATCCTCAATGGTGAAAAATTGAAATCATTTCCCCTAAAGTCAGGAACAAGACAAGGGTGCCCACTCTCACCAAGAATATTCAACATAGTTTTGGAAGTTTTGGCCACAGCAATCAGAGCAGAAAAAGAAATAAAAGGAAACCAAATTGGAAAAGAAGAATTAAAACTCTTACTGTTTGGAGATGACATGATCTTCTACATAGAAAACCCTAAAGACTCACCAGAAAATTACTAGAGCTAATCAATGAATACAGTAATGTTGCAGGATATAAAATCAACACACAGAAATCCCTTGCATTCCTATATACTAACAATGAGAAAACAGAAAAGAGAAATTAACGAAACAATTCCATTCACCATTGCAACAAAAAGAATAAAACATTTAGGAATATATCTACCTAAAGAAAATAAGACCTATATATAGAAAACAATAAAACACTGGTGAAAGAAATCAAAGAAGACACTAATAGATGGAGAAATATACCATGTTCATGGATCAGAAGAATCAATATAGTGAAAATGAGTATACCACCCAAAGCAATCCATTGATTCAATGCAATCCCTATCAAGCTACCAATGGTATTTTTCACAGAGCAAGAAAAATAATTTCACAATTTGTATGGAAATACAAAAACCTCGAATAGCCAAGGCAATCCTGTGAGGGAAGAATGGAACTGGAGGAATCAACCTGCCTGACTTCAGGCTCCACTACAAAGCCACAGTCATCAAGACAGCATGGTACTGGCACAAAGACAGAAATATAGATCAATGGAACAAAATAGAAAGCCCAGAGATAAATTCACACACCTATGGACACCTTATCTTTGAAAAAGGAGGCAAGAATATACAATGGATTAAAGACAATCTCTTTAACAAGTGGTGCTGGGAAAACTGGTCAACCACTTGTAAAAGAATGAAACTAGAACACTTTCTAACACCATACCCAGAAAATAAACTCAAAATGTATTAAAGATTTAAGTGTAAGACCAGAAACTATAAAATTCCTAGAGAAGAACGTAGGCAAAACACTCTCCAACATATATCACAGCAGGATCCTCTATGACCAACCTCCTAAAATATTGGAAAGGAAAGCAAAAATAAACAAATGGGACCTAATTAAACTTTAAAGCTTCTGCACAACAAAGGAAACTATAAGCAAGGTGAAAATACAACCTTCATAATGGGAGAAAATAATAGCAAATGAAGCAGCTGACAAATAACTAATCTCACAAATACACAAGCAACTCCTACAGCTCAATTGCAGAAAAATAAAGGACCCAATCAAAAAATGGCCCAAACAACTAAACAGACATTTCTCAAAAGAAGACATACAGATGGCTAACAAACATATGAAAAGATGCTCAACATCAGTCATTATCAGAGAAATGCAAATTAAAACCAGAATGAGGTACCATTTCATGCCAGTCAGAATGGCTGCGATCTAAAAGTCTACAAACAATAAATGCTGGAGAGGGTGTGGAGAAAAGGGAACTCTCTTACACTGTTGGTGGGAATGCAAACTAGTACAACCACTATGGGGAATAGTGTGAAGATTCCTTAAAAAACTGGAAATAGAACTGCCTTATGACCCAGCAATCTCACTGCTGGGCATACACACTGAGGAAACCAGAATTGAAAGAGACATGTGTACCCCAATCTTCATCACAGCACTGTTTATAATAGCCAGGACATGGAAGCAACCTAGTTGTCCATTAGCAGACAAATGGATAAGAAAGCTGTGGTGCACATACACAATGGAGTATTACTCAGCCATTAAAAAGAATACATTTGAATCAGTTATAATGAGGTGGATGAAACTGGAGCCTATTATACAGAGTGAAGTAAGCCAGAAAGAAAAACATCTATGCAGTATACTAATGCATATATACGGAATTTAGAAAGATGGTAATGATAACCCTGTATGCGAAACAGCAAAAGAGACACAGATGTATACAACAGTCCTTTGGACTCTGTGGGAGAGGGAGAGGGTAGGATGATTTGGGAGAATGGCATTGAAACATGTATAATATCACATATGAAACAAATAGCTAGTCCAGGTTTGATGCATGATACAGGATGCTTGGGGGCTGGTGCACTGGGATGACTCTGGGATGGTACAGGGAGGTGGGAGGGGGCCTCAGGATGGGGAACACGTGTATACCCGTGGCAGATTAATGTTGATGTATGGAAAAACCAATACAATATTGTAAAGTAATTAGCCTCCAATTAAAATTAAGAAGTTTATATTAAAAAAACAGAGATAATATATATGAAATTTAGAAATATTGTAATGATAACCTTACGAGTGAGACAGCAAAAGACACTGATGTATAGAACAGTCTTTTGGACTCTGTAGGAGAAGGCGAGGGTGGGATGATTTGAGAAAATAGCATTGAAACATGAATATTATCAACTGTAAAACAGATTAGCAGTTCACGTTTAATGCATGAACAGGGTGCTCAGGGCTGGTGCACTGAGATGACCCAAGGGATGGGATGGGAGCGAGGTCGGAGGGGGTTCAGGATGGTGAACACATGTACACCCATGGCTGATTCATGTCAATTTATGGCAAAAGCCACTACAGGATTGTAAATTAATTAGCCTCCAAATAAAATAAATAAATTAAAAAATAAACAAATAGAAAGCACAGACTACTTTGCAAACAAAGTTCCATCAAGTAAAGGCTATGGTTTTTCCACTAGTCATGTATGGATGTGACAGTTGGATTATAAAAAAGTTGAGCACCGAATAATTGATGCTTTTGAACTGTGGTGTTGGAGAATAATCTTGAGAGTGACTTGAACAGCAAGGGGAGATCCAGCCAGTCCATCCTAATGGAAATTTGTCCTGAATGTTCATTGGAAGGACTGATGCTGAAGCTGAAGCTCCAATATTTTGGCCACCTGATGCAAAGAACTGACTCATTTGAAAAGACCCTGATGCTGGAAAAGATTGAAGATGGGAGGAGAAGGGGACCACAGAGGATGAGATGGATGGATGGCATCACTGACACAATGGACATGAGTTTGCATAAACTCTGTGAGTTGTTGATGGACAGGGAGGCCTGGCATGATGCAGTCCATGGGGTCACAAAGAATCAGACACAACTGAGCAACTGAACTAAACATTAAATACAGATTCCTAGGCCTCCTGATAACCCTTGTGAATCATGATATCTTATCTTGATAAACTTTGAGAAACCTCTCCTTTCATTATGCAGATTCAGAAACTGACCCAGAGAGACAAAGTAACTTGCCCAAGTTTGTCAATACAGATGGTGGCAGAGCTGGGGTCACAGCCAAGTCTTCAAATAATTCCAAACAGTATGCCCCTGTGGTTACTTTATGAGGGTTATTTGTGTATCAGTTTGGTTCCTATGGGCTTCCCTGGTAGCTCAGATGGTAAAGCATCTGCCTAAAAGGCAGGAGAGCCAGGTTTGATCCTGGGTCAGGAAGATCTCCTATAGAAGGGAATGGTTACCCACTCTAGTATTCTTGCCTAGAGAATTCCATGGACAGAGGAGTCTGGCAGACTATAGCCCACGGGGTCGCAAAAGTTGGACACAACTGAATGAATAATGCATTCACTTTTAGCTCCTATACGGCACCCCTTAGAATATCTGGAGACCAAGAGTAAGAATGCAACTACTCTCATAGCAGAGTAGTCGCATAACCCTAGTTCAAAGTGTCTCCTCCAGTTGGTTATGTAGAACAGCTTGAAAATATAACAGGGTGAGGTCTCAAAGGTCTCTTAAATGCAGCAGCTTACAGCAGGTCCTTCTCCAAAAGGAGTCTCAGCAAACCCCAGAGTGTGCAATTTTTTATCTGGGGACTCTCTTAACTATGGCTTAGAGTCAAACTGAAGACAAATACCAGAGTGACCTGAAATAGTTCAGTAAGCCTATTTTCATGCAGTTGTTTTTGGAGTTGATACTCATACTGATTAAGGAAAAGTTTAAGCATGTGTAGTTTTCTATCAGACCTGATCCAGGCTCAGAAGTTGGATCCCTCAAGCCTGTTCCTTTGAGTTATGAGCTCTGTTTCCACTTCATCTCCAGAAGGCTGTGGTCTGGAACTCTGCCAGACTGACAGCTGACTCCTGAGGATCTGTTGGGACAATGCAATAGAAGGCCATAGACTCCTGAAAGGAGAGCAATTTCCGAAATGATATGGCAAGGTAGGTTTTTGGAGAGTTTAGGCAGTTGCCATTGACAACAGTGCCATTGTATGATTTGCACTTGGGTTAATGCTTACAGTTTTAGCAAGTGTTTCACCAGTGCCACATTAATTAGGAAAAAATTAAATGATTTGTCATTTTGAATACATAATTCTGTAAAGAAACTGGAGACCTTAACAGATATTCTAGAATTTCTGAGGATAGAGAGGGCAGAAAGCAGTGACAGAGAAAGAAAAGTAAAAATTGCACATCTCCCCAAAAGAGTGTGGTAGAGGTGCACAAACACTTATCTACCATTCTGAAATGAATGCTGTTACAACAGAAGCTACTTTTTTTTTTTTTAAATTAATTTGGTACCAAAACTCATTTGGCACAAAACTAACCTGACCTGAACTAACATGAACTTAGTCCTACAATATTTAGACATTTTTCTTGCAGAAATGTTAAAGGATAAATTATGAGATGTTTTCCCAGACACTATTGGGAGTGTTATATAATAAACAGTACATACTCTGTGTTACATTCTAAAATCTGAAAATAATTTAAATTCTAAAACACAGACTATGGACCTAGAATAATGATAGCTAACATTTATGGAGCATTTGCCATCTGCATGGAGCTTAGCTAATCTCTTTTCATCTCATTAAATCCTCATGACACCATGAGGCAGGCATTAAAATCATCTCCATTTTAAATTTTGCACCTGATTATCAGAGAGGTTAAATAACTTGTCCAGAGCCACTCAGGTTTTGGAAAGCCAGGGTTTGCACCCAGGTCAGTAAAACTCGAGAACCTCCGTGCTGAACTCTTGCTCTCTACTATCAGGGAGAGATGACCAGTTCTTAAGGACAGTGAGGGCTCTTTGTGAGCTCTATATGGAGGTAGAATAGGCTACCACCTATTTCATGTCATTCCAGGGTCAACCTCCTACCTACAAATGTCATCTCCCCATCCCTACTTCTTTGAAATGTCATCTCCCCATCCCTGCTTCTCTGAGATGCACTAATATGGCTTTATTCCATGATGTTTGTGTCTATGGCTTTTAGAGCTTCCCTGGTGGCTCAGACGGTAAAGCATCTGCCTGCAGTGCAGGAGACCCCGGTTCGATTCCTGGGTCGGGAAGATCCCCTGGAGAAGGAAACGGCAATCCACTCCAGCACGCTTGCCTGGAAAATCCCATGGATGGAGGAGCCTGATAGGCTACAGTCCATGGGATCGCAAAGAGTCGGACACGACTGAGCGACTTCACTTTCACTTTCACCAGCTAAAGAAGTCTGCTACGCAAGTGGTACAGGTTCCAGATATCCACTCCAGACTCACTGAATCAACATTGCTAGAGACTGGGACCAAGAAGATTCTTATGCACATTGAATTAGAGGGGGAAAACGGAATGCCTTGATAAAGGTCAATCGTTAACCATCAATAATTAATTAACATCTTTTATTAGTTGACACCTAGCTGGGTAGGCAGTAAGAAACTCATGGATGGTCCTGGAAAGTGAAAGAGCTCTGAAAGGTAAATAGGAAAATAGGTAGGTGAGATACGTTAAAGAGGAAAGGATGTATGACAGTTTCTTCCTACTTCAGTATTATGCAGTGAGGGAAGAGTCTCACCATTGGCATTGCAGACGTACATTGGGACAAACTTGGAAGAAAATCACTCATTTTTTTGTTGCTACTCAGAGCACCTATCTATTGTTTCATTAACAACACCATTGTTGTTTCATTACCAACAACATTCATTGTTTCATCGCAACACCCCTTTTAGGTAGACAAAATAGTCATTCTTAATACATAAAAGAGAAAACTGAGTAGCAAACAAGTCTTCAGCCAAATCATCCAACTGATGATTTGGGCCAGTTTCCAGCCCAAGTTTCTGCCAGCAAAGTTTAATTAATTAATTCTTCCAATAATACCTTCTATGGGTCTAGAGAGGAGGTGCCATCAAATAAAACTTAGGGCATCAAATCTTGCATTCAGTGATACACATATTTTGCCCACAAAGGGACAATCTAGAAGCTACATAGCACAAGGAAAGGACAATATGGGGAATTAAATATGTATCAGAAAAGTTCAACCAATATACAAATGGTTGGGGTGTGTTTTTAAGCATCTCCTGGTTTCTTAACTCCTGTTATCAATGCAGGGGAAACTGAACATTTTGAACTTTATGCTTTAAGAATATTTTGTTCTTGTTGCCTAGGTTCTCAATCTCACCTCTTCATCTTGCCTGTGATGTCTTAATCATCTCCATGGCAACGGCTGTGACCTCAGAGACAGACTAGAAAGCCAGAAAAATACATTAACAACCAGTGCAGTAATCAGATCCCCACAGCACTGCAGACTATGGTTGGAGCACTGAGGATCGAGTTCAACGAGTAAGTATTCCATTTCTGACTGAGTGTTCTCTAGAGCAGCACTTTTCAAACATCAGTGAACACTCAAATCACCTAGAGAAACTTGTTAAAATGGAATACTCATCCAGTAGGTGTGGGATGGGGTCTCAGGGTCTATACTTCCAACAACCTCCCTAGAGATGCCAAAGTTACTGGTTCCCTGAGTTTTTGGCGTAGCCAGGGCCAAGAACTGTCATTATGCCAAAGTAATGTAAGCACTTTTGGAGTCCCAGAGGAAGTGCTGTTTTGGACAGCAGTCCTGATGAACACGACACCTCTGATATTAACTGGTTGTGTGTTCTTGGGTAAACATTTTTACCTCTCTGAGCCTGTTTTTCTTCTCTGTGAAATTATGAATGTGGTCTGGATGATTTCTAAGATCAGTTTGGATTGTAAACTTGTTTGAGTCTCTTATAAAGAAAAGAAATTTAGAACCATAGGCTCAGTCTGAGGGCAAAATGCCCCTATATTATCAAAGGAATGATGAAAGTAATCTACTATAACTGTTTCCTTTATCTTCCTAATTCCAAATCTTCTGTGTGTCTTCAGGTAATTCATTTCTTCTAAATGGGGATAATATTGTCATTTTCCTAAAGAGGAGGCAACATTGAACGGTGGATAAGAGTTCTGAGCATTTCTGAGCTCTCAGCATACACTCGTGACCTAATAGCTAACAGCTTTGGCTACTTACTCATGACGCTGTCCCTCTGATCACAGAGCAAAACCACTCTGCCCACTGGTACCCAGTTCTGGTACTCAATTCTGCCTAGCCCCATTTCATTCCAGAAGACACAATAGAGAGTTACTCAGAATCACCTCCTACCCTATTACTCCGTTGAAACAGTGTGAGAAATTTCTTCTTGAGTTCCGAAGTATTTGGTGAGCTGACAAAAGAGGAAATGAACCCCCTGGAGAATACTAAGGTTGACAAAGAGGACAACGACTCTCAGCAGGATGACACTACTTTTCAGCTCCTTCCTGAGTATCTAGGCTATGATGAATCCAGTCAGAGTGATCATTTCCCAGAAGACCTCGCTGACTCCATTCAGGATGAAGTTAGTGGCCCAGATCTGAAGGACAATATCCCAGACCTTGTCATGACTCAGTGTATTCAGCTGGGCAGGAAACGTAGTGACCAGCCAGAGCTTCTACCAAGCTTCTCCAACTGCACACTGCCAGCACCCGAGGAAGACCCTATACAGCTTCAAGGAAGTGAGACACCTCGCACTCCAATCAAAAGAGCCCACCAGCGAAAAATTCAGGCATGCCTCTACTGCAGCCACGCACGTCAGTTCACAATCGATTGCCTTGACAAAAGCTCTCAAGCCCCAGCAAACATGAATAACCCAACTCATCAGTAAGAGGAACCCAGGCAAGTCACGTTGTTAACATACTCTCTCACCTCCAGCCTTACTGATTTATATCCTGCATTAACCTTTTAAAACACAGGTGGGGAACTGGGATACCACTTTACAGACAGTCATAAATTCATGCTTCTGAGAATTTCAACAACCAGATCTCGTTCATTTGCTGACTCATCACCAAACCCGATCCAACAATGATGAACTTCCATGCACTTTCTGCACCTGGGACTAACTTTCCAAGAGTACTGAAAGCCTGAAGGAAAAACTCTGCTCATTCGGACCCAGTGGAAACCACCCTGGCAGTGCATTGGAAAACTTCATCCTCACCAATGGGTACTAGACACCAGGGTTGAGTTGTGCGGCCTAGTCTTTGTGCCTACACTTGTCTCCAAGCCGCTCACCCTCACTCTCATGGGTCTGTATGCTAGTTCCTTGTGTGTGTTTTTTTAAGACTCTTGGCTGAAGTCCCAGTTCCATTTTCACATCCTACCAACATCTTCTACTAGAAGCTGAATCCTGATCCACCTGTTGACTAGTTCTACCTTAAAATAAACCAACTTTCATGGAAACACAGTTCTGCCACTGTTTCATATGATACTTTGTTTTATTACTAGTTAAATGCTTCTGCTGGCCCAACCACCTGAAACTTTTGCTACTGACAGACTAGATGGTATTGACCTCCCAGTTATCTGCTTGGAACTTTGGGTACCCTTATTTGAGAACTAGCCCTTCACGTTGGTACATGTTTTTAGCCAAGCCCTAGCCTCCTCCCTATTGCTTCAAACCTACTTCAGGTTCCAGCATGTCTTATGGTCAAGTCAAAATGCTCTAGGATGATGACCTCTGGTAATTATTTAGTGAGAGTTGGAGAATGTGTTACATCATAATGACTATATCTGAAGCACGTCCTTGCTTCCTTATACAGGGGACCTGGCTGACTAAATCTCACTGAAGACTGAGGATCAGGCCCTTCAGTAGTTTCTGACTCTAGAGGCATCAGCATGATCTAGGATCTCTGCCCCTTGATGCTAAGCTCCACCCCTATAGGTAACCTCTGGGGACCCTTTAACTAGCGGAGGATCTTAAAGAGTAGTTAATGGCAGACAATTTTCTGAACCCTCTCATGTTTAAAATCCTGGGGTATAAACATCAATGGGCTTCCCTGTTGGCTCAGACAGTAAAGAATCTTCTTGCAATGTGGGAGATCTTGGTTCGATCCCTGGGTTGGGAAGATCCCCTGGAACAGGGCATGGCAACCCACTCCAGCATTCTTCCCTGGAGAATTCCCATAAACAGAGGAGCCTGAGGGCTACAGACCATGGGGTCGCAAAGAGTTGGTCATGCTAAGCATACAGCACACATACATCAACGACCTCTGTCCGTAAAACTCCTAAAATGAGGGTATGATTTCAAGGTCCACTCAGGACTTGAAGCACCACTGTAGTTTGTCCTAGAAAATTATGGTTTGCAGTACTTTGGCCACCTAATGAGAAGAGTTGACTCACTGGAAAAGACTCTGATGCTGGGAGGGATTGGGGGCAGGAGGAGAAGGGGACGACCGAGGATGTGATGGCTGGATGGCATAACGCACTTGATGGACGTGAGTCCGAGTGAACTCTGGGAGATGGTGATGAGCAGGGAGGCCTGGCATGCTGCCATTCATGGGGTCACAAAGAGTCAGACACGACTGAGCGACTGAACTGACTGAACTGAACTGAAACCCAACTGAGACATTATTACCCTTAGCCTAAAGCACTAACAGAGAGATATTTTCACCTATCAGTGCCTCACTAACCACTGTGCCAATTCTTATTTGTATTTGCAAGGAG
Organism: Nanger dama; assembly: GCA_917880005.1. Taxonomy (NCBI): domain Eukaryota; kingdom Metazoa; phylum Chordata; class Mammalia; order Artiodactyla; family Bovidae; genus Nanger; species Nanger dama. Next base: position 1,720,642 of record CAKJTW010000089.1, read on the forward strand.
TCTGCTTTATCAATAGCTTGCTATATATCCACCTTAGTGCATATGCTCTCACAACAAGGATACCTGAATGCACATATTTCCCCTGTGCTGAGAAATTCCCCAAGTGTATTGGGATTATTTGAGAGCCTCTATCAGGTAGCTCTACTTGAAATTTAAGGGACTCTGGCATTACCTGCAGGTATCCTGATCTAGCACCACCAATTCTGTCATAAAGGACTAACCCAATGGCCTCCAGTCACTTTCCTTACTGACTCCAGTGTGGTCCTGGCATGTTGATAGGAGCATTCAGTTGATGTAACCACCAATCTTTCTTTATCTTAGTGCCACAATTTATCACAGACTTCCCAGGTATCTCCGTGGTAAAGAATCTGCCTACCAAGTAGGAGACATGGGTTCAATCCTGGGTCAGGAAGATGCACTGAAAAGAAATGTCATCCCCTTCCGTATTCTTGCCTAGGAAATCCCAAGGATAGAGGAACCTGGTGGACTACAGTCCATGGGGTCACAAAGAGTTGGACATGACTTAGCAACTAAACATTGACAACAACAATTTATCCTTAATTTTTATGATCTGTTTAGTTCAGTCGTTCAGTCAAGCCCGACCCTCTGCGACCCCATGAACCACAGCACGGCAGGCCTCCCTGTCCATTACCAACTCCCAGAGTCCACCCGAACCCACGTCCATTGTGTCACTGATGCCATCCAACCATCCATCCTCTGTCGTCTCCTTCTCCTCCTGCCCTCAATCTTTCACAGCATCAGGGTCGTTTCAAATGAGTCTGCAATTCACATCACGTGGCCAAAGTATTGGAGTTTCAGCTTCAACATCAGTCCCTCCATTGAACACCCAGGACTGATCTCATTAAGAATGGAATGGTTGGATCTCCTTGTAGTCCAAGAGACTCTCAAGAGTCTTCTCCACCATCACAGTTCAAAAGCATCAATTTTTCGGCGCTCAGCTTTCTTTATAGTCCAGGTGTCACATCCATACATGACTACTGGAAACACTGGAGCCTTGACTAGACGGACCTTTGTTGGCAACGCATTGTCTCTACTTTTAATATGCCATCTAGGTTGGTCATAACTTTCCTTCCAAGGAGCAAGTGTCTTAATTTCATGGCTGTAATCACCATCCGCAGTGATTTCTGGGGCCCAGAAATATAAAGTCAGCCACTGTTTCCCCATTTCTTTGCCATGAAGTGATGGGACCAGATCCCATGATCTTCGTTTTCTGTATGTTGAGCTTTAAGCCAACTTTTTCACCCTTCTCTTTCACTTTCATCACGAGGCTCTTTAGTTCTTCTTCACTTTCTGCCATAAGGGTGGTGTCATCTGCACATCTGAGGTTATTGATATTTCTCCCAGCAATCTTGATACCAGCTTGTGCTTCCTCCAGCCCAGCGTTTCTCATGAGGTACTCTGCGTATACGTTAAATAAGCAGGGTGACAATATACAGCCTTGACATACTCCTTTTCCCATTTGGAACCAGTCTGTTGTTCCTTCTCCAGTTCTAACCGTTGCTTCCTGACCTGCATACAGATTTCTCAAGAGGCAGGTCAGGTGATCTGGTAGTCCCATCTCTTTCAGAATTTTCCACAGTTTGTGGTGATCCACACAGTCAAAGGCTTTGGCAAAGTCAATAATGCAGAAATAGATGTTTTTCTGGAACTCTCTTACTTTTTTGATGATTCATCAGATGTTAGCAATGTGATCTCTAGTTCCTCTGCCTTTCCTACAACCAGCATGAATGAACATCTGAAATTTCCCAGTTCACATATAGCGGAAGCCTGGCTTGGAGAATTTTGTGGATTACTTTAACAGTATGTGAGATGAGTGCAACTGTGTGGTAGTTTGAGCATTCTTTGGCATTTTTTTTCCTTTGGGATTGGAATGAAAACTGACCTTTTCCAGTCCTGTGTCCAGTGCTGAGTTTTCCAAAATTGCTGACATATTGAATGCAGCACGTTCACAGCATCACCTTTTAGGATTTGAAATAGCTCAACTGAAATTCCATCTCCTCCACTAGCTTTGTTCATAGTGATGCTCTCTGAGGCCCACCTGACTTCACATTCCGGGATGTCCCACTCTAGGTGAGTGTGAATGATTATACCTTCGTGATTTACTGGGTCATGAAGATTTTTTTTTTTTGTACAGTTTCTGTGTATTCTTGCCATCTCTTCTTAATATCTTCTGCTTCTCTTAGGTACATCCCATTTCTGTCCTTTATTGAGCCCATCTTTGCATGAAATGTTCCCTTGGTATCTCTAATTTTCTTGAAGAATTTTTATGTTCACATACTTTTGCCATGTAAAATGTCCCTTTATGTTATGCAGACTTTCCAGGTGGCCCTAATGGTAAAGATCCTGCCTGCCAATGCAGGAGCCAAGAGGTGCGAGTTTGATCCTTGGATAAGGACGACCCCTGGAGAGGAAAAAGCAACAGACTCCAGTATTCTTGCCTTGGAGATTCCATGCACACAGGAACCTGGCGGGCTACAGTACACTGGGTCACAAACAGGCAGAGATGACTGAAGAGACTTAGCACACACACACTTTATTTTATGCAGAAGGCTTTCCTTCTGCAGCAACATTACCTTCTTCCCCATATTTCATAGCCTCTAAGAACAGTTACCCATGGGCTAGGAAGTTCAGTTCACCTCCTACTTCTAGAAGCCACTTGTTGAGAATTTCCCAATGCGGGACATCTTGTACTCTATGTGTTGTAATGCAACAGCCAGACTGAGCATATAAAGAGGATTCTAGGTCAATGCTTTCCTGCCCACTAGCTAGTGAGCATTTTGTTTACCACTTCAACAAGCTGTTGTAGTGATACCATCCTCTTCAATTAGCATGAGTTAGCATAAAGTTACATGGATGATTCCTATACCTAAGTGAATTTATCTCAGAGTGCAACTAATTAAAATCTACAGAGAGCAAAAGACATGTACCCTACTCAAAAAAAAAAAAAATGCAGTCTGCAATTGCAAAGACTTGGGGAATCCCAAGGTCCAATCAAGGTTGCAGTTTCAGAGGGGGCAAATGTGCTACATGCTTGATGCAAGCAAGAAAGAAATAATCTAATCATTTTACAACTATGAAGAAGGAATTGGTAACAAGAGAATGGTTTGCATGGGATATTGAAGTAGAAGGGAATAATTAAAGAGTCATAGGGTACAAGTAATCTCTCCAGTGTCAGAGAGGGAACACTAACCCACAGATGATTTGGCAGGTCCATTTACAATGGGACAGAGGCACGGGTCAACCCAATTTGTGCCATTAGCCATTAAGATTGTCAACTAACACCCCTTGACTCTGTATTAAAAAGCAGAGACATTACTTTGCCAACAAAGGTCCACCTAGTCAAGGCTATGGTTTTTTCAGTAGCCATGTATGGATGTGAGAGTTGGACTATAAAGAAAGCTGAATGTCAAAGAATTGATGGTTTTGAACTGTGGTGTTGGAGAAGACTCTTGAGAGTGCCTTGGACTGCAAGGAGATCCAACCAGTCTGTCCTAAAGGAAATCAGTCCTGAATGTTCATTGGAAGGACTGATGCTGAAGCTGAAACTCCAATATTTTGGCCACCTGATGTGAATTGCAGACTCATTTGCAAAGACCCTGATGAGGGGAAAAATCGAAGGCGAGAGGAGAAGTGCAATATAATCAAACTGATTTCAGAGTTGACCATCTGGTGATGCCCATGTGTAGTCTTCTCTTGTGTTGTTGGAAGACTGTTTGCTATGACCAGTGCATTCTCTTGGCAAAACTCTATTAGACTTTGCCCTGCTTCATTCCATATTCCACGACCAAATTTGCCTCTTACCCCAGGTGTTTCTTGACTTCTTACTTTTGCATTCCAGTGCCCTATAATGAAAAGGACATCGTTTGGGGGTGTTAGTTCTAAAGGTCTTGTATGTCTTCATAGAGCCGTTCAACTTCAGTTTCTTTGGCATTACTGGTTGGGGCATTGCCGGAGTCCAGCCCCCGCAGGATCCAGGGGAACCCTCAGAAGAGATGGCATCGGCGAAGAAAATGATTTAGAGAGAGATAAAGAAAGAATGTTGCAGATAAGGAAATAGAGGAGAGAAAGAGGATGCTATTACTTTCTTGACACATAAAGCCAATAAAGTCCCAAGACAAGGGACTTGCTCTGTTCACGTAGGCTGCAGGCACCCTGCTGATCTCCCGAGGGAGTGAAGAGACAGAGCGCCTTCCCATTCAGGTCTTAGAAGCCCAGGTAGATAAATGAAATCAGAGAGCCTCTATGCTCCAATGGATCAGCCTGAAAAAGAGATTGAGAAAGAAAGATAGTGAATGAGAGAGAGAGAGAGAGGAGAGAGAGAGAGAGAGAGAGAGAGAGAGAGAGAAAGAAAAAGAAAGAAAGAAAGAAAGAAAGAAGGGAGGGAGGGAAGGAAGGAAGGAAGAGAGAGAGAGAAAAAGACAGACAGACAGACATGGGGAGAACAAGCTTCTTCGGTGAGCTAGGCCCATAACTTTATTTTGAAAAGGAACATTTATACCTTGACTTGTACATAGTTCAGATCAGTCACTCAGTCGTGTTCGACTTTATGACCCCATGAATTGCAGCAAGCCAGGCCTCCCTGTCCATCACCATCTCTCGGAGTTCACTCAGACTCACGTTGATCGAGTCAGTGATGCCATCTAGTCATCTCATTCTCAGTCGTCCCCTTCTCCACCTGCCCCCAATCCTTCCCAGCATCAGAGTCTTTTCCAATGAGTCAACTCGTCACATGAGGTGGCCAAAGTACTGAAGTTTCTGCTTTAGCATCATTTCTTCCAAAAATATCCCAGGGCTGATCTCCTTTAAAATGGACTGGTTGGATCTCCTTGCAGCCCAAGGGACTCTCAAGAGTCTTCTCCAACACCACAGTTCAAAAGCTTCAATTCTTCAGCACTCAGCCTTCTTCACAGTCCAACTCTCACATCCATACATGACCACAGGAAAACCATCGCCTTGACTAGACGGACCTTAGTTGGCAAAGTAATGTCTCTGCTTTTGAATATACTCTCTAGGTTGGTCATAGCTTTTTTCCAAGGACTAAGCATCTTTTAAGTTCATGGCTGTAGTCATCATCTGCAGTGATTTTGGAGCCCCCCACACCCCCAAAAAGTCTGACACAGTTTCCAATGTTTCTCCATCTATTTCCCATGAAGTGATGGGACTGGATGCCATGATCTTTGTTTTCTGAATGTGGAGCTTTAAATCAACTTTTTAGCTTTCCTCTTTCGCTTTCATCAAGAGGCTTTTAGTTCTTCTTCACTTTCTGCCATAAAGGTGGTATCATCTGCATATCTGAGGTTATTCATATTTCTCCCGGCAATCTTGATTCCAGCTTGTATTTCTTCTAATCCAGCATTTCTCATGATGTACTCTGCATATAAGTTAAATAAACAGAATGTCAGTGTACAGCCTTGACATACTCCTTTTCCTATTTGGAAGCAGTCTCTTGTTCCATGTCCACTTCTAACTGTTGCTTCCTGACCTGCATACAGATTTCTCAAGAGGCAGGTCAGGTGGTCTGGTATTCCCATCTATTTCAGAATTTTCCACAGTTTATTGATATCCACACAGTCAAAGGTTTAGGCATAGTCAATAAAGCAGAAATAGATGTTTTTCTGGAACTCTCTTGCTTTTTCCATGATCCAGCGGATGTTGGCAATTTGATCTCTGGTTCCTCTGCCTTTTCTAAAACCAGCTGGAACATCACGGAGTTCACGGTTCATGTATTGCTTAAGTATGGATTGGAGAATTTTGAGCATTACTTTACTAGCATGTGAGATGAGTGCAATTGTGTGGTAGTTTGAGCATTCTTTCACATTGCCTTTCTTTGGGATTGGTATGAAAACTGAGCTTTTCCAGTTCTGTGGCCACTGCTGAGTTTTCCAAATTTTTGGCATATTGAGTGCAGCACTTTCACAGCATCATCTTTCAGGACTTGAAACAGCTCCACTGGAATTCCATCACCTCCACTAGCTTTGTTCGTAGTGATGCTTTCTGAGGCCCACTTGACTTCACATTCCAAGATGTCTGGCTCTAGATGAGTGATCCCATCATCATGATTATCAGGTCATGAAGATGTTTTTTTGTACAGTTCTTCTTTGTATTCTTGCCACCTCTTTGTAATATCTTCTGCTTCTGTTAGGTCCAGACCATTTTGTCCTTTATCGAGCCCATCTTTGCATGAAATTTTCCCCTGGTATCTCTAATTTTCTTGAAGAGATCTCGAGTCTTTCCCATTGTGCTCTTTCCCTCTATGTCTTTGCATTGATCGCTGAAGAAGGCTTTCTTATCTCTTCTTGCTATTCTTTCGAACTCTGCATTCAGATGGTTAAATCTTTCCGTTTCTCCTTTGCTTTTTGCCTCTCTTCTTTTCACAGCTATTTGTAAGGCCTCTCCAGACAGCCATTTTGCTTTTACGCATTTCTTTTCCTTGGGGATGGTCTTGATCCCTGTCTCTTGTACAGTGTCACGAATCTCATTCCATAGTTCATCAGGCACTCTATCAGATATAGGCTTTTAAATCCATTTCTCACTTCCACTGTATAATCATAAGGGATTTGATTTAGGTCATACCTGAATGGTCTAGCGGGTTTCCCTCCTTTCTTAAATTTGAGTCTGAATTTGGCAATAAGGAGTTCATGACCTGAGCCACAGTCAGCTCCTGGTCTTGTTTTTGTCAACTGTATAGAGCTTCTCCATCTCTCGCTGCAAAGAATATAATCAATCTGAATTTGGTGTTGACCATCTGGTGATGTCCATGTGTAGAGTCTTCTCTTGTGTTGTTGGAAGAGGGTGTTTGCTATGACCAGTGCATTTTCTTGGCAAAACTCTATTAGTCTTTGCCCTGCTTCATTCCGCACTCCAAGGACAAATGTGCCTGTTACTCCAGGTGTTTCTTGACTTCCTACTTTTGCCTATCAGCCCCCTATAATGAAAAGGTCATCTTTTGGGGGTGTTAGTTCTAAAAGGTCTTGTAGGTCTTCATAAAACCGTTCAACTTCAGCTTCTTCAGCGTTACTGGTTGGGGGCATAGACTTGGATAACTGTGATATTGAATGGTTTGCCTAGGGGACGAATAGAGATCATTCTGGCGTTTTTGAGGTTGCATCCAAGTACTGCATTTCGGACTCTTGTTGACCATGATGGCTACTCCATTTCTTCTGAGGGATTCCTGCCCGCAGTAGTAGATATAATGGTCATCTGAGTTCAATTCACCAATTCCACTCCATTTTAGTTTGCTGATGCCTAAAATGTCAACGTTCACCCTTGCCATCTCTTGTTTGACCACTTCCAATTTGCCTTGATTCATGGACCTGACGTTCCAGGTTCCTATGCAATATTGCTCTTTATAGCATTGGATCTTGCTTCTATCACCAGTCACAGCCACAGCTGGGTACTGTTTTTGTTTTAGCTCCATCCCTTCGTTTTTTCTGGAGTTATTTCTCCACTCATCTCCAGTAGCATTTTAGGCACCTAATAACCTGGGGAGTTCCTCTTTTGGTATCCTATCCTTTTGCCATTTTATACTGTTCACAGGGTTCTCAAGGCAAGAATACTGAAGTGGCTTGCCATTCCCTTCTCCAGTGGACCACATTCTGTCAGCCCTCTCCACCATGACCCGCCCAACTTGGGTTGCCCCGCAGGCATGGCTTGGTTTCACTGAGTTAGACAAAGCCGTGGTCCTAGTGTGATTAGATTGACTAGTTTTCTGTGAGTATGGTTTCAGTGTGTCTGCCCTCTGATGGCCTCTTGCAATACCTACCATCCTACTTGGGTTTCTCTTACCTTGGGCGTGGGGTATCTCTTCACGGCTGCTCCAGCAAAGCACAGCTGCTGCTCCTTACCTTGCACAAGGGGTATCTCCTTACCACCACCGTTCCTGACCTTCAATGTTGGATAGCTCCTCTAGGCCCTCCCGCGCCTGCGCAGCCAGGGTTCCTTGGGTTGCATCTCCCGGCTGCCAGCCCAGCCCTCGGGCATGAGTGGCTCCTCCCAGGCTCCTCCCGGCCACCTCCCTGGCCTCGGCCTCGAGGTGGCTCCTCCGGGTCACTGCCCTTGGCCTCCGGCGCAAGGTGGCTTTTCCCGGCCGCCCCTGACCTCGGACTCTAGCACCATATCGTCTATAACCTTGATAGCCATCACTGAAACAAAATAGAGAATTTAAGATATACCAGCACCTTGGCAAAATCTAACACCTCATGCCCTTGGGAGAGCTCTGGAAGCACGTGTTACATCTGTAAAGCCTTCTACGTTGATGGTCATGCTTTCTTACCTCACTGTGAATATTCAGGTTTCATCTGGCCAGGAAAATGGAATAACATTCAATGGACTATAATGTCATGAATCTTTAGTGTCACCTTTGTACAAAGGTCACCGCCCATACTTTACAAGCAAAAGTCCTGGAAGTGAGTTATACCATTTAGTAGAATCAGCAGAACTAACTTGTTGTCTGGACCACACTTTCCAGTCATTGATTGCCTTTATAATTTTGAATAGTCATGCACTAAATTATTGGAATTGCTTCCGGTTTTGACTTTATTCTGCAGTCTGTTAGAACCCGCTTCCTGCTCACTGATTTCTAGTATATACCTCACATGGAACTGGTTCTGTTATATCTCCATCTCAGTGATAAGCCAACTGTGACTGTGTTTCACCCACCTCATTCACTTTCACCTGGAAAACCCTGGAGAATTTTTAGCTTTCCTATGAGTAGAAGACTCATCCCCTTTGGGCATAAAATCTGGCTTTGTGTGCATCTAGAGAAAGGGAATTAATAACTGGTTTATGTCAGACACTGTGCTCAGTACTGTGTGAATGATACTCTTTGAATTTCACATTACTTAAAAATAGAATATGTGTTTCTGGTCTTTAATGATTACTATCTTATGGGAAAGTTGTCATTTTTCCATTTAAATATGATATTATGAAAGTTCAGAGTAGTGAACTAGTTCACTCTAAATTCACACATTGTTAGTAAGTGGCAGGACTAGTCTTAAAAGTAGTATTTTGTTTCTGGCAGAACTGATCTCTTAGAGAGGAGAGAAACTCTCTTAAGTCAAACCCTTCATGACCAGCCTAACTGATCATATTACCCCTCCCAAATCCACTCAGTAGAGATAGGACTCTAGTAACTGGTATTCACACAGTGACTGGTTGAAATGCATTCTGGACAACAATCTATAAAAGAACCACATAAGAAGTCAATGCCTGCCAGAACTTTGAGTTTTTATTTGTGTTTCTAATAATTGTATAAAATTCCTTGGGAAACCTGGACATACACTGTGTCTGCTTTATCATACTGGATAAATTCTTGCTTTTTCAGTCAGAATTCTATCAAAAGTTTCTAGCTATCATAACATCATTCAAAACTATACAGTCATTTTGAATAATAGTTCAGTGATATTTACAATGCTAAGAGAGAACAAAGACTTTGAAATTTTCTGATAGTTTTTACCTGCCATTGTCATATGAATATTAAAATTAAAACAAGAGTTTGGTAGCTTCTGACACTAGTTAGTTGGCCATTTAATTTTGAGTTCTGCCCCATTTTATGAACCTCTGGGAATGTCCAGGTAAGGAATATCTCTCTGAGGAGAATTTGTGGGAAGATATCCATGTTCTCTTTTACCTTAACCATGAGGTTAGCAAGAACTGGTGTGGGTTGCCATGTCCTCCTTCAGGAAATCTTCCCAACTCAGGGATTGACTCACATCTCCTGTGTCTTCTGCATTGCGGGTGAATTCTTTACCACTGAGCCATAAGGGGAAGATCTCTTGGAGTAAGAAATGGCAGTACACTCTGGTATTCTTGCCTGGAGAACTCCATGGAGAGAAGGGGCTGTAGGCACATTCCATGGGGTTACAAAGAGTCAAACACTACTGAGCATGCACACACTAGCAAAAACTATCACACATCATGTTACCTTAGTAACCCATGACAAGTCTGTCATTTATGTACCCTTTTTAACATGTTTTTAGCCTGTGTCTCTAATCCTTCATGGGTGCAACAGATACCACTGGCTTACTATCTGTAATTTATGTCAGAATTCCCCTTACTTCCATTAGCTTCATCCAGGTATAATTAAAGTCATTCCCCTTCCCATTCAATTGTTTTAGGATATGAAAGAGTCTGTCTTGATGCTGATCACTTCACACATGATTTTAGAGGCTTCAATTAATGATAGTCACTGTGTGCTTGTTATCACTGAGTACATGATTTATTGGTGTGATCCTTACAGTAACACTAGCAGTATTTGCATTTTACAGGTGAAAACAAGTAAATTCATGATGTTTAAGTAATTTGTCCAAAGACTGAAGTTAATAAGTCATGGAGCCAGGATTCATCTCCAGGTCTAGCTAACAGAAAAAAACATCTATTCAACTACTATGCTAACTGTCACTCCAGTATTTACATTCCAGGCTCTTAAGCCTTAGTCTTTTATGCAGGCCAGTAATCTCTTCAGCACACTCCTTCCAAATCTTCTCTATCCTCACTGCTTCAGTGAAAAATTATCATTCTACACTTATGCAGATTCCTTGTATGGGCACAAAATAAATCTGAACAGCATTTTGTTTTTTGTTATTAAAACCTTTTAAAATAATATGCAGTAATCTTTTGGTCTTTTGAACTTTCATCAGTATTTTGAGTCACTATAGGCATTTTCCTTATTGCTGCTGTTTTCTTTCCTGAGATGTAACTGATGACATAAATCCTATTACCCTAAAAATGTAGTTGGAATGTTTTAATAAATATATGTCTCTTAATAAAAAAAAAAATCCTTTTCATCAGAGGGGACTGGAATGCAAAAGTAGGAAGTCAAGAGGTACCTGGATTAACAGGCAAGTTTGGGCATGAAGGACAAAATAAACCAGGACAAAGGCCTACAGAGTTTTGCCAAGAGAACACACTGGTCATAGCAAACACCTTCTTCCAACAGCAAAAGAGATGACTTTACACATGAACATCACCAGATAGTTAATAGCCAAACCGGATTCATTATATTCATTGTAGCTGAAGATGGAGAAGCACTATACAGTCAGCAAAAACAAGACTGGGAGCTGACTGTGGCTCAGATCATGAACTCTTTGTCAAAAATATAGATTTAAATTAAAGAAAGTAGGGCAAACCATTAGACCATTCAGGTATGACCTGAAACAAATCCTTTATGATTATACACTGGAAGCAACAAATAGATATGCAAGATTGGATCTGATAGAGAGAGTGCCTGGAGAAGTATGGATGGAGTTTTGTGACATTATATAGGAGGCAGTGATCAAGATCATCCCCAATAAAAATAAATGCAAAAAGGCAAAATGATTGTCTGAGGAGGCCTTAGAAATAACTGAAAAGAAGAGAAGTGAAAGGCAAAAGAGAAAAAGAAAGATATATCCATCTGAATGCAGAGTTCCAAAGAAGAGCAAGGAGTGATAAGAAAACCTTCCCAGAGATCGATGCAAAGAAATAGAGGAAAACAGTAGAATAGGAAAGACTAGAGGTATCATCAAGTAAATTAGAGGCACCAAAGTAAATTTTCATGCAAATATGGGCACAGGAAAGGACAGAGATGGTAAGGACCTAACAGAAGGAGAAGAGATTAAGAAGACGTGGCAAGAATACACAGAAAAACTATACAAAAATGATCTTAATGACCCAGCAAACTACTGTGGTGTGATCACTCACCTAGAGCCAGACATCCTGGAATGCGAAGTCAAGCAGGCCTTAGGAAGCATCACCATGGGCAAAGCTAGTGGAGGTGATGGAATTCCAGTTGAGCTATTTCAAATCCTGAAAGATGATGCTGTGAAAGTGCTGAACTCAGTATGCCAGCAAATTTGGAAAACTCAGCTGTGGCCACAAGACTGGAAAAAGTCAGTTTTCATTCCAATTCCAAAGAAAGGCAATGCCAAAGAATGTTCAAACTACTGCACAATTGTACTCATCTCACACGCTAGTAAAGTAATGCTCAAAATTCTCCAAGCCAGGCTTCAACAGTATGTGAAATGTGAATTTCCAGATGATCAAGCTGGATTTAGAAGAGGCTTAGGAACCAGAGACCAAATAGCCAACATCCGTTGGATCATAGAAAAAAGCGAGAGAATTTCAGAAAAATATCGAACTCTGCTTTACCAGCCACACAAGATCCTTTGACTGCATGGATCACAACAAACTGTGGAAAATTCTTAAAGAGATGGGAATATCAGACAACCTTACCTGCCTCCTGAGAAATCTGTATGCAGATCAAAAGCATTGGAACAACAGACTGGCTGCAACTTGGGAAAGGAGTACGTCAAGGCTATATATTGTCACCCTGCTTATTTAACTTATATGCAGAGTCCATCATGCGAAATGCCAGGCTGGATGAAGCACAAGCTGGAATCAAGATTGCCAGGAGAAATATCAATAACCTCAGATATACAGATGACACCACACTTATGGCAGAAGGCAAAAGGGAACTAAAAGTCTCTTGATGAAAGTGAAAGAGGAAAGTGAAAAAGTTGGCTTAAAACTCAGGATTCAAAAACTAAGATCATGGCATCTGCTGCCATCAGTACATGGCAAACAGATTGGGACAATGGAAACAATGACAGGCTTTATTTTCTTGGGCTCCAAAGTCAGTACAGATGGTGACTACAGTCATGAAATTAAAAGATGGAAGAAAAGCTATGACCATGACCAACCTAGACAGCATATTAAAAGCAGAAACATTACTTTGCCAACAAAGGCCCATGTAGTCAAAGTTATGGTTTTTCCAGTAGTCATGTATTGATGTGAGAAGTGGACTGTAAGAAAGCTGAGCACCAAAGAATTGATGCTTTTGAACTGTAGCTTTGGAGAAGGCTCTTCAGAGTCCCTTGGACTGCAAGGAGATCCAACTAGTCAATTGTAAAAGAAATCAGTCCTCAATATTCAATTGAAGGAATGATGCTGAAGCTGAAGCTCCAATACTTTGGCCACTTGATGGGAAGAACTGACTCATTGGAAAAAACTCTGATGCTGGGAAAGGTTGAAGGTGGGAGGAGAAGGAGACGACAAAAGATGAGATGGTCGGATGGCATCACTGACTCAATGGACACGAGTCTGAGCAAGCTCCAGGAGTTGGTGATGGACAGGGAAGCCTAGCATGCTTCAGTCCATGGGGTCTCAAAAAGTTAGATATGACTGAGTGACTGAACTGAACTGAGTACTGTCTAGGTCTATCCATGTTCTTACAGATGGGAAAGACTATCATTCTGTTTTTGGCTGACAAATATTCCATTATAGATTATACCACATGTTTTTCCATTCGTCTGTTGATGGTCACTTGGGTTGCTTTTGTATTTGGCTATTGTAAATAGTGCCGCTGTGAACATTGGGGTGCATGCACATGATGATAGCTTTTGAATCACTAAATCCTCCTATGCTTCAAGGTGTTTAGCCTTGAAACTAATAAAATCCTTTTACAGAAGACAAAGAATTCTGATAGAATGATTTTCCTACTAAACTACACTATTTTTAGCTCAATCTCTTATACAAGTTTGAGGAGCCAATGCCTAGTAGCAGAAAAAAAAAAAAATTTCTACATTGCTTTGGTGGTTTTAGGCAAAGAACAGACTTGTGTACTCTAATCCAATTTAACCCTCTAATACAAAAAGTCCCAGACTTTCTGCTACCAGAAGTTTGTAGAGTCTTTCGGATTCATGAGTTTTACTTGGCCTACTTGGCACACGCAAACTAATCCTGTGTAAACCCATCACCTTCCAAAAGGAATAAAAATCTCTGTCCCAATGTTCAGCCATTAATTAAACAAATGTGAGATGGCTGCTTAAGATTTTGGGGAAAGGTTGTGGCACAGGACTTCATTTCCCATCATCATCACCTGCTTGTTTTCCAAGAACAAAGCAAATATAGTGGATTAAAGAGTGAGGAACTCTACCTGGGTTCAAGTCCTGGACTTTACCTCTCATGAACTAGATGAACATTTTCAGTTTCCTTAACCTCTCTGTGCCTCAATATCCTACTTTCTATAGATTGTGACGGTTTTCCTAGTGATTCACACAGTAAAGTATCTGCCTGCAATGCAGGAGACCCAGGTTCAATCCCTGGGTCAGGAAGATCCCAAGAGAAGGGAATGGCAATCCACTCCAGTATTCTTGCCTGGAGAATTGCATGCACAGAGGAACCTGATGGGCTGCAGTCAATGGGGTCACAGAGTAGGGCACAACTGAGCCACTGACACATATATAGGACTGTGGATCTAAATTGGTATTTATAAAAAACATGAAAAAGTACCTGGTGTACAATAACCATAACAGAAGTATTTGTTACAATAATGAATAGCACACAAGTACTACAAATATTTGAGATATCTGCAGAAGATTTGTCAAATAATACATGGTCCCAAACCAATATGATACACGATGGAAAAATAACACAGATATCTCTGGATGAGAAAGGATCTTCAAATCTGATACATAAGATAGGTTATTCTGTTCTATTCTACTCACAATACCATACTGTGAATTCTTTTTCTTAACCCATTGGGATAATTTCTGATGTAGTCTTGGTAGAAAGCTATATATGGATAGAAGTCAATAGTGAACTCAATATATAGTCTTACCCTTTCCCAACTAGGGATGCATTTATGCATCTTTCCTTTACATAATCCCCAAAACAACACAAGCCAATTTCAGAGCTATGTTTTAGTGTCATTTTAGTAACCTAGGAAAGAGTAAGTTCAAGATTCTCAAATCTCTTCTGCTATCTCCCACATTCCCTAAACCCCTTCTGGGTGCTCAGTCATGCCTGACTGCAACCCCATAGACTGTAGCCAGCCAGGCTCCTTTATCCATAGAATTCTCCAGGCAAGAACACTAGAGTGGGTTGCCACGTCTTCATCCAGGAGATATTCTATACCCAAGGGTCAAGCCCAGGTATCCTGTGTCTCTTGCACTGGGGAGGAATTTTGAACTACTGAGCAACTGGGAAGCCCCTGGGTAGTCAGAGGAGACTGTATTGAGGAGGCTGAACTTAAGGTGAACATGGGAAGATTCTTAGAAGGCTTTTAGGTGAGGGGAGAGAGAGATTAAAAGCAGGAGTGGGCATGACTACATGGTCTTAAGTGGAGGTAGGGGCTTGGTTTTCTTATATGCAGAATGCAAATAATCATACCTACTTTGTAAGACCACTGTGAGGATTATAAGGTCTAGGAGAGAGGTAACAAATACTTGTTCAGCATGGTGCCATTATTCTTCAAGAGCCCATGGCAGACATTGACAATCCTTTACAACATTCTACCAGTGAGGCTAGTCATAGGCCCAGAATTCTCTTACATACAGCTCCAGGCAGCCAGTACAACCAGAATATGCAGTTGGCATAAATTAGGTACTCAAGAAGTCATAAGTGTTATTACCCCTGGGACCCACAAAATGTTGTGTACAACTGAAGGAACACAGAAATTGTCCTTCCTATTCTTGTCAAATACAGGTGAAAATCTCTATTTACAGTGTGTTAGAGGCCTGCCATGTCTTAAGCACTTGAAGGTCTGACATGGGACTGAGACCCAATCCTGCTACAAAGGTTATCTGCCATATGTTGTAACATCTCTTATGAGCTATAAGTAGCAGTCTGGGCATATCACTTCATGGGAAATAGATGGGAAAACAGTGGAAACAGTGTCAGACTTTATTTTGGGGGCTCCAAAATCACTGCAGATGGTGACTGCAGCCATGAAATTAAAAGACGCTTACTCCTTGGAAGAAAAGTTATGACCAACCTAGATAGTATATTCAAAAGCAGAGACATTACTTTGCCGACTAAGGTCCGTCTAGTCAAGGCTATGGTTTTTCCTGTGGTCATGTAAGGATGTGAGAGTTGGACTGTGAAGAAGGATGAGCGCCGAAGAATTGATGCTTTTGAACTGTGGTGCTGGAGAAGACTCTTGAGAGTCCCTTGGATTGCAAGGAGATCCAACCAGTCCATTCTGAAGGAGATCAACCCTGGGATTTCTTTGGAAGGAATGATGCTGAAGCTGAAACTCCAGTACTTTGGCCACCTCATGTGAAGAGTTGACTCACTGGAAAAGACTCTGATGCTGGGAGGAATTGGGGGCAGGAGGAGAAGGGGACGACCGAGGATGAGATGGCTGGATGGCATCACTGACTCGATGGACGTGAGTCTGAGTGAACTCCGAGAGATGGTAATGAACAGAGAGGCCTGGTGTGCTGCGATTCATGGGGTTGCAAAGAGTTGGACACCACTGAGCGACTGAACTGAACTGAACACTTGATCTTCAGGTTGAAAAACTTCAAGAACATGGCTTCTTTCCCTAATGTTTTCATTTACCACCCATAGAAATGTTAGAATCCCTCAGGGCCTGAATCAAATTGGCAAGTACAACCAAGAAGCAATAGAGTCTGTCTTTGGGGTTTTTTCTTGACTCTACGTAATGCTCTATGTTCAACTCTAGTGATATGATGTCTGCCTTTAGGCAGATCCTATCTGGATCTAGTTAGACATCCAGCTCCTTGTCTACCTAGAAAAACTCTCCCATTGCTTCTAGGCCTTCTCTGTTGGACAGAGAGAAAAGAACAGTGCAAGTGGGTCATGTATTGAGAGGACCATGTTACTTGACATGTATTCCAGGGACAATCTTATCCTGGCTGGTGACTGAGCAGAATCATTCAGACATGTTATGTGGCTGCTAGCAGACAGTAGGCAAAGAAGAGAAGCTAGGTGATGGAGGAGACTGGAAAACATGACCTTAAGAAGAATTATAATAGGCCCACTGAGCAGGAAGGCTGCTGAGGCTCCTTAATAGTGCTGTGCACATTAAGAAGGAAGTCTGGGAAACCGAAAGGGAATATTGGAGAGAGTGTTCATGATATGTTGAACTTCATAAGCAGCTAGCTGTGGGTCCAACTGACCAGAAGAAAGCTGAATCTCAAGGAAGCTATGCGATCTGATATGAGTCATAGCAATGGGAAAATAGATCCCAGCTGGACTGTTCCATGTCTGATATGGGAATATAAGGACCGTTTTTCTACTTTATTCACTGACAGAGTGGAGGAAATTTGTGTGTAACTCCCAGCAAGAACTACAGAGCCCTGAGAGAAGGATCAATTAAATTGCCTCCAAGCCATTACAGGTTCCATGCCTGAGTGAGTGCTGTTCTAGCACACTGTTTAGAGGTGATTATGCTGCTCCATGCAGAGTCTAGAAATAAGCAATCCACATCTTACACACTTCAGGGGGCACTTTTGGAGTCAAATATTTTTTAAGTTCAAAAATGTAGATAGTGCTGAAGCAGAAAGGACCTTTGCAGACTACTACTCAGCCTAGAGATTTTTGGAAACTGTTGAAGGGGCTTCCCAGGTGGCGTTAGTGGTAAAGAGCCTGCCTGATATAACCAGAGATTAAGAGACACAGGTTCGACCCATGGGTTGAGAAGATCCCCTAGAGAAGGTAATGACAACCTACTCCAGTATTCTGGCCTGGGAAATCCCATTGACAGAGGAGCCTGGTGGGCTACAGTCCATAGGGTCACAAAGAGTGGGACACAAATGAACTCACTTGTTATGACTGCACAATGATGGGAAACTTCCACATCAACATTATCCATGGAGTTTAATTGGAATGAAAATTATCTGGTCTCATCCCAGACCCATGTAATCACACTGTCCCCAAAATCTATATGTTAAAATTCCAGGAGATTCTGATGCATCCTGAAATTTGAAAAACTAATAAATACAGGAGTTTTGTGTAGACAGTCACCCAATATTCCCAAAATAAAATCTAAAGACATCATAACAGAATAACTTGGGGTACCCACACATAAATATTCAGATTCTTATGTCTCCTGTGAATCCTTCTGAATCATTATTTCTTATCTTGATAAACACTGAGAAACCCAATCCTTTCATTATACAGATTCAGAAACTGACTGAGAGAGAGGAAGTGACTTGTCCAAGGTTGTTAGTATAGATGGTGGCAGAGCTGTGGTCACAGCGAAGTCTTCAGATAAGACCAAATAGTATGTCCTCTAGTCATATTATGAGGGTTATTTGTGTATCAGTTTAGATCCTATGGTCTTCCCTGGTATCCCAGACTTTAAAGAATCTGCCTGCAAGTCAGGAAACCCAGGTTTGACCCCTGGGTCAGGAAGATCTCCAGAGAAAGGAATGGTTACACAATTCTTTCCTGGAAAATTCCATGGACAGAAGATCCTGGCAGACTACAGTCCATGCAATTCAAAGAGTCAGACATGACTGTGTGACTAACACATATACATTTATCTTGTATTGTAGCATCCCTCATAAGATCTGGAGACCAAGAGTAAGAATGCAACTACTCTGGATAGTTGTATAACCCTAGTTCAAAGTGTCTCTTCCAATGGGTTATGTAGAACAGCTTGAAAACAAAGCAGGGTAAGGTCTCAAAGCTCTCTTATAAGCAGCAGGGTTTGGCAGGCACTTCTCCAAATGGAGTCTCAGGGAACCTCAGAGTGGAGTAATTTTATGTCTGGGGAAACACTTTAATTGTGGCTTTGAGTCGAACTGAACACATATATCAAAGTTACCTGCAATAGTTTACTAAGCTTATTTTTGTGCTGTTGTTTTGGTAGTTGAAATTCATACGGATTAAGGGAAAGTTTAAGCATATGCAGTTTTCTATCAGACCTGATCCAGGCTCACAAGTTAGTTCCATCAAACCTGTGCATTTGAGTTATGAGCTTGGTTTCTACTTCATCTCCAAAAGATTGTACTCTGGAACTTCTCCAGGCTGTCAGCTCGGCCACAGGGTCTGCAGGGACAGTCCAGTAGAAAGCCATTGACTTCTAAAAGGACAGAGATTTCCAAAATAATATGTCAAGGTAGATTTTCTTTAAGGGATTAAGCAATGCCATTGAACAGTTCCATTGAATGATTTGCCTTTGGGCCAAGGCTTGTAATTTTAGATTGCTGGGAGAAATATCAAACCTCAGAAATGCAGATGACACCACAGTTATAGCAGAAAGAGAAGAGGAACTAAATAGCTTCTTGATGAAAGTGAAAGCTGAGAGTGAAAAAGTTGGCTTCAAACTCAGGATTCAAAAACTCATATCATGACATCCAGTCCCATCACTTCATGGCAAATAGATGGGGAAACAATGAACTGGACAACAGTTAGAACTGGACATGGAACAACAGACTGGTTCCAGATAGGGAAAGGAGTTCAAGGCTGTATATTGTCTCCCTGCCTATTTAACTTATATGCAGAATACATCATGAGAAATGCTGCACTGGATGAAGCACAAGCTGGAATCAAGACTGCCGGGAGAAATAACAATAACCTGATATGCAGAGGGCACCACCCTTATGGCAGACAGAGAAGAAGAACTAAAGAACCTTTTGATGAAAGTGAAAGATGAGACTGAAAGAGTTGACTTAAAACTAAACATTCAGAAAATGAAGATCATGCCATCTGATCCCATCACTTCATGGCAAATAGATGAGGAAAGAGTGGAAACAGTGACAGACTTTATTTTTCTGGGCTCCAAACTCAATTCAGATGGTGATTGAAGCCATGAAATTAAAAGATGCTTGTTACTTGGAAGAAAGGTTATGACCAACCTAGACAGCATATTAAAAAGGAGAAGCATTACTTTGCCAACAAAGGTCCATCTAGTCAAAGCTATGGTTTTTCCAGGAGTCATGTATGGATATGAGAGTTGGACTATAAAGAAAGCTGAGCACCAAAGAATTGATGCTTTCAAACTGTGTTGTTGGGGGAAACTCTTGAGAGTCCCTTGGACTGCAAAGAGATCCAACCAGTCCATCCTAAAGAAAATCAGTCTTGAATATTCATTAGAAGGACTGATGCTGAAACTCCAATACTTTGGCTACTTGATGCAAAGAACTGACTCATTGGAAAAACCCAGATGGTGGGAAAGATTGAAGGTGGGAGGAGAAGGGGATAACAGAGGATGACATGGTTGGATGGCATCACCAGCTCTATGGATATGAGTTTGAGCAAGCTCCAGGAGTTGGTGATGGACAGGGAAGTCTGGCATGCTGAAGTCCATGGAGTGGCAAACAGTCAGACATGACTAAGTGACTGAACTGATCTGAACTTGTAATTTTAGCAAGTGTTTCACCAGTGCTGCATTAGTTAGAAAAGAAATTAACTGACCTGCCACTTTGGAAACATAACTTTATAAAGAAACAGGAGACCTTAACAGATGTTCTGGAACTTCTGAGAGTGGCTAGAAAGGGCAGAAAAAGGGACAGAAAAGCAAAAGAGAATGCAAAGTTCCAAAGAATAGCAAGGAGAGATAATGAAACTTTCCTAGGTGAAAAATGGATAGAAATAGAGAGAAACAATAGAATGGGAAAAACTAGAGAACTGTGGTAGAAAATTAGAGATACCAAGATAACATGTCATGTGAAGATGGGCACAGTGAAGGACAGAAACAGATGGACCTAACAAAGGGCAGATGAGATTAAGAAGAGATGGCAACAATATACAGAGAAAACTATACAAAGTTGATGTTAATGACATAGATAACCATGATGGCATGATCACTCACCTAGAGCCAGATATCTTGGACTGTGAAGACAAGTGGGCCTTAGGAAGTATCATGACGAACAAAGACAAAGTTAGTGGAAATGATGGACTTCCAGCTGAGTTATTTCAAATCCTATACAATGATGCTGTTAAAGTGCTGCGCTCAATATGTCAGCAAATTTGGAAAAATTCAGCAGTGGCTACAGGACTGGGAAAGGTCAGTTTTCATTCTAATACCAAGAAAAGGCAATGAATGCCAAATAAAGGTCAAACTACCACACAATTGCATTCATTTCACATGCTACCAAGGTTATCCTCAAAATCCTCCAAGGTAGGCTTCAACAGAATGTGAACCGAGAACTTACAGATGAAACAGCTGGATTTAGAAAAGGCGATGAAACCAGAGATCAAATTACTAATCATTGTTGGATCACAGAAAAAGCAAGAAAGTTCCAGAAAAAAAAAAGTCTACTTGTGGTTCATTGACTATGCTAAAGTCTTTGATTATGTGGATTATAACAAAAGTGGAAAATTCTTAAAGAGATGGGAATATAAGACCACCTTACTTGCCTCCGGAGAAACCTGTATGCAGGTCAAGAAGCAACAGTTGGAACCGAACATAGAACAACAGACTGATTCTAAATTGGGAAAGGAGTACATCAGGGCTGTATATTATCACCCTGCTTATTTAACTTATATGCAGAGTACATTATGTGAAATTCTGGGCTAGATGAAGCACAAGCTAGAATCAAGATTGCTGGGAGAAATATCAACAACTACAGATATGCAGATGATACCACCCTTATGGCAGAAAGCAAAGAGGAACTAAAGAGCCACTTGATGAAGGTGGAACAGGAAAGTGAAAAAGCTGGCCTAAATCACAACATTCAAAAACTAAGATTATGGCATTTGGTCCCATCACTTCAAAGCAAATGGATGGGTATACAATGAAAACAGTGACAGACTTTATTTTCTCGGGCTCCAAATCACTGTGGATGGTGATTGCAGTCATGAAATTAAAAGACATTTGCTCCTTGGAAGAAAGGCTATGACAAACATAGACAGCATATTTAAAAGTAGAGACTTTACCTGTCAACAAATGTCTGTATAGTCAAAGCTATGGTTATTCCATTAGTCATGTACGGGTCTGAGAGCTGGACCATAAAGAAGGCTGAGTGCAAAAAAAACTGATGCTTTCGAACTATGATTTTGCAGAAGACTCTTGAGAGTCCCTTGTACAGCAAGGAGATCAGACCAATCAATCCTAAAGTAAATCATTCCTGAATATTTATTAGAACAACTGATGCTAAAGCTGAAACTCCAAAAATTTGGCCACCTGATGCAAAGAGCTGAATCACTGGAAAAGACCTTGATGCTGGGAAATATTGAAGGCAGGAGGAGAAGGAGGTGAAAAAAGGATGACATGGTTGGATGGCATCACCGACTCAAAGGACATGAATTTGAGCAAGCTCCAGGAGATGGTGAAGGATAGAGAAGCCTGGCATGTTGCAGTCCCTGGGGTCACAGATTCAGACATGACTGAGTGACTGAACAACCCCCAAAAGAGTTTGGTAGAGGTTCACAAACACTTATCTTCAATTCTGCAATAAATAAAGCTCTGTACAACATAACACTTTTGTTGTTGTTGTTGTTAATTTGATGCCAAAACTCATTTTTCAGAAAAACCTGACCCAAACTGACATAAACCTAGTCTCTGAATATTCAGACACTTCTTTCTTGCAGAAAGGTTAATGGCTTAATTATGGGATGTTTTGCCAGACACTACTGGGAATGTTATATAATAAACAGTACATACGCTGTGTTGCTTTTCTAAAATTTGAAAATAATGTAAATTCTAAAACACAGACTGTGGACCTAGAATAATGATAGCTAACATTTGGTGCATTGGTCATCTACAACAATTCAGTCACTCAGTCATGTCCCACTCTTTTCAACCCCATGGACTGTAACACGCCAGGCCATCAGCAACTCCCAGAACTTGCTCAAACTCATGTCCATCACGTCAGTGATGCCATCCAGCCATCTCATCCTCTGTCATCCCCTTCTCCTCCTGCCTTCAATCTTTCCCCACATCAGGGCCTTTATCAATGAGTCAGTTCTCAAATCAGGTGGCCAACGTATTTGAGTTTCAGCTTCAGCATCAGTCTTTCCAATGAATATTCAGGTACATGAAGGTGTGCTAGTCTCTTTTTCTCTCATTTACCATCATGATACCATGAGGCAGGTATCAAAATCATCTCTAGTTTAAAGTTTGTAACTGATTCTCACAAAGCTTAAATAACTTGTCCAGAGTCACACAGCTTTTGCCAAGCCAGGGTTTGGACCAAGATCAGTATGATTCTAGAACCTCCATGCTGAACTCTTGCTCTATACTCCCTGGCAGACATGAACAGTTGTTAGGGACAGTATGGGCTCTTTGTGGGCTTTATTATGGAGGTAGAAGAACTAACCACCTATTATGTGTCATTTTAGGATCAAACTCCTACCTCCAAATGTCATCTCCCCATTCCTACTTCTCAGAGATGCAACTAATATGAGTTTATTCCATAATGTTTGTGAGTATGGCTTTTTCTCACAAGGACCACCAGCAAAAGAAATCTGCTAGTCAACTGGTACAGTTTCCTGGTATCCACTCCAGACTTACTGAATCAAAATTGCTAGAGACTGGGACCAAGCAGATTCTTATAAACATTAAATTTTGAGGGAAAAAAATTGAATGCCCTTGGAAAGGCCAAAAACTAGTCTTCAATAATTAATTAACATCTTATATCAGTTGAAATTTTGCTGTGTTGGTAGAAATAAATCTATGGATGGGCCCTGGAAAGTGAAAGATGCTGAAAGGTGAATAGGAAAATAGGTAGGTGAGATATGGAAAAGAAGAAAGGGTGTATGACAGTATCTTCCTACTTTGGTATTATGCAATGAGGGCAGAGTCTCTCCATTGGAATTGTTCAGCTGCATTGAAACAATCTTGAAAGCAAATCACTCATTTTTTTGATACTCTGAGCACCTATTTATTGTTTCATTGATACTCACAACAGCCTTTCGAGACAAGACAGTCATCCTCATTACATAAAAGAGAAAATTGAGAAGCAAACGAGTTCTTCACATAATCCAGCTGACAGTGTTTGGGTTAGTTTCTAGACCCCAACCTTACCCTATTTCACTCTTCCAATAATATCTTCCATAGGTTTAGAGAGGCGGTATCATCATATGAAACCTAGGGAACCAAATCTTACATTCAGTGATATACATTTCTTTTTGCCCAGTGAGGGCCAATTTAAATGATATACTGCCCAAAGAAAGGACAATAAGAGGAATTAAACGTGTAACAGAATAGTTCAAACAATATATCTTATATTTGGGGTTTGTTTTAAACTTTTCCTAGATTCTTTATTCTTGTTACCTTTCAGGGAAGACTGAACATTATTAACTTTATACTTTAAGAATACTCTGTTCTTGTCTCTGAGGTTCTCAGTGTCATCTCTTCATCTTACCTGTGATATCTTAATAATCTCCATGGCAAACAATGTGACCTCAGACACAGACTAGAAAGCCAGAAAAATACATTAACCACCACCACAGCAATAAGATCCCCATAGCACTGCAGGTTGGGAGAAGGCGAAGGCAATGGCACCCCACTCCAGTACTCTTGCCTGGAAAATCCCATGGATGGAGGAGCCTGGTAGGCTGTAGTCCATGGGGTCGCGAAGAGTCAGACACGACTGAGCGACTTCACTTTCACTTTTCACTTTCATGCATTGGAGAAAGAAATGGCAACCCACTCCAGTGTTCTTGCCTGGAGAATCCCAGGGACAGAGGAGCCTGGTGGGCTGCTGTCTCTGGGGTCGCACAGAGTTGGACACGACTGAAGTGACTTAGCAGCAGCAGCAGCACTGCAGGTTATGGTTGGAGCACTGAGGGTCAAGTTCAACCAGTATGTATTCCAATTCTGTCAAAGTATTCTCTAAAACAGCACTTCTCAAACTTCAGTGATCATTCAAATCACCTGGAGAATCTTGTTAAAATGGAGTACTGATCCAGTAGTTCTGGGATCAGTTTTAGAGATGATATTTCCAACAACCTCCCTGGCGATGCCAAAGCTGCCGGTTCCCTAATAGGTTTTGGTGTAGCAAGGGCAAAGGATCATCATTATGCCAAAGTAGTGTAAGCACATTTGTAGTCCTGGAGGAAGTGCTATTTTGGACAGCAGTCCTGCTGAACATGCCACCTCTGATATTAACTAGTCATGTGACCTTGTGTAAACATTTTCATCTCTGGGTCTTTGTTTAGCTCCTCTGTGAAATTACAAATTTGGCCTGGATAATTTTTAAGATAATTTTGGATTATGGTCTTTATTTATTATTTTTATTTATTTATTTTACTTTACACTACTGTATTGGTTTTGCCATACATCAAAATGAATCTGCCATGGGTGTACATGTGTTCCTAACTCTGAACCCCCCTCCCACCTCTCTCCTCATACCATCCCTCTGGGTCATCCCAGTGCACCAGCCCCAAGCATCCTGTATCCTGCATCGAACATAGACTGGCAATTCATTTCTTATATGATATTATACATGTTTCAATGCCATTCTCCCAAAGCGTCCCACCCTCTTAGCTGGCAAAGTAATGTCTCTGCTTTTGAATATGCTGTCTAGGTTGGTCATAACTTTTCTTCCAAGGAGTAAGCGTCTTTTAATTTCATGGCTGCAGTCACCATCTGCAGTGATTTTGGAGCCCCCAAAATAAAATCTGACACTATTTCCACTGTTTCCCTATCTATTTCTCATGAAGTGATGGGACTGGATGCCATGATCTTCGTTTCCTGAATGTTGAGCTTTAAGCCAACTTTTTCGCTCTCCTCTTTCAGTTTCATCAAGAGGCTTTTTAGTTCCTCTTCACTTTCTGCCGTAACTGTGGTGTCATCTGCATATCTGAGGTTGTTGATATTTCTCCTGGCAATCTTGATTCCAGCTTGCGTTTCTCATGATGTACTCTGCATATAAGTTAAATAAGCTTTAGATCACTAAAACTGTTTGAGTCTCTGATTCTATGATAAAGAAATTAGAACCAAAGATTAACATAGGGCAAAATGCACATATATTACCAAGAAAGGGAGTGGAGAAAGCAATCTACTATAACTTCGTATTTATATTATTTTTTAAATTAATCTATTTGTTATAATTAGAGGCTAATTACTTTACAATATTGTAGTGTTTTTTCCCATACATTGACATGAATAAGCTACAGGTGTACATGTGTCTCCCTATTCAAACTCCCCTCCTACCTCACTCCCCCATCCCATCCCTCTGGGTTGTCCCAGTGCACTGGCTTTAAGTGCCCTGTTTCATGTATGGAACTTGGACTTGTCATTTATTTCACATATGGTAATATACATGTTTTAATGCTATTCTCTCAAATCATCCCATCCTCGCCTTCTCCCACAGAGTCCAAAAATCTGTTCTTTATATCTGTGTCCCTTTTGATATCTTGCATATAGGGTCATCATTATCATCTTTCTAAATTCCATATATATGCATTAATATACCATATTAATGTTTTTCTTTCTTACTTCAGTCTGTATAATAGATTTCAATTTTATCCATGTCATTAAACTGACTCAAATGTGCCATTTTAATTATCTGAGTAATATTCCATTGTGTATATGTACCACAGCTTTCTTATCCGTTTGTCTGCCTGTGGACATCTAGGTTGCTTCCATGTCCTAGCTATGGTAAACAGTGCAGCAATGAACTTTGGGATACACATGACTCTTTCAGTTCTGGTCTCCTATGGTGTGTATGCCCAGCAGTGGGATTGCTGGGTTGATGGCAGTTCTATTTCCAGTTTTTAAGGAATCTCCACACTGTTCTCCATAGTGGCTGTACTAGTTTGCATTCCCACCAACAGTGTAAGAGGATTCCCTTTTCTCCACAGTCTCTCCAGCATTTATTGTTTGTAGATTTTTGATAGCAGCCATTCTGACCAGTGTGAGATGGTACTCATTGTGGTTTTGATTTGCATTTCTGTGATAATGAGTGATGTTGAGCATCTTCTCGTGTGTTTGTTAGCCATCTGTATGTCTTGCTTTGAAGAAATGTCTGCTTAGTCCTTTGGTACATTTTTTGATTGGGTCATTTATTTTTCTGGTATTTAGCTACATGAGCTGCTTGTATAATTTTGAGATTAATTATTTGTCAGTTGTTTCATTTGCTATTATTTTCTCCCCATTCTGAAGTCTGTCTTTTCCCCTTGCTTATAGTTTCCTTCATTCTGCAAAGGCTTTTAAGTTCACTTAGGCCCCATTTGTTTATTTTTGCTTTTATTTCCATTACTCTTGGAGGTGTGTCATAGAGGATCTTGCTGTGATTTATGTCAGACAGTGTTCTGCCTATGTTTTCCTCTAGGAGTTTTATAGTGTCTGGTCTTACATTTAGATCTATAATCCATTTATAGTTTATTTTGTGTATGGTTTTAGAAAATGTTCTAGTTTCATTCTTTTATAGGTGGTTGACCAGTTTTCCCCACCACTTGTTAAAGAGATTGTCTTTTCTCCATTGTATATTTTTGCCTCCTCTGTCAAAGATAAGTTATCCATAGACACATAGATTTATCTCAGGGCTTTCTATTTTGTTCCATTGATCTATAATTCTGTCTTTCTGCTGGTACCATACTGTCTTGGTGACTGTAGCTTTGTAGTATTGTCTGAAGTTAGGCAGGTTGATTCCTCAAGTTCCATTCTTCATTCTCAAGATTGCTTTGGCTATTTGAGGTTTTTTGTGTTAAATAATCTAATTCACCATTGTGATGAAAAGCGTAAAATATTTAGGAATAAATTTATCTAAAGAAACAACAGAGCTATATATAGAAAGCTATAAAACACTGATGAAAGAAATCAAAGATGACACAAATAGATGAAGAAATATACCATTTTCATTGATCAGAAGAATCAATATATTGAAAATCAGTATATTACCCAAAGCAATCTATACAGTCAATGCAACCCTTATCAAGATACCAACAGTATTTTCACAGACCTAGAACAAATAATTTCAAAATTTGTATTTATATTCTTAATTCCAAATCTTCTATGTGTCCCTAAAGCAACTTATTCCTTTTGAATGTGCAGAATATTGGCATTCTCCATAAAGAAGTTGCATCATTAGATCTCAACATACTTTAGTGACCTCATAGCTAACAGCTTTGGCTACTTGCTCATGAGGCCACCGCTTTGATCATAGAGTAAAACCACTGTCTGCCCACTGGTATCCAGTACTGGTATTCAATTCTGCCCAGGCCCACTAGATTCCAAAAGATACAATTGAGAATTAGGCAAAATCACCTACCAGAGTTCTCTGTTGAAGCAGTATGAGAACTTTCTTCTTGAATTCCAATAGTCATTTGGTAAGCCCACAAAACAGGAAATGAACACCCTGGTGAATGCTAAGGTTGACAAAGAGGACAATTACTCTAAGAAGGGTGTCACGACTTTACAGCTCCTTGCTTGGAATCTGTGATGTGATGAATCCAATCAGAGTGATCATTTCCAACAAGAATTAGCAGACTGCTTTCAGGATGAAGTTAGTGGCCCATATCTGATGGAAAAACTCCCTGAGCTTATCACTCAGTATATTCAGTTGGACAAGAAACATAGTGACTGGCCAGATTTTCTAGAATCAGAGGTCCAGATCCCGTGGTTGGCTCCTTGGATCCACCACCAAGCCTTCTCAAACTCCACAGGTCCAGCACCCAAGGAAGACCATATACAGCTGCGAGGAAGCCAGCCATCTCTCATTACAGCCAAACAAGCCTGCCAGCAAAAAATTCAGGTGTGCCTTCACTGCAACCACACCGGTCAGTTCACAATAGTTTGCCTTGCCAAACGTTCTCAAGCCCCAACGAGGATGAAAAACCTGGCTCATCAGTAAGAGGAGTCCAGGCAATCACGTTGTAAACATATCCCCTCTCAGCTGCAGCCTTACTGATTTGTAATCTGCATTAACATGTAACCTACAGATGGGGAACTGTGATACCACTTTACAGACAGTCATAAATTCATGCTTCTGAGAATTTCAACAACCAGATCTTGTTCATTAGGTGACAAAACACCAAACCTGATCCAGCAATGATGAAAACAACTTCAAGGTACTTTCAGAAGCTGGGACTAATTTTTCTAAGAGCCCACAGGCAAAACTCTGTCCAGTCTGACCCAATGGAAACCACCCTGGCAATGCATTTGAGAACTCATCCATATCAATGAGTAATAGATACCTGGGTTGAGTTTTGTGGCCCAAGTCTTTGTGTCTACAGTTGGACCCAAGTCTTTCACCCTCACTCTCAGGGGTCAGTATGCTAGTTCCCTGTGGGTTTAGGACTCTTGGCTGATGTCCCAGTTGTATTTCCATATCTTACCAACATTTTCCTACTAGAAGCTGAATCCTATTCCACTTACTGACCAGAGTCAATCTTAAACCAATGTTCATGGAAACAAACCTCTGCTACTGTTTCCTATGGTGATTTATTGTATTAATATTTAAAGACTTCTGCTTGCCCAATCAACTGGATCTTTTGGTTATTGAAAAACCAGATGGCATGGACCCAAAGCTCTTTGCTTGGAACTCTGGGTCCACCTCTTGTTGAATTAGTCCTTCAGGAAAGTACATATTTTTCTCCAAGCCCTAGCTTCCCTCCTTTTACTCCAAAACCCAGTTAAGTTGCCAGCATGTCTTATGGTCAAGTCAAAATGCCCTAGGATAATAACCTCTGATAACTATTTAGTGACACCTGGTCAATGTGTTATATCATAATGACCGTGTCTGAAGCATGTCCTCGCTGCCTTAGATAAGAGACTTGTTTGACTAAATCTCCACTAAAGACTGAGAATCAGGCCCTTTAGTAGTTTCTGACTCTAGAGGTCTCAGCATGGTCACCATCTAGGAACTCTGCACATTGATGTTAAGCTCTACCCCTATAAATCACCTCTGGGGGCCCTTACCTACTTGAGGATCTTAAAGAGCAATTAATGGCAGACAATCTTCTGAACAATCTTGTTTAAAATCCTGGGGGTATATACATCAACATCATCTATACATAAAACTCACAAAATGAGGGTATGATTGCTTGTGCTATGCTTTTGGCATTCTTCCACTCTTTGTATGGATTCCTAATGTTTCTGAACAAAAGTAGAGCTATGCTGAAAAGGTAAAAATCCCTAAAATGTTAAGGATATGCAGTGATAACTGGTGTTTTCTAGTAATTATCTGCTCTTTGTTCTCTGCTTCTTGGTGCTGAAATATGTTCCCATAATGTATTCCCTGAAGTAAAATCAGTAAATTAGTATTTCCTAGCAGCCATCAAGGCCACTCAGAACATGAAGCACCACTGTAGTTTCTCTGAGAGAATAATGCTTTGACAATATCTAAAAATCACCTTGGACCTTATTAGTCTCAGTTTGTAGCACAAACAAATGGATCTTTTCACCCATCAGTGCCTCACTAACCACTGTGCCAATTCTTATTTGTATGTGCAAGTAGTCTCCTTTATCAATTGCTTGTTATATAACCATCTTACTCCATATGCACTCACAACAAGGAGACCTGAATGCACATATTTCCATTGTGCTGAGAAATTCTCACTGATGTACTCAGATTGTATGAGAGCATCTAACAGGTAGCTCTACTTGAAATTTAAGTACTTCTGGTATTACCTGCAGGTATCCTGATCTAGCACCACCAATTCTGTCACAAAGGACTAACCCAATGGCCTCCAGTCACTTTCCTTACTGACTCCAGTGTGGTCCTGGTATGCAGATAGGAGTATTTAATTGACTTAACCATCAAGCTTTCTTCATCTGAGGGCTGCAATTTATCATGAGCTTCTTAGGTGACTCAGTTGTAAAGAATCTGCCTGCCAAGCAAGAAACATAGGTTCAATCCCTTGTACAGGAAGATCCTCTGGACAAGGAAATGTCAACACACTCCAGTATTTTTGCCTGGGAAAATCCATGGACGGAGGAACCTAGTAGGCTATAGTCCAAGGGGCCACAAAAAGTCAAACACAACTTAGGAACTAAACAATGACAACGATTTATCATTTTGTGCTCTTTATGTACATGTACTTTTTTACATATAAAAGTGTCACTTTATTTTATTTAGACTTCCCAGATGGCACTAGTGGTAAAGAAACCACCTGCAAATGCAGGAAACATGAGACACAGGTATGATCCCTTGGCCAGGAAGATACCCTAGAGTAGGAAAAGGCAACACTTCAGTATTCTTATTTGGATGATTAGATGGACCAAGGAGCCTGGAGGGCTACAGTCCATGGGGTTGCAAAGAGTCAGAGACAATTGAACCTACTTAGCAGGAACCCATTCTATTTTATGCAGAAGACTTTCCCTCTGCAGTAACAGTACCTTCTTTCTCAGATTATTAAACAGGTATAATTAAATCTGGGCTATGAAGTTCAGTTCACCCCCTACCTCTAGAAGTCACTTGTTGAGAAATTCCCAGTCAGGGTTCTCTTAAACTCTATGTGATGCAATCAAACAACCAGACTGAGTGTATGAATATGGACAATGCTTCAGTTCAGTTCAGTTGCTCAGTCGTGTCCAACTCTTTGTGACCCCATGAATCGCAGCATGTCATGTCTCTGTGTCTATCACCAACTCCCAGAGTTTACTCAAACTCATGTCCATCAAGTCGGTGATGCCATCCAGCCATCTCATCCTCTGTCGTCCCCTTCTCCCTGTCCCCAATCCCTCCCAGCATCAGGGTCTTTTCCAGTGAGTCAACTCTTCCCATGAGGTGGCCAAAGTACTGGAGTTTCAGCTTTAGTATCAGTCCTTCCAATGAACACCCAGGACTGATCTTTAGGATGGATTGGTTGGATCTCCTTGCATTCCAAGGAACTCTCAAGAGTCTTCTCCAACATCACAGTTCAAAAGCATCAATTATTTCGGTGCTCAGCTTTCTTCACAGTCCAACTCTCACATCCATACATGACCACTGGAAAAACCATAGCCTTGACTAGATGGACCTTTGTTGGCAAAGTAATGTCTCTGCTTTTGAATATGCTATCTAGGTTGGTCATAACCTTCCTTCCAAGGAGTAAGTGTCTTTTAATTTCATGGCTGCAATCATCATCTGCAGTGATTTTGGAGCCCCAAAAAATAAAGTCTGACACTGTTTCCACTGTTTCCCCATCTATTTCCCATGAAGTGATGGGACCAGATGCCATGATCTTCGTTTCCTGAATGTTGAGCTTTAAGCCAACTTTTTCACTCTCCTCTTTCATTTTCATCACGAGGCTGTTTAGCTCCTCTTCACTTTCTGCCATAAGGGTGGTGTCATCTGCATATCTGAGGTTATTGATATTTCTCCCGGCAATCTTGATTCCAGCTTGTGCTTCTTCCAGCCCAGCGTTTCTCATGATGTACTCTGCATAGAAGTTAAATAAGCAGGGTGACAATATACAGCCTTGATGTACTCCTTTTCCTATTTAGAACCAATCTATTGTTCCATGTCCAGTTCTAACTGTTACTTCCTGACCTGCATGCAAGTTTCTCAAAAGGCAGGTCAGGTGGTCTGGTATTCCCATCTCTTTTAAGAATTTTCCACAGTTTATTGTGATCCACACAATCAAAGGCTTTGGTATAAACTGCCTACTAACTAGCAACCATTTGTTTACCCCTGCCACATGTTATTATAGTGACACCATCCTATTCAATTAGAATGAGTTACTTAACAAAAGACAATTACAAAATGGACCCTATATTTAAGTGAATTTCTCTGAGAGTGAAACTAAGTAAAATCTACAGAGAAGAAATGACATGCACCCTACTCAAAGATGCAGATTGCAGTCTTCGAAATCTTCAGAGTCTGAAAAGGATTTGTTAACTAGAGAATGGTTTACATGGGATCTAGAAGTATGGAAGAGCAATTAAAGAACCATAGAGCATTAGTAATCTCTCCAGAGTCAGAGAAGGTATGTTAAAGTGAAGTGAAGTCGCTCAGTCGTGTCCAACTCTTTGCGACCCCAAAACTGCAGCCTACCAGGCTCCTCTCTCCATGGGATTTTCCAGGCAATAGTACTGGAGTGGTTTGCCACTTCCTTCTCCAGGGGCTCTTCCCGACCAAAAGTTAATTTGACAGCTCCATTTTCAGTGAGATAGAAGCAACAATAGGTGTCACTCTAATTTGTGCCATTAGCCATTAAGATTGTCACCTACTCCCGATGTTCTGACTTCATGCTCTAAGATATAATCTGATTTTAATTACTTTCCCATATAAACTGTGTTATGGAGAGAAAATTTGCTAATAACTTGACATAAAGTGTTCTAGCCTTCTTGGCAGTTAATTCTCATAATAAGTGATTAAATTGGTGTTTCACTTATGCATCAATTTCTGTGGTTTTAAGTGCATCAATCCACCTGACCCTAATCACCTCTGAGCACACTGGGAACAAAATAAGATTCTCACCATGAAAGTCAGAATTCACATTGTGAGCTATAGTGAATCCACTGAAGATTGTCTGCCCTGGGAGCCTTGCCTCAACAATCTCCTTGTTTCTCTTTCTCATTTCTCATATTAGAGTCTACAACTCTAGTAACATTTCTAATAGCATATGCACTTACTTTCACTCATATCCAACACCATGTTACCTGGCATAAGTAACTGTTTCTTATAATACCATGTAGTTCAGTCTAATCCGTGAATACTGCCCTGGATGAAGACACAACACATGACTGTGGACATGAGCCCTTGGCATATACCTTTAGAGAAAGAAGAGTGTATGACTGATCTAATTATCACTACCTCTGTTATGTTCAGTTGGCAACATATGAGTTCTATGTCACTGCCTTGACCTCTTTCCATGATGGTTAAAACAAATATCACCCTTTCTTGAGACACTGGAACATCTTCACCTAGCATTACCTTGCCTATGACCATAAAAGTCATTGCTGAAACAAAATAGAGAATTTAAGATATACTAGTATCTTGGAAAAATCCAACACCTCATGCCCTTGGAGAGCTCTGGAAGCACATGTTACATCTATAAAGCCTTCTACATTGTCATATTTTCTTACTTCATAATGAATCTTCAGGTCTCACTTGGCCAGGAAAATGGAGAAAACTTCATAGACTATATACTGTCATGAATCTTCAGTGTCACCTTTGTGCAAGAGTCACTGCCCACACTTTACAAACAAAAGTTTGGTAAGTGAGTTACACCATTTAGTAGAATCAAACTACTGGACCACATGTTCCAGTCATGATTGCCTCTATAACTTTGAGTAGTCATGCACTAAATTTTTGTTTTTACTTCCTAGTATTGGCTCTGATTCTGCAGTCTATTTCAACCTGCTCTTTGCTCAGAGATTTCTACTACATACTTTTCATAGCACTGGTTCTCTTATATCTCCACTTCAGTGATAAGCCAACTGTGACTACATTCCACCCATCCCATTTATTTTGCCATTGATAACACCATAGAATTTCAGTTTTCCCTATTAGTAGAAGACTCATCCCTTTGGACATATAATCTGGCTTTGTGCTCATCTAGATAAAAGGAATTAATCATTGGTTTATGCCAGACACCTACTCAGTGCTTTGTTAATGATATTCATTTAATTTCACATTATTTAAATGTAAGATATCCATTACTGGTACTTAATGCTTACTACATTATGGGGTAGGTGTTATTATTCAATTTGAAGATGATGACATGAAATTTCAGATCAGTTAACTTATCTGCCCTAAATTCACACATAGCTAGTAAGTAGCAGGGCTAGGATTGAAACTAGTAACTTGCTAATACCAAGGCTGATCTCTGATAGAGGAGAGAAACTCTCTTAAGTCATATCCTTCATGACCAGCCAAACTGACCCTATTACACCTCCCAAAGCCACTCAGTAGAGAAAATCCATTCTACTAACTGGTATTCACATTGCAACAGGCTGAAATGCATCTTCTGGACTAGAGTCTACAAAAGAAGCACATAGCAAATCAATGACTTCCAGAACTTTGTGATTTCATTTGTGTTTCTAGTCATTGCAGAAACTTCCTTGAGAATCCTGAATATACACTGTGCTGCTTCATCTGATAGGATAGGCTTTTGCTTCTTGAGTCCAGGCTTCTCACAAAAGTTTCTGGCTATCACCACACTTCTGTATTTCTTTAGATTTTCATGTAAAGCTATAGAGTCTTTGAATAATAATTCAATGATGTTTATAGTGTTTTTACAATTTCAAGAGACAATAAGAACTTTGAAGTTTCCTGATAACTGCTACCTGTTACTGTCATCATAACATCAAAATTAAAACAAGAGTTTGATTACTTTTGACAGTAGTTAGTTGGCCATTTAATTTTGAGTTCTGCCCCGCTATATCAACCTCAAGGAATTTCAAGTTAAACAATCTCTCTTTAAGTAACATTTGTGGGAATAACCATGTTATCTTTTATATTAACCTTGAGGTTAGCAAGAACTGGAGTGGGTTGCTAGCTCCTCCTTCAGGGAATCTTTATAACTCAGGGATCAAACCCACATCTCCTGCATTACAGGCAGATTCTTTACCACTGAGCCAACAGGGGAAGATCTCCTGGAGTAAGAAATGGTAGCCCACTCTGGTATTCTTGTGTGGAAAATTCTATGGACAGAGGAGCCTGGCATGCACAGTCCATGGGGTTTGAAAGTGTCAAACACCACTGAACAAACACACAATAGCAAGAATTATCAAACATCATGTTCCTTAGTTTCTCATGATAAGTCTATCATGTATGTCAGTTCAGTTCAGTTTTTCAGTCATATCTGGCCCCATGCAACCTCATGGGCAACAGCATGCCATGCTTCCCTGTCCATCACCAACTCCCAGAGCTGGCTCAAATTCATGTCCATCAAGTCGGTGATGCCATCCAACCATCTCATCCTTTGTTGTACCCTTCTCTTCCGGTCTTCAATCTTTCTCACCATCAGTGTCTTTTCCAATGAGTTAGTTCTTCCCATCAGGTGGCCAAACTATTGGAGTGAAGCTCCAGCATCAGTCCTTCCAATGAATTTTCAAGACATATCTTCAGGATTGACTGGTTTAATCTTGCAATCCAAGGGACTCTCAAGAGTTTTCTCCAAAAGCAGAGTTCAAAAGCATCGATTCTTCAACACTCAGCTTTCTTTATGGTCCAACTCTCACATCTATACACGACTACTGGCAAAAACAGACCTTGACTAAATGGACCTTTTTTTGGCAAAATGATGTCTCTGTTTCTTAATTTGCTATCTAGTTTGATCATAGTTTCTCTTCTAAGGAGGAAACACCTTTTCATTTCATGGCTGCAGTCACCATCTGCAGTGATTATGGAGCCAGGAAAATAAAGTCTGTCACTGTTTCCATTGTTTCCCAATCTATTTGCCATGAAGTGATGGGACTGGATGCCATAATCTTAGTTTTTGAACATTGAGTTTTAAGCCAGCTTTTCACTCTCCTGTTTCATCAAGAGGCTCTTTAGTTCCTCTTCACTTTCTGCCATAAGAGTGGTGCCATGTATGTATCCTTTATTAAATATGCTCCCAGTCCTTGTCTCTAAAGCTTCATAGGCAATAGATGCCATTGGCTTACTACCTTTCATTTATATCAGAATTCCCCTTACTTGCATTAGCTTCATCTAGGTATAATTTAAAGAGATTCCCCTAAATATGAAATTGTTTTAGGATATGAAAGAGTCTGTCTTGATGCTGATCACTTCACACATGATTTTAGAGGCTTCAAATAATATTAAGTCACTGAGTGCTTACTATGTGCTGAGTACAAGATGTATTGGTGTAATCTTTACAGTAGCACTATCAGTATTTTTATTTTACAGGTGAAAACAGGTAGACTCATAAGCTTTAAGTAATTTGTCCCAAGATGAATATAATAAGTCATGGAGCCAGGATTCATCTCCAGGTCTACCAAACAGAAGAGGACATCTACTTGACCACTGTGCTACCTGTTCCTCCCACATCGACATCGCAGACTGACAAGTCTTTGTCTTTTACACAGGCCAGTAATCTCTTGGGAATACCCATTCCAAATAATCTCTATCCCTACTCTACAGTAAAAATAATTATTCCACACTTACCCAGAATTCATTGAGTGGACACAAAATTAATCTGAACAGCATTTTCTTATTTATTACTAAATCTTTAAAAAATAATATCCAGTAAATTTTGACCTTTTGCAGTTTCATTAGTATCTTGAGGAGAGAATCATTGTAGACCTTTCTCTAAAGGCTTCTATTCTCTTTCCTGAGAAGTAATAGATGACACAACCCTCAGTTCAGTTCAGTGCAGTTCAGTCACTCAGTCATGTTGGACTCTTTGTGGCCCCATGGACTGCAGCACGCCAGGCTTCCCTGCCCATCACCAACTCCTTGAGCTTATGCAAATTCATGTCCATCGAGTTGGTGATGCCATCCGACCATCTCATCTTCTGTTGTCCCCTTCTCATGCCACCGTCAATCTTTCCCAGCATCAGAGTTTTTTTCCAATGAGTCAGTTCTTCACATCAGGTGGCCACAGTGTTGGAGCTTCAGCTTCAGCATCAGCACTTCCAATGAGTATTCAGGACTGATTTCCTTTAGATGGACTGGTTTGATCTCCTTGCAGTCCAAGATACTCTTAAGAGTCTTCTCCAACATCACAGTTCAAAAGCATCAATTTTTCATTGCTCAGCTTTCTTTATAGAACAACTCTCACATCCATATATTACTACTGGAAAAAACATACCTTTGACTATATGAACCTTTGTTGGTAAGTAATATCTCTTCTTTTTAATATGCTAAGTTGGTCATAGCTTTTCTTCCAAGGAGCAAGCGTCTTTCAGTTTCATGGCTGCAGTCACCATCTGCAGTGATTTTGGACCCCCTCCAAATAAAGTCTGTCACTGTTTCCATTGTTTCCCCATCTATTTGCCGTGAAGTGATGGGACCAGATGCCATGGTCTTCATTTTTAAATGTTTAGCTTTAAACCAACTTTTTCACTCTGTTGTTTCACTTTCATCAAGAGGATCTTTAGTTCTTCTTTGCTTTCTGCCATAAGGATGATTTCATCTGCATATCTGAGGTTATTGATATTTCTCCTGGCAATGTTGATTCCAGCTCGTGCTGCATCCAATCCAGCATCTTGTATGGTGTACTCTGCACATGAGTTAAATAAGCAGGGTGTCAATATACAGCCTTGAGGTACTCCTTTCCCAATTTGGAACCAGTCTGTTGTTCCATGTCCCATTCTAATTGTTGCTTCTTGACCTGCATACAGATTTCTCAAGAGGCAGGTAAGGTCGTCTGGTATTCCCATCTCTTTAAGAATTTTCTACAGTTTGTTGTGATCTAGACAGTCAAAGGCTTTGGTGTTGTCAATAAAGCAGAAGTACATGTTTTTCTGGAACTCTCTTGCTTTTCTTATGATCCAATGGATGTTAGCAGTTTGATCTTTGGTTCCTCTGCTTTTTCTAAATCCAACAATCTCACTACCCTAAAAATGCATTTTGTACATTTTAATAAATGGGTATCCTTAACACTGGGCTTTCCAGGTTGTCCTAGTAGTAAAAAGCATGAGTAACATGGAAGCTATCTTTCTTCCCTCTCATAATTTTTTCTTATTTTTTTCCTCCACTGACTGTAATTATAATACTACCAAGTACCAACATTAACCACTTACTACATGACAGGCATTGTGTTTCAGGTTCATGTTCTCTTTTAATTCTTACAACCTCGTTCATGGACATCTGTTATTATTATCCCAATTAGGCAGATGAGGAAATTGAGGCTAAAGGTGATGAAAGATATTGTGCATACAACTAGTAAGTAAAAGGAAAGCTCAAATCTAGATACTTCTAATAGTAGAGTCCAGATTTCTACACAGGACATTAATATAGATCTACAACCAGAGTCAACCAATTGCCACTTATTGGCCAAATCCAGCCTACTGTCTGTTTTTAAAAATAAAATTTTATTGGAACTCAGTCATATCCATTCATTTACATGTTGTCTTTGGGTGCTATTACACGGGGAAATGCATGGCCCACAAACCCTAAAACATTATAGATCTATTCCTTTACAGAGAAAGTTTTGACCACTGATCTAAGCATATTAAAGTATTATATTAGACCTGCTCATGGGGAATCTCATTGTTTATATTTATCATTTTAAATGGCCCATTTGTTCATATATTTTGTTTCTTGCCTGTAAATTAGTCTCCTCCATATGATGAAATCATGGAATTATTGCAGAGTGTAACAGGATATTTTTGGAACCAGTCCATTGTTCCATGTCCAATTCTAACTGTTGCTTCTTAACCTGCATAGAGATTTCTCAGGAGGCAGATAAGGTAGTCTGGTATTCCCATCTCTTTAAGAATGTTCTACAGTTTGTTGTGATCCACAAAGTCAAAGGCTTTGGTGTAGTCAATAAAGCAGAAGTAGATGTTTTCTGGAACACTTTTGCTTTTTCTATGATCCAAT
This sequence comes from Nanger dama, assembly GCA_917880005.1. Taxonomy (NCBI): domain Eukaryota; kingdom Metazoa; phylum Chordata; class Mammalia; order Artiodactyla; family Bovidae; genus Nanger; species Nanger dama. Next base: position 1,759,704 of record CAKJTW010000089.1, read on the forward strand.
GGATGTTGGCAACTTGATCTATGGTTCCTCTGTCTTTTCTAAATCCAGCTTGAACATCTGGAAGTTCACAGTTTATGTACTACTGAAGCCTTGCTTGGAGACTTCTGAGCATTACGTTGCTAGAGTGTGATGAGTCCAATTGTGAAGTAGTTTGAACATTCTTTGGCATTGCCTTTCTCTGGGATTAGAATGAAAACTGACCAGTTCCAGTCCTGTGGCCACTGTTGAGTTTTCCAAATTTTCTGGCAGATTGAGTTCAGCACTTTAAAAATATAATCTCTTAGGATTTGAAATAGCTCAACTGGAATTGCATCACCTGCACTAGCTTTGTTCATAATTCCGAAAGGAGTATATCAAGGCTGTATATTGTCAGTTTGCTTATTTAACTTATGTGCAGAGTACATCATGTGAAATTCTGGGCTGGAGGAAGCACAAGCTGGAATCAAGATTGCTGGGAGAAATATCAATAAACTCAGATATGCAGATGACACCACTCTTATGGCAGAAAGCAAAGATGAACTAAAGATCCTCTTGATGAAAGTGAAAGAGGAGAGTGAAAAAGCTGGTTTAAAACTCAACATTCAAAAGATCATGGCATCCTGTACCATCACTTCATGGCAAATAGGTGAGGAAACAATGAAATCAGTGAGAGGCTTTATTTTCTTGGCTTCCAAAATCACTGCAGATGGTGACTGCAGCCATGAAATTAAAAGACACTTGCTCCTTGGAAGAAAATCTATGAGCAACCTAGACAACTTATTAAAAAGAAGAGACATTACTTTACTGACAAAGGTCCATCTAGTCAAAGCTATGTTTTTCCAGTAGTCATGTATGGATATGAGAGTTGGACTACAAAGAAAGCTGAGCAGCGAAAAGTTGATGGTTTTGAACTGTGGTATTGGAGAAGACTCTTGAGAGTCCCTTGGACTGCAAGGAGATCAAACCAGTCCATCCTAAAGGAAATCAGTCCTGAATATTCATTGGAAGGACTGATGCTGAAGCTTAAACTCCAATACCTTGGCCACCTGATGTGAAGAACTGATTCACTGAAAAAAAAAAAAAAAAAACAACACCCTGATGGTGGAAAAGATTGAAGGCAGGAGCAGGGTGGAAAAGATTGAAGCAGGAGCAGAAGGGAATGACAGCAGATGTGATGGTTGGATGGTATTACCAACTTGATGGACATGAGTTTGAGCAAGCTCTAGGAGTTGGTTATGGGCAGGGAAGCCTGGCATGCTGCAGTCCATGGGGTCACAAAGAATTGGACATGACTAAGTGACTGCACTGAACATAGGATGTTTTTAGTAGCCTATGTAAATTGCACTAGTGATCTATTATCAAATGTTTACTTTTGGCATCAAACAACTCTAACAGGTTTCCATGTGTGATTATAGGGGACATTTACTGTTTGTCTCTAACCCCTCCCACCCATGCGTCCTGCCTGCAGCCATTTTACTTTTGGCAGTGGTCTCTTATTTTCATGTATAGATACAACTCTTTCCCACTTCAGAGTACCTTCCTGGGTGGCATTCCACCTCGGAGCATGAGTCCCATGCCTAAACCAATAATTCCATGGCATTTTACCTGGCCGCTGTATCTGTTTCAGGCGTGGGCTTTTATTTTAAGTGTATATAAAAAGAATGAATTTTATGACATTTTTGGAAATGTTAGAAAAGTATTCTAGTTTTTCCCCCATAGGAATCAGATGTAAATGGAGAGAGCCCTGATGATTGCTGACAGCCTTTCTGACAAACAGAGGAGAGACCATTTAAGAGTGGAGGCTTCCTGGGAAATAGACTTTACAGACAGAGAAGAAACAAATTCCTTATGATTTTTAAGTATGAATTTTTATTGAAATGTAGTTCATTTATGATATTAGTTTTAAGTGATAACATAGTGATTCCATATATTTGTAGATTATACTCCACTTAAAGTCATTACAAAATAAGTTATTGGGTTGACCAATAACTTTATTTGGGTTTTAAAATGTTACAGAGAAGCCTAAATGGACTTTTTGACCAACTCAATATATTTCCGTGTATGTATATTACATAATTGTAGTTTTTTTTTAAAATTTTATATGTAGTACTTTGGTACCTCTTAATCCTATGCCCCTATTTAACCCTCCCATTTTCCCTCTCCCCACTGTTAACCACTAGTTTAGTCTCTATATCTGTGCATCTATTTCTGTTTTGTTATATTCAGCTTATTTTTTAGATTCTACATGTAAGTGATGAAATATAGTGTTTGTCTTTGTCTGACTTCTTTCACTAAGCATAATAATGCCCAGGTCCATCCATGTTTTTACAAATGGCAAAGCATTAATTCTGTTTTATGGGTGACTAATACTCCATTATAGATTATACCACATCTTTTTCCATTCATCTGTTGATGAACACTTAGGTTGCTTCTGTATCTTGGCTATTATAAATAGTGCTGCTATGAACATTTGGGTGCATGTATGTGATGATAGCTTTTGATTCACTAAATCTACTTAAGCTTGAAGGTGTTTAGCCTTGAAGTTAATAAAATCCTTTTACAGAAGCACAAAGAGTTCTGATGCAATGATTTTCCCAACAAAACTATACTATTTTTAGCTCAGTTTCTTATATCATTTTGAGGAGTCAATGCCTAGTAACATAAAAATGCTTCTATATTGCAGTGGTGATATTGGGAAAAGAACAGACTTATGTACTCTGTCCCAAGGTTAACCCCCTAATGTAAAAAGTTCCAGTCTTTCTGCTAGCAGAAGCTTTGGAGAGCTTTCCGGATTTATGAGTTTCGTTTGGCCTACTGGACAGATACAGACTAATCCTGTGTAAACCCATCACCTTCCAAAAGGAATACAAAATTCAGCTCCAAAGTTCTGCCAATAGTTAAACACACATGAGATGGTTGCTTAAGATTTGGGGGACAGGTTGTGGCCTAGACTCCTTTTCCATCATAAACACCTGCACTTTTGCCAAGTACCAAATAAGACAGCAAAGTTTAGTGGGTTAAGAGTGGAGAACTTGGGACAGTCCTAAGATGGTGGAGGAATAGGACAGGGAGACTACTCTCTCCCTCACAAATTCATCAAAAGACCTTTAGAATGCTGGGCAACTTTCACAAAACAACTTCTGAATGCTGGCAGAGGGTACCAGGCACCCAGAAAGGCAGCCCATTCTTTTCAAAAGGATGTAGGATAAAATATAAAATACAAAAAGAGGGACAAAAGAGCTAGGGATGGAGACACATCCTTGGAAAGGGGGTCGTGAAGGAAAAGATTCAATTTACAGCAAACCTTCGCAGTGACAGGTCTGTGGGGAGTTTTAGAATCTCAGTGGGCAACAAAACTGGGAGGAAAAAAAAGGACCCCCACAGAATATGCTCCTAACCGCATCTCCAAGCTGAGAAGTAGCCCAGATGCGTGTGTCCACCACCAGTGAGTGGGTGCTCAACAGGAAGGTGTGAGTTGCATGTTTAGGGTAAGGACTGGACCTGAATGCCTTGAGGACAATCTAAGGAAGCTATGAAATAGCAACCCAAACTTTGGGATAGACAGAGAGAGAGAAAAGGAAGAGAGAGAGAGGGAGTGAGATCTTTCCTGCGAAAAGCTCTAACCTAAGGTGCAGCCTGGCCTGCTCACAGAACAAAGGATTGAGCAAAGACCAAAGGAGGGCCAGCTGAAAACTGGCTTATTGCCCTGCCAGAAGCAGAGAGGCAGGAGGGCGACAGCCAGAGCCAGAAGGCAAGGGACAATCACGGCCCCAGACATGGCATCCTCCATCAAACTATGAGTAGGCTCCCAGTTGATAATCAAGTTTCCTGGGATCCTAGACAGTTGACATCTGCCAGGAGGGTCACAGCCAGAGATCAGCTCCCCAGAGGAGACACATGGTACTCCTGAGATGGCACTCTTGTGGTGCACCCAGGAAACCAAGTGGCTGGAACTGGGAGGTGTTTAAGATGCACAGTGTACCTGAGACAGTATGCTCGCCAAGCACCTGGTTGCCTGAGCTGCTTGGACCTAGGAAGGGCACAAAATTCACGCCCGAGTACACAAGAACCTGAACCTGAGAAGCTTAAACCTTGGAAATGCATATAACCCAGGGCCCGCTTTGGACAGTTCCCCTGCAGAGCAACCTAGAACATGAGCAGTGTAGACTGGGAAAGCATATGTGCTGTGAGCTGGGGCAAACCCAGTGTGGTCCATACACTTTGAGCACTCCTCCCACACACCAGTGATATTTGTCTGCAGTTTTCCTCCCTCCCCCACAGCACAACTGAACAAGTGAGCCTAAATAAGTGACCACCTTCATCACCTTGTGTCAGGGAAGAAATTAGACACTGAAGAGACTTGCAAACACAAGAAGCCAAAATAAACAAAGAAGCGTTCTGGAAGTGATAGGTGCAACAGATTAAAATCCTGTGGTTAGCATTGACTAAGCATTGGAAGGGGCCTATAGACCTTGAGAAGAAGTATAAGCTGGAACAGGAACTATCTGAAACTGAATTGACCCCACACTGCCATAAACAGCTCTAGGGAAATTTCTAGATATATTTTTACTATTATCATTTTTTAATTTTTATTTTCATTTTTATAACATACTATTACCTTGCAAAAAGACCCTATTTTAAAAGCAAATTTCATATATATATATATATATATATATATATGATTATAATTTTTGTGATTGATTTTGCTTTATATTTTAATATTGTATTTTTGAGAGTCTAACCTCTACTTTAGATTTTTAATCTTTGTTTTTGGTATTTGTTAGTAATTTTGTACCTTTAAGAATCTAATCTTTAGTACCCATTTTCACATAGGGAAGTGATTACTGGCTAGATTGGTTTCTCCCCTTTTGACTCCCCCTCCTCTCCTCCTGGTCACCTCTATCTCCTTCCTCCCTCGTCTCTTCTCTATGTAACTCTGTGAACCTCTTGGGGTGTCCTCCACTGTGGAGAATCTTTTTACCATTAACCTAGATGTTTTATCATCAAAGCTGTATGGATAGAGGTCTTGAGGCTACTGTAAGAATAAGACTAAAAGCCAGAGGCAGGAGGATTAAATCCAAAACTTGAGAACACCAGAAAACTCCTGACTCCAGGGAACATTAATCAATAAGAGCTCATCCAAAACCCTCCACACCTACACTGAAACCAAGCTTCACCCAAGAGCCAACAAGTTCCAGAGCAAGATATATCATGCTAATTCTCCAGCAATGCAGGAACATAGCCCTGAGCATTAAAATGAAGGCTTCCCAAAGTCACACCAAACCCACAGACACTCAGAACTCACTCCTGGACACTTCATTGCACTCCAGAAAAAAGAGATCCAGCTCCATCCACCAGAACACTGTCACACACTTTCTTAACCAGGAAACCTTCACAAGCCACTAGTCCAACCTCACCCACAGGGAGGAACCTCCACAATAAAGAGGAACCACAAACTTCCAGCCTACAGAAAGGCCACCCCAAACACAGCAATCTAAACAACATGAAAATGTAGAGAAATATTCAGCAGGTAAAGGAACGTGATAAATGCCCTCAAAACCAAACAAAGAGGAGGAGGATGGAAGTCTACCTGAAAAAGAATTCAGAACAATGATAGGAAAGATGACCCAAAATCTTGAAAACAAAATGGAGTCGCAGATAAATAGACTAGAGACAAAGATTGAGAAGGTGCAATTAATATATAACAAGGACCTCGAAAAATTTAAAAAATCAATTAATAATGAATAATGCAATGACTGAGATCAAAAGCACTCTGGAGGGAACCAACAGTAGAATAACTGAGGCAGAAGATAGAATAAGTAAGGTGGAAGATAGAATGGTAGAAATAAATGAAGCAGAGAGCGAAAAAAAAAAGAATTAAAAGAAATGAGGACAACTTCAGAGACCTCTGGATCAATGTTCATTGCCTCAACATTCAAATCATAAGAGTCCCAGAAGAAGACAAAAAGAAAGGGCACAAGAAAATACTTGAGGAGATAATAGTTGAAAACTTCCTTAAAATGGGAAAGGAAATAGCCACCCAAGTCCAAGAGATCCAGAGAGTCCAAAAGAGGATAAACCCAAGGTGAAACACCACAAGACATATATTAATCAAATTAACAAAGATCAAATATAAAGAACAAACATTAAAAGCAGCAAGAAAACAAAACAAAACAAAAACAAATAACTCACAAGGGGATTCCCATAAGGATAATATCTGATCTTTCAATAGAAACTCCTCAGGCCAGAAGGGAATGGCAGAACATACTTAAAGCGATGGAAGAGAAAAACCTACAACCCAGATTACTATACCTAGCAAGGATCTCATTCAAATATGAAGGAGAAATCAAAATCTTTACAGACAAGCAAAAGCTGAGAGAATTCAGCACCACCAAACCAGCTCTTCAATAAATGCTAAAGGAACTTCTCTAGACAGGAAATGCAGAAAAGGTTAATTCACTCGAACAACAACAACAAAAAAGCAAAACAAAATAAATGGCAATGGGATCATACTTATTAATAATTATCTTAAATGTAAATGCAATGAATGCCCCAACCAAAAAACAAAGACAGGCTGAATGGACACAAAAACAAGACCTCTATATATGCTGTCAACAAGAGATCCACCTCAAAACAAAGTACACATACAGACTGAAAGTGAAGGGCTGGAAAAAGATATTTCACACAAACGGAAACCAAAAGAAAGCAGGATTAGCAATACTCATATCAGATAAACTAGACTTTGAAATAAAGGAGTAAAAAGAGACAAAGAAGGACAACACAATGATCAAAGGATCAATCCAAGAAGAAGACATAACAATTAAAAATATATATGCTCAATCCCAGTGTTAGTAGAAGGAGAGAAGTCAAAAAAGTTAAGGTAGAAATAAATGAAAAGAAACAGGAGAATATAGCAAAAATAAATGAAACTAAAAGCTGGTTCTTTGAGCAGATAAATAAAATAGACAAACCATTAGCCAGACTTATCAAGAAAAAAAGGGAGAAGAGTCAAATCAACAAAATTAGAAATGAAAATGGTGAGATCACAACAGAAAACACAGAAATACAACAGATCATATGAGACTACTATCAGCAACTATATGCCAATAAAATGGACAACTTGGAAGAAATGGACAAATCCTTACAAAAGTATAACTTTTCAAAACTGATCCAGGAAGAAGTAGAAAATCTTAACAGACCCTTCACAAGCATGGAAATTGAAACTGTAATCAGAAATCTTCCAACAGACAAAAGCCTAGGACCAGATGGCTTCAGAGGTGAATTCTACCAAAAATTTAGAGAAGAGCTAACACCTGTCTTACTCAAACTCTTCCGGAAAATTGCAGAGGAAGGTAAGCTTGCAAATTCATTCTATGAGGCCACAATTACCCCAATACCAAAATCAGACAAAGATGCCACAAAAAAAGAAAACTACAGGCCAATATCACTGATGAACATAGATGCAAAAATCCTTAACAAAATTCTAGCAAACAGAATCCAACAACGTATTAAAAAGATCATACACCATGACCAAGTGGACTTTATCTCAGGAATGCAAGAGTTCTCCAATACTCACACATCAAACAATGCGATACACCACATTAACAAAATTGAAAGATAAAAACCATATGATTATCTCAATAGATCCAGAGAAAGCCTTTGACAAAATTTAACATCCATTTATGATAAAAACCCTCCAGAAAGCAGGCGTAGAAGAAACGTACCTCAACATAGTAAAAGCCATATATGATAAACTCAAGCAAACAGTATCCTCAATGGTGAAAAAAATGAAAGCATTTCCCCTAAAATCAGGAACAAGACAAGGATGTCCACTCTCACTAAGACTATTCAACATAGATTTAGAAGTTTTAGCCACTGCAATTAGAGAAGGAAAAGAAATAAAAGGAATCCAGATTGCAAAAGAAGACGTAAAACTCTCACTGTTTGCATGATCCACTACATAGAAAACCCTAAAGATACCACCAGAAAGTTACTAAAGCTAATCAATGAACACAGAAAAGTTGCAGGATATAAAATCAACACACAGAAATCCCTTGCATTCCTATACACTAACAATGAGAAAACAGAAAGAGAAATTAAGGAAACAATTCCATTCACCATTGCAACAAAAGAATGAACTACTTAGGAATGAATTTACCTAAAGAAACAAAAGACCTATATATATATATATATATATATAACTATGAAACATTGATGAAAGAAATCAAAGATGACACAAATAGATGGAGAAATATACCATGTTCATGGATCAGAAGAATCAATATAGTGAAAATGAGTATACTACCCAAAGCAATCTATAGATTCAAAGCAACCCCTATCAAGTTACCAATGGTATTTTTCAGAGAACAAGAACAATTTCACAATTTGTATGGACATAAAAAAAAAAAAACCAAACCCTCAATTAGCCAAAGCAATCTTGAGAAAGAAGAATGGCACTGGAGGAATCAACCTGCCTGACATCAGAGTATACTACAAAGCTACAGTCATTAAGACAGTATGGCAGTGGTACAAAGACAGAAATATAGATCAATGGAACAAAATAGAAAGCCCAGAGATAAATCCATGCACCTATGAACACCTTATCTTTGACAAAGGAGACAAGAATATACAATTGGAAAAAGACAATCTCTTTAACAAGTTGTGCTGGGAAAGCTGGTCAGTCACTTATAAAAGAATGAAACTAGAACACTTTCTAACACCATACACACACACACACACACACACAACTCAAAATGGATTAAAGAGCTAAACTTAAGACCAGAAATTATAAAACTCCTAGAGGAAAACATAGGAAAAACACTCTTTGACATAAATCACAGCGGGATCCTCTATGACCCATCTCCCAGAGTAATGGAAATAAAAACAAAAATAAACAAATGGGACCTAATTAAATTTAAAAGCTTTTGCACAATGAAGGAAACTATAAGCAAGGTGAAAAGACAGCCTTCAGAATGGGAGAAAATAATAGCAAATGAAGCAACTGACAAATTATTTATTTCAAAAATATACAAGCAACTCATGCAGCTCAACTCCAGAAAAAAATAAACGACCCTATCAAAAAATGAGCCAAAGAACTAAACACATTTCTCCAAAGAAAACATACAGATGACAACAAACACATGAAAAGATGCTGAACATCACTCATCAGACAAATGCAAATCAAAACCACAGTGAGGTACCATCTCACATCATTCGGAATGGCTGCTATAAAAAAGTCTACAAACAATAAATGCTGGAGAGGGTGTGGAGGAAAGGGAACCCTCTTACACTGTTGGTGGGGATGCAAACTAGTAGAGTCACTATGGAGAACAGTGTGGAGATTCCTTAAAAAACTGGAAATACAACTGCCATACCACCCAGCAATCCCTCTGCTGGGCATACACACTGAGGAAACCAGAATTGAAAGAGACATGTGTACTGAAATATTCATTGCAGCACTGTTTATAATAGCCAGGACATGGAAGCAACCCAGATGCCCATCTGCAGATGAATGGATAAGAAAGCTGTGGTACATATACACAATGGAGTATTACTCAGCCATTAAAAAGAATACATTTGAATCAGTTCTAATGAGGTGGATGAAACTGGAGCCTATTATACAGAACAAAGTAAGTCAGAAGGAAAAACACCAATACAGTACATTAATGCATATATATGGAATTTAGAAAGATGGTAATGATAATCCTGTATGCGAGACAGCTAAAGAGACACAGATGTAAATAACAGATTGTTGGATTCTGTGGGAGAAGGCGAGGGTGGGATGATTTGAGAGAATAGCATTGAAACATGTGTATTATCATATATGAATTAGATTGCCAGTCTAGGTTCGATGCATGAGACAGGGCACTCCAGGGCCAGTGCACTGGGATGACCCTGAGGGATGGGATGGAGAGAGAGGTAGGAGGGGAGTTTAGGATGGCAGACACATGTAGACCCATGGCTGATTCATGTCAATGTATGGCAAAAACCACTACAATATTATAAAGCAATTAGCCTCCAATTAAAATTAATTAATTAAAAAAGACTGAGGAACTCTGAAAAAGTTCAAATACTGGACTGTATTTCTCACTAATTAGATGAGCCATCTCTGTTTCCTTAACCTCTCTGTGCCTCAATATCCTACTTTGTATAGGATTATGAAGACTAAATTAATATTTATAAAAACCAAATATAGCAATTGATACACAATAACTACTATAGAAATATTTGTTAAACAAGAAAATCAATAAATAGCATACAAGCCCTACAAACATTTGAAAGATATTTGCAGAGAATCTGTCAAAAATATATGGTTCCAAACCAATATAATATATGATGGAAAGAATAACACAAATATCTTTGGATGAGAATAGATATGTAAATCTCATTTATAGAATGCATCATTCTATCATATCCTACTCACAATCTCATATCATGAATTCTTTTTTCATCCATTGAGACAATTGTAGATGTGGTCTTGGTTGAAAGCTATATATGGACAGGCGTCAATACTGAGCTCAACATAGTCTTACCCATTCCCACCTAGGGAAGCATTTGTGTTTCTCCCCCTTTATCTCATCCCCAAAGCGACACAAGTTTATGCCTAAGATGTGCTATTGTTTCAGTTCAGTAACAGGCTAGGTTCAAGATTCTCAAATTTCTTCTGCTGTCTCCCACATTCCCTAAATTCCCTCTGCATGCTCAGTCATGTCTGACTCTTTGTGACTGCATGGACCATAGCTCACCAGGCTCCTCTGTTCATGGTATTTCCCAGGCAAGAATACTGGAGTAGGTTGCCATTTTTTTTCTCCAGGGGATCTTCCTGAAACAGGAAGTGAACCTGTGCCTCCTGGATTGCAGGCAGATTCTTTACTGCTGAGCCATTGGTAAAGCCCCAAACTCCCTTTCAAAGTATTAGTTGTTCAACCATGCCTGACTCTGTACAACCCCATGGACTGCTATGAAATGCTATGAACCAGAATCCTCTGTCCATGGGATTCTCCAGGCAACAATACTGGAGTGGGTTATTATGTCCTTCTGCAAGGAAACTTCTTTTAGCCTACCACAAATCCTAATTCAAATTATCATTGAAGAACTAACTAACTCTGACCTAACACAATGCCATGAGGTGTAAGTGATTTGAAGAAGAAGAAAGCAAGGTCTTGGCACTTACAATCTTAAAATGTTGTTAAGGATTGGCACTTACAATCTTAAAATGTTGTGGAGGAGATAAGTAAGAAACAAAGCAAACAATGCGAAAGATCGCCAATTTGGTTCTAATCTTTCAAGGCTGTCAAAGTCCCTTGTCAGGCCTTGCCCAGTTCCCAGGCACTGCAGCCCTTGGCCCTCCTCCTGTTGAGTTTCCTTGCCTTCATAAATTCAGGCCTGCATTAGTTAACTGACCACCATGAGAGGAATGGTTTAAGAAGACCTATTTTAACCCCAGAATTTATTCAGCAGCAGGACTAGCTATAGAATTTGTGGCAAACAGTGCAAAATGAAGATGTGGTTTAAAATGCAGAAAAGTGTCATGAAATGTACTAAAATATCACACTTTCTGTTTCTTGTACAGTCTCTCTTGATCTATCATGATAATTTTTTTTTGAAAAATTTTAAACCTACAGAAAACCTGAAAGAAAACATGGTGCAAAACTGGACACCCTTGTATTAATTTTCTGGGGCTGCTGCAACTAATGATCAAAAACTGGGTGGCTTAAAACAGCAGAAGTTTATTCTCTCAGAGGCTAAAAACTTGAAATCAAGGTGGTGGCCAGATCAAGCACCCTCTGCAAAAGAACCTTTCCTTGCCCCTTTCAGCCTTCTGGTGGTTCCTGAGGACCCTTAGTCAGAGGTAATGCCAGTCTCTGCCTCCATCTTTACAGGACAGGCTTTCCTCATTGCTCAATTGGTCAAGAATATACCCACAATACTGGAGACACAGGTTTGATCCCTGGGTCAGAAAGATACCCTGGAGAAGCAAGTGGCAACCCACCCCAGTATTCTTGCCTGGAGAATCCCATGGACAGAAGAATATGGCAGACTTCAGTCCACGGCATCGCAAAGAGTCAGACATGACTGAGTGACTAACACTTTCACTTTCACTCTAGCAGTATTAGTGTTAGTCAGTCAGTCGTATCTGACTCTTTGAGACCGCATAGACTGTAGTCCATGAGTTTCCTCTGTCCATGGAATTCCGGAGGCAAAAATACTGGAGTGGGTTGCCATTTCCTCCTCCCATGGATTTTCCAGACCCAGGGATTGAGCCTGGGTCTCCTGTGTATCTTGCACTGCACAGGGATTTTTAACCACTGAGCAATTTGGGAAGCCCCTGTGTAGTCAGAGGAGACTGTATTGAGGAGGCTGAACTTAAGCTGAACATAGGAAAAAGAGGGCTTTCAGGTGAGGGGAGAGAGAGATTAAAAGCAGGAATGGGCATGACTACATGTTCTGAAGTGGAGGTAGGGGCTTGGTTTAGATACATGTAGAATGAAAACAATCATACCTACTTTGTAACACCTCTGTGAGGATTATAAAGTCTAGGAGAGAGGTAACAATACATGTTCAGCATGGGGCAGTTACTCCTCCAGAGCCCATGGCAGATATTGGAAATTCTTCATAACATTCTACCAGTGAGGCCAGTCACAGGCCCAGAACTCTCTTACATACAGCACCAGGCAGCCAGTACCAATCATAGTATGTAGTTGTCATAAATTAGGTACTCAAGAAATCATAAGTGTCATTTCCTGCAAAAACACACAAAATAATGGGTACAACTGAAGGGACAAATGAAATCAAATACAAATGAACGTCTCAGCATTTGTAGTGTGTCAGAAAATGAAGTGAAAGTGTTAGTTGCTCACTCATATGTGACTCTTTGTGACCCCATGGACTACAGCCTACCAGGCTCCCTTGTCCATGGGATTCTCCAGGCAAGAATACCTGAATGCACATATTTTCACTGTGCTGAGAAATTCCCATGAGCATACTAGGATTGTATGAGAACCTTTAACAGGTAGCTCTACTTGAAATTTAAGTGACTCTGGTATTACCTGCAGGTATCCTGATCTAGCACCACTAATAATATCATAAAGGACTAACCCAGTGGCCTTCAGTCACTTCCCTTACTGACTCCAGTGTGGTCCTGGTATGTTGATAGGAGCATTCAATTGACTTAACCACCAAGCTTTCTTCATGTGAGGGCTGCAATTTATCATGGGCTTCCCAGATGGGGAAGAATCTGTAGTAAAGGATCTGCCTCCAGGTAGGAATCATGGGTTCAATCCCTTGTTCAGGAAGATACCTTGTAGAATGAAATGGCAACCCATTCCAGAATTCTTGTCTGGGTAATCCCATGTACTAAGAACATGGTGAACAAAAGTCCATGGGGTCTTAAAGAATCAAAAATGGCTTAGCAACTAAACAATGACAACAGTTTATCATTGTGTGCTCTTTATGTACATGTACATTTTACATATAAAAATGTTACCCCCAGGTGGTACACATGGTAAAGGACCTGTCTGCCAATGCAGGAAACACAAGAGACGCAGGTTCGATCCCTGGGTCGGGAAGATCCCTTGGAGTAGGAAAAGGCAACCCACTCCAATAATCTTGCCTGGAAGATTCCATGGACAGGGAGACTGGGAAGCTACAGTCCATGGGTCAAAAAGAGTCAAAGATGATTGAAGCGACTTGGCACGTACACATTTTATTTAATGAAGAAGTCTTTTCTTCTGCAGCAACATTACCTGCTTAAACCTAGGCTATGAACTTCAGTTCACTTCCTACTTCAAGAAACCACTTCTTGAGAAATTCTCAATCAAGGACCTTTGCATTTTATGTGACATTATCCAGCAGCCAGACTGAGTGCATGAATGGGACAATGTTTAACAGCCTACTAACTAGCAAGCATTTGTTTACCACTTCAGCATGTTGTTATAGTGATACCATCCTCTTTAATTAGAATGAGTTAATTATTTAGCATAAAGACAGTTACATGGATGAGTCTTATACCTAAGTGAACTGCTCTGAGAGTGAAACTGACTAAAATCTACAGGGAACAAATTTCATGTACCCTACTCAAAGATGCTGTTTGTAATTGCAAAGGCTTGAGGAACTGCCAGGTCCAATCAAGTTTCTAGTTTTAGGAGGGAAGATCTGCTACATGATTTATACTAGCCAGAAGGAAAGAATTGAATCATTTTACAAGTCTGAAGAAGGAATCGTTAACAAGAGAATGCTTTGCATGGGATCTGGAAGTGGGAGGGAGCAATTAAGGAGCCATAGGCCATCACCTACTGGTAGCTCAGATGGTAAAGCCTCTGTCTACAATGCAGGAGACCCGGGTTTAATCCCTGGGTCGGGAAAATCCCTGGAGAAGGAAATGGCCACCCACTCTAGTATTCTTGTCTGGAGAATTCCATGGACTCAGGAGCCTGGTAGTCTATAGTCCATGGGGTCACAAAGAGTCAGACACAACTGAGCGACTTCTCTTCACTTCACTTCACTTCAGGCCATCAGTAATTTCTCCAGAGTCAGAGAGGGGATGTTGACAAGTCAATATGACAGTTTAATCTAGAGTGGGATAGAGGTAAAAGGTCATCTCAATTTGTGCCATTAGCCATTAAGATTATCACCTAACTCAACTTGTTCTGACTCCATGCTCTACGATATGACCTGATTTTAATTATTTTCCCATATAAATTTTGTTATGGGGAGAAAAGTTACTAACCAGTTGACAGGAAGTGTTCTATTCTGCTTTTCAGTTAATTCTCGTTGTGAGTCAATAAAATAGCGTTTGGCTTATACATCAAATTCTGTGATTTTATATAGCATCAATCCTCCCTAATCACCTCTGAGCACACCGGAACAAAATAAGATTCTCACCATGCAAAGTCAGCATTCCCAGTGTGAACTATAGTAAACCAACTGAAGATTGTCCTCCCTGGGAGCCTTGCCTCAACAGTCTTCTGTTTCTCTCTCATTTATCTACAACTCAAATAACATTTCTAATAACGTATGGTTTTCACTTCCTGCACTTACTTCTACTCATACCCAGCATCATGGTGTCTGGCATAAGTAATTGTTTCTTATAATACCATGTAGTTCAGTCTAACCATCAGAATATATTGTCCTGGATGAAGACACAACAGATAACTATAGATGTGAGCCCCTGGCACACACCTTTAGAGAGACAAGAGTGTATGATTGACCTAATTCTCACCACCTCCATTCTGTCCATTTGGCAACACATGAGACCTATGTCACTGCCTTCACCTCTATCCATGATGGTTAAAACAAATATCAACCTTTTTGGGGACACTGGAGCATCTTCACCCAGTACCATGTTGCCTATGACCATAATAGTCATCACTGAAACAAAATAGATAATTTAAGACATTATAGCATCTTGGCAAAATCTAATACCTCATGCCCTTGGGAGAGCTCTGGAAGCTTGTGATACGTCTGTAAAGCCTTTTACATTGATGGCCATGCTTCCTTACCTCACTATGAATCTTCAGGTCTCACTTGGCCAGGAAAATGGAAAAAAACATTCAACGGACTATAGTGTCATGAATCTTCAGTATCACCTTTGTGTAAGAGTCACTGCCCACACTTTACAAACCAAAGTCTGGGAAGTGAGTTACACCATTTAGTAGAATCAGTAGAATTATCTTGGTATCTGGACCACATTTTCCAGTCATTGATTGCCTCTATAACTTTGAGTACTCATGCACTAAATTATTGGTATTATTTCCCGGCACATGCTTTGATTCTGCAGTTAGTTTGTACCTGCTTCTTACTCACTGATTTCTAGTACATACTTTTCATGGCATTGATTCTCTTCTATCTCCATCTCAGTGATAAGCCAACTGTGACTGTATTCCAACCATCACATTTACTTTCACTCAGAAAACCCTGTAGAATTTCAGTTTTACATGTGAATAGAAGACTCATCCCTTTGGGGATAAAATCTGCCTTTGTGTGCACCTAGAGAAAGGGAATTAATAATTAGTTTATGCCAGACACTTGCTCAGTGCTGTGTTAATGACAGTTATTTTTTTTTTACATTCCTAAAAAATAGAATATTCATTTCTGGTATTTAATGCTTACTACATTATGGGGCAGGTGTTATTATTCAAAGATGATGACATGAAAGTTCTGAGTAGTTAACTTATTCCCCTAAATTCACACATAGCTAGTAAGTGGCAGAGATAGGATTTGAACCAGTATTTGTAATGGCAGAGCTAATCTCTAATAGAGGAGGGAAATTGTCTTAAGTCATACCCTTCATGACCAACCTAACTGACCCAATTACACCTCCCAGAGCCACTCAGTAGAGAAAAGCCATTCTAGTAACTGGTATTCACATAGCGACTGTTTAAAATGCATCTTCTGGACAACAGTCTATAAAAAAGCATGTAACAAATCAATGCCTTCCAGGACTTTGAGATTTCATTTGTGTTTCTAATAGTTGCAGAAACTTCCTTGTGAAACCTGAATATACACTTTTTGTTTTATCTGATGGGATAGGCCCTTACTTCATGAGTCAGGATTCTAACAAAAGTTTCTGGCTATCACAACTGAGTCACCTTGGTATTTTTATAGATTTTTTTCTTTCAAAGCTATAGAGTCTTTTGAATAATAGTTTAATTATGTTCATGGGGTTGCAAAGAGTCGGACATGACTGAGCGACTGAACTGAACTGATAGTGTTTTTACAATGGCAAGAGACAACAAGGACTTTGAAGTTTTCTGATAGTTGTTATCTGTCATTGTCAGGAAAATAAAAATTAAAACAATTTGATTACATCTGACAGTAGTTAGTTGGACATTTAAATTTGAGTTCTGCCCCCACTATATCAACGTCAGGGAATTTAAAGTTAAACAGTCTCTCACTAAGGATCACTTTCGGGAAGATAGTCATGTTTTCTTTTTCATTAACCATGAGGTTAGCAAGAAGTGCAGTCTATTGCCATTTCCTCATCCAGTGAATCTTTCTAACCTAGGCAGCAAACCCATATCTCCTCCATCTCCTGCAATGCAGGTGGATTCTATACCTGGAGCCATTAGTGGATGATCTCCTAGAGTAAGAAATGGCAACATACTCTGGTACTTTTGCTTGGAAAATTCTATGGATATAGGAGCCTGCAGGCACAGTCCATGGGTTTGCAAAGATATGGACACTACTGAACACACACAGTAGCAAGAACTATCAAACATCATGGTCCCTTAGTAATTTATGATAAGTCTAATATGTATGTATCCTTTATTACATATGTTTTGAGTCTGTGTCTCTAATACTTCACACATTTGCTTACTATTGGCCATTTATTTCAGAATTACCCTTACTACCATTAGCTTCATCTAGGTATAATTTAAAGACATTCCCCTTCCCATTCAACTGTTCCAGGATATGAAAGAGTCTGACTTGATGCTTATCACTTCACACATGATTTTAGAGGCTTCAAATAATAATATTCACTGAGTGCTTACCATGTACAAAGTACAAGATTTATTGGTGTAATCCTTACAGTAGCACTATTAGTATCTGCATTTTACAGGTGAAAACAAATAAACTCATAAAGTTTATGTAAAGACTGAAGCTAATAAGTCATGGAGCCAGGATTCATCTTTAGATCTATCTAACAAAAAAGGACATCTAATTGACCAATATGCTACCTGTCCCTCCCACATTAATGTCCCAGGCTGAAAAGTCTTAGTCTTTTATGAAGACCAGTAATCTCTAGAGCAGACCATTTCCAAATATTCTCTATTCCCAATCCATCTTCATTGAAAAATAATTATTCCAAAGTTACCCAGAAATTCTTGTGTGGATACAAGATAAATCTGAACAGTATTTTCTTTTTGTTATTAAAGCTTTTAAAAATAATATCCAGTAATTTGGGGGCCTTTTGGAGACTCATCAGTATCTTGAGGAAAGATTCATTGAAGACTTTTCTTTGAAGGCTGCTATTCTCTTTCCTGAGAAGTAATTGATGACACAAATCCCACTACCCTACAAGTGTAGTTGGAACATTTTAATAAATAGGTGTGCTTTAATTAATTTAAAAAACAGATTTCCTTTTCATCATAGGGGACTGGAATGCAAAAGAAGGAAGTCGAGGGATACCTGGAGTAATAGGCAGTTTTATGCTTAGAGTACAAAATTCAACATGGCAAAGGCTAACAGAGTTTTGCCAAGGGAACACACTGGTCATAGCAAACACCCACTTCTAATAACACAAGAAATGACTGTACACAAGGACATCACCAGATAGTCAATATATAAATTATATTGATTATATTCTTTGCAGTCAAAGATTGAGAAGCTCTACACAGTCAGCAAAAAGAGACTGGGAGCTGACTGTTGCTCAGATAATGAGCACTTTATTGAAAAATTCAGATTAAATTGAAGCAAATAGGGGAACCACTAGGCCACTCAAGTATTACCTAAACCAAATTGCAAGTGATTATACAGAGGAAGTGACAAATAGATTCAAGGGACTAGATCTGATAGACAGAGTGCCTGAAGAACTATGGACAGAGGTTTGTAATACTGTACAGGAGGTGGTAATCAAAACCATCCCAAGAAAAAGAAATGCAAAAATGGTTCTCTGAGGAGGTCTTACTAACAGCTAAGACAAGAAAAGAAGCTAAAGGCAAAGGAGAAAAGGAAAGATATACCCATTTGAATGCAGAGTTCCAACGAAAAG
Organism: Nanger dama; assembly: GCA_917880005.1. NCBI lineage: Eukaryota > Metazoa > Chordata > Mammalia > Artiodactyla > Bovidae > Nanger > Nanger dama. The sequence goes on from CAKJTW010000089.1 coordinate 1,778,395, forward strand.
CAAGGAGAGAAAACAAAGCCTTCCTAAGTGAACAGTGCAAAGAAATTGAGGAAAACAATAGAATGGGAAAGAATAGAGATCACTTCAAGAAAATTAGGAACATTTCATGCAAAGATGGGCACAGGAAAGGACAGATATGGTATGGACCTAACAGAAGCAGAAGGTATTAAGAAGAGGTGGCAAGAATACACAGAAGAACTATACAAAAATGATCTTAATGATCCAGGTAACCATGATGGTATGATCACTCACCTAGAGCCAGACAAAGTGCAAAGTCAAGTGGGCCTTAGGAAGCATTACTACAAACAAAGCTAGTGGAGGTGATGGAATTGCAGCTGAGCTATTTCAAATTCTAAAAGATGATGCTGTTAGAGTGCTGCAGCCAGTATGCCTGCAAATTTGGAAAACTCAGCAGTAGCCACAATTGCACTATTTCACATGCTAGCAAAGTAATACTCAAAATTCTTCAAGCTAGGCTCAACACTACATAAACCAAGAATTCCCAGATGTTAAAGCTTGTAAAAGGCAGAGGAACCGGAGATCAAAATGCCAACATCCATTGGATCATAGAAAAAGCAAGAGAACTTCAGAAAAACATCTACTTTTGCTTCATTGATTGTACTAAATCCATTGACTGTGTGGATCACAACAAACTGTGGAACATTCTTTTTTATTTTTAAATATAAATTTATTTATTTTAATTGGAGGTTAATTACTGTACAATATTGTATTAGTTTTGCCATATATTAACATGAATCCACAGGATTCTTCAATATCTGCAAATCAATCAATGTAATACACCACATTAACAAACTGGAACATTCTTAAAGAGATGGGAATACCAGATCACATTACCTGCCCTCTTCAAAACCTGTATTTAGGTCAGGAGGCAACAGGTAGAACAGGACATGGAACAACAGACTGGTTCCAAATTGGAGGAGGAATATGTCAAGGCTGTATATTGTCACTCTGCTTATTTAACTTATGTGCACAGTACATCATGAGAAATGCTAGGCTGGATGAAGCAGAAGCTGGAATCAAGATTGCTGCTGCTGCTAAGTCATTTAAATCATGTCCAAATCTGTGCAACCCCATAGATGGCAGCCCAACAGGCTCCCCCATCCCTTGGATTCTCCAGGCAAGATCACTAGAGTGGGTTGCCATTTCATTCTCCAATGCATGAAAGTGAAATGTGAAAGTTAAGTCACTCAGTCATGTCTGACTCTTCGAGACCCCATGGAATGTAGCCTACCAGGCTCCTCTGTCCATGGGATTTTCCAGGCAAGAGTACTGGAGTGGGTTGCCATTGCCTTCTCTGGAATCAAGATTACTGGGAGAAATAACCTCACATATGCACATGACACCACCCTTGTGGCAGAAAGCAAAAAGGAACTAAAGAGCTTCTTGATGAAAGTGAAACAGGAGAGTGAAAAGCTGGCTTAAAAATCAACATTCAACAAGCTAAGACCATGGCATCTGGTCCCATCATTTCATGTCAAATAGATGAGGAAACAATGGAAACAGTGAGAGACTTTATTTTCTTGGCCTCCAAAATCACTGTGTACAGTGACTGCAGACATGAAATTAAAAGATGCTTGCTCTCTGGAAGAAAAGCTATGACTAATCTAGGCAGTGTACTATAAAGCAGAAAGAGACATTATTTTGCCAACAAAAACCATCCAGTGAAAGCTATGGTTTTTCCAGTAGTCATGTATGGATGTGAGAGTAAGACCATAAAGAAAGATCAGGGTTGAAAAATTGATACTTTTGTACTGTGATGTTGGAGAATACTCCTGAGAGTCACTTGGACTGCAAGGACATTAAACCAGTCAATTCTAAAGAAAATCAGTCCAGAATATTCATTGGAAAGGGTGTGCTGAAGCTGAAGCTCCAATGCTTTGGTCATCTGATGCATAGACCTGACTCACTGGAAAAGACCGTTATGCTAGAAACTATTAAAAATAGGAGGAGAAGAAGATGACAGAGGTTGAGACCGCTGGATGGCATCACTGTATCAATGGACATAAGTTTGAGCAAGCTCTGGGAAATGGTGAAGGACAGAGAAGCCTGGCATGCTGCAGTCCATGGGGTTGCAATGTTTCGGTCACAACTAAGTGACTAAATAAAAACAACAATAAATAGGTATCATTAACACTGGGCTTCCCAGGTGGTGCTAGCAGTATAGAGCACACGATACACTGAAGCTCAACATTCTTCCCTCTCATCAGTCTTTCTTTCAGCTTTTCCATCATTAACTTTAATTATAATACTAACAGGTATCAAAACTAACCACTTACTACATACCAGGCATTGTGCTTTAGGTGCATTTTCTCTTTTAATTCTCATACCAGTGGTCATACACGTATGTTATTGTTTTCCCTGTTAGGCAATGAGGAAATTGAGCCTTAGAGTAGTGAAGGAAATTATACATAGAACTAGTAAACAAAAGGGAAGACTCAAGCTAGATACTTCTAACAGCAGAGTACAGACTCCTATGTAGTACATTACTATCTAACATCTCATGCCTTTGGGAGAGCTCCAGAAGCTTGTGTTACATCTGTAAAGCCTTCTTCATTGATGGCCATGCTTTCTTACCTCACTATGAATCTTCACTTGGCCAGGAAAATGAAACACACATTCAGTGGACTATAGTGTTATAAATCTTCATTATCACTTTGTGCAAGAGCCACCACCAACATTTTGCAAGCAAAAGTCCTGGAAGTGAGTTACACCATTTACTAGAATCAGTCTGGACTATCTTGGTATCTTGACCACAATTTCCAATCATTGATTGTCTCTATAACTTTGAGAAGTCATGCAGTAAATAATCGGTATTACTTCCTTGTATTGGCTGTTATTCTGCAGTCTATTTTAACATGCTTCTTGATATACTGATTCTAGTATATAACTTACATGACACTGGTTCTCTTATATCTCCCCCTCAGTGATAAGCCAACTGTGACTACTTTCCACCCATCCCATTTACTATCCCATGGAAAACTCTGTAGAATTTCAGTTTTCCCTATGAGTAGAAGACTCATCCCTTTTAGTATAAAAACTGGGTCTGTGCCCATCTAGAGAAAGGGAATTCATAATCGGTTTATACCAGACACTTTGCTCAGTGTTTTGTTAATGATACTCATTTAATTTCATATTCATAAAAAATAGAATATCCATTTCCACCATTTAATGCTACTACATTATGAGGCAGCTGTTATTATTCAATTTAAAGATAATGATATGAAAGTTCAGAACACTTAACTTATCCACCCTAAATTCACACACAGCTAGTAAGTGGCAGGGCTAGGATTTGAAGCTAGTATTTGCTAATGGCAGAGCTGATTTTTGACAGAGGAGGGAAAATGTCTTAAGACACATCCTTCATGACCAGCCTAACTGACCCTATTACACCTCCCAAAGCCACTCAGCAGAGTAAGGCCATTCTAGTAACTGGTATTCACATAGTGACTGGTTGAAATGTATCTTCTGGATAACATTCTATAAAAGAAGCACACAAAAAAAAAACACAGTGCCTTCCAGAACTTTGTGATTTCATTTGTGTTTTTACAATGCCAAGGGACAACAAGGACGTTGAAGTTTTCTGATGGTTGTTACCTGCCATTGTCATAAGAATATCAAAATTAAAATAACAGTTTAATTACTGGCAGTAGTTTTCTGGCCATTGAAATGAGTTCTATTCCCACTATGTCAACCTCAGGGAATTTCCAGTTAAATAATCTGTCTTTAAGGAGCATTTGTGGGAAGATAGCCATGTTCTCTTTTACATTAACCATGCGGTTAGCAAGAGCTGGAATGGGTTGCTATTTCCTCTTCCAGGGGATCTTCCCAACCCAAGGATCAAACCCCTGTCTCCTGAGTCTTCTGCTGAGCCATCCAGGAAAGATCTGGAGAAGGAAATGGCAACTCACTCCATTATTCTTACCTGGAAAACTTCAGGAGAGAGGAGCCTGGCAGGCTACAGTCTACGGGGCTTTGTAGCCTTTGCAGCTACAGTCCGCAAAGAGTTGGACACTACTGAGCCCACACACACTAGCAAGAACTATCAAACATCATGTTCCTTACTAACCCATGATAAGTCTATCATGTATATATCTTTATTAAATATGTTTTCAGTCTCTAATGCTTCATGGGGACAATGGATACCATTGGCTTATTGTCATTTATTTCAGAATTTGCCTTACTTCCATTAGCTTCATCAAGGTATAATTTAAAGGTATTCCTCTCCCCATTCAATTGTTCTGGGATATGGAAGAGTCTGTCTTGATACTTATCACTTCACAGGTGATTGTAGAGTCTTCAAATAATAACAATAGTCCCTGGGTGCTTACTATGTGCTGAGCAAAAGATTTGGGGGCATAATCCTTATAGTAGCACTATCAATATTTGCATTTTAGCAGGTGAAAACAAGTAAACTGATAAGGTTTAACTCATTTGTCCAAGATTGAAGTTAATAAGTCATGGAGCCAGGATTCATTTCCAGATGTATCTAACAGAAAAGGACATCTACTTGACCATTATGCTACCTGTCCCTCGAACAATGACATCCCAGTCTGAAAAGTCTTAGTCTTTTATGCAGGCCAGTAATCTCTTCAGCACACCATTTCCAAATCTTTTCTATCCCCACTCTGTCTTCAGTGAAAAATAATTATGCCACAATTACCCAGAATTCCTTGAGTAGATGCAAAAAATCTGAATAGCATTTTCTTTTTTGTTACTAAAGCTTTTAAAAATAATATCCAGTAATTTTTTCCTTTTGGAGTTTCATAGGTACCATAATTAAAGAGTCATTCTAGTCCTTTCCCTGAAGGCTTCTATTCTCTTTCCTGAGATGTAATTGATGACATAAATCCCACTACCTTAAAATGTAGTTGGAATGTTTAATAAGTAGTTATTCTTAACACTGGGCTTTCCAGTGGACACTAGATATAAAGAGTACGCACAACACTGAAGCTCATCTTTCTTCCCTCTCACAAGTTTTTCTTATTGTTTTTTAACCTAGTGACTTTAATTATGATACTAGTAAGTAAGTGTTAGTAGTTCAGTCATGCCTGACTCTTTGCGACCCCATGGATTGCAGCCCACCAGGCTCCTCTGTCCATGAGATTTTCCAGGCAAGAATACTGGAGTAAGTTGGCATTTCCTTCTCCAGGGGATCTTCCCAACCCAGAGATTGAACCCGGGTCTCCTGAACTGCAGACAGACTCTTTACCAACTGAGCTACAAGGGAACCACGTATCAATACCAACCACTTACTACATGCCAGGTATTATGCTTTAGGTTCATTTTCTCTCTTAATTCTTAAACCAACATTCATAGACATCTGTTATCATTATCCATACTAGGGAGACGAGGAAATTGAGGCTTAGAATAGTAAAGGAAATTATGCATAGAACTAGTTAAGTGAAAGGCAAGACTCAAACCTAGATACTTCTAATAGCAAAGTCCAGACTTCTACACAGTACATTACTATACATCTAGAGCCAGAGTCAACCAATTGCCACCTATGGGCCAAATCCAGACTACTGGTTATTTTTAAAAATAAAATTTTATTGGAACTCAGTCATACCACTCATTTACATGTTGTCTTTGGGTTCTTTCATGCTGGGACATGCATGGCCCACAAAGCCAAAAACATTAACAATCTGTTCCTTTACAGAAAAAGCTTTGACTCCTGATTTAAACAAATTAAAGTATTAAGTCATGGAAGCATCTTATCATTTATCTTTCTCATTTCAAATTGCCCACTTATCCCTATTATTTTGTTTCTTGCCTCTAAATTAGTCTCATCTATTTGATGAAACAATGGGATTTTTATAGAGGCTTAACATAGGATGTTTTCGGTATTCTAGTTAAATTTTTTCAGTGGTCTGTTATTAAATGCCTACTTTCTGCATTGTACAGCTCTAATAGATTGTTCAGGTGTGGTTGAAGGACACAGTTACTGTTTGCCCCTCATCCCACCAAGCGTGGTTGAAAGCAGTGGCAGAGAATGAGATGGTGAGATAGAATCAATGACACAATAGACATGAATCTGAGCAAACTCAGGGAGATAGTGAAGGACAGAGGAGCCTGGCATGTTGCAGTCCATGGGACTGCAAAGAATCAGGCATGACTTAGCAACTGAACAACAGTAGCAAGCATTGTACTTTGGGCAATGGTCCCTAGTTTTCACACAGAAATCCAAATTCTTTCCCACTGCTGTCTAACTTCCTGGGTGGCAGCCCACCTCCAAGCCTGAGACCTAGGCCTAAACCAATGATCCGGGACATCCGTGTGGCCACTGTGACTATTTCAGGTGGAGAACTGTGTCTTAAATGTATCCAAAAAGAGTGAATGTTATGGCCTTTCTTGGAAATGTTAGAAAAATATTCTTATTTTTTCCCCACTGTAATCAGATGTAGAAGGATATGGCCCTGATGACTGCTGACAGCCCTTCTGACAAAGAGAGGAGAACCCATAAAGAGTGGAGGCTTCCTGGAGAAGTAGAATTTAGGGGCAGAGAGGAAGAAATAAAGTCTTGATATTATTATTAAATATAAATTATTTATTGAAATATAGTTGATTTATGATATTACTTTGAGTGATGACATAGTGACTCAATATTTTATAGATTATACTTCACTTAAAGTTACTACAAAATAAATTATTGGGTTGGCCAAAGATTCATTTGGGTTTTGATGTTACAGAAAACCCAAACGGACTTTTGGGCCAACCCAATATATTTACCTGAGCAGTACATGATATCCTTGTAGTTTATTTATTTTATACATAGTGGTTGGCACTTCTTAATCCTATACTCCTGTCATATGGCGTCAACTTTCCCTCTCCCCACTGGTAGCCACTAGTTTGCCCTCTATAGATGTGAGACTGTTTCTGTTTTGTTATATTCATTTATCTGTTTTAAGTTTTAGATTCCACATACAACTGATAACATATACTTTTTGTATATGTACTCTGACTTCTTTCACTCAGCATAATACCATCCATGTTGTTACAAATGGCAAAACATTTCATTTATGGCTGACTAATATTTCATTGTAGATTATACCACATCTTTATCCATTCATCTGTTGATGGACACTTGGCTTGCTTCTGTACTTGGTTATTGTAAATAGCCCTGCTATGAACACTGAGGTGCATGCATGTGATGATAGCTTTTGAATCACTAAATCCACTTATGGTTGAAGGTATTTATCCTTGAAACTAATAAAAATCCTTTTACAGAAGCACAAAGAATTCTGACACAGTGATTTTCCCTACTACAGCTATACTATTTTTAGCTCAATCTCTTACATCAGTTTGAGGAGTCAATCCCTAGTAACAGAAAAAAAAAAAAAGTTTCTACATCACAGTGGTGGTATTGGGCAAAGAACAGACTTATGTACACTAACTCAAGTTTAACATAATACTTTCAGCTAGCAGAAGCTTTGTAGAGTCTTCTGGATTCATGAATTTTGTTTTGACCTACTGGGCAGATACACACTCATCCTGTGTAAACCCATCATCTTCCAAAAGATACAAGCTTCTCCTCAAAGTTCAGCCATTATTTAAATGAATGTGAGATGGTTGCCTAACATCTGGGGGAGAGGTTATGGCCTAGGACTTTTTTTTTCCCCCATCATTACCACCTGCATGTTTGCCAAGTACAAAGCAAGACAGGAAAGTATAGTGGGTTAAGAATGAGGAACTCTGCCTGGGTTCAAATGCTAGGCTCTGCCTCTCAATAACTAGATGAACTTTCTTAATTTCGTTAAACTCTCTGTGCCTCAATTTCCTACTTTCTATAGGATTATGATAATTTCCCTGGTGATTCAAACAGTAAAGAAAGAATCTGCCTGCAGTACAGGTGACCCAGGTTCAATCCCTGGGTCAGGAAGATCTCCAGGAGAAAAGAGTGGCAATCCACTACAATATTCTTGCCTGGAAAATTCCATGGACAGAGGAGCCTGGCGGGCTACAGTCAACGGGATCCCAGAGTTGGGCGAAACTGAGCAACTAACACATACATAGGATTATGAAGTCTAAATATTTATAAAAAACATAAAAGAGTACCTGGCACACAATAACCACAACAGAAGTATTTGTTAAAATAATGATTAAATAGAATACAAGTACTACAAACATTTCCAATATCTACAGAGGATCTGTCAAAAATACATGATCCCAAACCTATAAGATACATGATGGAAATACACCACAGATATCTCTGGATGAGAAAGATTTTTACATCTGATACAAAGGATAGGTTATTCTATTCTATCCAACTCACAATCTCACATCATGAATTCATTTTTTAATCTGTTGGGACAATTGCAGATGTAGTCTTGGTTAAAAGGTCTATATGGACACAACTCAATAGTGAACTCAACATATAGTCTTTCCCTTTCCCAACTAGGGACGCATTTATGCATCTCTCCCTTTACTTACTCTCCCCAAATGACACAAGTCAATTTCAGAGCTGTATTAGGTTTCATTTTGGTAACCTAGGAAAGACTAGGTCAAGATTCTCAAATTTCTTCTGCTGTCTCCCACATTTCTTAAACTCTCTCTGGGCACTCATTCATATCTGACTATTTGCAAACCCATGGAATGTAGCCCACCAGGTTCCCCTGTCCATGGGATTCTCCAGGCAAGAATACTTGAGAGGGTTGCTGTTTCCTTATCCAGGGGATCTTCCAGACCAAGGGATTCAGCCTCAGTCTCCAGTGTCTCTTGAAATGCAAGGGAATTTTTAACAACTGAGAAATTGGGGAGAGCACCTGTGTTGTCAGAGGAGATTATACTGAGGAGGATTATACTGAACATGGGAAGACAGATTTTAGGTGAGGGGAGAGAGACACTAAAAGCAGGAGTGGACAGGACTCTACTTTGTAATACCACTCTGAGGATTATAAGGTCTAAGAGAGAGGTAAGAAATACATGGTCAGCATGGTGCAGTTATTCCTCCAGTGCCCATGGTAGACTTTGATAGTCCTTTACAACTTTCCACCAGAAGCCAGTCAGAGGCCCAGAATTCTCTTAAATACAGCTCCAGGCAGCCAGTACCAATCAGTATATGTAGCTGGCTTGAATTAGGTACTCAAGAAATAATAAGTGTTATTACCTGCAAAGACCCACAAAATGTTGGGTACAACTGAAGAAACACAGAAATTGTCCTTATTATTCTTACCAAATACAAGTGAAAATTCCTGCATTTACACTGTGTCAGAGGCCTGCCATGTCTTCAGCCCTTGAAGGTCTGACATGAGACTGAGACCCAATCCTGCTAATAAGGTTATCTGCCATATGTTGTAACATCTCTTATGTGCTATAAGTAGCAGCACACTTGATCTTTAGGAGGGGGAAAAACCTCCAGAACCTGGCTACTTTCCCTAATGTTTTCATTTACCTCCCATAGAAATGTTGGAATGCCTCAGGGCCTGAGTCAAATTGGCAAGTACAACCAAGAAGCAATAGCATCTGTCTTTGCGATTTCGTCTTGACTCCATGCAATGCTCTATGTTCAACCCTAGTGATACGTTGTCTGCCTAATGGCAGATCACTTTGCCTTCCGTCCAGCATCCAGATCCATGCCTTTCTAGAAAACTTTCCCACTGTTTCTAGGCCCTCTTCTTTGATGGATTGAGAGGGAAGAACAATGTGCAAATGGGTCATGTATTGAGGGCCCATTGTTATTGGGCATGTATTCCAGGGACAATGTTATTCTGAATGGGCACTAAGGAGAATCATTTGGACATGTGATGTGGCTGCCAGCAGAGAGTAGGCAAAGGAGACAAGGTAGGTGACGGAGAAGACTGGGAAACATGACATTAAGAGGAATGTTAATAGGCCCACTGAGCATGAAGGCTGCTGAGGCTCCTTAATACCGCTGTGCACATTAGAAAGGGAAACTGGGAAACTTAAAGGGAATATTGGAGAGAGTGTTCATGACATGTTGAACTTTATAAGCAGCTAGACCATGGGTCCAGCTGAGCCAGAAGGCTAAAACTTAAAGGAAGCTGTGAGTTCTGATCTGAGTCATATAAATGGCAAATTGATCTCAGCTGGACTATTCTATATCTGATATGAGGATATCAGGATGTTTTCTTCTACCTCATTCACTTACAGAGCAGAGTAAAATAGTGCATAACTCAAAGTAGGAGCTACTGAGTTGTGAGAGCAGGGTTAACTCAACTCCTATCCTCGGTTTTGCCTCTGAGTCACCTACCTGTCCCTAGCCTGAGCCAGGTCTGTTTAGAGATGACTGTAGTTCTAAACTAGCTCACTCACACCAGCTCACTGTTTAGAGGTGACCATGCAGCTTCAAGCAGAGTCCAGGAAGGAAGCAATCCACATCTCACACATGTCAGGGGCCACTTTTGGAGTCAAATACTTTCTATGGTCAAAAATCAAGACAGTGCCGAAACAGAAAAGGAGTTTTGACAGTATTCAGCCTAGAGATTTTTGGAAAGTGCTGATGGGAAAACTTCCACATCAACGTTATCTATGGAATTTGATTGGAATGCAAATTATCTGGTCTCATCATAGACCCACTGAATCACACTGCCTAGAGTTGAGCCTGAAAAATCTGAATGCTAAAATTCCCATGGATTCTGATGTATCATGAAATTTGGAAAACTCTGATAAATATAGGAGTTTTTTGTGGGCAGTTCAGTTCAGTTCAAACACTCAGGAGCACAGCACGCTACGCTTCCCTGTCCATCACTGACTCCTGGAGCTTGTTCAAACTCATGTCCATTGAGTTGGTGATGCCATACAACCATCTCATCCTCTGTCATCCCCTTCTCCTCCTCCCTTCAATCTTTCCCAGCATCAGGGTCTTTTCCAGTGAGTCGGTTCTTCTCATCAAGTTGTCAAAGTATTGGAGCCTCGCTTAAGTATCAGTCTTTTCAATGGATATTTAGGAATGATTTCCTTAATGACTGACTGGTTTGATCTCTTTGCAGTCCAAGGGAATTTCAAGAGTTTTCTCCAACACCACCATTCAAAAGCATCAATCAGTTCTTCAGTGCTCAGCTTTCTTTATGGCTTAACTCTCTCATCCATACATTACTACTGGAAAAATCATAGTGTTGAGTATACAGACCTTTGTTTGCAAAATAATGTCTCTGCTTTTTAATATGCTGTCTAGGTTTGTCATACCTTTTTTCTGTAAGGATCAAGCACCTTTTCATTCCATGGCTGCAGTCACCATCTGTAGTGATTTTGGAGCCCAAGAAAATAAAGTGTCACTGTTTCCATTATTTCCCCATCTATTTGCCATGAAGTCATGGGAGTGGATGCCATTATCTTAGTTTTTTTGAATATTGAGTTTTAAGTCAGCTTTTTCATTCTCCTCTTTTACTTTTATCAAGAGGCTCTTTAGTTCCTCTTCACTTTCTGCCATAAGGATGGTGTTATCTGCATATCTGAGGTTATTGATATTTCTCCCAGCAATCTTGATTCCAGCTTGCGCTTCATCCAGCCCAGCATTTCACATGATGTACTCTGCATATAAGTTAAATAAGCAGGGTGACAATATACAGCCTTATGTACTTCCTTCCCAGTTGGGAACCAATTGGTTGTTCCATGTCTGGTTCCAACTATTACTTCATGACCTGCGTACAGATATCTGAGCAGGCAGGTAAGGTGGTCTGGCGTTCTCATCTCTTGAAGAATTTTCCAGTTTGTTGTGATCCACACATAGTCAATAAAGCAGAAATGGATGTTTTTCTGGAACTCTCTTACTTTTTCTATGATACAATGGATGTTGACTATTTGATCTCTGGTTCCTCTGCCTTTTCTAAATCCTGCTTAAACATATGGAAGTTCTCAGTTCACATACTGTTAAAGCCTTGCTTAGAGAATTTGGAGCATTACTTTACTAGTGTGTGAGATGAGTGCCACTGTGTAGTAGTTTGAACAGTCTTTGGCATTGTGTTTCTTTGGGATTGGAATGAAAACTGACCTTTTCCAGTCCTATGGCCACTGCTGAGTTTTTCAAATTTGCTGGCAGATTGAGAGCAGCACTTTAACAGCATTATCTTTTAGGATTTGAAATAGCTCAGCTGGAACTCCATCACCTCCAGTGGCTTTGTTCATAGTGGTGCTTCTTAAGGCCCATTTGATCTGTTTCAGGATGTCTGGCTCTAGGTGAGTGATCACACCCAGTCGTTATCTGGGTCATTAATATCTTTATAGTATAGTTCTTCTGTATATTCTTGCCACCTCTTCCTAATGTCTTCTGCTTCTGTTAGGTCCATACTGTCTGTCCTTTATTGTGTACATCTTTACATGAAATGTTCCTTTGGTATCTCTATTTTCTTGAGATCTCTAGTCTTTCCCATTCTATTATTTTCCTCTATTTCTTTGCATTGATCACAGAAGAAGGGTTTCTTAGCTCTCCTCGCTATTCTTTGGAACTTTGCATTCAGATGGGTATATCTTTCCTTTCTCACTTGCCTTTAGCTTCTCTTCTTCTCTCAGCTAGTTGTAAGGCCTCCTCGGACAACCATTTTGCCTTTTGCATTACTTTTTCTTGGGGATGATCTTCATCACAACCTCTTGTGCAGTGTAACAATACTCCATCCACAGTTCCTCAGGCACTCTGTCTATCAAATCTATTCCCTTGAATCTATTTGTCAATTCCACTGTATAATCATAAGGAATTTGATTTAGGTCATATTTGGATAGTATAGTGGTTTTCCCTACTTTCTTCAATTTAAATCTGAATTTTGCAATGAGCAGTCACCCAGTATTTCCAAGGTAAATTTTGAAGACCTAAGCACAGAATTATTTGGTGGGTATACAAACACAAAAATTCAGATTCCTAGGTCTCCTGCCAACTCTTCTGAATCATGATATCTTATCTTGATAAACTTGCAGAGACCCAATTCTTTCTTTATACAGATTTAGAAACTGATCCAGAGAGAGGAAGTGACTTGACCAAGGTTGTAAGTGTAGATGGTGGCAGAGCTGGGGTCACAGCCAAGTCTTCAGAAAAGTCCAAACAGTGTGACCTGTGGTCACCTAATGAGGGTTATTTGTGTATCAGTTTGGCTCCTATGGGCTTCCCTGGTGGCCCAGATGGTAAAGAATCTTCCTGCTATGCAGGAGACACAGGTTCATTCCCTGGGTCAGGAAGATTCCCTGGAGATGTGAATGGCTACCCACTCCAGTATTCTTGCCCGGATATTTCCATGGAGATAGAAGCCTGGCAGATAATAGTCCGTGGGGTGCAAAGCATCAGACACAACTGTGCAACCAACACACACACATGTTTAGCTCCTATAGTAGCATTACTTAGAAAATCTGGAGACCACGAGGAAGAATTTAAGTACTCTGGGGAGTGCATAACCCTAGTTCAAAGCATCTCCTCCAATGCGCTATGTAGAACAGCTTGAAAATAAAGCAGGATAAGGTATCAAAACTCTTATAAGCAGCAGGGTATGACAGGCCCTACCAAACAGAGTCTCGGGGAACCACAAAGTGGAGTAATTTCATAACTGGGGAAACTCTTTTTAACTATGGCTGTGAGTCAAACTGAACACAAATATCAAAGTGACTTGCAATAGTTTACCAAACATTTTTGTGCTGTTGTTTTTATAGTTGAAACTCATACTGATTAAGGAAAAGTTTAAGCATATGCAGTTTTCTGGCAGACCTAGTCCAGACTCAGAAGTTGGATCCTTCAAGCCTGTGAATTTGTGTTATGAGCTCTGTTTTTACTTCATTTCTGAAAGACTGTGGTCTGGAATTCTAGACTGTCAGCTCGGCCCAAAAGGATCTGCTGGGAGAATCCAATAGAAATCCACTGACTTCTAAAAGGAGTCTATTTCTAAATTTCTAAAATGATAACAAAAGGTAGATTTTCTTTGTGGGATTTAGCAATTGCCATTGACAACAGTGCTGTTGTGTGATTTGCATTTGGGCTAAGGCTTATAATTTTAGAAAGTGTTTCACCAATGCTACATTAATTAGAAAATATTAGTCTGCCACTTTGAATACATAATTATGTAAAGAAGCAGGAGACCTTAACAGATATTCTGGAACTTCTGAGAGTGGATGGAAAGGGCAGAAAGCAGGGACAGAAAAGGAAAAGTTAAAATTGCACATCTCCCCCAAAAACATTTGGTAGAGGTACACAAATCCTTATCTTCAATTCTGAAATCAAAGCACTGTATACAAAGAAGCTATCTAATTATTTTTACTAATTTGGTGCCAAAACTCATTTAGCATGAAATCCTGACCTAAACTGACATGAACTTTGTCTTTGCATATTCACACTTTTTTTTCCCTGCAGAAATGTTAATGGCTAAATTATAAGATGTTTTCCAAGATACTATTTGAAGTGTTATGTAATGAATAGTACATACTCTGGGTTACTTTTCTAAAATCTGAAAATAATATAAATTCTAAAACACAGATTATAGACCTAGAATACTGATAGCTAACATTTATGGAGCATTTGCCATCTGCATGGCGCTGTGCTCATCTCTTTTCATCTCATTTAATCCTAATGACACAATGAGGTAGGTATTAAATCATCTCTATTTAAAGTTTGGAATTAATTCTCATAGAGGCTAAATAACTTGTCCAGAGTCACATAGCTTTAGGCCAAGACAGGATTTGGACACAGGTCAGTATGACTCTAGAACATCCATGCTGAACTCTTGCTCTCTACTACCAGGGAAAGATGAACAGTCCTCAAGGACAGTGTTGGCTCCTTGTGGACTTTATAGGCAAGTAGAATAGGCTGCCACCCATTTTATGTCACTTGAGGGTCAGCCTCCAAATGTTGCCTCCCATGCCCACATCTGTGAAATGAAACTAATATTGCTTTATTCCATGATGTTTATGTGTATGGCTTTTCACACAAGGACCACCAGCAAAAAAACTGGCACCATTTTCTGGTATCCGCTGCAGACTTACTGAATCAAAATTGCTAGAGACTGGGACCAAGCATATTATTATACACATTAAAGTTTGAGGGAAAAAGAATGCCCTGAGAAGGGCCAATTATTTACCTTCAATAACTAACATCTTTTTTTCCCCCTCAAACTTTAATGTGTATAAGAATATGCTTTGCTGACTAAAGTCCGTCTAGTCAAGGCTATCGTTTTTCCAGTAGTCATGTATGGATGTGAGACTTGGACTGTGAAGAAGGCTGAGCGCTGAAGAATTGATGCTTTTGAACTGTGGTGTTAGAGAAGACTCTTGAGAGTCCCTTGGACTGCAAGGAGATCCACCCAGTCCATTCTGAAGGAGATCTGCCCTGGGATTTCTTTGGAAGGAATGATGCTAAAGCTGCAATTCCAGTACTTTGGCCACCTCATGCGAAGAGTTGACTCATTGGAAAAGACTCTGATGCTGGGAGGGATTGAGGGCAGGAGGAGAAGGGGATGACAGAGGATGAGATGGCTGGATGGCATCATGGACTCGATGGACATGAGTCTGAGTGAAGTCTGGGAGGTGGTGATGGACAGGGAGGCCTGGCGTGCTGCAATTCATGGGGTCGCAAAGAGTTGGACATGACTGAGCGACTGAACTGAACTGAACTGAAGAGCAACCTATGTATTGTTTCATGGATACAACACCCTTTTGAGGTAGACAAGATATCATCTTCATTAGATAAGAGAGGAAATTAAGAAGCAAGTAAGTTCTTCAATCAAATCACCCAACTGATGAACTAGGTAAGTTTCCAGCCCAAATTTGTAGACCCAAATCTTGAATTATATCATTCTTCCAATAATATGTTCCAAAGATCTAGAGAGGTTCAGTTCAGTTCAGTTGTTCAGTTGTGTCCTACTCTTTGTGACTCCACAGACCAGCACACCAGGCCTCCCTGTCCATCACCAACTCCCAGAGTTTACTCAAACTCATGTCCATTGAATTTCTGATACCATCCAACCATCTCACCCTCTGTCATCCCCTTTTCCTCCTGCCTTCAATCTTTCCCAGCATCACAGTCTTTTCAAATGAGTCAGTTCTTCACATCAGGTGGCCAAAGTATTGGAGTTGCACCTTCAGCATTAAGTCCTTTCAACACCTATCTATTGTTTCATTAACATTCACAACACTCCTTTTAGGTAGACAAAATAGTCATTCTTATTACATAAAAGAGGAAATTGAGAAGCAAACAAGTTCTTCAGTCAAATCATCCAACTGATGATTTGGGTAAATTTCCAGCCCAAGTTTCTGCCAGCAGTGTTTAACTAATTAATTCTTCCAATAATATCTTCCATAGGTCTAGACAGCAGGTGCCATCAAATAAAACCTAGGGAATCAAATCTTACATTCAGTGATATACATTTTTTTTTTTGCCCACTAAGGGGCAATATAAATCTTATACTGCACAAGAAAAAGACAATAAGAAGAATTAAATATGTAACAGGAGAGTTCAACCAATATACAATATGTTTAGGGTTTGTTTTAAACTTTTCCTGGTTTTTAACTCTTGTTATCAATGCAGGGGAGACAGAAGATTTTGATCTTTATACTTTAAGTATATTCTATTCTTGTTGCCTAGGCTCTCAATCTCACCTCTTCATCTTGCCTGTGATGTCTTAATCATCTCCATAGCAATCGATGTGACCTCAAACACAGACTAGAAAGCCAGAAAAAATACACTAACTACCAGCACAGCAGCCAGGTCCCTGCAGCACTGTGGGCTATGGTTGGAGCACTGAGGGAGTTCAACTAGTCAGTATTACGATTCTTGCTAAGTATCCTCTAGAGCAGCACTTCTCAAACTTCAGTGAGCACTCAAATCACCTAGAGAATCATGTTAAAATGGAATGCTCATCCAGTAGATCTGGTATGGGGCCTTAGAATCCATATATCCAACAACCTTCCTGGCGATGCCAAAGCTGCTGGTTCCCTGAGAACTTTTGGAGTAGTAAGGGCCAAGTACTGTCATTATGCCCTAACAGTGTAAGCACATATGTAGTCCTGGAGAAAGAGATGTTTTGGACAGCAGTCCTGATGAACATGATACCTCTGATATTAACTAGTTGTGTGACCTTGGATAAACATTTTTACCTCTCTGAGTCTCTGTTTTTCTCCTCTGTGAAATAATGAATGTGGCCTGGATGATTTCTAAGATCATTTCGGATTGTAAAACTGTTTGATTCTCTTTTTTAATATAAATTTATTTATTTTAGTTGGAGGTTACTTTACAACATTGTATTGGTTTTGCCATACATCAGCATGAATCCTCCACAGGTATACACATGTTTCCCATCCTGAACCCCCCTCCCTCCTCTCTCCCTATACCATCCCTCTGTATCATCTCAATGCACCAGCCCCAAGCATCTAGTATCATGCATCGAACCTGGACTGGTGATTCATTTCATATATGATATTAGACATGTTTCAGTGCCATTTCCCTAAATCATCCCACCCTTGCCCTCTCCCACAGAGTCCAAAAGACTGTTCTATACATCTCTGTCTCTTTTGCTGTCTCGTATACAGGGTTATCGTTACCATCTCTCTAAATTCCATATATATGCGTTAGTATACTGTATTGGTGTTTTTCTTTCTGGCTTACTTCACTCTGTATAATAGGCTAAAGAAACTTTAGAACTAAAGGTTAATCTGAGGGCAAAATATCCCTATATTACCAAGAAGGGGAATGGGGGAGGCAATCTACTAGAAATTTTGTATTTATCTTCTTAACTCCAAATCATCTATGTGTCCTAAGGTAATTTATCTATTCTGAATGTGCAGAATATCGGCATTGTTTGTGAACAAGAGGCAACACTGAGTGGTGGACAACAATTTTAACATTTCTCAGCTCTCAGCATATCTTTGTGATCTCACAGCTAACAGCTTTGGATACATATTCATGACTCTGTCCTTCTGATGACAGAGCAAAACCACTGTTTGTCCACTGGTATCCCATACTGGTACTCAATTCTACCTAGTTTCACTTGATTCCAGAAGATACAATAGAGAATTATGCAGAATCACCACCTACCAGAGTGCTCTGTTGAAACAGTATGAGAACTTTCTTCTTGAATTCCAGCAGTCATTTGCTGAGCCCCCAAACAAGAAATGAACCCCCTGGTTAATATCAAGATTGACAAAGAGGACAACTTCTCTTAGCAGGATGCCACTACTTTCCAGCTCCTTGCTCAGAATCTGAGATATGATGAATCCAATCAGAGTAATCATTTTCAGTAATAACTAGCTGACTCCATTCAGGCTGAATGGAATGGCCCAGATCTGATGGACAGTCTCCCAGACCTTATTATAACTCAATGTATTCAGCTGAACAAGAAACGTAGTGACCAGCCAGAGCTCCTACAATCAGAGGTCCAGATTCCAGGGTTGACTCCCCAGATCCATCTCCAAGCCTTCTCCAACCCCACAGGGCCAGCACCCAAGAATGACCCTATACAGCTGCGAGGAAGCCAGCCATCTCACACTCCTGCCAAAAGAGCCCACCAGCAAAACATTAAGGCATGCCTCTCCTGCAGTCATGCTGGTCAGTTCACAGTAGATTAGCTTGCCAAATGTTCTCAATCCCCAGCAAAGATAAATAACTGAATTCACCAGTTAGAGGTCTCCAGGTAAGGCACATTGCAAACATAGCCCTCTCACCTCCAGCCTTACTGATTTATATCCTGCATTAATGTTTAAACTACAGATGGGGAACTGTGGTATCACTTTACAGACAGTCATAAATTCATGCTTCTGAGAATGTCAACAACCAGATCTTGTTCATTTGGTAACCCATCACCAGCCCTGATCCAGCAATGATGGAAACAATTTCCATGCACTTTCTGCAGCTAGGACTAATTTTCCAAGAGTACTGAAGTCTGCAGGCAATATCTTCCCAGTCTGACCCAATGGAAACCACCCAGGCAATGCCTTGGAAAACTCCATCCTCACCAGTGGGTAATAGATACCTGGGTTGAGTTTGTTGAACCAAGTCTTTGTGCCTACAGTTGGGCCCAAGTCTTTCACCCTCACTCTCAGTGGTCTGTATGCTAGTTCCCTGTGGGTGTAAGTAAGACTCTTGGTTGAAGTCCCAGTTGTATTTCCATATTCTACCAACTTTTCCTACTAAAAGCTTAATTTTGTTCTACCTAAAGACCAGAGTCAAGCTTAAAATAAATCAATGTTCATGGAAACACAGCTCTGCCACTGTTTCCTATGGTTATTTATTTTATTACTATTTAAAGGCTTCTTCCTGCCCAATCAACTGGATCTTTTGGCTATTGACAAACTAGGTGGTATGTACTTCCAAGCTCTCTGCTTGGAAATTTGTGTCCTCTTCTTTGAGAATTAGCCCTTCAGGCAGGTGCATGTTTTTATCCAAATCCTAGCATTCTCCCTTTTGCTCCAGACCTACATCAAGTTCCATCATGTCTCATGGCCAAGTCCAAATGCTCTAGGATAATGATCTTTAATAACTATTTAGTGAGAGTTGGGGAATGTGTAACATCATAATGACTATGTCTTAATCTTGTCCTTGCTGCCTTAGAGGAATTGGCTGACTAAATCTCCACTGAAGACTGAGGATTGGACCTTCAGTTGTTTCTGACTCTAGAGGCGTCAGCATGATCACCATCTAGGATCTCTGCCCATTGATGCTAAGCTCTACCCCTATAGATCACATCTGGGGACCCCTTACCTAGTTGAGGATCTTAAAGAGCAATTAATGGCAGACAATTTTCTGAACTATCTCATGTTTAAAATCCCGGGGCATATACATGAACACCATATGTACATAAAACTCATGAAATGGCAGTATTCTTGCTTGTGCTAGCTTTTGGCACTCCTCCACTCTGTGTGTGGCTTCCTAATGCTTCTAAACAAAACAAGGCTTTGCTGAAAAGGTAAAATGCCCTAAAATATTAAGACTATGCAGTGATAACCAGTATTTTCTGGTAATTATCTGCTCTTTGTTCTCTGCTTCTTATTGCTGATAGATGTCTCCATAATGGTTTCCTAAAGTAAACTCAGTAAATCAGTATATCCATAGCAGCCACCAAGGCCTCACAGAACATGAACCACAACTGTAATCTGTCCTGAAAATTATGCTTTGACAATACCCAAACCCAGCTAGGAGTATATTATCTTATCCTATAGCACTAATAAACAGATCTTTCACCCATCAGTGCCTCGTTAATCCCTGTGCCGGTTCTTATTTGTATTTGCAAGGAGTCTCCTTTATCAATAACTTGCTATACATCCACCTTACTCTACACGCTCTCACAACAAGGAGACCTGAATGCACATATTTCCATTGTGGTGAGAAAGTCCCACTACTGTCAGAAATTACCACTAGATTGTATGAGAGCCTCAAACAGGTAGCTCCACTTGAAATTTAAGTGACTCTGGCATTAATTGGAGGTATCCTGATTAGCACCACAAATTCTGTCATAAAGGACTAACCCAATGGACTCCAATCACTTTCCTTACTGACTTCAGTTTGTCCTGGTATGTTGATTGACTTAACTACCAATCTTTCCTTATCTTAGAGCCACAACTTGTCATGGACTTCCCAGGTAACTCAGTGGTAAACAAACTGCCCGTCAAGTAGGGCTCAATCCATGGATCAGAAAGATCCCCTGGAGAAGGAAATGACAACCCAATCCAGTATTCTTTTCTGGGAAATCCCATGGACAGAGGAACCTGGTGAGCTACAGTCCATGGGGTTGAAAAAAGTCAGACAAGACTTATCAAATAAAAAATTACAGTGACAGTTTATCATTGTGTACTCTTTATGTACTTTTTACATATAAAAATGTCACTTTATTTTATGCAGACTTCCGGGTGGCACTAGTGGTAAAGAGCCCACCTGCCAATGCAGGAGATGTGAGATGCAGATTTGATTCCTGGATCAAGAAGATCCTTGGAATAGGAAAAGGCTACCCACTCCAATATTCTTGCATGGAAAACAGATGGACAGAAGAGCCTCTCAGGCTACAGTCTTTGAGGTCACGAAGAGTCGGAGATGACTGAAGTGACTTAGCACAGGCATTATTTTATGCAGAAGACTTTCCCTCAGCAGCAACATTACCTTCTTCCCCAGATTTCATTGCCTCTCAGAACTGATAATTAAATATGGGCTATGAAGTTCAGTTCACCTTCTACTTCTAGAAGCCCCTTGTTGAGAAATTCCCAATCAGTGACCTCTTGTACTCTATGTAACACAATCCAACAGCCAGACTGAGCATAGGAATAGGATGCTGGGTCAGTGCTTTACAGCCTACTAGCTAGCAACCATTTTGTTTACCACTTGAACACATTGTTATGGTGACACTATCTTCTTAAATTAGAATGAGTTAATTACTTAGCATAAAGAGAGTTACATAGATGAGTCTTATACCTCAGTGAATTTCTAAGAGAGTGAACCTAATTAAAATCTGTAGAAAACAAACGACATGTACTCTACTCAGAGATGGACACTGCATTTTTTGAGATCTTCAAATTTTGAAGAAGGATTTGTTAACAAGGCAATTGTTTGCATGGGATATAAATTTGGGAGTGGGAGAAATTAAAGAGCCATAGGGCATCAGTAATCTCTCCAGAAGAGGATGCTGACCAGCAGACAATTTGGCAGGTGCATCTACAGTAAGAGAGAGGCAATGGGTCATCCCAATTTTTGTCATTAGCCATTATTATTGTCACCTAAATCCCCATGCTCTAAGATATAATCTGATTTTAATTACTTTCCCATATAAACTTTGTTATGAGGAGAAATTTTGTTAACAACTTGATGTACAGTGTTCTAGCCTGTTTGGCAGTTAATTCTCATTATAAGTGAATAAATTAGTGCTTGACTTATACATCAATTTCTGTGGTTTTAATAGCATCAATCCTCTAGACCCTAATCACCTCTGAGCACACTGGAAACAAAATAAGACTCTTACCATGCAAAGTCAGCATTCACAGTGTGAACTATAGTTAATTCACTGAAGATTATTCTGCCTGGGAGCTTTGCCTCAACATTTCTATTGCTTCCCTTGCCTCCCTATTTCTACCTCATTTGTTTACAACTCTCACAAAATTTCTAAACATCTATGGTTTTCACTTTCTAAACACCTATGGTTTTCACTTTCTATACTTACTTCCACTTACCTGGCATAAGAAATTGCTTCTTATAATACCACATAGTTCAGTCTAACCATCAGAATATACTGCCCTGGATGAAGACACAACACATAACTGTAGATATGAGCCCCTGGCACACAACTTTAGAGAGAATATATGATTGACCTAATTCTCACCACCTCCATTCTGTTCAGCTGGCAACACATGAAACTTATGTCACTGCCATCACCTCTATCCATGATGGTTAAGACAAATATCACCATTTTCTGGGGTCTCTGGAACATATTCACCCAGCACCATCTTGCATGTGACTATAATAGTCATCACTGAAACCAAACAGAGAATTTAAGATACACCAGCATCTAGGTAAAAATATAACACCTCATGCCCTTGGGAAAGCTCTGAAAAGTGGCAATGATATGCAAAAGAATTATATTAAAAAGATCTTAATGACCCAGATAATCATGATGGAATGAACACTCACCTAGAACCAGACATCTTGGAGTGTGAAGTCAAGTAGGCCTTAGGAAGCATCAATACAATAAAGCTAGTGGAGGTGATGGAATTTCAGCAGATCTATTTAAAATCTTAAAAGATGATGCTGTCAAAGTGCTGCCCTCAATATGCCAGCAAATTTGGAAAACTCAGCAGTGGCCACAAGACTGGTAAAGCTCAGTTTTCACTTCATTCTCAAAAAGGGTAATGCCAAAGAATGTTCAAACTACCACACAATTGCATTCATTTCACATGCTAGTAAAGTAATGCTCAAAATTCTCCAGCTAGGCTTCACCAGTATGTGAACAAGCAATTTCCAGATGTATAAGCTGGATTTAGACAAGGCAGAAGAACAAATTGAAAAGGTAATAGATCAAATTGCCAACATCTGTTGGATCACAGAAAAGCAAGAGAATTACAGAGAAACATCTACCTCTGCTTCACTGACTACAATAAAACTTTGACTGTGTGAATCATTATAAACTGTGTACAGTTCTCAACAGATGGAAATACCAGACTTCCTTATCTGCCTCTTGTGAAACCTGCATTCAGGTAGGACACAATACTTAGAAAAGGACATGGAACAATGGACTGGTTCTATATTGGGAAAGGAGTATGTCAAGGTTGTATATTGCCACTCTGCTATTTAAATTATGTGAAGGATACCTCATAAGAAATACCAAGATGGATGAAGCACAAGCTAGAATCAAGATTTCCAGGAGAAATATCAATAACCTCAGATATGCAGATGACACTACGCTTATGGTAGAAAGTGAAGAGGAACTAAAGAGCCTCTTGATGAAGGCGAAAGAGGAGAGTGAAAAGCTGGCTTAAAACTCAACATTCAAAAAACTAAGATCATGGCATCTGGTCTCATCACTGCATGGCAAATATATGGGGAAACAGTGGAAACAGTGACAGACTATTTTCTTGGGCTCCAAAATCACTGCAGATAATGACTACATCCATGAAATGAAAAGACACTTGCTCCTTGGAAGAAAAGCTATGACAAACCTAGACAGCATATTAAAAAGCAGAGATGTTAGATTACTGACAAAGGACAATCTAGTCAAAGCTATGGTTTCTCCAGTAGTCATGTATGGATGTGCGTGTTGGACCATAAAGAAGGCTGAGCACCAGAGAACTGATGCTTTTAACTGTGGTGTTGGAGAAGACTCTCGAGAGCCTCTTTGACTGAAAGGAGATAAAACTAGTCAATCATAAAGAAAATCAATCCTGAAATTTCACTGGAAGGACTGATACTGAAGCTGAAACTCCAATAATTTGGCCACCTATTGTGAAGAGCCAACTCTTTAAAAAAAGACCCTAATGCTGGGAAAGATGGAAGGCAGGAGAAGCAGGGGACAACAGAAGACGAGATGATTGGATGGCATCATCAACTCAATGGACGTGAGTTTGAGCAAGCTTCGGGAGATGGTGAAGGATTCATGAGTTTTGTCTGGCCTACTGGGCACATGCAAACTCATTCTGTGTAAACTCATCATCTTCCCAAATACAAACTTCTGCCCCAAAGTTTCAGTCATTAAATTTGAGGTGATTGCTTAACATTTGGGAGACAGGTTGTGGCCTAAGACTTCTTATCCCATCATCAACACCTGCACCTTTGCCATGTACAAAGCAAGACAGTAAAGTATTGTGGATTAAGAGAGGAACTCTGCTTGTGTTCAAATGCTGGGCTCTATCTCTCACTAACTATTTGAACTTTCGCAATTTCCGTAACCTCTCTGCCTCAATTTCCTACTTTATATAGGATTATGAGGGTTTCTATAGTTATTCAGACAGTTGGGAATCTGCCTACAATGCAGCAGACACAGGTTTGATCCCTGCATCAGGAAGATCCCCAGGACAAGGGAATGGCAATCCACTCCAGTATTTCCACATGGAAAAGTCCATGGACGGTGGAACCTGGAGGGCTACAGTCAAAGAGAAAGTCACAACTGAGCAACTAACAAACTCATAGGATTATAAAGTTTAAATTATTATTTATAAAAAACTTAAAATAGTACCATTTGTACAATAACTGGGCTTCCTAGTGGCTCAGATGGTAAAGCATCCAACTGTAATGCAGGAGAACTGGGTTCAATCCCTGAGCCGGGAAGATCCTCAGGAGAAGGGAATGGCAACCCACTCCAGTGTTCTTGCCTGGAAAATCTCAGGAACATAAAAGCCTGGTGGGATACAGTCCACTGGGTCACAAAGAGTCAGACACAAGTGAGCAACCAACACACACAAAATAACCACTACAGAAGTATTGTTACAGAAATTAATGAACAGCATACAAGTTCTACAAACATTTAAGATATCTGCAGAGGATCTGTCAAATAATACATGTTCCCAAACCAATGTGATACATGATGGAAACACAACACAGATATCACTGGATGAGAAAAGATCTTTAAATCTGATGCACAGGATGATTCAAGTAGAGGATGTGGGGTGGGAGGTGGGAGGGGCTTCGGCATTGGGAGATTGTGTTCACCTATGGCTGATTCGTGTCAATGTATGGCAAAACAAATACAGTATTGTAATTAAAAAAAAAAGAATGAATTAAAAAGTGAATTTGGAAAAAAAATAATAAAATAAAATAAAATTTAAAAAAAAATATCTGATACATAGGATAGGTTATTCTATCCTAGGCTACTCAATCCCATATCATGAATTCTTTTTTTTATCCATTGGGAATATTGCAGATATGTCTTGGTTGAAAGCTATACATGGACAGAATTCAATAGTGAGCTCAACATATATGGTTTTTCCCTTTCCCAACTAGGGAAGCCTTTATGCTTCTTTCCCATTACATAATCCCTAAAATGATACAAGTCAATTTCAGAGCTGGACTTTTATTTCATTTTGGTAACCTAGGAAAAACTAGGTTCAAGATTCTCAAATTTCTTCTGCTGTCTCCCACATTCTCTAAACTCACTCTGCACGCTCTGTCATGTCTGACTTTTTGCGACTCCATGGACTGTAGGCCACCAGGATCCTCTCTCCATGGGATTCTCCAGGCAAGAATGTTGGAACGGCTTGCCATTTCCTTATCCAGCAGATCTTCCAGATCTAGGGATTGAGGCCAGGTCACCTATGTTGCTTGAATTACAGAGTAGTTTTAACCGCTGAGCCACTGGGGAAGCCCATGTATAGTCAGAGGAGACAATTGAGGAGGCTTAAACTTAACATGGGAAGAAAAGGGCTTTTAGGTGAGGGGGGAGAGAGATTAAAAGCAAGAGTGGACATGACTACATGTTCTGAAGTGGAGGTAGGGTCTAGATTTCCTTTCATGTTAAATTCGGTTCAGTTCAGTTCACTTGCTCAGTCATGTCTGACTCTTCACGACCCCATGAATTGCAGCACGCCAGGCCTCCCTGTACAACACCAACTCCTGGAGTTCACTCAGACTCACGTCCATCGAGTCCATGATGCCATCCAGCCATCTCATCCTCGGTCGTCCCTTTCTCCTCCTGCCCCCAATCCCTCCCAGCATCAGAGTCTTTTCCAATGAGTCAACTCTTCTCATGAGGTGGCCAAAGTACTGGAGTTTCAGCTTTAGCATCATTCCTTCCAAAGAAATCCCAGGGTTGATCTCCTTCACAATGGACTGGTTGGATCTCCTTGCAGTCCAAGGGACTCTCAAGAGTCTTCTCCAACACCACAGTTCATCAATTCTTCGGCACTCAGCCTTCTTCACAGTCCAACTCTCACATCCATACATGACCACAGGAAAAACCATTAGCCTTGACTAGATGGACCTTAGCCGGCAGAGTAATGTATCTGCTTTTGAATACACTATCTAAGTTGGTCGTAACTTTCTTCCGAGGAGTAAGAGTCTTCTAATTTCATGGCTGCAGTCACCATCTGCAGTGATTCTGAAGCCCCCCAAAATAAAGACTGACACTGTTTTCACTGTTTCCCTTCTATTTCCTATGAAGTGATGGGACTGGATGCCATGATCTTCGTTTTCTGAATGTTGAGCTTTAAGCCAAGTTTTTCACTCTCCTCTTTCACTTTCATCAAGAGGCTTTTAGCTCCTCTTCACTTTCTGCCATAAGGGTGGTGTCATCTGCATATCTGAGGTTATTGAGATTTCTCCCGGCAATCTTGATTCCACTTTGTATTTCTTCCAGTCCAGCATTTCTCATGATGTACTCTGCATAGAAGTTAAATAAGCAGGGTGACAATATACAGCCTTGACGTACTCCTTTTCCTATTTGGAACCAGTCTGTTGTTCCATGTCCAGTTTTAACCGTTGCTTCCTGACCTGCATACAGATTTCTCAAGAGGCAGGTCAAGTGGTCTGGTATTCCCATCTCTTTCAGAATTTTCCAGTTTATTGTGATCCACACAGTCAAAGGCTTTGGCATAGTCAATAAAGCAGAAATAGATGTAGAATGCAAATAATCATACCTACTTTGTGAGACCACTGTGAGGATTATAAGGTCTAGGAGGGAGGTAACAAATGTGCAGCATGATGCCATTATTCCTCCAGAGCCCATGGCAGAGATTAACAGTCCTTTACAACATTCTACCAGTGAGGCCAGTCACAGGCCCAGAATTCTCTTACATACAGCTCCAAGCAGCCAGTACCAACTGGAGCATGCAGTTGGCATAAATTAGGTACTCAAGAAGTCTTAAGTTTTATAACCCCCTGAGACCCACAAAATGTTGGATACAACTGAAAGAATGCAGAAATTGTCCTTCCTATTCTTGCCCAATACAAGTGAAAGTCTCTGTATTTACACTGTGTCAAAGGCCTGCCATGTGTTAAGCCCTTGAAGGTCTGACATGAGGCTGAGACCCAATCCTGCTACAAAGGTTATCTGCCGTATGTTGTAACATCTCTTATGAGCTGTAAATAGCAGCACACTTGATCTTTAGGAGTTGAAAAACCTCAAGAACATGGCTACTTTCCCTAATGCTTTCATTTACCACCCATAGAAATGTTAGAATCCCTCAGGGCCTGAGTTAAATTGGCAAGTACAACCAAGAAGCAATAGAGTCTGTCTTTGGGGTTTCTTCTTGACTCCATGTAATGCTCTATGTTCAACTCTAGTGATATGATGTCTGCCTAATCTGCCTTTAGGCAGATCCTATCTGGATCTAATTAGACATCCAGATCCTTGTCTACCCTAGAAAAACTCTCCCATCGCTTCTAGACCTTCTCTTTGTTGGACAGAGACAAATCAACAGTGCAAGTGGGTCATGTATTGAGAGGACCATCTTATTGGACATGTATTCCAGGGACAATCTTATCCTGGCTGGTGACTGAGTAGAATCATTCAGACATGTGATGTGGCTGCCAGCAGGAGTAGGCAAAGGAGGGAAGCTAGGTGATGGCAGAGACTGAGAAACATGACTTTAAGAGGATTGTTAAATAGGGCCATTGAGCAGGAAGGCTGCTGAGGCTCCTTAATAGTGCTGTGCACATTAGGAAGTAAAATTGGGAAACTGACAATGAATACACATAGAGAGTGTTCATGATATGTTGAACTTCATATGCAGCTAGGCCATGGGTCCAACTGAGCTAGAGGAAGGTTGAAGCTTAAAGGAGGTTGTGTGGTCTGATCTGCTGCTGC
The DNA here is from genome assembly GCA_917880005.1 of Nanger dama. Lineage (NCBI taxonomy): Eukaryota > Metazoa > Chordata > Mammalia > Artiodactyla > Bovidae > Nanger > Nanger dama. Next base: position 1,806,546 of record CAKJTW010000089.1, read on the forward strand.
TAAGTCACTTCAGTCGTGTCCAACTCTGTGACTCCATAGACTGCAGCCCACCAGGCTCCCCTGTCCCTGGGATTCACCAGGCAAGAACACTGGAGTGGCTTCCCATTTCCTTCTCCAATGCATGAAAGTGAAAGTGAAGTTGCTCAGTGGTGTCCAACTCTTAGTGACCCCGTGGACTGCAGGCCACCAGGCTCCTCTATCCGTGGGATTTTCCAGGCAAGAGTACTGGAGTGAGTTGCCATTGCCTTCTCCAGGTCTGATCTGAGTCATAAGAATAGGCAAATCAATCCCAACTGGACTATTCTGTCTCTTATATGGGTATATGTGGACGCTTTTTCTACCTCATTCATTGACAGAGCAGAGTAAAATAGTGCATAACACTCAGTAGGAATTGGAGGGTCCTGAGAATAGGAATAACTCAACTGCTATCCCCTCTCTTTCCTCTGAGGTGTTACATGTCCCAAGCCTGAGCCAGGTCTGTTCTAACCCACTGTTTAGAGGTGACCATGCAGCATCAAGCAGAGTCCAGGAAGGAAGCAATCCACATCTCACACATGTCAGAAGCCACTTTTGGAGTCAAATACTTTCTACAGTCAAAAATGGAAAAAGTGCCAAAGTAGAAAGTGCCTTTCAAGACTATTTAGTCTAGAGCTTTTGGAAAGTGTTTATGGGGAAACTTCCACGGCACATTATCTATGGATTTTGACTGGAATGCAAATTATCTGCATCCTGGACCCATTAGATCACATTGCCAAGGGATGAGACCAGAAAAATGTGAATTTTAAAATTCTCGGGGATTCTGATATATCCTGAAATTTGAAAAATTCTGACAAACATAGGAGTTTTGTGTACGCAGTTCTGTTCAGTCACTCAGTCATGTACGACTCTTTGCAACCCTGTGGACTACAGCACGCCAGGCCTCCCTGTTCATCACCAACTCCCAGAGCTTGTACAATCTCATGTTGATCGAGTAGGTGATGCCATCCAACCATCTTATCCTCTGTTGTACCATTCTCTTCCTGCCTTCTTTCCCAGCATCAGGGTCTTTTCCAATGGGTCAGTTCTTCGCATCAGGTGGCCAAAGTATTGGAGCTTCAGCATCAGTTCTTCCAATGAATATTCAGGACTGATTTCTTTTATGACTGACTGGTTTGATATCCTTGCAGTCCAAGGGACTCTCAAGAGTCTTCTCCAACTAGAGTTCAAAAGTATCAATTCTTTGGTGCTGAGCTTTCTTTATGGTCTAAAAACCATAGCTTTGACTAGATGGATCTTTGTTGGCAAAGTAATGTCTCTGCTTTTTAACATGCTCTGTAGGATGTCATAGCTTTCTTCCTGAGGAGGAAGCATCTTTTAATTTCATGGCTACAGTCACCATCTGCAGTTATTTTGGAGCCCAAAAATTATATGTCACTGTTTTCATTGTTTCCCCATCTATTTGCCATAAGAGATGGGACCAGATGCCATGATCTTTGTTTTGTGAATGTTGAGTTTTAAGCCAGATTTTTCATTCTCCTCTTTCATTTTCTTCAAGAGGCTCTTTAGTTCCTATTCACATTCTGTCATAAGGGTAGTGTCATTTGTATATCTGAGGTTATTGATATTTCTCCCAGCAATCTTGACTCCACCTTGTGCTTCATCCAGCCTGGCATTTTCATAATGTACTATCCATATAAGTTAAATAGCAGGGTGACAACATAAAGCCTTGACATACTCCTTTCCCAATTTGGAACCAGTCTGTTGTTGCATGTCCCATTCTAACTGTTGCTTCTTGACCTGCACACAGATTGTTCAAGAGGAAAGTAAGGGTGGTCTGGTATCCATACCTCTTGAAGAATTTTGTATAGTTTGTTGTGATGCACAAAATGAAAGGGTTTGCATAGTCAATGAAGCAGAATTTAATGTTCTTCTGGAACTCTTTTGCTGTTTCTATGATCCAACAGATGTTGGCAATTTTATCTATGGCTCCTCTGCCTTTTCTAAATCCAGCTTGAACACCTGTAACTTCTGAGTTCACGTACTGTTGAAGTGTTTCTTGGAGATTTTTGAGCATTACTTTGCTAGCACGTGAGATGAGTGCATCTTGGCCACAGTTTGAACATTCTTTGGCATTGTCTTTCTTTGGGATTGGAATAAAAACTGACCTTTTCCCATCCTGTCATCACCATGAGATTTCCAAATTGCTGGCATATTGAGGGTAGCACTTTCACGGCATCATCTTTTGAATTTGAAATAGCTCTGCTGGAATTCCATCACCTCCACTAGCTTTGTTCCTAGCGATGCTTCCTAAGGGCTACTTGACTTAGCATTCCAAAATGTCTTGCTGTAGGTGAGTGGTCACATCACCATGGTTATCTGGGTCATTAAGATCTTTTGTGTATGGTTTTTCTGTGTATTCTTGCCACCTCTTCACAATATCTTCTGCTTCTGTTAGGTCCCTACTGTTTCTGTCCTTTCCTGTGCCCATCTTTGCACAGAAATGTACCATTAGCTCTCTAATTTTCTTGAAGAGATCTCTAATCTTTCCCATTCTATTGTTTTTCCTCTATATCTTTACACTGGTCACTTAGGAAGCGTTTCTTATCTCTCCTTGCTATTCTTGGGAATACTGCATTCAGATAGGTATATCTTTCCTTTCTCAATTGCCTTTTAGCTTCTCTTCTTTCCTAGCTAACTGTAAGACCTCCTGAGAAAACCATTTTGCCTTTTGAATTTGTTTTTCTTGGGGATGGACTTGATCACCACCTCCTGTAAAATGTCACAAACCTCTGTCCATCGTTCTACTTTCACTCTGTGTATCAAATCTAATCCCTTGAATCTATTTGTCACTTCCACTGTAAAATTGAAAGGATTTCACTTTGGTGATACCTGAATGGCCCAGTAGTTTTCCCTACTTTCTTCAATTTAAGTCTGAATTTGCAGTAATCAGTCTCCAAATATTCCAAAGGTAAAATGTGAAGAATTCTTGACACAGAATAATTTTGGGGTAGCCAAACATAAAAATTCAGATTCCAAGGTCTCTTGCTAACCCTTCTGAATCATAATTTCTTTTCTTGATAAACTTTGAGAAAAACCCAATGCTTTCATTTTACAGATTTAGAAACTGACCCAGAAAGAGGGAGTGACTTACCCAAGGTTGTAAGTATAGATGGTGGCAGAGCTAGGGCTCACAGCCAAGTCTTCAGATAGGTCCTAACAGTATGCCCTGTGGTCACCTTATGAGGGTTATCTGTGTATCAGTTTAGCTCCTATGGGCTTCCCTGGTAGCCCAGACCTTAAATAATCTGCCTGCAATTAGGAGACCCAGGTTCAATCCTGGATCAGGAAGATCCCCTGGAGATGTGAATGGCTACCCACTCCAGCATTCTTGCCTTGAGAACTCCATGGACAGAGGAGGCTGGCAGACTACAGCCCATGGAGTAGCAAAGATCTGGACATGACTGAATGACTAACACATACACATTTAGCTCCCATTAGTAGCATCCTTTATAAGATCTGGTGACCAAGAATAAGAATGCAACTACCAATGGGTTATGTAGAACAGCCTGAAAATAAAGCAGGGTAAGGTATCAAAGCTCTCTTATAAGCAGCAGGGTATGATGGGCCCTTCTCCAAATAAGTCTCAGGGAACCCCAGAATGGAGTAATTATATATCTGGGAAAACTCTTAACTATTGCTTTGAGTTGAACTGAACACAAATACCCAAGTGACCTGCAATAGTTCACAAAGCCTAGTTCCATGCTGTTGTTTTCATAGTTGAAATTCATACTGATAAGGAAAAGTTTAAGCACATGCAGTTTTCTATCACACCTAGTCTAGGCTCACAAGTTGGATCTCTCAAGCCTGTTCATTTGAGTTATGAGCTGTTTCTATTTCATTTCCAAAAGATTGTGGTCTGGAACTCCTCCAGACTATCAGCCTCACCCAAAAGGATCTGCTAGGACAATCCAATAGAAAGTCATTTACATCTAGAGGAAAAGAAATTTCCAAAATAATAAGGTAAGGTTTGACTCAGTTCTAATGAGATGGATGAAATTGGAACCGATTATACAGAGTGAAGTAAGCCAGAAAGAAAAACACCAATACAGTATACTGACACATATATATGGAATTTAGAAGACAGTAATGATGACCCTATATGTGAGACAACAAGAGACACAGAGGTATAGAGTGGACTTTTGGACTCTGAGGGAGAGGGAAAGGGTGGCATGGTTTGGGAGAATGGCAGTGAAGCATGTGTATTTTCCTGTAAGAAACGAAGCGCTAATCTATGTTTGGTGTAGGATGCAGGATGCATGGGGCTGATGCACAGGATGATTCAGGTAGAGGATGTGGGGTGGGAGGTGGGAGGGGGCTTCGGCATTGGGCGATTGTGTTCACCTATGGCTGATTCGTGTCAATGTATGGCAAAACAAATACAGTATTGTAATTAAAAAAATAAATAAATTTAATTAAAAAATAAAAAAAAATTTCTTTGAGGGATTAAGCAATTGCCATTGACAACAGTGCCATTGTGTGATTTGCATTTGGGCTAAGGCTTATAATTTTAGCAAGCATTTCACCAGTGCCACATTAATTAGAAAAAAGTTCTGCCATTTTGAATACATAATTCTGTAAAGAAACAGGAGACCTTAACAGATATTTGGAAACTTCTGATGGTGGAGAGAAAGGGCAGAAAGCAGGGACAGAGAAGGAAAAGTTATAATTGCACATCTCCCCCAAAAGAGTTTGGTAGAGGTGCACAAACCCTTATATTCAATTTTAAATCAAAATGCTGTATACAACAGAAGATATTTTTTTTTATTAATTTGGTGCCAAAACTTATTTGGTACAAAAACCTGATCTAAGCTGACATGAACTTAGTTTTTGAATATTTAGACATTTTCTCCTGCAGAAATGTTAATGGATAAATTATGGGATGTTTTCCCAGACACAGTTGGGGGTCTTATGTAATAAACAGTACATACTCTGTGTTGCAGTCTAAAATATGAAAATAATTTAAATTCTAAAACATAGACTATGGACCTAGAATAATGATAGCTAACATTTATGGAGCATTTGCCATCTGCATGGGGCTTTGCTAATCTCTTTTCATCTCATTTAATACTAATGATACCATGAGGTAGGTATTAAAATCATCTCCATTTTAAAGTTTGGAACTGATTATCACAGAGGTTAAATAACTTGTCCAGAGCCACATGGCATTTGGCAAGCCAGGGTTTGGACCCAGATTATTATGACTCTAGAACATTGATGCTGAACTCTTGCTTTCTACTACCATAAAGAGATAAACAGTTGTTAAGGACAGTGAGGGCTGTTTGCGGGCTTTATATGGAGGTGGAATAGGCTATCACCTATTGTATGTCACATGAGGGTCAACCTCCTACCTACAAATGTCACCTCCCCATCCCTACTGTGAGATGCAACTAATATGGCTTTATTCCATGATGTTTGTGTATGGCTTTTCTTACAAGGACCATCAGCAAAAGAAATCTCCTAGTTAACTGGTACAGGTTCCTGGTATCCACTCCAGACATGCTGAATCAAAATTGCTAGAGACTTGTACCAAGCAGACTCTTACACACAATGAAGTTTGAGGGGGAAAAAAATGAATGCCCTGAGAAAGGCCAATCATTTACCTTCAAAAATTAACATCTTATATTAGTTGAAACCTAGCTGAGTAGGTAGGAATAAACTCATGGATGGGCCCTAGAAAGTAAAAGATCTCTGAAAGGTGAATAGGAAAATATATAGATGAGATATAGAAAAGAAGAAAGGATGTATGACAGGATAGTATTATGTGATGAGGGTAGAGTCTCAACATTGGAATTGTTCGGCTGCATTGGAAAAATATTGGAAGGAAATCACTCATTTTTTGTTGTTGTTGCTACTCAGAGCACCTATCTATTGTTTCATTGATACTTACAACATCCTTTTGACAGTATACTCATCCTCATTATAAAAGAGGAAATTAAGAAGAAAAAAAGTTCTTCAATCAAATCATCCAACTGATGATTTGTGTAAGTTTCCAGCTCAAGTTTCTGCCTCCAATCTTAAACAATTTCATTTTTCCAATAATATCTTCTATAGGTCTAGAGAGGAGGTGTCATCAAATAAAACCTAGAGAATCAACTCTTACACTCAGTGATACACCTTTTTTTTTGTTTGTTTTTTTTTTTGCCCTCAAAGGGCCAATTTGCTGCACAAGTAAAGGACAATAAGAGGAATTAAATATGTAACAGAAGAGTTCAACCAATATACAATGTTTGGATGTCTTTTAAACTTTACCTGGTTTCTTAATTTGTGTTATCAATGCAGGGAGACTGATGATTTTGATCTTTATACTTTAAGTATATTCTGTTCTTGTTTCCTAGGTTGTGAATCTCACCTCTACATTTTGTCTGTGATGTCTTAATCATCTCCATGGCAACCATGTGACCTCAAACACAGACTAGAAAGCCAGAAAAAATACATTAACAACCAGCACAGCGATCAGATTCCCAGAGCACTGCAGGATATGCACTGAGAATCAAGTTCAACCAGTAAGTATTCCATTTCTGGCTAAGCATCCTCTAGAGTAGCACTTCTCAAACTTCAGTGAACACTCAAATCACCTAGAGACTGTTGTTCAAATGGAATACTGTTCTACTAGGTCTGAAATGGGGCCTTAGAGTCCATATATCCAACAACCTCCCTGGTGATGTCAAAGCTGATTGTTCCCTGAGAGCTTTTGGAGTAGCAAGGGTAAAGAACTGTCATTATGCCCAAGTAACTTAAGCATGGGAGAAGGCAATGGCACCCCACTCCAGTACTCTTGCCTGGAAAATCCCATGGATGGAGGAGTCTGGTAGGCTGCAGCCCATGAGGTCGCTAAGAGTCAGACACCACTGAGAGATTTCACTTTCACTTTTCACTTTCATGCATTGGAGAAGGAAATGGCAATCCACTCCATTGTTCTTGCCTGGAGAATCCCAGGGATGGGGAAGCCTGGTGGGCTGCTGTCTATGGGGTCCAACAGAGTCATACACGACTGGAGCAACTTAGCAGCAGCAGCAGCTTAAGCATGTTTGTAGTCCTGGAGGAAGTGCTGTTTTAGACAGCGTTCCTGCTGAACATGCCACCTCTGATATTAACTAGTTGTGTGACCTTGGGTAAACATATTTACCTCTATGAGTCTGTTTTTATCCTCTGTGAAATTATGAATGTGGCCTGGATGATTTCTAAGATCACTTTGGATTATAAAATTGATTGATTATCTTATAAAGAAAGAAACTTTATAACCAAAGGCTTAGTCTGAGGGCAAATGCCCCTGTATTATCAAGAAGGGGAGGGGAAAAAGCAATCTACTATAACTTTTCTTTTATCTTAATTCCAAATCTTCTGTGTGTCCTAAGGTAGTTTATTTCTTCTGAATATGCAAAACATTGACATTCTTCATGAAGAACAGGCAACATTGAAAGGTGAACAACAGTTCTGGGCATCTCTGAGCTCTCAGCATACCTTTGTGACCTCATAGCTAATAGATTTGGCTGCTTGCTCATGACACTGTCCTTCTAATGACAGCAAAATCACTGTCTGCTCACTGGTATCCAGTCCTGGTATTCAATTCTGCATAGTCTTATTTGATTCCAGAAGATACAATAGACAATTGTACAGAATCACCACCTACCAGAGTGCTCTGTTGAAGAAGTATGAGAAATTTCTTCTTGAGTTCCGCAGTCATTTGGTAAGCTCACAAAACAGAAAATGAACCCCCTGGTGAATACTAAGGTTGACAGAGAAGCCAACTTTTCTCAGCAGGATGCTACTACTTTTTAGCTCCTTCATAAGAATCTGAGAGATGATGAATCTAGTCAGAGTGATCATTTCCAAAAAGAACTAGCTGACTCCATTCAGGAGGAAGTTAGTGGCCCAGATCTGATGGACAATCTCCCAGATCTTGTCATAACAGTGTATTCAGTTGGGCAAGAAGCATAATGACCAGCCAGAGCTTCTATCAAGCTTCTTCAGCTCTACAGAGCCAGCACCCAAGGAAGACCCTATACAGCTGCAAGCAAGTGAGTCACCTCTCACTTCAGTCAAACAAGCACAACAGCAAAAAAAAATTCAGGCATGCCTCTACTGCAGCCATGTTGGTCAGTTCACAACAGATTGCCTTGCCAAAAGTTCTCAAGCCCAAGCAAGGATAAATAACACAACTCATCAGTAAGAGGAGCCCAGACAATTCACATTGTTAACATACCCCCTCTCACCTCCAGCCTTACTGATTTATATCCTGCATTAACATTTAAAATACAGATGGAAAACTGTGATACCACTTTATAGACAGTCATAAATTCATGCTTCTGAGAATTTCATCAAACAGATCTTGTTCATTAGGTGACTCATCACCAAACCTGATCCAGCAATGATGAAAACAACTTCCAGGTACTTTCTGCAGCTGGGACTAATTTTCCAAGAGTACTGAAGCCTGCAGGCAAAACTCTGCCCTTTAAGACCAATGGAAACCACTCTGGTAATGCCTTGGAAAACTCCATGCTCACCAATGGGTAATAAATACCTAGATTGAGAGTTGTGGTCCAAGTCTTTGTGCCTACATTTTGGCCCAAGCCTTTTATCCTCACTCTCACTGGCCTGTATGCTAGTTCCCTGTGGGTTTAGGACTCTTTGCTGAAGCCCCAGTTGTATTTCGATATCCTACCAACATTTTCTACTAGAAGGTGATTCATGTTCCACCTGTTGACTAGAGTTTATCTTAAAATAAACCAAATTTCATGGAACCACAACACTGCCACCATTTCATGATTATTTATTTTATTACTATTTAAATGCTTCTACTTGCCCAACTACCTGGATCTTTTGCTATTGACAAACTAGATGGTATGGACCTCCAAGCTCTCTGCTTGCAACTTTGGGTCCACTTCTTTTAAAATTAGCCCTTCAGGCAAGAACATATTTTTAGCCAAGTCCTAGCCTCCTCCATTTTGCTCCAAACCAACTTCAGGTTCCAGCATGTCTTGGGACAATTCAAAATGCTCTAGGATAATGACCTCTGATAACTATTTAGTGAGATTGACATAATGACTATGTCTGAAGCATGTCATTGCTGCCTTAGATGGGGGAGGGGCAGCTGTGGCTGACTAAATCTCCACTGTAGACTGAGAATCAGGCCCTTCAGTCGTTTCTGACTCTAAAGGCCTAAGCATGGTCACCATCTAGGATCTCTGCCCATCGATGCTAAGCTCTACCCCTATAGATCACCTCTGGGGACTCTCACCTAGTTGAGTTTCTTAAAGAGCAATTAATGATAATTTTCTAAACCATCTCATGTTTAAAATCCTGGGGTATATACATCAACATCATCTTTACAAAAAAATCACGAAATGGGGGTATTATTGCTTGTGCTATGCTTTTGGCATCCCTCCACTCTATGTATAGATTCCTAATGCTACTGAACAAAACTAGGGCTATGCTGAAAGGTAAAAATCCCCTAAAACATTAAGGCTATGCAGGGATAATTGGTGTTTTCTGGTAACTATCTGCTCCTAGTTCCCTGCTTCTTGGTGCTGAAGTATATCCCTGTAATGAATTCCCTGAAGTAAAATCATTAAATCAGTATTTCCTAGCAGCCACCATCTTGCCTGGAGAATCCCAGGGATGGAGGAGCCTGGTGGGCTGCTATCTATGAGGTCGCACAGAGTCGGACACGGCTGAGGCGACTTAGCAGCAGCAGCAACAGCCACCAAGACCTCTCAGAACATGAAGCACCACTGTAGTTTGTCCTATAAAATTATGCTTTGATCCTACCTAGGCCCAGCTAGCACTTTATTAGTCTTAGCCTATAGCACTAACAGCACTTTTCACCCACCAGTGCCACACTAACCAATGTGTCAATTCTGGTGTGTATTTGCAAGGAGTCTCCCTTATCAACAGCTTGCTATATATCCTATCCACCTTATTTCATATGCTCTTACAACAAGGAGACCTGAATGTACAAATTCCCATTGTGCTGAGAAATTCCCACTAGTGTACTGGGATTGTATGAGAGCCTCTAACAGGTAGCTCTACTTGAAATATAAGTGACTCTGGCATTATCTGCAGGTATCCTAATCTAGCACCACCAATTCTGTCATAAAGGACTAACCCAATGGACTCCAGTCACTTTTGTTACTGGCCAGTGTGGTCCTGGCATGTTGATAGGAGCATTTAATTGACGTAACCATCAATTTTATCTTAGGGACACAGTTTATCATGGGCTTCCCAGGTGGCTCAGTAGTAAATAATCCACCTGCCAAGCAGGAGACAAGATTCCATTCCTGGGTCAGGAAAATGCCATGGAGAAAGAAATGGCAACCAACTCCAGCATTCTTGCCTGGGGAAATCCCATGGAGTAGGAACATGGTGGGCTGTAGTCCATGGGATCAAAAAGAGTTGGACACAACTTAGCAATTAAACAATGACAACAATTTATTATTATGGACACTTTAAGTGCATATATCTTTGACATATAAAAATTTCACTGTTTTATGCAGACTTCTCTGGTGGCACTAGTAGTAAAGAACCCACCTGCCAGTGCAGGAGATGTGAGACTCAGGTTTGATCCCTAGGTTGGGAATATCCCCTACAGTAGAAAAATGCATCCTACTCCAGTGTTCTTGCCTGGAAGATTCAATGGACAAAACAGCCTGGCAGGCTACAGTCCACAGGGTCACAAAGAATCAGAAATGACTAAAGTGACTTAGCATACACACACTCTATGTTATGAGGAAAACATTCCCTCTGCAGCAACATTACCTTCTTCCTCAGATTTCATCACCTCTCAGAGCATATAATTAAACCTGGGCTATGAAGTTCTGTTCACCTCCTACTTCTAGAAGTCCCTTTTGAGAAATTTCCAGACAGGGTTCTCTTGTACTCTATCTTGAGCCATCCAACAGCCAGACTGAGTGCATGAAAAGGATGCTGGGACAATGCTTTACCACCCACTAGCTAGCAAGCATTTTGTTTTCTACTTCAACATTTTATTATAGTGACACCATCTTCTTCAATTAGAATCAGTGAATTACTTAGCATAAATAGGGTTACATGTATGAGTCCTATACCTAAGTGAATTTCTCTGAGAGTGAAACTAACTAAAATCTATAAAGAACAAATGTCATGTATCCTACTCAAAGATGCAGTCTGTAATTGAAAAGGCCTGGGAATCCTCAGGTCTAACCAAGGTTGTATTTTAGGGGCATATCTGCTACATGGTTGATATCACCAAGCAAGAAAGAATCTAATCATTTTACAAGTCTGAAGAAGGAATTGTTAACATGAGAATCATTTGCTTGGGATCTGGATGTAGTGGGGGGAGCAGTTAAAGAGCCATAGGGCATCAGTAATCTCTCCAGAGTCAGAGAGAGGATGCTGACCAGCAGATGATTCCGCAGGTCCATCTACAGTGGGACAGAGGCCCCAGGTCGTCTCAATTTGTGCCATTAACCATTAAGATTGCCACCTAACCCCCTTGTTCTGAGTCCATGCTCTAAGATATAATCTGATTTAAATTACTTTCCCATATAAATTTTGTTATGGGGAGAAAATTTGCTAATAAATTGACATAAAGTGTCCTAGCCTTCTTGGCAGTTAATTCTCATTAAAAGAGAATTAATTGTTGTTTGGCTTATACATCAACTTCTGTGATTTTAATAGAATCAATCTTCCAGACTCTAATCAACTCTGAGCACACTGGAAACAAAATAAAATTCTCACTGTGTAATGTCAGGATTCACTGTGATCTACTGTGAAATCACTGAAGATTGTCCTCCCTGGGAGCCTTGCCTCAAAAGTTTCCCTGTTTCTTTCTCATGTGTCTACAACTTTAACAATATTTCTAAATACCTATGGTTATTTACTTCCTGCACTTACTTCCACTCATCTCCAGCACCATGATGCCTGGCATAAGTAATCGCTCTTATAATACCAGATAGTTCAGTCTAACCATCAGAATACACTTCCCTGGATGAGGACACAACACATAACTGTAGACATAAGCCCCTGACACACACCTTTAGAGAGACAAGAATGTATGACCTAATTCTCACTATTTCCATTCTGTCCATTTGGCAACACATGAGACCTGTGTCACTGCCTTCACCTCTATCCATGATGGTTAAAACAAATATCAGCCTTTTGGGGAGGATTCTGGAACATCTTCACCCAGCACCATGTGGCCTATGACCATATAGTTATTGCTGAAACAGAATAAATAATTAAAGATATATCAGCATCTTGGAAAAATATAACACCTCATGCCCCTGGGACAGCTCTGGAAGCTTGTGATACATCTGTAAAGCCTTCAACATTGATGGACATGCTTTCTTACCTCACTTGGCCAGGAAAATGGAAAAAATGTTCAATGGACTATAGCGTCACGAATCTTCAGTGTCACCTTTGTGCAAGAGTCACTGCCCACATATCACAAGCAAAAGTCCTAGAAGTGAGTTACACCATTTAGTAGAAGCAGTACAACTGTCTTGGCATCTGGACCACACTTTGCAGTCACTGATTGCCTCTATAACTGAGTACTCATGCACTAAACTATTGGTATTACTTTCTGGTATTGGCTTTGATTCTGCAGTCCTCTTTCTTGCTCACTGATTTCTAGTATATACATCACATGGCACTTGTTTTCTTCTACCTCTACTTCATTGATAAGGCAACAGTGACTGCATTCCACCCACCCCATTTACTTTCACATGGAAAACCCTGTAGAATTTCAATTTTCCCTATCAGTAGAACACTTATCCCTTTGTACATAAAAATTTGGCTTTGTGCACATCTAAAGAAAGGGTACATCTACTACTGTGGGCAGGAACCCCTCAGAAGAAATGGAGTGGCCATCATGGTCAACAAAAGAGTCAGAAATGCAGTACTTGGATGCACTCTCAAAAACAACAGAATGATTTCTGTTCATCTCCAAGGCAAACCATTCAATATCACAGTTATCCAAGTCTACGCCCCAACCAGTAATGCTGAAGAAGCTGAAGTTGAACAGTTTTATGAAGACCTACAAGACCTTTTAGAAATAACACCCAAAAAAGGTGTCCTTTGAATTTTAAAGGACTAGAATGCTAAAGTAGGAAGTCAAGAAACACCTGGAGTAACAGGCAAATTTGGCCTTGGAATGCAGAATGAAGCAGGGCAAAGAATAATAGAGTTTAAACAAGAAAATGCACTGGTCATAGCAAATACATTCTTCCAACAACACAAGAGAAGACTCTACACATGGACATCACCAGACGGTCAACACTGAAATCAGATTGATTATATTCTATGCAGCCAAAGATGGAGAAGCTCTATACAGTCAACAAAAACAAGACCAGGAGCTGACTGTGGCGCAGATCATGAAATCCTTATTACCAAATTCAGACTGAAATTGAAGAAAGTAGGGAAAACCGCTAGACGATTCAGATATGACCTAAATCAAATCCCTTCTGATTATACAGTGGAAGTGAGAAATAGATTTAAGGGCCTAGATCTGATAGACAGAGTGCCTGATGAACTATGGAATGAGGTTCGTGACATTGTACAGGAGACAGAGATCAAGACCATCCCCATGGAAAAGAAATGCAAAAAAGCAAAATGGCTGTCTGGGGAGGCCTTACAAATAGCTGTGAAAAGAAGAGAGGCAAAAAGCAAAGGAGAAAAGGAAAGATGAAAGCATCTGAATGCAGAGTTCCAAAGGATAGCAAGAAGAGATAAGAAAGCCTTTTTCAGTGATCAATGCAAAGAAATAGAGGAAAAGAACAGAATGCGAAAGACTAAGAGATCTCTTCAAGAAAATTAGAGATACCAAGGGAACATTTCATGCAAAGATGGGCTCTATAAAGGGCAGAAATGGGAAGGACCTAACAGAAGCAGAAGATATTAAGGAGAGGTGGCAAGAATACACGGAAGAACTGTACAAAAAGGTTCTTCACGACCCAGATAATCATGATGATGTGATCACTAATCTAGAGACAGACATCTTGGAATGTGAAATCAAGTGGGCCTTAGAAAGCATCACTACAAACAAAGCTAGTGGAAGAGATGGAATTCCAGTTGAGCTAATTCAAATCCTGAAAGATGATGCTGTGAAAGTGCTGCACTCAATATGCCAGCAAATTTGGAAAACTCAGCAGTGGCCACAGGACTGGAAAAGTTAGTTTTCATTCCAAAGAAAGGCAATGCCAAAGAATACTCAAACTACCGCACAATTGCATTCATCTCACATGCTAGTGAAGTAATTCTCAAAACTCACCAAGCCAGGCTACAGCAATACATGAACCATGAACTCCCTGATGTTCAAGCTGGTTTTAGAAAAGGCAGAAGAACTAGAAGTCAAATTGCCAACATCCGCTGGATCATGGAAAAAGCAAGAGAATACCAGAAAAACATCTATTTCTGCTTTATTGACTATGCCAAAGCCTTTGACTGTGTGGATCACAATAAACTGTGGAAAATTCTGAAAGACATGGGAATACCAGACCACCTAACCTGCCTCTTGAGAAATCTGTATGCAGGTCAGGAAGCAACAGTTAGAACTGGACATGGAACGACAGACTGATTCCAAATAGGAAATGGAGTACATCAAGGTTGTATATTGTCACCCTGCTTATTTAACTTCTATGCAGAGTACATCATGAGAAACGCTGGGCTGGAAGACACACAAGCTGGAATCAAGACTGCCAGGAGAAATATCAATAACCTCAGATATGCAGATGACACCACCCTTATGGCAGAAAGTGAAGAGGAACTAAAAAGCTTCTTGATGAAAGTGAAAGAGGAGTGTGAAAAAGTTGGCTTAAAGCTCAACATTCAGAAAATGAAGATCATGGCATCTGGACCCATCACTCCATGGGAAATAGATGGGGAAACAGTGGAAACAGTGTCAGACTTTATTCTTCTGGGCTCCAAAATCACTGCAGATGGTGACTGCAGCCATAAAATTAAAAGATGCTTACTCCTGGGAAGAAAAGTTATGACCAACCTAGATAGTATATTCAAAAACAGAGACATTACTTTGCCGACTAAGGTCCATCTAGTCAAGGCGATGGTTTTTCCAGTGGTCATGTATGGATGTGAGAGTTGGACTGTGAAGAAGGCTGAGCGCTGAAGAATTGATGCTTTTGAACTGTGGTGTTGGAGAAGACTCTTGAGAGTCCCTTGGACTGCAAGGAGATCCAACCAGTCCATTCTGAAGGAGATCAACCCTGGGATTTCTTTGGAAGGAAAGATGCTAAAGCTGAAAGTCCAGTACTTTGGCCACCTCATGAGAAGTGTTGACTCATTGGAAAAGACTCTGATGCTGGGAGGGATTGGGGCAGGAGGAGAAGGGGACGACCGAGGATGAGATGACTGGATGGCATCACAGACTCAATGGATGTGAGTCTGAGTGAACTCCGGGAGATGGTGATGAACAGGGAGACCTGGCATGCTGCGATTCATTGGGTCGCAAAGAGTCGGACATAACTGAGCGACTGAATTGAATTGAAAGAAATGGAATTAATAATTGGTTTATGTCAGACACTGTGTTCAGGTTTTGTTAATGATACTCATTGAATTTCACATTATTAAAAAATATTCATTTCTGGCATTTAATGCTTACTACATTATGGGGCAGGTGTTATTCAATTTAAAGATGATGACACGAAAGTCTGGATCAGTTAATTTACCCGCCTTAAATTCACACATATTTAGTAAGTGTCAGGGCTAGGATTTGAAAGCAATATCTTCCTAATGGCAGAGCTTATCTCTGATAGAGGAGGAAAGCTCTGTTAAGTCACACTATTCATAAACACCCTAACTGACCCTATTACACCTCCCAAAGCCACTCAGTAGAGACAGGCCATTCTAGTAACTGGTATTCATATAGTGACTGGTTGAAACGCATGTTGTGGACTATAGTCTATAAAAGAAGCACATAGCAAATCAATGCTTTCCAGAACTTTGAGATTTCATTTGTGTTTCTGATAGTTGTAGAAAACTCCTTGAGAAACCTGAAATACACTGTGTCTACTTTATATGACTGGATAGATGATGCAGTGATTTAATATTTTATAGATTACACTCCACTTAAATTTATTACAAAGTAAGTTATTGGATTGGCCAATAAGTTTATATTTCCTTTACTTTTTAGATTCTACATACTAGTGATAACATGTAGTGTTTGTCTTTGACTTCTTTCACTAAGCATAATACCGTCCAGGTCCAACCATGTTGTTATAAATGGAAAAACATTTCATTCTGTTTTATGGCTAATATTCCATTATAGATTATACCAAATCTTTGTCCATTCATCTGTTGATGGACACTTAGCAAAACCCCAAACTCCCTTTCAGTTCAGTTCAGTCGCTCAGTCATGTCCGACTCTTTGCGACCCCGTGAATCGCAGCATGCCAGGTCTCCCTGTTCATCACCATCTCCCAGACTTCACTCAGACTCATGTCCATTGAGTCAGTGATGCCCTCCAGCCATCTCATCCTCGGTTGTCCTTGTTAGGACAAGCTGCTAGCTAGCTGACATCAGCAGCCGGAGCTCGGAGGAGGGCCGGTCTTCTCAGACCGACCTTGGGCCTGAATCCAATCACGGGATAACATGGAAAGGCACCAAATGTAGCTCTAAACCTGCTTTCTTTGCCTAATACGGGAGAAACTCAAGCTGTAGCCTGCATTCTTTACCTAATACGGGAAAAACTCAGTCTGCTTGCTAACCCGGACTATAAAAACCCCCAAACCCCCTTCCTGCTTCGCAGACTCCCTTTGCTCCCTCGCTCGCTTGCCTCCAGGAGTTCTGCCTGGGAGCGACCACCCAATAAAGGCCTTTTTACTAACAGTCCCTAGAGGTGGCTTTTTCTTCCCGCGGCGTTTTCTTACAGTCCCCTTCTCCTCCTGCTCCAATCCCTCCCAGCATCAGAGTCTTTTACAATGAGTCAGCTCTTCGCATGCGGTGGCCAAAGTACTGGACTTTCAGCTTTAGCATCATTCCCTCCAAAGAAATTCCAGGGCTGATCTCCTTCAGAATGGATTGGTTGGATCTCCTTGCAGTCCAAGGGACTCTCAAGAGTCTTCTCCAACACCACAGTTCAAAAGCATCAATTCTTCAGCGCTCAGCCTTCTTCACAGTCCAACTCTCACATCCATACATGACCACAGGAAAAAACATCACCTTGACTAGATGGACCTTAGTCAGCAAAGTAATGTCTCTGCTTTTGAATATGCTATCTAAGTTGGTCATAACTTTTCTTCCAAGGAGTAAGCCTCTGTTAATTTCATGGCTTCAGTCACCATCTGCAGTGATTTTGGAACCCCTCAAAATAAAGTCTGACACTGTTTCCACTGTTTCCTCATCTATTTCCCATGAAGTGATGGGACCGGATGCCATGATCTTCGTTTTCTGAATGTTGAGTTTTAAGCCAACTTTTTCACACTCCACTTTCACTTTCATCAAGAAGCTTTTTAGCTTCTCTTCACTTTCTGCCATAAGGGTAGTGTCATCTGTATATCTGAGGTTTTTGATATTTCTCCTGGCAATCTTGATTCCAGCTTGTGTTTCTTCCAGTCCTGCATTTCTCATGATGTACTCTGCATAGAAATTAAATAAGCAGGGTGACAATATACAGCCTTGACGTACTCCTTTTCCTATTTGGAACCAGTCTGTTGTTCCATGTCCAGTTCTAACTGTTGCTTCCTGACCTGCATAATAGGTTTCTCAAGAGGCAGGTTAGGTGGTCTGGTATTCCCATCTTTTGAAGAATTTTCCACAGTTTATTGTGATCCACACAGTCAAAGGCTTTGGCATAGTCAATAAAGCAGAAATAGATGTTTTTCTGGAACTCCCTTGCTTTTTCCATGATCCAGCGGATGTTGGCAATTTGATCTCTGGTTCCTCTGCCTTTTCTAAAACCAGATTGAATATCAGCACAAATCCCAATTAGAGTAATCATTGAAGATCTAACTAACTTTGACCTAAAACAATGCCATGAGGTATAAGTGATTCAAAGAAGCAGAAGGAGAGGTCTTGGCACTTGAATACCTTAAAGTCTTGTTGAGGTGTAAAGTAGGAAATAAAGCAGACAATGCAAAGGATTGTTGATTTGGTTCTAATCTTTCAAGGCTATCAAATTCCCTTGTCAGGCCTTGCCCAGTTCCCAGGCACTGCGGCCCTCGGCCCTCCTCCTATTGGGTTTCCTTGCCCTCACAAATTCAGGCTGACATTAGTGAACTGACCACCATGAGAGGAATGGTTTAAGAAGATCTATTTCAATCCCAAAATTTATTCAACAGCAGGACTAGCTATAGAATTTGTGGCAAACTGCAGAATGAAGATGTGAAGCCTCTGGTTTAAAACGCAGGAAAGTATCATGAAAGGTATTAAATATCACACTTTCTCTTTCCTGTGCCATCTCTCTTGATCTGTCAGGATGGTATTTTAAGTTTTTGTTTTTGTTTTTGTTTTTTTAAACTTAAAACCTACAGAAAACCTGAAAGAAAGCATGGTGCAAAACTGAACACCCTTGTATTAATTTCCTGGGCTGCTGCACCAAATGATCACAAACTGGATGGCTTAAAACAGCAGAAGTTTATTCCTTCACAATTCCAGAGGCTAAAAATCTGAAATCAATGCAGTGCCTGGGTCAAGCACCCTCTGTAGAAGAATTTTTGCCACTTTCAGATTCTGGTGGCTCCTGGGGACTCTTAACTTGTGGTAACTCCAGTCTCTGCCTCCATCTTTACAGGACTGGCTTCCCTGGTAGCTCAGACAATAAATAATCTGCCCCCAATGCAGGGGATGTAGGTTTGATCCCTGGGTCAGGAAGATCCCCTAGAAGAGGGCATGGCAACCCACTCCAGTATTCTTGCCTGAAGAATTCCAAGGACAGAGCAGCCTGGAGGGCTGTGATCCATGGGTCACAATGAATCAAACACTACTGTGCCAGTAACACTTCCAATTTACAGGCATTTATTGTTTGTACCCCTATGTCCTCTCATTTCTCTTACAAGGGCATGAGTCATTGGGTTTAGGGCCCACAATAACCTAGTATGTTATCATCTTGCAATTCTTGACCTAAGTATATTTGTGAAGACTGTATTTTCCAAATAAGTTCATGTTCACAAGTATCAGGAATTTGGGCTTGGACATAATTTTTGAGGGTGCATCATTAAATCAACTACAACTAGATTCAATAATTTTAAACATTTCATCAGCTTATCTTTCTCTGTCATCCGCTTCTCTCTCTCCCTTTGCTACTCCCTCTTTCTGTCTAAACTGCAAATAGCATGGCACTTAGCTCTAAATACTTCAGCAGCCATCTCTTGACATTAAAAAAAAAAAATTCTACATGACACTTAGAAAATTTAACATGAATTCAATAATATATGAATATTATTATTCAATAGTAATATAATATAATTTAATTCATATTCAATAGTAATAAATTCATATAGTATGTAGTCCATATTTAATTCTCCATTTCTCCTAAAATTGTCTTGCAAAACTTTATTTATGGTTGAAAATTCAAGCAAGGTCCTCCATTACATTTGAGTTGTAACATCTCTTTAATTTCTTTTAATATTGAATAGTTCCTTGCTATTTTGTTGCTAGTGGTTTCTTTTTCATGACACCGAGAGTTTCAATTGTGTGGATCACAATAAACTGTGGGAAATTCTTCAAGAGATGGGAATACCAGACCACCTAACCTGCCTCTTGAGAAACCTGTATGCAGGTCAAGAAGCAACAGTTAGAACTGGACATGGAACAACAGACTGGTTCCAAATAGGAAAAGGAGCACATCAAGGCTGTATATTGTCACCCTGCTTATTTAACTTCTCTGCAGAGTACATCATGAGAAACGGTGGACTGGAAGAAACACAAGCTGGAATCAAGATTGCCAGGAGAAATATCAATAACCTTAGATATGCAGATGACACCACCCTTGTGGCGGAAAGTGAAGGGGAGCTAAAAGCCTCTTGATGAAAGTGAAAGAGGAGAGTGAAAAAGTTGGCTTAAAACTCAACATTCAGGAAACAAAGATCACGGCATCCGGTTCTATCACTTCATGGGAAATAGATGGGGAAACAGTGGAAACAGTGTCAGACTTTATTTTGGGGGCTCCAAAATCACTGCGGATGGTGATTGCAGCCATGAAATTAAAAGACACTTACTCCTTGGAAGAAAAGTTATGACCAACCTAGATAGTATATTCAAAAGCAGAGACACTACTTTGTCGACTAAGGCCCGTCTAGTCAAGGCTATGGTTTTTCCTGTGGTCATGTATGGATGTGAGAGTTGGACTGTGAAGAAGGCTGAGCGCTGAAGAATTGATGCTTTTGAACTGTGGTGTTGGAGAAGACTCTTTTTTTTTTTTTTTTTTGCATTTTTATTTATTTATTTTTCTTTATTCTACATTACAATACTGTATTTGTTTTGCCATACATTGACATGATTCAGCCACAGGTGTACACGATCTCCCAATGCTGAAGCCCCCTCCCACCTCCCACCCCATATCATCTCCCTGAGTCCCTTGGACTGCAAGGAGATCCAACCAGTCCATTCTGAAGGAGATCAACCCTGGGATTTCTTTGGAAGGAATGATGCTGAAGCTGAAAGTCCAGTTCTTTGGCCACCTCATGCGAACAGTTGACTCATTAGAAAAACTCTGATGCTGGGAGGGATTGGGGGCAGGAGGAGAAGGGGACGACCAAGGATTAGATGGCTGAATGGCATCATGGACTTGATGGATGTGAGTCTGAGTGAACTCAAAGAGATGGTGATGAACAGGGAGGCCTGGCATGCTGCGATTCATGGGGTCACAAAGAGTTGGAAACAACTGAGTGACTGAACTGAACTGAGAGTTTCAAAGAGTCCAGGTCAGTTCTGTCATATAGAGTGTCCCACATTCTGGAGTTTTCTGACAGTCCATCATTATATTCTGGTTAAACATTTTGAAATAGACCACCGCTTAGTTGATGTTGTAGACTTCCCAATGTACCACCTCAGCAGGCATATTAATTTGTCCCTGTGTTGATGATGCTGGGCTTAATCCTATGGTCACCTTAGGGGGCTATCAGCTCTCCACATTGTAAATGTACCTTTTTTCCTTCATAGTTAAAGTTAACCATACAGTGATACCCTGACTCCTTTTCACTCTCAGCTTCCAAAAACTTTTCACCCAATGGTTCTACTCTCCAGTAATGATCTATACTTGCACTTGTTATTATACTGGAGGATGTAAAATGGTGGCTCACTAATTCTACCATTACTTCTATATTTATTAGTTAGCATTATTCTATAAAGAATCACTTCCAGGCTTTCCTTCTCCCTCTTCTCCCCATTCCCTTTCAGTATAGAATCAAGGATGTTTTTACTGTCAAATGTGATGTCAACTTTCTTCCTTCCAGACATTCCAAGATTCTTTCTTTTATCATTTCCTTTCTCCTCCAAGAACTTCTTGAAATATCTTCTAAGGTAGCAGACATTCACTCTCTGCTGGCAGTGAGTGTTCTTAGTTTGCCTTCATCTAAGAATGTCTTGTTTGTTGTATGACCCAGCAATCCCACTTATTAGGGATATACCCTGAAAAAAACATAATTCAAAAGATACATGCACCCCAATGCTCACAGCAGCACTATTTACAATATTTACAATAGCCAAGACATGGAAACAAACTTAAATGTCCATCAACAGATGAATGGTAAAGAAGATATGAAATGTATATACAATGGAACATTACTCAGCCATAAAAAAGAATAAAATAATGCCATTTGCAGCAACATGGATGGGTCTAGAGGTTATCATACTAAGTGAAGTTAGTCACAAAGAGAAAGACAGGAACTTCCTTCATGTTCCAGTGGCTAAGATTCCTTGCTTACACTGCAGGGAACATGGGTTTGATCCCTGGTCAGGGGAACTAAGCTGCATGCCAAAAGGTGCAGCCAAAAGGAGAGAGAGAGAGAGAGAGAGAGAGAGAAATACCATATGATATTCCTTTTATGTGGAATCTAAAATATGATGCAAATGAATTTATCTATGAAACAGAAACAGACTCACAGACATAGAGATCAGATTGAGGTCACCAAGGGGGAGTGTGGGTGGGGAAGAGAAGGATTGGGAGTTTGGGATTCACAGATGCAAGTTATTATATATAAAATAAACAAGATCCTACTGTGTAGCACAGGAAACTATATACAATATCCTGTAATAAATCATAATGGAAAACAATATGAAAAAATATATACACACATATGAAACACTTTGCTATACACAGAAACACAACATTGTAAAGCAACTATACTTTAATAAAATAAAATTTCAAAAATCACTTAAAAGAATTAACAACAATAATTAAATAAAATAACCTACCCATGGGGGACAAATGTCTTGATTGCCTCTTAATTCCTTGAAGGATACGTTTGCTGGAGGTGGGATTTATGTTTGACAGTTCTATTTTTTTGACACTCTAACAATCTTATGCCACATCTTTCTGGCCCCCACAGTTTCTGATTTTAAAAATCCACTGTAACTAGAATTATGTTTTTCCACTCTAGGCAAAATATTATTTCTCTCATCACTTTCATTATTTTTTTTCTGTCTTCAGTTTTCAGATGTTTGACTAAAATGTGTCTTGGCATGCCTCTCTTTAGGTTTATTTACTACTAGCATGTTATTCTTTTGAGTCCATTGACCTCTGTACAAATGCAACACCCCTGGGAAGGGGCCACATTAAAAATTGCCATTAATATAACACTGACTGTAAAGAAATGTACCACCTGCTGTGGAATTGGGGTGGTAGTCAGACAAAGGGCACAGAAAAAGTAAGCAGAGGCTAGGAAAAATGAACTCCCTATCCCTACCCCATGGGTTTTGCTGTTGGCCCTGAGTACCCACAGGCTTGACCTTTAATGAGGACCCCAGATCTTGCGCTTTTTGCTGTTGAGCTGACAAGCACAGCACTGCCCCACAGCGATCTCTCAGTGGCTAAGGTGTCTGCCCCACTTATCCTCCTGGGGACAGCGTTAAATAAATCAATGGAAGTGGCCAAGTCCAGACATGCTGGCCTGGGAGCATCTGTTCAGTGGCATTTTGTTAATACAAAACACACTGCATTATTCCCAGGCTAACATAGAGGTCCCTGAGCCCAATTTGGTGTTGAAGCAGGAAAAATGGTCACCAGATTTAAAACAACTTTTACTTTTGTCCTGTCAAAGATGGAGAATCTGGCCCTTTACATGTCCTTGAGTTTTGAATATAAGCACTATCTTAGCAATTTAGACTTATTGAGACAAGTATTTTGATGACACTATCCCAACAGCAGTTCCTTTAAGAAAAATCAATGTGTTATGAGCACAGAAGAATTGATGCTTTTGAACTGTGGTGTTGGAGAAGACTCTTGAGAGTCCTTTGGACTGCAAGGAGATCCATCCAGTCCATCTTAAAGGAGATCAGTCCTGGGTGTTCATTGGAAGGACTGATGCTGAAGCTGAAACTCCAATACTTTGGCCACCTCATACGAATAGTTGACTCATTGGAAAAGACCTTGATGCTGGGAAAGATTGAGGGCAGGATGAGAAGGGGACGACAGAGGATGAGATGGTTGGATGGCATCACTGACTCAATGGACATGGGTTTGGGTGGACTCCAGGAGTTGGTGATAGACAGGGAGGCCTGGCATGCTGCAGTTCATGGGGTCGCAGAGTCAGACATGGCTGAGTGACTGAACTGGACTGAACTGAATGTTCTATGTGTTGTTTATAGATGGGAATTTTAATAAATTTACTGTTCATTTGGAGAATGTAGACAAATGGATTTTTGATGTCCCCAAGGCTGGTAAAATTACCACATATGTCAGTGCCTGTTTTTGATATATGGCCTTGATTAGTACACAGATGCCTAGGGATAAAGGCAGTGCAGAGTGTGAGGTAAGGTGGAGCTTGACATCTGCATCATTGCCATAAGCCTTATTTGGGGTTGACAGTTAGAATACAATTGAAACAACTGATACGCACTGAGAGTCCACTATGTATGTACTAGGTATGGCAGAAATACAGAATCGGCTAGGTTATGGCCCTTGCCTACAAGGGGGTTTTGTAACATGGCAGGGTTGAATAGACCGCTGGTGATGACAGCTGTAATGAAAATGGTAATAGCTCCCCTTTAACTGAGTGCATAGTATTTGCCCAATACTGTGCTTAGAGTTTTACAGGCATTAACTCATTTACTCCAAGAACCCTATGAGGTATGTACAGCTGTGCCATTTTATAGCTGCAGAAAAAGAGGCTCAGAGCCAGTAAGCAGTTAAGACCAGGGTCACATAGCCAAGACTGACACCCGACCATGCCTGACTCTAAAGCCTCAACTTTTAACCACTGTGACCTAAACAATTAAACCACAAGACATCCCATAAGACATATTGGGAAGAGATCTCCAAAAGTCAATCAATTCAAGTGTTTCTCAACCTAAAGTGACTTGGGAGAGATGGAAACCAGTTAGAGATTCTAAAAATGAAATAGGCTTATGACCATGAGGCCAGCGCTATGCTAGAATCCATGCAGGGAGCAAAGCAAGCTAACTTCCATAACTTCCTGTTTCTAGTGTTCTCTCCAGGTCATCTTCTCCCTAACTCAAAGAAGACTGGAATTCACATCCTTCAAAATACAGTTGACCTCTGAATGACAGTCGTTTGAACTGCACGGGTCCACTTATACATGGATTTTCTTCAGTAAATACATCCAGTACCACACTATGTGTAGCTCGTTGAATCTGTGGAGGTGGAACCATGGATGTGAAGGGCCCACTATGGGACTCGAGCATTGGTGGACTTGGGTATATGCAGGGGCCCTTGAAACCAATCCCTGTAGATACTGAGGGACAACTGCACAGGCTAATGTCAGTGCTACTAGAAAAATATTGGGTTGGCCAAAAGTTCATTACAGAAAAACCCAAACAAACTCTTTGGCCTACCCAATAAAACTCAGGCTGGAATTTGGCAGACAGGTCCTCCCACCTTATTTCTATCTGTTCCTTGGACAATCACTTATTAAGTGACTATGGGCAAGGCACTGTCCTAGGCATATGTAGACAAAGGAGTGATGAATAAGACATGATCCCTATACTCAGTGAGATTATGTTCTAAAGGCAGGGATCAACAAACTTTCTGCAATGATTCAGATAGTGCCTGATTTAGGCTTTAAGAACTTCTGTTGTAACTACTCAACACTCCTATTGTAGTGTGAAATTAGCCATAGATAACATAAGCAAATAGACCAATATAACTTTATTTACAGAAATAGGCAGTGATCTGGATTTGACCTGTGGGCCAGAGTGTGCCAACTCTTGCCTTAAAGAGTGGAGCTTAAAGAGTGGAACTTAACCTTGGCTACACATTACAATCACCTGGAAAGCTTTAAAAATGCTAACATCTGCACCACATCCTCAGAAATTCTCAAACTGGTCTGGCACAGGCCTTAGATCGTGACTCTTTAAAAGTTCCCAGATGATTTTAATGTGCTGATAATATTAAGAGTGGCTGCTTTAAGGGGAAACAGACTTACTAATAGACCTAGTATAATATATGGGCCAGAATAAAGGTGTGACTAGGTACCATCAAAATGTAAAAAATAATAATAATAATTGCTTTCAACAGAGGAAATCAGGTTAGTCTTCCTAGAAGGGGTGGCACATGAGCTAGCAAAGGAGTAAAAGGGTTACTACCATTATTACTACTGCTACTACCACTCCCACTACCCATAAGCGTTGCATATTCCAAGTGCTTCTCTAGGGGTTTTCTGTACATTAAGGCACTGAATTTTCACAACAACCCTCTGAGTTAGATATTATTATTATTGTTGTATGCAAGATAGAACTGAAACCTAAAGACATTGAGAAACTTGCCTTAGGTCACACAGCTTGGTCACATAATGTGTGCTCTCTCTCTCTCTCTCTCTCTCTCTCTCTCTATATATATATATATATATATATATATATACACACACACATACACATAAACATAAATACTCTCTATACATACACACACACACACACACACACACACACACACACACACACACACATATATATATGAAAATGAAAATCATGAAATCATGGAAACAATAAGCAGAATATAAGACAGTTATATAGTAATAAGACATAACATTATAAAACTCCTAGAAAAGAACAACAAATGCAAAATATTCTCAGACACAAATCACAGCAATATTTTCTTAGGTCAGTCTCCCAAGGCAAAAGAAATAAAAATGAAAATAAGCAAATGGGATCTAATCAAACTTGAAAGCTTTTGCACAGCAAAGGAAACCATCCACCAAGAACAAAGATCATCTACAGAATGTGACAGAAAATTTGCAAAGGATGTAACTGACAAGTGGTTAATATCCAAAATATACAAACAGCTCATACAAATCAATATCAAAAAGAACTAACAACCCAATTAAAAATTCGGACATTTAAAAAATATAAATATACTTTTCTCTAAAGAAGACATATAGATGGCCAAAAGGCACATGAAAAGATGCTCAATATCACTAATTATTCAGTTCAGTTCAGTTCAGTCACTCACTTGTGTCCAACTCTTTGTGACTCCATGAATTGCAGCATGCCAGGCCTCCCTGTCCATCACCAACTCCCAGAGTTCACTCAAACTCACGTCCATCGAGTCCATGATGCCATCCAGCCATCTCATCCTCTGTCATCCCCTTCTCTTCCTGCTGCCAATCTCTCCCAGCATCAGGGTCTTTTCCAATGAATCAGCTCTTCTCATGAGGTGGCCAAAGTACTGGAGTTTCAACCTCAGCATCAGTCCTTCCCATGAACACCCAGGACTGATCTCCTTTAGCATGGACTGGATGGATCTCCTTGCAGTCCAAGGAACTCTCAAGAGTCTTCTCCAAATCACAATTCAAAAGCATCAATTCTTCGGCGCTCAGTTTTCTTCACAGTCCAATTCTCACATTCATACATGCTCACAGGAAAAACCATAGCCTTGACTAGATGGACCTTTGTTGGCAAAGTAATGTCTCTGCTTTTTAACATGCTATCATGTTAGTCATAACTTTCCTTCCAAGAAGTAAGTGTCTTTTAATTTCATGGCTGCAGTCACCGTCTGCAGTGATTTTGGTGCCCCCAAAATAAACTCTGACACTGTTTCCACTGTTTCCCCATCTATTTCCCATGAAGTGATGGGACCAGATGCCATGATCTTCGTTTTCTGAATGTTGAGCTTTAAGCCAACTTTTTCACTCTCCTCATTCACTTTCATCAAGAGGCTTTTTAGTTCCTCTTCACTTTCTGCCATAAGGCTGGTGTCATATGCATATCTTGCTGCTGCTACTGCTAAGTCGCTTTAGTCATGTCCAATTCTGTGCAACTCCATAGATGGCAGCCCACCAGGCTCCCCTGTCCCTAGGGTTCTCCAGGCAAGAACACTGGAGTGGGTTGCCATTTCCTGTG
Organism: Nanger dama; assembly: GCA_917880005.1. Classification (NCBI taxonomy): domain Eukaryota; kingdom Metazoa; phylum Chordata; class Mammalia; order Artiodactyla; family Bovidae; genus Nanger; species Nanger dama. The sequence continues at coordinate 1,834,029 of CAKJTW010000089.1, forward strand.
AAAGTGAAGTCTCTCAGTCATGTCCAACTCTTAGTGACCTCATGGACTGTAGCCCATCAGGCTCCTCCGTCCATGGGATTTTCCAGGCAAGAGTACTGGAGTGGGATGCCATTGCCTTCTCTGGGATATCTTAGAGAAATGCAAAAAAAAAAAAAAAAAAAAAAACTACAATGAGTTATCACCTCACAGCATTCAGAATAGCCATCATCAAAAAAATCCACATATAATATATGAAGTCACATATGCACCAATGATGATATATTATGAACCAAGGATTATATAAGTAATCTAACTGTACCTAATGTAAAAAAAAAAAAAAAGAAAGAAAGAAAGAGAAAAGAGGAAGAGGGATAGGGAGGGAGACAGAAAATATTGGGAAGTGGGAAGATTTCGGAGTTGTTATTTAACTTACAATGCTCCCCACTCACCCTTGGTCCCCAACAACTCTTCACCAGCCCTAATTGTTCTACACAGTCACCTTGAAAATAGGATTATCAGTGGCTTGGTCAGACTTTATGTTTTTGGGAGGCCCATGTGCCTTGAGGAGTTGGCATCAACACCGGGAGGCTGCAGGCTTTGGTCAAGGCAGAAGAGGAGTCTCTCAAACTTTCCAAACTGACATGTGCTTCCTCTTTGCCTCCAGCATCAACAAGAGGAGGTCCAGAAGGGGTAGGTAACATGGCTCCCCATGGTGTCCTGGCTCTACTGTTCCTCTCTTCTTCATGCTATGCTTTTCTCCTAAATGATCACAGCTATCTGAATCCCTTGGAGCAACAAAGGAGACATTGAAATGGATGGCAATTTGACCCAGAACCCTTTCTGTACCCATTAACTTCCTTCATAGTTCCCTTCTTTCATGCACCATTGTCATGAGAGTAGAGTCCAAAATCTCAAGCCCCTGAAGCAAAGACTGTGGGAGAGCAGTGGTGAGGGACACTTGTTTTCCTTATTCGCTCATTTGAACCAGCACCCATGACAGATATCGAATGACATAAAGCTGTAGCAAGCTTGTGATGGGGCCTTTAAAATAGCTGAGAACATTCAAGAAACAGTCCCAGGTGGGTTACCATAGCCTTAGAGTAGGCTCCCAATCTAATGAGATATGTACTGCTGTGCCCATTGTATAGCCAAAGAAACAGACTCAGAGCCAGTAAGTGGTAATACCATGGTTTACACTAAGTTTACACTGAGGCTGGCCACGCCAGAATTGGCCTTTCTCCTCTGGCACTATCTGAGTTCTTTGAGGCATGAGCTCTGCCACTGCTTTTCCCACACCCACCCCGCTGGCTTCTGGGTTGTCACCTTCTTATTCCCCAATTGCTACTTTTCAAATTTCTTCCTTCTAATATCTCTGTTTATGTTTACCTTTCTTTTTGTGTCACAGAGTTTTTCTTTCCTTTTCTCCTTCTGTTCTCATCCACTGTGGTATCTCCCATTCCTTTCTATTGATACCATGGGTTTCCTATCCCCTGGCATAACAGTGTCTCTTCTCTCTCTCTTTCCTGTTTTCTGTTTCTCTCTCATAATTAACATTATTTTCAGTAGCAGAGCATCACCATCCTCCATGCTTTCTCTCCTCTTCCTGTTTCCAGTTTCTCTTATTTCAAATTAGAATGGATGGGAACCCAATCCCTTAGACCTCTAATATGAGGTGCAGGAGTTGGAAAGGTTAATCTAGGAAGTACCTCCTACTGGAATCCTGTGCAGGTTACATTTTGGCAACAGGCACATGAAGCACTATGTATAGATGGGTGGGTTTGGGCCATGTGGTGGGTGGAGAGTACTAGATGGCTACAGCTATATTTGCTTTATCACCAGTCCTGAAAGGCTGGATGTGGAACCTGTTCCAAGGCCAAATCGGGTCATTGAACACAGACAGAGACAGCCAGTGAGCCACAGCAAAGGGAAAGTTAATTCCCCAAAGGAATCATGGCAGACCATCTTTATGGAGAGGTTGGGACAACTCAGCCAGCTCAGCAAAGGAAAGCAGCTGGTGGAGATGGAAACATGTGGGCTGCTTTTGCTTAGCAAGCTCCTTTTGTCTGGTTAGCCCTGAAAATCACATGGGTTTCCAAACAAAGTTTCTTTGGGTTTGTAGCCATAGCTCTCCCATTTAAGGAATCTGTGGGTATATGTGTCCTAGCTTATATAGATGCCAAGGGAAGACCAGATGAGCTAGAGGGAAACAGTCATGGGAGCAGAGAATTACTGAAGATGTGAGCAAAGGAATTCACTCATTCTTCTCAGCAATTGTGAGAATAACAATTCTATCTAATAGTGAAAAAGAAAAGAGGGAATTAAATTCAGGCTTAGGATTTCTACTAATGCCCAAACTGGCAACATAGCCTATACATAAATGTTCATCTTTAATGAGTGTATTTCTGTAACCCAGAGGAGCTAACCAGGAGAAAATCCACCCATAAGCTGCCTGATGCTTCTCCACTCTGAAATAGTACTATTTCATCATGGGATTCTCAGAATCTATCATAGCCTCGAGTTTCTCTAAACATCAATGTAGGTGTGTGTCTTATTTTCTAAAAGAGAAAATGAAAGCCTTCAGTGCCTTCTCAATGTCATATCATTAGGGGTTTCCAAATCTTTGCATTAGATCAAAATTCAACAGAATGCTCAGTTTTCATTGGACCAGGAAGATAGCAGTGAACTGAGAAAGACTGTATTTCAAGCAGGATAATGTTTTAAAATAATGAGACAATAGCCAACAACTACAAAGCTTCGAAGCCACAGACTACCTAAGAATATCCTCAAAGTCCAAAGCATGCACTTCATATACCACAAAACAGATGTAATTTGGGACTGTTCCTACAAAAGAAGACTCAGAAGATAACTAGTGCATCACAAGTAAACTATAGTTGACCCTTGAAAACTACAGGTTTGAACTGCACTGGTCCACTTTACATGCAGATTTTTTTCAATAAATATGTACTACATGAAAGAAAAACACAGTAGTATCAATTGCACCACTTATTGTACACTATGAACCAAGTGTTCTTTTCAGAAGAGGAAAGTAAGGCCCAGAGAAGTCAATTAACTTGTTTTCAGTAACAGTAAATTAGTGGTCAAATCAGCTTTCAGTAAGATGTCTGGCTTGGAATCAGTGTTAGGAAGTGGAGCAGAATATAGGGTGACATCATTACTAGTAGTACTGGGATGCAGGATCAAGATTCAGGTGAGACAAGAAAGGTGCCTAGGGTGCCAACTTTAAGGAGGCACCACTCTTAAGTGAGGACTCCACACTTTCACAATGCTAGGAGTGAGTGCCTTCTTAAAGTGTGAGCACTGGGCACCCCACTTGATTCTTCATCAATCTAGTCCAGCTTGGATAAATTAGCCTGTGCAGAACTGAAGAAAAAGCCATATGTTGGAAATGAATTTTACACCTGAGTTTGTGCATTTCTGTTGAGGTTGCTATTATTTTAATCTAGTTGAGTATTGAGCAAGCAAAGTAGAGGATTACTATATTTGTCTTAGAGGTTAATTGCTGTAACAAACAACTTCCACATTTTTAGGACTTAACATAGTAAAAAGGTTTATTTCTCACTCACTCCATAATCCAATCATGTGTTTGGCAGATAGACCCAGTCTCCTCCCATCATATTCTAGTGGCTTAGCATCCCCTGCTATAGACTCCACATACAATCAGGAGATAAAGGGAGAGGAATCAGAGGAGGACTTCAGGGGAAATTTTATGGGCCAGGCCTGGAAATCATACATACAACTTCTCTCCACATTCCGTTGGACAGAATACAATTCAGTCTTGAAGTGAAGTGAAAGACACTCAGTCATGTCCAACTCTTTGTGACCCCATGGACTAGCCCATGGAATTCTCCAGGCTAGAATACTGGAGTGGGTAGCCTTTCCCTTCTCCAGGGGATCTTCCCAACCCAGGGATGGAAACCAGGTTTCCCACACTGCAGGCAAATTCTTTACCAACTGAGCTATCAATTCAGTCTTCAGTTCAGTTCAGTTCAGTGGCTCATTCATGTTTGACTCTTTGCGACCCCATGAATCACAGCATTCCAGGCCTCCCTGTTCATCACCATCTCTCAGAGTTCACTCAGACTCATGTCCATTGAGTCCATGATGCCATCCAGCCATCTCATCCTCAGTCATCCCCTTCTCCTCCTGTCCCCAATCCCTCCAAGCATCAGAGTCTTTCCAATGAGTCAACTCCTCTCATTAGGTGGCCAGAGTACTGGACTTTCAGCTTTAGCATCATTCCTTCCAAAGAAATCCCAGGGCTCATCTCCTTCAGAATGGACTGTTTCGACCTCCTTGCAGTCCAAGGGACTCTCAAGAGTCTTCTCCAACACCACAGTTCAAAAGCATCAATTCTTCGGTGCTCAGCCTTCTTCACAGTCCAACTCTCACATCCATACATGAATGACCACAGGAAAATCCATAGGCTTGACTAGACGGGCCTTAGTCGGCAAAGTAGCGTCTCTGCTTTTGAATATACTATCTAGGTTGGTCATAACTTTTCTTCCAAGGAGTAAGCGTCTTTTAATTTCATGGCTGCAGTCACCATCTGCAGTGATTTTGGAGCCCCCAAAATAAAGTCTGACACTGTTTTCACTGTTTCCCCATCTATTTCCCATGAAGTGATGGGACCGGATGCCATGATCTTCGTTTTCTGAATGTTGAGCTTTAAGTCAACTTTTTCACTCTCCTCTTTCACTTTCATCAAGAGGCTTTTTAGTTCCTCTTCACTTTCTGCCATAAGGGTGGTGTCATCTGTATATCTGAGGTTATTGATATTTCTCTTGGCAGTCTTGATTCCAGCTTGTTTTTCTTCCAGCCCAGTGTTTCTCATGATGTACTCTGCATATAAGTTAAATAAGCAGGGTGACAATATACAGCCTTAACGTACTCCTTTTCCTATTTGGAATCAGTCTGTTGGTCCATGTCCAGTTCTAACTGTTGCTTCCTGGCCTGCATACAGATTTCTCAAGAGGCAGATTAGGTGGTCTGGTATTCCCATCTCTTTCAGAAAAAGAAACAAAGGAGACTCTAGCAAAAATCAACAAAACTAAAAGCTGATTCTTTGAGAAGATAAATAAGATAGACAAACCATTAGGAAAATTCACCAAGAAAAAGAAGGAAAAGAATTACATCAACAAAATTAGAAATAAAAATGGAGAAATCACAACAGACAACACAGAAATACAAAGAATCATAAGAGACTACTATCAGCAACTATATGCCAATAAAATGGACAACTTGGAAGAAATAGGAAAATTCTCAGAAAAGTATAACCTTCCCAAACTGAACCAGGAAGAAATAAATAATCTTAACAGACCTATCACAAGCACAGAAATCAAAACTGTAATCAGAAATCTCCCCCCCTCCAAAAAAAAGCCCAGGAACAGGTGGGTTCACAGGTGAATTCTACCAAAAATTTAGAAAAGAGATAACACCTGTCCTACTCAAACTCTTCCAGAAAATTGTAGAGGAAAGTGCACTCCCAAACTCATTCTAGGAGGCCACCATCACCCTAAATCCAAAACCAGACAAAGGTGCCACAAAAAAGAAAACTACAGACCAATTATCACTGATTAATATAAATGCAAAAATCCTCAACAAAATTCTAGCAAATGGAATCCAACAACATATTAAAAAGATCCAGCAATCCCACTGCTGGGCATACACACCGAGGAAACCAGAATTGAAAGAGACACATGTGCCCCAATGTTCATTGCAGCACTGTTTATAATAGCCAGGACATGGAAACAACCTAGATGTCCATCAGCAGATGAATGGATAAGAAAGCTGTGGTACATATACACAATAGAGTACTACTCAGCCCTTAAAAAGAATAAATTCGACTCAGTTCTAATGAGATGGATGAAATTGGAGCTGATTATACAGAGTGAAGTAAGCCAGAAAGAAAAACACCAATACAGTATACTGACACATATATATGGAATTTAGAAAGATAGTAATGATGACCCTCTATGTGAGACAACAAAAGAGACACAGAGGTATAGAACGGACTTTTGGACTCTGAAGGAGAGGGAGAGGGTGGGATGATTTGGGAGAATGGCATTGAAACATGTATACTATCTTGTAAGAACAAAGCACCAGTCTATGTTCAATACAGGATGCATGGGGCTGGTGCACAGGATGATTCAGGGAGATGATATGGGGTGGGAGGTGGGAGGGGGCTTCGGCATTGGGAGACTGTGTTCACCTGTGGCTGATTCATGTCAATGTATGGCAAAACAAATACAGTATTGTAATGTAGAATAAAGTATTAAAAATAATAATAAAATAATATAAAAATAAAAAATAAAAAGATCATACTCATAACCAAGTGGGGATGCAAGGATTCTTCAACATTTGCAAATCAATCAATGTGATACACCACATCAACAAATTGAAAGATAAAAACCATACGATTATCTCAATAGATGCAGAGAAAGCCTTTGACAAAATTCAACATCCATTTATGAGAAAAACCCTCCAGAAAACAGGCATAGAAGGAGCATACCTCAACTAAATAAAAGCCATATATGATAAACCCAAGCAAAAAGTATCCTCAATGGTAAAAATTGAAAGCATTTACTCTAAAGTCAGGAAAAAGACAAGGATGTCCACTCTCATCATGACTATTCAACATAGTTTTGGAAGTTTTGTTCACAGCAATCAGAGAAGAAAAAGAAATAAAAGGAATCCAGATTGGAAAGGACAAGTAAATCTCCCACTGTTTGCAGATGACATGATCCTCTACATAGAAAACCCTAAAGACACCACCAGAAAATTACTAGAGCTAATCAATGAGTATAGCAAGGTTTCATGATATAAAATTAATACACAGAAATCCCTTGCATTCCTACACACCAACAATGAGAAAATAGAAAGAGAAATTAAGGGAAAAATCCCATTCACCACTGCAACAAAAAGAATAAATAACTTAGGAATAAATCTACCTAAAGAAACAAAAGACCTATATATACATAACTATAAACCACTGACGAAAGAAATCAAAGCTGACATAAATAGATGGAGAAATATACCGTGTTTATGGAGCAGAAGAATCAATACAGTGAAAATGAATATACTACCCAAAGCAATCTATAGATTCAATGCAATCCCTATCAAGCTACCAACAGTATTTTTCAGAGAACTAGAACAAATAATTTCACAGTTTGCATGGAAATGCAAAAAAGTCTTGAATAGCTAAAGCGATCTTGAGAAAGAAAAATTATACTGGAGGAATCAACCTGCCTGACTTCAGACTATACTATAGAGCTACAGTCATCAAGACAGTATGGTACTGGTACAAAGATAGAAATATAGACCAATGGAACAAAATAGAAAGCCTAGAGATAAATCAATGCACATATGGACACCTTATCTTTGACAGAGAAGGCAAAAATACACAATAGAAAAAGACAACCTCTTTAACAAGTGGTGATGGGAAAACTGGTCAACCACTTGTAAAAGAATGAAACTAGAACACTTTCTAACACCATACACAAAAATAAATTCAAAATGGATTAAAGATCTAAATGTAAGACCAGAAACTGTAAAACTCCTAGAGGAAAACATAGGCAGAACACTCTCTGACATAAATCACAGCAAGATCTTCTATGACTCACCTCACAGAGTAATGGAAATAGAAATAAAAATAAACAAATGGGACCTAATTAAACTTAAAATCTTTTCCACAGCAAAGGAAACTATAAGCAAGATGAAAAGACAGCCTTCAGAATGGGAGAAAATAATAGCAAACTAAGCAACTGCCAAAGAATTAATCTCAAAAACATACAAGCTGCTCATGTAGCTCAATATCAGAACAACCCAATCAAAAACTGGGCCAAATAACTAAACAGATATTTCTCCAAAGAGACATACAGATATCTAACAAACACATGAAAAGATGCTCAATATTTCTCATTATCAGAGAAATGCAAATCAAAATTATAATGAGGTCAGAATGGCTCATGCCAGTCAGAATGGCTGCTATCAAAAAGTCTACAAACAATAAATGCTGGAGAGGGTGTGGAAAAAAGGGAATCCTCTTAAGCGGTTGGTGTGAATACAACTAGAATGGCCACTATGGAGAACAGTGTGGAGAGTCCTTAAAAACTGGAACTAGAACTTCCATACAACCCAGCAATCTCACTGCTGGGCATACACACCAAGGAAACCAGAACTGAAAAGACACATGTACCTCAATTCTCATCACAGCACTGTTTACAATAGCTAGGACATGGAAGCAACCTAGATGTTCATTGGCAGAGAAATGGATAAGAAAGCAGTGGTACATATACACAGTGGAATATTACCCGACTATTAAAAAGGACACATTTGAGTCAGTTCTAATGAGGTGGACGAACTTGAGCCTATTATACAGAGTGAAATAAGTTAGAAAGAAAAACACCAATACAGTATATTAATGCATATATATGGAATTTAGAAAGATGGAAATGATGACTCTATATGAGAGACAGCGAAAGAGACATAGATAAAGAATGGACTTTTGGACTCTGCAGGAGAAGGCGAGGGTAGGATGATTTGAGAGACTAGCATTGAAACATGTATATTACCATATGTGAAATAGATGACTAGTCCAAGTTCCATGCATGAAACAAAGCACTCAGTCAGTGCAATAGGACACCCAGAGGCATGGGATGCAGAGGGAGGTGGGAGAGGGGTTCAGGATGGGGGGACACATGTACACCCGTGACTGATTCATGTCAATGTATGGCAAAACCACCACAATATTGTAAAGCAATTAGTCTTCAATTATAATAAATAAATTTAAAAATAAAATTGCCAAAAGGTAGAAACACCCCAAATATCCAAATGATAAGTCAATAAACAAAATGTAATATAACCATACAATGGAATATTAATCAGCCATAAAAGGAAGGAAATTCTGACACATGCTAAAATATGGCTGAAACTTAAAAACATTCTGCTGAGTAAAAGAAACTAGACCCCAAAGGCAATATATTATATGATTTTGTTTATACAAAATATCTTAAATAGGTAAATCCATATAAACAGAAATCCAATTTAGTGGTTGTCAGAAGTTAGAATGAGGGAGGAATGGAAACTGACTGCTTAATGGATATGGGGTTTTCTTTGGAGGTAGTAAAATGTTCCAGAAGTAGAAAGTGGTACTAACTGCACAATGTTGTGAATATACTAAATGTCACTAAAGTTAAATCTTATATGTATTTCACTACAATTAAAAAATAGTAATAACTCTCACTTATACAAAGAGGGCCTTCAAGAAGTTTTAATATAGGATCTAAATGAACCTTGATGATATTATGCTAAGTGATGTGAAAAAAAAAAAAAAAAGTGAAGTCGCTCAGTCATGTCCGAATCTTTGCGACCCCGTGGACTGTAACCTATCAGGCTCCTCCATCCATGGGATTCTCCAGGCAAGAATACTGGAGTGGGTTGCCATTTCCTTCTCCAGGGCATCTTCCTGACTCAAGGATAGAATCGAGGTGCCCCTCCTTGCAGGCAGACGCTTTACCCTCTGAGCCTCCAGGGAAGTGATGTGAACCAGTCACAAAAAGACAAGAACTCTATGATGCCACTTATATGAAGTATTTTAACTAATCAAACACATAGAGATATAAAGTAGATTGGGGATTACCACAGATTGTGGGGAGGGGAAGTAGGGAATTGTTGTTTAGTGCATACAGAGTTTTTGTTTTGCAAAATGAAAAAGTTCCAGAGATTTGATGTACAGCAGAGTGAATATAGTTAACATTACAGAACTGTACACTTAACATGGTTAAGATGATACATATCAAAAATCAGAGACATTACTTTGCTGACAAAGTCCATCTAATAAAAGCTATGGTTTTCCAGTAGTCATGTATGGATGTAAGAGTTGTACCATAAAGAAAGCTGAGTGCTGAAGAATTGATGCTTTTGAACTGTGGTGTTGGAGAAGACTCTTGATAGTCCCTTTGATGGCAAGGAGATTAAAATAGTCAATCCTAGGAAATCAGTCCTGAATACTCATTGGAAGGACTGGTGCTGAGGCTGAAGCTCCAATACTTTTGGCCACTTGATGCAAAAAACTGACCCATTGGCAAAGACCCTGATGCTGGGAAAGATTGAAGGTGGGAGGAGAAGGGGACGACAGAGGATGAGATGGTTCAATGGCATCACCGACTCAATGGACATGAGCTTGAGCAAGCTCCAGGAGAAGGTGATGGATAGGGAAGTGTGGCTTGCTGCAGTCATGGAGTCACAAAGAGTTGGACATGACTGGGTGGCTGAACTGATACTGATAACTGATTATCCCTTATGAATCAGCCTGGTAAGAAGTTTAATAGTAGAGAGAGAAGAATAACATTGTTACTTCCAGATTATGTGTAGATTTCAATAGAGGCAAGTGGAATCACAAATGATTGCATATGTCCTTTACAAGATGACTCATCAGAGAGCTACTAATCTGCCTGTCAGCCATGCTAGTTTCTTGAGTTCTGTTTCATATTGTAAAGGATGAAAAGATCGGTATACTGCCCAAGATGGAGCATCTGGGGAAGCACGTGTGGTTTGGAGTCAAGCAGGCCTGAACTCAGCCACTTATAATCTGTGTGAACTTGGACTTGTCACTTTATCTCCATGGGCCTTACATTTCCCATCGGTTAGGGACTGTACTTTGTGAAGTTGTTTTGAGGATGACAGGAGATAATATATATGAAGGGCCTAGCCAGATTCTGGCACATGAAAAGTAGATCATACATGCAGTTATGTTCAGTACAAGAAGTTGGCCTTAACCTGCAAGAAGAACTCAGAGGCAATAATACCACTGATCTGTTCAGTCCAGAGAGCCACATTAGTTTCTTTCTAGTATAAAACATCCAATAACCATAGTTACCTCCCAACCTGAGTAGGAGAACTTTAACTGTTTCTCACTTTCTATCTGCTCTCTCTTACATAAACCTAAGTTCTTACTTATCCAGTGAATTCAGAGCTATATGTGTTCTCCCCAAATACTCCCAGAGTCAGGCTTTCCACTTCTTCTTTCAAGCCTTCTCTCAACATTAATATCAGCCTTTTCTCTCATATCTTTATGCACCATGTTCACCCCCATCTGTTCCTGTTTTCCAAATAGCTCGTACAATTGACCTCCATGCAGTCAAAAGTTAGTGCAAAATCTTCTTGGGTACTTTCCAAACAGATTAAACCCCCTTCACACTCACTCCCATAAAGCTTAATCAAAAGCTTTTTGTAAAATGCTCCTTCTTTGCTGCAAAGCATTTAGGATTGAATCTGTGTGCCATTTTTAATAATTTTAACCATACCAGCAGTGATGCTACCCATACACAACATTATCATTTTTGTAGATGGTAAGCATCTCAAGGGCAGTGATCTTGACTGATAATTAGTCTTTTCAAGAGATGAAACAGACTATGATATATGCAGAGAACCATCTGTGGAAGAACATTCCCAAGAGCCAGGTAGGAAATATGCTGCTGCTGCTAAGTCACTTCAGTCGTGTCCAACTCTGTGTGACCCCATAGATGGCAGCCCACCAGGCTCTCCCATCCCTGGGATTCTCCAGAGAAGAACACTGGAGTGGGTTGCCATTTCCTTCTCCAATGCATGAAAGGGAAAAGTGAAAGTGAAGTCACTCAGTCGTGTCTGACTCTGCGACCACATGGACTGCAGCCCACCAGGCTCCTCCATCCATGGGATTTTCCAGGCAAGAGTACTGGAGTGGAGTGCCATCGAAGTATGCAGGTATCATCAATTTAGGCATGGACCAGACAAGAAGGTGCTTCCTGGACACCTCAGCTGGTTAAGAATCCGTCTCCAATGCAGGAGACCCCAGTCAATTCTTGAGTTGGGAAGATACCCTGGAGAAGGTATTGGCTACCCACTCCAAGATTCTTGGGCTTCCCTGGTGGCTCAAATGGTAAAGAATCTGCCTGCCATGAGGGAGACCTGGGTTCAACCCCTGGTTTGGAAAGATAGCCTGGAGGAGGGCATGGCAACCCACTCTAGTATACTTGCTTGGAGAATCCCCATGGACAGAGGAGCCTGGTGGGTTATAGTCCATGGGGTTGCAAAGAGTCAGACATGACTGAGTGACTAAGCACACAGCACAAACAAGAAAGACCAGCTAATACTCAATAGTCTAAATCTTAAATCCTCATGCGTTTCTCCACCATTTCTTTGCACATTAAATGCAATTCTACAGGCTTGGACTAGTGAGGAGGAGGGAAATCCTTCTCTCAAATTTAGTTCAGATGCAGTAAGGCAATAAATCTTTATCAGTGATCACAGTAGATGAAGGAATTTCTCTACACTTACTAAGAGGTTGTGTGCCCTTGGCAAGTTCCTAGGTCTTTCAACTTCATTCTCTGTACATATAAGGATGATAATAATAGTACTGACATTACAAGATTTGTTGTAATGCTTAAGTGATATGTAAATTACCTAATCAACATAAGTTTATACTGCTGCTGCTGCTAACATTAAGATGATTTGCTTTGAAGAAGGTCTGTATTGGTCTTTTATGCTGAAAATTACCAACCAATCAATCATTTCAACCAGACTATATTTTCACCATGCAGAGTGAGCATATAAATCTTGGCCTGCTATTTTAGAGTGTGTGTGTAGGATAATTATGGCCAAGGGGTATTATTAAACTTGTTTCTGATGGCATACTTGAAAAAGTTGGTTCACTAACTCATGAATAGGTGTGCTGCTAGCTGTGGTACATACTGTCATCTTTCCAGGCTCTGAGTAAAATCCTGAGACTCTTGTCTGGGCAGTGGACAAAGCAAGGTTAGGCTACCTTAAACAGGCTCCTTTAACCACTCACTATGGTAACTCATGGAGAAGGCAATGGCAACCCACTCCAGTACTCTTGCCTGGAGGGTCCCATGGATGGAGGAGCCTGGTAGGCTGCAGTCCATGGGGTCGCGGGAAGTCAGACACAACTGAGCGACTTCACTTTCACTCTTCACTTTCATGCATTGGAGAAGGAAATGGCAACCCACTCCAGTATTCTTGCTTGGAGAATCCCAGGGACAGGGGAGCCTGGTGGGCTGCCGTCTCTGGGGTCACTCAGAGTCGGACGCAACTGAAGCGACTTAGCAGCATGGTAACTCATCTGGTAAAGAATCCACCTGCGATGCAGGAGACCACAGTTTGATTCCTGGGTCGGGGAAGATCTGGTGGAGAAGGGATAGGATACCCACTCCAGTATTCTTGGGGTTCCCTGATGGCTCAGCTGGTGAACAATCTGCCTGCAATGTGAGAGACCTGGGTTTGATCCCTGGGTTGGGAAGATCCCCTGGAGAAGATAATGGATTCTCCATTCCAGTATTCTGGCCTGGAGAATTCCGTGGACTGTATAATCCATGGGGTCACAAAGAGTTGGACACAACCGAGCAACTTTCAGTTTCACTTTCAGTGCAAGCTCTGTTGCCCTAAGGTTGAGATTCCAATAATCAAGTTTAACATATCAGCTTAGTGAGGCATGGTAATAGTCCTTGAGAACCTTTCTTATAGATGGAGAACTTTCTCTTTCTGTCACATTGGTGGTCTGTTTATTATTTTGTATACAACAGGGGTTTTAAATACATATATATATGTGTGTGTGTGTGTGTATATATATATATATATATAGGCAATAGCAAACAACTCCTAATTAAAACCCATAAGGCAACCTCCCTTACACAAACACTACTACTAATTTTGAAACAGTGTGATGTAATAGAGGAAAATGGGATGTGGGAGCAGATAAACTTAGGTTCATGTCCTGGTTTGTTATTCATGGGCTGTGTGAATTTGGTCTTTATTTTTCTTAACACCTGTTGGCCTCTGTTTCCTCATCCACACAGTGAAAGTGTTATCCACTTCACAGGTTTGTTGTGAAATTTATGGGCAATAATATGTGTAAAGATGCTCAACACATACAGTGAAGTTTTCATATAAACATTTAACACCTCACTGACTGGCAATGCCTCATTCATTCATTCATTCAATAGACAGTTGTTGAATATCTCAGCATATATCTCTGATCATATATCTAGTAATTTTTCTACAAGGATCTATTCAGGTGTTATGTATTTTTGTTATTGTTGATTTGCTTATTTTCTCACATACCACCATGTTTTAACTCTTGTCACCTTACAACATCTGTTTTAATATCTGGTAGAACAGGCTGTTTCTCACTACTCTTCTCCCCCATTCCTGTCACTTTATTATCACCTGTTTATACTTGCAAATTAATAATTATATGCATGAAAGTGAAAGTGAAGTCAGTCAGTCATGTTTGACTTTTGCAACCCTGTGGACTGCCTACCAGGCTCATCCATCCATGGAATTTTCCAAGCAAGAGTACTGGAGTGGGTTGCCATTTCCTTTATCAGGGGATTTTCCTGATCCAGGGATTGAACCCAGGTCTCCAACATTGCAGGCAGACACTTTACCATCTGAGCCACCAATAATGTTATTTAATATTTAAGAAGGATTCCCTGATGGCTCAGACAGCAAAGAATTCACCTGCAGTGCAAGAGATCCTGGTTCAATCCCTGGATTGGGAAGATCCCCTGGAGAAGGAAATGACTACCCATTCCAGTATTCTTGTCTGGAGAATTCCACGGACATAACAATCTGGTGGGCTACAGTCCATACAGTCCTTGGGGTTGCAAAGAGTCAGGCACGACTGAGCAACTAACACTTTCACAATATTTAAGTACTTAAGAACCTTTCATAAGTATCATGTTCTTGATGTTCTTTTAATTTGTGTGAAGTGAAGTGAAGTGAAATCGCTCAGTCGTGTCCAACTCTTTGCGACTCCATGGACTGTAGCCTACCAGGCTCCTCCCTCCATGGGATTCTCCAGGCAAGAGTACTGGAGTGGGTTGCCATTTCCTTCTCCAGGGGATCTTCCCGACCCAGGAATCGAATCCTGGTCTCCTGCATTCCAGGCAGATGCTTTAACCTCTGAGCCAAATGGCCAAGCACTGGGGGACCAGCTAAGAATATGTTTCAATGATCTGCATGTTTAAATTGAGTCTTAACTTAGGACATCCAGCTAAAATCATGGCCTAGTCTGTAGTGGTGTCAGTTACAGAACATAATTACAAGCCAGGACGGAATCCCTACACTACTACTTACTAATCAGTTGACCTAGGACAGTTCCTTCATCTGTAAAATCAGGATAGTAATTCCTAGCTCATGGAGTTGCCATGAGGGTTAAATGAGGTTATGCATATAAAGATCATGGTCTCTATTAAGTGTGCAATGAAAGAGCTGGTTAGAACCAGTATGATTTTGTGGAACTCTGCTCAGTGTTATGTGACCTGGATGGGAAGGGAGTTTAGAAGAGAATGGATACATGTATATGCATGGCTGAGTCTGTTGCTGTTTATCTGAAACTATCACAACATGGTCTGCTAATCAGCTGTGTATATGTGTGTTAGTTGCCCAGTCGTGTCTGACTCTTTGTGACCCCATGGACTGCAGCCCGCCAGGTTCCCCTGTTCATGTAATTCTCCAGGCAAGAATACTGAATACTGAAGCGGGTAGCCTTTCTTTTCCTAGGGAATCATGCCAACTCAGGGATTGAACCTGGGTCTCTTGCATTGCAGGCAGATTCTTTAACATCTGAGCCCCCAGGGAAGCCCATACCCCAATGCAAAATAAAACGTTTTTTTTAAGATGAATAGAGACAGAAAAGAAAAACCAATGTGATTTTGTATTTAACTCAGAAAGGTTAAGAAACTAAGCCATAGTTACATAGCTAGAATAGACAGATCCAAGACCCAAAGCCAGGTTTGTCTGGCTCCAAGGCCCATATTCCTCATATTATATCATACTATCACTATAGGATTCTGGACATACAAACAATCCACTGTACTGCAAAAGAAAACTGTCAAATAGGTGCTCAATGTAAAGTTATAACCAATGTGATGGCATTATACTATTTTTAAACTGCAGTATACTCCATGATCTTCCAAAGCTACACCATCCCTCAAGCCTTGTCACAGTGTAGATTTTAGAGCTAAAAGACAGTCTTGCAGCATTCATGAATACTGTTCCCATAACTGAAATTTTGACAGAATAGAGTACTAGGTTAACAGTGGTTCCATACCGCCTGGGTTGAAATCCAGGGCTGCCACTCACTAGCTGTGTGACCATGAGCAAGTTACCTGACTAGCTTAAAATTCTTTTAAGTACTTAGGAAATATCTGTCACATTAGTGCTCAATAAAATAGTAGGTGATATTATATTATTTATTTCATTTTTTCTCTGACTTTCCATAACACCTCTCATACCAGGTTTGATCCCTGGGTTGGGAAAATCCACTGGAGAAGAGAATGGCTACCTACTTCAGCATTCATGCCTGAAGAATCCCATGGACATAGGAGCCTGGCAGAATAGAGTCCATGGGGTTGCAAAGAGTCAGACATGACTGAGTGACTGATACTTTTGCTTTCATACTGGTATTAGATTGCATGTAATTTTTAACATAATTTTACAAAGTTCTGTATTGATCTGTTAAGTATATATCATGTCTTCTCAACTAGATTGAAAGGTCCTAGGAACAGGAACCATTTCTTGGGCTTTCAATCTCTCATAACATCTAACATTTTGCTGGGCACAGGGTACTAGCCAAACCAATCCTTGTGTATCGAAACTGCACACTAGCCTCAGGCAATAGAAGTCAGAAAGAATCCTTAGGATCTTTTAAAATAACTTAAGGTCTTCATCACCTCCCATTGCTCTACAGAGAGTCTTATTAAAGCTTCCAGCCCTGACAACTAATAACCACATCTCCAGGAGCCCTGTAGCTTGCTTCATGGCCTGTGCTTCATGATTCTTCAGTATTCAGGGAACAGAATGTAATTGAGGATTCAATCTTCTGCACACAAAACCTGCACATCTAGACTCCAATGACCCTTAGCTAGTTGTACAAGGTACTGATTCTCTGAAATGTAACTCCAGGAGTCTAAAAATGATGGAAATACCTTAGGATTTGGGTATAGGAGTCAGGATTTGGATATAGGAGATGGGAGGGAATAGGGTTGGTTGGGGTAAGTAATATGGGATGGTCTATTTCAGAAAAATATGTTTCAGGCTTTTTACTAAGCCTGGGTGGAGAGGTTTGCCAAATGGAGGCGGTTCCCAGTCCATACTGTGTCACCAATCCCAGTGAGCAGAGAGTGTGTCATCATCTAAATTCAAGTTCTGGAACTAGTCAGCCAGTGTGTGAATCCTGGCTCTGCCACTTGATAATTATGTGCTCTTTCTTTTGGAAAGAAGAAGTGAAGAATCAGCAAGCAGATGCTGACATTAAGAACACAGAGGGCTTTGGCTCAATAGCCTCTATTATCTGAGATGTATGACAATGTCATCTGCTACTCTCACTGTTAGCTGCCAGGGAGCCAAGACCTTGAGAAAGGCATGTCAAGGACATGTGATAAAGTGCCAAAACAAGTGTTCTCCCTTCACACTTTGTAGTTGTGCAGAATTCAGCATTGCATTATTAGGAAGATTATCTATAGCTACCAACATAATAGCAAACCCTGCAGTCTTAGCCAAAGGTATTTTTGTCCTTTAGGCTCATCCAGGGCTTCCCAGGTAGCACTAGTGGTAAAGAACCTGCCTACCAATGCAGGAGATGTAAGAGATGCAAGAGACATGGGTTCGATTCCTGGGTTGGGAAGATCTGCTGGAGAAGGAAACGGCAACCTATTCCAGTATCCTTGCCTGGAGAATCCCATGGACAAGGGAGCCTGGAGAGCTATAGTCCATGGAGTCACAGAGTCAGACACGACTGAGTGACTAACACATTACTGGCTCTATGCATCTCTGATCAAGCCTCCCTTCTTCTGCAGGATCATTAATTCCCATTGTTCCCCAGGGCCTTCTGCTTTCTCATCTGACAATTAACATTGCATGATAAGGGTATAGGAGTCTGTGTTTTGTTTTAGGGATGGGGAGTGCACACAGAGTGTGGATTACTTACAAACACACACGCACACACTGAGCCCCAAAGTAGACTATTTTTGTGGAGTATTTAAATTGATCATCTACATGAATCCAAGGAAACAGACTCATCATTTACCCATCTCATTCTGTACTCTGGAGAAATATTCCAGGGTTTAGGTAGGGAAGAAAAAGGGGTTTGTTTCAGAACATCGCAGTCTTATTTTTTTTTCCCCAGAAGTAATTCCTTTGGCTTCGGAGCCAATAAAAACTCTCTGTGGCTTCCTTATTATCTGCTCACATGGTTTTCAAAGTCAACCATCAAAGGAGTTATTAGCCTAGAACATGTGCATACATGCTGATTTTCTGTTTCTGAGACAGATTCAAAAGGCACAGCTGGAAATCGACTTTAAGCCTTCTCTCAGATGGGCTCTTCCAGATTATGGTATGTCTGCCTGCTCCACAGGTCTCTTGGTCTAAAGCAGAGGGCCAATGAGATTGGCAATTATGGACCTGTCCATCAGCCTGGTCCATGCTCCCAGGAAGTCACAGCATCTGACCTGGTCCTTGTGCTTTCTCCTCCAAGTTCAACAGAATTCGTGGAAGTCCTTCCTTTATGGGAAAAATTCATTTTTACTTGTATGGAACTTCATAGTTTGTTAAGTACTTCAAAATGAATCATCACATTTTGGACCTTAGAATTCCATGAGGTTGGCAAAGAAACTACTATTAACCCTGTTTTATAGAAAAGGAAAGTTAAACCAAGAGAGGCAAAACCTGTTTCCTATGGTTATACAGCTTAAGTGACAGAGCTGAAAGTCAAAGTCGGGTTTTCAGATTCTAAGTACTAGGCTCTTTCTACCTCTCTGTCAGTGAAATGCCTCTCAGAAGCTTTCTCTCTTCAGAGGTATAACTTCATCAGTCAGGTGTTAGACCTCACTCACCACTCGAAAGATCCCTGGCTAAACCATTTGCAAGGGGCTGAGTATAGATGTGCTAACTACACTTTAAAATTCACTTGGAGGTTTCCCCTGTACTGTTTCATTTTGTGCCTCCTGACCCCCAGCATCATCTCAACTTTACCAGACCGGTATTAGTTATAGTTCATGAGAGTATTTACATCCTATATGATGGCTCACCAAAAGGCCACCACTCTACAGAAATCTGTCAATGATCAAGTGAACAAAACATTCCTATCATATGAATCTCAGTTAGCCTCTTTTTCCTGTCCCTCTAGGGCTCACATAAAGTGGTGAGCTCCATGAAGGCAGAGATAGAGGTGATACATGGCATCAAACCCATGGATTCCCCCTCACCAATGCTGACTGGGCTACTGTATCTGCTGAGTACCCAAACTGTCAGCAGCAGAGGCCCAGGCCAAGTGCCTGATTGGGTCCCATTCCACAAAGAGATCTGGTAGCAGGTCAGTTACGTTGGCTTTCCTCCATTAGGGAAAATAAAGCTGTTTGTCCTGTCTAGAAATAATACTTACTCTGACATGGATTTGCTTTTCCAACTGGCAATGGTTCAGCCAGCTCTACTACTAATAGATTTATTGGATATTCTTTACACTCACAAGAAACTCATTTTATGGAGAAAGAATGAAAATAATGGACTAATACAAGACTCACTGACCTTACCACAAACATCATAAGCCAGGGAACAGTTATTCTGGTAGTCCAGTGCAGAGGTCTATTAAAAACTCAATCACAGGGTCTGTGAACACTGGGCAAGATCTGAACACTGGATATGTTATCCTATAGGATGTGGCATATGCTCTGAACTAGTGACCAGTAGACAGTGCTGCTGCTAGATCCAGTATCCTAGGAACCAAGGGAAGGAAGTTGGAGTGGCTCATCCCACTGTGACATCTGCTAGTCTCCTCACAAAATTGTATGGTTCTTCTGGTTTAGAAGTTTCAGAACTTGAGAAAGATATACTTCTTCTAGACAGACACACAATGGTGTGTCTGTTACATAAAAGAAGAGACAGCCATCTGAATATTTTGGGCTGTTTGTGTCACCAGAATAACACCCAAGATGGGAGTTTCAGAGCTAGATAGCATGATGTAGGGTTGCCACTGTATAGTGAAATTGGGCAGGAGTATCTCTGGGACACACAGAGGATCCTCTGAGGCACTTCTGCTGCCATTTCAGTGCCAAAGTTAAAAAGGGAGACTTAGACAACCACATATAGGCAGCCCTCGAAAAACCATGACACCTCAGCAATGAGGGTTTAGGTCATGAGGTAAAGAAACTTTATCAGCTTAGCTGCTGACTAAGGAGGGGCAAAAGAAATATAGACTGAGTAGAACAGGTAAAGTTTCAGAAAGTAAACTGTAATATCTACCCAGAGTTTCTTCCTACATGTGACATATTTCATCTCCCCTCCAATTCTACTACACATAGTGGTTAATGTTATAGAGTCCCTCATTTGTAGAATATCAAAATGTGATGGAACCAGAGGATAAATGCACATCACCCAAAGACCCTGGATTGAGATCTGAATATACAGTAACTAATCAGAGTTTGAGATGCCACTCTTTGTCATGCTTTCACTTATATCAGAAATAATTGTATTACACAGAGGCCTTTGTTGTTGTGAAGTTTATGTATGGAAAAGGATATATGTTGATATTGGGTAGCCAAAGGTATGGATATTAGACGTCATTTTAAGATTGATTTCTCAGAATGGATTCCTGTGCAAGTGATTTTTTAGGAGAATGTTTTTGGGAGAAAACTGTGAAGGGAAAAAGGGAGAGTGATGAATAAAGCTAAGCAAGGATGCTACTTCACATGAAATCTACCATTACCTGATCATACAGGTAGCTTTTGGTATATATAAATGGCTCAAAAGGGTCCTTCCTACCTTAAGACAAAGGGGGTAGGGATTTTGCATTGCTGCTGCCCCAATCAATCATTGGCTATGGTCAGTCTTAGGAGACAGAGAACTCCTAGGTGAGATGGTTTTGAATGCCCAAGGGCAGTCCCACAGAAAAAGTTATACATGTGAGCTTGCAGCAGCACTCATATTAGCTGGGGCATGGATGCAGCAAATCATCAAAAATAATCCCTGAGGATCTGAATGGAACACTTACAGTGTCTGCAATAACTAGTCACTACTTTTGAACACCCTTCCTATGTTTTGAGAATTCCTCACCTTAGAAGTCCCAAACTCCCCCAGAGAAGACACTTGCTTTCTAAGCATCCCTACTGCTCCAGTACAGGCATGTGACCTAGGCTCTTTCAGTCACATTTTCCTTCTCAGACCTAGAATTGGAAGCGTGATGCAGAGCAGCAGATATCATATTGACTGCATTCTGGTTAAGGCAGGGGCAGCTCCATTTCATTTTCAGAGGCAGCAGTTGCAGAGGTTCCAGGAGAAGTGTCTGGTGCCCACAGGGAATGATACTGGCAGTTGTCAATGCCCTCCAGACAAAGACTACCAGGAGCACATCTCATAGTTTAGCAAGTAGAGTTTATCACTCATTGTCAAAAGAGAAAATGCATACAACAGGGAAGATATTAGAGAGGACAATTTTAGGATTGACTGGAGAAGAAAATGGCAACCCACTCCAGTATTCTTCCCAGGAGAATCCCATGGACAGAGGAGCCTGGTGGGCTGCTGTCCATATGGTCACACAGAGTCAGACATGACTAAAGGGACTTAGTATACATGCATGCACTGGAGAAGGAAATGGCAACCCATTCCAGTGTTCTTGCCTGGAGAATCCCAGGGACAGAGGAGCCTGGTGGGCTGCTATCTATAGGGTCACACAGAGTGGGACACGACTGAAGTGACTTGGCAGCAGCAGCATTTTAGGATTTGGGCTTGTGTTAGGTGATTCAGTGGTTCAGTGGCAAATAATCTGCCTGCAATGCATAAGACCTGGATTTGACCCCTGGGTCAGGAAGATTCCCTGAAGAAGGGAATGGCAACCCATTCCAGTATTCTTTCCTGGAGAATTTCATGGACAGAGGAGCCTGGTGAGCTACAGTCCATGGGGTCACAAGGAGTCAGACGTGACTGAGCAACTAACATTACACTAGGTGATTTGAGGTGGGGGCTTGTTGAGGAAATGGGACTTGTTCTGAATTGGATGCTATTAGGAAGCAGAGGTAATTCCATGATTGGGTATCTTAATAAATCTTACCTAGGAGGGGGAGTGCTGTCCATTAGCCAGTGGAGGGGGATGTCTGGTCACTTCTGTGCTTTGGGCAATGTTAACATTTATGTCTTGATCCATCACCATCACAGGGTGACCCTGTCTGATGCGGCTGTCTTGTTAAATTGTTTAACAGGAGAATACCAAGACCCAACTGTGAGTGCCAGACCAGCTCCTAGCAGCACCAAGGCTTTGGGGGATAGCATCAGGCCAGCTCCTTCACATCAAGGTCTGCCTTTCTTTTTCTCACAGTTCATGCTATGGTATTTGTGCCCAGCAGCAGTGACAGGGGGGTCTCCATTTTTGCTTTGTGATTTTGAGTGTTATTTTTTACTCCTTTGCCTCCAAGTTGGCTCTCTGGCTTTCTCTGGGATTGTATAAGCTTCTGCTGCTGCTGCTGCTAAGTCGCTTCAGTCGTGTCTGACTCTGTGCGACCCCATAGATGGCAGCCCACCAGGCTCCCCCGTCCCTGGGATTCTCCAGGCAAGAACACTGGACTGGGTTGCCATTTCCTTCTCCAGTGCATTAAAGTGAAAAGTGAAAGAGAAGTCGCTCAGTCGTGTCTGACTCTTCGAGACCTCATGGACTGCAGCCTACCAGGCTCCTCCATCCATGGGATTTTCCAGGCAAGAGTACTGGAGTGGGGTGCCATTGCCTTCTCTGGTATAAGCTTCTAACAAGCCTCAAATAATTTTTCCTGGCCTAAAGTAGTCACATTTAGGTTTTAGCTCTTTACAACTAAGAACCCCAACTGATGTGCACATCCTCTGCTCCTCTCCCCAGCTCCCAGGACTACAGAGATTGGCACCTCCCATTAGGACAGAAAGAAGACTGGATAAGGAATTCCTGGCTCCTTCGGAAGAGTGAATTGTCTTTCTGACTCCCTCGATACTGTCGGGAAGCTGACAGACGAAGACTTTGAGGGATCCTGGATCCTCATGGGGACTAATAAGGCTCTGTCTTCTTTTATCAAACAAGGTAAGAACACACAGCAAGTGGCTAGGAAATGGACCTTGCATAATCAAGTATAAGAATACAGACATGGAAAGCAAAGAAAGGAGACCATTGTGGACAGTTTTCATCATAGAGGGGGTCCCAGGTGGTGCTAATGAATCTGCCTGTCAATGCAGGAGACATGAGACATGAGTTCAAACCCTGGGTGGGGAAATGACAACCCACTCCAGTGTTCTTGCCTGAAAAATCCCATGAGCAGAGGAGCCTGGTGGGCTACGGTCTATGGGGTTACAAAGATTCAGACATGACTAAACACTTGTCAGCAGCAGCAGTCATTATAGAAGGCTTTCTGGAGGCAGTGGAGTAGGGGACCTTGAGGGACAAGTAGGTTTTGATCCAGAAACAATGAGGGAGAAGGACATCCAAATGGTGACAGCTTACCCTCCTAGTTTTGAACTTTAGCCACTCATGACCATAGGCTCACTGCTTGTGGTAACCTCAGTGAATCAATAGGCCATCATTTTGATCCATGTTCATTTCAGTTCTGTTGCTCAGTCATGTCCGACTCTTTGCAACCCTATGAATCACAGCACACCAGACCTCCCTGTCCATCACCATCTCCCGGAGTTCACTCAGACTCACATCCATTGACTCAGTGATGCCATCCAGCCATCTCATTCTCTGCAATCCCCCTTCTCCTCCTGCCCCCAATCCCTTCCAGCATCAGAGTCTTTTCCAGTGAGTCAACTCTTTACATAAGGTGGTCAAAGTACTGGACTTTCAGCTTTAGCATCATTCCTTCCAAAGAACACCCAGGGCTGATCTCCTATAGAATGGACTGGTTGGAACTCCTTGCAGTCCAAGGGACTCTCAAGAGTCTTCTCCAACAATACAGTTCAAAAGCATCAATTCTTCAGCACTCAGCTTTCTTCACAGTCCAACTTTCACATCCATTCGTGACCACAGGAAAAACCATAGCCTTGACTAGATGGACCTTTGTTGGCAAAGTAATGTCTCTGCTTTTCAATATGCTGTCTAGGTTGGTCATAACTTCCCTTCCAAGGAGTAAGCATCTTTTAATTTCATGGCTGCAGTCACCATCTGCAGTGACTTTGGAGCCCAAAAGATAAAGTCTGACACTGTTTCCACTGTTTCCCCATCTATTTCCCATGAAGTGATGGGACCGGATGCCATGATCTTCATTTTCTGAATGCTGAGCTTTAAGCCAAATTTTTCACTCCCCTCTTTCACTTTCATCAAGAGGGTTTTTAGTTCACTTTCTGCCATAAGGGTGGTATCATCTGCATATCTGAGGTTATTGATATTTCTCCTGGCAATCTTGATTCCAGCTTGTGCTTCTTCCAGCCCAGCGTTTCTCATGATGTACTCTGCATAGAAGTTAAATAAGCAGGGTGACAATATACAGCCTTGATGTACTCCTTTTCCTATTTGGAACCAGTCTGTTGTTCCATGTCCAGTTCTAACTGTTGCTTCCTGACCTGCATACAGGTTTCTCAAGAGTCAGGTCAGGTGGTCTGGTATTCCCATTTCTTTAAGAATTTTCCACAGTTTATTGTGATCTACAAAGTCAAAGGCTTTGGCATAGTCAATAAAGCAGAAATAGATGTTTTTCTGGAACTCTCTTGCTTTTTCCATGATCCAGCAGATGTTGGCGATTTGATTTCTGGTTCCTCTGTCTTTTCTAAAACAAGCTTGAACATCAGGAAGTGCACAGTTTATGTATTGCTGAAGCCTGGCTTGGAGAATTTTGAGCATTACTTTACTAGCATGTGATAGTACAATTTTGCGGTAGTTTGAGCATTTTGGCATAGCCTTTCTTTGGGACTGGAATGAAAACTGACCTTTTCCAGTCCTGTGGCCACTGCTG
Source organism: Nanger dama (assembly GCA_917880005.1). Lineage (NCBI taxonomy): Eukaryota > Metazoa > Chordata > Mammalia > Artiodactyla > Bovidae > Nanger > Nanger dama. The sequence goes on from CAKJTW010000089.1 coordinate 1,858,985, forward strand.
AGTTTTCCAAATTTGCTGGCATATCGAGTGCAGCACTTTCAAGCATCATCTTTCAGGATTTGAAATAGCTCAGCTGGAATTCCATCACCTCCACTAGCTTTGTTTGTAGTGATGCTTTCTAAGGCTCACTTGACTTCACATTCCAGGATATCTAGCTCTAGGTGAGTGATCATACCATCATGATTATCTTGGTCATGAAGATCTTTTTTGTACAGTTCTTCTGTGTATTCTTGCCACCTCTTATTAATATCTTCTACTTCTGTTAGGTCCATACCATTTCTGTCCTTTATCAAGCCCATCTTTGCATGAAATGTTCCCTTGGAATTTCTAATTCTCTTGAAGAGATCTCTAGTCTTTCCCATTCTGTTATTTTCCCCTATTTCTTCACATTGATCACTGAGGAAGGCTTTCTTATCTCTTCTTGCTATTCTTTGAAGTCTGCATTCAGATGCTTATAACTTTTCCTTTTCTCCTTTGCTTTTGCTTCTCTTCTTTTCACAGCTATTTTTCAGGCCTCCCCAGGCAGCCATTTTGCTTTTATTGCACACTCTTATGGCAGAAAGTGAAGAGGATCTAAAAAGCCTCTTGATGAAAGTGAAAGAGGAAAGCGAAAAAGTTGGCCTAAAGCTCAACATTCAGAAAACGAAGATCATGGCATCCAGTCCCATCACTTCATGGGAAATAGATGGGGAAACAGTGGAAACAGTGTCAGACTTTATTTTTGGGGGCTCCAGAATCAATGCAGATGGTGACTGTAGCCATGAAATTAAAAGACGCTTAGTCCTTGGAAGGAACATTATGATCAACCTAGATAGTATATTCAAAAGCAGAGACACTACTTTGCCGACTAAGGTCCGTCTAGTCAAGGCTATTGTTTTTCCATTGCTTATGTACAGATGTAAGAGTTGGGCTGTGAAGAATGCTGAGCACCGAAGAATTGATACTTTTGAATTGTGGTGTGGAGAAAACTCTTGAGAGTCCCTTGGACTGCAAGGAGATCCAACCAGTCCATTCTGAAGGAGATCAACCCTGGGATTTCTTTGGAAGGAATGATGCTGAAGCTGAAACTCCAGTACTTTGGCCACCTCATGAGAAGTGTTGACTCATTGGAAAAAAATCTGATGCTGGGAGGGATTGGGGGCAGGAGGAGAAGGGGACGACAGAGGATGAGATGGCTGGATGGCATCACGGACTCAATGGACGTGAGTCTGAGTGAACTCCAGGAGTTGGTGATGGACAGTGAGGCCTGGAGTGCTGCAGTTCATGGGGTCGCAAAGAGCTGGACACGACTGAGCAACTAAACTGAACTGAACTTTCCATGGGGATGGTCTTGATCCCTGTCTCCTGATCCATGTTACTGAATCCAAACTGCAGAATTCTGCACTAGATCTTTCATCACTAGAATGTAAACTCCATAAAAGCTGGAAATTTTCCCTTTTTAAGCCTGTATCACTCGTTTGTTAAATGGTGGTTAATGGGTAGTGAAAAGTGAAAGTGAAGTCGCTCAGTTGTGTCCAACTCTTTGTGACCCCATGGACTGTAGCCTACCAGGCTCCTCCGTCCATGGGATTTTCCAGGCAAGAATACTGGAGTGGTTGCCATTTCCTTCTCCAGGGGATCCTCCCAATTCAGGGATCGAACCCAAGTCTTCCACATTGTAGGCAGATGCTTTACCATCTGAGCCACCATTGAAATAGACCCATATTAAATATTTGTTGAATGAATGGCTGAATACATGGATGAATAAATTAATCTTTTCCAACACTCTCTCCTTCTGGAAAAAGACAAAAATTAAAAAGAAAATCTTCCTAGCTTCACCAAATTAATTTTTCTCTTGCTCTGCCTTTTCCAACAGTACTCTATTGCTCTCCTACACTTTGTGAAATACCTTCTTTTCCTAGGCTCCCAGCTTGCTGCTGACAAGTTCTTCTGTAGCTTCAGTTCACCTCTTATTGTGCAACCAGCCCAAGAGACACTGAACACAGCTTTACATTCCAGGCCAATTACACTCTGCAGAACTGAGGTATTGGTTAGGACACAGACAGAATCTATTCCATTCAGAGATCTGCAGTTAACAGGGCAGGTTTTCTCTGCATCAGGGTCTGTTTTCAGGGACAAGAGAAGAGATATAGTTCAGTTTAATAGCATCAGGCTTGATTCTATAGTCAACAGGCAATTTTACCTCCACTTTTTAAAGAGGGACAAGCCTCATGTTTACTCCACTTAGCAGTCAGACCTACTTCACTGTGACAATAATAGCTGAGCAACAGTTTTCCTTAGAGCTGCCTACATTTATTTTCTTTGAAAGGAAAACATTCTATATTTTACTACTTTTACCAATTTGATAGGCATGGGCTTGGGTGAACTCCAGGAGTTGGTGATGGACAGGAGGCCTGGCGTGCTATGGTTCATGGAGTCGCAAAGAGTCGGACATGACTGAGTGACTGAACCGAACTGAACTGAAGTGCCCTTTGTTCTTGCCTTTTGAACAAGGAGCCTCACACTGGTATTTTATCGTGCAACGAACTCTTCCCCACAGCCCCTGATTCACTTCTAAGTGATCAACCTATCTCTATCAAGGGTGAGTCCACCACACTCCATTCTCTCACTGGAAGAAAGAAAGATTCTTCCGCCTTTTTACCCTAAGAAAAGATCTGTCTTTTCAAGACCTTGTTTAATACATTTAATCGATTTCATGCTTCAAATTTCATTCATTCAACAAATATTTGTGTATTTATGTAGTTAAACTTTAAATAATGAAATGATAAGTATTTTCTCAAGAGACTAACTGCCTCTTCTACCCTGTTTCTGACACAGCAGAAAATTCCTGCTGAGATGGAGAGATCTCAGTTCTAAAGAATAATGCTATTGGAACTCAAGGCCTGAGATCTGGAGCAACTACCCTTCAGAATTCTTTACCCACACTGGAAGCTAATGATTTCCAGAGATGGCCACAGCAAAGAATTCACAGGAACATGAGTCACTATGTCAAGGATCATGTCAAAAGACAAGGCATCAGTTCCAAATATTTCAGGGGTGAAAGGTCATTCTTCTTCTTCTTATTATTATTATTATTATTATTTTTGCCTACATTTACCTAGAAACTTTTACCTGGGCATGATCTCTCAAACTGCCATGAACACAGACACCCCCCGCCCCTTCCTCCTCCCCTTCCTTATCTCTTGCTCAGGAAGGTATCATTGTTGCAGTAGTAAAAAACGGCCTTATTAGTAAATATTTCCTGTTTTCTTTTTCTTTCTTTCTTTTTTGTTAAGTGATACTTGGGGAATACAGAGAGCTGAGTTAGGTGGTTGGACATGAAGAGGAAATTAGAGAACATACAAAAATGAAAAATGACTAGGGAATGGAAAAAAAGGTGACCAGAAGAGAGGTGGGGGTAAGGAAAGCAGACCACCTAATTTACAATTTTGTTGAGGACCGTTACTGCATATTGCCCTCCAAAATTTGATTTAAGGTACTTCACATAGATCCAACTGCCTGGCTCTGTCACTTAATTGTTGTGAGACCTTGGGCACACCACTTACAATCTCTGTAATTTCAGTTTCTTCATCTTAAAATGAGGATAATAATAGTCCTTATGTTTTTGAGTTGTTGTGAAGATTAAAAGAGTTAACTCATGTAAATGCACTTAAAATAGCATCTGGCACATAGTAGGTAGTGTATACATGATAGATATTGTTGCTGTTATTTCTATAATTACTATTTTCAATTGAGTATTCTGAATCATGCTCACTATTTCTCTCTATACCACAGAGCCATGGGCCTTGAGAAATGTTTCCGTAATAAGTTGCTTCTTTGCATAAACATAACAATGCAAAGCCCCATGGCTCAGACGGTAAAGAATCTGCCTATAATGCAAGAAACCAAAGTTCGATCCCTGAGTTTGGAAGATCTTCCAGAGAAGGGAATGACAACCTACTCCAGGGAAAATCTTATAGAGAGAAGAGCCTGGCAGGCTATGGTCCATGGGGTTGTAAAGTCAGACACAACTGAGAAACTGAAACTTTTACCTTCAACGATGCTAGGCATTTGTGCTGTCTGGAATTGGAGCAGAACCCAGGTACAGAACTCAGGTCATGGGGAAAGAATCCAGGTTTCAGAATTAACCAGGGAACAGGGACAAGATCCCCTAGAGAAGGAATTGGCAACCCACTCCAGTATTCTTACCTGGAGAATCCCATGGACAGAGGAGCCTGGTGGGCTACAGTCCATGACGTCACAAAGAGTCGGACATGATTAAGCAACTAACTTTCACTTTCACTTTTTTTTTTCAGGGGCTGCACACAGATCTGTAGTACAGGTTAGGATTTCAGAAACTGTGTTCTTTGACTACCTTTCTTAATGGACCTGTTAATAAATTCCCTACCGAGAGGAGGGAAAAAGATGGTGGAGGAATAGGATGGGGAGAACACTTTCTCCTCTCTACCTCATCAAAAGAACATTTCAACGCTGAGCAAATTCCAGAAAATAACTTCTGACTGCTGGCAGAGGACATCAGGCATCCAGCAAAGCAGATCATTGGCTTCAAAACCTGGTAGGAATTATTTTATTTTATTTTAAAGAAAGAAGATAGAGACAAAGGAGGTAGGGAGGGAACCCCGGCACAAGAAGGGAATCCCGTCCCAGGAAGAGACTCTTAAAGAGAGGTTCCCTAAAATTGGGGAACTTTCTCACAGCTGTGCATGGGGCGAGCCCTGGAAGCACAGAGGGCAACATAACAAGAAGGAAGAATAAATAAATAATTAAAACCAACAGATTACGAATTCAACAGTATAACCCCCAGCGGATAAGCAGCACAAACGCCTGTGTCCGACAGCAGTGGGGGGTTGGGCAGGGAGGAGCGCGCCCGCGACAGTGCTTTCTAAGAATTGGGCTGCGGGAGATGTAGGCTGCAGGGCTTTTCTCGAGAATCAGGGCGTAACAGGGCCAGAATCGGGTCCGCGTGTGGATAGAACGAATTATCCCGGACTAGCAAACGAGACTGGGGGATAACTAACACGCTGAAACGCCCGAACATAAGGCACTGACAGGCCCGCACACAGAACAAAGGATGGATTGGAAATAGCCGGCTGCAGACCATCCCCCACCGGCGACAGGCAGCCAGAGCCTGAAGCACTGGAAGAGGGCAGACGCAGCTCAAGAGAGACATTACCTACCAAATTGCAAGCAAGCTTCTTTATTGAGACTTCTGGGGGTCTCTGAATAGTCATCATCTGCCTGAGAAAGAGCCCCGGCGGAGATCCCAGAAAATTGAGCGACCCGCAAAGCCCAGAAGATGCAACAATAGTCCGCGCCAAACTCCCTAGCCACTTGGACTTGGAACCAAACCCAGAGGGGACTTCCTGAGCGCCAATCCTGAGCGGCTTAAACCGGGGAATTGCATGAAACATAGGGCAGGCCCCACACGGTTATCCCGCAGATTGGAAAGGGGCAAGCCCAGTGCAGAGCTCATCACCACCCTCCCTGTGGCAAGACAGAAATCAGACACGGAAGAGACCAGCAAACAGAGGAAGTCAAACAGAGGGAACTGCCTTGGTAGCGACCCCACACAGTCCTCAACAACAGAGAAAGCGCCAGATATGCCGTTTCTACTTTTATGATCAAAAAAATTTTTTGGGGGGAGGGTGTGATGTGGAAGCGTGATTTTTTTAAGAATTTTTTTTTTCTTTCTTTAAAAATTATTTTTTCCTTTTTAAATTTGTTTATCCTTTTCTTTTTCATCCTTTTTTTCCCTAAACTTCCTTAAATTTTTAAGTCTTCTATATTTCTAGTTATTATTTTTATAACCTAATATTACTTTTCAAAAAAAAAAAAAAAAACCCTATCGTTTAAGCAAACACTGTATATAGTCTTAATGGTGACGGAAGTTGTCTTTTAATAATTCTTGAGTCTTTTATTATACTTCACTTTTTTTTTCTTTTTCTCTATTTTTTTTAAAATTTCTCTCTCCTTCTTCTTCTCCTCTTCAATTATCTATCTTTGAAAATCCAATCTATACTCCAGTTTTTTAATCTTGGCATTTTGGTATCTGTTGCCAATTTTGTACTTTTAAAAACCTAATCCTCAGTACCCAGTTTTACATGAGTGCAAGACTACTGGCTTGACCACTCTCTCCACCTCTGGAATCTCTGTTTTCGCCACCAGGTGGCTTTTGTCTCCCTCCCTCCCCCTCCCCCTCTCTACCCAACTCTATGAACCTCTGTGCGTTCTAGAATGAGGAGAACTCTAAGGGAACTGGTCACTGACCGGATCTGTATCCCTCCCTTCCCATCTCCCTCTTTTATCCTCCTGTCCACCTCTATCTACTCCCTTCCTCTCCTCTTCCATGTATAACTCTGTGACCACCTCTGAGCGGTCCAGACTTTGGAGCGCACACAAGAAAGTGGTTACGGGCTAATTTCCTTTTCCCTCTTTTGATTCCACCTCATTCCATTCCACTCAGCTCTAACTACTCCCTCCCTCTTCTCTTCTCCAAGTAACTCACCGATCCTCTAGGGACGACCCTCAAGGTGGAGAAACCTATCATCATTAACCTAGATGTTTTAACATTGGTGCTGAATAGATGGAGAAATCATGAGGCTACTCTAAAAATAAATCTGAAAACCAGAATCAGGAGGCGTAATTCCAAATCCTGAGATCATCAAAGAATTCCTGAATACAGGGAACATTATCCAATTAGAGCTCATCAAATGCCTTCATACCTATACTGAAATTGAGCACTGCCCAAGGGCCAACAAGCTCCAGAGCAAGACATACCACGCAAATTCTCCAGCAACACAAGAACAAGCCCCTGAGCTTCAATACATAGGCAACTCAAAATACTCCAAAACCATTGACGTCTCATAACCCATTACTTCACACGTCACAGCACTCCAGAGAGAGGAAATCCAGATCCACCCACCAGAACTCCAACACAAGCCTCCCTGATCAAGAAACTTTGACAAGCCACTGATATAACCCCAAACACAGAGAGGAAGCTCTATAATAAAGAGAACTCCACAAATTCCCAGAATATAGAAAAGCCACCACAAACACAGCAATATAACCAGGATGAAGAGACAGAGGAATACCCAGCAGGTAAAGGAACAGGAGACATGCCCACCAAACCAAACAAAAGAGGAAGAGATAGGGAATCTACCTGAGAAAGAATTCCGAATACTGATAGTGAAAATGATCCAAAATCTTGAAATCAAAATGGAATCACAGATAAATAGCCTGGGGTCAAGGATTGAGAAGATGCAAGAAAGGTTTAACAAGGACCTAGAAGAAATAAAAAAGAGTCAACATATAATGAATAATGCAATAAATGAGATCAGAAACACTCTGGAGGCTACAAATAGTAGAATATCGGAGGCAGAAGATAGGATTAGTGAAATAGAAGATAGAATGGTAGAAATAAATGAATCAGTGAGGGAAAAAGAAAGACGAATTAAAAGAAATGAGGACAACCTCAGAGACCTCCAAGACAATATGAAACGCTCCAACATTCGAATTATAGGAGTCCCAGAAGAAGACAAAAAGAAAGACCATGAGAAAATACTTGAGGAGATAATAGTTGAAAACTTCCCTAAAATGGGGAAGGAAATAATCACCCAAGTCCAAGAAACCCAGAGAGTGCCAAACAGGATAAACCCAAGGCAAAACACCCCAAGACATATTTTAATCAAACTAACAAAGACCAAACATAAAGAACAATTACTAAAAGCAGCAAGGGAAAAACAACAAATAACACACAAGGGGATCCCCATAAGAATAACTGCAGATCTTTCAATAGAAACTCTTCAGGCCAGGAGGGAATGGCAAGACATACTTAAAGTGATGAAAGATAATAACCTTCAGCCAAGACTACTGTACTCAGCAAGGATCTCATTCAAATATGAAGGAGAAATCAAAAGCTTTACAGACAAGCAAAAGCTGAGAGAATTCAGCACCACCAAACCAGCTCTCCAACAAATACTAAAGGATAGACTTTAGAAAGGAAACACAAAAAGGACGTATAAACCCGAACCCAAAACAATAAAGTAAATGGCAACAGAAGCATACTTATCAATAATTACCTTAAATGTGAATGGGTTGAAAGCCCCAACCAAAAGGCAAAGACTGGCTGAATGGATACAAAAACAAGATCCCTATATATGCTGCCTACAAGAGACCCACCTCAAAACAGCGGACACATACAGACTAAAAGTGAAGGGCTGGAAAAAGATATTCCATGCAAATAAAGACCAAAAGAAAGCAGGAGTAGCAATACTCATATCCGATAAAATAGACTTTAAAACAAAGGCTGTGAAAAGGGACAAAGAAGGCCACTACATAATGATTAAAGGATCAATCCAAGAAGAAGATATAACAATTATAAATATATATGCACCCAACATAGGAGCACCGCAATATGTAAGACAATTGCTAACAAGCATGAAAGGGGAAATTAATAATAACACAATAATAGTGGGAGACTTTAATACCCCACTCACACCTATGGACAGATAAACTAAGCAGAAAATTAACAAAGAAACGCAAACGTTAAACGATACAATTGACCAGTTAGACCTAATTGATATCTATAGGACATTTCACCCCAAAACAATGAATTTCACCTTTTACTCAAGTGCAAACGGAACCTTCTCCAGAATAGATCACATTCTGGGTCATAAATCTAACCTTGATAAATTCAAAAAAATCGAAAGTATTCCAAGCATTTTCTCTGACCATAATGCACTAACGTTAGATCTCAATTATAGGAGAAAAACTATTAAAAATTCCAACATTGGGAGGCTGAACAACACCCTTCTGAATAATCAACAAATCACAGAAGAAATCAAAAAGAAATCAAAATATGCATCGAAACGAATGAAAATGAAAACACAACAACACAGAACCTTTGGGACACTATAAAAGCAGTGCTAAGAGGAAAGTTCATAGCAATACAGGCATACCTCAAGAAACAAGAAAAAAGTCAAATAAATAACCTAACTCTACACCTAAAGCAACTAGAAAAGGAAGAAATAGAGAACCCCAGAGTTAGTAGAAGGAAAGAAATCCTAAAAATTAGGGCAGAAATAAATGCAAAAGAAACAAAAGAGACCATAGCAAAAATCAACAAAGCAAAAAGCTGGTTCTTTGAAAGGATAAATAAAATTGACAAACCATTAGCCAGACTCATCAAGAAACAAAGAAAAAAATCAAATCAACAAAATTAGAAATGAAAATGGAGAGATCACGACAGACAACTCAAAAATACAAAGAATCATAAGAGACTACTATCAGCAATTATATGCCAATAAAATGGACAACTTGGAAGAAATGGACAAATTCTTAGAAAAGTACAACTTTCCAAAACTGAACCAGGAAGAAATAGAAAATCTTAGCAGACCCATCACAAGCACGGAAATTGAAACTGTAATCAGAAATCTTCCAGCAAACAAAAGCCCAGGTCCAGACGGCTTCACAGCTAGATTCTACCAAAAATTCCGAGAAGAGCTAACACCTATCTTACTGAAGCTATTCCAGAAAATTGTAGAGAAAGGTAAACTTCCAAACTCATTCTATGAGGCCACCATCACCCTAATACCAAAACCTGAAAAAGACACCACAAAAAAAGAAAACTACAGGCCAATATCACTGATGAACATAGATGCAAAAATCCTCAACAAAATCCTAGCAATCAGAATCCAGCAACACATTAAAAGATCATACACCATGACCAAGTGGGCTTTATCCCAGGGATGCAAGGACTCTTCAATATCCGCAAGTCAATCAATGTAATTCATCACATCAACAAACTGAGAAATAAAAATCATATGATTATCTCAATAGATGCAGAAAAAGCCTTTGACAAAATTCAGCATCCATTTATGATAAAAACTCTCCAGAAAGCAGGAATAGAAGGAACATACCTCAACATAATAAAAGCTATATATGACAAACCCACAGCTAACATTATCCTCAATGGCGAAAAATTGAAACCATTTCCCCTAAAGTCAGGAACAAGACAAGGGTGTCCACTTTCACCACTACTCTTCAACATCGTACTGGAAGTTTTGGCCACAGCAATCAGAGCAGAAAAGGAAATACAAGGAATCCAAATTGGAAAAGAAGAAGTAAAACTCTCACTGTTTGCAGATGACATGATCCTCTACATAGAAAATCCTAAAGACTCGACCAGAAAACTACTAGAGCTGATCAATGAATATAGTAAAGTTGCAGGATATAAAATCAACACTCAGAAATCCCTTGCATTCCTATACACTAACAATGAGAAAGTAGAAAAAGAAGGTAAGGAAACAATTCCATTCACCATTGCAACGAAAAGAATAAAATACTTAGGAATATTCCTACCTAAAGAAACTAAAGACCTATATATCGAAAACTATAAAACACTGATGAAAGAAATCAAGGAGGACACTGATAGATGGAGGAATATACCATGCTCATGGGTTGGAAGAATCAATATAGTGAAAATGAGTATACTACCCAAAGCAATCTACAGATTCAATGCAATTCCCATCAAGCTACCAGCAGTATTTTTCTCAGAACTAGATCAAATAATCTCAAGATTTGTATGGAAATACAAAAAAACCTCGAATAGCCAAAGCAATCTTGAGAAAGAAAAATGGAACTGGAGGAATCAACTTGCCTGACTTCAGGCTCTACTACAAAGCCACAGTCATTAAGACGGTATGGTACTGGCACAAAGACAGAAATATAGATCAATGGAACAAAATCGAAAGCCCTGAGATTAACCCACATACCTATGGACACCTTATCTTCGACAAAGGAGGCAAGAATATACAATGGAGTAAAGACAGTCTCTTTAACAGGTGGTGCTGGGAAAACTGGTCAACCACTTGTAAAAGAATGAAACTAGACCCCTCTCTAACACCATACACAAAAATAAACTCAAAATGGATTAAAGATCTAAATGTAAGACCAGAAACTATAAAACTCCTAGAGGAGAACATAGGCAAAACACTCTCCAACATAAATCACAGCAGGATCCTCTATGATCCAACTCCCAGTATACTGGAAATAAAAGCAAAGATAAACAAATGGGATCTAATTAAAATTAAAAGCTTCTGCACAACAAAGGAAACTATAAGCAAGGTGAAAAGACAGCCTTCTGAATGGGAGAAAACAATAGCAAATGAAACAACTGACAAACAACTAATCTCAAAGATATATAAGCAACTTATGCAGCTCAACTCCACAAAAATAAATGATCCAATCAAAAAATGGGCCAAAGAACTTGTGAGAGACTAGCTGCCAATAGAGACCACCAGTCGGAGTTCAGAGATAAACAGTTTATTGGCAATTTCGGATCCGGGCCCCCACCAAGCCAATTGAAGGTGGGGAGCCCCGAACACCCGCTTTGGGAGCCTTTTATCCTATTGTGCAGGGGAGGAGGGGGAGGCTACTCGGCAGAGCATGATTGGTGGGCAGGCAGGTAAGGTTTATGTAACTATTGGTGACAATTTGCAGTTAGCGTCAAGTCCCTGTTTCCTAGAGCTAGATCCTGTTTCTTAGGTTGCAGAGCAAACGTTGCAGTGACACACCTGGTATCCATTGTTCCCTTTAAACTTTTGGGGCTTTCCGTCCCAGTAAAGCTGACCTAGTATTCAACTCCCTGGGAAACATCTTACTTCCTTCGTCATTTTCTTCCTCCTTGAGAATTCCAGACTCCTCCCTCCTTGGGGACCCCTAGACTTCTTATCAACCTGCCTAGGAAATGACTCTCTTTCAGAACTAAATAGGCATTTCTCCAAATAAGACATACGGATGGCTAACAAACACATGAAAAGATGTTCAACATCACTCATTATCAGAGAAATGCAAATCAAGACCACAATGAGGTACCATTTCACACCAGTCAGAATGGCTGCGATCCAAAAGTCTACAAGCAATAAATGCTGGAGAGGGTGTGGAGAAAAGGGAACCCTCTTACACTGCTGGTGGGAATGCAAACTAGTACAGCCATTATGGAAAACAGTGTGGAGATTCCTTAAAAAATTGCAAATAGAACTGCCTTATGACCCAGCAATCCCACTGCTGGGCATACACACCGAGGAAACCAGAAGTGAAAGAGACACATGTACCCCAATGTTCATTGCAGCGCTGTTTATAATAGCCAGGACATGGAAGCAACCTAGATGTCCATCAGCAGATGAATGGATAAGAAAGCTGTGGTACATATACACTATGGAATACTACTCAGCCCTTAAAAAGAATAAATTTGACTCAGTTCTAATGAGATGGATGAAATTGGAACCGATTATACAGAGTGAAGTAAGCCAGAAAGAAAAACACCAATACAGTATACTGACACATATATATGGAATTTAGAAGACAGTAATGATGACCCTATATGTGAGACAACAAAGAGACACAGAGGTATAGAGTGGACTTTTGGACTCTGAGGGAGAGGGAAAGGGTGGGATGGTTTGGGAGAATGGCAATGAAACATGTATATTTTCCTGTAAGAAATGAAGCGCCAATCTATGTTCAATGTAGGATGCAGGATGCATGGGGCTGATGCACAGGATGATTCAAGTAGAGGATGTGGGGTGGGAGGTGGGAGGGGGCTTCGGCATTGGGAGATTGTGTTCACCTATGGCTGATTCTTGTCAATGTATGGCAAAACAAATACAGTATTGTAATTAAATAAATAAATAAATTTAAAGTATTAAAATAAATAAATAAATTCCCTACCACAGTCATGTCAAATTAGAATTCTGGGAGTAGGAACCAGAAATCTACACTTTAACAAAGTTCCCAGATTATTATTAATGGTCAGATTTAGAAAATAAAAATGCAGGAAGCCCAGGTAAATTTGAAGTTCCAATTAATAACAAATCACTTTTCTTACAACTACATCCCCAATACTGCATACAACATATACTGAAAACTGTTTGTTATTTATCTGAAATCTGAATTTTGTTTGGTAGAGTATATACCTAATTCCAATATACTCTAAAATTAGATGACTCATCCTTTAGAGAAATGTGGGTTCTGAGAACTCTTTCCAAGAGCTTATGTCAGGGATATTGCAAAAGAACCCAGTTATGAAACAGGGGTATGAAGCAGGGGATTGGTCAAAGAGAAAAAACAGAGTGCCTGATGCACTAGCACTGGGGCAGAAGCAGGGTCAGTCAGGAAGACAAAGGCAAGTGACTTCAGTCATTCAACTGAAACTCTAGATTAGCCCCACATTTTAGGGTTTTCCTAGAGCAATGGTTCTCACTTGTAGAAAGTCAGGGGTGAATGACTTTCCAAAGCATCTGAATTTATCTCCAATACCACTTCCTTGCCCCTTTAGCGGAGGGAAAAGTCTTTTCCTCTACTCTTTTAGATTCTGTACCTGGGGCCTGCAAATTGTGAAGTGATAAGACAAAGGTCAAAGAGTTGGGCTTCCAGGCATGGGAAATTTGGGGAAGGTATATACTGGGTTGGCCAAACATTTTTTTTTCAGATTTTTAAACTCCCAAATGAACTTTTTGACTAATCCAGTACATGGAAGATGCTCCTCTGTCCATGGAATTCTCCAGGCAAGAATACTGGAGTAGATAGCCATTCCCTTCTCAAGGGAATCTTCCCGACCCAGTGACTGAACCCAGGTCTCCCATATCATAGGCAGATTCTTTATGATCTGAGCCACCAGGGAAGCCTGGGAGACACTAATGGAATACAAAGGATTATTTAGCAATTTCTTTGTTAAAGTCTCTGGTGATGAGGTTTGTTCTACTAGTATGGAAGAGGGAGGAGGAACCCCCTTCATAAAGGGAAATTGATGTCCTTCTTTTAGGCAGGTGGGGGAGGGTAAAGAACTCTTCCTGTGTTTGCTGCTTCTCAACTGCCTTCAGCTCAAAATAATTCTTATACAAAGTGGCATATTTCAGGGTGTCCTACTCTAGCCCCCTTCACCCTCATAATGGGAACTATTATGACAGAATTTCACACTGCAAATAGAACAGAAAGATAGGCCATTATAAAATGTCCCTACTATTTCTTGTCTGTACCCTGATTCAGCAGATAATAGGTTTCTTCACTACAACCTAACCAGCCCCTTTCCACTCCTCTCCTACAGGCTCTTCCGTCCATTTGCATCAATGGTAAGCAACTCTATAAAACCCTGTACCACTGTGGCCGATTCCTTTCACTGTGGCTATTGCCAAGGCCTCAGTAGGCACTAATGTGCAATGATGCTTCCCACTCTGAGGAGACTGGGTGAAGAGCTGGGTCATTTTTCCTGATAGGAACATATTCTGAAAATTCACCTACTGCCATCGTGGCAATGGTGGGCTGTGTTTACAGGTCTTGTTTTCCAGAGCCACACAGCAGTCTTTGCTCTGCTCGGGGCTGTTATCAGCCCAGCACAGCCGGACTCTACCTCCTGCCTACTGTCTTATCACACTTTCATTCTGACCAAAGGTCAGAAACTACTTATTCTGATGAGACTAGTTCCCTCAGTTCTGCAAGGATGAAAGGGACACCTTTGCATAGGAAGGCCTGGCTGAACGCTGCTGTCAATGCCTCACTTCGTTTGCTAATTCCTCCCACTAGTCCCATGCGCAGTGTCAAAGGGATGCTTCCTGACCAAGAAGAACAACTTTGTCTTTGCTTCCTCCCTCCTCCCCCGCTCCCAGAACCAGCAAAACCCTTTGAAGGAGAATCAACCAGAGTATTCAGCTTCAGTTTATTATGAAATGACATTTCAGCCATTCCAAAGATGAATTGACTGCTGGTAGGGGACAATGGAAACCACACAATAGCCATTCAGGAAAACACACACACACACACACACACACACACACACACACACACACACACACTATATATTTCAAAACATGTGGCAGAATTGAGGTCTACAAAATGCATAGGTGGAAACAAATAACATATGCCCAGCTGAGGAAGTCAGAACTCACATTCCTCATAGTAAAGTGCTTTAGCATTTCCAATCAGTTCAGTTCAGTCACTCACTCATGTCTGACTCCTTGCAACCCCATGAATCGCAGCATGTCAGGCCTCCCCTGTCCATCACTAACTCCCAGAGTTCACTCTAACTCACGTCCATTGAGTCAGTGATGCCATCCAGCCATCTCATCCTCTGTCATCCCCATCTGCTCCTGCCCCCATTCCATCCTAGCATCAGAGTCTTTTCCAATGAGTCAACTCTTTGCATGAGGTGGCCAAA
The DNA here is from genome assembly GCA_917880005.1 of Nanger dama. Lineage (NCBI taxonomy): Eukaryota > Metazoa > Chordata > Mammalia > Artiodactyla > Bovidae > Nanger > Nanger dama. The sequence continues at coordinate 1,874,193 of CAKJTW010000089.1, forward strand.
GTACTGGACTTTCAGCTTCAGCATCAGTCCTTCCCATGAACACCCAGGACTGATCTCCTTTAGCATGGACTGGATGGATCTCCTTGCAGTCCAAGGGACTCTCAAGAGTCTTCTCCAACACCACAGTTCAAAAGCATCAATTTGTCAGTGCTCAGGCTTCACAGTCCAACTGTCACATCCATATATGACCACTACAAAAACCATAGGCTCGACTAGACGGGCCTTAGTCAGCAAAGTAGTGTCTCTGCTTTTGAATATACTATCTAGGTTGCTCATAACTTTCCTTCCAAGGAGTAAGTGTCTTCTAATTTCATGGCTGCAGTCACCATCTGCAGTGATTTTGGAGCCCAGTAAAATAAAGTCTGACACTGTTTCCACTGTTTCCCCATCTATTTCCCATGAAGTGATGGGACCGGATGCCATGATCTTCATTTTCTGAATGTTGAGCTTTAAGCCAATTTTTTCACTCTCCTCTTTCACTTTCATCAAGAGGCTTTTAATTCCTCTTTACTTTCTGCCATAAGGGTGGTGTAATCTGCATATCTGAGGTTATTGATATTTTTGCCTGCAGTCTTGATTCGTGCTTGTGCTTCTTCCAGCCCAGCGTTTCTCATGATGTACTCTACATATAAGTTAAATAAGCAGGGTGACAATACACACCCTTGACATACCCCTTTCCCTATTTGGAACCAGTCTGTTGTTCCATGTCCAGTTCTAACTGTTGCTTCCTGACCTGCATACAGGTTTTCCAAGAGGCATGTCAGGGTGGTCTGGTATTCTCATCTCTTTCAGAATTTTCTGCAGTTTATTGTAATGCACACAGTCAAAAAATGTGGTCCACTGGAGAAGGGAATGGCAAACCACTTGAGTATTCTTACCTCGAGAACCCCATGAACAGTATGAAAAGGCATAATGATAGGATACTGAAAGAGTAACTCCCTAGGTCAGTAGGTGCCCAATATGCTACTGGAGATCAGTGGAGAAATAACTCCAGAAAGAATGAAGGGATGGAGCCAAAGCAAAACAATACCCAGTTGTGGATGTGCCTGTTGATAGAAACAAGGTCTGATGCTGTAAAGAGCAATATTGCATAGGAACCTGGAATGTCATGTCCATGAATCAAGGCAAATTGGAAGTGGTCAAACAGGAGATGGCAAGAGTAAACATCGACATTCTAAGAATCAGCGAACTAAAATGGACTGGAATGGGTGAATTTAATGCAGATGACCATTATATTTCCTACTGCAGGCAGGAATCCCTTAGAAAAAATGGAGGTGCCATCATGGTTAACAAAAAGAGTCCGAAATGCAGTGCTAGGATACAATCTCAAAAATGACAGAATGATCTCTGTTCGTTTCCAAGGCAAACCATTCAGTATCACAGTTATCCAAGTCTATGCCCCAACCAGTAATGCTGAAGAAGCTGAAGCTGAATGGGTCTATGAAGACCTACAAGACGCTTTAGAACTAAAAGCCAAAAAAGATGACCTTTTCACTATAGGGGACTGGAATGCTAAAGTAGGAAGTCAAGAAACACCTTGAGTAACAGGTAAATTTGGCCTTGGAATACAGAATGAATCAGGGCAAAGACTAATAGAGTTCTACCAAGAGAATGCACTGGTCATAGCAAATACCCTCTTCCAATAACACAAGAGAAGACTCTACACATGGACATCACCAGATGGTCAACACTAAAATCAGACTGATTATATTCTATGCAGCCAAAGATGGAGAAGCTCTATACAGTCAAAAAAACAAGACCAGGAGCTGACTGTGGTTCAGATCATGAACTCCTCATTTCCAAATTCAGACTTAAACTAAAGAAAGTGGAGAAAACCACTAGACCATTCAGGTATGACCTAAATCAAATCCCTTATGATTATACAGTGGAAGTGAGAAATAGATTAAAGGGCCTAGATCTGATAGATAGAGTGCCGGATGAACTATGGACGGAGGTTCGTGATATTGTACAGGAGACAGGGATCAAGACCATCCTCATGGAAAAGAAATGCAAAAAAGCAAAATGGCTGTCTGGGGAGGCCTTACATATAGCTGTGAAAAGAAGAGAAGCAAAAAGCAAAGGAGAAAAGGAAAGATATAAGCATCTGAATGCAGAGTTCCAGAGAATAGCAAGAAGAGATAAGAAAGCCTTTTTCAGTGATCAATGCAAAGAAATAGAGGAAAAGAACAGAATGGGAAAGACTAGAGATCTCTTCAAAAAATTAGAGATATCAAGGGAACATTTCATGCAAAGATGGGCTCGATAAAAGACAGAAATGGTCTGGACCTAACAGAAGCAGAAGATATTAAGAAGGGATGGCAAGAATACACAGAGAAACTGTACAAAAAAGATCTTCACGACCAAGATAATCACGATGATATGGTCACTCACTTAGAGCCAGACATCCTGGAATGTGAAGTCAAGTGGGCCTTAGAAAGCATCACTATGAAAGGGCCTAGATCTGATAGATAGACTAGCTTCATCACTATGAAAGCTAGTGGAGCTGATGGAATACCAGTTGAGCTATTTCAAATCCTGAAAGATGATGCTGTGAAAGTGCTGCACTCAATATGCCAGCAAATTTGGAAAACTCAGCAGTGGCCACAAGACTGGAAAAGGTCAGTTTTCATTCCAATCCCAAAGAAAGGCAACGTCAAAAATGCTCAAACTCCCACATAATTGCACTCATCTCACATGCTAGTAAAGTAATGCTCAAAATTCTCCAAGCCAGGCTTCAGTAATACGTGAACCGTGAACTTCCAGATGTTCAAGCTTGTTTTAGAAAAGGCAGAGGAACCAGAGATCCAATTGCCAACATCTGCTGGATCATGGAAAAAGCAAGAGAGTTCCAGAAAAACATCTATTTCTGCTTTATTGGCTATGCCAAAGCATTTCCAATAGCACTGGCCAGTTTGTCTTCACTGAGACTCATTGTTGTCATCATATTCTTCTGGACTAAAAGCTCCCAGAGGCTAGTCACCATGTCTTATTAATTTCTGTTATTTATTTGTAGCACATAGCACAAAGCTTGGTTTACAGTAGAATATAGAAAGATGGGCAACAGAAGAGGGATGCAGGAGAACTTTCAAACTGGGAACAAGTATCAGCAGTTGATGGTTTCCTGGGGGCTCAGATGGCAAAGAATCTACCTGCAATGCAAAAGACCCAGGTTCAATTCCTGATCTGAGGATGATCACCTGGAGAAGGCAATGGCTACTCACTCCAGCTTTCTTGTCTGGAGAATTCCATGGACAGAGGAGCCTGGTGGGCTACAGTCCATGGGGTCACCATCATCAGTTAAGCTGAAACCAGACAAAAGCAGTTGTACAGTAGAACAAATGGAAACAAAAAGTACTAAAATGGGCAAACTACAGCCTTGCCCAGCATATGAGTTGAAAATTGTCTTGCCCCACTCAGTAAGAATCACAAGAAAACCCAAACCACTCCTGTGGCCTACCAATGAGATTTTTTTTTTTTTAATGGGAAGACATTCATGAAGATAATGAAAAGGAAGATATCATCTCACCCCTTGCTTGGTTCTGCATATGCTTTCATGCTATTTTCCCCTCTTACTTCCCACTGTCTATGAAATTCTATCCATATTGTAAGGTCCCATTCCACATATCTCCACAAAATTGTTGAAATTCATGTCATGTGCCTGGTCTCAATCCAAATGAGACCTACTTTGGGGGTAACCACAGATATCAGCTCTCTTATGGCAATCACCAAGTCTTATGTTTCCCTTCTGGATCCTCTCAGTACTTAGAATAATGCTGGGCCCATGATAGACACTTAATAAATATTCATTGATTGCCTGCTTTATGGTGAATAGAAAACAAATCCTGCAGAAAACTGGAGACGGTCCCTCTCCTGTAGAAACAGATTTCATTTGGCTTCATCAAATACAAAGCTAGGTCCATCTCATGCCAAATGGGCATGTTTCCCTTTGGAGATTGTGTTTCACTGCCTGGTGGAACAGCAAGTCTGTTATGATTAAGGAATAGAAAGTGTACCTACCTCTATTGCAGGAAATTGGAATAAATGACATAAAGCTCCTCAGTGAGATGACTGATGGTTTGTGTTTTCTCTTTAATCAAGAGAAAAGGATTAAAAGTTATGAAGGAACTTTAGATTCAATGTTTTTGGTTGCTAAGCAATAATAAGAGAAATCTGGTTTATTTTAAAGAACAGTCAGAGGCCACAGAAGGATGAAGTACTAAAAGGTGGAAAGTAAAGGGAGTAGGTCATTCTAAGAGAGCAATTGATCAAAAGTGGGGATAGAAAAAATCCTGCAAGGAAATTGGAGCCCAGAAAATAAAAGTTGTGAAGAGAAGGATCAGAAATCCTGCCAGATTTAAGAACCTAAGACATCTGGGGATGGGATGAGTTGAGCTGTTGTATTATTGACCTAAAAGGAAATTGCTGGTCAAGAAGAAACAGAAGTCTTAAGAGACAATGAATAGAACTACACTGAGTTGGGATGTTCCAGGAAGAGAACCCAAAGCCCAGAATTTTCTACATACCCAATACAGGACAGTTGTGGTAGGTAGCCTTGTAAGATTCCCCCACCCTCTCCAATGATAGCTACTTTCTGGTATTCATATTCTTGTGGAATCTCCTTCCCTTGTATATTTCACTCCTTTAGTTTGTGGACTGGATCTAGTCATCTGCTTCTAAGCAACAGAAAACAAGTTAAAAAAGAAATGTCACTTCTGAGATTAGGTCATAAAACACTGTGACTTCTATTGTGTTTACACACTCCATATCTCTTGCTCTCTTTCACTTGCTCACTTTGATGAAGCCAGCTTCCATACTGTGAGCTGGACTATGGAGAAGCCCATGTGGCAAGGAGGAGAGAGCATCTCCTGGTCAACAGCTAGTGAGGAACTGAGGCCTTTAGTCCAATAGTCCTTAAATAGCTGAATCCTAGGTAAGCCAGGATATACATCCTGTCTCAGCGGAACCTGGAGGTGACTTTGACCTTGGGCACAAGTCACCTTGTTTGCTGACTTGTACGATACTCTGAGCCAGAGAACCAAACTAAATTATCCATAGATTCCTGACCCACAGATAGCTTGGAGTAATAAATGTGTGACAATGTAAGCTGCTAACATTTGAGGGACATTTGTTATGCAGCAATGAATAGCTAATATAACAGGGAAAGCAGCTTTTGAGTTCATGCATCAAAAGGCAAAAGATGAAGTGGGCTCTATAACATTTTGAGAATATATGTGGCAGCAAACATTAGATAGATGGAGACAAAATGGAAACAGTGGTAGATTTTATTTTCTTGGGCTCCAAAATCAATGCACATGGTGATTGCAGCCATGGAATTGAAAGATGTTTGCTCCTTGGAAGAAAAGCTATTACCAACCGAGAGAGCATATTAAAATGCAGAGACATTATTTATTTGCTGACAAAGGTCTGTTTAGTCAAAGCTATGGTTTTTCCAGTAGTCATATATGGATGTTAGAGTTGGACCATAAAGAAGGCTGAGCACCAAAGAATTGATGCTTTTGAACTGTGGTGCTGAAGAAGAGTCTTGAGAGTCCCTTGGACTTCAAGGAGATCAAACCAGTCAATCCTAAAGGAAATCAGTCCTGAATACTCATTGGAAAGACTGGTACTGAACCTGAAGCTCCAATACTTTGGCCACTTGATGAAAAAGCTAACTCATCAGAAAAGACCCTGATGCTGGGAAAGATTGATGGCTGGAGGAGAAAGGGGGCAACAGATGATAAGATGGTTGGATGGCATCACTGACTCAATGGACATGAATTTGAGCAAACTCTAGGAGATGGTGAAGGACAGGGAAGCCTGGTGTGCTGCAGTTCATGGAGTCACAGAGTTGGACACGGCTGGGTGACTCATCAGCAACAACAAATATTAAGTCACTGTAATGATTATTACAAGGGAGCAGGAGAAGGAACTATTTGAGAAATAATATCCTAGAAAAGTTCCCCTGTCCTACTGTTACCAGTGACACATAATGGAAGTAGAATCAAGGACTCAGAAAAGGAAGTTTCAACTAAGAGCCAGAGTTCAGAAGCTCAAAGAATTGACACCCTGGGTCACTCTCATGGTCTAGTCAGCCCAGGCATCTATCTTTATCAGAGGCCTAAGTCAACTGTAAGGTGTAAGGGGGACTATTAACCTGAGCAGGATGGTGAGAGGAAGTAAGAGTCACCTACAAATAGCCACTGAAACTGCTTCATTGTTTTCTGGGACAGAGGTTGTGGAGTGACATGAGGCAGGATGAAAGTCAGAGCTAAGACATCACCCATGTGCTTCCATTACCAGTGCTCCAGCTATCCTCAGTTCTGAGCTATCAAAATAGGGGGAGGGTAGGTGAGATGCATTGACAGAGTAGCATTGACATATACACACTACCATGTAGAAAACAGCTAGTGGGATGTTGCTATACAGCACAGGGAGCTCAGCCTGTTGCTCTATGATGATCCAGAAAGATGAGATGCAGAAGTGGGAAGGAGGCTCAAGAGGGAAGGGATATATGTATACATATTCATTCACATTGTTGTACAGCAAAAATATAGCATTATAAAGCAATTAGACTTCAATTTAAAAAATAGGGGGATAGTGAAAGGGATTTTCAAAACTCAAGCTTGAAATGATGCATTTCTTCACCCTTGTTTCTGACTTCCAGTCTTTCTGGAGTAATGATGGCTTTGTGCTCTATGCACATCATCACAGACCCTGATACAATGCTAGTGTTCTCTTGATCCTACCTCTCACCTTAGTTGCCTTGCCCCACTGTCATGTGTGTTCTGCCACAATATTTGGAAATAATTATCCCATGTATTTGGTTATTTGATCCTCATAACAACCCTCTGAGGTGATTAAGATAGGCATTGTTATTCCTACTGTATGGATGAAGAAAGTTATACCCAGGGAAGTGAACCAGCTGGTATAAAGACACAAAACTAGTTATTGGCAGAGCTGGTAGAGAAACCAGGTCTTTGGACTCCCAGTCCACTACCTTAAAAAAAAAAAACGCATTCAGAAATAACTTGAAAAGTGTTACAAAAATGTCAATGTTCGTTCCTGTACAGCTGTACTAACCCTTTCAATAATGAAAGGTTTGTTTTCACTCACTGACCCACAGAATGGCAGAAATGGTTACAAGTATAAAGTACAAAGAAGCCCTAAATGCAGCTTTGGTATTGCATTGGATGACTTCCAGAAGTTTCTTCATTGATGTCTCTCAGTCTTTTAAAACATTTTTCAAATGGTGATCTCTAATATATCATAAGGTGTTCCTCCAAGAAAAGATGTCATGCTTATATAAAAGTATGATGGGTTTAACAAAGATAAATGGGTTTCATAACTATAGAACTTCTCTTAACCTTTAGTAAGATTATATACAAAGTGAATATGCAAGATAAGATTTAAAATATGCAGCCATACCAAATTTATTTTATGATGGAATCTGTCTTTCTCAGAGCACTAGTGTACATCAGAGTATCGTTGGGGAACTTTTGGTCTTTGAACTAAATAAAATGTGCTCTATAGACTTATTATATTAATAGATATGTCTTCAATCTTGGAAACTGAAGCAAAGGAAAAAAAGATTGTACCGAACATATATAGAATTTGTCAAAGCTGTGGTGTGCAAAGACTGGTGGAAGGAATTGCCCATTGCAACTGTGTGGGAAATGCATGTTTTCCTTCCAATAGCAAGGAAAAGACCTTCCTAACTACTGGTGAAATGGAGAGGAATGAAGTTTGGAAAAATGAGCCAAACACTTAAACTCTCCAACAGGCTGGCACCTAACTACCCTAGCATGCATTCTCAACCCTGTGTGATGCCCCTAAACAACTATAGACTATGCTCCATCATTCAGCCAAATATCCCAGGAAGCTCTAGAACACAGCTACAGTTCTGGACTTGGTGTGTTTTGAAAGACATAAGCATAAATAAGAGACCAGTGTTAGGCCAGGGAATATAGCCTTAAAACCCTAGAATTTTACAACTGATTTGGTCATATGGAAGAGACCATTACATGCATATGCTATCTTGGTGACTTCTGAAGGGCTTCTGTGTATTTTCTAGGACTTCCAATCTTAATATGAGATTGGAAACAAACAATAATACAGTGTTTTTCAATGCAGCCAACTTCAGTCTTGCTCTTACTCTCCTCTATTTTGAAAAGATTATAATTCCTAAGAACAATTGCCCCATTGCTTTTCTTTGCTTGAAAGTAATGCTGGTTTAAAGTACAATACAAAATTCCAGAATATTAAAGACAAAGGCCTTGCAAAACATCGAGCTTCCTTATGACTCAATTTAATTTCAGTAAAAATTGTTTTTAAAACAAAAGGGTAAGAGTGTTTGCACTTCAAGGGGGGATTTTCTGAATTGTGTTCTGCATTTAAGGGACAAAGTTGTTCCACATAAAAATGACATGTGACACTCAGATGCCTGCCCATCAGCCAAAGCAGTAATTAAGTGGCTACATCTAAATCACCTGAAGGTGTTGTTTAAAAATATATATTTCCCCATCTCCCTACTCCTTGGTAGATGTATTAAATCAGAATTTCTAGAGATAGACTTCAAGAAGCTAACATTTTAAGAAGTTATTGAAGTGATTCTGATGCATAGCCAGGGTTAAGAACCATTAGATTCAATGATCTATTCATACCAGATCTTACAGATCTAACATATACAGGTACCTTTATTTTAAAAAGGCATAGACATAGATCCACTACATATTATGTGCCAGGAATGCTCTTAGACTTCAGCTTTTCTTAACCAACATTCCTTATCCGAACCACAGATCACAAAAAGAAGATTTGCGGGTTTCTTTATTCAGTTCTCCCAATGATGGTACATAACAAACACTTTTATAGAGGCATAGAAGTTAATGGATTATTGGACTTCCCTGGTGGCACCATGGATAGGAATCCATCTGCCAATGCAGGGGACACAGCATTCCTGGCACATAATATGTAGTGGATCCAAGCCTATGCCTCTTTAAAATAAAGGTACCTGTATATGCTAGACCTGTAAGAGATCTGGTATGAATAGATCATTGAATCTAATGGTTCTTAACCCTGGCTATGCGTCAGAATCACTTGAAGAACTTCTTAAAATGTTAGCTTCTTGAAGTCTATCTCTAGAAATTCTGATTTAATACATCTACTGAGGAGTGGGGAGGTGAGGAAATATATATTTTTAAACAATACCTTCAGCTGATCCAGGAGGATCCTACATGCTATGGAGCAACTAAGCCCCACAACTGCTGAGCCTGCGCTCTAGAGCCCAGGAGCCACAGCTACTGAGGCCACACACTGCAGCTACTGAAGCCACATGCACTAGAGCCCATGCTCTTCAACAAGAGAAGCCACTACAATGAGAAGACTGCACTCGCTGTAACTATAGGAAACTTGGACACAGCAAAGAAGACTCAGTGCAACCAATAAATAAAAATTAAAATAAAATAAAATTATATTAAAAAAAGAAGTTAATAGATTACATACTCAACCATTACCTTGGGGCATTAGTGCTTAGTTGTCTGAGGGTTACTAAAGCCCAGTAGTAGAGACACTATTTATGAAGAACAGATGAAGTATCTGAAATATAATATATTTATACTCTAGATGGTTCAGCTACAAGATGATGCCTCCAGCCTCCAAGCTCCCTGAATGATTGTGTAATGTGACATATACTTCTTTGTCTTTTCCCAAACCTACATCAGAAACATAGAGTGATGAATAAACAGGTCACTGTTGACAGTTGGTGTTAATTTGCCACCACAGTGCAACTGAATGCAGAGTTCCAGAAAATAGCAAGGAGAGATAAGAAAGCCTTCTTAAGTGAACAATGCAAAGAAATGGAGGAAAACAATAGAATGGGAAAGACTAGCGATCTCTTTAAGAAAATTTGAGTTACCAAAAGAATACTTCATACAAAGATAGGCACAATAAAGGACAAAAATAGCAAGGATCTAACAGAAGCAGAAGAAATTAAGAAACGGTGGCAGAAATACACAGAACTGTACAAAAAGCTCTTAATGACCCAGTTAACACAGTGATATGGTCACTCACCTAGAGACAGAAATCCTGCAGTGTGAAGTTAAGTAGGCCTTAAGAAGCATCACTACAAACAAAGCTAGTGGAAGTAATGGAATTCCAGTTGAGCTATTTTAAATCCTAAAAAGATGATGCTGTTAAAGTGCTGTACTCCTTGTGCCAACAAATTTGGAAAACTCAGCAGTGGCCACAGGACTGGAAAAGGTCACTTTTCATTCCAATCCCAAAGAAAAGCAATGCCAAAGAATGTTCAAATTACCACACAAATGCTCTCATTTCACATGCCAGTAAGATTTTGCTCAAAATCCTTCAAGCTAGGCTTCAGCAATATGTGAACTGAGAACTTCCAGGTGTGCAAGCTGGATTTAGAAAAGGCAGAGGAATCAGAGATCCGATTGCCAACATACACTGGGTCATAGAAAAAGCAAAGGAATTCCAAAAATACCAATTTCTGCTTCATTGACTATGAAAAGCCTTTGACTATGTGGATCACAACAAATTGTGTAAAATTCTTAAAGAGATGGGAATACCAGACCACTTTACCTGCCTCCTGAGAAACCTGTGTTCACGTCAAGAAGCAACAGTTAAAACCAGACATGGAACAATGGACTGGTTCCAAATTGGGAAAGGAATGTGTCAAGGCTATATATTGTCAAATTTCTTATTTACCTGGCTATATGAAGCACAAGCTGGAATCAAGATTGCAGGGGGAAATATTAACAACCTCAGATATGTAGATGATACCACTTTAATGGCAGAAAGTGAAGAGGAACTAAAGACCGTCTTGATGAAGGTAAAAGAGGAGAGTACAAAAGCTGGCTTAAAACTCAACATTAAGAAACTAAGATCAGGTCATCCAGTTCCATCATTTCATGGCAAATAGATGGGGAAATGGGTATACAGTGTCAGATTTCATTTTCTTGGGCTCCAAAATCAATGCAGACAGTGACTATAGCCACAAAATTAAAAGACGCTTGTTCCTTGGAAGAATAGCTATGTCAAACCTAGACAGTATTTTAAAAAGCAGAGACATCACTTTGCAGGCAAAGGTCCATATAGTCAAAGCCATGGCTTTTCAAGTAGTCATGTATGGATGTGAGAGTTGGATCATGGAAAAGGCTGAGCACCAAAGAATTGATGCTTTCAAACTGTGGTGCTGGAGAAGACTCTTGAGAGTCTCTTGGACTGTAAGGAGATCAAACCACTCAATCCCAAAGGAAATAAGTCCTGAATATTCATTAAAAGGATTGATACTGAAGATCTAATACTTTGGCCACCCAATGCAAAGAGATGACTCATTGGAAAAGACCCTGATGCTGGGGAAAATTGAGGGCAAGAGGAGAAGTGGTTAACTGAGGATGAGATGGTTGGATGGCATCATTAATTCCATATACATGAATCTGAGGAAACTCAGGAAGATAGTGATGGACACAGAAGCCAGGTGTGCTGCAGTTCATGGGGTCACAAAGAGTTGGACACAACTTAGCGGCTGAACAACAGCAACAACAGTGCAACGATCTATGCTAAGTAAAGCAATAATATTAACATATTTGAAGTTTGTTAAAACAAAAAACTACTGAAGGATTTTGACAGGATACTCAACAGAATAAACTACACATTTTTCAAAGAGCACTCTGACTGCAGGGTCAAGATTGGCTAGGAGGAGGGCAAGAGTCAATATAGACAGGTCAACTTGTTAATGAAATAATTATTGAATTCACGTGTTCAGTCAACAAGTAATTATTTAAAGACTCTTGTGTGATAGCCACTGTGCTAGGTGTTAGATATACAAAGATAAACAAGATAATTATAGGTGGTGTTAAATGCTGTGAAGAAAAGAGCCAGGGTGTTATGAAAGAGAAAAAGGATACATAGAAGCATGATGACAGAAATAGTATGCAAGCCACATACACAATTTTTTAAAAAGCATTTTGGTTGCTGTGGGCAGAATGACAAAGGCTGTAGTGGGACAAGGCTAACAACTGAATTCATTAAGATTAGGTAATCCAGGCACACAGACTAGAAGAGGACGTGTCAAGTACTAGCCACAGCCTGACCTCTGCATTTGGAGTCAAAGATTCAAGCCAATGTGAAGACCTTATTAGTGAAGAATGGTCCTTGGAGCCCTATGCAGAGATACCTCAGGGAAATGGGAGCAGGTGATAAAGTTGATCAACACAATTGTCAAAACTCTTTGAACTGACACTTAAGGATTGTGGGTTTTATCATGTATACATTATACCTCGATAAGTTAAAACAAATACATTCAAATGATTTATCTCAACCCATACTACCTTCCTGAGGAACAAGATGTGAGCATAACCATGTTCTACTGAAATTGCAATGGAAAAATTTCACTTGGGCAAGACCCAAGTTCGCTAAAGAGAACCAGAGATCAAATTTCCAACATTCATTTGATCATAGAACAAGCAAGAGAATTCCAGAAAAACATCTACTTTTGCTTCATTGACTATGCTAAAGCCTTTGAATATGTAGATCACCACAAACTGGGGAACACTCTTAAAGAGATGGGAATACCAGACCACCTTACCTGCCTCCTGGGAAATCTGTGTGCAGGTCAAGAAGCAACAGTGAGAACCGGACATGGAAGAACAGACTGGTTCCAATTTAGGAAAGGAATACTTAAAAGCTATATATTGTCACCCTGCTTATTTAACTTATATGCAGAGTACATCATGTGAAACGTATGAAATGATTATATCACATCTGATTGTTTACATGTTCACTAGAGTATTTGCAACCAAAACCTGTGTAGTTCAGGCTTTGAATTATTAAAGTTTCTTTTTTTTTTTTTCAGACATCCAGATGGCTCCTACCTTTCACCCAGCCCCATCCCTCTTCTCCTAGAGTCATAGTTTCTTCTTCCCATCATCCCCCTTTTGAGACTTATTTTCCAGGGGAAAACAACATTTGTGGCATGAAGAAGGAAACCTTCAATCAGAAAATTTTCAAGGCTGGACTCCAGGTTCAACAAGTCTCCCGACAAAATTCACGACGCTGAGAGTCAGAGTCAGTCCTGGTGGACTGTGAGGAAGGGCTGAAGCACCGGCACACCTGAGGCATGAGCTGCATATTAACAGCGATGCTGAACCCCAAGTTATGCAGAAAATCAGTGGCGCCCACTAGCTATACTATCCTATCTCTTTTTCCAGAGTGAAAGAACATTTTGTGGAGTATTGAATATGGAGATTTCCTTAGTGTCCTCCACTGCTTCTCCCTTTTTCTCAACATTTATGCATTGCTATTTATTTCCTCAGGTTTTCATCTCATGCTACATAATCTTCTTGGGTGATCTCATCACACCAACAGCTTTAACTATAACACGTAGGCTAAAGACTCCTATATCTTTATCCCTAGTTCAGATGCATTTCCTCAGATTGAGACTCAAATATCTAAATGCTTAGTGGGTGGCACACCTAGTTACCCTATGAAAACATCAAAATCTGTAATTGAACTGTTAACATTCTCTATCTCTTGCCTCAGATCTATTTTTTCTTTATAATAATTTATCTATATATTAGTAACAATATCCAGTCACCCAAGCTAGAAACCTAGAATTCATTCAACCTCAGTTTTTTTCCTTCTCACCATCCCCCACAACTACTCCAATCATTCACTTTAGAACATCAATTATATGTTCTAAGAATCTTGTTTATCTTTCACTTATACTCATTCTTAATATTTTTCCTCAGTTTAGGACATTAGCATCTTTCATCTGCTACAATCATCTCCAGAGGTATGCCTGTAGTCCACTATCCACAATACTATCTCAATGATCTGTCTAAATATTTGTTCAGTAGTTTTCTTTCTCATTATACTGTGAGTTCTCCAAAGGCAGAGACTATCATTATGGTATCTTGTGTAGTGTTTGGCACAGAATAGGCCAGACAGATGGATAAATGAATGAATGAACTACAGAGGAGTCCAACATCATTCTTGGAAAATGACAGAGGTACAATGGTGAATAAAACAGAACTGGACTCCTTTCTTTCCTCACAGAGCTAAATCACCACTGTATTTGGTCATTTTCCTCATCTTATCCTTGCACCTTTTCCCTATTCCTATTGTCACTGTACTTTGACTTTTGACATATCACATTGCAATAATGTATTCAAGAAACCATTTCTCTGAAGTACATTTATAAGTGTAGCATGTCTATCCATCTCCACATTCCTAGCACCTATCCCAGTGCTTGGCATATAATGAGTGATCAATTTATGTGAAATGAATGAATGAAATAATATAGCTCAGCTGCAGCCTTTGTGTGGCTGGGTAGGACCACGTCCATTTCTTTTGCAGTCACCACTCCCCATCTCCACAGAGACACTGCAAATCTTGGGAGAGCTCTATCTCTAGAGCTTTGGGTAGAGCTTTATCCCTTTGACTTCATCTGGGCCTTTTAGTAACCATCCATCCATGATTATATGCACTGCTGGAGAAATCCCTTAGACTTGAGCTTGGTAAGGAGGCCCATTTATGCTGGCAATTCTCCTGAAATATTACAATGTATTCTCCACATCTAGCTTGGTGGCTGCATGGTAAATGTGAGGATATGGCTAACAGTAGTTGCAGATCGACTGGTTGAGAGCATGCTTTCTTAAGCATACATCACAACAGGAACTTTTCAAGTAGAATCAAATAGGGTGTCATTTTTTATTTAGCTTCATTAACAACTTGACATCAACTTTTTTCTCCCAGTAGGTAAATGTTTCCTGCTGCTCATACAAATTCTCTCTGTTTTTTTCATATGAAGACCCATAGTAGGCACTCAATGAACATTTGATGATTAGAGGAAATGTTTGAAGGAATCTCTATGGCCATCTCCTCATTTACTGTATATTTTCTTCTCAGGAACATATAGGTGATAGAAAGGGCTAGAGAATGGACCTGCTTCTTCAATGAACTCCTTCTTACAGCCTTTCTTTCTCCCTCCCCACACACCCACATACCCCCAAACTCACAAACTGCAGATACATTTTTCAATTCCTAATTTGCGAGCACAGCTAACAGATCACAATTCAAGGGAAGGCCTTTGTAATTTAGAGGGACTCCTGAATTTTAAAACAAGAGCTTCATTTTAGAACTACCTATGTGTAAATGACAACAAGGAGAAATATATATGCATCTAATTTCCAGGTTAAGGGGAAATCCAGTCTTTTCCACCAAACAAGGATGAGAAAATACCCCTAGCCAGAGACACAAAAGAGAGTTAAAGCTACAATGATATAGAAGACAATATAAGTCAGGTTGTGCCTGAGAAACTATGAAATTCAGTTTCCTAATTCCACATAGGCATCAGTTAAAAGCCATGCTACCATGGCTGTTTTCAGGTGTCCTTACCAGAGCTGAACTTCCCTGAGCAGAGAGCAACTGTAGCTTTTCTGAATGATTTCTGGAATGTTACCTGCACTGAGTATTCTTTTTCTGAAGGACTCACATGAAGGAACGTATGCCACCCTGGTTACTCAAGCTCATGGGAATTTTCTCAGGCCTGCTTTCTCAAACACCCCTATCCTCACTAGTTTGTGTTCTGCCTTAAATGTTTCCCTTGGTATTTTTAAACTACCACAGTATTTCTTATCTGATTGTTTCACTGGCTACTTCTCAACACCAAAATGTCAATGATAATTTATCAAAGACTTTCATGATTAAAACCTTACCTTCACCCCAAGAGCAAAACACGATTTCCAAGAGACAAAGTATTGACTGAGGAGACTTTTGGAAGAGCCAAGAGCATGGAAACCATGATAGAGAAGAAGACTGAAAAGTAGCTTCTTTACAACCAATAGCCAAGGTAAATAACTGAAAGTGTTTCTTGCTTGAGGATTTACGATTAGAAATAAACACCCCTATTTCAAACCACACAGAGAAAAAAGTCCCAAACAACATTCACTCTGTTTTGCAATAAGCCTTTAAGAAACACTTATACATACCAAGCACTGAAAAAGGGGTTGTGAGTTACAGAAAAAAATAAGACATCATCTTGTTCTCAAGATGTTGGCAGACAAGTGGACATCCCATGGCCCCTAAGGCTTTACATTGCTTGGCTTGCCTCTCTCAACTCATTTTGGGCCAGTCTTGTCACTGTACACTGGCACTCCCATCTTCTTTATTCATTCAACACACCAAGCTTGTTTTTTCCTTAGTGCCTTTGCATTTTCCTTTCCCTTTGTCTAGAATGCCATTAACTCCAGTCTTTCTCTAGATGGCTCCTTTTCATTATTATCAATTCAGAAAGACCTTGAGCCTCCTACCTAATCTTCCCTTTATTCTTTTTCTCAGCATCCTGTTTTGTTTTCTTCAAGGAACTTATTACAACTGACAATTGTTTAATTTATTTTCTGCTTGTTTTCCCCACTACAATATAAATGCCACAGGGTTAGGCACTGAGTCTTTTCACCATCAAATCCCTAACAATGCCATGCCTGGCATACAATATTTGTGTGTGTTAGCTGCTCAGTCATGTCTGACTCTTTGTGACCCTATGGACTGTAGCCCTGCCAGGCTACCCTGTCCATGGAATTCTCCAGACAAGAATACTGGAGTGGGTTGCCATTTCCTTCTCCAGTGGATCTTGTGAACCCATGGATCAAACCCAGGTCTCCTGCATTTCAGGCAGATTCTTTACCAACTGAGCCACCAGGGAGGATCTGGCATACGACAGTTGCTCAAAAATATGTGCTGAATGAATGAGATGAGATGATAGTGCACACACACAAGTAACCACTATATAATGTAGTGTGAAACAAATACAGTGGGATAGAACTGTGGACGTTTGCCTCTCCAAGATCCATTTGCCCTTCTTCTGGCAATGGTACTGATATTCCCCTTCTCAACTTCAGCTCACATGTAGCCTTAAAGGGTAGAACATGTGATCGAGGTTGAAGCCAAGAAGTTCCTCATACTCCCCTGACCAAATTTATTGATTCAGTAGTTGGTACAATCAGAGCAAATCTCAGGACTTACTGGGAATGCTGAGACAAAGATTACTCTTTTCTTCCTTTGGCAGGGCAGGTGAGACTAGAGGTAAACAGCCATCTTGTAATCATGAGGGCAAGGAAGCACTGTGTAAGTTCACATCAGGGAGAGCCTATTATAAGTCATGAGCTTGAACTAGACCTTGAAAACAGGTATGCTTATATTTGTTACTCAATGATTTTTTTAACTTTTCAAATTGGAAAGAAACTTAGATACCTAGAAAGGTGAGTCTCAGAGAAGTGAATTGGCTTACATGGCAAGTTAATGGCAGAACTACAACCAATATCCAAACCTACTACCTGCTGGCCCAGAATTCTTTCCACTTTATAGGAAGGCTTTTTGATCTGCACTTTGGATTCTAGGTGGAGGCACACCTAGAATTTTTGCATAGATATACTATGCAAAATTTGGAAAAGTAAAAATATGCTCATAAAATAATAATCTGTCTATGTGTCTAGAGGAAAGGGTGTCAGCAGGGAGATAGTAAGAGATCAGGCAGGAGGTATAGAGAATGGGCTTGTGGACACAGTGGGGGAAAGAGAGGGTGAGGCGAATTGAAAAAGTAGAACTGACACATGTACACTATCATGCATAAAACACATAGCTAGTGGGAAGCTGCTGTATAACATAGAGAGCTCAGCTCAATGTTCTGTGTTGACCTAGATGGGTGGGAAAGGGTAGGAGGGAGGCTCAAGAGGGAGAGGAATATATGTATCAGTTCAGTTCAGTTCAGTTCAGTTGCTCAGTCATGTCTGACTCTTTGTGACCCTATGAATCGCAGCACACCAGGCTTCTCTGTCCATCACCAACTCCCGGAGTTCACTCAGACTCACGTCCATCGAGTCAGTGATGCCATCCAGCCATCTCATCCTCTGTTGTCCCATTCTCCTCCTGTCCCCAATCCCTCCCAGCATCAGAGTCTTTTCCAATGAGTCAACTCTTCGCATGAGGTGGCCAAAGTACTGGAGTTTCAGCTTTAGCATCATTCCTTCCAAAGAAATCCCAGGGCTGATGTTCAGAATGGACTAGTTGGATCTCCTTGCAGTACTTATGGCTAATTCACGTTGTTGCATAGCAGAAACCAACACAACATTGAAAGCAAATATAAAAAGATATTAGGCAGAAAATATCAGATGGGGTCAGATTTTAGAAGACACAGGGAAGCCATTCACAATCTTTGAGTAAAAGAGCATTATAATTTAAGTACCATGGAAGATAGGGACAGTTCAGGGAGAGACACCAGCTAAGTGGTTGTTTTACTAGTCTAGACTGCCACAATATGCCATAATATCTGCCATAATATGCCATAATATCTGCCATAATATGCCATAATATCTGCCATAATATGCAACAATATCTTCCCTGGTGGCTCAGTCAGTAAAGAGTCTGCCCACAATGTGGGAGACCCAGGTTCAATCCCTGGGTTGGGAAGATCCCCTGGAGAAGGAAATGGCAACCTGC
This sequence comes from Nanger dama, assembly GCA_917880005.1. Lineage (NCBI taxonomy): Eukaryota > Metazoa > Chordata > Mammalia > Artiodactyla > Bovidae > Nanger > Nanger dama. The sequence goes on from CAKJTW010000089.1 coordinate 1,892,703, forward strand.
TCCAGTACTCTTGCCTGGAGAATCCCATGGACAGAGGAGCCTGGGAGGCTACAGTCCACGGGGTCACAAAGAGTCAGACATGACTGAGTGACTAACACTTTCACTTTCAAGCTATTGTTATACTAGTCTGCACTGCCATAATATGGGATCAAATTAAGAGTCTTGAGTTCTTTTAAAAAAAAAGCAGAATAAGAGACAGATGTCTCTAGCTGACCTCAGATAGGTTAGAAACAGATATCACTGTCTAAAGAAATTCCAGTTATGTTCATTTCTGTGAATGAAGTCAGCAGCATAATAACCATTCACCATTAAATATGTATCAGATTAATTATGCTGTAAATTCTAGTTCAATTTAACCAATGAATTGCCTTCTGGATATGTTGCTCATTATGATGAAAAAAGGAGAGTGGAGAAACTTGGGCAGCCATTTGGCTTTTGACTTTATCATTTTTCACCTACTTCTGTTTGAGCATAGCTTTTTCTAATCCCCAAAGGGAGGTGAGCTTTTTTCTTTGTCCTTGATGGAAATTTTAAAGTAAACCCCATCAGGAAAGGACAAGGCCATCCCATAAGCCAAGAGCCTGAGCAAAGCTGTCCACCTGCTTATTCTGTTCCAGGAACCAAGGTTCTTCTTAGCTTCTTCACTGAGTACCCAACCCAAGATGTGCTCCAGGCCACTGTCTCTGGTTGCTCAGCTGGGGAGGCTGTCCAGACCAGTCCAAGTGGTTCTGCTTTGTACTATACTTAGCAATGTGTCAGAGGCAAAAAAAAAAAAAAAGTCTACAGTACTAGAGAGGAGGAAAAAAAAAAGCCCATGGAAAAATTGGAAATCATTTGAGTAATCAATCATCAGTTAAAGCTAAGCATTGAAGTTATTTATATGGGAATCTTTAGGTTGTAATAGCAACGTGTTTATTCATGGCTCAACTTTTTTCTAGGTCAGATATTTCAGAGAACACACACATATTCATGCATATACAATTTCTTGCTCTCCTTGAATAGGATGTCTGTACTGAAAGATGAAACAGACCATTTCAGAATGAAGGGGTGGGAGAAGAGCCAAATGAAGAGGTGGGGAGGATGGAAAAAATGAAATAAAAGTCAATGTAAGGGTGACCATATTCTGAAGACATGTCTAAGAGAGTCCCATTTTATGTCTGTTGTTAACAGTTCATTATTTCACTTCCAAATTTATTTGATTTAGAGAGTAAATTACATGGTCTTTCTATCAAGTTCATTTCTTTAAAGGGAAATCACTTGTATTTTTACAGCTCACTATAATTTTCAGTTCAGCTCAGTTCATTTCAGTCACTCAGTCATGTCTGACTCTTTGCAACCCCATGAACCACAGCACGCCAGGCCTCCCTGTCTATCACCAACTCCCAGAGACAAGTCAAACCCATGTCCATTGAGTCGGTGATACCATCCAACCATCTCATCCTCTGTTGTCCCCTTCTCCTCCTGCCCCCAATCTTTGCCAGCATCAGGGTCTTTTCCAAAGAGTCAGCTCTTCGCATCAGGTGGCCAAAGTACTGGAGTTTCAGCTTCAGCATCAGTCCTTCCCATGAACACCCAGGACTGATTTCCTTTAAGATGGACTGGTTGGATCTTCTTGCAGTCCAAGGGACTCCCAAGAGTCTTCTCCAACACCACAGTTAAAAAGCATCAATTCTTCAGTGCTCAGCTTCCTTCACAGTCCAACTCTCACATCCATACACAACCACTAGAAAAACTAGAGCCTTGACTAGATGAACCTTTGTTGGCAAAGCAATGTCTCTGCTTTTTAATATGCTGTCTAGGTTGGTCATAATTTCCCTTCCAAGGAGTAAGTGTCTTTTAATTTCACGGCTGTAATCACCATCTGCAGTGTTTTGGAGCCCCCCAAAATAAAGTTAGCCACTATTTTCATTGTTCCCAGTCTTTGCCATGAAGTGATGGGACTGGATGCCATGATCTTAGTTTTCTGAATGTTGAGCTTTAAGCCAACATTTTCACTCTCCTCTTTCACCACTTTCATCGAGAGGCTCTTTAGTTCCTCTTCACTTTCTGCCATAAGGGTGGTGTCATCTGCATATCTGAGGTTATTGATATTTCTCCCGGCAATCTTGATTCCAGCTTGTGCTTCCTCCAGCCAGTGTTTCTCATGACGTCCTCTGCATGTAAGTTAAATAAGCAGGGTGACAATATACAGCCTTGACATAACTTTTCCTATTTGGAACCAGTCTGTTGTTCCGTGTCCAGTTCTAACTGTTGCTTCGTGACCTGCATACAGGTTTCTCAAGAGGCAGTAGACTGTCATTTTCTCAGTAGACTTTGTCATTCATTATCTCTATTAATATTTAAAGCAATTTTATAAGGTGGGTAAAGTGAGTGTCTATGTCCTTTTAACAGATGAGAAACTGAGGCCAAAGGGGTTATTTTTCCTGAGGCTAATAAATGGCTGAGCTCAGATTCCTGTTTTCTAATCTTGTGTTTTCCCTAATTGCACTTCTCTGCTTTCTCCATTATACATAAGACAAGTGTTCAATTCTAATGTGCCAAATAATCAACACAAAGTTAGCAGGGTCAGCTACATACAGTTCAATGCTTAGCCCTTTGATTCCTGAGCTAGATTCATACAAATCCCAAACCCTGTATGAACAAGGGTCATACAAACCCCAAAGAGTGGGAAAATCTTCTGTAGGTTAAAATGATGAGAAAGTGTAGCTTATATCTTTGTAGCTTCAATCAGGGCAGTCAAAGCCTCGATGGGAAAATTGGTATACGGCTGTACTGACTGAGTCCATGTAAACTCTTGGTAAAACATGAAGTAACAGAAGCTTGGATTCAGAACTGGTACCTTTTATGTGAAGTCCTCCTTAGCACTGCCTCTGGATCCCCACTCTGCTCCTGTTGCCCATTGTCCCTTGTTTGCCCACCTACCTCTGTAGCAAGTGACAATTCAATCAAGTCCTGGTCTCCAATGAGAGCAAGGTAAAACCAGGTAGCAGGTGAAAGGTACCTGATTAAGCTACTCATTGTGAGTGGAGAAATGGTGATTTGAGGCTTCACCTTTTCAGTGATATTTGCATCTGGAGAAAAGGAATAGGGCCTTTTCAGTGTCCCTTTCAGATGCCAGCTACAATTCCAGTTCGTCTGACTGCTTGCCAAGTAGGAAACAGCAGCCTAGCAAATTCTTCTGCAGCCCTGAGAATCAAACTTGCCAAAGAGGCAAGACAGGCAAAGGTAAAACCACAGTCTGAAGGTAGTAGCTGACCACTCTGGCCAGTCCTCAAATACTCAAAATGTCTTATTCTTCTTAGAGGGGGCCTCATGGTTTTGTACAGTATGTATGAGATTAAAAAAACAGTAACTGTCAGCTCTATTTCAAGATATACTTTGTTTTGTTGTCATGGCCAAGATTTTAGACCTGTATTCATTCATTCAACAAACATTAAATGCCTACAATGCATCAGGTTATGTAGGAGATTCCACTGATGCAGTGATGAGTAAAACACGGTTTCTGCTGTTGATGTGCTCACTGTCTAATGGGGAAATCAAGCAGATAAATAGATAATTACAGTTCAGTATAATTAATGTTATTCATTTATTTGTTCACTTATTTGTCCAACAAATATTTAATGAGCCAAATTCTGTGCTAGGTACTGAGGATACAATGGTGAGCAAGAAAAATAAGAGGCATTGTCTGTATCTGTGTGTCTCCTGTTTTATACCCAACACAGTGCCTCACACAAAGATAGCTCTTAGCAAATAAATGAAATAATTGACGTAAAGTTTTTCTTAATTGTTTTCTAAATACTGAAACTCTTTCTTCAAAAAGAAATCTTGCATGAAAGCCTAATATACCAAATAAATGAAAAAGGTCTGGGGAAGAAAGTAAACACTAATATATAAAAAGTAAAGTACGGGAAAGGAATTTTCTGATTGAACTTAAGAGTATGAACCTAGTAACTCTGCTCTAGTATTCTATTGACATCACCCCACCCAAATCTATCCTACTTCTAAGGAGTCCATGAGGCATCTCAGTAGTATGTGGACACCAAAGGATCAGTCTGTTTCTCACATCATGGTTCACAACTCAACAGTATGAATATCACCTGAATAGTTTATTAAATAGACTGATTCCTAGGACCTATCCCAGACATACTGTATCAGACTCTCTGGGGTGGAGCCCAAGAATACCACCTTCCAGGTAGATTCCGATGAATACTTGACTTTCAGAAACACTAAATAGAATTTGTCCATAAAAATTTTAATTCATTTTCTACTGCTGTATAACAAATTACTACATACTTAGTAGTGGCTTAAAGTAATATCCATTTATTAGCTCACATTTCTGTAGGTCAGAAGTCCAGGCACAATGTGATTGGGTTCTCTGCTCAAGGTCTACCAAGACTAAAATAAAGGTGTTAGCTAGGTTGCTTTCTCATCTGGAGCTCAGATTCCTAGTCCAAGTTTGTGTAATTGTATCAGAATTTGGTTCCTTATGGTTGCAGGACTGTGGTCTCCATTTCCTTGCTGTCATCTGCAGGCTGCTCTTAGCTACTATAGGCCACCCACATTCCTGACTACATAACCTATTCCAGCAGCAGAAAATCTCTGTCAAGTTGAATTCCTCTTACACTTGAAATCACTTTTGCTAGGAAGAGCCTTTTAAGGAGTCACTTGATTAGGTCAGGCTCACTGAAAATAACCTCTCTTAAAGAAAATTGACGAAATTTTTTAAAAAATATTTTATTTAAATATTATTTAAAAATATTTTTTTTAATTTTATTTTTACTTTATTCTACTTTACAATACTGTATTGGTTTTGCCATACATTGACATGAATCAGCCACAGGTGTAAACGAGCTCCCAATCTGGAGTCTAATTACCTTACAATATTGTAGTGGTTTTTGCCATACATTGACATGAATCGGCCATGGGTCTACATGTGTCCCCCATCCTGAACCCCATTCCCACCTACCTCCTCATCACATCCCTCAAGGTCATTCCAGTACACCAGCCCTGAGCACCCTGTCTCATGTATTGAACCTGGACTGGCGATATGCTTCACATATGATAATATACATGATTAAATGCTATTCTCTCAAATCCCTCACCTTCTCTCACAGAGTCCAAAAGACTGCTACATCTGTGTCTCTTTTGCTGTCTCGCATATAGGGTTATTGTTACATTTTTCTAAATTCCATATATATGCATTAATATACTATACTGGTGTTTTTCTTTCTGACTTACTTCACATTGCATAGTAGGCTCCAGTTTCATCCATCTCATTAGAACTGATTCGAATATGTTATTTTTAATAGCTGAGTAATATTCCATTGTGTGTATATACCACAGCTTTCTTATCCATTCATCTGCCAGTGGACATCTAGATTGCTTCCATGTCCTGGCTATTGTAAACAGTGCTGTGATGAACACTGAGGTACATGTGTCTCTTTCAGTTCTGGTTTCCTCAGTGTGTATGCCCAGCAGTGGGATTGCTGAGTCCTATGGCAGTCCTATTTCCAGTTTTTAAAGGAATCTCCACACTGTTCTCTATAGTGGCTGTAGTAGTTTGCATGCCCACTGACAGTGTAAGAGGGTTGGTTCCCTTCTCTCTGCACCCTCTCCAGCATTTATTGTTTGTTTGCTTTTTTATAGTAGCCATTTTGAATAGCATGAGATGGTACGTCATTGTGGTTTTGATTTGCATTTCTCTGATAATGAGTGATGTTGAGCATCTTTTCATGTGCTCGTTAGCCATCTGTATGCCTTCTTTGGAGAAATGTCTGTTTAGTGCTTTGGCCTATTTTTTGATTGGGTCATTTATTTTTCTGGAAGTGAGCTGCATGATTTGCTTGTATATTTTTGAGATCAATTCTTTGTCAGTTGCTTAGTTTGCTATTTATTATTTTCTCCCATTCTGAAGGCTGTCTTTTCACCTTGCTTATAGTTTCTTTCTTTGTGCAAAAGCTTTTAAGTTTAATTAGATCCACATGATCCTCTACATAGAAAATCCTAAAGACTCGACCAGAAAACTACTAGAGCTAATCAGTGAATATAGTAAAGTTGCAGGATATAAAATCAACACTCAGAAATCCCTTGCATTCCTATACACTAACAATGAGAAAGTAGAAAAAGAAGGTAAGGAAACAATTCCATTCACCATTGCAACGAAAAGAATAAAATACTTAGGAATATTCCTACCTAAAGAAACTAAAGACCTATATATCGAAAACTATAAAACACTGATGAAAGAAATCAAGGAGGACACTGATAGATGGAGGAATATACCATGCTCATGGGTTGGAAGAATCAATATAGTGAAAATGAGTATACTACCCAAAGCAATCTACAGATTCAATGCAATTCCCATCAAGCTACCAGCAGTATTTTTCTCAGAACTAGATCAAATAATCTCAAGATTTGTATGGAAATACAAAAACCTCGAATAGCCAAAGCAATCTTGAGAAAGAAAAATGGAACTGGAGGAATCAACTTGCCTGACTTCAGGCTCTACTACAAAGCCACAGTCATTAAGACGGTATGGTACTGGCACAAAGACAGAAATATAGATCAATGGAACAAAATCGAAAGCCCTGAGATTAACCCACATACCTATGGACACCTTATCTTTGACAAAGGAGGCAAGAATATACAATGGAGTAAAGATAGTCTCTTTAACAGGTGGTGCTGGGAAAACTGGTCAACCACTTGTAAAAGAATGAAACTAGACCCCTCTCTAACACCATACACAAAAATAAACTCAAAATGGATTAAAGATCTAAATGTAAGACCAGAAACTATAAAACTCCTAGAGGAGAACATAGGCAAAACACTCTCCAACATAAATCACAGCAGGATCCTCTATGATCCAACTCCCAGTATACTGGAAATAAAAGCAAAGATAAACAAATGGGATCTAATTAAAATTAAAAGCTTCTGCACAACAAAGGAAACTATAAGCAAGGTGAAAAGACAGCCTTCTGAATGGGAGAAAACAATAGCAAATGAAACAACTGACAAACAACTAATCTCAAAGATATATAAGCAACTTATGCAGCTCAACTCCAGAAAAATAAATGATCCAATCAAAAAATGGGCCAAAGAACTAAATAGGCATTTCTTCAAAGAAGACATACGGATGGCTAACAAACACATGAAAAGATGCTCAACATCACTCATTATCAGAGAAATGCAAATCAAGACCACAATGAGGTACCATTTCACACCAGTCAGAATGGCTGCGATCCAAAAGTCTACAAGCAATAAATGCTGGAGAGGGTGTGGAGAAAAGGGAACCCTCTTACACTGCTGGTGGGAATGCAAACTAGTACAGCCATTATGGAAAACAGTGTGGAGATTCCTTAAAAAATTGCAAATAGAACTGCCTTATGACCCAGCAATCCCACTGCTGGGCATACACACCGAGGAAACCAGAAGTGAAAGAGACACATGTACCCCAATGTTCATTGCAGCGCTGTTTATAATAGCCAGGTCATGGAAGCAACCTAGATGTCCGTCAGCAGATGAATGGATAAGAAAGCTGTGGTTCATATACACTATGGAATACTACTCAGCCCTTAAAAAGAATAAATTTGACTCAGTTCTAATGAGATGGATGGAATTGGAACCAATTATACAGAGTGAAGTAAGCCAGAAAGAAAAACACCAATACAGTATACTGACACATATATATGGAATTTAGAAGAGAGTAATGATGACTCTATATGTGAGACAACAAGAGACACAGAGGTATAGAGTGGACTTTTTGGACTCTGAGGGAGAGGGAAAGGGTGGGATGGTATGGGAGAATGGCAATGAAACATGTATATTTTCCTGTAAGAAACAAAACGCTAATCTATGTTCAATGTAGGATGCAGGATGCATGGGGCTGATGCACAGGATGATTCAAGTAGAGGATGTGGGGTGGGAGGTGGGAGGGGATTCGGCATTGGGAGATTGTGTTCACCTATGGCTGATTTGTGTCAATGTATGGCAAAACAAATACAGTATTGTAATTAAAAATAATAATAATAAAATAAACTACATTGTGTTTCCTTCAAAAAAATAAAATAAAATAATTAGATCCTATTTGTTTATTTTTGCTTTTATTTCCATTACTCTGGAAGGTGGGTCATAGAGGATCCTGCTGTGATTTATGTCGGAGAGTGTTTTGCCTGTTCTCCTCTAAGAGTTTTACAGTTTCTGGTCTTACATTTAGATCTTTATCCATTTTGAGTTTACATTTTACGGTGTTAGAAAGTGTTTTGAGTTTCATTCTTTTAGAAGTGGTTAACTAGTTTTCCCAGCATCACTTGTTAAAGAGATTGTCTTTTCTCCAATGTACATTCTTGCCTCCTTTGTCAAAGATAAGATGTCCATAGGTGCTTGGACTTACCTCTGGGCTTTCTGTTTTGTTCCATTTATCTATATTTCTGTCTTTATGCCAGTACCATACTGTCTTGATGACTGTAGCTTTGTAGTATAGCCTGAAGTCAGGCAGGCTGATTCCTCCAATTCTATTCTTCTTTCTCACAATTCAAGGTTTTTTGTATTTCCATAGAAATTGTGAAATTATTTGTTCTAGTTCTCTAAAAAATATCATTGCTAGCTTGATAGGGATTGCATTGAATCTATAGATTGCTTTGGGTAGTATACTCATTTTCACTATGTTGATTCTTCCAATCCATGGACATGATATATTTTGCCATCTATTTGTGTCATCTTTGATTTCTTTCATTAGTGTTTTATATATAGGTCTTTTGTTTCTTTAGGTAGGTTTATTCCTAAGTATTTTATTCTTTTAATTGCAATGGAGAGTGGAATTGTTTCCTTAATTTCTATTTTTGTTTTCTCATTGTTAATGTATAGGAATGCAAGGTAGTTCTGTGTGTTAATTTTATATCCTGCAACTTTACTCTATTCATTAATTAGTTCTAGTAATTTTCTGGTGGTGTCTTTAGGGTTTTCTATGCAGAGGATCATGTCATCTGCAAAATGAGAGTTTTACTCCTTCTTTTCCAATCTGGACTCCTTTTATTTTTTTTCTTCTCTGATTGCTATGGCTAAAACTTCAAAAACTATGTTGAACAGTCATGGTGAGAGTGGGTACCCTTGTCTTGATCCTGACTTTAGGGGAAATGCTTTCAATTTTTCATCATTGAGGATACTGTTTGCTGTGGGTTTATCATACATAGCTTTTATTATGTTGAAGTATGTTCCTTCTATGCCTGCTTTCTGGAAGGCTTTTGTCATAAATGGATGTTGAATTTTGTCAAAGGCTTTCTCTGCATCTATTGAGATAATCATATGGTTTTTATCTTTCAATTTGTTAATTTGGTGTATCACATTGATTGATTTGCAAATGTTGAAGAATCCTTGCATCCCTGGGATAAAGCCCACTTGGTCATGATGTATAATTTTTTTTTAATATGTTGTTGGATTCTGTTTGCTAGAATTTTGTTAAGGATTTCTGCACCTATGTTTATCAGTGATGTTGATCTGTTGTTTTGTTTTTTGTGGCATCTTTGTCTGGTTTTGGTATTAGGGTGATTGATGGTGGCCTCATAGAATGAGTTTGGAAGTTTACCTTCTTCTGCAATTTTCTGGAAGAATTTGAGTAGGATAGTTGTTAGCTCTTTTCTAAATTTTTGGTAGAATTCAGCTGTGAAGCCGTCTGGTCCTGAGCTTTTGTTTGCTGGAAGATTTCTGATTACAGTTTTGATTTCCATGCTTGTGATGTGTCTGCTAAGATTTTCTATTTCTTTCTGGTTCAGTTTTGGAAGGTTATACTTTTCTAAGAATTTGTCCATTTCTTCCAGGTTGTCCATTTTATTGGCATATTGTTGCTGATAGTAGTCTCTTATGATCCTTTGTATTTCTGTGTTGTCTGTTGTGATTTCTCCACTTTCATTTCTAATTTTGTTGATTTGATTCTTTCCCCTATTTTTCTTGATGAGTCTGGCTAATGGTTTGTCTATTTTATTTATCTTCTCAAAGAACAAGGTATTACCTTTGTTGATTTTTGCTATGGTCTTCTTTATTTATTTTTCATTTATTTCTGCCCTAATTTTTATGATTTCTTTCCTTCTACTAACCCTGGGGTTCTTTATTTCTTCTGTTTCTAGTTGCTTTCGATGTAGGGTTAGATTATTTGTTTGATTTTTCTCTTGTTTCTTGAGGTAAGCTTGTATTGCTATGAACCTTCCCCTTAGCATTGCTTTTACTGATTTCAGTTGTTGTGTTTTCATTTTCATTCTTTTCTATGCATATTTTGATTTCATCTTGTTTTCTTCTGTGACTTGTTTGTTTTTCAGAAGCGTGTTGTTTATCCTCCATATGTTTGTATTTATAATCATTTTTTTCCTGTAGTTGACATCTAATCTTACTACATCGTGATCAGAAAGGATGCTTGGAATGATTTCAATTTTTTTTAACTTACCAAGGCTAGATTTATGGCCCAGGACGTGATCTATCCTGGAGAAGGTTCCGTGTACACTTGAGAAAAAGGTGAAATTCATTGTTTTGGGGTGAAATGTCCTATAGACATCAATTAAGTCTAACTGGTCCATTGTATCATTTAAAGTTTGTGTTTCCTTGCTAGTTTTCTGTTTAGCTGATCTATCCATAGGTGTGAGTGGGATATTAAAGTCTCCCTCTGTTATTTATGTTACTGTTAATTTCCTCTTTCATACTTGTTAGTATTTGCCTTACATATTATGGTGCTCCTATGTTGGGTGTATATATATTTATAATTGTTGTATCTTCTTCTGTGATTGATCATTATGTAGTGCCCTTTTTTATCTATTTTCACAACCTTTATTTCAAAGTCTATCTTATCTGATGTGAGTATTGCTACTCCTGCTTTCTTTTGGTCTCCATTTGCATGAAATATCTTTTTCCAGCCCTTCACTTTCAGTCTATAGGTGTCCCTTATTTTGAGTTAGGTCTCTTGTAGACAGCATACATAGGGGTCTTGTTTTTGTATCCATTCAGCCAGTCTTTGCCTTTTGGTTGGGGCATTCAACCCATTTACATTTAAGGTAATTATTGATAAGTGAGGCTTTTGAACTGTGGTGTTGGAGAAGACTCTTGGGAGTCCCTTGGACTGCAAGAAGATCCAACCAGTCCATCCTAAAGGAGATCAGTCCTGGATGTTCATTGGAAGGACTGATACTGAAGCTGAAACTCCAATACTTCGGCCACTTCATGTGAAGAGTTGTCTCATTGGAAAAGACCCTGATGCTGGGAGGGATTGAGGGCAGGAGGAGAAGGGGACAACGGAGGATGAGATGGTTGGATGGCATCACCGACTCGATGGACATGAGTTTGGGTAAACTCCGGGAGTTGGTGATGGACAGGGAGGCCTGGCATGCTGTGATTTATAGGGTTGCAAAGAGTCGGACATGACTGAGTGACTGAAATGAACTGAACTGATGATTCCCATTGCCATTTACTTTGTTGTTTTGGGTTCGAGTTTGTCTAGAGAAGATCCTTTAGTATTTGTTGAATAGCTGGTTTGGTGGTGCTGAATTCTCTCAGCTTTTGCTTGTCTGTAAAGCTTTTGATTTCTTCTTCATATTTGAATGAGATCTTTGCTGGGTACAGTAATCTGGGTTGGAGGTTTTCTGTTTCATCACTTTAACTATATCCTGCCATTCCCTCTTGGCCTGAAGAGTTTTTATTGAAAGATTAGCTGTTATCCTTATGGAATCCCCTTGTGTGTTATTTTTCTCTTGCTGCTTTTAATATTTGTTCTTTGTGTTTGATCTTTGTTAACTTGATTAATATGTGTTTTGAGGTGTTTTGCCTTGGGTTTATCCTGTTTGGGACCCTATGGGTTTCTTGGACTTGGGTGCCTATTTCCTTCCCTATTTTAGGGAAGTTTTCAACTATTATCTCCTCAAGTATTTTCTCATGGCCTTTCTTTTTGTTTTCTTCTTCTTGGACTCCTATGATTTGAATGTGGGGGCATTTGACATTGTCCCAGAGGTCTCTGAGGAAGTCCTCGTTTCTTTTAATTCTTTTATTTTTTCCTCTCTGCTTCATTTATTTCCACCATTCTACCTCCCATCTCACTTATCCTATCTTCTACTTCAGTTATTCTACTGTTGGTTCCCTCCAGAGTGTTTTTTATCTCAGTTATTGCATTATTCATTATTGACTGACTCTTTTTATTTCTTCTAGGTCCTTGTTGAACATTTCTTGCATCTTCTCAATCCTTGTCTCCAGACTATTTATCTGTAACTCCATCTTGTTTTCAAGATTTTGGATCATTTTTACAATCATTAGTCTGAATTATTTTTCAAGTAGATTCCCTATCTCCTCTTTTGTTTGGTTTGGTGGGCATTTATCATGTTCCTTTTCCTGCCGAATATTACTCTGCCTTTTCATCTTGTTTAGATTGCTATTTGGGGTAGCCTTTCTGTATGCTGGAAGTTTGTGGTTCCTCTTTATTGTAGAGGTTCCTCCCTGTGGGTGGGGTTGGATGAGTGGTTTGTCTAGGTTTCCTGTTTAGGGAAGCTTGTGTCAGTGTTCTGATAGGTGGAGCTGGATCTCTTCTCTCTGGGGTGCAATGAAGTGTCCAGGAGTGAGTTGTGAGTTATCTGTGGGTTTGGTGTGACTTTTGGCTGCCTGTATTTTAGTGCTCAGTGTTATGTTCCTTCGTTGGAGAATTAGCTTGGTATGCCTTGCTCTGAAACTTGTTGGCTCTTGGGTGGAGCTTTGTTTCAGTGTAGGTGTGGAGGCTTTAAGATGAGCTCTTGTTGATTAATGTTCCCTGGAGTCAGCAGTTTTCTAGTGTTCTCAAGTTTGGTATTTAAGCCTCCTGCCCTTGGCTTTCAGTCTTATTCTTACAGTACCCTCAAGACTTCTCCATCCACACTGCACTGTATTCCAGAAACATCCCTCAGAAGGCAGTGTTGAGGGTGGAAGAGACCAGAGCACATACTAGCTAGAAGGTAGCCAAGGCATTCTAGATGAGATGTGATGAGAGCAAAATCAGTGGCAGTGACCGCTGAGTGATGAATTTAGCTTTGAGTTTTCACTGACTGTCCACAATACTTCACCAGCATGAGACCAAGAGAGTTTTGCAAAATAACCCTCACTCTTAGCCAGGAGCTCACAGCATCTCCCTTCCCATCCTGGCTGAAGGATCACACAAAGTCCTGACTTGAGATTTTAATTGCATCAGCAAAGTCACAGCAGTACCTAGGTTTGTGTTTGATTACATAACTGGAAGGTGGTTTATACCAGAGGATAGAAATTTTGAGAGCTATATTAGTTTGCTAGGGCTGCCATAATGAAATACCACAAAATGGATGTCTTAAATAACATAAATTTATTTTGTCACAGTTCTGGAGGCTGTTAAGTCCAAGATCAACGTGTCAGTAAGTTTGGTTTCCTCTAAGACCTCTCTCTTGGCTTGCAGATGGCTGACCTCTTGGTTGCTCTTCAAATAGACTTTAATCTGTGTGCACCCTTTGTGCCTTTTTCTCTTTTACAAGAATATCAGTCATATTGGATTAGGGGTCCCATCCTAATGTGCTGATTTTAACTTAATCACCACTATAAAGAACTTTCACTCAAATACTGTAGCCTGGAGAAGGAAATGGCAATCCACTCCAGTATTCTTGCCTGGATAATCCCATGGATGGAGAAGCCTAGTAGGTTACAGTCTATGGGGTCGCAAAGAGTTGGACACAACTGAGCGACTTCACCTCACCTCAGTAAGGTACTAGACATTGGATCTTAAACATATGAATTTAGGGCAGGAGGGGCACAATTCTGTCCATACCAGGAGCTGTCTCAAAATTCTGCCTACTCTACGAGTCATCCATATCACCTTTTTGAAAAACACAGGTACCCTCAGTTTTGTACTGAGAGTAGCCAAAACAACATAATATACAGGGGCCTCTGAGACCTCATATTTATCAGAATACTGAATTCCAATCATACAACACCTATTTCAGGGAGTAAGATTGGTGGTCATGCCATAACAGGGGACTTGAAGAAAAAGGAGTAAAAACTAACATCCTACATTATTAAGCAAGATTAAGTTTAGTATTAACTGAAGAGCAACCAGCATTTCTACACTGGGATTCTGACAATGAGAAAAAGAAGTTTCAGAGCCCCTTCTCTATAGTCCTGATTTTCAACACAGTCTCTCCTCAACAATGCCTATAGTATCACCTCAAACTTACTGAATCAGAGATTCAAGACCAAGGTCAGAATATTTGTATTATATTTTTGCCATCTTCACTGGTGAATTTAATTATGTCCACCAGTGACCCAGAAACTAATGTGCCTGGGGCACTATATTTGCTCAACAAATATTTCTTGAATGGAAAACTCTAGATAATTTTCAGTAGTTTATTAGGTTTCATTTTATACTCATGTGGAACTTTGAGTTCTGCATATAGACCCAGAGTGTGATGTACCTACTAGTGATGTTCATCACTAAGATTTATTTCAATGCCAGAAGCAGTGATGTTTGGGTTTTGTTCCCTATTTAGGCTCCAGACAACTTGATGTGCTTGCAATTGTTTCTGTCTTGACAAGTGGCATTTTATATATGAAATCACAAAATCCTAATTATTGATCCTACTGCTTTCTCATCCTTGAGGATAATGGGGAACTTACTGAGACTCATGGCAGCCTCTGCCTCAAATGATTCTGGTCATTGCATTCTTTGGTTTAGCATTATTTACTTCACATAGAGAAACACCATCTTCTGCAGCCAGGTGACATCTTTTTACCTGGTTGATGGATCTGCCTTGTAACATGAAGCTCCTAGGATCTTCATATAATCTTCTTCTGCATAGTTTTAGGCCTAAACAGACATTTCTCTAAAGAAGATGTACAGATAAACAACAAATACATGAAAAGATGCTCAACACCTCTCATTCAGTTCAGTTCAGTTCCAGTCGCTTAGTCGTGACTGACTCCACGACCCCATGAATCGCAGCACACCAGGCCTCCCTGTCCATCACCAACTCCTGGAGTTCACTCTGACTCATGTCCATCGAGTCAGTGATGCCATCCAGCCATCTTATCCTCTGTTGTTCCCTTCTCTTCCTGCCCCCAAGAGAAATGGAAATCAAAACTACCTCATACCAATCAGAATGGCTACCATCAACAAATCCACAAGCATTAAACATTAAATGCTGGAGAGGGTGTGGAGAAAAGGGAATCCTCTTGCATTGTTGCTGGGATGGTAAATTGATACAACCAGTGTGGAAAACAGTATGGAGATACATTAAACAACTAGGAATAAAACTACTATATGATAGCAACCCCACTATTGGGCATATACCCTAAGAAAACCATAATTTGAAAAGACACACATACCCCAATGTTCCTGGCAGCACTATTTACAATAGGTAGGACATGAAAGCAACCTAGATGTCCATCAACAGATGAAACTAACACAACAATATGAGGCAGAAACCAACAATATTGTAAAGCAATTATCCTCCAATTTAAAAGAAAATCAAAAATAAATAATTATTTTTTTAAATGAATATTACAATTTTTTTAAGTGAGGACTAAGAACCATGCGAATGACAGAATAGGCCATTACCTGAGTTAGCATAGGTCTTTCAGACGGGATCCTGTACAAGAAAATATCAGTGTGTGTGAAAAGGGCAAGAACAAACAGGAGGGGTGGGAGACAGGATTACAGCTCACATTATATCAAAGCACAGCCTGAAAGGTCATCAAGAGTGAGAGGGGTAAGAGTGTGAGAGAGGTGGAAGTCATGAAAACGTTGAACAAAAAGTGAAAGAGCTGTTGGAGTCCCAGGAAACCTACTCTTAATATCTGCCATGCTGAAAGTGCAGTCTGGGGCTCTGCTGTGTCAGAAACTCCCAGAGAGCCTATTAAAATGCACATTTCTAACTGGATAGTGTGAAGTGGCTATACAACTCTACATGTTTCCTAAAAATTGAATATATTAAACAGGTGAATTTTATGGTAAATACCACAATACATTTGTTTAAATGCAGATTGCTGGGCATCACCTAAGGCCTCTTGAACAAGAATCTCTTGGATTGGAACTCAGCAGTCTCTATTTTAACATCACCTGGTAACTTCGATGCCTGCTGAACTCGGCTGGTAAAGAATCCACCTGCAACGTGGGAGATCTGGGTTCGATCCCTGGGTTGGGAAGATCCCTGGAGAAGGGAAAGGCTTTCACTTACTGGAAACATTCAATTCAATTCAGTTCAGTCACTCAAACGTGTCTGACTCTTTGAGATCCCATGAATCACAGCATGCCAGGCCTCCCTATCCATCACCAACTCCCAAAGTTTACCCAGACTCATGTCCATCGAGTCAGTGAATGCCATCCAGCCATCTCATCCTCTGTCGTCCCCTTCTCCTCCTGCCCCCAATCCCTTCCAGCATCAGGGTCTTTTCCAATGAGTCAACTCTTCACATGAGGTGGCCAAAGTATTGGAGTTTCAGCTTCAGCATCAGTCCTTCTAGTGAACACCCAGGACTGATCTTCTTTAGGATGGACTGGATGGATCTCCTTGCAGTTCAAGGGACTCCCAAGAGTCTTCTCCAACACCACAGTTCAAAAGCATCAATTCTTCAGCACTCAGCTTTCTTCACAGTCCAACTCTCACATCCATACACAACCACTGGAAAAACCATAGCCTTGACTAGACAGACCTTTGTTGGTAAAGTAATGTCTCTACTTTTTAATATGCTGTTGAGGTTGGTCATAACTTCCCTTCCAAGGAGTAACCATCTTTTAATTTCATGGCCGAAATCACCATCTGCAGTGATTTTGGAGCCCAGAAAAATAAAGTCTGACACTGTTTCCACTGTTTCCCCATCTATTTCCCATGAAGTGATGGGACCAGATGCCGTGATCTTCATTTTCTGAATATTGAGCTTTAAGCCAACTTTTTCACTCTCCTCTTTCACTTTCATCAAGAGGCATTTTAGCTCCTCTTCATTTTCTGCCATAAGGCTGGTATCATCTGCATATCTGAGGTTATTGATATTTCTCCTGGCTATCTTGATTCCAGCTTGTGCTTCTTCCAGCCCAGCATTTCTCATGATGTACTCTGCATATAAGTTAAATAAGCAGGATGATATTACACACCCTTGACATACTCCTTTGCTATTCGGAACCAGTCTAGTCCATGTCCATGTCCAGTTCTAACTGTTGCTTCCTGACCTGAATATAGGTTTTCCAAGAGGCAGGTCAGGTGGTCTGCTATTCCCATCTCTTTCAGAATTTTCCAGTTTATTGTGTTCCACACAGTCAAAGTTAACACAGATGAATCAAAAAATATTACAGTTGAGTGAGAAAAGCTGCAAGCAGCAGTGAGATTTAGAACATTTTTGTGTGTGCACACTCAGTCCTGTTTGATTCTTTGCGACCCCATAGACTGTAGCCTGCCAGGCTACTCTGTTCATGGGATTCTCCAGGCAAGAATACTGAAGTGGGTTGCCCATTTCCTTCTCCAAGGGATCTTCCTGACCCAGGGATCAAACCTAACATCTCCATTGTCTCCTGCATTGGCAGGCAAGTTATTTTTACCAGCTGAGCCAATGGAAGGCCCAGAACAATATTTATGTAAATCAGAGAGGCACACAGATTCTGCATGAACACACACAAACCAAAAAAAAAAAAAAAAAGGACATTGCTTCTCTTGGAATGGTTGGCTGCAATAAAGATAGGAGACAGAGAGAGAGACAGGGAGAAAGAGAGCATGCCTTAGTGGAGAGGCTTTTGAACCGATAACTATCAGAACATCTGATTCTACCTTTAAACACATCAGGAGAGAAATAATTCCTTTAGTTACTTTCCCAGCATGCCAGTTTTAGTTTTCAAGTTTGCCTGGTCATGTTGCTTAATGGTCTTCTCCTTCAATGCCATACAAGCCCAGCACTTCCTGATTTATTGTGAAACTTCCATTTGTCAGCAACAAAACCACAGGGCATTGTGTTTATGGTTGCCCATTGGAAGGAATCCCCAGAGAGAAAGGAAGGCTTCAGATCTCAGATTTAACTGAGTCAATTCTCCACTGATGGTTTTCATGCCTCCAAAAACAGTCTCACAATTAAATAATTCCAATTCCTGAAATCTTTGCAAGAAAAAATAAGGGTAATTAGTAACAGGAAGCATGCATTAAGAGCATGCAATTAAGCCTTCCCCAGTGTCTCAGTGGTAAAAGTATCTGCCTACAATGCAGGAGACACAGGTTCGATCCCTGATCCGGGAAGATCCCATATGCTGTGGAGCAACTAAGACTGTGTGCCACAACTATTGATCATGTGCTCTAGAGCCTGGGAGTCACACTACTGAGCCCACGTGCCCCTAGTACTGAAGCCCATGTGCCTTAGATCCCAGGATCCATAAGAGAAGCCACTGCAATGAGAAGCCCTCACACTACAACTAGAGAGTAGCCCCTACTCACAACAACAAGAGAAAGGCCCACACAGCAATGAAGACCCAGCACAGCCAAAAATTAACAAAAAATTTTTAAAAGAACAAAGCAGTATTTTTCTCAGAACTAGATCAAATAATCTCAAGATTTGTATGGAAATACAAAAAACCTCGAATAGTCAAAGCAATCTTGAGAAAGAAAAATGGAACTGGAGGAATCAACTTGCCTGACTTCAGGCTCTACTACAAAGCCACAGTCATTAAGACGGTATGGTACTGGCACAAAGACAGAAATATAGATCAATGGAACAAAATCGAAAGCCCTGAGATTAACCCACATACCTATGGACACCTTATCTTTGACAAAGGAGGCAAGAATATACAATGGAGTAAAGATAGTCTCTTTAACAGGTGGTGCTGGGAAAACTGGTCAACCACTTGTAAAAGAATGAAACTAGACCCCTCTCTAACACCATACACAAAAATAAACTCAAAATGGATTAAAGATCTAAATGTAAGACCAGAAACTATAAAACTCCTAGAGGAGAACATAGGCAAAACACTCTCCAACATAAATCACAGCAGGATCCTCTATGATCCAACTCCCAGTATACTGGAAATAAAAGCAAAGATAAACAAATGGGATCTAATTAAAATTAAAAGCTTCTGCACAACAAAGGAAACTATAAGCAAGGTGAAAAGACAGCCTTCTGAATGGGAGAAAACAATAGCAAATGAAACAACTGACAAACAATTATCTCAAAGATATATAAGCAACTTATGCAGCTCAACTCCAGAAAAATAAATGATCCAATCAAAAAAATGGGCCAAAGAACTAAATAGGCATTTCTCCAAAGAAGACATACGGATGGCTAACAAACACATGAAAAGATGTTCAACATCACTCATTATCAGAGAAATGCAAATCAAGACCACAATGAGGTACCATTTCACACCAGTCAGAATAGCTGCGATCCAAAAGTCTACAAGCAATAAATGCTGGAGAGGGTGTGGAGAAAAGGGAACCCTCTTACACTGCTGGTGGGAATGCAAACTAGTACAGCCATTATGGAAAACAGTGTGGAGATTCCTTAAAAAATTGCAAATAGAACTGCCTTATGACCCAGCAATCCCACTGCTGGGCATACACACTGAGGAAACCAGAAGTGAAAGAGACACATGTACCCCAATGTTCATTGCAGCGCTGTTTATAATAGCCAGGTCATGGAAGCAACCTAGATGTCCATCAGCAGATGAATGCATAAGAAAGCTATGGTTCATATACACTATGGAATACTACTCAGCCCTTAAAAAGAATAAATTTGACTCAGTTCTAATGAGATGGATGGAATTGGAACCGATTATACAGAGTGAAGTAAGCCAGAAAGAAAAACACCAATACAGTATACTGACACATATATATGGAATTTAGAAGACAGTAATGATGACTCTATATGTGAGACAACAAGAGACACAGAGGTATAGAGTGGACTTTTGGACTCTGAGGGAGAGGGAAAGAGTGGGATGGTATGGGAGAATGGCAATGAAACATGTATATTTTCCTGTAAGAAACGAAATGCTAATCTATGTTCAATGTAGGATGCAGGAGGCATGTGGCTGATGCACAGGATGATTCAAGTAGAGGATGTGGGGTGGGAGGTGGGAGGGGGATTCGGCATTGGGAGATTGTGTTCACCTATGGCTGATTCATGTCAATGTATGGCAAAACAAATACAGTATTGTAATTAAAAAAATAAATAAATTTAATTAAAAAAAATAAAATAATAAAATAAAATTGTGGCTAATCCTGAAAAAATAAAAATAAAAAAATAAAAGAACATGCAATTAAATCTACTGGGTTATCATTTATACCTGATCTTCCTGAGCATAAAATCATTCATACAGACTCCCAGGAAACATTGCTCTTTACCAGAGGTTGAAGACTTCACCAGGAATTCTTAAAGTATAGTTTCCTGACCAGTTGCATCATCATGGCTTGAGAACTTGTTGTTTAGTCACTCAGTTGTGTGTCTGACTCTTTGCAACCCCATGGACTGTAGCCCACCAAGTTCCTCTGTCCATGGGATTCTCCAGGCAAGAATACTAGAGCAGGTTGCCATTCCCTTCTCCAGGGAATCTTCCTGACCCAGAACTCAAACTCATGTCTCTTGCATTGCAGGCAGAAGACCACTTGAGCTACCAGGGAAGCCAATAGGAACTTGTTATAGATACAAATTCTTGGGCTCTACCTCGGACTCTGGGGATGGGGCCAGCTATTTTGGTTTTAACCTGACATCTGTGTACCTCAGGGGCACTGAATTATTGAACGTCTCCTCTACATTTAAGAAGGGAGCCAGCTCAGCCACACTTACAGAGGAGATAAGCCACTTTCAACTGGGTCAAGAAAGGGCTGAAACCCTTTGACAGCGAGTCCCAAGAGTAAAGAAATTAAGGAAACAATTCCATTCACCATTGCAAAGAAATGAATAAAATACTTAGGAATATACCTACCTAAAGAAACTAAAGACCTATGTATGAAAACTATAAAACACTGATGAAAGAAATCAAAGAGGACACTAATAGATGGAGAAATGTACCATGTTCATGGATCAGAAGAATCAATATAGTGAAAATGAGTACATTACCCAAAGCAATCTACAGATGTAATGCAATCCCTGTCAAGCTACCAGCGGTATTTTTCACAGAACTAGAGCAAATAATTTCAAGATTTGTATGGAAATACAAAAAAAAACAAAAACAAAAACTCGAATAGCCAAAGCAATCTTGAGAAAGAAGAATGGAACTGGAGGAATCAACTTGCCTGACTTCAGGCTCTACTACAAAGCCACAGTCATCAAGACAGTGTGGTTACTGGCACAAAGACAGAAATATAGATCAATGGAACAAAATAGAAAGCCCAGAGATAAATCCACACACCTATGGACACCTTATCTTTGACAAAGGAGGCGAGAATATACAATGGAGTAAAGACAATCTCTTTAACAAGTGGTGCTGGGAAAACTGGTCAACTACTTGTAAAAGAATGAAACTAGATCACTTTCTAACACCACACACAAAAATAAACTCAAAATGGATTAAAGATCTAAATGTAAGACCAGAAACTATAAAACTCCTAGAGAACATCAACAAAACACTCTCCGACATAAATCACAGCAGGATCCTCTATTACCCACCTCCCAGAATATTGGAAATAAAAGCAAAAATAAACAAATGGAATCTAATTAAAATTAAAAGCTTCTGCACAACAAAGGAAACTATAAGCAAGGTGAAAAGACAGCCTTCGGAATGGGAGAAAATAATAGCAAATGAAGCAACTGACAAACAACTAATCTCAAAAATCCATGTACTTTATAAAAAGACTGCACTCATACCTCTCTTGCCAGAAGCACCCACAGTTCCCCTATGTTACATGAAAATCTTCTCCCAAACTCCATGTCACAATGCATTCCTGCCCCCAAATACAAAAGAATAACAGTGAATGGGGAAAGGGACAAGGTCCTCTTTCAGACTGTTAAATTTTCTAAAGGCATTCCCGCATATCTGTATATTTATTCCATGTGAAGTTGTTTAGAAGGACGTTTATAACTCAAAGGTGTCAAAGAGCTAAGTAAATCAGTCTATCTGAGGACTTCATTCATTCATTCTTTCTCTCTCTCATTCATATACATTATTAATAAATGGTAGTCTTCCAATCTTAAAATCTTTTATTGTTTCTCCATGATATTTTATATCAGGTCACAAACTCAGTTACCTATATGGACAAGATGGGTAATATAAACAAGATGGGTAAAATAAAGTAATATTTCTGATCTGACATCAGAAAACCTGCCATCAGCCTCTGTGTCATAGCACAAAATGTGGCCATGGGCACTGTAATAAACTGGAGAACACATTGACTGGGGAGTCAGCTGCTACACAGCTCTAGCTGATTTAGATATGAATGATTCTTTGTGTTAATTTCTTAAAATTTTAAATGTTGGTCTCCAGTAAACCAGCACACTGTGAAAGCAAAACAAAATATATCAGTTCAGGAACCAACCAGTTTGGATTTTTGTTTACCTCTACCATGCAGCATTTACTAAGAAGGCATGGTACATGCTCTCTTCCTGCTCTCCAAACCAGTGCAGGGATGTCAGGTAAGTTATGTCATCTACATGTGAAAACCACTCCACTGTCAAAGACCCAATAAGAGATTTGGATTTAGAAAACTGAGATTATCTTGTGTCCTATATGGATTCAAGAATTGTGATCCAATTTCAGCTCTTAATGACTGAGGCTTAGGTCAAAACAATTTTATCTATTCTATTATCATTTATTATAGCACTCATTGTAAGTACTTATTAAGTATTATTTATAACATTGTAATAATTCTCTGGGAGAAAGAGAAGGGAGAATTTGTTTACAGTCCTCTACTATCCTCCCAACAAAGTTACCAGTTTGGGGTTAAAAATAGAGTTGTATAATTTTGTGTTTTATTTGGCATATCTCTGATTACTAGTGAATTTTTTTCATAGACATTTTGATGACATACAACTCCTTTTGGGTGACTGGCCTATTTCTATCTTTTAGCCATTTTTTCATTGGACACTTATTTTTTTCAGGAGCTCTTTAGATTTTTTGCATATAGACCCTTTGCATCCTATATGCATCAAACATTTTTTCTCAGTTGATATATTTTACACACTATTATTTTCATTGAGGTATTAATTCATAAACCAAAAAAGTGAACAAATCCTGAGTTTTAATAAAAGGGTGCACCCTTGTGACCACCATCTTGATTAAGACAGAGGACATTTACAGCACACCAGAAGTTTACCTTGTGCCCTTCCCCAAACAATACAGTTCTCACTTCTATCACCCTAAGTGGAATTTAACATGTTCTTGAATTCCATAGAAATGAAAACATTCAGTGTATACTCTTTTGTGTTACTTCTTTCACTTAATATAATGTATTTGACATTCATCAGTGTTTTGGGGTATATAGGCAGCTTGTTCTTTACAAAAAATGACTTTTATTCCATCTTATGAAAAGACTACTATTTCATTATCTATTCTATTATTCAGGGATATTTGGGTTGTTTCCAGTTTGGGGATGTTATGAACAAAATGGTTATGAACATTTGCTACAAGTCTGGGTAACTATATGTGCTCATTTCTCTTCAATAAATACTGAAGACTGGAACTTCTGGGCCATAGGATAGGCATACGGGAATAAAGGTTTCTTATTACAGTGTCACTTAATTGTTTGAAGGTTGTCTGTATTACATATAAAAAGTTTCACAATGTTCAACTAGTGGTTACCAGAGGGGAAAAGGGGGGTGGGGCAATACAGAAGTCTGGGAGTGGGAGGAACAGCCTACTAGGTATAAGGCTCAGGGATGTATTGTACAAACCCAAGGAATAGAGTCAATATCTTATAACAATGATAAATGGAAAGTAATCTTTAATATTATGCAAACATTTTTTAAGTTCAAAAAAGACTTAAATTTCACAGTGTTCTATCAACATTCCTTTTAATGATCAATCAGCTCATAAACCGACTAATCCTTCCATTTTGTTGAAAGTAAATAATTTAAACTATCTGACTTACAAACACATCTCTTTCTCAATTATTGGAAATCCCAAAGGTCAAAGCTAGAACAATTTGAAGAAAATAAATAATGGTACAGGATTATAACCAATTGTATACAAGAAATATCTGTTAAGTCCATATTTATACAAGAAAGAAAGAAAGAATCCCAGGTAATAAATATAGAAGGAATATGGGAAATACAAAAACACTATTAGTACACCAAACTGTAACAGACAACATCTACCAATGGATGCTAAAAATAGTGGGCAAAAGTTTAAGGAAGACCTAGACATTTGCAGTCTCAAAGTATCTCTCCCAAGATATGTATTAATTACAAAGGGAACATCTAAAATTATTTTAAAATAAAAAGTTGAAAATAAATTTAAAAATTGGAAGCTGTGTACTTTTAAGATTTGTCTCATGGGCTGCTGCTGCTGCTAAGTCACTTCAGTCGTGTCCAACTCTGCAACTCCATAGATGGCAGCCCACCGACCCCCGGCATTCTCCAGGCGAGAACACTGGAGTAGGTTGCCATTTACTTCTCCAGTGCATGAAAGTGAAAAGTGAAAGTGAAGTTGCTCAGTCGTGTCCAACTCTTAGCGACCCCATGGACTGCAGCCTATCAGGATCCTCTGCCCATGGGATTTTCCAGGCAAGAGTACTGGAGTGTGGCGCCATCACCTTCTCCAGTCTCATGGGCTACAAACACATAAACGCATACATACATAATCTGTATGCTCTACTTCAGTTCTAGGATAATCAAACTATCCTAGAAATGCCTTTAAAATTGGTAGACAGAGAGAAAGACACTTAAGAATTTTATATATAGATTAGTAATTTTATTGTTGAAATTATTGCTTATAATTATTCACTTGACAGAATCAGAAAAACATATATAACCTGATGAAAGAGTTTTTTTTTCCCCCTAATTAAATGCAACTGGTTTCCTAAAGTCCTGGATATCACATTCTAAAGCATTTTAGAAATCTTTTGTCCTACACTTGTACAGAGGCAGATGCTCACTTTTATAAGGGCAATTTTAATCTATACATAGAAATTAACAGCACATGAAAGAGACGCTATAGAACCATTAAGAAGTGAGAGATCCACAATCTAATTGAGCTCACAAGTAAAGAAAGCCATAAGCAAAATGAAAAGACAACCCACAGACTGGGAGAAAACATTTGCAAATTATGCAACTGACAAGGGCCTAATTTCCAAAATATACAGATAGCTCATACAATTCAACAAAAAACCAAACAACTCAATCAAAAAATGGGCAGGGGACCTAAATAGACATTTCTCCCAAGAAGACCTACAGATAGCCAACAGGTACATGAATACGAGTTATCACCTCACACCAGTTGGAATGGCTATCATTTAAAAAAAATCTGTAAACAATAAATGCTGGAAAAGGTATGGAGAAAAGGGAATCCCCTACATTGTTGGTGAGAATGTAAGTTGATAAAATGGAAAACAGTACGAAATTTCCTCAGAAAACAAAAAAATAGTTTCCATATGATCCAGCAATACCACTCCTGGACATATACATGGACAAAATTATAATTCAAAAAGACACATGCACCACAGTGTTCATAGCAGCACTATTTACAATAGCCAAGATATGGAAACAACCTAAATTGCCATTGACAGATGAATGGATAAAGATGAATTAATAGTACATATATATATATAATGTGATACTATTCAGCCATAAAAAGAGTGAAATAATGCCATTTGCAGCAACATGAATAGACCTAGAGATTATTTTACTAAGTAAATCAGAAAGAGGAAGACAAATACCATATGATATTACTTACACACAGAATCTAAAATATGACAAAAATGAACTTATCTACAAAACAGAAATAAACCCACAGACATAGAGAATAGGCTTGTGATTACCAAGAGGGAGGAGAAGATGAAGGAGGGATGGATTGGGGGTTTGGGTTTAGCAGATGCAAACTATTATATATATGGATAAACAACAAGGTCCTATTGTATAGCACAAGGAATTATATTCAATATTCCATAATAAGGAAAATAAATGCTATAGAAAATACCCTACAGTGAACTATAATGGAAAATAATATGAAAATAACATATATGTATGCATGTATAACAATAACTTTGCTGTACAGTAGAAATTAACACATTTTAAGTCAACTAAACTTTAATAAAATAAATTTTTTAAAAAGAAATAGGTTGACAAAAGTTATTTCTTACCTGTGCTCTCTTTGGTCTTCTCTCACAAGACTCTCTCTCAGGAATGTTGCTATTGTTTCTAAGCAGTAGTCAGAAGATGAATTATATGATCAGAAGCTTCAGGATGCATGTTCTGCCTTTTTGTGTGTAGTAGGGCAACTCTGAAAGGACAGGTGGGAAAAAAATATTTTAGTAGGACACCTTAGCTGCAGGCACATTCTCAGGCAGATAAATTTTAAGAATTATACATATGGAAGTTGAAATGATGCTGAAAATTGATTCTCAATACTCCTTTTGCCTATGTATCCCTTGGGGGTCATTGTGCCCCCAAGAAAGGAGTACTATTGATTTTTATGATGATCCCAGAGTTTCAGAAAGACCTGACAATTTTTGTTTCATTGCTTCAATAGCTTCAAATTGAAAATTAATTATAATGACTATAATTGGTCCAAATATTACTACTATTATATGTCATAGTAATAGTTTATATTACATAGCATTTTGGGGTTTTCAAGTTTTCTCATATATGTTATTGTTTCATGTCATTCTCTTTGGCCTTAGTTAATCTGTAAACAGAGACTAAGGGAAAGGTTTGGGTACAGGTAGTATACTAGAGCAGAGAAAGCAATGGCACCCCACTCCAGTACTCTTGCCTGGAAAATCCTATGGACAGAGGAGCCTGGAAGGCTGCAGTCCATGTGGTGGCTGAGGGTCGGACACGACTGAGCGGCTTCACTTTCACTTTTCACTTTCATGCATTGGAGAAGGAAATGGCAACCCACTCCAGTGTTCTTGCCTGGAGAATCCCAGGGATGGCGGAGCCTGGTGGGCTGCCGTCTATGGGGTTACACAGAGTCAGACACAACTGAAGTGACTTAGCAGTATATTAGAGAAACAATTCAAAGGAGAGAGATAGGGCAGTGAAATGGGAAAGGAGAGAAAAATGATACATTCTTGAACTGACTATCTTCATGGATAATTGGGAAGCTGAGGAAACTCAAAGAGGGTATCTCAGAACTACTAGCCCAGGGGAAATGAGGAAAAGAAAGTGAAGGTTAGTTGCCCAGTTGTGTCCAACTCTTTAGGATACCACGGACTGTAGCCGACCAGGCTCCTCTGTCCATAGGATTTCCCAGGCAAGAACACTGGAGTGGGTAGCTATTATCATCAAGAATACTGGAGCAGGTAACCATTCTCTTCTCTAGGGGATCTTCCTGATTCAGGGATCAAACCCAGGTCTCTTGCACTGCAGGTAGAGTCTTTACTGTCTAAGCCACCAGGGAAGCATTTATCTGTAAACTATGACTTCCATTGGTCAAGGGTGGTTCAAGAATATTTAATTCCAAGATGTCCTCAAAACCACAGAGTAGGGAACAATAGACAGGAGCAATGGGTTCAGTGTGAAGCAGTGTCAGATTGAAAGTCTATGAAGAAATAAACAGTGCAGGAGTGGCTAGGGTAGGAGGTGAGGGCGAGATGATTTGCCACCATACAAGAAGTATCCTATACTTGCCCTTATAGCAACACTATAAGATAGGGTGGACATTATTGTTATTCTCATTCTAAAAGTATCAACAATCTACTGTGCTATTACTAGTAAATGACTTGGACACTCTCTGACTCAGTTTCCATAGCTGGAAAAAAGCAGAAATTTAGATTTCTTACTCTTTCCATTATGAAAATAACTAAGAGAACAGCTGCAAAACGCTATAAGCTCCCAGAACACAGTTATGTACATACATTATTGTTATTGTGCTTTATAGTCAATTTGAAAACAAGATGAGTCTTTTGTCATTTTAAAATATTGAATTCTACATCCAGCAAAATTGAAAGATACAGAGGGGCCAATTTTAGCTCTCATTCTTTATTCATATCTCCCACTGACTTTAAAGGGAGTTTGGCTCCCTCTGTCTATACATAATTATACAAAGTAATCACAAAATTCCATATTTTAGTTCCCATATAATGAGCCTCAAAAGTCAATAATGAACTACAAATATTCATAGAAAATATTCCTTTCTAATTTTAAGATTGATAATTCATTGCTGCTTCTATTTTGTGCACCAAGAACAACTAGAAGTATGATTACGTCTCAGAATTTATCATTCAGGAGATAAGTGACTTCTTTTTTATTGTATTGCATTTGTGGCATTCTTTGAAGGAAGCCATATTGAAGCTTGTGCTGGCTCCCTGGCCATCTGTAACTCCATGCTATATCAGTACATCTCTACCTCAAAGTACAAGGAGGAGTCAGTCTATAGGACCCATATGGATACAGGTGGCATGGAACTGTTGGGCTAGTAAACCACTGATGGCCCATGGTCTGAGCCCTGGGACATACAATTATAATAGCTTGAATGATTCTATTTTTTCTTGATTTAATTGACTGGGTTTTGGTACGGTTATGGAGCTATGACCATAGCCCTCCAGACTGTAACCCATACAATCATGCCCGGGTCATCACAATCACTTTCCTGAGATCCCAGGCCAACCAATGATATAGACAGAGAGAATCCTAGTGCTGTATAATCTTGTGAGAACTCATTTCTTCTTTTTCTTCTTCTCCTTCTTCTTCCTCTCTTATTCATTGCTAATTTGTATTATACTCTAGGTCCTATTCTACATTTTAACTCATTATTCCTTACAATAATCCTATGCAGTAACTGTGTTACGATATCCATTTGAAAATGAGATAACTTATGCTTAGATGGTTTAAATAAATTGCCCAAAGTCACCCAGCTTGTCAATGACTGAGATGATATTTAAACCCAGGTCTGTCTGATGCCAAAGTATTTATTTATTCTAAGTAATATTCTGCCTCTGATGAAAGAAAATTCTATGTCCCTAGGACATAAGTTATCAGGGCAGATTCACGCTACACATGAATTTGTTATTTCAGTATTCTTGACCTAGTATAGATACAATCACTGTTCTGACCTCCACATCATGCACCTTGGCCATGATAATCTCTGGCTTTGACCCTATCCTGAAAGTTTGTGCCTAATCCCAAGAGTCTTTGGTATGAAGATCTAGAGCCCAGAACATTCATAGTTTTAGTTTCTTTAGACCTTCATGATGCTTATATCCAAAAACCCTTCTCCACCCATTCATTTATTTAAAACATTTTACTGATCTGGGCACTAGATGACCATTACCCTGACATTAATGAAGCTTGCAGCCTAATGAGAGAAGCAGACAACACCCACATGTGCATATGCACTCATGCAAGTGATAAGTATGATGAAGGAAACAAATAGGGAGCTATTGACAGAGAAAAAATAGAAGTGGGTCTATTTTAGATTGTCAGGGAAGGTCACTCTGAGGTAGTAAGCTGGAAAGAGAAAGGAGCTAGTCCTGTGAAGAGCCAGAGAAAGAGCATAGCAGACACAGGAAAGAGAAATAGCAAAGGGCAGGAGGAAAGGGTTTGGATAGTTCAGCAATAGAAAGGAGACCAGTGTGGAGTGAGGCAGGAGGGGGATTGAGATGGAGGGGTAGAAGAATACGGAGCTCACCTTCTCCAACAAACACATCAAAAATACATCTACATGTGGAGTGTCATAGAAAACCAACTGGAAACTGGCACATGATCTCCTAAACAACCAATCTGCAAGAAACATCTTCCTATAACTAGGTAGGACAGAGGAAAAGAAGTCATCAGGACAGGATCAGTGCCCATGGGAAGTATCTGTAAAAGTAGAAAATCTATAGGGGCATACCCTCACCCTTGGGAGTTTCCTTGCCTCCTAAGAAATCCACTGGGCCAAGTAGAGGGGGCTGGAGTAGCCCAAAATCTACTTGTGAGTGTGCACATGCTGGGTTACTAACAATCAGGGCAGAAAGAGACAGCACTGGCTACCACTTTCCCCCACTTCCCAATCGGAAGTGCACACTAGTTGGGTCCACAACTATGCAGAGCTGCTAAGCACTGAATCTCGGACTGACAGGCCCTAGGAAAGGACTCATCTAGCTACATGGGGACAGGATGGAGGACCTGGGGTTTGGTCCAGCCAGAACCATGGAGCTCTTTGTCAGTGTGTACACGGTAGGGGTGGGTCTGGCTGCGGAGTCCACTATTAACCAACTCATGGCGGGGACTGATCTGGTTGAAGTAGACTTTGGTGTGCATACAAGTGGCATCACAGAAACACAACTTTCAGGTGGACAGCCCTTGGGGAAAATAGACTGTGGTTCATTTCCTGGCAGGAGCACTCTGGCTCTGCCCTGACTATATGGCAGCTTAGCGCTGGATCTGGGGTGGACAGATTCTGAGAGAGGTCTGCCCCAGAGTAACCCAGGTCCCAGGTAGCAGCACAAGTACCTAGGACCCTGTAGCCAGCACCCAGGCCCCCAGTGCCAGCCCATTCCACACCATAGCTTAGTGCTAGGTCTGAGATGAACAAAACAGAGAAAGGGACATGACCTTGGGCTGCTTATGGGCAGACCTGTGGATGTCTGCACAGACAGTGAATAGGTTGGCTGTGACCATATGGGTGGGATTCACTTGCTTCAGCAATCACCTCTGTTGGGGCAGGGCATGCACAACAGGGCAATGTAGACTGATCAAAACTGAACATCAGTGCTACTCCAATAACTGGGGAGCAGACCCTGGCCCTGACAAGGCTGTGGCAGCCATGAAGCAACGAGGAAGCCCTGGTCAACATCCAGTGTAGGCTCTGGACACCACATCAATTACATCCCCTATCAAGGTTAAATGGCCAGCAGACTCTGAGGAAAGACATGGTTGGCATCCATACAGAAAGCAGCACCAATAATATTGGACTCACAATTTACACAGGGACATTCCCACATAAAAATATGCCTTCAAAACCACAATAGATAACTGTTTCTCCTAAATTCATGGAGGTAGATTTAAGTAATATTAAAAAGCAGAGGAACTACTCCTAATTAAAAGAACATGAGAAATCCCATGAAAGGACAAATAATGAAATAGACCCCAAACTCAAAAAAGAGGTAATAAAAATATGAAAGGAATTAAGAAAGATTCTCAATAGAAATGCAGATCACTGTAACAAGGAATTAGAAGCTATAAACAGGAACCAATAAAAATTAGCCATCTCAATTGCTGAGATAAAAACCAATCTAGAAGCAATGAATAACAGGTTAAATAATACAGAAGAATGAATAAGTGACTTGGATGATAGAATAATGGAAACCACCCAATCAAAATAGCAGACAAAAAACAAATAGAAAAAATAATAAGAAATCAACATATGAAATTTATGGGATAACATAAAGTATTCCACACATAATAGGGTTCCTAGAAAGAAAAGAGAGAAAAGGGGATTGAAAATGTATCTGAAGAAGTTATGACTGAAAACTTCATAAAACTAAAGAAGGAAGCAAATACCCAGGTACAGGAAGCACAGAGGGTCCCAAACAAGATGAACACAAATAGACCCACACCAAGACATATCATAGTTAAAATGGCAAAAGTTAAAGATAAACAGAGAATTCTAAAGACAGCAAGAGAAAAACAAAGCCTGTTACAAGGAAACCCCATAAACTGATTCCTCTACAGAAACTTTGCAGGCCAAAGAGAGTGGCAAAATATATTCTAAGTCCTGAAAGGGAAAAATATGCAACCTAGGATATTCAGTCCAGCAAAATTATCATTTAGAATACAAGGAAAGGTAAAGAATTTCTCAGACAAGCAAAAACTAAAAGAATTAAGCAATACTATACCTCTACTCAAATATTAAAGGGTATTCTATAAATAGAAAAGAAGTTAAAACATTTAGAAAAAAGAAAATCATGATAGGAAATGCAAATGTATAAAAGAACAGAAGATTACTTAAATACAAAGTCAGTACACAGATTAAAAAAATAATAAAATATTGTAAATAGTATTTTATCTATTAACACAATAAACAGTGAAAATAAAAGTGTGAAGATGTAAAATAGGACAGCAAAATCACAAAATAGGGAGAGGGGAATTTAAAAATCTTTTTAATGTGTTTGAATTTGAATGACTATCAATTAAGGGAGTAGATATAATTATGGGTCAACATATTAAACTCCATGGTAGCTAAAATTCAAAAACACACAATGCATTCACAAAAAACCAAAAGAAAGGAACTCAGTTTACTACAAGGGACTAAGGGCTCTGATCAAAATACATAGGCAGATTGGATTTTAAAAAGAAAAAGAACCTGCAGCATGCTGCCTACAAGAGATTCACTTCAGTGTCAAAGACACAGATAGACTGAAAGTGAGAATTTGGAAACAGATATTTTATGCAAATAGAAATGGCAAGAAAGCAGGGATAGAAATAGTCATATCAGACGAAATAGACTTTAAAACAAGTCCATAAAGAAAGACAAAGAAGAACATTATATAATGATAAAAGGATCAATTCAAGAAGAGGATATTACACTTGTTAACATATATGTAACCAACATGCTGCTGCTGCTGCTGCTAAGTCACTTCAGTCATGTGCAACTCTGTGCGACCCCATAGACAGCAGCCCACCAGGTTCCCTCATCCCTTGGATTCTCCAGGCAAGAACACCGGAGTGGGTTGCCATTTCCTTCTCCAATGCATGAAAGTGAAAAGTGAAAGTGAAATTGCTCAGTAGTGTCCCACTCTTAGTGACCTCATGGACCACAGCCTCCCAGGCTCCTCCATCCATGGGATTTTCCAGGCAACAGTACTGGAGTGAGGTGCCATTGCCTTCTCCTGCAACCAACATAGGAGCATCTAAACATATAAATAAATACAAACAGACATAAAGGATGAAACTGATAGAAATACAAAACTGTTAATAGTAAGAGGCTTTAATACTCCACTGAGATCAATGGATAGATCTTACAAACAGAAAATCAATAAGGCAGCAGAGGTCCTAAATGACGCAATAGACCAGTTGGATTCAGTTCACATCTACAGGGCACTACATCCCTTCCTCTCCAAAAAATACATACTAAGTCACAAAACAAGCCTCAATATATTTAAGAAGATAGAAACTATTTCAAGAATATTTTCTGACCACAATGGTATGAAACTAGAAATTAAACAGAGGAATAAAAATGGGAAAAGAACAAGCAAATGGAAACTGAAAAATATCCTATTGAAAAAGCCAATAGGAAAATGATGAAATCAAAGAAGAAATCAGAAAATACCTCATGAAAAATGACAATGAAAATACAACCTTACAAAATCTACTGGATGTATCAAAAGCAGTTCTAAGAGGGAAGTCCACAGCAGAAAAGGCTTTACACACTCCACACACACACACACACACACACACACAATCCCTCAAATGAACAACCTAATCTACCGGCTAAAAATGTTAGAAAAAGACAAAACCCAAACTCAGAAAAAGGAAGAAAGTAAATTGAGAAGAAATAAATAAGACAGAAATTTAAAAATAGAAAAAAAAAAAATCAATGAAGCCAGATCTGTTTTTCTGTTAAGATAAACAAAATTGGCAAAGCTCTAGCTAGGTTCACAAAGAAGAAAAGAGAGAGGCACAATATAAATAAGTTAAGAAATGAAACAGAAGAAATAACTGATAAGACAGAAATTTAAAAAATAAAAAACAATAGTGTGAACAGCTAAATTGGACAACCTAAAGAAATGAACAAGTTTCTAGAAACATACAGATGGCCAAAACTGAGCCAAAAGAAACAGATACTTTGAACAGACAGAGCACCAAAAGTGAAATAAACTCTGTCAAAAAAAAAAAAAAAAAAAAAAAACTCCCTGCAAACAAAAGTCCAGGACCAGAGAGATTTACTGGGGAATTCTAACCAACAGACAAAGAATTTATATCTATCCTTCTCAAAATATTCCAAAATACTGAAGATGAGGAAAAACTGCGAAATTCATGCTATAAAGTCAACATCACCTTGATACCTAAACCAGACAATACAATACAAAAAAGAAAATTATGGGGCAATATCTTTGATGAATATAGATATAAAAACCCTCAACAAAATATTAGCAAGCCAAATTCAACAGTATATGAAAAGGATCATACACCAAGAAACTTTGGAGCCATTCCAGGGTTGCAAGTATAGTTTAACATGCAGAAAATCAATGTCATACACCACGAGAACAAAAGGAAAGGCAAAAACCATGGTCATCTCAAGAGATGCAGAAGAAGCACTTGACAAAATCCAATATTCATTCATGATAAAAACTCTCACCAAAGTGGGTATATAGGGAATATATCTCAACATAATAAAAGCCATTTACAATAAACCCATACTCAACATAATACTCAACAGTGAAAAGCTGAAAGCCTTCCTGTTAAATTCAGGAACATGACAAGGATTCCCGTTCTCATAATTTCTATTCAACATAGTGTTGGAAGTCCTAACCATAGCAATCAGACAAGAAAAAGAAAGGCATCCAAATTGGAAAGGAAGAGGTTAAACTGTCACTATTTTCTGAAGACTCTATATAGAGAACTCTAAAGTCTCTGCACAAAATTATTAGAATAAATTAATTTAGTAAGGTAGTAGGGTATAAGATTAATATATAGAAATCTACTGCATTTCTTTATACTCGAAATATCATAAAATTAAAGAAAAGCCTCATTTAAAATTGAGTTAAAAAAAAAAACACTAGGAATAAACTAAGGAAGTGAAAGACCTATATGCTGAAATGTATAAAATATTGATAAAAAAAAAACTGGAGATGATTCAAAGAAATGGAAAGACATCTCATGCTCTTGATCTGCAAGAATTAATGTTAAAATGGCCGTGCTACCTGAAGGAATCTATAGAGTTAATGTCATCCCTATCAAAATACCCATGACATTTTAATCAAAACTACAACAAATAATCCTAAAATCTGTATGGAACCATAAAAAACACAGAACTTTCAAGGCAATTCTGAGGATAAAAGAACAAAACTGGAGGTATAAATCTTGAAGACTTCAGCCTATACTACAAAGCTATAGAAATCAGAATAGCATGATACTGGCACAAAAATAGACATATAGATCAATGGAGCAGAATAGCGAACCCAGAAATAAACCCCACACCTAAGGTCAATTAATCTGCAACAAAGGAGGCAGAGTATATAATGGAGAAAAGACAGTTTTTCAACAAGCAGTGTAGGGTAAGCTGGACAGTTACATGTAAATCAATGAAATCAGAACACATCTTCACACCAAATACAAAAGTAAACTCAAAATGGTTCAAGACATGACACTAAAAACCCCTAGAAAGAACATAGGTAAAATATTCTTGTACATAAATCATGGTGGTACTTTCTTACATCAATCTTCCATGGTAAAAGAAATTAAAGCAAAAATAAACAAATGGGACCTAATAAAATATATATGCTTTTGCAGAGCAAGGAAGCTATCAACAAAACAAAAAGACAACCTATGGAAGAAAATATTTGGAAACAATGCAACTGACAAGGGTTTAATTTCAAAAATATATAAACAGCTCATACAACTCAATATCAAAAAAAAAAAAAACCCAAATAACCCAATCAAAATATGCACAGAAGATTGAAATAGATATTTCTCCAAAGAAGATATAAAGGCATATGAAAAGCTGTCCAACATTACTAATTATTGGAGAAATACAAATCAAAACCACAATGAGGCATCACCTCACACTGGTCAGAATGGCCATCATCAAAATGTCTTTAGATAATAAATTCTGAACAGGGTATGGAAAAAGTGACCCCTCCTACACTGATGATTGGAAAGTAAATTGTTGTAGCCATTATGGAAAACAACCTGGTGATTGTTTAAAAAAACTAAAATTTGAGCTACCATATGATCCAGCAGTCCCACTCTTGGCAAGATACACACAACCCAATTCTCATAGCAGCATTATTTATGATAGCCAAGACATGGAAACAACCCCACTGCCCACCAATAGATGATTGGCTTATGAAGATGTGGTATATACATACAATGGAATATTACTCAGCCATAAAAACAAAAATAATAAAATATTTTATTCAGTAGCATGGATGGACCTAGAGAAAATCATTCTGAGTAAGTCAGACAGAAAAAGACAATTATATGATATCAATTACATTTGGAAATCTAAAGAAATAATACAAATGAATCTATATACAGAACACAAACAGACTTCAGATACAGAAAACAAATTTATGGTTATCAAAGGAGAAAGGGAGCAGGGGTAAGGGATAGATTATGGATATGAGGTTAACAGATACAAGCTACTATACACAAAATAGCCAAGCATCGAGGAATTACTGTGTAGTACAGAGAATTATCTGGAGAAGGAAATGGCAACCCACTCCAGTACACTTGCCTAGAAAATTCCATGGATAGAGGACCCTGGTGGGCTACAGTCAATGGGGTCACAAAAAGTCAGACACTGAGCAACTTCACGATGAGAGAGAATTATATCCAACATCTTATAATAACCTATAAAGGAAAATAATATGAAATACATATATGTAAATATGTGTATGTATAAACTGAGTCATTTTGCTGTATACCTGAAACTAACACAGTATTGTAAATCAGCTATACTTCAATTAAAGAAAAGAGAAGGCGACCAGAGTACTTGGAGCTCACTGATCAAGAGAGTAAGAGGCTACTAGGAGATGAGGTTATAGAAAGATGCTGGGGCCAGATCTTGACCAGACTCTTTTGGAGTCCTTGAAAAAGCATTTTTGTTTATTTCTTAAACTCATGGGAAGACTTTAGTTTCTATGTGCCAGAGTGATGTGATGTAATTCTTAGTATATAAGATCATTTGACTATTGTGTAGAAAATAAATTATAAAAAGAAAAAAGTGTAGGAAGAGTGACCAAATAGTAAGTTTTTTAGGCTTGCAGTTTTTCAGTTAAGAGATAACAGCTTGATAGGATGATAGTCATGGAGGTGGCAAGAAATGGAGAGATCCAACATGATTTTGATGGTGGAACTTACATGATTTGCTAATAGACTGGAGGGTGAAGAAAAGTTAACAATCAAGAATGACTCTCAGGTCTTTATCTGAGCAACTGAAGGATATCATTTATCAAGATGGAGTATGCGATGGGAGAAACAGATCTGGGGGGGTGGATACAAGAATTCTGTTTTGGTCATGTTTTACTTGATAGGCCTATAAGACCTAAGTGAAGACACTGAACTGGCAATCAAGTAAATAAATCTGGAGTCCCAGGGAGACATCAGGGCTAGATATGTACATTTAGGAGTCAAAATATAGATGGTAAATAAAACCATGAAACTGGATGAAATCATTTAGGAGTCTGTTTATTTTGTCTCTTGCCTGCTCTGGTCCTACATTAGAATGGAAGCTCCATGCAAGCAGGTATTTCTACTTGTTATTCTTTAGTGCCTATATTTGTTCACTTATTAAAAATTCATTGAACATGCAAAGTGAATGATTTTATGTTTCTCATTAAATACCTCTCAATAGATGGCACTTGGGCCTACTCTAGCCTCCTATTCCTTGTTTCTTTCTTTTTTTCTTTTACTATATAAGTTTCAGGTAACAGCATTATAATTTGACATCTGTATACACTACAAAGTGATCATCACAAGTCTAGTTATCATCCATCACCCATTTCCCTTATTTTCAACTCCCTTCCCCTCTGGTAAGTACTAATCTGTTTTGAGTTTACTTGTTCATTTGCTTTGTTTAGATTCCTCATATGCATGAAATTATACAGTATTTGTGTTTCTTCATTTGACTTATTTCACTTAGCTTAATATTTTCAAAGTCCACCCATGTTGTCACAAATGGTGGAATTCATTCTTTTTATGATCAAGTAGCATTTCACTGTGTACATGTATTGTATCTTCTTTATCCATTCATCCATCAATGGACACTTAGGTTGTCTCCATATTTTGGCTATTGCAAATAATGTTGCAGTGAATATAGGGGTACATATTTTTCAAATTAGTGTTTTTGTATTCTTTGGGCAAATATCCAGAAGTAGAATAACTGGGTCATGTGGTAATTTTATTCTTAATTTTTTGAGGAATATTCATACTGTTTCCATAGTGGCCATAGCAATTCACATTCCCACAAAAAGCGCTTAGGGTTCCCTTTTCAGCACATTTAACATTTGTTATTTCTTGTGTATTTTTACAATAGCCATTTTGATAGGGGTGAGGTGATATCTCTTTGTGGTATTGATTTGCATTTCCCTGATAATTAGTGATGATGAGCTTCTTTTCATGTACCGATTGGCTATCTATATGACTTCAGGAAAATTACCATTCAGGTCCTCTGCCCATTTTTTAATCAGGTCATTTGATTTTTTTCATTGTTGAGTTGTATGAGTTATTTACATATTTTGGATATTAACCCCTTATCAAATATATGATTTGGAAATACCACCTCCCATTCAGTATTTTTTTTTTAATTCTTTGTTCTCTTATGAGGAGTCATAGTCACTCATAACAACTGCCATCACATCTCCAAGCTCCAGGGAAAGTTATTATCTGGTCACATCTGCCTCTCCTGATATTTCCATCTCTATGGGTTTCTTTTGCCTAGGTCTTGTGACTTTTTCACTTACCACCATTCCCACTTCTTTGCCTTATTGCCCAAACTTAGAGAGGACTTGTACATTGAAATTCTCACGGGAGTATCTGACTTGAGGTTGGGTTGAGAAATGGCAAAGTCTGCCTGGAGAGGCAAAAGGGGATAAATGCACTAATGCCTGATTTTATCACACTGCTCTAGGCAAATCCAGCTCACTGCTTGTGTATAGACTGGGCTGCTTAAATGTATTATCTAGAACTTGTAACTCCATAAATATTCCCAGGATGCTTATAATCCAATTGTACTGTGTAATTTTCTCCAGATACTTTAAAAACAAATCCTCATTGCATGTTCAACCTGAGGGTCACCCAACATGACGTGACATTAGTTTAATGCCTCAAAGCAGACCTGTGTTGTTTCAAGACAGTACTCAATGACAATGTCATTAGAAGCTACCTTCCCTGGGTTATTTCTCTTGATCAGAAACTCACTGAACAATCTGAAACATTCAGATAGCTGGTTTGCTGTAGACTAAGGACATTATTTGCCTTAAAAATGGATACCACTTTAGCAGGCAATATAGCCTGTGCTGCTGCTGCTAAGTCACTTTAGTCGTGGCCTACTCTGTGCGATGCCATAGACGGCAGCCCACTAGGCTCCACCATCCCTGGGATTCTCCAGTCAAGAACACTGGAGTGGGTTGCCATTTCCTTCTCCAATGTATGAAAGTGAAAAGTGAAAGTGAAGTCGCTCAGCTGTGTCTGACCCTCAGCAACTCCATGGAACTGCAGCCTTCCAGGCTCCTCCATCCATGGGATTTTCCAGGCAAGAGTACTGGAGTGGGTTGCCATTACCTTCTCTGATATAACCTGTAGTGGAATGCAAACAGTCATTTTCTAGATCAGTTGGTCTGACCCAACTCAACAGAGGCTAAGTCACATTACACAGAAAAATAAAAAAGAGAGAGAGAGAGAGAGATGCCTCTGACATTGGTTAATGCAGTAACTTCTTAAATGGACTTGTGGACTTTCATCTTTTCCATGCATGTGTTCTCTAGATTACCGTCAGAGAAATTTCTCACTGAGCTATTCACATGCTTAAATACCTCCCATAGCTTCCTCACAGCCTACCAGCTCCTAAATTTCTCTGGCAGCCTTTCAAGACCTCCATCGGGCTTCCTTGGTAGCTCTGTGGTAAAGAATTCATATGCCAAGGCAGAAGACACAGGTTCCATCCCTGATCCAGGAAGACCCCAAATGCTGAGGAGCAACTGAGTCCATGCACCACACTACTGAGCCTGTGGTCTAGAGTCCAGGAGCCATAACTTCTGAAGCCCATGCTCCACAACAAGAGAAGCCACTGCAGTGAGAAGCCCCTGCACTGCAACTAGAGAGTAGCTTCTGCTCCCACTCGCCACAACTAGAGAAAAATCCACACAGCAATGAAGACCTAGCACAGCCAAAAAAAATATATATATATATATCTGCATCTCCATCCATCCCTGCAAATAGGTTCATCAATACCATTTTTCTAAATCCCATATATATATGTTAATATATAATATTTGTTTTTCTGACTTACTTCACTCTGTATAATAGGTTCTAGGTCCATCTACCTCATTAGAATTGACTCAAAAGCATTCTTTTCATGGCTGAGTAACATTCCAGATATAGTGGGGAAAGGAGAGAATGGGATGACTGGAGAAAGCAGAATAGACATATATACACCACCATGTGCAAAATAGATAGCTGGTGAGAAGTTGCTATGTAACACAGGGAGCTCAGCCTGGCACTCTATGATGATCTAGAGGGGTGGGTGAGGGGAGGGGAAGGAGGCTTGAGAGGGAGGGAATATATGTATAATTATGACTGATTTGCTTTCTACAGCAGAAAACATCACAACATTGTAAAACAATTTTCCTCCAATTGAAAATAAAAAAATAAAATGCAAGTCCGATGCCTAAAGCAGGGCACCAAAAGCTGGTGCTCTGGGACAACCTGGAGGGATGGGGTGGGGAGGGAGGTGGGAGGGAGGTTCAGGATGGAGGGGACACATGTATATGTGTTCCAGGTTCATGTTGATGTAGGCAAAAACCATCATGGTATTGTAACTATCCTCCAATTAAAATAAATATTTAAAAAATAATAAAACGAATTATTTTTAAAAGACCACCATCATCTGACTCCACTTTGATGCCTAATAAATCCTATCCCTCTGAACACAACATCACACCCACCACACACACACCTCTTCCACTTACATAGTTAGGCTGCTCCACTATCAGTCCCTTTCTTCCATCCTGGTGCCACTGTTATGCTCATTCCCACTGCTGTGCCTTTGCTTACCCTGTAGACTCAATCTGGAGCACTTACCCCTGTTGGCATAAACTGAAATCTTTCATTTCTTTTAAGGCCTAGGTTAAAGACGAACTTTTCTGTGGAATCCAGCCCATGAATTTCCTTCCTCATGTTTCTCTGGTTCCCCGTATATCTTTCATGTATATATTTTATTGTCATTCTTTCCATTTTAGTAACACTTTTATTATTTCTTATAGGGGCCCTTTCTACAACCCCTCAACACATCTACACTAATGTCTGTCATTTCTTCTGCTACATTCAGTGCCCAGTGCTGCTGTAAATGAGGCTTGCTAATAACAGCGTCTAACATCTGCTTATCATTCATCTTAAACTGTGTCCTACCCATAATAAAGTTTTCTACTCATTTAAAAATTTCCAGAATGCATATGAGGCTTAGAAAGCCCATAGATATTTAATGAATCCTCATTGAGGGAATCTTAGCATTCTTGACTCTGTCCCATAGAAAACACTGAAGGGAAGACAGAGGCATAGTTCTGCCCCTCCCCTTCCCCCAGTACCAGTCTAATAGTGCGGTTCTCCTTTATCCATTCTGTGTAATCAGTTTCAGAGTAAGACTATATTTGGAAAACAGGGTTCTGTCAACTTTTTATGTATGAAAACCACCAATAGAGAGCATTTATTGAATGTGTTGAATGAATGCAAATATGGCCGGCGCTGTGCTAAGCATTCCTATGTGCAATTAGGAAAGAGTTGGGAGTTGTTAATGGATTCTACACACCAAGGATTTGGAAATCTAAGGCCATGGGGAGCGACTTTCTGGGAACCAGAGTGACTCGTCACCTAGTATTTTATGTACTGAGAAGGCATGGGTATTAATTGTCCACCCTGTTCCCAAAGAGGGAGTAACACAAAGAATAAAGCATCTCTTTCCTTGTGCATTTTACTAGCCCTTCTCCTATTGCCCAGTCCCTTGCCAGTCTTGCCATGTCAGAATGATAGGGACCTTGGTTTCTTGCATCTCAGAATCAGGCCAGATAGATTGTGGTGCCAAGTTGGTTGTTTTCTGTTTTAAGCATCAGTCTCCCCTGTGGGCACTGGCATTTCTGCATCTGCTCACATAGCAGGCTGCCTGCCTGAAATCTTCCCCCTGACCCTCTAGGTCTACCGGGAGACTAAGTTGGCATCAGGAAACTGCTTTACCCATAATTCATCTCTGTAATCCTGCATGCCAGTCACCTGAAGCAAAGTGTCCTGCTGCCACTGCCACCAGGCAAAACTGAATCATGTGCAAACATGAATACCCCAGGCTGCTGGCTAAGAATAAGATAAGCTTAAAATAACCTGCACTATCCCCAGTGGACCTTGTTGCCTGCCAGCCTTCTCTTTACCACTGCCTGTGACTGGCTGAGGAGCCAGGTAGACAGACAACTAGTTCCTGAGCCCTGAAATAACATTGACAACAGAAATAAATCTCCTGCCTGAGTTAGAAGCTTACCAAAGCTGAAGGAAAAGATGTTCAATAATTCTGGCACTTACTCAGTTGCACTCAGGATTTCTAGCATGGGCTTCAGGAGACTTTGATCCTCCCCAGTTCAGAGCGGTGGCGGATGTATATGAAAAGTGGAGGTTCAAACATGTTGGGAGAGGTCATTAGTTTTAGTGGCAGGAGAGAACCAGGTGATCTGTGCCTGTGAGTTCAAAGCTTATTCTTGTACCCAGGCCCCTGGTCTCTGTGAACAGACCTATATTCAAGTTGTTTGAATGAGAACTACAGCTAAGACATGCCTGGTAAGTGGAAAGCAAAGGCTGCTATAAGGATGGGGGGCTCCTCTCTGCCCATGAGAAGTCATACTACTCCATGCCACCTTCTCCAGAGCTAGGGGCGCTTTTTTTCTAAGAGTGAACATACAGCAGGAAGTGAAGGCTTTGGTGTTTCCTAACCTGAGTCACACTTATTTGACCATCTGAGAGTTCCCAAGCCCTGATTCACCACTCCCAGGTTCCCCTCAACCTTTACCTCAGAAGAGACATTTTCTCTCTCTTAGCACCTAATGGTGGTACCATAGGATGGATTAAGTTCTCGACTCTACC
Source organism: Nanger dama (assembly GCA_917880005.1). Classification (NCBI taxonomy): domain Eukaryota; kingdom Metazoa; phylum Chordata; class Mammalia; order Artiodactyla; family Bovidae; genus Nanger; species Nanger dama. The sequence goes on from CAKJTW010000089.1 coordinate 1,935,759, forward strand.
CAGCGAAAAGGCAGATGATACTGGTTCTCTTAGGAGTTGAAGAACTTATCAATTACAAGAAGTAGGGATGTATGGGTAAGACTACAGAATTTACTGACTTGTAATATCAAAAGCAGTAGGATTCTCAATAGGAACAGGGAGCCAAGCAGTAGAACATGACTATTATGAAAAATATGCCAAGGTTATTATGATCCTTACCTTTAACTTTATATCCATGCACTAGCAAGTTACTCTTATTAATTTTCTAATTCACTGAAGAGACAAAAATGGCCCAGATAAGTAACATGACCTACAAAAGGTCATCTAGCTGAGAACCATGCCAGAAGCTGCCTGTCTCTTCAAGTGCTTACATAGCCATCACTGTTGGCCCTCTTAAATGTTTGACCATGAGAATAAGTGACTTACAGCAACTGGCATCCAGCCCTGAGAACCGGAGCTTGCAAACAATCTTCCTTCACATATGTATAAGTCTGCTTGGGCTCCCAAAACAAAATATCACTGACTGGGTGGCTTAAACAATAGAAATTTATTTTATCAATTATGGAGGGCTAGAAGCCCAAGATGAAGACGTCAATGGGGTTGATCTCCTGAGGTCCCTCTTCTTAGCTTGCAGATGACCATGTTTTGCTCTATTCTTACATAGCCTATTATTTTATGCATGTACCTCCTAGTGTCTGTTGTTTGTTTTTTGTACACACACTAATACTATTGGATTCCCACCTCATGACCTTATTTATTTAGTTACCTCTCTAGAGGGCTTCCCAGGTGGTGCTACTGGTAAAGAACCCACCTGCCAATGCAGGAGACATGGGAGATACAGGTTTGATCCCTGGGTTGGGAAGATCTCCTGGACAAGGAAATGGCAGCCCACTCCAGAATTATTGCCTGGGAAATCCCACTGACAGAGGAGCCTGGCAGGCTAAAGTCCATAGGGTCACAAAGAGTTGGACACAACTGAAGTGACTTAGCACCCACGCACCTCTCTAAATGCCCTATCTCCAGAGAGTGTCACATTGGGAGTTAGGGCTTCAACATATAAATTTGAAGAAACAGATCTGTCCAAAGTATTGGCGTTGAAGCCCCAATACTTCGGCCACCTCATGTGAAGAGCTGACTCATGGAAAAGACCCTGATGCTGGGAAAGATTGAAGGCAGGAGGAGAAGGGGACAACAGAGGATGAGATGATTGGATGGCATCACCGACTCAATGGACATGAGTTTGAGCAAGCTCCAGGAGTTGGTGATGGACAGGGAAGCCTGGTGTGCTGCAGTCCATGGGGTCACAAAGAGTTGGACACAACTGAACAACGACAAGATCAATCCAAAAGAACATGAAAACTGTGACTACTGGGTACAAAGAATGTTTATCTTCATTCACTTTGCTGCTGCTAAGTCACTCGCTACATCTATGCAACTGTATTTCCAACTTCTTTTCCAACCCCATTTCACAAAGACCCTTCACACACGTCTCTATAACCATCATTGGTGCTTCCTCAAATCACATCCCTTCTACTCCAGCCCCCAAACACCCTGTCCCTGGTTTTGTGGCCTGGTCCTGGGGCTGTCTTTATCTTCTGCATGTGTTTTTCATACATGGGTTCTATGCTCCCAAGAAACCCTATTAGCTCCTCAAGGACATAGCCCAAATCGTCTTTTTCTTTTGGAGCACCAGAACAGGGAGCAAACGTCTGGGCACGCAGGGGACACATGTACTAAAACCATGTTATGCCCTATTTAATGACATGATGTGAAATGACAGTAAATGTCACAGCAATCCAGAAATGTTGACTGACTGCTGAGGGACGGAAACAGGGTCACCTCATCCTCCTTTCTGCTCCTTTTTCAGTATTTTACAAATACCATGGAAAAGGTCTTGCTCTCTGCTTCTGTTAGACAGTTCTATTTTCTATCCTTACACTCTAGGCAGTGAGAAACTCAAATAAGAATGAAGGGCATTTATCTCACTCTGAGAGGCTGAGGTTTTTTGTGGTTTTGTTTGTTTGTTTGTTTTTGCCTGCTGCAGCTCTGGGGCTCTCACTCTCCCCCAAAAAACAGCTCAATAGCAAAAGTGACATTAGGTATAGGGGGCAGGGAGGAAGGAAGCAAAGAAAGCAATGAAGGTGGAAGGGAAAGCCAAGCCATTTCCAGCACCATACTGCCCTTCCTGCCAAGAACAGAAAGAGAACTACATTTTGCATGCATGCATGCCTAATGAATCGTTTCAGTAGTGTTTGTCTCTTTGCAATCCTATGGATTGTAGCCCACCAGGCTCTTCTGTCCATGAGATTCTCCAGGCAAGAATACTGGAGTGGGTTGCTATACCCTCCTCACATTTTGCAAAGCACCTCTACATAGACAAACTTTTTCTGGAAAAATACCCTAATGGGAACTGAAAGATGAGTGGTCCATTCTCATGATCATGTTTAAAGTGTAACTTCATCATCAGGCTCATCAGCCCAAGAATAAGGGCAGCAAGTGCCTCATGGTTTATTTTTATAAACCACTTCCATCACCTCCCAGATCCCAGAGGGGCCCAGCCTGTCTTATTTAAGACCACACAACATTGTTATTAAACTCGTGTGTACCTGAGGGACATTTCCTATCTGTTTCAGGGGAAGAGAGAATCAAAGCTGAGCAACTTAGCTCTCTGGCCCTTGTCTTCCAGCCAGTATTTTAATAGTGGCAGGAAGTCAGAGAAGCAGCTCAATGATACTCTAAGTCCTGTGAGCAGATTGAGCAATTGCACCTGGATTAGTGAGCTGATCTATCATCAGTGAGCAGTTCTGGAGTTCTTATTGGACACAAGATTTTGCATTAGGGACTGTGGGCCTTTTCCATGAACATGACATGATCCATGCTTTCAGGAGCTTCGTGATCCTGGGGCGGAATTCATTCAGCAATTTATTCATTTTTTCTGGCTGCCTAACAAATTACCATCAGCTTCATGGCTTAAAATAATACCCATTTATTCATTCACAGTTCTGTAGGTCACAAGTGCATCATGGTGTAATAGGAACCTCTGCTCAGGGTCTTCTAAGCTGTCAGCTGAACTGCATTTTCGTGTGGAAGCCCAGGACTCTCTTCTGTTCTTGTGTAGTTGTGGCAGAGTTCAGAGTTCCTAGTTACCCTGTAAAAGGAAGGGCTGTGCAGTAAAGGGGGGAAAAATCCCTCTCTCCAAATTTGCTAATTGAAAACAACCTTAGCCTGGCAACAGTTAGGAAAGAGGATTTCATTGTTAATAAGTTAATGTTCTACACTACTGCTGACTCAGACCTAAAAGGATGGTGTAGAGATGAGCTAGTCCTGGCTGACAAAGCAAAACTGTGAAAGAGCTTAAAGCTCACATAATAATGAAATAGGTCCTTTTTCCTAGGTTATATTCCAGAGAGTTTAGAGTTTGGTTCAGGGTCCTGGAGTGCTACTGCTGAGTCAGAATTTTATATAAATAATGAGAGCAAGTCTGACCTAGAAAAGAGAGATGAAGGATATAAAGTTCAGCCAAAAGGGCATTGCATTTGGGGGCAAGGGGCAAGAAAGCAGAGACAGAAACGTGACATTAGATTGGGGAAAATAGAGACTTCACTTAAAGAGCACACACAGAATCTCACAGGCTCTGGGACCCAGGGCAAAAGCCATAATTGAGTAGGAGCTTAGGTAAGACCCACCTGCTGGTCTTGGAGGGTCTCCCAAGAGGCAGGAGGCAAGTGCAGCTCACTCTGAAAACACAGACACTGGCGGCCGCCATTTTGGGGAGCTCCCTCTACCACAGGGTACTGCTGCTCCTCCCTCTAGCTGATTAGCCCCAGGACCCAGTCCTGCCCTGGCCTAACAGCCTGCAGGTGCCACTGTTGGGGCACCTCAGGCCAACCAACTGGCTGGGCAGGGACACAGCCCCACTAGGCAGCACACAGGTTGCCTAGACCCTCTGAGCCCACAGCCGCCTCTGGACAAGGCCCTGCACACCAGAGGGCCCAGCTCCACCCACCAGCCCCAGAATGCCCTGGGCCCCAGTCCTGCCTTCTAAGAAGCTTGCTTTAGTCTCTGAACCAGCTGCACCCACCAGGGGGCAGATACCAGATGCCAAGAAAACCACAGTCCTGGAGCCTGTGGACCCAGCATGCTTATCAGTAGGCCAGACCCTTCCCTTAGACCAGCTGGGTCCTGGCCCTGCTCAGTAGTAAGCCAGTACAAGCTTTGGGACACTCCAGGCCCCAAACTCAGTTGTGTCAAGAAGTGCCCATTCCCCACCACCAGCGATCTGATACCTACTCTGGTTACCCTGGGTCCTGCAACCAGACACTGGGACCCAGTTCTGCTCGTTAGTAGTCCAGCACTAACCACAGGACCTGGCTTCATCCACCAATGGGTGGGGAACAGCTCCAAACTCTTCTGAACATGGACTCCACCCACTAGTGAGCCAGCACTAGCCTAGAGATACTACTCTGGGAGTCATCAATATTTAAATCAATGGTTCTCCATTATAGATGCAAAGTCAAATCACTCGGTGACTTACAAAACTTGCATATGTCAAGGCCCTACCCTGCTGCTGCTGCTGCTAAGTCGCTTCAGTCATGTCCGACTTTGTGCGACCCTGTAGACGGAAGCCCACCAGGCTCTCCCGACCCTGGGATTCTCCAGGCAAAAACACTGGAGTGGGTAGACCCTACCCTAGACCAATTAAATTAGAACCTCTGAAAGTGGACCTAGGCATTTTCAGGGTTTAAACTCTTCAGCTGATTCCAATTTGCAATCAAAGCTGAGACCAGCTGGCATAGAACAATGCTTCTCAAATGTTAATGAATAAAAGTCATCAGGGGATTTTACTAAAATGCAGATTATGATTCAGTAGGCCTGAGGTGGGGCCCAAAATTCTAAATCTCTAATGCCATTCCCAAGGTTTTGTATTAAAGCTTACACATTGAGTAGCAACAGTATGAAACAAAGTATTAGTCACTCAGCTGTGTCCAACTCTTTGCAACCCCATGGACTATAGCCCACCAGGCTCCTCTGTCCATGGAATTCTCCAGGCAAGAATACTGGAGTTGGTAGCCATTCCCTTCTCCAGTGGATCTTCCCAACTTAGGGACTGAACCTGGGTCTCCTGCATTGCAGGGAGGCTCTTTACCATCTGTGCTACTAGAAAAGCCCAATTCTAATGTGAACCAGGATTCAAAATTACCATTAATCAGTGCAAACTGAAAAGCATCGGGCCATTGGATGGCAAGTGCCTCCTATAGCTCCTGGACACTGAGAAGCAGACGGGAGAGGCTGTCTCAGAAAGCTTTGTAAACTCAGAGAAGTAATTTGCCCAAGAACACACAACTCACAAATGTCTGGGCTGGGATTCAAACCTTGATCTGTCTGGGAACTTTCCTGGTGGTCCAGCAGTTAAGACTCCATGCTTCCAATGCAAGGGATGCAGTTTTGTTTCCTGGTCGGGTAACTAAGATTCCACATGCTGCACAGTGTGGCCAAAAAGTAAAAAAAGAGAGGGGAAAACCCAACCATTATTGACTCCAAAACCTTAACTGTACAAAGAGATATCTCAGGGGAGGGAATGCAATGTTTCCCCAAATGAGATTCTAATAGGCCACACTGGCAAAAGGCACTGTATCTCTGGAATGATCCCCATGTCTACCTCTCCATCTACCCCTCTTTCTTCTCTTTGATCTTTCCACTAGCTTTGTTTCCTTTCTGTAGTTGCCACCACATCTTTCAAAAGTGGAGGCACTACATGAAAAGGAGCCAACATTGCAGGTTGCCCTTATGGAGGCCAGCCAGATTTGATGTCCTCCTTCCCCAAGTACTGTGCCCTGGAGCCTCCTTTAAGGGGAGAGAGGAAGACATAGGACACAGTGCTGCAGTCAAAACCAAGTATTCTGTTTCCCACTACTTCTGCCTCCTGACATAGCAGCAGCTCTGTAATGAAAATCTAAATCATTTGTGTGCACACATAGCAACTGTTTATTTGCTGTTAACTTTGAGGACACAGTAGGGGTTCAATACATTTAGAGAAGAGATCAACACTGGGAGAGTCTAATCTCATAAGTAGACAAAATGAAAAACGAAGCCAAAATTCATCCCTCCATATCTGAAAGAGAGGCCAGTAATAAATATCTTTCAACTTCAGCCCTGCTCCTGCTCAGAAAAATGCCTTTAAATCAATGATACAGAGCAGAGATGACTCCTTGTAAGGAGATGACTCCTTCTGTCTGCTTGCTAAAAAAGCTTTACTAGGTCTGGTTGGAGATTGATTGTGAGTTCTAGAAACCATACAACTTTCCTCTCAGGCCACTGAGTGTGCTACCTTCCATCTTTTACAAAATGCATGCACTATTAGTTTTCTGGAAACTTCCATTTTTTCTCACCAATAGACTTCCTGGGATTAAATACAATCCAGAAGCTTCTCCACATTAGTATTTTTACCAAGATTGAATACCTAATTGAAGAGTGTCCTTGTCACATTTTGAAGGGGCCAGACCTCTGTCTTAGTGCAAACTGTTGGACAGTTTATAAAATCTCTGCTTGCCAGCAGCTTCCTCATGCCTTCATCCTCCCAGGTTTTCTCCTGATCCAACCCAAACCTCATATTACCACCTGCTCTTGCAGAAACTCAGAAACCAGAGCTGGTCCATTTTGGTTTGGCATATGCTCCTGTAAGGCAGGGACCCATTGCCTGGAAGTCACCAGCATCTGAAAATCAATGGAGGCAGCTACTTGCCTAGGACTGGCATAATGAGAGGTGACATTAGGGAGAAGGATCACTCAAGACAGGTCTGAGTGACTTGAGACCTGCAGTATACTGAGAGACACCTAAGTTGGAGAAATTATAACCCTACAGAAAGTGAAAGAGGAGAGTGAAAAAGTTGGCTTAAAACTCAACATTCAGAAAACTAAGCTCATGGCATCCAGTCCCATTACTTCATGGCAAATCGATGGGAAAATAATGGAAACAGTGACAGACTTTATTTTCTTGGACTCCAAAATCACTGAAGATGGTAACTACAGACATGAAATCAAAAGACACTTGCTCCTTGGAAGAAAAAATATGACAAACCTAGAAATCATATTAAAAGGTTTGCCAACAAGGTTCCATCTAGTCAAAGCTATGGTTTTTCCAGTAGTCATGTATGGATGTGAGAGTTGGACTGTAAAGAAAGCTGAGTTCCGAAGAATTGATGCTTTTGAACTGTGATGTGGTTGAAGACTCTTGAGAGTCCCTTGGACTGCAGGGAGATGCAACCAGTCAATCCTAAAGGAAATCAGTCCTGAATATCATTGGAAGGAGTGATGCTGAAGCTGAAACTCCAATACTTTGGCCACCTGATGCACATTGGAACTGACTCATTGGAAAAGACCCTCCTGCTGGGAAATATTGAAGGCAGGCGGAGAAGGGGACAGAGGATGAGATGGTTGGATGGCATCACTGACTCGATGACATGAGTTTGACTAAGCTCCTAGAGGTGGTGATGGACCGGGAAGCCTGGCATGCTGCAGTCCATGGGATCGCAAAGAGTCGGGCATGACTGAGCAACTGAGCTGAACTGAACAAGCATGTCAATTGGGTAGGTGCTGTCAATCTGACATTCTTTCTTGAAGGAATATCCTGCTAAGTAGACTCTTCAGAAATGCTCAGTTGGTTTTGAGCTAGCCTGCCACCCATCACCCCTCTACACAGAAGATCTAAGTGGTTCTGAGAGTCAGAGAGGATCCATGGTTAGGCATTCAATTTGTGTGTACAGGCAGGGAGCATGTTAGCTAGCCAGGCGTGGGACAGACCCCTGTCTCTCAGAACCTCCCTTTGCTCATTCAACCCTCCCCCTAATCCATGGGCTCTCCTTCCTCTCTACTTAACAGGGACAGACAAGGCTGGCTTAGCGTCCAGAGTCTGCTCTAGGCCACAGGAGAAAAAAAAAAACTAGCAGACTAGTCAGATGTCTATTCTATGCAAAAAGAAGACTTGGCAGGAAAGAAACCAGACACCGCCAGTCAGGAATTTAACTTCAAATTGAACAAGGGGCTGGATCCCTCTTTGAATGTAAGCCCCCGTGGGCCTGGTTTCGTCACAGGAAAAAAAAAAATCCCTTTTAAATCCTATCCCCTTTCCCTGGAAAAGGAGAGGAAACTGGCCAACGAACTGATACCTTATACAAGATGACAGTCATTTTAAATGGTTCTTTTGAATTAATCCCTTTCTGCTCAGTCTCCTCTCTAGGGTATAGCTACTTCACAGTGTGTTCAGGTATCTGAGCCAGGGAGGGCAGCGAGGCATTGGGGAAGCAATGTGGAAGGAAATTGGGAAATGAGAACACTCACTGAGCTGTTACTTTCCTTTTACCTCTGAAATCCCCAAGGTCCATGCTCTGCCCTTCTCTGCCATACTCTGTGCCAAAGGAGGCTGACCTAAATGGACTATAGCAACAGGCTTTTTTGTCAGCTGACATCTGGCTGGGGCTGGTTAATGGTGGGCAACAGTAGGAGATCTGAGAGCAGGAAGAGAGGGAAATAAAGATTTTGTGCCCCTGCCTCTCCTCCCAGGTGTGTTACATTTAGGCAGTGGGCTTCCCTGGTGGCTCAGACAGTAAAGAATCTGTTTGCCAATGCAGGAGTCCCAGATCCAATCCCTGGGTGCGGAAGATCCCCTGGAGAAGGGCATGGCAACCCAGTATTCTTGCCTGGAGAATCCCATGGCCAGAAGAGGCTGGTGGCGTACAGTCCCTAGAGTCACAGAGTTGGACACGACTGACACTTTGTTTCACTCAACTCTTCTGCCTAAAGACACAGCTCCTATCAGGTAGCCCCTCTTACACCACTAGACTTCTTGCTGGGTTCTAATAACACAGTTTCTTCCCTTTGCCCCTTCAGTGTTTGGAGTGATATCAGCTCTCCACCATTCATCGTCTCTGCATGCCCCACCATCATGGTAGATTCCCTGAATTCTACCCGTACCACCATAAATAGCCCCTTCATTAAGCTCAGCTGGGCAAACTCCTTGAGTGTACCGTCTGTTTCCTGCCAATACCCTAACTTAAACACTTACATCACTTTCACAAATTTTATCCTGCAGAATTCCAAAAGGTTCCCTAGACTTCTGAGAAGAAAGATTACCTGATCCGACTGCCTTTTCTAAAGAGATGGATCTGCATTTTCTCAAATGACAGACATATTTTCCATATACCAAGCTCTCCTAAATTAAGGTTGCATTATTGTGCTTACACAATAGAAATGAAGTTTGAGCCAGTTCCATTTTGTTTCACCTGTTCTTAGTCATCTTTCTCGGGGAAAGACCTAATTACATTGTTTTCCTCCCAGTGAGGTATGCTCAACTTTCTTTACCTTAAATACTTAATCCAGTTTCGTGGGAAAAATACTTGCCATTGATTCAAATATCAGTTCCCTACTATCTGGTATTCCTATGTTATTCCCCATCTTGATGAAAGCCTACATCCCAAAGTGATCATACCAAAATTTTCACTTGTCCTCACCATAACAAAACCACTAGACATCAAGTGTTATGGGATCTATTTCCTAGATACCTTTATAAAATTTTAATATGTTCTATTTAACCCAGTATACCCCAAATATTATCATTTCAACATTACTTGGCCATTTGGCTAAAATCAAATGTAGTGTCTGTTCTTATCAGTATGAAATTATTAATAAGGTATTTTAATTCTGGTATGTAACAAAATATTCTAAATATCTTCATTCAAATTAGTCCATCTGCTCCAGCCCCACAGTGACTGCCTTAATTCAGGACCTGATTGTCTTACATCTAGACTATTGAAATATCTATAGTCTCTCCCTATTTTCTTCCATTCTCTCCACAATTAGTCAAAATGATCTTTGAAAATCACAAATGCATGCATATCACTTCCCTTTCAATGGCCCTCCTTTAGGATAAAATCCAAGCTCCTTATCCTGGCTTAGAAGATCCCATTAGTATTTCTCTTTGCAGCCTCAGCTTTTGCCACCTCCTTTTCATACCTTTATTCATCGTTCTTATGATGGAGCCATGTCTTATCAAGTCTTCATGCCCTGCTTTCCATGTTCCCTTGTATGGTACACACTTAGCCTTTGCTAACTCTCCCTATTCATCTCTCAGACTCATCTTAGACATCATCTTTTCTAGAAGTATTTCCCATGAACTCCTTCATCCCCAAATTGGTTTAACAGCCCCTGTATGTGAACCTTTAACTCCCACCCCTTCACTTATTAGCACTTAATACACTGTTTGACAATTATTTATTTACATGTCTGTCAATACCCTATCACTTTTAGGATAACTGTATCTTTATCTTTTCCCCCAGTACCTAGCATAGAAAGTGGCATATAGATAGATATTCAAAAAGTGTATCCTGAATGAGTGATTAAATGAATGAATGAGCTCATGAATGGAGTATACACTTGAATTCACTTACCTCCATAAGGCCTATATATGGACCCTGATTGGCCCTTCTTAGGATGGCCTGAAACTAATGAGAACACTTTTTGCCATTTCTCCTTCCAGATAGGGCTGTCCTGGGCTGTATAAAAACCACACTGGAGTGATTAAGAATAGAAAAAGATGAACTGGCCTTTTGAGTCACAGGCCATTCCTAGTCCCTAAAACTGTACTAATGGAACAATAGAGCTAGCCTGAATTAATTAAGGAAGAGTAGGGGAGATAAATTCTCTTCCTGAGAAACACCAAGTTCCTCACCATCCATCAGCCTTGAGCACAGATGGGATGGAGGCCAGGCCTAAAAATACATCAGCCCTAGGTGACATCAGGACTGTGTTCTTTTATGTCTAATTCATCCCAAATGGAAGGGAAAGCACTTAAAAGTCTTTGAAACAGGCAGAGAAACATGTATCATGCTGGGAATGACTATAGGGGCAAAAGGCCACTGTGGATTTCCTTGTCAGTGAAAATGAACTCGAGTAAGAATTTCTATAAGGAACCAGAAGAAAGATCCTTGTCATCATGATTTTGAATTAGTATTTATTGAACACACAACAAATGCTAGTCTCTGCTCAGAACATCTGATGAAAACCATTCCTATATCTATAAGGGACGAGGGAATACTTGCCATTATTGTAATGCCAGTCACCCGGCCAGAACACAAAATGAACTCTTATGAATATTTTCTAAAGCATAATGAGGAAGGAATCTTAGACTACATGCAAGCATCCTTGATTACTGTTTTTTTCCCACTGGCAGTCGCTCTCCCCACAAGCTTTGTCACAACCAGAAAGGAAGAGAAGCAGGAAAAAAGAGGAAGAGTCAAGGCACAATCATGAGAGAGGCATAAAAATTGGGCAGGGTCACTTCATAGATGTTTGCAGATGGCAACAAATATCAAGAGAGGACCAAAGGAATGGAGCAGTAGGAACCAGCCCTGTTCATCTCATGGCTCCTCTCTGCACTAGTGTTTTTGTTGTTGCTATTGATGTTGTTGTTTGGTCACTAAGTTGAGTCTGACTCCTTTGTGACCCTATGGACTGCAGCCTGCCAGCCTCCTCTGTCCATGGGATCTCCCAGGCAAGAATACTGGAGTTGGTTGCCCATGCCATTCTCCAGGGGAATCTTCCCAATTCAGGGATGACTGAACCCGTGTCTCCTGCATTGCAGGTGGAGTCTTTACTGCTGAGCCACTTGGAAAGCCCATAAGTATTTTTACTCAACCTTTAAGCTTTGGGGTAAGTGACAGAAAATGCAGAATTCTGAAGAACTGCTTGATTGTACAGCTTTCAACTGAGGATCTTTCTTATTATTTTGTATTAAAGGGCACTTTGGGACTTGGAGGCCAGTGGGTACTCACCAGCTAGATAAACATTTGAGAAAATTATTGTCCTTGGTGAATTTTGTAAATAGCCACTGACCCATTGATTTAAGGCAAAGTGAAAATGAATGATGAGTTAAAAAGCATACAAACACTGTGTTACATGACTGGCAAGTGGGTAGCAACTGGCCTAGTCTTAGTACTTCTTTTCAAGGCTCCCTTCCCTCCTCTTTCCCACCCTCTTCAATTCTGCCAGATCTCAAGGTTTGAGGCAGTGGTCAAGCTCCATGGTATAAGAATTGGTGTTCCTCATGATGCTCTCCACCAACATGACAGGCTTGGGGTTTCTTCCAGCAAAGCAAGAGAGCCAGGTGCAAATCAACATGGCTGCAGCTGCGCCACCTCCAGCACAGTAATAGGCCCAGCCAAGCCGACAGGTACCTGTGGAAACAGGGATAGAGACATAAGGGTTAGATTGTTTTCTCCTACATTCTCTTGGAAATGTTAGGGTTAAAGTGAGAGTAGGAAACAATGAATGAGACTAGGCTCACTCTTTTCTCTTTCTTCCTTTGCTGATGGCTGGTATTAGCTTTAGCAAGAGGTTATAAATGTAATTTTGTTACACATCTGTAACAGAATGGGGGTAATGGCCATGGTGGTGATGTTAATAACAGTGATGACAAGAACAACTTGATCGAGTGTCAAGAACTATGTTAAATTCTTTAGACATATATCTCATTGAACATTATAGTAACTATAGGAGTTAGGTACTCTTATTATCCCTACCTATTTTATACAAGATGAGGCAACTTAGGCACAGGTTTGTGGAAAATCACACAGATAGGAAGTGGTAGAATCAGGATATAAAACACTTGCTCATCCTAACTCTGCAGCTCTGCACTTTTAACCACACTGATACACTACACTGCATGAACTGTTTTCAAAGAACTATATCCTGTATCATGGTGAAATTTGCAGGCAAAATCAAATTACTTGCTCCATGCCATGTGTCTCTATTCTAACCTAATCTTTCAACATCCAGGGAAGAAACATGCACTGGAATCAAGGCCAATCTTCTAAGGGGTAGCTTCAGTCTGAAGGATAATGGGAAAAGTCACCTGTTCACAAACGTCCACCCCACCCATCATTTATTCTAGCACAGGTAGATTCTTTCTTTTGAAGTATTTGAGTTTTTTCATAGATCCATCATAAAAAGTCAATGCCCAAAGAAAGAGAGCTATTATATCACAAGGGATCAGAGTAATAAGTAACTGCTGAAATCAAGTGCTTAAGCAAATAGGACTCCAGAAATTGGAGTAGATGCCCAGTGATACAAAATGGCAGAGGAATCCTGGGGGGGGAGTGGCTTTCACCTATATCACAGTCCTATAGAAAGCAAGTCCTGACTATAGTCAGTCAGTGGTGATGTCAAGACTGATTTTCAGGGCAATTTACATTTATTAATTGAAGTATTGTTGATTTACAAGATTATATTAGTTTTACATGTACAGCATTGTGGTTCAGTACTTTTACAAATTATAGTGTTAGTCACTCAGTCATGTCTGACTCTTTGCGACCCCATGGACTGTAGCCCAACAGGCTTCTTTGTCCATAGGATTCTCCAGGCAAGAATACTGGAGTGGGTTGCCATTCCCTTCTCCAGGAGATCTTCCCAACTCAGGGATTGAACCCAAACCCAGGGATTGAGCCCAGGTCTCCCACATTACAGGCAGATTCTTTACCACCTGAGCCAGGGAAACTCTTACAGATTATACTTCCATTAAAATTTGTTATAAGGCAATGGCTATAACTCACTGTGCTATACAATATATCCTTGTTACTTCTCTATTTTATACACAGTAGTGTGTATCTCTTAATCCCATACCCCTATCTTGTCATGCCCCCTTTCCTAGTCCCATTGGTAATGAAGTTTCTATTCCATATCTGTGAATCTGTTTGTATTTTGGCATATACATTCATTTGTACTATATTTTTAAATTCCACATATAAGTGATATCATACAGTATCTGTCTTTCTCTGTTTGACAAATCACTAAGCATAATATTTTCTAGATCCATTCATATAGCTGAAAATGGCAGAATTACATTATCAATATTTTTATGACAGAGTAATAGTCCATTGCATTGGGTTGGCCAAAATGTTTGTTTGGGTTTTTCCATAACATCATATGGAAAAACCTGAACAAAATTTTTGGCAAACCACCCCTCCTCCCCATATATATATATATATATATATATATATACACACACCACATCTTCTTTATCCTTTCATCTGTTGATGGACATTTGGGTTGCTTTCATATGCTTTTTATTGTAAATAATGCTGTTATGAACATTGGGGTGCATGTATCTTTTTGAATTAGTGTTTTCATGTTTTCCTGATATATACACAGGAGTGGAATTGTTAGATCATACAGTCATTTTATGAGGACTCTCCAAACAGTTTTCCATAATGTCTACAGCAATTGATATTCCCACCAACAATGTACAGTGTTCCTTTTTCTCCATGTCCTTACCAACATTTGTTATTTGTAGACTTTTTGATGATAACCATTCAAACATGTGTGAGGTGATGGCTCATTGGTTTGACTTGAATTCATGATAATTAGTAATATTGAGTACCTTTTCGTGTACCTGTTGGCCATCTGTATATCTTCTTTGTGAAAATCTCTATTCATATCTTCTGTCTAATTTTATTTTTTTAGTGAAATAGAGTTGATTTACAATGTCATATTAGTTTCAGGTATACAGCAAAGTGATTCAGTTATATATATATATATATATATATATATATATATATATATAGTCTTTTAGATTATTTTCCATCATAGGTCATTAGAAGGTATTGACTGTAGTTCCCTGTGCCGTAAAGTAGGTCCTTGTTGGTTATCTATTTTACATATAGTACTGTATATTTTATTTTATTTTTATTTATTTATTATTATCTTTTACTTTACAATATTGTATTGGTTTTGCCATACATCAACATGAATCTGCCATGGGTGTACACATGTTCCCAATCTCGAACCCCTCTCCCACCTCCCCACCCCACACCATCTTCTGTCCAATTTTAAATTGGTTGTTTGTTTTTACAATATTAAGTTGTATGAGCTATTTTTTAATATTTTGGGTATTAATCACAGTAGGTCATATTATTTGCAAGCATTTTCCCCCATTTCACAGTTTCTCTTTTTATTTTGTTGATAGTTTCCTTTGCTGTGCAAAAGCTTTTATGTTTAATTAGGTCCCATTTGCATATTATTGCTTTTATTTCTTTTGCCTTGGAAGACAGACACCAAAAAAAGGCAATGGTACAATTTATGTCAAAGAGTGTTCTGCCTATGTTCTTTCCTAGGAATTTTGTGGTTTCAGGTCTTACATTTAGATTCTTAATCCATTTTGAGTTTATTTTTGAATGTGGTATGAGGAAATATTATGGTTTTATACATAACTGTCCAATTTTTCAAGCACCACTTACTGAAAAGAATGTTTTTTCTCCATTGTATATTCTTGCCTCCTTTGTCATGAATTAATTGACCATAGTGTGTAGTTTTATTTCTGGGCACTCTATTCTGTTCTATTAATCTATCTGTTTTTGTGCCAGTACTATGCTATTTTGATTATTGTAGCTTTGTAGTATAGTCTGAAATCTGGAAGGGTTATACTTCCAGCTATTCTTTTTCTCAACATTTCTTTGGCAATTTTGAGTATTTTGTGGTTCTACATGAATTTTAGGATTATGTGTTCTAGCTTGGTGACAGATATTATGAGTATTTTATTAGGGTTAGGGTTTTAATATTTAAGGATTAAGTAGGAATTAAAAGAAAAGTTGGAAGAAAAGTTATGACCAACCTAGATAGCATATTCAAAAGCAGAGACATTACTTTGCCGACTAAGGTCCATCTAGTCAAGGCTATGGTTTTTCCTGTGGTCATGTATGGATGTGAGAGTTGGACTGTGAAGAAGGCTGAGCACTGAAGAATTTATGCTTTTGAACTGTGGTGTTGGAGAAGACTCTTGAGAGTCCCTTGGACTGCAAGGAGATCCAACCAGTCCATTCTGAAGGAGATCAACCCTGGGATTTCTTTGGAAGGAATGATGCTAAAGCTGAAACTTCAGTACTTTGGCCACCTCATGGGAAGAGTTGACTCATTGGAAAAGTCTTTGATGCTGGGAGGGACTGGGGGCAGGAGGAGAAGGGGACGACCGAGGATGAGTTGGCTGGATGGCATCATTGACTCGATGGACATGAGTCTGAGTGAACTCCAGGAGTTGGTGATGGACAGGGAGGCCTGGCATGCTGCGATTCATGGGGTCACAAAGAGTCAGACATAACTGAGCGACTGAACTGGGGGATTGCATTAAATTTTTAGATTTCTTTCTTTCTGTTGTATAGCCATTTTAGCAATATTAAGTCTCCTAATCCAAGAGCATGAGCTAGCTTTTCCATTTCTTTGTATCATCTTCAGTTTCCTTCATCAATGTTTTATAGCTTTCAGAGTATAGGTTTTTCACATCTTTGGTTAACTCTGTTTCTAAGAATTTTATTCTTTTGATGCAGTTTTAAAATGGATTTTTAAACTTTATTTTTCTGATAGTTTATTAACAATGTATAGGAAAGCAACAGATTTCTGTATATTAATCTTATATCCTGCAATTCTACAGAATTTATTTATTAGTTCTAATAGTTTTTGGTGAATACTTTAGGTTTATTTATACGTTGTATTGTGTCCTCTGTAAAACGTGACAGTTTTACTTCATTTTAATTTGGATGCTTTTTCTTTTTCTTGTCTAGTTACTATGGCTAGCACTTCCAATACTATGTTAAATAGAAATGGCAAGATTGGGCATCACTGTCATCTTCCTGAATTTAGAGGAAAGGATTTCAGCTTTTCACTGTTGAGTGAGCATAAGTTAGCTGTGGGTTTGCTATAACTGGTCTTTATTATACTCAGATACATTCACTCTATACCCACTGTGATGAGGGTTTTTATCATGAATGGATATTGAATTTTGTCAAAAATTTTTTTCCTGCATCTATTAATCATGTAATAATCATGTGACCTTTTATTTTATTAATCTGTGTATAACATTGATTGATTTGTAAATACTGAAGCATTCTTGCTTCCCTGGAATAAATCCCACTTGATCATGGTATATGATACTTTTTATATTTTGTTGAATTTGGTTTGCTAATATTTTGTTGAGAATGTTTTCATCTATGTTCATCAAACATATTAGCCTGTAATTTTCTGTTTTTGCAGTATCTTTGTTTGCTTTTGGTATAAGAGTAATGGTAAAATGAAAATGTTAGTTGTTCCGTTGCATCTGACTCTGCAACTCCATGGACTGTAGCGCACCAGGCTCCTCTATTCATGGAATGCTCCAAGCAAGAATACTGGAGTAGGTGGCCATTCCCTTCTCCAGAGGATCTTCTTGACCCAGGATCAAACCCAGATCTTTTGTACTGCAGGCGGATTCTTTACCATGAGCCACCAGAGAAGAGTAATGGTGGCCTCATAGAATAAATCTGGGAGTGTTTCTTCCTCTTCAATATTTTTTTTTGAATAGCTTCAGAAGGGTAAGTATCATCTTTTCATACGTTTGGTAGAATTCCCATATAAAGCCATCTAGTTCTTGATTTTTGTTTACAGGGAGTATTTTTGAAATTACAAATTCAATTGACTACTAGTGATCAGTTGGTTCAAATGATCTATTTCTCCTTGATCCAATCTTGGCAGAGTCTATGTTTCTAGAAATTTTCTTTCTTCTAGTCTGCCTAATTTGTTGGCATATAACTATTCCTAGTATTCTCATTATTTTTTGTATCTCTGTGGTAGCGGTTGTTATTTCTCCTCTTTCATTTCTTATTTTGTTTACTTGGGCCTTCTCTCTTTTCTTATTGGTGAT
Organism: Nanger dama; assembly: GCA_917880005.1. NCBI lineage: Eukaryota > Metazoa > Chordata > Mammalia > Artiodactyla > Bovidae > Nanger > Nanger dama. The sequence continues at coordinate 1,953,454 of CAKJTW010000089.1, forward strand.
GCTAGGTGAAAGTTTATCAATTTTGTTTATCTTTTTAAAAACAGATCTTGGTTTCATTGATCATTTCTATTTTTTTATCTTTGTTTTCTCTTTGATCTTTATTTTCTTTCTTCTATTGACTTTTTTTTTGTTGTTGTTCTTTTTTCTAATTCCTTAGGTTAGGTTGTTTATTCAAGATTTTCTTTTTTCTTAAGGAAGGACTTTGTTGTTATAAACTTCCCTCTTAGAACTGCTTTTGCTGAATCTCATAGATTTCGATGTGTTGTGTTTCAATTTTCATTTGTCTCAAATATTTTCTGATTTCCTCTCTGGTTTCTTCATTGACTTCTTGATTTTTAGTAGCATGGTATTTCACTTCCATGTGTTTGGGCTGGAAATGGAGGGTCTAGAGCTGGAGCCAGTGTGAGGTGGGACTTCTGCTCAGTGGCTGTTACCACCCTATCAAGGATTGGATCTGATCCCATGTTGTTGGAGAAAAATCTCTGAAGTCTGAGCTCAAGCTGGCTCTGTTGCTTTATGCATGTATTTTCCCCTCTCTCTAAACCAGGACCCTTGTCCCAGAGATGGAGAGTGCTAAAGTAAGGGGGCCTCTCTGCTCAAGTCAGCTGCAGACAGTGATTCAAACTGTCTCCAATAAGCTGCCTATACGGATGACTGAAACTGTTTCCTCTCTGCTCAGACAAAGCCTCATAGGCAAGATCCCTTTGTTCCTCATAGCTGACTACTGCTCCAGCCTCTGCCACCTATGCTACCATGCCATATCACAAGGCAGGCAGGGCCCATGTGAATTCTCAGTGTAAATTGGGGATTGAGCTATAGTGGAATCCTCAGAGGTCTAGGCTGCTTCTGATACTCTGCTTGAATAAGCACCCATGATAGCCACTGCTATTCTACTGAGACTTTGCCCTAGGACCTGATCACCTCTGTATCCCATGGTTGAGTCTTCTCCTTGGTTGTGGCTGCCCCAGATCCAGTGCTGCATTGTGATGTGGAGTGAGTAGGGCTAGAGCATTTGCTTGGTTTGGGCTGGGGCACAGCAAGACATTCATGGGAAACGGGGCAGTCACCAGAGAAGAGCTCTCTATGCCCTGCCTAGGGAGCAAGCAAGCATGTGTACACAAGCACATGAGCAGAGTTTAGGCTTCCCATAACCCTACTCCACCACACTTCAATAATCCTTGTGGTTTTCCAACCAGCCAAAATGGCTTGTCTCCTATACATAGGACCCCAGGACTGGGGACCCAGTCTGTAACTCTCACTGTCTCCATCCTTGCATTCTCCCTTCCCAGGGACTCAGGTCCTTTTCTTCCTTCCTATCAAATTACGTATGTATCTTTCATATAGACTTGCTTGTGCAGGAGTCCTTCTGCCATTTTCCAGATGATTTTCAGTGAGACTTGTTCCACACATAATACATTTTTATGTTTTTATGGGGGATGTGGTCCCCAAGTTCTCTCACTTCACCATCTTGATCGATCTCCCCTCATGACAATTTATTTTTCAATAACCAATTATTTATTTTCACATGGCTCCCAGTGACTCTTAATTTTCCTTGTTTTTATTATCTGGTTGGCATGTTATATAAAGAGTCTAAGATACTCCCAAGTTAGGCTGCTTTGCTTTTCCATTAGGGCCAGGCTAATTTATCCCTAATTTCCCACCTTAGAAATAATCTTTCTACCACCAAGGCATCACTCATGCTGTCTCTCTTGCTATAAACAGCTTCTTTCCTTTTATTCACGAATTCATATCTTCCTAAGAATACTCTTCAGGATTCAGCACCTCCAGGAAATCGTCCCTGGCTAACCCCAGTGAGCTCAAGTCACCTCAACCAGGTAACCCTCCAGGAATTTATCCATATACCACTTACATAAGTATATATGTTAGACAAAATGTTGGAATGAAAATTTTCATATCATGTATTTTTCATTTACTCTTTACCTCCTTCCAGATTGTTGGCTCAATAGAGTAAATGTATTTGTTTTTTTGATAATGCCCCCATGCTCTGTCAACAGTGGATACTCAGTATGATTTAGCCTAACAATACTTCAAAGATAGATATATTTGCATTTTCAACCCTCAACACCTAAAACTATGACTTAAAATTTGAATTAAAATGACAAAACCAGCTATTTTATTTGTTTCTGGAATGTGCTATAAGGTATAAGCATATTCTGTTCCTTTTGTCTAAAATGCTTATTGCATGTGCATACATACATATACACTTCCCACCACTCTGCGTAGTCAATGTTCAATCATTCTTCAGAGCTAACTCTGAATGTGAAAGAAAAGAAAGGAATCCAACTTTCTGAGTAACTGCAACATGAACAATGACAGTAAAACTCTGGGAAGAGTAAAGTGAAAAATACCATCTTGAGGCAAGCAAACAATGGATCTGGATCCCCCACTCCAACCTTGTCACACCTTCCTTTAGACACTCACTTTTTCATTCACTCAGTCACTCAGTAAAAGTAGGAGGTTTTATATACTTAGGGTTTCACAGAGTGAAAATTCTAGAGAAAGGCAAACCTTCCAGTTTTGCCATCCTTAAAAGGAAGGCTGCAGGCTATATTATACCTACTTCACAGACAGGAATTTGAGGCTCAATCTAAAGCCTTTAGAAACTCTCTCAGAAACAGCAAGTACAGGCAGGGATCCAGATCAAGTATCTACTTTCAATCTGGTTCTCTGCCCTCTATTGTTTTTCTCATCCTCCCAAAAGCCTCTTCCAGGACCCTTAATCTGTAAACCATAAAGAGGGGGACCCTGTGTCAATTTGCAGTAGACTCACTCACCAGAGCTTCTTTCCTAACCCCTCAAATGAAAATCTCCTGTGCTAACATGACAGAGTAGGCAGGAGCCAGTTTTGTGGAGAGGCCACTGTTGGAGAGTTTCCTCCTCTCTGCAATCCTTCCAATCTAGTCTAGGCAGGCATCAGAAGTCTCAAGCTGCTGCTTCAGTTTCCTGTCTGGTCACTCCCACCCCCATTGGAGGGGCAGAGCTTTTTCTATTAGGTCCATGCACCCTGGGGCCAGGGAAAGACTTGTTTCTGTAAATGAAAGGAATAAATGCATAGCATGCCATTACTCCAAAGCCCTAAGCAGGCAGAAAGCTGACACAGTGGGCAGCTCCAGAGTGAAGAGCTAGCTAGAAAGATCTTAATAAACCTTATTGAAGCCAAGTCAGAACCAGGTATCCCTGGGCTAAAAGTCAACACCAAAGTGCCCCCATTGCCCCCTGAAGTGTAGAATTTCCTCTCACAGAGATGCCAGTTAAGCCACCGAACAGCATCTAAGCCCAAGGCTGCTATCACACAGGAAATCAAAGAGAAACAGAAGAAATATATCTCCTATCCAATCCTCTCCCGACAACCTTACCTGTTATCTACCTGAGGGAACAGAGAGGTTACAACATTAGCATTGCAAACGAGGGGAAAGAGCAAACCTTTAAGAACTACATTTCCAAGTTGAGAGATGCTGTCATTATTCACATACTCCACAGAAAGCTTGGACACTGGTCTCATGGCCTACAGAAGAACTCGTGTTTTCTGTAGAAGGATGTAAAAGTAGGGAAGCCGTGGAAATAAGCTACCACACTTTACCTCCAATCACCTTTTAGTGAAGCCCCATGGAACATCACCAATCCCTAAATTCTATTTCTTGAAATACAGTTGATCCTTCTATTCATCTGACAAATATTTATTAAGTATCTACTATGCACCATACATTTTGAATACATCATCTCATTTGATTCTCACAACAGCGATGATTATTTCCATTTAAAGCTGAAGACTTAGTAATCTCAGAAACTTAATTACTTTACCAATTTACAAGTGTCAGAGTTGAAATTTGAATGCCAGGACTAAGTCCATGGTTATCCGTTTCAACAATGCCAGAAGAGTGGAATCAACAATACAAGTTACTATGGCCCAAGTTTTATGAGAAAGTATGATACCTTTGGGCGTCCCAGGTGGCGCTAGTGGTAAAGAACCCATCTGCCAATGCAAGAAATGTAGGAGACTCGGGTTCAATCCCTGAATCAGGAAGATCCCCTGGAGGAGGGCATGGCAACCCACTCCAGTATTCTTTCCTGTAGAATCCCATAGAAAGAGGGGCCTGGTGGGCTGTAGTCCATAGGGTCGCAAAGAGTAGGGCACAACTGAAGCAACTTAGCACACACACACAGGCATGATACCTACACCTAATTAATTCACTGTTCTTGGTCTCAATTTCCTTTTTCTAAAGTGAAGGGAATTTTACTGGAGACATTTCTAAAGGCAGCTTCCAATTCAAATTTTCCATTCTATTATGAATATGATAAATGTTTTGAGAGACATACAAGTAAAAAATGTATGTAATATCCAGGGAAAGAATCACTTGTAGCTGAGAGGATTTAGGTTCAGGTAGGGTGTTATAGAGTAGCTAGCATTTCAACAAGACTTTAGTCATGAGAAGTGGGCATTCTGGGCAGGGGGAGAGGTTGGTGAGCAAAGTTATACAAGTGAGAATGCAGACCACATGGTTCAGAAACAGCACTCCATTCAGAGTCATTTCATAAAAGAAGCTGTAGATGGCAAATAATGAGCTGAATCTAGACAAGGAAGGATAATGACTCTGTCATTTTTCCCACTAGGAGTGGAGAACAATGTTAATTTCTGATCAGATAATGATATGATAGAACAAAGTTTCTCATCCTTGGCACTATTGACATCTTAGACCAAATAATTCTTTGTCATAATGGGGGTGGGTAGTGTTGTTCTGTGAATTGTAACACCCTGGCCTCTACCTACTAGATGTCTTCAACTTATCCCTGCTCCACTGAACTGTGAAAACCAAAAATACTGACAGACTTGGCCATGTCCCCAGGGTGGAGGTATTAAGAACCACTGAGTTAGAAGTACATTTTGGGAGATTAACCTAAAAGCTCTATGTAAAAGGGATTGGAAGTAATCCTGTGTTATAGGCAGAGGCCAGTTAACCAGAGGCCACGGATGCTGCAACGCATCCAACAATACACAAAGCAGCCTCCCACCACAAAAATCATCTGAACAAAAATGTTCATATTTTCAATATTGAGCAACTGTCATCGAGGCAAACATCACAATTTTATACTTTGTATTACCTCCAAAATGAATCTTGATGACTGAAAGATTACCCCCAGAAGAATGGATTCTTCTTCTTTAAGAAAAGCTATGCATGGTTCCTCACTGACCTGGCAAGCTGGCTGAAACTGGGGCCTAATCAGCCATGAGCATTCTAGTGTGCTAGCCCAGGGAAGCTGGGGAAGGTCGAGGAGAGAGATCTCATAAGGTATTGAGAAGCATCTACTGATTCCCTGAGAGTCAAGAAACTAGAGTCTTTGAAGAAATCTCTTAACCCTATAGAATCTCAGCTCTCTCTTAAAATGGGAGAAAATAATTAAGTACCTTTGTAAAGATAGAGCAATAGGACGAGATGAGTTTTTGAGATCACCTTCAGAAATAGCCAGGCTCACAGGTGCCTAGCCTTTCAGCCTGAATGCATGGACTGAGCTTGCATGCTGGAACTGTTCAAGGACTTGTGTCCCCAGAAAATACTGCAGTGAGTTGACATCACACCTGGGGATTGTATCTACATACATGTGTAGTTATGTGTGCATGAAAGACTGGGTGGCAGGACAGGGCGAGAGAAGAGGTCCTAACTGCAAATTAGCTTTATGCAAAGCTTCTAGATAAGCCTGTTTCTTTTTGTGCTCTTCTGTAACATTTCTAACACCTTCTCTGTGAGTCATTCTATTCCAGTGTTGAATTTGCTGTGACAAGATCCCTCATAAGAGTTATTAAATCATCACTCAGCAGTGGGCCTGACATTTAAATCAAGAAACGTTGCCTTTTATTCCAAGTTGCAAATCAAATTGGCTTGGAGTTTGACTATTTCCTTTGATTCAGCATTAAGTTATGTTATTACATCTCCGCCGTTTAGAGAACAAATTATCATTGTCTGCTACTTAAACTGACCCTCCTCCCTAGAGATCTAGTCCTATGCTCTTCAGGGACTTGGTGTCTGGCCAAATGTCAATGGTTCATGATGAGCAAGTGGGAAGGGTTAGCCATAAGCTAATGCTTTTCATGGGGCCCAACAGTGGTGTGGGTGTCAGAGTTGGGAATAAGAGTAGGAATGAGTCTGATGGAGAATATTTCTCTGCAGGGGGCATGGTTGTAGTTCCAGCTTGAAAGCCAACAATGCCAGTGAAGTAATCCAAAGAAAAGAGTCTTCCTTAGAGGAAGAGAAGAAAGGCGTAAAAAGAGAGTGTGCCCACTTTGGAAGATAGTTAGTTTCTTAAAAACTAAACATATTCATACCATATGACCCAGCAATCACATTACTTGGTATTTACCCAAAGGAGTTGAAAACTTACAGCCACAGAAGAACCTGCACACAGATGTTTACAGCAACTTTATCCATCATTGCCAAAACTTGGAAGCAACCAAGATGTCCTTCATTAGGTAAATGGATAAGTAAACTGTGGTACATCCCGACAATGGACTATTATTCAGTGCTGAAAAGAAATGAGCTTTCAAGCCATGAAAGGACATGGGAAAACCTTAAATGCATATCACTAAGTGAAAGAAGCCATTCCCCAAAGACTACATAGTGTACAATTCTAACTATACGACCTTCTAGAAAAGAAAAAAAGATGGAGACAGTAAAAGGATCAGTGGTTGCCATGAGTTGCAGGAGTGTGGGAATGACTAGGCAAGAGCACAGAGGATTGCTTAGTTCAGTTCAGTTCAATCGCTCAGTCATCTCCGACTCTTTGCAACCCCATGGACCGCAGCACGCCAGGCCTCCCTGTCCATCACCAACTCCCAGAGTTTACTCAAACTCATGTATACTGAGTCAGTGATACCATCCAACCAACTCATCCTCTGTCATACACTTCTCTTCCTGCCTTCAATCTTTCGCAGCATCAGGGTCTTTTCAAATGAGTCAGTTCTTCACATCAGGTGGCCAAAGTACTGGAGTTTCAGCTCCAGCATCAGCCATTCCAATGAATATTCAGAACTAATTTCCTTTAGGATGGACAGGTTGCATCTCCTTGCATTCCAAGGCATTCTCAGGAGTCTTCTCCAACACCACAGTTAAAAAGCATCAATTCCTTGGCACTCAGCTTTCTTTATAGTCCAACTCTTACATCCATCCATACATGACTACTCAAAAAACCATAGCTTTGACTAGACAGGCCTTTGTCAATAAAGTAATGTCTCTGCTTTTTTAATAACAGAAGATAGAACAGTGAAATACTCTGTAGGATACTATAGGGTTGGCCAAAATGTTCATTCGAGTTTTTTTTCTGGAAGATGTTTTTGGCCAACCCAAAATAATGATGAATGCACATCATTATACATTTGCCCAAACTCATAGGTACAACACTAGGAATGAACCATAGTGTTCTAACATGGGCTCTGGGTGATTATGTTGTTTCAATATAGCTTCATCAGTTGTAACAAATGTACCACTCTGATGGGGTGTTGATAATGGCGGAAACTATGCATGTGTGGGAGCAGATAGTATATAGAAAATCTCTGTACCTTCCCCTCAGTGTTGCTGTGAACTAAAACATTTATTAAAGTCTTAATAAAATGAGAGAGACAGACTGAGGGAAGTCTGTCTTTTCAGTTTCTCAAGTCTTCCCTTTTAGAATCATTTGATGAGATGCTAGGCTCCTGAAAGGCGGGAGGAGGAGACAGAGAAGCAGAGATATAGAAAGAATATAGCAACCACTAACACCTTGAAAGCTGATGAGGGCTAAATGAAATGGAATGGAATTTATAGATACATTAAGTTTTGATTTCACACGTGCTGCTGCTGCTGCTGCTAAGTCACTTCAGTTGTGTCCGACTCTGTGTGACTGCATAGACAGCAGCCCACCAGGCTCCCCTGTTCCTGGGATTCTCCAGGTGAGAACACTGGAGTCGGTTGCCATTTCCTTCTCCAATGCATGAAAGTGATAAGTGAAAGTGAAGTCACCCAGTTGTGTCCGACTCTTAGCAACCCTATGGATTGCAGCCTACCAGGCTCCTCTGTCCATGGGATTTTCCAGGCAAGAGTACTGGAGTGAGGTGCCATTGCCTTCTCCGTTTACACGTGCATATGTACTCAATCGTGTCCAACTCTTTACAGCCCCATAGACTGTAGCTCACCAGGCTCCTCTACCTATGGAATTTTCCAGGCAACAATACTGAAGTGGGGTGCAATTTCCTACTCCAGGGGATCTTCCCAACCCAGGGATTGAACCCAAATCTCATGTCTCCTGCATTGGCAGGTTCAGTTCTTTATGACTAGCACCACCTGGGAAGCCCTTGATTTGACACAAGAGTTGGCAAAAGTCAAGTTCTGAGAGCTAATACTTCAGGAAAATACTTGCCTGTGACTTGAGATCAGTGGAAAAAAGACCTAGATATTAGTGTGGTAGAGGAGAAGCTGATGGAGGCAAGCCTTAAGGTAGGGCAAGAAGGAATAAATTTGCTTTGAGAATATGAGCAGCTCCAGGGTGTAGAGAGAGGACTGAAATCCTGTACAAAGAGAAAATACAAATTCCAGCAACTCATGGAGTCAGAATGTTGGGAAGTGGTTGATGAAGAATGCAAAGAGAACCATATTAACAGCTGTTGTTTGTTGTGTGTGGGTTTTTTTTTTTTTTTTTTTGTCTAATTTTGTCCAATAACCAGGAAATGTGAAAAACACTGCTCAAGCCTTTAGGTAGGCAAAATAAGGGAAGGAGTGACTGCAGGATGTGGAAGGACCTGCAGTGGGAACTGGCATAGTGCTCTCAACCTCAGTACCCAGAGCAGAGGGATGGCATAGATATGAGCTATACAGGATGTCTGGGGGCTTTCATAGCCTTCATCATATCAAATCAGGCTGCCTACACTGGCCCTGAGGGAAAGCCCTCAGCTACAGAGAGATACCTAAGTTTCCTTTGGAATTCCAAGGAGTAGTTTGAGAGGGGAAGGACTAGAGAGAGATCAAAGGAGGCAGTGAGACTAAATAAGACAATGAGACTAAAGGGGAAGGTGGAAGGGTATGAGAAGAAAGGCAGGGAGAGTTTGTTGAGAGAACATTAAGAGAAGTGCAGGAGTTGAGATCTTCAACAGACCTCTTCCTCATGAGGGTCCTATTTTTTCCAAAGCAGACTCAGCTCGGGAAAAACAGGTACTCCCTCCATCACTGCAGCACCCTCTAAGCTTATGAGATCAAATCTCCAACCCACTGCCCCAGTTGCTGCTTGGTGTGTGTGGTTGGTGGACTAGGAAGGCAGTGAGGAAGAGGGCAGATTGTTACTTACTTACTCAACATATTCTTTTTTCCATGGGGACCTGAATTTAGTGCTAAGCATACTGCTGACTTCACGATCTCCATGAAAGTGAAAGTGTTAGTCGCTCAGTCATGCCTGACTCTTTATGATCCCATGGACTGTAGCCCGCCAGACTCCTCTGTCCGTGGAATTCCCTAGGCAAGAATACTGCAGTGGATACCCATTCCCTATGCAGGGGATTTCCTGACCCAGGAATTGAACATGGGTCTCCTGCATTGCAAGCAGATTCTTTACCATCTGAGCCACCAGGGAAGGCCATAGGTAGAAGCATAAAAACATTTTTAATGCAGGCAAGGCCAAGTTAAATGAGTAGAGAACTTTCTCTGCTAGATTCAGTACAGATGCATAATTGTCAAAGATAAAGCAAAGCCAGTGAATTCAAAGGTAGCCACACCTACTACAGACCCCAGTGAAAAGATACCCAAGCCATGAGACTAGCTCTCTTCTCACTTGCTTCACTGAATATGAGTATTAGTAGGAGCTTAGATTAGAAGCCAAGAACTTATGGAAGATTCCAGGAGCCTCTCAGGCTCCCTTGTTAGAGAGGAAGGCAAATCAAATAAATAAACAAGAAAACTTGTGAAAACTTCAGTAGTTCAGGTAACCATATTATTGCTAGTAGCCACTATTTGGCTGGCTCAGTCAGGTCTGCCAGGGAGGTAGGACATTCTGAGTTGCCAACTCCATCTTTGTCCAACCTGATGTTCTAAAAAGCAAGGGAAGACCAGGGCACTTTCTAGAAAGTCAGGGTAGCACTCTGTAGAATCAAGTCCTCACAGTGACAGAGAGTTGGTTGATTGTTTTCTTGTTTTTACGCAAGCTTCTGCTAAACAAATTGAGTCCTATTGAAATCTTCCCACCACTACTGAGCATTTGATTCTCATCTATCCTCATACTTTGCCAGCCTGCTTTTCCTATTTATATCATTTCTTGCATCACTAGCCTGAGGTCCAGCTACTCTGCTCATGTTTTTTATTCCACTGGGGGTGAGGAGAAGGAATTATGTCTCAGACCAATATAAATTATGCTACTGGGTCTTTACCAAGATTGACCCCTACTTGCCTCTGAAAAGACCTCCATGTCACTCTGTGTTGTCCTTTGCATACTCCATCAACTACACTTAGCGTTCACTGGAGGCTCAGTGGCAAAAAGATTCCTTGCCAATGCAGGAACTGCAGGAGAATCGGGTTTGATCCCTGGGTTGGGAAGATCCCCTGGAGATAGACATAGCAACCCATGCCAGTATTCTTGCCTGGGAAATCTCACGGACAGAGTAGCCTGGCGGGTTACAGTCCATGCGGCTGCAAAGAGGCATGACTGAAACAATCGAGCACACACAGCACACTTGGAGCAGTTTCTCACAAGAACTTTGGGAATTACTATAGACTAAAAGTCTGTGTCCCCCAAATTCCTATGTTAAATGCTAATGCTCAGTGTGATGGCCTTTGGAGTTGGAGCCTTTGGGAGGTGATCAGGTCATGAGGACAGACCCTTAATGAATGGAATTAGTCTTCTTATATAGGAGGAGAGCTCCCTTGTCCCCTTCTGCCATGTGAAATACAGTAAGAGGATGGTCATGTACCAAATAAGGAAGCCTTTCCTTACCAGACACTGAATCTGATGACACATTGATCCTAGACTGGCCAACCTCCAGAACTGAGAGAAAAACATTCTGTTGTTTATAAGCTACCCAGTCTTTGGTATCTCTCATAGCAGCCCAAACAGACTAAGACACGTACCCTCCCCAAGAGACAGGTTTTTTTTTTTTTTAAATTTTAAAAAAACAGCTAAGGAAGTGTTAGACCTCTAACTCAGTATGAGCTCTCTAGGATATCTGACCTCTATGAATAAAAAATTAGCCCCTCTTCTCTAACATCTGCTCAATAGACCTCTTCTTGCATTCACCTGAATTTTCTCAGCTAATTAGGTCTGCAACTGGAATATAAATAGCTAATATTGGTCAAATGCCTCCATGTGCCAGGCACTGTGTTAAGCTCTTTAAACATGTTGTTCTCACATATGGAAGATCAACAAATCAGATAAGTAAAAGGGCACCAGAGACAGATGTAGAACAAGGAAATACAGTATTAGTGTGATGAGTGTTATGAAATAGAATGACAAAAGGGTACAGATTAGGGGAGGTCAAATCCAGTTTGAAGGGGACAGGGTGTTTTCAAGAAAAATAAAAAGGTAGGTGAGGAAGACCAGGAGCTGACAGTGGCTCAGATCATGAAGTCCTTATTGCAAAATCCAGATTCAAATTGAAAAAGTAGGGAAAACCACTAGGCCATTCAGGTATGACCTATATCAAATCCCTTATGATTATAACTGGAAATGACAAATAGATTCAAGAGATTAGATCTGACAAAGTGCCTGAAGAACTGTGGACAGAAGTTCATAACATTGTTCAGGAGGCAGTGATGAAAATCATCCCCAGAAAGAAATTCAAAAGGCAAATGGTTGACTGAGGAGGCCTTACAAATAGCTGAGAAAAGAAGAGAAATGAAAGGCAAAGGAGGAAAAGAAAAATATACCCGTTGAATACAGAGTTCCAAAGAATAGCAATGAGAAATAAGAAAGCATTTCTAAATGAACTATGCAAAGAAATAGAGAATGGGAAAGACTAGAGGTTTTTTCAAGAAAATCAGAGATACCAAGGGAACATTTCAAGCAAAGATGGGAATAATAAACAACAGAGATGCTGTGGACCTAACAGAAGCAGAAGAGATTAAGAAGAGGTGGCAAGAATACACAGAAGAGCTATACAAAAAGATCTTAATGGCCTGGATAACCACAGTGATATGATCATTCACCTAGAGCCAGAAATCCTGGAATGTGAAGCCAAGTGGGCCTTAATAAGCATCACTACAAACAAAGCTAGTGGAGGTGATAGAATTACAGCTGAGCTATTTCAAATCCTAAAAGATGATACTATGTGAAAGTGCTGCACTCAATATGCCAGCAAATTTGGAAAACTCAGCAGTGGCCACAGGACTGGAAAAGGTCAGTTTTCATTCCAATCCCAAAGAAAGGCAATGCCAAAGAATGCTCAAACTATCGCACAATTGCACTCATCTCACATGCTAGCAAGGTCATGCTAAAAATCCTCCAAGCTAGGCTTCAACAGTATATGAACTGGGAACTTCTGGATGTTCAAGCTGGTTTTTGAAAAGGCAGAAGAACCAGAGATCAAATTGCCAACATCCACTGGATCATAAAATAAGCAAGAGAATTCCAGAAAAACATCTACTTCTACTTCATTGACTACATTAAAGCCTTTGACTGTGTGTATCACAAAAAAAACTGTGGAAAATTCATAAAGAAATGGGAATACCAGACCACCTTACCTGCCTCCTGGGAAATTTGTGTGCAGGTCAAGAAGCAATAGTTAGAACCAGACATAGAACAACGGACTGATTCCAAATTGGGAAAGGAGTACATCAAGCCTGTATACTGTCACCCTGCTTATTTAACTTTTATGCAGTCTATATCATATGAAATGCCAGGCTAGATGAAGCAAACTGGAATCAAAATTGTTGGGAGAAATATCAGTAACCTCAAGTATACAGATGACACCGCCCTTATGGCAGAAAGCAAAGAGGAACTAAAGAGCCTCTTGATGAAGGTGAACAAGTCAAGAGTGAAAAGGCTGACTTAAAACTCAACATTCAAAAAATAAAGATCATGGCATCTGGTCCCATCACTATGGCAAATAGATGGGGAAACAATGGAGACAGTGAGAGACTTTATTTTGGGGGCTCCAAAATCACTGCAGATGGTGACTGCAGCCATGAAATTAAAAGATGCTTGCTCCTTGGAAGAAAAGCTATGACCAAACTATACAACATATTAAAAGCAGAGATATTACTTTGCCAACAAAAGTCTGTATAGTCAAAGCTATGGTTTTTCCAGTAGTCAGGTATGGATGTGAGAGTTGGGCCATAAAGGAGGCTGAGCACTAAATAATTGATGCTTTCAAACCATGGTGTTGGAGAAGATTCTTGAGAGTCCCTTGGATTGCAAGAAAATCAAACTAGTTAATCCTAAAGGAAATCAACCCTGAATATTAATTGAAAGGACTAATGCTGAACTGAAGCTCCAATACTTAAGGCACCTGATGCAAAGAGCCGACTCACCGAAAAAGACCCTGATGCTGGAAAAGATAGAAGGCAGGAGGAGAAGGGGGCGACAGAGGATGAGATGGTTGGATGGCATCATCAACTCAATGGACATAGGTTTAAGCAAGTCTGGAAGACTGTGAAGGACAGGGAAGCCTCTCATGCTTCATTCCATGGGGTCACAAAGACTGATACGACTGAGCGACTGAACACCAACAACAAGGTGAGGAAGGTGAGAAGGGTACTTTTGATCAAAGGGCAGAACACATGCAAGGTTGCCAAAGTCTGAAAGAACATGGTGTTTTCAGGGTGGCTGGGCAAGAGAAACTTGGGTGGCGATGGAAATGATGGTCAAGGTCCCTGTGGACCATGTAAAGGAATCTGGGGTTTATCCTTAAGGCAGTGGGGAAACCGTTGCCAAACAATGAGAATGACATCAGATTTGCAGTTTTGAAACATCACTTTTGGACACAGAATGGGGAGACAGATCAGGGCAGTCGTGTGCAGTATCTTGAGGAATAGAGAGAGAAAGTCAGGGGTTGTTTTCTATAATTCAGATAAGAACTGATACTAAGGGAAAGAAGATAGATTATGGGGTTCTCACTGTATACCTTTGCTAGCAGTATTTATTCCTTCTGATGACCGGCATCCTTATAGTTTGGGGTTGACATTACTGTGGTCATTTCATTAGATAGCCATATGTATATATCTCATGTCTCCTCAAATAAACTACAAGCTCCTTGAAGACTAATCTTGAGTTCCGTGAATTATGTACAGTGCTCCATTCAGTAACTTGTATACAGTAAGTGTCCAGAATATGCTTATTGAGTGACTGTTGTCTATTTTTGACATAATATTCAAATACTTATAAGTGCTAAAAAGCCAGACCTGGCAAGCTGACCTACCTCAGAACTCTGGAGTGAATGCACCCTCATTCCAGCTATTGACTTCATGCCATATCAGCAATGCCAGCTTTGTGTATCATCTATTTCCTTCCAGGTTTCATTGGTCAATAGATATAGGCCATACACACTTTCCTGAGATCCAGGATCCCTGAGCAATAACCAATGCCTTGTCTCCCAGGTAGCTCATTGGTAAAGAATCTGCCTGCTAATGCAGGAGACACAGGTTCAGTCCCTGGTTTGGGAAGATTCCCTGAAGGAGGAAATGGCAACCCAGTCCAGTATTCTTGCCTGGGAAATTCTATGGACAGAAGAGCCTGGTAGACTACAGTCCATGGAGTCACAAAAGAGTCGGACAGTACTTAGAGACTAAACAATAACCAATGCCACAAATAATACAATATGTGTATAGCACTTTACAAGCTAGTTTTTCCATCGATTATCTCATTTAATTCTATTCTGTTTGTTTTATTCATTCATCAAGTCCAAGTCAGAGGCAGGAATATTGTTATCAAGGAAGGAAATGAGCAGCCAGATGAAGTGTTTGACCAAGATTTTCACTTGTCAGAGAGTAGAGACAGGACCAGGCCCACATGTGCTTGGCAAGTCTGCAGTACAGGGAGAAGGGCCTGGGACAAGGATTACAAGGAACTGTGTTTGAAACCATGCCCTGTCATTTACTGAATCTCTAGGCAAGGCATTTAACCTTTCTGAGTTTCAGATCCCCTATGGGGAAAATAGAAGTGACACCACCTACCTCTCAGAGAAGCTGTAAAGATCAAATGAGATGACACATATAAAGCACTTAGCATGGCACCTAGAGTGATCAATACTTCTCAGCTCTGTTTTCTCTTAGCTGAACACTTTTCATTTAATTCACTAGTTCCCAAAAGTGTCTAGGAAGAGCTTTACAAAAGAGCTTTACAACACAGATTCCTAGGCTCTACTCTAGACGTACAGAATTGTTATCTTTGGGGGAGGGCTCAAATGATTCTGATGTACAGTGCACTGGGGAATCACCTGAACCAGATCATATTCAGAGCTTTTAGGTAAAAAGTAGGAGGGAATCAACATTTATTGAGAATCTATGGTATGCTCAGTGCAGTCGTAGGGGCTTTCATTTGAAAGATACATTTGTACACAATTCTTTCCAGTTCACCTGGATGGGGCTTGGAGAAGTCATATGACACAAAACATAGACATATATTTTCACCCCTGTATCATTAACTTAGCCAGAGAACTGATTTTAGCATGTGCAGAAGTTGTCCCCGGTTTTCTTTCTGTTTCCCGCCTTTGAAACACATTTAATTTTACTTAAAAAAAAAAAAAATCCTTCTGGGTCAGTCTAATGTAGAATAATAGCAGTTATCATTAACATTTACTGAGTGGAGACACTGTACTAAAAGTTTTAGGTATATAATTTCACTTTATCACAAGAACCCAGTGAAATGGTTGCTGCAGTATTAACACTCCTAATTTAAAAAATTATACCACCTGACCACCTAACCTGCCTCTTGAGAAATCTGTATGCAGGTCAGGAAGCAACAGTTAGAACTGGACATGGAACAACAGACTGGTTCCAAATCAGAAACAGAGTACATCAAGTATTGTCACCCTGCTTATTTAACTTCTATGCAGAGTACATCATGAGAAATGCTGGGCTGGCTGAAGCATAAGCTGGAATCAAGATTGCCGGGAGAAATATCAATAACCTCAGATATGCAGATGACACCACCCTTATGGCAGAAAGCAAAGAAGAACTAAAGAGCCTCTTGTTGAAAGTGAGAGAGGAGAGTGAAAAAAATTGGCTTAAAACTAAACATTCAGAAAACTAAGATCATGGCATCTGGTCCCATCACTTCACGGCAAATAGATGGAGAAACAATGGAGACAGTAAGAGACTTCATTTGGGGGGTGCTCCAAAATCACTGCAGATGGTGATTGCAGCCATGAAATTAAAAGACACTTGCTCCTTGGAAGAAAAATTATGACCAACCTATACAGCATACTAAAAAGCAGAGACATTACTTTGCCAAAAAAGGTCTGTATAGTCAAACCTATGGTTTTTCCAGTAGTCATGTATGGATGTGCGAGTTGGACTATAAAGAAAGCTGAGTGCCAAAGAATTTACGCTTCTGAACTTTGGTGTTGGAGAAGACTCTTGAGAGTCCCTTGGACTACAAGGAGATCCAACCAGTCCATCCTAAAGGAAATAAGTCCTGAATATTCATTGAAAGGACTAATGCTGAACCTGAAATTTCAATACTTTGGCCACGATGTGAAGAACTGACTCATTTGAAAAAACCCTGATGCTTGGGAAGATTGAAGGCAGGAGAAGGGGACGACAGAGCATGAGATGGTTGGATGGCATCACGGACTCAATGGACACGAGTTTGAGTAAGCTCCGAGAGTTGGTGATGGATAGGGAGGCCTGGAATGCTGCATTCTATGTGGTCGCAAGGAGCTGGACGCGGCTGAGTGACTGAACTGAACTGAATTAAAAAATGGTTTCTGATTTTAAAACAAAGGTTTAGGATACAGTATAATCCTTTAGTAGCAGGGAAAGACAAACACTCATTAAAGGTGAGGAGAACAAAGAAAGCCAACGTTGAGGTTTATAGAGGGAATTCGAGTGGAGGAAAACGGAAACAAAGAAATGAAGCATAAATAATGTTCTTTGATCTGAGGACCAGAGGCAGGACCCGGAAAGCGGCAGAGAAAAGAAATCTGCCTGACTTTACTGCCACCTCATGGTGGTCTGATGTATAGACAACTGGTTCACAATTCAGCCTTGTTTCTGTGAGCCTACTAGACCTTCTCTAGGACACTGGATAAAGAAATAAAGCCAAGTGAAGCTGAGGACCAGCCTTTGGGGGAGTTTTTAGAGCTTGTCTCCTCCAGGTGGCGCTAGGGATAAAAAACCTACCTGCCAATGCATAAGATTTAAGACACACCAGTTCAATCCCTGGGTCAGGAAGATCCCCTGGAGGAGGGCATGACAACCCACTCCAGTATTCTTGCCTGGAGAATCCCATGCACAGAGGAGCCTAGAGGGCTACAGTTCATGGGGTCGCAAAAGTCGGATATGACTGAAGTGACATAACACACATGACACTCACTCTGGAGTCACCAGGCTAGACACCACCATAGAGATTAACTACTCCAGGGGTAAGCACCCTCCTCTCACATGGCGAATTTCAGGAAAGACAGAAATGTCTATAAGAAACACCATTTTTTCTATTACATTCAAAATGAAAATAGCTTAGCATTCCATGAAATG
This sequence comes from Nanger dama, assembly GCA_917880005.1. NCBI lineage: Eukaryota > Metazoa > Chordata > Mammalia > Artiodactyla > Bovidae > Nanger > Nanger dama. The sequence continues at coordinate 1,971,111 of CAKJTW010000089.1, forward strand.
TGTAGAATCTCGTTACTTTGTCTCTATTTTTAATAGAAGATGTTCAGTGAAAAACTTCCCTGAATTTTAGCTACTGAAATGAGAGAGAGGAGGACGTTAACAAAGCAGCTTTCTCATGTTTTATCACTTACACTTGTTGGGCATTGTTTTCATAAATCAAGTTCAAGTAGACTTTGTCATTTCATGAACAAAACCATCTCTGAAAGTAGATAAAATTATCCTCACATTAGCCATAGGGAAATAGGTGTAAAGAACTGAACTCTGCATGTAAAATCTATAAAAGCCAAAATCACACACACACACAAAAAAAATAGAATAAAATGGTTACCAGGGGCTGGGGGTGAGGAAATAGGACAGATGTTAAGGTTACAAACTTGCAACAAATATTAAATAAGACCTTGAAATCTAATGCACAGTACAGTGAATATAGAAAATAATACTGTATTATAGTCACCAAACGTGCTAAGAGACTAGAACATAATTATCCCAATCACTAAAAAGAAATTATAATTACACAGTGTAATATAGGTGCTAGTGATCACTACAATAAAATTAAGAACTAAATCACCTGGCTATGGTCACACATGGGTAAGACCATCTGCAAAAAGCAAAATGGCTGTCTGGGGAGGCCTGAAAAATAGCTGTGAAAAGAAGGTGAAAAGCAAAGGAAAAAAGGAAAGATATAAGCATCTGAATGCAGAGTTCCAAAGAATAGCAAGAAGAGATAAGAAAGCCTTCTTCAGCGATCAAAGCAAAGAAATAGAGGAAAATAACAGAATGGGAAAGACTAGAGATCTCTTCAAGAAAATTAGAGATACCAAGGGAACATTTCATGCAAAGATGGGCTCGATAAAGGAAAGAAATGGTCTGGACCTAACAGAAGCAGAAGATATTAAGAAAAGGTGGCAAGAACACATGGAAGAACTGTACAAAAAGATCTTCATGACCCAGATAATCATGATGGTGTGATCACTCATCTAGAGCCAGACATCCTAGAATGTGAAGTCAAGTGGGCCTTAGAAAGCATCACTATGAACAAAGCTAGTGAAGGTGATGGAATTCCAGTTGAGCTGTTTCAAATCCTGAAAGATGATGCTGTGAAAGTGCTGCATTCAATATGCCAGCAAAATTGGGAAACTCAGCAGTGGCCACAGGACTGGAAAAGGTCAGTTTCCATTCCAATCCCAAAGAAAAGCAATGCCAAAGAATGCTCAAACTACCTCACAGTTGCACTCATCTCACATGCTAGTAAAGTAATGTTCAAAATTCTGCAAGCCAGGCTTCAGCAATACATGAACCATGAACTTCCTGATGTTCAAGCTGGTTTTAGAAAAGGCAGAGGAACAGAAATCAAATTTCCAACATCTGCTGGATCATGGAAAAATCCAGAGAGTTCCATAAAAACATCTATTTATGTTTTATTGACTATGCCAAGGACTTTGACGGTGTGGATCACAATAAACTGGAAAATTCTGAAAGAGATGGGAATACAAGACCACCTGATTTGCCTCTTGAGAAATCTGTATGCAGGTCAGGAAGCAACAGTTAGAACTGGACATGGAACAAAAGATTGGTTCCAAATAGGAAAAGGAGTACATCAAGGCTGTATATTGTCACCCTGCTTATTTATGCAGAGTACATCATGAGAAACGATGGACTGGAAGAAACACAAGTTGGAATCAAGATTGCCGGGAGAAATATCAATAACCTCAGATATGCAGATGACACCACCCTTATGGCAGAAAGTGAAGAGGAGCTAAAAAGCCTCTTGATGAAAGTGAAAGAGGAGAGTGAAAAAGTTGGCTTAAAGCTCAACATTCAGAAAATGAAGATCATGGCATCCGGTCCCATCACTTCATGGGAAATAGATGGGGAAACAGTGGAAACAGTGTCAGACTTTATTTTTCTGGGCTCCAAAATCACTGCAGATGGTGACTGCAGCCATGAAATTAGAAGACTCTTACTCCTTGGAAGGAAAGTTATGAGCAACCTAGATAGTATATTCAAAAGCAGAAACATTACTTTTCCAACTAAGGTCCGTCTAGTCAAGGCTATGGTTTTTGCAGTGGTCATGTATGGATGTGAGATTTGGACTGTGAAGAAGGCAGAGCGCCAAAGAATTGATGCTTCTGAATAGTGGTGTTGGAGAAGACTCTTGAGAGTCCCTTGGACTGAACGGAGATCCAACAGTCCATTCTGAAGGAGATCAGCCCTGGGATTTCTTTGGAAGGAATGATGCAAAAGCTGAAAGTCCAGTACTTTGGCCACCTCATGCGAAGAGTTGACTCTTTGGAAAAGACTCTAATGCTGGGAGGGATTGGGGGCAGGAGGAGAAGGGGACGACAGAGAATGAGATAGCTGGATGGCATCACTTACTCGATTGACGTGAGTCTGAGTGAATGCTGGGAGTTGGTGATGGCCAGGGAGGCCTGGTGTGCTGCGATTCATGGGGTTGCAAAAGTCGGACATGACTGAGCGACTGAACTGAACTGATGGTCACACAGTAAGATGGAACATAACCATTCTACAATTTGTTCATTCTACTCAGTGCAACATTTAGAGAGTGTCAAGAGCGTGCCAGGTACCAGGGATCTGCAGTTGAATTAAGTTTTTCCCTCATCCACTGATTCCCTCCTTCCTCCTCCAGCTTAGCCCAGCTTCCTCTCAGGGTGGAGACTCCTCTCTGGTTGGAGACTTCTCTCTGGGTGGAGACTCCTCTCTGGGTGGAGACTCCTCTCTGGGTGGAGACTCCTCTCTGAGTGAACTAGGGGAACAACTGTAAAACCTTAAGCAACACCTGAACCACAAGTTTTCTAGAAGGACTGGCTGCCTAGGGCATTCTAGTTGATGCTGCCCATCAGTGAGATGCTTTTGGCAATGCCTTTGGCCAATCCTTGGACTCCCCCCATGTTGTTGTTTAGTTGCTAAGTCATGTCTGACTCTTTGTGACTGCATAGACTGCAGCACACAAGGCTTCCCTCTCCTCCACTATCTCCCAGAGTTTGCTCAAATCCATGTCCATTGAATTGGTGATGCCATGGATGACTGATACTAAAAGACTCCTTTCTTTTAGGAGAGTTGCCTTAAGTCAATTGGCTTATTTCATCACTATCTTTCTGGTTTTTAAGAACAAAGTAAATATGAAATTGTAAATGTCTCCCCACAAAGCTAGGTGGGAGTGCCAGCACCGCATGACTGAAACCCTAAGACACCATTCCCACAGCTGACACCATTGGAGGCTTAGAGAAACACTTCTCTAAATTGGTTGACTTACCTCCTCAGGAGAAAAGATAATTGCACCCATATGCCATGAAGGTTTTTGGATTGTGCTAATGCTCATGTGGAAGTGAGAAACTGTTTAGAAAAGCAGGGAGTGTATCTGGCTGGCAGGAAGGTTTAAATTAAAAAAAAAAAACATATTATTTAACTCATCAAATTCATCCCACATTAAGCATGTGTGAAGCAAGATAACTGGTTCTTTACATCAACAGCTAAATGTAGATTTGTGGTGTTTTTTTTTTTTTTTAAATAAAGCATCTAAAAATGTTGTGTAACATTTTTAGAAAACACATAAAATAGAAGATTTTAAAAATAAAAAAGGTAGGCAGGTCATGACAGGGAGCTCAGTAGGTATTTGGGGCCTCTGGTTGTTCATCAGCTAGGTCAAGGCTCTCTGTGTCAAAACAGGGAAACCAAGGCTCAGAATGGGAAAGTGACATGCCCAAGTAAGCTCAGGAAAATTAAAACCCAACTGTTCTGAAACCCAGGCAAACGCTGTTTCTACCACACTCTGCTGCCCCTCTGTGGACATGAGCATGTACTAAGTTGTTTTATTGTGCTCTGGAGAGCACAAGAACACTCTGTCCCTAAAGAAGGAAACCGGCAGAGAGGAAAGGTAACAGGAAATCCCTGTAAACTGAAACCATAAAAGCTAAACCCCGAGTCACTGTAAAAGGCTTTGAACTGGCAAGAATGACAGGAAATGATGGGAAAATAGAGGAAATGGGCCTCTGAGAGAGGAAACAGGAACACACACAAGGCCTTTAGGTAGACTCTGTTGTGGGCCATTATCAAGCTGACTGGGTCCCTCCCACCCTCCCTCCCAGAAGTCAAGCCTGGGACATCTCTTCCAGAGAGGTTCTTGAGAAATGGGCTGATTACCTACTAACAGCAGGTTATATTTAGTGCAACGTAAGCAAAGAACTCAAGAGCCTCTTGATGAAAGTGAAAGAGGAGAGTGAAAAAGTTGGCTTAAACCTCAGCATTCAGAAAACTAAGATCATGGCGTCTGGTCCCATCACTCCGTGGCAAATAGATGGGGAAACAATGGAAACAGTGACAGACTTTATTTTGGGGGCTCCAAAATCACTGCAGATGGTGACTTTAAGCAAGAAATTAAGAGACGCATACTCCTTGGAAGAAAAGCTATGACTAACTTATACAGCATATTAAAAAGCAGAGACATTACTTTGCCAACAAAGGTCTATCCAGTCAAAGCTATGGATTTTCCAGTAGTCATGTATGGGTGTGAGAGTTGGACTATAAAGAAAGCTGAGCACTGAAGAATTGATGCTTTTGAACTGTAGTGTTGGAGAAGACTCTTGAGAGTCCCTTGGACTGCAAGGAGATCCAACCAGTCCCTCCTAAAGGAAATCAGTCCTGAATATTCATTGGAAGGACTGTTGCTGAAGCTGAAACTCCAATACTTTGGCCACCTGATGCGAACAACTGACTCATTGGAAAAGATCCTGAAGCTGGGAAAGATTAAAGGCAGGAGGAGAAGGAGACAACAGAGATTGGATGGCATCACCAACTCAATGGACATGAGTTTGAGCAAGCTCCAGGAGTTGATGAAGGACAGGGACGCCTGGTGTGCTGCAGTCCATGGGGTTGCAGAGTCAGACATGACTGAGTGACTGAACTGACTGACTGAGTGTACTAAATGTTTTTATGCATGTTTTACTTCACTTAGCCTTCTCAATAACCTTAGGAAAAAACATATTTTTATCCATCCCCATTAATGGAAATGCAGAGAGGTTGAGTAGTGCACCCAGAGATGCACAACTATTTAAGTGCAGGGCTCACATTTGAACCCAAGTCTTTCTACTATTAGCCTGTGTTGTCATTCATCATGCTTTGTACAAGTGGCTCTTTGCTGTAATAGAAGCTTTTACTGAAAACTAAAGTACTGAGAACCTTTTCATTTCAACAACTGGTATCATTATAATGATGATGATGATGATACCAGACAATAACTGTTGACTTACTATATTCCAAACCCTGTACTAGGTGTTTTGCATGTGTGATGTCATTTGATCCTCACAACAACCCCAGGAAGTAGCAATAATCTCCCAAATGCTAAAAGATTTGCCCAAGGTCACAGAACTAAGGGTGTAGTGATGATAAAACCCACTCTTACCACTAGGCAACCCTTTCATGGGTTCTTCTCTGGCTCCTACTCTTGGTGAAGCCAATAAAAGGCTTGGTGAAAGTGGCATTAAATGTATCAAAGCTAAAGTTGAACCAAGATAGATTCATTTGTATGGATCAAGTCCAGGAAATCTTTATTTGATATCTAGAGTTCAATTAACAACCATCAAAACACCTTTCTCAGCTTGTATCTTTCATTTACTTAGTCAAATTTAAGTGTGAGGAAATTTGCACTTAGCTATTGCTAGCAGCTGCTGTCTGACTCTTCCCTTCTTACTGAATAGGCGATACATTTAACAAACAGATATTGGATTGCCATTGAGCAACACTTTAGTAGTATATATGAGGATCAGTGGGCTAGTCTCCAATCCCTAGTGGGGACTTGAGAAAGTCACTGTACTTGTTGGATCTTATTAGCTATAAATGAGACCACTGATTGATCTGCATGGTCCCTTTCCTTGTAGGTTTCAGTTCAAGCTCATGATTCTTTTTGTCTATTTAAAATATGATTCATTAAATTCTTATTTTTATTGAGATACAATTGACATATAAAATTATATTAGTTTCAGATGTACACCATAATGATTCACTATGCATATATTATGAAATGATCACCAGAGTAAGTCTAGTTAACATCCATCAACACTCATTTTTTTCTTATGAAGAGAAATTTTAAGATATACTCTTAGCAACTTTCAAATATACAATATAGTATCGTAAAATATGACTTCCCTGATGGCTCAGATGGTAAAGAATCTGCCTGCAGTGCAGGAAACCAAGATTTGGCCCCTGGGTCAGGAAGATCCCCTGGAGAAGGGGATGGCTACCCACTCCAGGATTCTTGCCTGGAAAATCCCATGGAGAGAGGAGCCTGGTGGGCTGCAGTCCATGGAGTCTTGAGTCAGATGTGACTATTATTAACTATAGTAACTATGTTATACATTACATTGCTAGTACTTATACATTTTATAAACAGAAGTTTGTAACTTTTGACTCCATTTACCCATTTCACCCAGTGCCCACTCTTGGCCTCTGGGAACAACCAACGTATTTTCGGTATCTAAGAATTTATTTTTATATTTTGTTGTTGGTTGTTTTTTTTTTTTTTTTTTTTTTTTTAGATCATACAGTACTTGTATTTGTCTGTCTGACTGATTGATATTTCACTTAGCATAATGCCCTCAAGGCCAATCCATGTTGTTCCAAATGTCAAGATTTCCTTGCTTTCTAAGGCTGAATAATATTCCTTTGTATGCATTTTCTTTATACATTTATTCACTGGTGGACATGGTAAGGTTGCTTCTACGTCATGTCTACTATGAATAATTCTGCAGTGAACATAGGGGTACATATATCTTTTCAAGCAAGAATCTTTGTTTCCTTTGAATAAATACCCAGAAGTGGAATTATTAGATCATATGGTAATTCTACTTTTAATTTTTTGAAGAACCTCCATACTGTTCTCCATAGTGGCTATACCAATTTACATTCCCACCAACAGTGCACAAATATTACCTTTTCTCCACATCCTTACCAACACTTGTTATTTCCTGTATTTTTTGATGATAGCTATTCTGACAGGTGTGAGGTGATATCTTACTGTGGATTTTATTTGCATTTTCTTGATGATTCGTGATGTTGAGCACCTTTCTATGTATCTGTTGGACAACTGTCATCTTCATGTGTGTTTTTTGAAAAATGTCTACTCATATCCTCTGACCATATTTAAATTATATTTTTTAAATTATTGATTTATATGACTTCTCTCTCTACATCTATATAAGCATATATATATAGGATACTAGCAGCTTATCAGATATATGATTTGCATATATTTTCTTCCATTTGGTAGGTTACCTTTTCATTTTCTTGATGGTTTCCTTTGCTGTACAGAAGTTGTTTAGTCTGACATAGTTCCACTTGTTTAAGTTTGCTTTTGTTGCCTTTGTGTTTGGGGTAAAATTAAAAAAAAAAATCATTGCCAAGATCCATGTCAGGGAGTCTACTGCCTACGTTTTTCTGCTAGGAGTTTTATGATTTCAGGTCTTATGTTAAAGTCTATAACCCAATTTGAGTTACTTTTATGTATGGTGTAAGATGTGGTCCAGTTTCATTCTTTTGCACGTAGACATCAAGTTTTCCTAATACCATTTATTGAAGAGACTACCCTTTTCCCATTATATATTCTTATTTCCATTATCACAGATTAACTGACACATGTGTGGGTTTATTTCTGAGCTCTTTATTCTCTTCCATTTATCTATGTGTCTGTTTTTACCCCAATAGTATACTGCTTTTGACTACTATAACTTTGTAATATAGTTTTAAATCAGGAAGTGTGGTGCCTCTAACTTTGTTCTTCTTTCTAAAGATTGCTTTGGTTATTCAGAGTGTTCTGTGGTTCCATACAAGTTAATTTTTTTCTTTAAATGAAGAAAAAGAAGAAAGTCAATTCCCTAAATCTGACTGGTGGGTAAGAGCCAGGTAAGTGGTTTTCCAGTGGGGTAGAGCAGTCACTAGGGGAGGACTGGGACCCCAGGGCACCTGGAAGATGGACTGAGAAATAGGAGAGCAGATCCTAGAAACAGGAGTAGGTTGGAAAGACAGAGTTCAAACTTTTGGAAGGCAAAGGGGTTGAGATATATTTTGTAACTGTAAGTTTTCATTTTGAGATCTGTATCTTCCCTCTCTGCCTCAGATTGTTTATTTGACACACACACACACACCCAAACACATACGCACACATACAATCTCTTTCTCTCAAGAAGATGAAACACACGTAAGGAGTAGATGTCCCAGAAGACCACAGAGAGACCTTAGGTAGACTGCATATGATCTTAGAATTTGGAACACCAAAACTTTTCTATATATCTTTACATTTTTCTTCTATGATCAAGTTTCACAGGACCATTTAGGTGCTTTTATGATGCAAGTCAAACCCAGAGGCACTTTAATATTTCCCATGCATATTCATTCCACTGAAACTGTTTGAGAATTCCATCAGGTCCAGCCACTGCCTTATTTATTTGTACTCTGATTACACTAAAAGATTGATAGGGAACTCAGGCTGAGTCCAGGTGCTGGGGGTGGGGGAGACAGGATGCAATGCTGAGTATTTTCCATGGGGTTTCTGACATTTGTTTCTGAAAACAATAGAGCTAATGTATATTTTAAGGGGAAAAAAATCTCAAATGACTCAAGACGCACACTCACCAATAGAGAGGGGGAGAGTCAATGTAGTACACACAGGACAGTGAATCAGGAGACAGGCTCCACTCATAGTTCTGACTTCAACTTGCTGTGTGACCTTATACAAATTGCCATACCTCTCTATATCTCAGGATTTTCTCATTATAAAATAGGCATATTGCCGTCTTCTGCGCATGCATTTTTGAGGATCTGATTAGATCATATTCATGAGAACACATTGCAAATGTGATCCATTCATAAAGCACAAAGAGACCTTACCTTAGAATCCCATGCTACAGATAACACAATGGTTCCATAAACCTGCTTGAAAACAGCAATCTGACATTAGAAGCATTTAGCGTCTCTAAATTTTCAGTGGGGCTCATTTGTGTACCCAGCACTTATTGGCCATTGGGTATGAAGGAATCCCGTAATAGTTCTGTGGCTCTAAGAGGATTTGAATATCACAGCAAAGCTGAAGTATGTGTATTAGGACATTAGTTGAAATCAACTGAAATATCTGCTTCTATTGTCCTTCTTATCCCCTTCATCTCTCTCAGACCAGTCAGGATAAGAAGCTTTGTTCCTTGGGTAGGGTCCATGTCTTTCTTGGCTCTGAGTCTTTCCTTTCCCAAAATGCAGAGCACATAGTAGGGTACAGAGTCTAGAGCAGAATCAAAGTAATGCCAGCATTTGACTCTCTACTCCCCAGGACATTCTACTTTGTTAGGAAGCCCATCACCTATTTTAAGTCAAATACTGTGCAAGGTCCTTCAATACACTTTTTCTTATTTCATTGCAACTACAACACTCCATGATTAGCCCACCAGGCTCCTCTGTCCATGGAATTTTCCAGGCAAGAATATTGAAGCGGGTTGCCGTTTCATTCTCCAGGGGATCTTCCTGACCCAGGGCTCAAACTCGCATCTCCTGCATCTCCTGCACTGGCAGGCAGATTCCTTAACACAGAGCCACCCGGAAAACCCCATGGTATCATTAGTATCTCCCGTTTCACAGAGAAGGAAACTGAAACACAGACATCAACTGACTTTACCCCATAGGTGGCAGAGCCTGGATACCAACCAAGTTGTTTGACTCCAAACTCTGATCTTCCCATATACCATGCTGCCTCTCGAGGAAAAGAGAACAAAAGCCTGGATACTGGACACTCAGGGTACTTTTCTCCTAGTTTATCATCCGTCCTCACAATATCTAAGGTATGTGAGGATGCTTCCACACTACCTGAATTTCCAGAATATTAAAGAAGGGTCTAAGAAGAAAAGCTGTACTTCTAGCATTGGCATTCCCAAATCTTGGTATTCACAAGCTTGGTATTCCTGTCACATCATAAAATATTTCTTTTAAATTCTATTACATCTTTTACCATTGCTCCTGGCACCTCTATATTACAAGGGGACAACTGCTAATAAATTGTCATTGTCATGTATGCTTGGCCAGTTGACTAGAAATGGGTCAAGGATGGCACAGGTTATCTCATGTTTTTAGTATTAACCAGGATTGTCACTCTGCTTATTTAACTTATATGCAGAGTACATCACGAGAAACGCTAGGCTGGATGAAACACAAGCTGGAATCAAGATTGTCAGGATCAATAACCTCAGATATGCAGATGACACCACCCGTATGGCAGAAAGTGTAGAAGAACTAAAGAGCCTCTTGATGAAAGTTAAAGTAGAGAGTGAAAAAGCTGGCTTAAAACTCAACATTCAGAAAACTAAGGTCATGGCATCTGGTCCCATCACTTCATGGCAAATAGATGGGGAAACAGTGGAAACAGTGGCTGACTTTATTTTGGGCGGCTCCAAAATCACTGCAGATGGTGACTGTAGCCATGAAATTAAAAGACACTTACTCCTTGGAAGGAAAATTATGACCAACCTAGACAGCATATTAAAAACACTACTTTGCCAACAAAGGTCCATCTGTCAAGGCTATGGTTTTTCCAATAGTCATGTATGGATGTGAGGCTGGACTATAAAGAAAGCTGAGTGCTGAAGAATTGATGCTTTTGAACTATGGTGTTAAAGAAGACTCTTGAGAGTGTCTTGGACGGCAAGGAGATCCAACCAGTCCATCCTAAAGGAGATTAGTCCTGAGTATTCATTGGAAGGACGGATGTTGAAGCTGAAACTCCAATACTTTGGCCACCTGATGCAAAGAGCTGACTCATTTGAAAAGACCCTGATGCTGGGAAAGAATGAGGGCAGGAGGAGAAGGGGATGACAGAGGATGAGATGGTTGGATAGCATCACTGACTCAATGGACGTGAGTTTGGGTAAACTCCAGGAGTTGGTGATGGGCAGGGAGGCCTGACGTGCTGTGGTCCATGGGGTCACAAAGAGTTGGACACAACTGAGTGACTGAACTGAACTAAACCGAAGGAAGGTCTTAATATAGGGGCATGTTATTGGAGAATATGGGCAACAAATGCAAGACATGAGCAGTTGGAAGAATGCAACAGTGAATCAAAAAAGGAACTAGGAGGACTTGACTCAAGCAAAATTCTATAATTCCTTCATCCCTCTGGATTCACAGAGCACAGTGTGTAGTGCACTAAGGAGATGGGCACTGTTGTCCTTAGGCAAATATATGGTACAGGAGAGAAGGTTAAATAAAGGAGATGAGAAAAGTAATGATCCTATGGTAAACACAATCAAAGGCCACCAACTTGGGACAGAGACAGCCATAAACAAAAATGCCCTTTTGGGAACTAAATCCTTAGCGGTGGTGATTGGTGCACAAAATTGCCAAATAATTACATGCAACTCACATCTCCAGTTTTTTACTCTGGTATTTTATTGCTACATTAATCAAAGCAGCAACTGATTCTATTAGAATAATATTGTGCCCGTACCAAAATCCAGCCAACATCTCAAGAAAGAAATCTACAGGTTAACAAATATAGATGTAAAAATTCTTAGCAAAATATGAGCAAACCAAACCCAGCAACATATAAAATGGATTACATACCATGATCAATTAGGATTTGTCCCAGAAATTCAAGGTTGGTTTAATATATGAAATCAATCAATAAATACATATGATTATCTCAGTAAGTGTAGAAAAGTCACTTGACAAAATTCAGCATCTTTTCATAATGAAAACACAGCACTATAAATAGATAAAAGGGAACTTTTTCAACCCAATAAAAACCATCTATGAAAAGAGCATGCATGTTCAGTCACTTCAGTCATAGCCAACTCTTTGCAACCCTATGGACAGTAGCCTATCAGGCTCCTCAGTCCATCAGATTCTCCAGGCAAGAATACTGGAGTGGTTTGCCCTACCTGCCTCCAGGGGATCTTCCTGATACAGGAATCAAACCCATGTCTTCTGTGTCTCCTGCATTGCAGACAGATTCTTTACTGCTGAGACACTGGGAAAGTCCAAAAATAGCCTAGCCAACATCAATACTTAGTGGTGAAAAACTGGATGATTTACCCCTAAGATCACAGATAAGACAAGGATGTGCACTCTCACAAGTTCTATTCAACATTATCCTGGAGGTTTGCGCCAGGGCAATTACACAAGGAAAAGTTTGGAAAGGAAGATGTAAAACTTCTCTCTTCTCAGGGGACATGATCAGGTATATAATAAATCCTAAGCAATCCACTAAAAATCATTAGAATTAGCAAAGGTGTTCTGCAAGGTTGCAGGATTCAAGGTCAATCCAGAAAAGTCATTTGTATCTCTATACACTAACATGGGCTTCCCAGGTGGCACTAGTGGTGAAAAACCCACCTGCCAGTGCAGGAGGTGCAAGAGACTCAGGCTCAATCTTTGGACTGGGAAGATCCCTGGAGAAGGGCATGGCGACCCACTCCAGTATTCTTGCCTGGAGAATCCCATGGACAGAGGATCCTGGCTACAGTCCATAAGATGACACAGAGTCAGATACGACTGAAGCGACTTAGCACACACACATACACCAATAATGAGCAATCCAAAAATAAAATTAAGAAAACAATTCCATTTACAATATCATCAAAAACAACAGAATACCTAGGGATATATGTCAGCAAACAAGTTGTAAGGCCTGTACTGAAAACTAAAAATATCATCAAAAGAGATTTAAGATAACCTGATTCACTGGAACATCATCTTGTGTTCATGGGTTGGGAAACTTAATATGGCTAAAGAGGTTGTATACTCCAAATTGATGTATAGATTCAGTCCAATCTCTATCAAAATCCTAGCTTATTTTTTTGCAGAAATTGACAAGCTGAACCTACAACTCACAGGGAAACACAAGGGGGCCAGAGTAGCCAAAACAATCTTCATATCTTTAGATTTGGCACTACTAATTGTATTCTTAGATATGACACCAAAAATACAAGCCACAAGAGAAAAATTAGATAAAAGCAGATTTCATTAAAATTAAATAATTTTGTATTTCAAAGGATATCACCAAGAAAGTGAAAATATAACCTACAAAATGAGAAAAAGTACTTGCAAATCATATATCTGAAAGGGGTCTAGTGTCCCGAATACATTAAGAATTCTTACAACTCAACACAAAAAGGCAAATAACCCAGTTAAAAATCGGCAAAGGATTTGAATAGGCATTTTTCCAAAGATATAGAAATGGCCAATAAGTAAATGAAAAAATGTTTAACATCAGTCATGGAGGGAAATGAAAATTAAAGTCACAATGAGATATCATTTCACACACATTAGGATGACTATAATTTTTAAAATGTAAAATAAGTATTGGTGAAGATGCTAGAAAATTGGAATCCTTGTACATTGCTGGTGGAAATGTAAAATGATGCAGCCACTTTGGAAAACAACTTGCAAGGTTCTCAGAAGGCTTAAATATAGAATTATCATTTGACACAGTAATTCTGTGCCTACCTAGACATACACCCAAGAGAAATAAAAATAGTTTTCGATACAAAAGTGTGTACATAAATTTTAATAGCAGTATTATTCATTATAGCCCCAAAGTAGAAAGGCCGAAGTATATATCAACTGCTGCCACTGCTGTTGTTGCTGCTGCTAAGTCACTTCAGTCGTGTCCGACTCCGTGTAACCCCATAGACGGCAGCCCACCAGGCTCTTCTATCTACGGTATTCTCTAGGCAAGAATACTGGAGTGGGTTGCCATTTCCTTCTCCATACATCAACTGATAAGTAGATAAATAAAATATAGCTATACAATGGAATATTATTCATCCACGAAAGGCAGAAGTACTGATACAAGTTACAACATGGATGAACCTTGAAAACATTATGCTAAGTAAAAGGAGTCAGACCTACAAAGCCACATGTTATATGATTCCATTTATCTGAAATGTCCAGAACAGGCAAATATAAATTGACAGTGGTTGCCAGGGGCTGGGCACAGGGAGGAATAAGTGGCTGCTAATGGGTAAGGAGTTTCTTTTGGGGATTGTGAAAATATTCTGATATTGGATAGTAGTGATGATTGTACAACCATGTGAACATAATAAAACCCACTAACTATACACTTTAAAAGGGAAAATCTTATACTATGCAAATTTTATATCAATAAAGCTGTTACTTTTTCAGTTAAAAAATAAACTTTACTTTTTAGAGCAGTCTTAGGTTCACAGCAAAGTAGAGCAGACAGTTACAGAGATTTCTCCTCTGCACCCTGTCCCACACACCCCCAACCACCCTCACTGTCAATATCCCACAATGGAGTGGAAAATTTTTTTATAATTGATGAATCAACATTGACACATCATAACCACCTAAAGTCCATAGGGTATATTGCAAATCACTCGTGGTATCATACATTCAATATGCTTGGACAAAGGTACTTAGTCACTCAGTTGTGTCCAACTCTTTACAATCTCATGGATTTTAGCCTACCAGGCTCCTCTGTCCATGGGATTCTCCAGGAAAGAATCCTGGAATGGGTTGCCATTTCCTTCTCCAGGGGATCTTCCCAAACCAGGAATTGAACCTGTGTCTCCTGCATTGGCAGATGGATTCTTTACCGCTGAGCCACCTGGGTGTGTCCACCATTATAGTAGATACTCAGTCTGTCAGAATAGTTTCACTGCCCTAAAAATGCTCTGTTAAAGCCATTATTATTTTTTTTTTAAGTAGAATTATAGGAGTAAGAACCCAGTAGGAGATGTGTGCTAAATCTTCAGCTTTCTCTATCCTGGTTAGCAGCATCAGTGTCTTGCTTCTTTTTCTTCAGTCCTTGCCCCCAGAGTTTCTTTTTGAATTTCTTTACTCCTTCCTTCACTTATGGCAGAATCATGTGTTTACCAGTCAGCTGCACCCAGAGCCAGGAACACTGGACATGCATGCTAGGGTTTTAATTTTGTCACATATTCTCTACAGCCCTTTCCTTATGTTTGTACAGTAAACAACCCCCTCCAAAATGAGTCAAGTAAGGCTCAGAAAACAGTCTGAGGCAACAGAGAGAAAAGGGAAGTATGGGAGCATAAGCTACAGCGAATGGGTGGCCTCATTGTTCCAAAATCCTCTACTACAATTGAAAATAAATGTAGACATTCCATCCTGGTAGTTTGGACAAGTATTTTGAAATCTTACAGGTATAGTCTAATCTATTCCCAATTCACGATAATGAACTTAAGCCATTCTCAGAGAAGCTGGCAACCATAGAAGAGTCCAAAGTTATTTCTGTCACCCATTTTAATATTCAACACCTCTTGTCATTAACATGCCAGTAACAATGTAAAAATGCCAGTAACAATTCCCAATATTTAACTTAGGTTCCTAATGCATGATATAAAACAAATCACCTCTTGTTATATGCTCAGTAGAGAGTGAGAAGAGATACTATTGATTTGTATTTGGAAAATAGTAGCCTAGAAAGAAATACTAATAGGATCTATGACTTACTCAAATGATGACAGATCTACAGTCTCTAAGCATTTAGAATCTCTCTGTAGATAAAACTGAAACTGTTAGTTGCTCACTCATGTCTATCTCCTTGCGAACCCATGGACTGTGGCCCACTAAGCTCCTCTGTCCATGGGATTCTCCAGAAAAGAATACTCTAGTAAGCTGTCATTTCCTTCTCTAGGGGATGTTCTGGACCCAGGGATGGAACCCAGGTCTCCTGCACTGCAGGCAGATTCTTTACCATCTGAGTCACCAAGGAAGCTCTCCGTAGACAGCGTTGCCCTAAATCGGTCACCGAACTCTGGGTAAAAGTACATAAGGGTGTGGTAAGACATCGTTAAAGAAGCAGAATTTATGTTCAGTCCTTGTAAATTATCAAGGCTACATGAGACTGAGCAAGATACCACTTCCCACAAGCTAACACAATGAGAAATTCAGGCAAGCACCACTAGCAAGTATAGGTCCCTCTAAGAGCACTTTGAGAAACTGATTCCCCGTCACTGCCATCTTGCACAAACCATCTTACCTAACTGAAATTGATTGGAGACATTCCCACACGTTTGCATTATCTCCGGGCTATTCCATCCTAAGGGGTATAATGCACAGCCTGAGCTTATCAGCAGTCCTGGAAAAAAAAAAAAAAAAAAAACACACACACACAGGCAGAAAAAAATACAACAAGCCTCTGTCATCCCAACATCCCCTCTGGATTAGATCAGCTCAGATTCTGCCTCTTTCACTCAGTTTACCTTTCCTCTTTACCCTAGATATCTATGACACTATCAACTCAACAGGATGTCTTTACTGTGTCATGGGTGGTGAGCTGCAACAGATAGTAAAAGGGCCAACTCATAACAAAAGGACAGTATTGGTGATTGAGACCAATGTACATTTAAAAGCCAAAATGTTTTTGACAATGATTCACAAAGCTGAGTTGGCCTCTCCAACCAGAGTCCTCTTCTATCTTGGTCTGATTTACAAAGAACAACAAGGTAAAGACAGGTACTTGTCCCTACAATTCAGCGTTTTCTAAGAGTCAGGTCAGTCCCTACTAGTTGAAGATAGGTCATGATTTCTGTAACTTGAAATCAGCTGCCAGACTGAGATCTATACAAAGTATACACGTTATGTAGGCTTCTACTGGTGAGCAGGGGACCACATTCCCTCCAGAAACACTTTTGAGACCATTCCAGCTTTATGCTAAGCATTCCTTCTTTCTTTAGCTTTCAAAACCTTCCACTATGCCCCTTGCCTTCATCTCTCATTTTGCCCCTTCTCTTCATCTGTCATTTAATTATTAGAGGGAAACTCTGTACAATCAGAGTGATAACCTTACTGTTCTGACCAGAGATATAAATCTGGGTCTACTTGTTGGCACTGCCTTTTAAGGACATTCGCATCAACTACAGCTCTTGTTTGCTGCCTAGGTTTACATTTTGTAACCTGTGACCCACTCCCCCTTGCCTTTGGTGATCGTGAATTGGACTAAGCCTTGGCATCTGACACAAGAGCAACCAAATTCGTTGGCTGGCCAGTAATGGGTGATATATCATGCTCTGAAGAGAATAGCTGGGCCAGATTCTTGTCTCTGGAAATTTTAATCAAGGAAAACAGAAACGTTTTGCTAGTTAGCAGATGGAGCAGAAGATAGGGAAAAAACACCAGGAGGTAAAATCAAGTCTGTGTCAAGCTGAAGCCAAGTTCAATCCAAAGTTATGAATAGACATCAGTTCTGGGCAAGCTGAGCAAACTGATTGGTAAAAGAACAGAACACAGTGCAGAAATCAGATACATCATGAAGGGAAACTCCATACTGTTCCTGAAAGAACTCCTGAAAGAGTTAGGGAATTCAGTCCTTGTCAGTGGCTTTCCAGTTCCACTTCTCTTATGTTATAATAAATCCCCCTTTTCACTGGAGAACTCGAGTCTCTGTTACTTACAACCAAGAGAGTCTAACTACAAGAACACTATACTTGAGTGCTACACCACAGGTCATGGGATGGTCACCTACCACAAGTGTGGATGCAGAACCTAACATAGTATGCTGCTGCTGCTGCTAAGTCACTTCAGTTGTGTCCAACTCTGTGCAAACCCAGAGATGGCAGCCCACCAGGCTCCCCCGTCCCTGGGATTCTCCAGGCAAGAACACCGGAGTGGGTTGCCATTTCCTTCTCCAATGCAGGAAAGTGAAAAGTGAAAGTGAAATGGCTCAGTCGTGTCTGACTTTTGCGACCCCATGGACTGCAGCCTCCCAGGCTCCTCCGTCCATGGGATTTACCACGCAAGATTATTGGAGTGGGGTGCCATCACCTTCTCCGATGGCAACCAACATTAGCTGTTCTCAATATTCAGTGAGGCCAGAGAAAAAGATAAGGACCTAAAGAAAAAACAAGAAGAGTTTAAATAGGAAAACAGAAGGAACTTTCTGATGGTGAGAGAGGATTTAGAAACTAAAAAGAATGACCAATTAAGGTTAGAAATTCCCTTCAGTGGAATGCTTAAAATTAGAAGACATTCTTATCTGTCCGATAGTCTTAAAGGAAATGAAACTGGTCACTCAGAAGACTATTCTAGGCTCTGGAATTTATCCAGTGGCAATGGAACAGCACTCATTTTTTTTCTTACTACAGATAAACTGAAATCATATGATATGAAGAGGTATGCGCCAAAGTATGTGATCCCAGAGTATACACAATGGGTTAAGGGCAGAATTGGAAATGAAACCTCAGCCTTTTCCTGCTTTCAGTGTCTACTGATTGAGAGAAGAGTTAATAAAAATGAGCTTTTCCACACAGAGTAGGAAGAAAAAAAACCACATGTTTGTAAAAGAACAGAAGTTCTGTATTCCAGCCTCCACACTCAGATCTCTGGGATGGGCATGAGCTCTTGACTTTTCAAGCAGGGGCCTGTGTTAGCTAAATGCCTTTCCCAACATGGCTGGAGAAACCTTCCACCTCCTTCAGCCCTCCTGCTCCTTAGACCTTACCATGCTGGGAAGTTCAAGTCACAGATTACCTTTTCCAGGAAACCTTTCCTCACCATCCCCAGTGCCTACCCCAAGCAAAGTTACATATTCCTTCCCTCTGCTCCAAAAATACCCTGTGCTTACTTTTGTGATCAGAATATTCTGTGATATAAGCCCCTTAAAACTGCCACCTGCTTTCATTACTGGACTGTGCATTCCTTGAAGGCAGGTATCATATTTCTCTTCAACTACGTATCCTTGTTACCTACTTATTACCTGGTATGTAATAAGAGCTCAATAAATGCACCTGTGTCAGAGTATGCTCTGCCTATCTAACAGACAGCTTCCTTTGTTCCCACTTCCCAAGTGGGGAGCCTTTGAAAGGATCTCCATGGTAGAGATGACAGGTCATCCTAGACACTCAGTACAGCTACAAAATTTTAGAGAAGGAAAGGCCTTTGGAGAGTATCTACTCCAATCCCTCTCCATTACAGATGTGGGTGCATCTGTACAGACCCAGAGGGGGAAAGCAATTTACTCAAGGTTGCAGAACCAGTTGCTGGCAATGCTTTTCTTACTAATAAGAAAGATCCTTAGAAGTGTTGTTCTTCTAGAGACAGGTATCCCCAAATGATCACTTTTTGGCAACAGTATCTATAGCAGGCACTAGGAATCTTATAGGCATCAAGATTCAGAGAAACAGCACGATGGCTTAAGAGAACAATACAATATTATATACTTGAAAGTTGCTAAGAGAGTAGATCTTAAATGATCTCACCACAAAATAATTATGTGAGGCGATTTATGTGTTCTTTAACCTTATTGTGATAATCCTTTCACAATGCATATGTGCATCAAATCAGTGTATTGTACACCTAACACTTATGCAATGTTATGTCAATTGTATTTCAGTAAAGCTGGGGAAAAAGAGAAAGAGAAAGAGATTGGGTCCTGTAGTCCCTAGACCTAATTTCAAATTCCAGCTCTGCCCTCTAGAGTCTGTGCAACTTTGGCAAGTTACTTAATCTCTCTGTGCCTCAGTTACCTCATCTTTAAAATAGGAATAATAGTACTGTAACTTACAGGGCTGTTTCAAAAAGTAGTACTCATAAAGCTGCCAGGCACATAGAATGTGCGAAATAAAGATTTATTACTATTATCAAACAACAGCCTCTTCCCTCTGGCTTTTCCCTCACTTTCTACTTATATTCACCATGCTAATTTCTTCCTCACATTTTTGTCCTCATAAGAGCTGAAAAGTCAAAAGCTGAACAAGGCTTGATTTAAAAGTCACCTGCTTGGAGTTGTTTTCTTGCAATTTTTCTCAGGCACCAAGCCAGAAAGTAGGAATCTGCTAAGTATGTGTTTTGCCCCAGTGCAGGTGGCCACATGCTCTTCTCAACCTGCCCTACCACCCCTCCCATCCCCCGTTCTCCCTCCTGCCTTTCAGACAGGTGAGCACAATAGGTAACATACTTCATGGACTTGTAACATACAAGTGCATACTTCATTGCACTTGTATCAGAGGATTATATCACATTTGATCATAGATGGATAAAGATGTCCAAGGAGACAAATTATTTTAAAAACAAAGTCACAGGGTCATTTATCCTCATTGTTGAAAAGTTCTGTGAAGACCCACAAGATCTTCTAGAACTAACACTCAAAAAGATGTCCTTTTCATTATAGGGGACTGGAATGCAAAAGTAGAAAGTCAAGAGATACCTGGACTAACAGGCAAATTTGGCCTTGGAGTACAAAATGAAGTAGGTCAAAGTCTAACAGAGTTTTGCCAAGAGAATGCATTGGTCACAGCAAATACCCTCTTCCAACGACACAAGAGAAGACTCTATACATGGACATCACCAGACAGTCAATATCGAAATCAGACTGATTATATTCCTTGCAGCCAAAGATGGAGAAGCTCTATACAGTCAACAAAAACAAGACTGGGAGCTGACTGTGGTTCTGATGATGAACTCTTTATTGCCAAATTCAGACTTAAATTGAAAAAAGTAAGGAAAACCAATAAGCCACTCAGGTATGACCTAAATCATAGCCCTTATGATTATACAGTGGAAGTGAAAATAGATTCAAGAGATTAGATCTGATAGACAGAGTGTCTGATGAACTATGGACGGAGGTTCATGACATTGTACAAGAGGCAGGGATCAAAACCATCTCCAAGAAAAAGAAATGCGAAGAGGTAAAATGGTTGTCTGAGGAGGCCTTACAAATAGCTTAGCAAAAAGAGAAATGAAAGGCAAAGGAGAAAAGGAAAGGTATACCCATCTAAATGCAGAGTTCCTAAGAACAGCAAGGAGAAATAAGAAAGCCTTCCACAGTGACCAATGTAAAGAAATAGAGGAAAACAATAGAATGGGAAAGACTAGAGATTACTTCAAGAAAATCAGAGATACCAAGGGAACATTTCATGCAAAGATGGGCACAATAAAGGACAGAAATGGTATGGACCTAACAGAAGCAGAAGATATTAAGAAGAGGTGGCAAGAATACACAAAAGAACTAGACAAAAATGATCTTCATGACTGAGATAACCATGATGGTGTGATCACTCACCTACAGCCACACATCCTGGAATGCAAACTCAAGTGGGCTGTAGGAAGCATCATTACAAACAAAGCTAGTGAAGGAGATGGAATTCCAGTTGAGCTATTTCAAATCCTGAAAGATGATGCTGTGAAAGTGCTGCACTCAATATACCAGCAATTTGGAAAACTCAGCAGTGGCCACAGGACTGGAAAAAGTCAGTTTTCATTCCAATCCCAAAGAAAGGCAATGCCAAAGAAGGTTCAAACTACTGCACAATTGCACTCATCTCACACACTAACAAAGTAATGCTCAAAATTCTCCAAGCCAGGCTTCAGCAATACATGAACCGTGAAATTCCAGATGTTCCAGCTGGATTTAGAGAAAGCAGAGGAACCAAAGATCAAATTGCTAGCATCCACTGGATCATCAAAAAGCAAGACAGTTCCAGAAAGGCATCTCTTTCTGCTTTATTGACTACACCAAAGCCTTTGATTACGTGAATCATAACAAACTGGAAAATTCTTAAAGAGATGGGAATACCAGACCGCCTGACCTGACTCTTGAGAAATCTGTATGCAGATCAAAAAGCAACAGTTAGAACTGGACATGGAACAACAGACTGGTTCCAAATAAGGAAAGGAGTATGTCAAGGCTGTATATTGTCACCCTGCTTATTTAACTTATATGCAGAGTATGTCATGTGAAATTCTAGACTAGATGAAGCACAAGCTGGAATCAAGATTTCTGGGAGAAATATCAATAACGTCAGATATGCAGATGACACTACCATTATGGCAGAAAGTGACGAACTCAAGAGCCTTTTGATGAAAGTGAAAGAGGAGAGTGAAAAAGCTGGTTTACTATTCAACATTCAGAAAACTAAGATTATGACATCCAGTTCCACCATGCATGCATGCATGCATGCATGCCAAGTCACTTCAGTCATGTCTGACCCTGTGTGACCCTACGGACAGCAGCCCATGAGGCTCCTCCATCCACAGGATTCTCCAGGTGAGAATACTGGAGTGGGTTACCATTTCCTTCTCCACCAGTCCCATCATTTCATGGCAAATAGATGCAGAAACAATCGAGACAGTGAGGGACTTTATTTTGGGGGCTCCAATATCACTGTGTGACTGCAGACATGAAATTAAAAGATGCTTGCTCCTTGAAAGCATAGCTATGACCAACCTATATAGCATATTAAAAAGCAGAGACATTACTTTGCCAACAAAGGTCCATCTAGTTAAAGCTATGGTTTTTCCTGTAGTCATATATGGATGTGAGTAGTTACCTTTGCTGTGGAGACAAGGGAATACAATCAGGGTATGAAGACTTCAACAACATCAGTAATAGTCTATTCCTTAAGCCTTATGATGCATATATCTGAAATATTTTATACTATACTTTCCAAAAATAAATAAGTCAGCCTGAGAGGCTATGTAGAATCCAGAGTGCCAGGCATCAGCTCTTATTCGGGAGGTTTCAGTTCAGTTCAGTCACTCAGTTGTGTCTGCCTGTGTGCAGCCCCATGAATTGCAGCACGCCAGGCCTCCCTGTCCATCACCAACTCCCAGAGTTCACCCAAATTCATATCCATCCAGTCAGTGATGCCATCTAGCCATCTCATCCTCTGTTGTCCCCTTCTCCTCCTGCCCCCAATCTCTCCCAGCATTAGGGTCTTTTTCAATGAGTCAACTCTTCGCCAAAGTATTGGAGTTCTAGCCTCATTCCTTCCAATGAACCCCCAGGACTGGTCTCCTTTAGGATGGACTGGTTGGATCTCCTTGCCATCCAAGGGACTCACAAGAGTCTTCTCCAACACCACAGTTCAAAAGCATCAATTCTTCAGTGCTCAGTTTTCCTCACAGTCCAACTCTCACGTCCATACATGACCACTGGAAAAACCATAGCTTTGACTAGATGGACCTTTGTTGGCAAAGTAATATCTCTGCTTTTTAATATGCTGTGTAAGTTTGTCCAGTACTCTTGCCTGGAAAATCCCATGGACAGAGGAGCCTGGTATGCTCCAGTCCATGGAGTCGCTAAGAGTGGGGCATGACTGAGCGACTTCACTTTCACTTTTCACTTTCATGCATTGGAGAAGGAAATGGCAACCCACTCCAGTGTTCTTGCCTGGAGAATCCCAGGGACAGGGGAGCCTAGTGGGCTGCCGTCTATGGGGTCGCACAGAGTCGGACACAACTGAAGTGACTTAGCAGCAGCAGCAGCAGGTTGGTCATAACTTTCCTTCCAAGGAGCAAGTGTCTTTTAATTTCATGGCTGCATTCACCATCTGCAGTGATTTTAGAGCCCCCACAATAAAGCCTGATACTGTTTCCACTGTTTCCCTATCTATTTGCCATGAAGTGATGGGACCAGATGCCATGGTCTTAGTTTTCTGAATGTTGAGCATAAAGCCAACTTTTTCACTCTCCTCTTTCACTTTCATCAAGAGGCTTTTTAGTTCCTCTTCACTTTCTGCCATAAGGGTGGTATCATCTGCATATCTGAGGTTATTGATATTTCTCCCGGCAATCTTGATTCCAGCCTGTGCTTCTTCCAGCCCAGCGTTTCTCATGATGTACTCTGCATAGAAGTTCAATAAGCAGGGTGACAATATACAGCCTTGATGTACTCCTTTTCCTATTTGGAACCAGTCTGTTGTTCCATGTCCAGTTCTAACTGTTGCTTCCTGACCTGCATATAGGTTTCTCAAGAGGCAGGTTAGGTGGTCTGGTATTCCCATCTCTTTCAGAAGTTTAGGAAGGCACTAAGGAATCTGCATTTAATAAGCACACCAGGAAATTCTTATACAAATGCTTCAAGGACCACTCTAAGAAACACTGTGATAGAACTTCCTCTCTAAAGAGATAAACAGCCATTAAAAAGAATACATTTGAATCAGTTCTAATGAGGTGGATGAAACTGGAGCCTATTATACAGAGTGAAGTAAGCCAGAGAGAAAAACACCAATACAGTATACTAATGCATATATATGGAATTTAGAAAGAATGTAATGATAACCCTGTATGCAAGACAGCAAAAGAGACACAGATGTATAGAACAGTCTTTTGGACTCTGTGGGAGAGGGAGAGGGTGGGATGATTTGGGAGAATGGCATTGAAACATGTATAATATCATATATGCAATGAATCGCCAGTCCAGGTTCCATCGGTGATACAGCTTAGGGCTGGTTCACTGGGATGACCCAGAGGGATGGTATGGGGAGGGAGGTTGGAGGGGGGTTCAGGATGGGGAACAAACACGTGTATACACGTGGCTGATTCATGTTGATGTATGGCATTCGGTTCCATCACTTCATGGGAAATAGATGGGGAAACAGTGGAAACAGTGTCAGACTTTATTTTGGGGGCTCCAAAATCACTGCAGATGGTGACTGCAGCCATGAAATTAGACGCTTACTCCTTGGAAGAAAAGTTATGACCAACCTAGATAGTATATTCAAAAGCAGAGACATTACTTTGCTGACTAAGGTCCGTCTAGTCAAGGCTATGGTTTTTCCTGTAGTCATGTATGGATGTGAGAGTTGGACTGTGAAGAAGGCTGAGTGCCAAAGAATTGATGCTTTTGAACTGTGGTGTTGGAGAAGACTCTTGCGAGTCCCTTGGACTGGTGGTACTTTGGCCACCTCACGTGAAGTGTTGTTGCTGGGAGGGATTGGGGGCAGGAGAAGAAGGGGCTGACAGAGGATGAGATGGCTGGATGGCATCCCTGACTCAATGGATGTGAGTCTGAGTGAACTCCGGGAGTTGCTGATGGACAGGGAGGCCTGGCGTGCTGCGATTCATGGGGTTGCAAAGAGTTGTACACAACTGAATGACTGAACTGAACTGAACCGAACTGATGGCAAAACCAATACAATATTGTAAAGTAATTAACCTTCAATTAAAATAAATTTATATTAAAAAAATGAAGAGATAAAGGAAAATCAATGACACCAGTGTATAAAGCCCAGGGCTGAGAGACAGAAGGCCTGGACTACATTCTCTGCTCTGCTTCAAATCTTCTGCATGAGTCTTTGTTAATAGGTTAACTTTTTAAAATACCATTTCCCAAACAGAAAGCCACTTTTATAATCCTTGCTCAACATGGTAAAGATAAGTTAAATTATGACTGATGACAGTTTGGAAGACTTTTCAGGAAATTCTTGGTTTGCAGAGAAGATAATGGTTTTTAGAAAACACCACCCTTTCCTTGAATCACATTCTCAGTGATCTGTCTCCAATGGCAATTTTCATTCAGCTTGAAGCATGTAGCATTAGGACCTTACATGGAGCAAAACATTAGTGCCTGTCTGGGTTTGTTGAATTCTATCTGCTTAACTAAACCAAAAGAAAAAGTCCAGAGTGGTAGTTCTAGGGAAAGGGAACACAGCACACATATCAGAGTCACTGGGGAGATTTTTAAAAACATGTAGCCTTCCACCTGTTGCTATGTATATCAGTATGGGAAAGAGTGAGAGAGACCATTTTTTTAAGCACTCCAGGTGATTCTGATACATTCCCTGCTCTAGAAAGATTCTTGGCCTCCCTCAGGTAACCTGATCCAAGATCTTACACTTTTTCCTGCCAAGACTTCTTTATATTTACTTCTCACCTATTTCTTCTTCGGTTAGCTTTCACTGAAGGTAGAGGATAATTCACAAGCATCTTGCATGTGTATACACAGGGGAATGTAAATAATGACCTTATTCTCTGGGATCAGGGGCCAGCTGGTTGGAAACCTCAGCATCCCCTGGGTTGAAATAATCTCCTGACCAGATGTTTCCTTCCCTGGTTAGAGGAGGGCATGAAGGTCCCAGTGGAGGGCTCTCTGGACCCTACACTTGTCCAGCTGGATTGGCTGCAGGTGGAGCAAATAGGACCCAAGGGCCCCATCAGGTCACCTTGCTGAATCTCACTCAGGCCAGCAGTTGTTTATTTCTTCCTGTCTCTCCCACTTCCCACCGCTCATCTCTGTGGATAGCCGCCAAACTGGGGAACAAAAGTCAGGCAGAGGGGAGGGAGTAGTTCTTAATGGATACTCCATCTCTTCAGTGGTTTGGGGTCTGGCAGAGATAAACCAAACCTGAAACAAATGGGATCCTCCCCTGATATATTTTGGTTAATGCACTAGCTGCTGAGAAGCAGTCCGGCCTGGAGCAATGAAATCAATTTCCCTCAGTTGAACAACAGGCTTCAACTTAACCTCCACAGCTCTTTCTCTTATGTCTTTTATCCGTGTAGCTCAAAACACTCTTCCGGTATGGCTTTCTGCCACTAACAGTGCCCATCTCTGAGGAGTGAGGCACAAGATCTCTGAAGAACCTTGGATAATGGTTGTATTCCAAGGGGTGCCTAGAAAATGATACATTCAAGCAGGCTTTACCATTCCTTCACATCTGATATAACCTTGACAGGCTCCAGTTTCTAAAAAGGAAATGAAAATGACTCTTAGTTGGCTGGTATTACAGATGGGTAAGTTGTGGAAATTCAGCCATCTGTCCAATATTGTTCCCTTGCCCAGAGAGAAAACTCATGTAGCACACCTTGGGTCTTCACTCTTTCCATGACTACTGTCAAATGGCATTTTATTCTTGAGTTTTAAAGATCTTCATCTAAGCATAAACACTGTGACTATGTTCCTATGAGCAAGAGCCAATGGAGAATATAAAATGGTAGACTCATATGAGATGAAAATTATACTGATGTTTCTATTGCCTCTGCATGACATCTGCCACTCAGTTGAAGTTCTTCTCTACTGAATTCATGGATTAGTTTATTAGATTAGAATGTTAATTCAAATTTAAAAATTTTACAATGAGTCTAAGGAAAGAGGGAAACAGAAAACATCACCTTAACTGGCACAAGAGAGAATCTGGTACTTCTCATAAGAAGGCAAGGAAATCATAATATCTTAGCTTAGGGTTTCTCAACCTCAGCACTATTGACATTTGGGACCAGATATTTCTTTGTTTTTGGGAGTAGGCAACTGTTTTATTCTTATGCATTGTGGTATATTTAACAGCATCCCTCACCTTTATCCACTGATTGTCAGTAACACCCTCCCAAATATGTGATAACCATAAATGTCTCAAAGACATTACTAAATGGTCTTCTGGTCGGGGGGCTGAAGGGTGTAAAAGTCAATCCCTGATGAGAAGCACTGTCTTAGCTCATCACTACCATCGTACCCCAAGACTACTTGAATGCAGTCACCAGAGAGAAGAAGAAAATTAGGATCTGGGCTATCTTGCCAATGAACCAATTCAAGGAAAGAAGGGAAGTGAGCATGAGAGAGGTCAGTCATTTGCTTAAAACCACAGGGCAACTTAGTGAAAGAGCCAGAAGTGGGATCGAAGTTTCCTGGCTCCAGTCACCCACACTGTGCTGCTAAGGAGATGACAGTTACAATGAATAGAAATTCTAAAACTTTAGGAACAACAACAAACTTCAGCCATAGATTCTACCAGCACTTTTTTCCATTTCCCCATCCAGGTGTGAAAAATAGCTCATATATTCACACACATATTTGCCTGTGTATCTAAATTTGCCTTTTTCTTCTCAGTTCAAATGAAACCACTCCCATTGCTTTCTTACTGTCTGCCATTTTTGCATTTTGTTCTTTCTTAGCCCATCCACACACTGCAGCATCCCAGGTCTCCTGCACTAAATTTAGAGGCAGACTGAATGAGGGAAAAGATAAGTAGAGTGAGTCGGGGCCAGAGGAAACCTGGATAGACTGTTGATGGCTACCAGTCAGGGCTAGCCTTAGATGTTGCCAGATAAGCATTCAACTGCAGTCTGCCTGGTAGCTAGCATTTCACTGTTAGAGATGTATTTTTTTGGTGAGGACTGCATATTAAACTCATTCAGTAATTAGCACCTGTGTGTATGTGTTAATGAGATCACGGTCCTCAGATAACTAGCAGCAATCAGGGATCTTAGAGGTCAAGTTTATCTGGGAACTGCAATACTCGAGTCTAGAGTTGTCTACCGTACTAGTAGTGTACTAGAGTTGCTTCCTCTGCAAAGCAGACCTGGATAATACTGTTAAATGGGCACTCTGCTGGCAAAAGAATGTGATGAAAATTAGGGCCAAAAACCAGATATCAATTCTGCCTACTAGCCAATCTTGCTGATGTAGATTGGGCTTTGGGGAGTCCCAGACCAGGTATTTCAAAGGAGTCCTCATTCAGAGCCTTGTTGCTGTTGTCCAGTTGCCAAGTTATGTCTGATTCTTTGTGACCCTCCTGGACTGTAGCACCCCAGGCTCCTCTATCCATGGGATTCCCCAGGCAAGAATACTCTAGTGGACCGCCATTCCCTTCCCCAGGGGATCTTCCCAACTCAGGGATCGAACCTGTGTCTCCTGCACTGGCAGGCAGATTCTTTACCATCTGAGTCACCAGGGAAGCCCATTCACAGCCTTAGAGTTGGACAAAGAGGAGAAGCTCAGAGTGAATTTCTCTGTAAGGCAACATGCCCACTATGCCCACCCCTGCAAAGCTCCCCAACCTTCCCAATCTCAGCCACACAGTCTTACCTCCCACAAACTGTGCAGCTCCCATGCAACGCCCCATCATTCTGGAGATGAGTTCTTCCATGCAGCAGCCCAGGACAGCAGCCAGCGCCACCAGGAGCAGCAGAGCACAGCCAGCACCTGTCACCACCGTGCACATCTGCCAGGCCAGGCTGGGGATGGCACTGAAACTGGCATAGCGCCCACACTCTTCAACCATGATCAGACTCTGCCCCTCTCCCCTCACAGGGTAATTGCACCTCCGGAATGTGCTGAATGACACTGGCTTCCCCAGCTGAGATCCAAAGAGCCAATAAGGCAGGAAGTAACTGGTAGAACTGGCCACGGCGGTAACAAGGGACAGGAAGGCCCAGAGGGTCCCCACCAGGGTCAGGCTGCTCCTCATTGTCCCAGGTTTCTCGGTGGGGATGGGGAGATGAGTCGGTTCACAGCACCAAATGCAGAAAGTTGTCATGTAGGCTCCACCAGCCTAGTTTTCATCTGCCTGGCCAGCCCCAGGGCTCAGTCATGTGCTTCTTGGCCCTTACTTCTGGATAAGGTTATTGTCTTGAGGACCATTTGGGTCCCTATGGGATTCTGCTCTCCACCACTTTTCCCATCTTCCCTTCCTTCCACCTGGTTCAGACTTCTATGATCTCTAGGCTGCAATGGAAGAACCACAGAAGTGAATTAGTGACTGTTCTGTCTACTCCAGTGCAGCCTGCCTGAGTGTGTGAATGCTAAGTCATTTCAGTTGTGACC
Organism: Nanger dama; assembly: GCA_917880005.1. Lineage (NCBI taxonomy): Eukaryota > Metazoa > Chordata > Mammalia > Artiodactyla > Bovidae > Nanger > Nanger dama. Next base: position 2,000,404 of record CAKJTW010000089.1, read on the forward strand.
AACCCTTTGTGACACTATGGATTATAGCCCGCCAGGCTCCTCTGTCCATGTGAATCTCCAGGCAAGAATGCTGGAGTGGGTTGCCATGCCCTCCTCCAGGGGATCTTCCCAATCCAGGGATTTAACCCACATCTCTTACATCTCCTGCATTGGCAAGCAGGTTATTTACCACTAGCATCACCTGGGAAGCCCAATGCAACCCAGACAGACAGCTTTTAGTTCTTGATATCTAGCTTGGAACAAGGGGTAGGAGGGAGGCCTAAATCAAACCTAGGCTCTCCAGAGAGCCCCCAATTTCTGATGGAATGACCTTGTTTACCTGAGGCCTGGAAGGAAGCACTGCCTCAAGAGGGCCAGGAACCAAGGTGCTTTCAGAGAATGAAGGAAGAAGGAAGATCATTCACAGGGCCTGCCCATACTCCAAAGGAAAAGAGGGAAGGAGCACTCACCATGGAGTTAAAGGAATGTGTCCATTTGACCTTCGTAGGATATCCAAGAGAGCGTTAACTTGGGCTTTCCCAGTATTGTATCAGTTAGGTTTAAATGAGTAAATAAAATAAGGGGCACCTAGTCTCATTGCCTATGTTCATCACTGAGTGAGCTCTGTTCAGTCACTTTCCCCAAGAACAAAATGGGAGGCACCTTCCCAAACAGTGAGAGTTGTTTAACACTAAACTGTCTACTAAGAAAAGCTGCCCATTCCTTTGCTGAATATAATCATGAAAACTTCTCTCTCTGAAACAGATCTGGTTCCCCCTGCCTTGCCACAGGAACATAGATCTCAAGCTGTAAGGGCCTTTCAAAATGCCTTTTGGAACAAGTCATCTCAGATTCATGACGCTGAGTGCCTTTTTAGATCTAATCTCCTCGGCCCAGCTCATAAATGGCTTTCACAGACCCCACTGTCAAAAATCAACTGCTTCCCTCCCAACTACATTAATCTGCCATTGCATTCTGGCCTGTTTCTCAATGAAAGCAGCCAGAGACCACACTGCAGCCTGCTGACAGCACTGTGAACATCTCCAGCAAACAGATGGTAGAATCTGTTTCAGAAAATTCTCCATGATTCATCACCATGGCTTAAAGTTACAGGTGGTGGGAAAGGGGAGAGGGGGTAGGGGACCAAAGGCAGGGAAATTATAGGAACTGTCCTTGGGGTCACCACCTTGCCAGTTGAGACATGGCCAGAAACAAGTAGCAGTTGTACTCAGGGTCTCAAGAACCTTGCCCAGCCATGAGCCATGTCACAACTATCACCAAACAATGTCTGGCATGAAGTAGGCACTGCTATCCAAGTATGTTTAATGAAACCCATTCTAGAGAAGCATCCAATTTCTAGGCTGGCAGAAATCTTGATGAATCACCTAATTCAACCTTTTTTTTTTTTTTTTTTTAACATATGGGGAGGTGTGGCCTTGTAAGTGGGTAGTGACTTCTCCCAAATCATGGAGAAGCTAGCAAGCAGCCAGACTGGAATAAGAAACCCAATCTACAGATGCCTAAGCCTGTACTGTTATACTCCACAGTGCAAAACCACCCTCCTCCTCTATCCCTTTACAGATGGAAATACAGAGAGGAAATGATTTCCTCAAGGGTAAATAACTACTGAAGTACCCTGGCTGGGTCAGAGTCCAGTTATCCGATTCTTAGTATAATGCTCTTTTCTTGCTTCACCACAATTCCCTCCCAGTACAGATATATTGTGTGCTGTGTGTTTTGCGCAGGAAGGGAGCAGAGACTATAAATTGCAGGTGTTTACTTTGGAATGTTAGGGCTTGGGAAGAAAGTGCCCTGAGCTGGACCCCAGGGAATGAGGCTTTGTGCCTGAGAGTTGGGAGAATGAAAGAAAGATGTGATGCAGGGTTGAAAGCCAACAGGAGAAGTGAAACTAGTCTTGAGTAATTGCTGTTAGAAAGCAGGTATGCCTGGCCGCAATGAGGTAATGCCTCTGCTTGCTGTATTAGAGCATGTAAGATTATGGAAAATGCAAGCAGCTCTCTTTTATGAGATCACTTCCTGGTGAAGAAGCCCAGGCCAGAGGATGAGAGGAAACAAGCTGATAAACAGCTGCTGGGTGCACCATCTTATTCTCTTCCAAGACCATTGTTTCATGTGCTCTGTCTAACAATCTCCTCAGGTTGGTAAGAAAGGTAGCACCCCTGGTTTACAAATGAGCAAATATGGAATCTAGAAAAATGGTACTGATGAACCTATTTGCAGGGAAAGAATGGAGATGCAGATGTAGAGTGGACTTGTGGACACAGTGGGGGAAGGAGAGCAAGATGAACGGAGAAAGTAGCACTGACCTATATATACCATCACGTGTAAAGTAGATAACTGGTGGGAAGCTATTGTAGCCCAGCCTGGTCCTCTGTGATTACCCAGAAGGGTGGGCTGTGGGGGAGGGGAGGGAGGCTTCAGAGGGAGGGGATATATGTATAATTGCTGCTGTTTTGCATTTTGTATGGCAGAAACCAACATTGTAAAGCAATTTTTCTCCAATTAAAGCTAAGGAACTTGTCCAAATTTACACAGTGACTCAAATGGCAGCACCACCATTTCTCACCTCTCACTTCACCCTCCCCATAATTCTTCCTCATCACCCCAAAAGTGTTTTGACGAAAAGCCTCCATGGTTTCCCACCCACAATGGCAAATCTGTTTAAGGATGATGAAAAAAATCAGATAGGAAGGACAGGCAAGGCAGAAGGAAAGCGACTTTCTCTACCCAGCATGTTACCACCAGGACCAGGGCATTAGATGTTTCAAGTTTGTAGTCAGAACTAACCCCATATGTCCACCATGAGTGTTTATCATCTTGAGATCAAGTCCCAGGACAAAAGTCAATAGAAGGGCAGAGAGTATAAGGCAGAGAAAGGGACTAAATCAGTGAGTGGTACCTAGACTATACTAAAATAGGAGGAGGACTTCTGATATAAGGTAATCACCATCTGTGCCAAGTCAGGCCGTTTAAAAAACTATAAGACTACCAACCACTGTTACCATCATTTCATTTTAAAGATGCCATTTTGAAGCCAAGAGATAGGAAGGTGGAATTACAAAATTCAGTTTAATTAAATATGTTTAGCTTTAGAAAAATGCATTGGCTTTCAGAATTTAAGTTAAATACTTTCAACTTCAGGAAAAACTCATTCTCCTTATCTCATTTAGAACTAGGATGTCCAACCATGCTAGTTAACTTGGGACTAACGGATGTGGGATTGTCAGGGATGAAACTATTAATAGGAAAGTCCCCAAATGGATGAGTTAGTCATTCTGTCTAAGACTAGAAGTGTAGTGAGCCAGCACAATCCATGGACAGCAGGGTGAGAATCACTGACACAGATAATTTTCTCTTGCTCTCTCTCCAGGACTCAAACAATAAAAAGTGAAAAGTGACCATGGAATTAAATAATGGAGAGATGAAATCTTTATATCTTGAAGGTAAAATCTTTCTGAATCATAGGCCTGACCTCATGCAGTCAAGAAAGGGAGGTCAGAGATCCCATTGCTCAATATTTTCTGAACACAAAATAAGCCCCAGCCCAGCTTCTCCTATGGCAATGGGCCATGTGGGGTCTGCATGTACACTGTTATACATTCACACAGAGAAATGCATTCAACCAAATACTTTGAGTTACTGCACCACCTGTCATGGAGTAACCTCCCTTCATGACAGCCCTCCAAAGCAATCAAGTTCATTCTCAGGAGCTAGCCAAGTCTCTTTTACATTCACATAAATAAAAGTCACACACAATGCTATACTTCACTTTACTTCTCTTATATATTTCATGTAGCAATCACTTTGTTTCCCTGTCCTGGAAGGCCTCACCACACAGCCACGCTGGATTTCAGAAACCAAGAACTCACCCTGGTGCTCCTGCTAAATGGTCCAGTAACCAGGTATTGCTAGGTGGGCTACTGTCCCTCTCTCTTTGTTTATCACATGGTCTCTCCCCCTTGGTTGCTCTGTCTCCTCAATGGATCACATGCCTGTTTCTGACAGTGGCTGTATGAGATGCAGTGAGTGTGGCTAGAAAGTTATAATGACCAGGGTGGAAGCATGAAGCCTGTTCTAAATTTATTGTCCTTACTAGAGACTAGTAGTAAGGATACAGTGGTCATTCTAAAATAGACTCATGGATAGAGGTCATTTCAACCTATAAGATGCAGGAAACACTCCTGAGCCATACATATCAAATGATTATCTATACTGCTTTTAAAGAACTCTAGAGAAAAGAGGACTCATCAGTTTTTCTCAGTAGCTTGATGACTCTCACTGTCAACAAATCATTTATGTCTCATTTTAAACCTTTTTCTGATACAGCTCAGTTCAGTTCAGTTCAATTCAGTCGCTCAGTCGTGTCCGACTCTTTACGACTCCATGAACCTCAGCACTCCAGGCCTCCCTGTCTATCACCAACTCCCAACTTAAGACCAATTCCTTTGGTCAGGTCCTCAGAGGAAATGGAGGACAGATTGGCCATTGTCATCCAGACAAGAGCCCTTCATCAACATAGATTAACTTAGATTCCTGGTATCTTGTGCTCAGTTGCTCAGTTGTGTCAAACTCTTGCGACCCCGTGGATCATAGCCCACCAGGCTTTGCTGTGCATGGGATTCTCCAGGCAAGAACACTAGAGTGGGTTGCCATGCCCTCCTCCAGGGAATCTTCCCAACCCAGGGATTGAACCTGTTTCTCTTGCATCTCCTGCATTGGCAGGAGGACTCTTTACCACCTGAACCACAGGGGAAGCCGTGCTGGTACCTTACCTTTGGACTTTTCCTCCCCAAACGAGCACTCTACCTCTCCCTGTCGTGTCTCCTTCCCAAGCCTGTAATCATTTGTTCTCAACTTTTCACTCCTGTGTATCCCTACTTATATGTGAGCACTTGCTTAGCATCAATGAATCTGGAAACACTGCTCTTGTATTTTTCTTGGTGGAGAAAAATAGAGCAAATTCTTCCAACACCTTATCTCCTCCCCAGTCTCCATGGAAAAGGACTCAAAACACTGCTGGTTTTGGACTGGTTTGTGAGAAGCAGCTTTGCTGGCACTGTTATTATCAAGGGAATATGAATGGGCATTTCTCCTCACACCCCAAAACAGTGTGCATAGCCTACTAGCCAACCCTTTAACAAATAGTGGGTTGGCCAAAAAGTTTGTTTAGCTTTTTCCATAACAGCTTACAGAAAAGCCTGAAAGAACTTTTTGGCCAACCCTATTCATCATACTCAGTGTTGAGACTTTAAGAAATAATTAATAAGCACAGGCATATGGTTTCAGTGGGTAAAAAGAGTCCTACTCCAGAAAAATTTCTTTTTTTTTAATACTTTATTCTACATTACAGTACTGTCATTGTTTTGCCATACATTGACATGAATCAGCCACAGGTGTACACGATCTCCCAATGCCGAAGCCCCCTCCCACCTCTCACCCCATATCATCTCCCTGGATCATCCCGTGCACCAGCCCCAAGCATCCTGTATCCTGTATTGAACATAGACTGGTGCTTCGTTTCTTACATGATAGTATACACGTCTCAATGCAATTCTCCCAAATCATCCCACCCTCTCCCTCTCCCTCAGAGTCCAAAAGTCCATTCTATACCTCTGTGTCTCTTTTGTTGTCTCACATGGAGAGTCATCATTACTATCTTTCTAAATTCCATATATATGTGTCAGTATACTGTATTGGTGTTTTTCTTTCTGGCTTACTTCACTCTGTATAATCGGCTCCAGTTTCATCCATCTCATTAGAACTGAGTCAAATTTATTCTTTTTAAGGGCTAAGTAGTACTCCATTGTGTATATGTACCACAGCTTTCTTATCCATTCATCTGCTGATGGACATCTAGGTTGCTTCCATGTCCTGGCTATTATAAACAGCGCTGCAATGAACATTGGGGTACATGTGTCTCTTTCAATTCTGGTTTCCTTGGTGTGTATGCCCAACAGGGGGATTGCTGGGTCATAAGGCAGTTCTATTTGCAATTTTTAAGGAATCTCCACACTGTTTTCCATAGTGGCTGTACTAGTTTGCATTCCCACCAGCAGTGTAAGAGGGTTCCCTTTTCTCCACATCCTCTCCAGCATTTATTGCTTGTAGACTTTTGGATCGCAGCCATTCTGACTGGTGTGAAATGGTACCTCATTGTGGTCTTGATTTGCATTTCTCTGATAATGAGTGATGTTGAGCATCTTTTCATGTGTTTGTTAGCCATCCGTATGTCTTCTTTGGAGAAATGCCTATTTAGTTCTTTGGCCCATTTTTTGATTGGGTCGTTTATTTTTCTGGAGTTGAGCTGCATAAGTTGCTTGTATATCTTTGAGATTAGTTGCTTGTCAGTTGTTTCATTTGCTATTGTTTTCTTGCTCTTGTATTGAATTGGGTATATAAGCACCATGACCATTCTAGATCTTTCTGCTTCAGTGTGTGCTAAGTCACTTCAGTCATGTCCAACTCTGTGCAACCCTATGGACTGTAGCCCGCCAGGCTCCTCTGTCCATGGGATTCTCCAAGCTAGAATACTGGAGTAGGCAGCTATTTCCTTTTCCAGGGGATCTTCCCAACCCGGGATGGAACCTTGGTCTCCTGCACTGTGGGTGGATTCTTTACCACAAGTCCCACCTGCTTCAGACACAGCCTCAAAAAGAATCTATAACCACTTTCCAAGTATTTCTCACCTTATTTTCTGCCACCTGAGTTCCCCGAGAATTTTCTCCTTTATACGTCTCCACAATGGGCATCTCTCCAGATTCTCTATGCCTGAAATCATCTCATGACTTATCTACCCCCAGAATTGTGTTTATTTTCCATTCGTATCATGGTGACTTGAAGACCTCACTTTTTGTAAGGTTTATTGAGGTACACTTGATATATGAAAATCTGCACATATTCAATGTATATATCTCGATGAGTTTGGACACATGCCTATATCTGTAGCACCATCAACACAGCCAAGACACTGAATATATTCATTATCTGCAAAATGTTCCTTGTAATGAATTTGGGTCAGGTCTAGTGAGGTGGATGAACCCAGAGCCTGTTATACAGGGTGAAGTAAGTCAGAAAGAGAAAAATATCATGTATTAACCCATATATATGAAATATAGAAAAACTGTACTGATGAACCTATTTGCAGGGCAGGAGTAGAGATGCAGACCTAGAGAATGGACATGTGGACATCAAGGGTAAAGAGAGGGTGGAACGAATTGAGAGGGTAGCATTGAAACATATAAACTACCATATGTAAAACAGATAGCTAATGGGAAGTTGCTGTATAACACAGGGAGCTCAGCCCAGTGCTCTGTGACAACCTAAAGGGGTGGCGTGGGATAGGGGTAGGAGGGAGTTTGGAGAGGGAGGAGACATGTATACTTATAGCTGATTCATGTTGTTGTACAGCAGAAACCAACACAACATTGTAAAGCAATTATTCTCCAAGTAAAAATAAATAAATTGAAAAAACAAGTTCCTTATATTGTTTTGTGAGTTTGTGTGTGTTAAGAAAACTTAACATAAGATCTATCCTTGCAATGTATTTTTGAAATGCACAACACCATACTGTTAACCACAAGCACAAAGCTGTACAGAATATCTCTAGAAGTTATTCACCTTACATAAATGAAACTTGATGCCTACTGAGAAACACCTCCACATTCCCCCTTCCTCTAGCCCCCTTCCTCTAGTCACCATTCTACTCTATGCTTATAAAGACCTTACTTCAGGTCTAAATCTTGTCCTTCAAATCCTCAGCTTTCTTGCCTGTGGATTGTCTTTCTAAGTCTTCTCCCTCCTACCATCCTCTTTTAATCTGGGGTAGAAAGACTCTCAAAAGTACGTGTGTTGGGTTTGTTTGTTCATTTATTTGCATTTCTCCATCCTGAGGTGAAGATGTTCACCAGGAGGTAAGATATTGGGAGGCAGGAAGCCAGGGAGTTAGTGCCAAGAGAGGACCAACCAAGTCATCAATAACCCAGAAGGTCAATTCTAAATAATCACATTGGCCATGGAGAGACAGGAAAGCCCATAAAAAGAATCTCCATCTCCATGTTATATCCTGGGCTATTCCCTTTCTCCTGGGTCTGAGATTAGAAAGGTGGAAATTGGAATGATTTCCCTAAATTTTATATGAGCTTCTCCCTTCTTTGTAAAAATAAAATAAAATACTGCTCATTGAGCTCCCTGTCTTTTGCTTTGGAAACTGGGTTATCATTCAGAGATCTTCACCCCAGGTCTTATTTTGCCTGGACCAGTGCCACCACCTTTAGTGTTCAATTGGTCAGCTAGGAGACCTATCTCACACCCTCCATGGGTTAGGAACTACTCCAACCAGCCTGCTCTGGCAAGACACCATTAAGTTCTATCAACAATGGATTAGCTGGTAAAGCATTTCCTTACAACCTTAATATCCCCAGCCCTAGTACTGTTGCCCAGTACTCCTTCTACCCATGAACTCCAGTAATGAAAAAATGCCACCTCAGCTGACCTCCTCCATTCACTGAATCTAGCCAGTGTAGGAAAAGGGTGCACTGAATGCTTCTCCTACTTCAGCAGACATGAGAGGCAGCCTGACATGTGAAGAGTGTTTTTCAAATGGGGTCCCCTAACACCTCTGCATCAGAATCACCATCAGTACTTGTCCAAAATGTAGACTATCTCCTTTTAGGATTCACTGAATTAGAATCTATGGAATTTGCATTTTTCAAAAATACTCAGTTGATTCTGATGGAAACTAATGATTGAGAAATAGCATCTTCATGGACAAGAGTCTAGATTTTGGAATCCAGATCTGGGATAGGGTCCTGAGGTCTGCCCCTTACAAGTCAGATGAACTTGAAAGGCTCACTTAAAACCTCTGAGTTTGAGTTTCCTCTATAAAATGAAGATGATGGAACACAGAGTTCAAGTGAAGTATCATCTGTGCTGTTATCTTAACAGCACAGGATAGGTAATTCTCCCATCTATTAGAGAAGACAATATCATCCCATTAAGTAATAGAGACGACTCAGAGTCATTCAAGAAGGAGAACATTATTCCTCTTCCCTTTCTCCCCTAACCAGTATCTCAGTGATTTCTCCTCATCATGAGACTTCTTTCTGCTTTGTTTCCTACCATGAAACAGAATCATTTGGCCCAGTGTTCCTTTCAAGAATGGATTTATAGCTAAACTATTTCAGGTTTTTCTGGAAATCATCATGCTTTGGCACACAGTAGGAACTCAAATATTTACTGAGCAAATGCAATCTTTTACTTCCAGTCCAACTCACTTCAACATCTGCATTTCAGTTTAACCCCAGCACCCCATTTCAGTACTGTAACCCCAATTTTGGCAAATCTAAGAAGTCAACCCAGCACATCAGCAAACCCGATCCACTTTTATTTTTATAGACAGGTCAAAACAAAATCCTTCCCTCCACTCCCAGAGACACGGACTTCCTCTCCTCAAGTTACCAACTCTCCTGGGGAAACCAACCAGCATTTAACTCTTAAGTCTTCACACCGTGTCAACATGAAATGGGAATCCAGCCCTGATTCCTCTTAGCCTCTGTGCAAACAACAGACTTGAGGAAGTAAAACTGAGCCAGTTTGCCTTTGGGAAGAAAACAGCTTCTCTGAGCTGTCAGATGAAAGGGCAGGAAGTCTAAGAAAGGAAGGGGAGAAGGGGGGCTGAGCAAGAGGAGAGCAAACAGTTTCTTATCCAGCTGTTTCAATTGTATTTGGCCCAAGTTGCAAATTTACCTTCTGACCACGAAGGCTGATTGACTTGTTCCCTCTCTTCGGACTCACATCTGAGAAACAACTTCTCTTCACAGCTTGTCAGAGGGGATGGGAATTCCAGCTGCTCTTTGCAGTGATGCCTGAAAAAAAACTTGCTTTACCTTTGGGAGAGAGAGGCGGAGTCTAACCTAATGGGAATTAACTCCAAACTTGCTGGAGTCTTCAAAGTCAGCCTCAGACATGCAGGGACTTGTAGCTCAGCGGGCACAGCATCCACCACCTCCATCCTCACAGATGGCAGGTCAGCTGCGCGTGAGTAAGTGAGAGTGTGTGCATGCGTGTGTACGTGTGTGCATGTGTGTGTGTATGAGCATGTGCAGGCATGTCCACACTTGAATTGCATACCTGTCTCACTTCCTCACCTGCTGCTGCCCAAATGCCTGCCGAGGAATAGAGGTTCTTCCTAACTTCCCAAACCCTAAATAATCTCACCATGTATATTACATGGCAGATTTACATGGCTGGAAATGACTCAGTAGACACATGCCTGAAGGGAGTAGGACAGAATAAACTCTTTTCCCCAAACTGATTTTCACTATATGACAGGGAAGATGCTCCAAAAGGGCCATCCATGACTCCAAGGTGTTGCAAGTTTACCTTGAAGAAGTAAAAATCACACATTGAAAAAGCTAAATAATAGTTTTTAAAAAAATGACAGTACTATCAAAAAATAATAGCAGCACTACCAAAAGTCAATGTTTAATATCCCAAAGCACCAATAACTGTTTGTATGTTTGAGAGAAGAGTTGAGAAGTCTGGAGATTCATGAAGCTTTGCATGACACTCTGCGCCAAGCTGATGTCATTTCTCCCACCTCTAATGTCCCTGGCACTCTATATTTATTTCAGGAAATTTATTACCTTCTACCTTGTATCAACTTTTTGCATATATGTCTCCTTTCACCTCTGAGTTGGCTTGTGAACAGGGAACTTGGCTGAACAAAATGAGTTAGAAGAAGGAATGGTAACTAGCTAAACTTACTAGAACATACTGTTGTGTTGTTGTGTGTTAGTTGCCCGGTTGTGTCTGACTCTTTGCACTCCCATAGGCTGTAGCCCACCAGGCTCCTCTGTCCAAGGAATTTTCCAGGCAAGAATATTGGAGTGGGTAGCCATTCCCTTCTCCAGGGGATCTTCTTGAACCAGGGATCAAACTGGGGTTTCCTGCATTAAAGATGGGTTCTTTACCGTCTGAGCTACCAGGGAAGCCATAATAGAGCATACTAGACTGATCCAAAGAAACTTTCCTTCCATAATGGCCCACTTACCTTCTCAGAACGCTATGGAGGTTATCAGGCCTGTTATAATTCAGAATATGAGAGCAAATGAACTAGCAGTTTATCACATTCATTGTAGCCTGAGTATTTAATGAAGTCGTTCAAATTTTTCCCCGGGCATTCCTGTCTTTCAGCAGTGATATAGCCTTATATTCATGAATGTATGCATTTGTCTATCTTGCTACTTTCCACCAGCACTTTCTAACCATTTTTTTCCTGCTCCAGCACACTGATAAACCACATTCCCATGTGTAATAATGGCTTACTAAGGGAGTTTCTTGCAGAAGGCAATGGCACCCCACTCCAGTACTCTTGCTTAGAAAATCCCATGGATGGAAGAGCCTGGTAGGCTGCAGTCCATGGGGTTGCTACGAGTCTGACACGTCTGAGCGACTTCACTTTCACTTTTCACTTTCATGCACTGGAGAAGGAAATGGCAACCCACTCCAGTGTTCTTGCCTGGAGAATCCCAGGGATGGCAGAGTCTGATGGGCTGCCATCTATGGGGTCGCACAGAGTCAGACACAACTGAAGCAACTCAGCAGCAGCAGCAGCAGCAAGGGAGTTTCTGGGGGAGGGAATAGGTGACTCCATAGGCTGAATGTCAAACTTTCAGGAGTATAAACTCCCAAGATAAGTTTTATAATCTTCCTGTTCATGTCCTCTTGAGCACTACTGCTTCAGATATGGGACTACATAAAGAGAAATGCTGACCCTTTCCCATTAAAAATAAGTCAATATTAACAGACACTGTGTGTGAGATATGGCTGAAAATTTTGACATCAGAAAGACTATAGTGACTCCATGCTATGCACTGATAATGATTGCCTTTTGCTTAGTGGCTACACCTGACATTTGGGTAACATCACTATCTGCAATTCTAAGAAGAGCTAGTTTTTACTTACCTTTTTTTAATCCTCTTTTTCCTGTGCCTCCAGTTACTTTGAGTGGAATACCATGGAAACTCAAATGTATGCTAAATAATCAAATTTATTGAGTAAAGTTTTGTTTCCTGTTCTTAATTTAACAATTGATAGTGACCTTGGGGGAAAAAAATTGCTGGCATCTTGCAGCTCTTGGTAAATTTACATCTGAAAAGCCCTGCTTCCATAATATCATATGGGAAGGACTGAGAAGGGAACACTTCTTATTAGTCATTTAAGGGACAGGGTGATATATAATATTTTAATAATACTAAAATGGGTATTGGTCAGGGACCTGGGGAATACCTACATTCTGCCTTTGATCAGTATGAAACAAGAGATCCTGCAAATATAAAATATGGTGACAGGTGATTCACCCTCATTCTTAGTTTGCAAAACACTGCTCTGTACAATAGAATTTCCCAAGCAGAATCAACACTCCCACAACATTTGCAGTCTAGACAAGGGGTCAGCAAGCTGGAGCCTGTGCCATACACCAAATTCAATAGGCTGCCTGTTTTTGTAGTTTTATTGGCACACAGACATAACTTATTTATTCATGTATCATCTATGGCTGTTTTCATGTTACAGCTGAAGAGCTGAGTAGCTGTGACAAAGATTTCATGGTCCACAAAGCCTAAAATATTTACACTCTGGCTATTTAAAAAAATTCTGACTACTGGTTTAGATCCACACCAATAGATTATAGCAGAGATATTATGTTAATTGTTATAAGAAAGGTGTTGATAAAAAAGGGAGGGAAAGTGAAATAAAGAGAAGATGTATAGAACAGTCTTTTGGACTCTGTGGGAGAGGGAGAAGGTGGGATGATTTGGGAGAATAGCACTGAAACATGTATAATATCATATAAGAAACGAATCTCCAGTCTAGGTTCGATGCAGGATACAGGATGCTTTGGGCTGGTGCACTGGGATGACCCAGAGGGATGGTTTGAGGAGGGAGGTGGGAGGGGGGTTCAGGATGGGGAACACGCGTACACTCGTGGCGGATTCATGTTGATGTATGCCAAAACCAATACAATATTGTAAAGTAATTAGCCTCCAATTAAAATAAATAAATTTAAATTAAAAAAGAATGCACTAAAGATTAGAATAAGCCAAATATTTGCGAAGTCTACAAAAATGTATTTTTCTGTTAACTGGCTATTTTTTGAACCTGAGTTTATGTACTTCTCCAATATGCTTTAAGTCTTTAACAATTTTACAGACATATGTCACATACCATGAGGTTCACCCTTTAAAAGTATAAAATATGGTTTCCTTTTTTTTTTTTTTACAGAAAATGTGGTATGTTTATTTTTTAATTTAAATTTATTTATTTTAATTTGGGGCTAATTACCTTACAATATTGTATTGATTTTGCCATACATCAACATGGTTTTCTTAGTATATTCACAAAGTTGTACACTCCATCACTGCAATATAATTCCAGAACATTTTAACTGCCCCCAAAACAAACTAGCATATAACTTAAATTATTTTTCCTCTTTTGTCAGAGCTGCTTTTTCTTTAGGGGCTACTTTTTTAAAAAATTAAATAAACTTTCTTCTTACTCTGGTTCTATGCTCTGTTCTAGTCTTACTGGAAGGGAACATTTATTTCCAGAGTCCCATTGCCTTTGAACCTGGGAGAATTTGCATTATATGCATACAAATTTAAAGCCACATAGACCCTATGACCTGTCACTCATGCAGGTTGGATGCAGTAGCTACACTTTCTTATACTGTATTTTCAGTTCTAGACTAAAAACCTAGAAATGAAATTTATATTTCTTTCTTTTATATTACCAAGAGATTAAAAATGTATTGAAGTATAGTTTATGTACAGTGTTATATTAGGTTCAGGTGTACAATATATTGATTTGACATTTAAATCTAATACAAATTGATCACCATAAGTCTTGTAAACATTTATCACCATACAAAGTTATTATAGTATTATTTATGTATTCCTTATATTGTATATTACCTACCCTTGTATACTTAATTCTCTTCACCTATTTCATCCAACACTTGCCCCTTCTCCCACCCCACTAGCAACCACCAGCTTGTTCTCTATGAGTATGTTTCTGTTTTGTTTTGTATATTTATTTAATTTAGTTTTTAGATTCCACATATAAGTGAAATCATATAGTATTAGTCTTTCTCTATCTGACTTATTTCACTTAGCATAACACTGTTTAGATCTGTTTAAGATGTCCCAAATGGCAAGCTTTCATTTTTTAAATGGCTGAGTAATATTCCATTGTATATAGATATGTGCATCTTCTTTATCCATTCAGCTATTAATGGAGTTTTCACAGTGTGGATGAAGCTTGCATTTCTTTTTGTATAAAAATTAGAACTAACAACTCTTTGTTGAGTTTTCTCATTACCCTCAGACGATGAGCTTATTAGTGTTAACCAGTGATGTGTTGGGCAGGTAAATACTTAATTTAATAACTGGTTTTGGGTGTCATGGGAGCAAGAGAGCCCTGTTTGGTGATGTTTGCTGATCTCCATGGTGTAAATACTCCCATCATGGCCAGTTTCAAGCTACCAATCTGAAGTCAATGAAAGTGGAGTTGGAAAGATACCTACACAGTCTACTCTCACGAGCTGGTACAATCCAGTTTCCACACATTACTGGAACTCAGACTCAGGGAATTGCTTCAGTCTTGGTTTGTATAGATTTATAAGTTATATACAATATTAACCAAAATACAATAGCTGCCATAGTTGTTTCTGTGTTGCACACAGACGCTTCCCCACTCGCAACACACTATTCACCAGCACTGAACATACCAAAACTGTTTACTGCACCAACTTAGAGTCTTTAGAGTGCAATGGGTATATTATTAAGAAATAAACCAAAGATAACTTGTTTATGGATATTACTGACTACTTTAACAACTTCTGAGAGAAAATCTTTATTATATTTATAATAATTTTTTTAAAAACAGATTGCAATCCTTTTAAAAAAACTTAATGTACAATGTTTTTATGAGTATCTTTCTGTAAGCATGTATATATGGAAAGTAACTTTTAAAAAGAAAAATACATGGAAAAAGTCTGTCAGCAAACAAAATTCTTAAGAAGTCCTATATATTATTAGGTGGGGAGATCCATCACTCATGCTATTGTTTCCCTCTTGGAGAAAGGCTACCTGACAATTACTTCTTAATCACTAATGTGTGCCAGACTCTGTGTTAGGTGCTGGAAACACAAGAGTTAAAGATAGACAGGATCCCTTGTGATGTTTACATTTGACTCAAAGAGATGCAAAAGACTAAACAAGCAAACAAACATGATAATAATGGATAGTGATGAATACTGAGTAATTTGAAAATAGTGATACTGATAGAGTAATGAGGTTGAGGAAGACCTACTTTATTTTTGCTTTTTAACATTTTATTTTGTTTTGGAGTATAGTTGACTAACAATGTTGTGATAGTTTCAAGTGGAAAAAACATGATAATTATAAACAGTGATGAATACTAATTTTAAAATAGTTATACTGAAAGAGTAATGAGGTTGAGGGAGAGCTACTTTTTAAAAACTTTTCTTTTGGAGAATAGCTGATGAACAATGGTGTGATAGTTTCAGGTAGACAGCAAAGGGACTCAACCATTGGGAGAAAATACATGCAAATGATGTGACTGACAAGTGATTAGTCTCCAAAGTCTACAAACAGCTCATGAGGCTTAACATCACCAAAGCAAACAAGCCAATCAAAAAATGGGAAGAAGACCTAAATAGACATTTTTTCATAGAAGACATATAGATAACCAAGAGACACATGAAAAGGTACTCAACATCCCTAATTATCAGAGAGATGCAAATCAAAACTACAATGAGATATCACCTCACACAGGTTAGAATGGCCATCATCAAAAAATCTACAAAGAATAAATGAGGGAGACCTACTTTTTAAAAATAAATTTATTTATTTTAATTGGAGGTTAATTACTTTACAATATTGTACTGATTTTGCCATACATCAACAGGAATCTGCCACAGGTATACACGTGTTCCCCATCCTGACCCCCCCTCCCACCTCCCTCCCTGTACCATCCCTCTGGGTCATCCCAGTGCACCAGCCCCAAGCATCCAGTATCATGCATCAAACCTGGACTGGCGATTCGTTTCATATATGATATTATACATGTTTCAGTGCCATTCTCCCAAATCATCCCACCTTCTCCCTCTCCCACATAGTCCAAAAGACTGTTCTATACATCTGTGTCTCTTTTGCTGTCTCACATACAAGGTTATCGTTACCATCCTTCTAAATTCCATATACATGCGTTAGTCTACTGTATTGGTGTTTTTCTTTCTGGCTTACTTCACTCTGTATATATAGGAAACCTACTTTAAATAGAGGAATCATGGAAAGCTTCTCTCATGTGGCTTGGAGTGTACAAGCTTAAGAATGAGAAGTAAGAAAAGAGGTGGAAGAAACTGAGTGAAGATTGTAAATGGAAAGGCTCTGTGGAAGGATCTTGGCATACTAAGGAACAGAAAGGCCAATGGCACTGGAACATAGTGAACCCAGCAGGAGTGGTACCAGGGAAGGGTGGAGACATGAGCAGAGGGCAGATGCTGCAAGGGTTTATGTGAAAGTGTGAAAGTGTTAATCGCTCAATTGTGTCTGACTCTTTGTGATCCCGTGAACTGTAGCCCACCAGGATCCTCTATCCATGGAATTCTCCAGGCAAGAATAATGGAATGGGTTGTCATTTCCTACTCCAGGGGATCTTCCTGACTCAGGGATCAAACTCAGGTCTCCTACACTGCAGACAATTTCTTTATCATCTGAGCCACCAGGGAAGCCTAAAGTGAAAGTGAAAGTTTCTCAGTAGTGTCTTGACTCTTTGTGACCCCATGGACTTTACAGTCCATGGAATTCTCCAGGCCAAAATAATGGAGTGGGTAGCCGTTCCCTTCTCCAGGGGATCTTTCCAACCCAGGGATCAAACCCAGGTCTCCTGCATCACAGGCGGATTCTTTACCAGCTGAGCCACCAGGGAAGCCCACTAGGTCTCTAAGACCACACAACTTCATATGTACTGCTGTGAAAACAGGAGCAGCTACAAAGAAACGGTAACCATCATTTTATTTTTTATCTCAGGGCTTCTGAGGTACTACTATTCACAGATTATTAGCAGTAAATTGAGGTTTAGTACTTTATCACTTAGTCTGCCTTGACCTAATCTAAGTCATTATATTCATCAGTCTTTGACCCTTGTCCTGATTTTCTGGTATGGCCAGATCAGACCAATGAAAATACACTTCTTAGTTTAAGCAATCATCTGATTTATATTTGAAAACTGTCTTCTCTTTAAAAAAAATGCAATATTAACATTTCCAGTTCAGTTCAGTCGTTCAGTCATGTCTGACTCTGCGACCCCAAGGACTGCTGCATGCCAGCCTTTCTTGTCCATCACCAGCTCCTGGAGTTTACTCAAACTCATGTCCATTGAGTCAGTGATGCCATCCAACCATCTCATCCTCTGTCGTCCCCTTCTCCTCTTGCCTTCAATCTTTCCCAGCATCAGAGTCTTTTCAAATGAGTCAGCTCTTAGCATCAGGTGGCCCATGTATTGGAGTTTCAGCTTCAACATCAGTCCTTCCAATGAATATTCAGGACTGATTTTCTTTAGGATGGACTGGTTGGATCTCCTTGAAGTCCAGGTCTTCCTCAAAGCTTTCATCTGTTCCAGGTAATCATCTTACATTTACAATCACCAAACTTCACTTTTCCTTTCCCTCTGAGCCTCTGCATTCAAGGTACCCCAATGCTGACTAATTATGAAATTGTCTTGCCTAGGAACAGAAGGTCTATTCTCATGCATCAGTCAACCAAAAGTGACTAGAATTCTATTCCTAGGGCAGTGTTCTAAATGATGGTCCACATAGTTTAAAAAAAAAAAAAATAGTTTTCTCCCAAGTCTCTCAACAGTATTTCCTCTGTCCTTCTTCTCTATCTCAGCTCTCACTGCAAAGCCATCAATGTAAACCCCTGTCTTCACAGCCAGCCAAACCATGTGGGTAGTGTCTTCTGATAGCATAACTGATTTTCTAAACCACCCTGATTCATTTCCCAGAGGATAATCTGAGGTATAAGAGTTTTGATGAAACAAGAGAAGCAGCATTCCAGAACCAAGAAATCCTTATTATTCTTGTCTCTGATCCCTGAGGCAAGTCATGGAGCTTTGGCAATTTGGGGACCTCACTCCCAAAGATTGGTTTCTGGACATCCCATTGGTTATCACAGCATTACTACACTTCCCTGGCTTTGCTGACCGGTGTAGCCAGCTGGGCTGCTCCAAAACGCCTAGGCTATCACACTCCAGAAGGACATGAAAAGAACTGAAACGATGATTGTGCCTCCTTCCAGTTCAGCACAATCTTAGAGACTGCAGGGAAAGTGAGGGTTACAGGATAACCCCCAAATGCTCAGGAAATGAGATGTAGAGCTCAGGAAATATATGACAGCATTTTCCGTAGAGGTAATCTGATAGGGCTAGTGGCTGGCCAGCAGAGACAGTGCTAAGAGCCAGTCTACTTGCCCACAAAATCCCATGAAGCAACAGCTGCAGGAAGCAAGGACCACACAATAAGAAAGGCCCTGCTCTATGAACCTTGGCTTTGTTCTCTGGGTGAGTGTTTGGATGCTGGGGTAAGACCACCCGAGGGCATATTTGGGCATTTGCCTAGAAACCATGTATATATGGTATGTACCATGTTTTCCTGGCAGTTGTGGGTAAAACACAATTGGCAGCCAACGTACTTGCTTTCTGGGGACATCATAGGCTCATCTATTTGGCAGAAAACAACAAAATTCTGTAAAGCAATTATCCTTCAATTAAAAAATAAATAAAATTAGAAAAAATAGCATTATTATTAAGGCTAAAATAATATCTTTTAAATATGAAAATAAAATTTTATCCACATGTGGGTACTCAGTCACTTCAGTCATGTCTGACTCTTTGCGACCCATGGACTATAGATCGCCAGGCCCCTCTGTTCATGAGATTCTCCAGGCAAGAGTACTGGAGTGGGTTGCCTTGCTCTTCTCCAGGGGATCTTTCCCACCCAGAGATCGAACCTGGGTCTCCTGCATCTTCTGCATCGCAGGCAGATTCTTTACCACTGAGCCACCAGGTAAAGAAGAACTACAAAAAATTAATTAAGTAAAATGCCTTCTATCTAGAAGACCTGCCTCCAAGGCTGTCATCATGGATATTTGCTGGGAATTAGAGGTAGACATTGCCTCATCTTCACAAGCAGAACTTGCCTTTTACTTAGTAATTGACCCTTAAATTTGAATAGTAAAGTTGTTCCTCACAGAAGCCTTGTAAAGTAGACATTACCTCCATTTTCAGGGCGGAAAACTGGAGCTTAGAAAAGTTAAATGGGGAGATTTCCCTGGTGATACAGTGTCTAAGGCTCCATGCTCCCAATGCAGAGGGCCTGGGTTTGATCCCTTGTCAGGCAGCTAGATCCCACAGGCCACAAATGAGAGTTTACATGCCACAACTAAAACAATTTCACATGAGGCAACTAAAGATTCCACAATGAAGATCAAAGATTCCATGTGCTGCAACTAAGATCCAGCGCAGCCAAAAATATAAATGAAATATTAAAAAATAAAAGTTAAATGACTTTGCTAAAGCCAGGGAGCTCTTAAGTAATATATTCAGAAAAAGACTTGGAGACAGAAGACAGGTTGCATGGGAACAGAGGGGATGGGTCAAAAGGAGTATGAGAGAAAGGGAGAAACATGGCATAAACCCTGCATTTCTGCTTTGAGAAACCAGGTGCATGGAGACATCCTTCATTAAAATAAAAATAAAGGCAGATTGTAGTGTGACCTCCCTACATCCTTTCTCTTTGGTGATGGATAGTGAAGAACTAAAAATAACTGAGTTCATCTTGGCTGTTAGAAGCATCTCTGGAATATACTAGTACATAGTCAATAGATAGTTTATATGAGCCTGAAGCTCAGAGGAAAGTCTATACTGAAAGTTCAAATGTGGAAGACAGAAGCCCCAAGAGTAGATTATAAGACCAAGGTCAAATAGGAGCGCTGAGGACATGAACAACCCTGATAAAGTTTATCTCCACATTAAAAGGATGGGTAAAGAGACAATACAGTCCGTGGGGTTGTAAACAGTTGGAGACAACTGAGCAACTTTCACAAAGAGATAAGATGGCGGTGAGTGCTTCCCAGGTAGCTCAGTGGTAAAGAAGAATCTGCCTGCAATGCAGGAGACACAGGTTTGATCCCTCAGTCAAGAAGATCCCCTGGAGAAGCACATGGCAATCCACCCCAGTATTCTTGCCAGGAGAAATCCGTAGACAAAGAAGCCTGGCAGGCTACAGTCCATGGGGTCACAAGAGTCAAACGAGATTGAGCAACTGAGAATGCAC
The DNA here is from genome assembly GCA_917880005.1 of Nanger dama. NCBI lineage: Eukaryota > Metazoa > Chordata > Mammalia > Artiodactyla > Bovidae > Nanger > Nanger dama. The sequence continues at coordinate 2,020,820 of CAKJTW010000089.1, forward strand.
ACAAAGAGACAAGGACCTAAGAAGGAGACACAAATCGCTCAGTCCTCCCCTTATCATCCTGCTTCCCACATACCACAACCGCTCAAGAACAGAGCTGGCTCAGGAAGAACTGGCTCAGGAAGGATGTGGGGATATGGAGGCTGAGGCAGCAGAGTGTTTAAAAATCTTTCAGTGTTAAGTGCTTTATTGATCAGCCATTGTCCTAAGGTAACCAGGGATGAGCTGTGAGAAACCAATCTCTCTACAGTATTTCCAGGTTGTTTAACAAGACTCTTTCATTTTTAATGAGTTTTAATGGGCCACTCAGTAGCTGATGCTTGCTGTGCCTGGCAAAGAGCCATCAACTCTGGTACCACTCGGTTTTCTTCCTTGAGTTTAGAGAAATATCGAGAAACAGCAGGGAGGCTAAAAGCAGGTTCAAGCACCTTGGATTTGGCCTTGAACAGTCTCTCCTGCGCCTCCTTCTCTCCTCTTGTGGGATACCACAAGCTAAATTAATGCTGTGGGAATCACTCCACAAATGAAAGACTCTCTGCTTGACCTTGGGGAGTCACTTATATCCTTCCCAGAATTTAATTTTCCTATCTAGGGAAAGATTTTAGAAAATTAAAAACCAGCCTCATGCACAGCAGGAACAGATCATTTATTAAGTTCCAAAATGACTTACAGGACATAGTTGTCAGTATTATACTACTGATGGGACCATTCTGTTCATTCTACAATGAAGTGTTGACCACGCGTTGTGTATCAGAAATACAAGATCTTTGCTCTCACCAAGCTCACGTTCTAGTGAAGAAGAAATTTAGAAAACAGACGAACAAAGTAAACAACTAATAAAATAGAATGATAATGTCTAAAACAAAAATAAAATTTGGTCATAAGGTGTTGAGGTATGAATAAGGGCAACTTTAGATTAGATGAAGTAGTTCAGAAAGACTCTGAGGTCATATTTGACATGAGACCTAAAAGATCAGAAGGAGCCAGGCATGCAAAGAGCCAAGGTAAGAAGCTTCCCCAGAGGGAAAGCAGAGGCAGAAGACATAGATAATTAAGAGGCATAAAAATGTTCAGAATGTTTATGGAATTAAATGTGGGTTAAGAACAACTGAATGTCCACGTGTAGAAGAGAGAAGGTGAACCCCTACTTCATTCCACACCATGTTCAAAAATGAACCCAAAATGCATTAAATATCTAAATATAAGAGCTAAAGAACATAAAGTTCATAGAATACTTAAAGATACATCTTCATGACCTTGGATTATGCAGTGTGTTTTAGACATGACAACAAAAGCACAAGCAAGCAAAAAAAGAAAAAAATATACTGGACTTCACCATAATTAAAAACTTTTGTGCATCAAAAGATACTGCCAAGTTAGTGAGAAGACAACCCATAGAATGGAAGGAAATGTTTACAGATTATATATCTGGTAAGGGCCTAGTATCCAGAATATATAAAGAACATTTACAACTCAAGGGAAAAAGGACACATGACCCAGTTTTAAAATGGGCAAAGGATTTAAGTGAATATTTCTCCAGAGAAGTTATGTAAATGATCAATAAGCTGGTGTAAATATAAAATCAAGCAGCTGCTGTGGGAAACAGCTTGGCAATTCCTCCAAAATTAAACATATAGTTACCATATGATCCAGCAAGTCTACTCTTACCCATATGCCCTCTCCCCCAAAATAAAAACAAGTATTTAAAAATTGTGCATGAAAATTCACAGAAGCACTTTTCATAACTGCCAAAATGTTTAAACACCCCAAATATCCATCAATTGATGAATAGATAAATTATAGTATAGCCATATAAAAGGAATGAAATTATGACACATGGATGATCCTTGAAAACATGGTAAATAAAATAAGCCAGACACAAAAGGCCATATAGCATATAATTTAATTTACATGAAATATCTATAATAGGCAATTTTACAGAGACAGAAAGATTATTATTCGCTAGGGGGCTGGGGGAAGGGATAGAGGATTGCTCAATAGGTACAGTGTTTTCTTTAGGAATGATGAAAGTATTATGAAACTAGATAATGGTGAGGTTTCACAACTTTGTGATTATACTGAAAATCATTTTCAATGGGTGAATTTATATATCTCAATAAAGCTGAGAGGGGAAGGATTCTACTGATTGAAAAAAAAAAAGGGTAAACTGAATGATATGTGAATTATTTGTCAATAAGGCTCAGTGGTAAAGAATCCACCTGCCAATGCAGGAGACCTGGGTTTAAAACCTAGTTCAGGAAGGTCCCCTGGAGAAGGAAATGGCAACCCATTCCAGTATTCTTGCCTGGGAAATCCCATGGACAGAGAAACCTGGTGGGCTACAGTTCATGGGGGGTCACAGAGTCAGACACGACTTAGCAGCCAACCAACCAACCAAACTTATAATCACGAAAAAAGCAGACTAATGTTATAGGAAAATAGTGATAGAAGGGGCAGAGATGGAAATTACCTAAGGATATCATCTTCCTAAGGCTCCTTTTATGTCTAAGGCTTATGATGCTAAATATATGCTAAGCAGCTTTCTTGGCCTCATTGTGCTAGGCCCAGGGCCTCTAAAATCAAAGATCAGGGAACCCTCTAACTCAGGGAAAGAGAGTACTTTTCTTTGCATCTAGAGCAGAGGTAGTCCAACTACCCTCTCTAGTCCTGTTCAAGATATGAGCTTCCATCCAATTCCCACTAAATGCTCCAGAGACATGAATACAACCAAGGACACAATGGAGTGAGGATGTGATATGCTTGTACCAAGGACATGAAAATTCAATGGTTCCAAGTACATAACATCAAAAGCTCTACTATCCAGAAGTGTGGCCCAAGGATCATCTTGCTAACATTAACAGCTACATTTTATTGAATGCTTATCTGTGCCAGGCATTATACTAGGTGTTGTATAGATTATCTCATTTGAGCCACACAACAATCTAGTGAGGATTTTACACATTTGTAACATGAGTTCAACAAGTGAGGAAATTGATGCATAGCTAGGTTAAAACCTTGTCTAAGATCTCATAGATGAGGGGCAGTTCCCAAGTTCTGTCAATCTACACTTGTTCTTAAGCTCCACACCATACTACCCTGTCTCCTCTGACCCTCAGGAGTGCTCCTCTTTGTGGAGTTAGAAGTGAAGTGAAAGCCGCTCAGTCATGTCTGACTCTTTGCAACCCCATGGACTGTAGCCCACCAGGCTTCTTTGTCCATGGGATTCTCCAGGCACGAATACTGGAGTGAGTTGCTATTTCCTTCTCCAGGGGATCATCCTGACCCAAGAATAGAACCTGGGTCTTCTGCATTGCAGGCAGAAAAGGGAGCATTGAGATCCTTCTAAAAGTTAGGGGTATGCTCCTAACACCTTTTATTTTTTCTCTAGTAAATTAGAGGATTAATTAGATAAAGTTTTGGCCAACCAGAGATGTAGCTGGCTGCCTTAAAGGAGATAGGCAGGGTATCAGAAATATCCCATCTGTACACCTTCATGACCCTGCTTCTCTGACTCACCTAAGGCCTGTGAGAAAAGAGTATATGTTGGCCATCAGAGTTCAGTCTTTGCTTCCCTCATCACGTAGAAACCCTTACTCTAGAACTGTAGCCTAAAGGTGCCTTGAACTAGCAATCATTGCTAACAAATACTATCTAGTAAGTACTGTGGTTAAGTGCTTTGACATAATTTATCTCATTTGCTTCTGACAGCAACCTTGTGTGGGAGGTACTACATTATTTTCTTTTTAATAATTGGAAATACTGGAACACAATCTTTGCATTCAATGCAAAGAAATAGACGGAAAGAACAGAATGGGAAAGACTAGAGATCACTTCAAGAAAATTAGAGATACCAAGGGAACATTTCATGCAAAGATGGGCTCGGTAAAGGACAGAAATGGTATGGAAGCAAAAGATATTAAGAAGAGGTGGCAAGAATACACAGAAGAACTGCACAAAAAGATCTTCACGAACCAGATAATCATGATGATGTGATCACTCATCTAGAGCCAGACATCTTGGAATATGAAGTCAAGTGGGCCTTAGAAAGCATCACTATGAACAAAGCTAGTGAAGGTGATGGAATTCCAGTTGAGCTGTTTCAAATCCTGAAAGATGATGCTGTGAAAGTGCTGCACTCAATATGCCAGCAAATTTGGAAAACTCAGCAGTGGCCACAGGACTGGAAAAGGTCAGTTATCATTCCAATCCCAAAGAAAAGCAATGCCAAAGAATGCTCAAACTACCACACAATTGCACTCATCTCACATGCTAGTAAAGTAATGCTCAAAATTCTCCAAGCCAGGCTTTAGCAATATGTGAACCATGAACTCCCTGATGTTCAAGCTGGTTTTAGAAAAGGCAGAGGAACCATCAAGTTGGCAACATCTGCTGGATCATGGAAAAAGCAAGAGAGTTCCATAAAAACATCTATTTCTGCTTTATTGACTATGCAAAAGCCTTTGACTGTGTGGATCACCATAAACTGTGGAAAATTCTTCAAGAGATGGGAATACGAGACCACCTGACCTGCCTCTTGAGAAACCTATATGCAGGTCAAGAAGCAACAGTTAGAACTGGACATGGAACAACAGATTGGTTCCAAATAGGAAAAGGAGTATGTCAAGGCTGTATATTGTCACCCTGCTTATTTAACTTATATGCAGAGTACATCATGAGAAACGCTGGACTGGAAGAAACACAAGCTGGAATCAAGATTGCTGGGAGAAATATCAAGAACCTCAGATATGCAGATGACACCACCCTTTTGGCAGAAAGTGAAGAGGAGCTAAAAAGCTTCTTGATGAAAGTGAAAGAAGAGAGTGAAAAAGTTGGCTTAAAGCTCAACATTCAGAAAATGAAGATCATGGCATCCAGTCCCATCACTTCATGGGAAATAGATGGAGAAACAGTGGAAACAGTGTCAGACTTTGTTTTTTTGGGCTCCAAAATCACTGCAGATGGTGACTGCAGCCATGAAATTAGACGATGCTTACTCCTTGGAAGAAAAGTTATGACCAACCTAGATAGCATATTCAAAAGCAAAGACATTACTTTGCTGACTAAGGTCCATCTAGTCAAGGCTATGGTTTTTCCTGTGGTCATGTATGGATGTGAGAGTTGGACTGTGAAGAAGGCTGAGCGCTGAAGAATTGATGCTTTTGAACCTTGGTGTTGGAGAAGACTCTTGAGAGTCCCTTGGACTGCAAGGGGATCCAACCAGTCCATTCTGAAGGAGATCAGCCCTGGGATTTCTTTGGAAGAAATGATGCTAAAGCTGAAACTTCAGTACTTTGGCCACCTCATGGGAAGAGTTGACTCATTGGAAAAGACCCTAATGCTGGGAGGGATTGGGGGCAGGAGGAGAAGGGGACAACAGAGGATGAGATGGCTGGATGGCATCACAGACTCGATGGACGTGAGTCTGAGTGAACTCTGAGAGATGGTGATGAACAGGGAGTCTCGGCGTGCTGCGATTCATGGGGTCAGAAAGAGTCGGACACGACTGAGTGACTGAATTGAACGGAACTGAAACACAACTATAACATACTTGTCATAGATCTCTTAGCTCATGAACATACTCAAACCAATGACCAGTTTTCAGTCAGTCAGATCTCAGAACCATTGATTTTTAAAGAAATTTTGGTAAGAAACACGTAAATAAAAATTTCCATCTTAACCATTTTTAAGTTTACATCTTAACAGTGTTTGGAGAGGGAAATGGCAACCCATTTCTGTATTCTTGCCTGGAGAATTCAATGGGCAGAGGAGCCTGGCAGTCTATGGTTCATGGGGTCGCAAAGAGTCAGACACAACTGAGCGCCTTCACTTCTTAACAGTCTTAAAAGGGGCTTCCCTGGTGGTTCATATGGTAAAGAATCTGCCTGCAATGAGGGACACTGGGTTTGATCCCTGGGTTGGGAATATTCCCTGGAGAAGGAAATGGTAACCCACTCCACTATACTTGGCTGGAAAATTCCATGGACAGAGCAGTCTGGCAGGCTACAGTCGACGGCATCACAAAAGACATGAATGTGTGACTAATATTAACAGTGTTAAATATTTTCACATTGCTGTACAAAAGATCTCCAGAACATTTTCATTTTGCAAAATTGAAATTCTGTAACTCCATAATGTTTTTTTATAGTGGTTTCAATATTTTACAGTCCCACCATCAGTGCACAAGGGTCCAGATTTCTCTACATCCCACTCCTCTAGGTCATCGTAGAGCACTACACGGGGCTTCCTGTGTTATATAGCAACTTCTCACCAGCTATTTATGTTACACATGGTAGTGTATATATGTCAATGCTACTTTCTCTGTTCGTCCCACTCTTTCCTTCCCCCACTGTGTCCACAAGTCCATTCTCTGCATCTGAGTCTCTATTCCTTCCCTGCGAATAGGTTCATCAATACCATATTTCTAGATTCCATATTTTATATGTATTAATATATTTGTTTTTCTCTGACTTACTTCACTCTGAATAACAGGTTCATCTACCTCACTAGAACTGATTCAAATTCATTCTTTTTATGGCTGGGTAATATTCCATTGTATATATGTACCACATCTTCTTTATCTGTTCATCTGTTGATGGATGGCTAGGTTGCTTCCATGTCCTAGCTATTGTAAATAGCGCTTCCAGGAAAACTCGGGTACATGTGTCTTTTCAGTTATGGTTTTCTCGGGGTATATATACCCAGTAGTGAGATTGTTGAGTCATATGGTAGTTTTATTCCTAGTTTTTTTAAGGAATCTCCATACTGTTCTCCCCTAGTGGCTCTATCAGAAAACATCAAAATTCTATAAAGCAATTATCCTTCAATTAAAAATAGATTAATTTTAAAAAATAAATGATGCACAAATAAAAATAAATTCCCACCAACACTGCAAGAGGGGTCCCTTTTCTCCACATTCTCTCCAGCATTTATTGTTTGTAGATTTTTTGATGATGGCCATATTGACTGGCGTGAGGTAATACCTCAATGTAGTTTTTTTTTTAATTTAAATTTATTTATTTTAATTGGAGGCTAATTACTTTACAATATTGTATTGGTTTTGCTGTACATCAACATGAATCCACCACAGGTGTACACATGTTCCCCATCCTGAACCCCCCTCCCACCTCTCTCCCCATACCACCCCTCTGGGTCATCCCACCGGGTCATCCCACCCTGTATGCAAGACAGCAAAAGATTCACAGATGTATAGAACTGTCTTTTGGACTCTGTGGGAGAGGGAGAGGGTGGGATGATTTGAGAGAATGGCATTGAAACATGTATAATATCATATAAGAAACAAATCGCCAGTCCAGGTTCGATGCAGGATACAGGATGCTTGGGGCTCAGTGTAGTTTTGATTTGCATTTCTCTACTAATTAGTGACATGAAGCATCCATTCATGTGTTTATTGGCTATCTGTATTTTTCTTTGGAAAAGTGGTTTTGTTTCCTTAATAGTGACCATCCTAATGATTGCAATGTCATTGTGGTTTTGATTGGCATTGCATTTCTCTGATAATTAGAAATATTGATTATCTTTTTGTATGCTTGTTGGATATTTGTACATCATCACTGGAAGACTGTCTATTCAAGTATTTAGCCCATTTTTAAAATTAGGTTATTTGATATTTTTGAATTGCAGTAGTTAATTATATATTATGGATATTAACCCCTTAGCAGACATATAATTTCCTAATATTTTCTGCCACTCCATAGGTTGATTTTTCACTCTATTTTGATTGTGTGCTTTGATGTATAAAAGTTAAGTTTGGTGTAGTCTTCTTTGACTATTTTGCTTTTAGTATCCTATATAACAAATCATTGCCAAATCCAATGTCATGAAGATTTCCCCCTATGTTTTATTCTAGAAGTTTTATAGTTTTGGATTTTATGTTTACATCTTTAATCTATTTTTGAATTAATTTTTGTATATAGTGTAAGATAAATGTACAACCTCCTTTTTCACGTGGATACTCAGTTTTCCAAATACATTTTGGAGACTATCCTTTCCCCATTTAATGGTCTTAGCACCCTCGTCAAAGGTTATTTCACCATATACATGAGGATTTATTTCCGGACTCTATATTTTATTCCATTTATCTATATGCCTGTCTTTATGTCAGTAACACTTTTTATTGTTGTGGCTTTGTAATATGTTTTAAAATCAGGAAGTGTGAGGTCTCCAACTTTGTTCTTTTCAAATTGTTTTGCTGTTTGGGATCCCTTGAAATTCCACATGAATTTTAGGATAACTTTTTTCTACAAAAACAGACAAATGAGACATCAAACTTAGCAACTTTTGTAAAACAACAGGGTGAAAAAGCAACCTCTAGAATGGGAAAATATTTGCAAATCATGTATGTGATAAAGAGTTAATAACTATAATATGTAATGAACTTCTTTGATTCCTTTTCTGGAAATTTGCTATGGGGATTTTGATAACAATTGCATTGAATCTGTAGATTGCTTTGGGTAGTATGGACATCTTAACAACATTAAGTCTTATAATCCATGAACATGGCTGTCTTTCCATTTATTTGTGCCTTTTGAAATTTCTTTCATCATGCTTCTGTAGTTTCCAGTATATAAGACTTTCAACTCCATGGTTAGGTTTATTCTTAAGTTTTTTATTATTTCTAAATGGAATTGTTTCCTTAATTGCCTTTTGGATTGTTTGTTATGTACAGAAATGAAACATATTTTTGAATGTTGAGTTTGTATCCAACGACTTTGCTGAAATAGTTTATTAGCTCTAACAGTTTGTGTGTGTGTGTGTGTCTTTGTGTGTAATCTTTAGGGTTTTCTACATTTAAAATATCATCTACAAACAGGGATTATTTCACTTCTCTCTTCTAATTTGGATGAATTTTACTTATTTTTATTGCTTAATTGCTCTGGCTAGAACTTTCAGTACTATGTTGGATAGAAGCGGTGAGAGTGAACATTTGTGCCTTGTTCCTGATCTTAGAGGGAAATCTTTCTGTTTTTCACAATTAAGTATAATGTTAGCTAAGAGTTTTTCATATATGGTCTTTATTATGTTGAGGTAATTTACTTCTATTCCTGGTTTGTTGAGTGTTTTGTTTTATTTTGTTTTATCATAAAAGGATGCTGGTTCTTGTCTAGTGTTTTTTTCTGCCTTAATTCAGATGATCATGTAGTTGTTACTCATAATGCTAATGTGTCTTATTACATTTATAGATTTTTATATGTTGAGCCATCCTTGTATTTGAAGAATAAATTTCACCTTACATGGGGTCGCAAAGAGTCAGATACGACTGAGCGACTGAACTGAACTGAATTGAACTGATGATGTATAATTGTTTTAATGTGCTGTGGAATTTGGTTGGCTAGTATTTTGTTGAGAATTCTTGCATCAATATTCATCATAAATGTTGATCTGTTTTCTTTCTTGTATTGTTTTTGGCTTTGGTTTAAAGGTAATGCTGACCTCATAGAATGAGCTTAGAAATGTTCCCTCTGCTTCTGTTTTTCAGAAGAGTTTTAGGAAGATTGGTATTAATTCTTCTTTGAATATTTGGTAAGAATTTGCAGTGAAGCCATCTGGTCTTGGACTTTTTGGTTAGGAAGTTTTGATTATTGATTTTGTATTCTAACTTGTTGTCAGTGAGTTCAGATTTGCTATTTTTTAATGATTCAGTCTTGGTAGGTTGAGTGCTTCTAGGAATTTATTCATTTTTTTCTAAGTTATCCAACCTTTTGGTACATAATTTTCAAAGTATCCTTTTATAACCTTTTCTTAATTTCTCTGCCATCATCTCTAATATCTCCTCTCTCATTTCTGATTTTAGTTAGTTGAATCTTCTCTCTTTGTTTCTAAGTTAAATCAGGTAAGAGTTAGTCAATTTTGTTGATCTTTTCAAAAAACAAACTTCATTCCATTATTTTTTCTATTTTGTTTTGTTCTCTATTTTGTCTCTAATCTTTATTTTTTTTCCTTCTTCTAGCTTTGGGTTTAGTTTGCTCTTGTTTTTCTAATTTCTCAATATGTAAAGTTAGACTGTTATTTTGAAATCTTTCTTTTTCATGTACACATTACAACTATAAACTTCTCTGATTACTTTTGCTGTGTCATATAAATTTTGGTGTGTTGTGTTTTCATTTCATTTGTCTCAAGGTATTTTCTAACTTCCCTTGTGACTCCTTCTTTGACCTATTGATTGTTTAAGAATGTGTTGCTTAAAGTCCACATATTTATGGATTTCCCAGTTCTCCTTATGCTCTTGGCTTCTATCATCATTCCATCATGATGAGAAAAGATACTTTTATATAAATTCAATCTTTCTGATTGTTAAGACTTGTTTTGCAGCCTAAGTTATGATTTATCACAGAGTATGTTCCATCTGTACTTGAAAACAATGTATGTTTTGCTAAGCTGGATGAAATGTTCTGTTCATGTCTGTTAGATCAATTAGTTGGTCTTCGGTGTTAGTCAAGCCCTCTATTTCCTTACTCATCTCCTGATTGTACTTTACGTTATTGAAAGTGGGGTATTCAAATCTATTCTTGTTGTATTATCTATTTCTATGTTCAATTCTGTCAAAATTTACTTCATATATTTAGAAGCTCTGAGGTTGGTGCATAAATATTTATAATTTCTATATCTTCTTGGTAAATTGACCCATTTTTCCTTATACAATGTCCTTCTTTGTCTCTTGTAACAGCTTTTGACTTAAAGTCTATTTTGTCTGATGTTAGTATAGCCATCCCTGCTCTCTTCAGCTTACCGTTTGCATCATAGCCTTTTCTTTTGGCCACACCCCAATCCACCCCACCCCCACACTCCATTGTCTCCCTTCAGGTATCCTCTTGTGGAGTGAGAGAGGATGACCTGAGTTCCTTCTAGAAGTTAGCTCTGTACTACTAAGCTATTTTGTGATTTTTCCCATAAATGAGTGGACTAAAGAGCAAGTTCTATAATTGCCCATGGGTCTGACTAGCCCCCCTCAGAGGAGGTTGGTAGAGTACTAGAAAGTCTTGCCTATACATTCATGAGGCCATTTTTCTAAAATCTCCCACTGCTCCTATGTAGTCACCTCTGACCAATGAGACGGTGCTTCAACAACTTAAGTCCTTTTGTAAAGGTCTGTGATATTGCTTACCATTGAAATAGAATGGAGCATAAAGGAACGTCAATCCTTTGAGCCTCCTTCATCTCATCTTTTGCCAAGAGTGTTCTGTGACCTTAAAATCCAGAATTGGCTGTTTTCAAGGCTTATGGAGGTCTTCGAAGTCTTTTCTGTGAGGGAAAATGAAAAGTACAAAAATGAGAATTCTTGTTATGTCTGTAATTAACTTTTTTGAAAGTCAGGCCCTCTGAACTAACATAACTCTGCCTTCAGAGTGAACCTTGTTGTCCACATCTGAGTACTTAGTTTTAAGACTACTCCTGAGCCCTTTTATTGAGTGGAACCCTTCAAAGTAATCTCTGAGAGGTCTAACTAAAGGGAAGACCACTTACAAGCCAATGCAATGGCAAGAAAACTAGATATTGCAGCAATAGGTCTACCAATGACATGCACTTCCACTTTTATTTCCCATGCCACAGCCAGCTTCAGTTCTCACTGACTTCCATCCTTTGCAGAACAACATCTTCCTGTAAATGCAGATATTCAGGTTGACCATAGCTGGCTTTGTGCCTGTGGCTCTTTGATAGAAATAAAGCTAATAATAGAGTTTTGTGTGAAAATAGAGAGCTGAATGACATCAAATAATCATGAGGCATCCTGCTGATTAATGGGCCAATTGTCCTGAAGGTCATCTGGTCCAAGCTTGGCTAGAAATTATTAAAATGTGGGTTGTTACACAAAGCAACAGCTGCCTCTTCAGAGCTTCCACTTTAGCCCAGAATAAGAGATGACAATCAAATTTTTGAATCACACATAGATTGCACCTTAAACTGAAGCTTGCATCAGTTTTTCTTCATTATTCCTAAGAAGACAACAGATATTTGATGCATTTAACATGATTTTCCCTTTGTGAAATTACCACATATGGAGGATCCAGGTGTTTTTTTTTTATCTTATTCTATGTAATTTCTATAAAAATTGACTTTTCAATATATACATCAAGGTATAAAAAGTATAGAGTACATACAAATTATAGTTTATTGAACCACTTGTGTATAAGCTCCTGGTTTTTCCCCTAGCTCTTCTTACTGTCTTTTACTTTTTATATTTATTCTTTATTTATTTATTTGGCTATGCTGGGTCTTAGTTGCAGTACACAGGATATTTTTAGTTCAGCATGCAAACTCTTAGTTGCAGTTTATGGGATCTAGTTCCCTGATCAGGAATTGAACCTGGGCCCCCTACATTGGGAGCATGGCACCTTAGCCACTGGACCACCCGGAGGCAGGGGTAAGGAATGTTTCCCAATGCTTCCCCTTGGGAATAAAGGGAGCCTTCAATAAAAACACTATCACTGAAAACTAAGTTTTGGTAGGCTTTCCACAGGAGACAAACAAACAAACCACATCTTAAGGAGATAAAAACATCTTTGGTAGATTTCAATGTGGAAGGCCCCATGTTAGTGAGTAGTGTGCAGTGTTTGTGCATCTGTTTTTTGTTTTGTTGCTCAATTACATTTTTCTTTTCTCTTTTTTAGATGACCCCTTCAGCTTTACTAAAGCAAATATTCAGGACAGATCAGAAAGACGAAAAAACTTTCTCACCAGTGACTACTTATTCCAGGCCCTCTGCTCACCTTGTTCTTGGGTCTAGCCAATGGATCTTCTAATAGGGAGTTGACCTTCCCAGGAGGCCTTCTGTGTCTTGAGTTTTGCTAGCTTCTTAGTTAATTTTCATTTCATCAACCCCCTTCCCTCCCACATACAAACAAGAATCAATACTCCTCAGATCTCACTATGTAAAACATGAAAAGCATAAAGTTTTCTCTTATAGGTTCTGGCACCACACAAAGGAATGGTGGCCTTCTTGTGTGTTCCCTGTAATCAATACCTTTGTTGCTATTTTTCAGTTTTGAAAAGGTTTGTTTTCTTTTATTTCAAAAATTATTTGTTTCATCGGCCAAGGTGGGTCCTAAAAACTTAAAAGACTTTCTCACCAGTGTCTACCTATTCTTTAATGGTTAAGAAATGCAGAATCCCTGGGTCAGGAAGATCCCCTGGAGAAGGAGATGGCAACCCACTCCAGTAATCTTGCCTGGAGAATTCCATGGACAGAGGAGCCTGTCAGGCTACAGTCCATGGGGCTGCAAAGAGTCAGGCATGACTGAGCAACTACCACTCAATACCATACTGTACCCTCTAGGTCAGACCAAGTGATTCCCTTAGGAGCAGACTTGGCATTTAGGCTTTGCAATTTAGATTATGATCAACTGGGGACCTCAATGTGGTAGATTCCTCTGTCTTAATTCTTCCTGCTTTTGGCAAAGCGATGAATTTTCTTATCTTTAAGACAGAGAATAGTACCACGTAGTTAGCTAAAGGAAATGTGCACTATGCCTTAGAGAGATTTTCTCATGAAAACATAGAGATTTCCTCTTATGATTATACACTCTGGAGTCCCAAAATGTTTTAATCTGAGCATTCTGCTTCCTCTTGAACCCTAACTTCAGGTCTAGCCAATGATACCTCTAAACAAGGAGTTTGCCTTCCAGGAGGCTCTCTGCATTCTGGCTTTTTTTTTTTTTTTTTTCTTTTACTGGAAGCCAGAATTTTGGTAAACCTCTTCCTTATACCTCAACAAAAATCAAGATTATCACTCCATATCCACTTAAGCCATAAAATCTTATTCTAAGTGTACTGGCACCACACAGGAATAGTGCCTTTCAGGTGTTATCCCATGAAGGGATACTAATAGTTACTATATTTTTCAAATGTTATACTTTTTAAATATCAGAACCTCAGTCATGTGGTTGACCAAGGTGAAATCATTTGTCCTAAAAGATTCACCCTCATCAATGTCTACCTACCTATTCTATCATCTTTACTTTTGTTTGATTTGTTTTTATTTTTTAAAGTGATATATAGTTGATGTACAATATTATATAATTTGGGCTTCCCTCATAGCTCTGTCAGTAAAGAATCTGCCTGAAATGCAGGAGACTGGGTTTGATTCCCGGGTTGGGAAGATCCCCTGGAGAAGGAAATGGTAACTCACTCCAGTACTCTTGCCTGGAGAATCCCACGGGCAGAGGAGACTGGAAGGCAAGAGTTGGACCCAACTTAGCAACTAAACTACCAACTACCACCACATTATATAATTTAAAGGTACACAATACAATGATTCACAATTTTTAAGGTTATACTCCATTTACAGTTATGAAAGAGTGACTAATATCAGAGCATTTTCATTTATGCAAAAGATACCTTTCACCCATTAGCATGCACACTTCTCTGTCCTGTCCAAGCCCCTGGCTACCACTAATCTACTTTCTCTCTCTATGGATTTGCATTCTGGACATTTTAGGTAAATGAAATATAATATGTGGACTTTTGTGTCTGGCTTCTGTCATTTAGCATAATGTTTTCAAGGTTGTTTTCAATGTTTTCAAGGCTTGTCTCAGAAACTCATTCCTTTTTGTGGATGAAAAAATTCCTTGTATGGATATATCACATTTTGTTATATCCATATATTAGCTAATAGACTTTTGAGTTGCTTCCATTCTTTGGCTATTGAATAATGCTGTCATGAACATTCGTGTACAAGTTCTTGTGTGGACATATGTTCTCATTTGTCCTGGGTATCTATGACAAACCTAGACAGCATATTAAAAAGCAGAGACATTACTTTGCCAACAAACGTCCATCTAGTCAAAGCTATGGTTTTTCCAGTAGTCATGTATGGATGTGAGAGTTGGACCATAAAGAAAGCTGAGCACTGAAGAATTGATGCTTTTGAACTGTAGTGTTGGAGAAGATTCTTGAGAGTCCCTTGGACTGCTAGGAGATCCAACCAGCCCATCCTAAAGGAGATCAGTCCTGAATATTCATTGGAAAGACTGATGCTGAAGCTGAAACTCCAATACTTTGGCCACCTGATGTGAAGAACTGGCTTATTGGAAAAGAGCTGATGCCAGGGAAGATCAAAGGAGGAAAAGAGGATGACAGAGGATGAGATGGTTGGATGGCATCACCAATTTGATGGACATGAGTTTGAGCAAACTTGGGGAGTTGGCGATGGGCATGGAAGCCTGGTGTGCTGCAGTCCATGGGGTTGCAAAGAGTCGGACACAACTGAGCGATTGAACTGAACTGATGGTATGCCCATCAACACAGATTTATAATAACTGATTGATTATGTAGAAAATTATATAATTATAATTATATAAAAAGTTATAAACAAAAATATATTTAATTATCTGTTATATTTACCTATATAGTTACCTTTTTCAGTACTTAGGTCTTTCTCAGTCCTTTGATGAGCTGCTCACAGTCTAGGAATGTGTTTGGCCATCTAGACTCTCAGGGATACATAAGAACTTTTTAAAGTCTATTGGACATCTCATTCTCCAGCTTTTCATTTTAAGATTTTGGTTAGCCTATTTTTTTTTTTTTTTTTTTTGCCCTAACTATTACCACCACTTAAGGCAATACTGAAGTTAAATAATGCCTGTATATATTTTTGACAAATACCCTCAAGAAAAAGGCTTTTAAGACTCTGTGAGCTCTGACTATATCCTTGCAAGTAGGAGCATTCCAGGATCAGTCAAATAATAGTGGTTCTCTTGGAGTGAGGCTTTGAAGGAGTTCCAAAACTGTCCTGCTCCCTCCAGTGCTCCCATTATGTTGGTTTTTATTATGATTATGAACTACTGGTTTTCAGGACTACCACTGAGCTGGAAAGAATGCAGTGTAAATAAGAGATGTTAAAACACCACAAGCTCACTGTTTCGAGATTTAGCCACTTTTCTTAAATAAACATTTCTAAAGTTGCCATAAACTTTTTGTTAATTTCCAGAGCTCTGAAAAAGTTGATTCTGACACATTTTACCTGTTTTTTCCTTGCTTTGTGGATGGAGGAGAGGATTTTCAAATGTCCTTTGCCATTTTTTAGACCATTAGTTAGTTTTCACAGTTATTTTTTGCTTTGTTGTTCCTTCAATTTGGACAGCAGCACGTCATGAGTTCAGCCAAGGTGATCGATCCCCTGTGGATCCTGAAAAGTCAGAAACTTCTTTTCCATTATCTGTCTTATTACTCCCTTGGTCAAGACTACTGACTCTTCTCCTGGCAGCCTTCACACTCTTAGGCCACCTAATTAAGAAAATCTCACCTTAAGAGGAAAAATCCCCATGACGCCTCAGGAAACTACCTAACTAGACATCTACAAGGCACTATATTCAGCTGGGAGTGATCCAAGTGGAAACTTGTTTTTATTTTCCTCTTTTTCTTTATAAATGGAAAGAATTCCTACTACTTAACAGAGAATAATGTCTCAGTTCATTAGACCAAACACCCATCATGCATCATTGGAAGGTTTAAAGGTTTCCTCACTGATAGATGTGCAGTCTGCAGCCTTGTTTCAATGTCTTGGCTTACTCCTTCCACTGAACCCATGTCTCACTTGTCCTTCTGATTCAATATGTTCTTGGCTTTGCCTTGGATGCTGCCATATCACATGTGTGACACCTAGAGACTGTCCTGGTGTGGGGCTTCCTAGTTGAATGAACCAAAGAGTTCCCTGAAACTGCTTCCTTTGGCTTTGTTCCAAAAACTGAGGAGACTGTCCGAAGGAGACAGTCATCTCGGCTGAAGGGCTGCAAGGCACTGTCCCTGAAAGATTGCAGCACAGTTGGACATCAGTCAGGGAGTCTCCACCCTGGGTTGCCACACGTTATTAGGTGATGCTGGAGAAAAGGAAAGTCTGCCAATGATCAATCAATCGATAATAAGATGGTCACCTTACATTTGAGAAAGTACACTTCTTCACACTATCTCCTCTGAGTGTTGATCAGACACCCTTGTCTTCTTGCAAAATTGCAAAAATTTGCAATACTGCCACATATACATGTACACCCCAGTCACTGGATCTTACCCATAAGGTCTGTTACACACATTTCAAATCTTTTAATTCCCATAATTTCTATTAACTTTGTGCTTGATAGCATCCCAAAGTTGAACTGAACATGGTCTGTATCTAGTAATATAGTCCCCTAATGAGCAAGGTAGCCTGCTGAAGTAACTTGCTATTTACAAAGCACTCTATTGCCTGTATTCTCCATAGTGCCAGTCTCATGCCCTTCTTTACCTATCCCTCGCAAGATATTAAATAAGGTGTTTTTATCCCTGGGAGCTTACTATCTCCCCTGGAATTCTATGTTAACAATTGACTTATTTATACTAATTAGTGACCATGTAAATGAGAGCAATTAAAGTACATAGCCTTGATTTGTCCTGCTGCTGCTGCTGCTGCTAAGTTACTTCAGTCTTGTCTGACTCTGTGCGACCCCAGAGATGGCAGCCCACCAGGCTCCCCCATCCCTGAGATTCTTCAGGAAAGAACACTGGAGTGGGTTGCCATTTCCTTCTCCAATGCATGAAAGTGAAAGGTGAAAGTGAAGTCACTCAGTCGTGTCCGACTGCTAGTGACCCCATGGACTGCAGCCTACCAGGCTCCTCCGTCCATGAGATTTGCCAGGCAAGAGTACTGGAGTGGGGTGCCATTGCCTTCTCCTTGGTTTGTCCTATAATACAATAAATAAAATGCTTCCTTATTTTATTTTTCTCATTATCTCTGACCAGCACTCCCTTTGAGGTAGTCCCACAATGCTATCCAACCCTAGCACACTAAGTGTGCCTGCATTTCAGGATGCTGGAGAGGGCTCTCTCCAACCTTGGAAGAGGACTATTACTAAGAGAACAGGGAAGACTTAGGGAAGTACATGCACTTTGCTATACTCAGGGGGAAGATGGACATTTATTGAGGGAAAATTTACAGACTTACAAATGGGACTTTTTGGTCACAATTTGAATTAAAAATCTCAAAGCTGAAGACAGTAAGAGTGAACTGAAAGTGAAAGTGTTAGCCTCGCAGTCATGTCCAACTATTTCCGGCCCCATAGTGCCCACCAGGCTCCTCTGTCCATGGAACTGTTCAGCAAGAATACTGGGGTGGGTAGCCATTTCCTTCTTCAGGAGATCTTTCCAACCCAGGGGTCAAACATGGGTCCTCCTGCATTGCAGACAGACTTTACAGTCTGAGCCACCAGGGGAACAACCTATCCATATATACAAAAAAGAAAAGAAAAAAAAAAGCTCCAAGCAGATGCTGGATACCTATTTGAAGGCTTTCTCAGTTCAGTTCAGTCACTCAGTCATGTCTGACTCTTTGTGACCCCATGGACTGCAGCACACCAGGCTTCCCTGTCTATCACCAACTACCAACTCCCGGAGTTTATTCAAACCCATGTCCATTGAGTCAGTGATGCCATCCAACCATCTCACCTTCTGTCATCCCCTTTTCCACCCACCTTCAATCTTTCCCAGCATCAGGGTCTTTTCAAATGAGTCAGCTCTTCACATCGGGCGGCCAAAGTATTGGAATTTCTCAGCTTCAGCATCAGTCCTTCCAATGAACATTCAGGACTGATTTTCTTTAGGATGGATTAGTTGGATCTCCTTGCAGTCCGAGGGACTCTCAAGAGTCTTCTCCAACACCACAGTTCAAAAGCATCAGTTCTTCGGCGCTCAGCTTTCTTTATAGTCCAACTCTCACATCCAAACACGACTACTGGAAAAACCATAGCTTTGACTAGATGGACCTTTGTTGCCAAAGTAATGTCTCTGATTTTTAATATGCTGTATAGGTTGGTCATAGCTTTTCTTCCAAGGAGCAAGTGTCTTTTAATTTCATGGCTACAGTCACCATCTTCAGTGATTTTGGAGCCCCCCCCAATAAAGCCCTGTCACTGTTTCCACTGTTTCCCCATCTATTTGTCATGAAGTGATGGGATTAGATGCCATGATCTTAGTTTTCTGAATGTTGAGTTTTAAACCAACTTTTTACTCTCCTCTTTCACTTTCATCAAGAGGCTCTTTAGTTCTTTCTAACAGATATTTAAAATGTTCTTGTGAACCTCACCCTACCCTGACTCTGGCTAAATTATATGGAAGAAATGTGTTAAATTAATTTGTAAGGGTTGTGAATGGTGGGGCCACTGGGGTTTTTCCTATAGTCTGGATAGTTCCTTGAGCTAAGAGACAATGGAAATGGAAAGCAAGAGGTATGTGAGTAACAAAAACAAAGGTCTGCATTCTGATTCTTGGCAGTGTGGATAGTGAGGTCTCATGACTCCGAAAAGGAAATGGCTATGGGATGTGCGTCTAAGATAGGACCATTAGACATCTCATAAAATATACCAATGTCCCAACAGAAAGATTACCATGTCCCAAGCAGGCACTGAATAGTAGCTTCCTGATGAGTCCAATGAGTCATCAGACAGGGACAGTATCAACAGGGCTGTACAACTTGTGTGAGCTAATAAATAAGACCAGATGGCTCCACTTTTCTCTCTTCTCAATGACTTAGTGTTGTGTAAGCTCTCACTGGAAGGAGTGTCAATTACTCAGGCTGGTTATTGGGTGGGGCTAGACTCTAAATAAAGACAGCAAACTTTTACTGGGGTTAATGAGAAGGGGAAGAATGTTAACAGGGGCTCAAGATACAATCTGAGCATCATCAGGATCATTGGTGAGGCTAGAAAAGGTATTGTTCTAGGACCTAAGGATTCTTCTGGGAAACAGTTGTATGGGAAAGTAAACAAATCTGACTCAACAGAAATAAATTAGTATCTGAGGATGAGGAGAGGTAGACTTTAACTATAGCATGGTGCATATCAGATTGTATTTTAGGCCAGGCCTTGGAAACTGGAGTCTGAAGTCTTCAGCAAGGAGGCTGCTTTACTGCAGTAAATCTCCATAGGACATTGAAAACAAAAGAATCAGTAGCATGGGTGCCAACAGCTTGGCAGCAACATGATGCACGACCTCTAATACAGTGTCAGTACTCTAAGTGCAAGTATCTGCAGTGTTGTTACAACAAAGAATTCAGCATCTACAATGTCACCTTGGTCCAACAAAGAGTTTAGGCACTGGTGTTCCTGGTGAAAGCATCAGCATCCTGGAGTCATCTGTGGAGAGTAGCCACAAAATGCATCTTAACAATAGATAGGGACAGAAATGGGTTGAGAGCCTTTCGAAGGAGATTGTTGCAGGCTGAGCAAATTAGTCAAGAAGCTCACCTTAAGATCCTGTTCAGCTCACTGCAAAGCATCCCAGCTGCATTTCACCATCCTTGTCAAGGCAAGCAAGAAATGGCTACTGCCTGGACAACTGCAAGGGAGGGCATCAAGAAAGAATGGACTTTGTAGGTATGGAAAGAACAAGAGTTTGTGGTTGGAAGTAGTAAAACTTCATGTGAGATTCGAAAGTTGCTTGCAGAATTCCTTTGGATATATGTTTGATGTATATCTAGCTTGCTCCTCCTTCCTCTGCCATGCAGGGCAAGACCATGTGGACATAAACATTTTTATCTGAGATGACATCAGTATCTTAACTCTTGTTTAATAGGCACCTAGGGGAAGTGGCAAAAAAAAAACAACCAATAAATATCAATGATGCTTATTGTGCAGATGTGACAAGAGGTACAGATATCACAAGAGGAACACTGAGAATCTTACAAGAGAGTGAAAAGGTATTTGACCAAGGAGCCCTTTTACGACTATTATGAGGCAAAGAGAGGCCAAAAAGTAATACACTTTTCTAACATTGCAATTATGTCTAGTATTACTTCAAGGTAAGTGTAAATGTAGAAAATAGCCAGAAGAATTCCTACTTCAGAAATGTAGCCTATGAACAAAGATCAACTTTGCTCATTTTCTGAGTGATAGTTTCAGTGCCACAGACCTAAAATTTAGTAGAAATAATGTTGAAACATCTGCCAATGTGACTTATAAGAATGAATGTCCAACTAAAAAGTCCTGACTCCCAGGCACTGTTTTCATTGACATTATTACTGTGTAACAAAAATCCATGTGCGACTGTTTTTGTGCCCTAGCTGATATAACATACAGATATGGAGTATTTTTGTTTGAAAAAAAATTCAGACAGATTGTTTATCAAGGTTATCTTTTCTGATTGGTTGATATATTATGAACATTTTTACAAATGAATTAACCCCCACTGAGATACACATTTATGTTCCCTTCATATGAAATAAAACAGTGGACTTCCCTGGTGGTCCAGTGGTAAAGAATCCACCTGCCAATGCAGGGGACACAGGGTTTGATCCCTGGTCCAGGAAGATTCCACATGCTGCTGGGCAATGATGCCCATGCACAACAACTTACTGAAGTCTGCATGCCTAGAGCCTGTGCTCCACAACAAGAGAAGCCACCACAATAAGAAGCCTACACACAGCAACTAGAGAAAAGCCCACGCACAGCAATCAAGAACCAGTGTAGCTGTAAAGAAAGAAATACTTCAGAGTATTTATAGAAAATCATTTTAAGAAAACAAAAAATTAAGTAAAATAGTAATAAATTGAAACTCTCCCAGAAATACCTAGATTTTTTTTTCATTTATTTGTTCAATGAATATGTTGGTAATTATTCCAGCTATACTTTAAGTAAAATTCTGCTGCTGCTGCTGCTGCTGCTGCTGCTGCTGCTACGTTGCTTCAGTCGTGTCCAACACTGTGAGACCCCATAGACGGCAGCCCACCAGGCTCCCCCATCCCTGGGATTCTCCAGAAAAGAACACTGGAATGGGTTGCCATTTTCTTCTTCAATGCAGGAAAGTGAAAACTGAGAGTAAAGTCGCTCAGTTCTGTCCAACTCTTAGCGACCCCATGGACTGTAGCCTACCAGGCTCCTCCATCCATGGGATTTCCAGGTGAGAGTACTGGAGTGGGGTTCCATTGCCTTCTCCATAAGTAGCATCCTAGAATCCTTCAATCCCTTACCTTTCCATGCTATCTGCTTTGTCACCATACCCAGACATCTGTTTTGTTTGTATCTGCTGAGTTCTGCAATACAAAGTTGGCTCCACTACAAGTGAATGCCATTTAATCTCAGTTCAGCTTTAAATACTGATTGGCAATTCTTTATTTCTTCACCCCTATGTTGATGTCCCTCAAGCAGCTGTTCAAAATTGTTTCACTCTTCAAAGGCTCTCAGTCTTCAAAGAAGACAATCAAAGGAAGGAAACAGAACAATTTCAAAGAAGTGTAGTTCATGAAAATATATCTGAAATAGAATTTGAAACTGCATATTATAAAAGGAAATTGACTCAGTCAAAGCAATGAGACATATTCGAGTAAAACTACTAGAGTCTAAAGGGGAAAATGTCAGTGAAAGGACAAAATTGCTCATAAAGGAGAGAAAGCCAGATTGTTGTCAGACTTTGACAACAATCATTATGCCAGCAGGAAATGAAATAGCATGTTTAACATACTCAAGGAAAGAAAAGCTGAGCCAAAGATTTTATACCCAGTCTGATTTTCAAATAGAAAAGCAACAAATTTATCAACATGTGAGAAATCAGGGAATCTTGTTCCCACAGCTCCTTATTTTAGAGAACTATCTTCTAACAATCAAAACATCCAGAAATATTATCAACCTAAAGCCTGATGACATTGTTCATTAATGGCAGCTAAAATGACAGAAAAGAGAGGCAACCCACATTGTGTACCTCCAAATAGAACAAACCACTACCTAAGAAGCCAAGAGAAAAACACAAATAAACCCAAATCTGATTAATCCTGTAGAACTAACTACAAATCTACAGGAAACTCAGAACTGAGAAGCATATTAAACTGCAACAGAGAATGTCATCAAGTGAAATCAAGACTGTGGGAAACTCTAGAGACAAAGGACACTGTTTCTTCAACAAATAAATTACAATAATAGGAGGATAGTCCCTGAAATAAA
The DNA here is from genome assembly GCA_917880005.1 of Nanger dama. Taxonomy (NCBI): domain Eukaryota; kingdom Metazoa; phylum Chordata; class Mammalia; order Artiodactyla; family Bovidae; genus Nanger; species Nanger dama. Next base: position 2,043,730 of record CAKJTW010000089.1, read on the forward strand.
AGATGCATATGGTGAATTTCCTGGTGGTCCAATGTTTAAGACTTGGCCTTCCACTGCGGGAGGCCTGGGTTTGATCACTGGTTGGGGAGCTAAGATTCCACATGCTTCACGGCCAAAAAACCAAAACATAAAACAGCAGCAATATTGTAACAAATTCAATAAAGATTTTAAAAGAGAGAGACTTCTGGCAGAGAGGGAGGTATAACTAAACTAGTGCTTAAGTCTTTGCCACTCAGTTGTGTGTCCGACTCTGCAACCCCAAGGACTGTAGTCTGCCAGGTTTCTCTGTCCATGGGATTTCCCAGCAAGATTACTGGAGTGAGTTGCCATTTCCTCCTCCAGGGGATCTTCCCAATCCAGGAATAACATTTGGGTGATAAACTTATAAAGAAAGAAGTAATTGCTGTGAAGGTCAGAATTGTGATTACTTTTGAGAAGAGGAAAGGGGTTGTGGGTAGCGTAGGACATGGCAAAATTCTATTTTTAACCTAGGTGGTGGCTTTAAAGTTATCTGCCTCATAAAAACTGGTTGACTTATATATTTGTTCTGTGGAATTTCTTATATCTGTTAGATATTATACTAAAGAAAACTATTTTTAAAATAACTATATATTGCTTCATATACTTTTATGTTAGAGCATTGATGCATTAATAGCAAGTCCAAATACACAGAATTTTACACAGCAGGGCAGGTCTAGAAAGGTCTAGTTGTTTAGAAGATAATGAACAACTTAGGGTTTATGAGGGATCCTGCAGCAAAAAAAAAAAAAAAAAGAAGAAGAAGAAGAAGAAGAAGAAGAGAAAGAGCAACAGGAGGAGGGGAAGGTGGGGAGGGGAGGGGGCAGGGAGGGAAGTAGGTAAAGGCAAAAGGAGAGGAGGAGAGATAGGGAAAGGGAAAAGGACACCATAAAACACATTCTCCTGTTCTTATCTATAAGAAGTCTCATCATTTCCATTATTTTTGTTGTAAGTGGAGTTTCCTCATGTTTACAACAAATAAATAACAGAGAACTGTTTAAGAAATCAGTGTGCATGCACAAAGACTTGGGCAAATACTGCTACTTAATACAGTTGCCTATAGAAGACCAAAGCTAACAAAACCAACAACTGTGTTTGGAAGTTATATCTTATGAAATTTTATGTTTACAATGCTATAACTGTATTTGAATATTCAACCATATGAATAATGGAAGGAGAATTTACCTGGAAGCAAGATATGGAGTAGCCCAACTATACTTTATTTTTAAAACTTAGCTTTTTTTTTTTCTTTTTATAAATTTTTAATTAATTTATTTTTATTGAAGATAATTGCTTTACAGAATTTTGCTGTTTTCTGTCAGACTTCAACATAAATCAGCCATATTTCACTCTGTAAAATAGGTTCTAGGTTCATCCACCTCATCAGAACTGACACAAATGTGTTCCTTTTTATGACTGAGTAATATTTCATTGGGTATATGTACCACTATTTCTTTATCCATTCATCTGTCAATGGACATCTAGGTTGCTTCCATGTTCTAGCTATTGTAAATAGTGCTGCAATGAACAATGGGATACATGTGTCTCTTTCAATTTTGGTTTCCTCTGGGTATATGCCATAAATCAGCATATATATATCCCCTCCTTTTTGAAACTCCTCCCATCTCCCTCCCCATCCCACCCCTCTAGGTTGATACAGAGCCACTATTTGAGTTTCCTGAGCCATACAGCAAATTCCCGTTGGCTATCTATTTTACATATGGTAATGTAAGTTTCCATGTCATTCTTTCCTTACATCTCACCCTCTCCTCCCCTCTTCTTATGTCCATAAGTCTATTCTCTATGTCTATTTCTCCACTGTTACCCTGTAAATAAATTCTTCATAACCATTTTTCTAGATCAAATATATATGTGTTAGAATATGGTATTTATCTTTCTCTTTCTGACTCATTTCACTTTGTAAATTAGGTTCTAGGTTCATCCACCTCATCGGAACTGACACAAATGTGTTCCTTTTTATGGCTGAGTAATATTCCATTGTGTATATGTACCACTACTTCTTTATTCATTCACCTGTCGATGGACATCTAGGTTGCTTCCATGTTCTAACTATTGTAAATAGTGCTGCAATGAACAATGGGATACATGTGTCTCTTTCAATTTTGGTTTCCTCTGGGTATATGCCTAGAAGTGGGATTGCTGGATCATATGGTGGTTTTAATCATAGTTTTTAAAGGAATCTCCACCGTCTTCCATAGAGGCTATATCAATTTACATTCCCACCAACAGTGCAAGAATGTTCCCTTTTCTCCACACCTTCTCCAGCATTTATTGTTTGTAGACTTTTTGATGAGGGTCATTCTGACCAGTGTGAGGTGATATATCATTGAAGTTTTGATTTGCATTTCTCTAATAATGAGCAATGTTGAGCATCTTTTCATGTGTTAGTTAGCCATCTGTATGTCTTCTTTGGAGAAATGTCTGTTTAGGTGTTTTTCCCACTTTTTTGATTGGGTTGTTTGTTTTTCTGGTATTGAGTTGTATGAGCTGCTTGTATACTTTAAAAATTAATCCTTGTCAGTTGTTTCATTTGCTATTATTTTCTCCCATTCTGTGGGTTTTCTTTTCACCTTGGTCATAGTTTCCTTTGCTGTGCAAAAGCTTTTAAGTTTAATCAGGTTCCAGTTATTTATTTTGTTTTACTTCTGTTACTCTAGAAGGTGGGTCATAGAGGATCTTGCTTTGATTTATCTCATCAAATCTTCTGCCTATATTTTCCTCAAAGGGTTTTATAGTTTCTGGTCTTACATTTAGGTCTTTAGTCCATTTTGAGTTAATCTTTGTGTATGGTGTTAGGGAATCTTCTAATTTCATTCTTTTACATGGAGCTGTCCAGTTTTCCCAGCACCATTTATTGAAGAGGATCTTTTACCCCATTGTATATTCTTGCTCCTTTTAAAAAATAGCGTACCCATAGGTGTATGTGTTTATTTCTAGGCTATATTGTTTTATTGGTCTATATTTCTGTTTTTGTGCCAGTACCATACTGTCTTGATGACTATAGCTTTGTAATATAACATGAAGGCAGGAAGCTTGATTTCTCCAGCTCCATACTTCTTTCTCAAGACTGCTTTGGCTATTCAGGGTCTTCTGTGTTTCCATATGAATTGTGAAATTTTTTTATTCTATTTCTGTGAAAAATGCCATTGGTAATTTGATAGGGATCACATTGAACCTGTAGATTGCATTTGGTAGGATAGTCATTTTCACAATATTCATTCCTCCTACCCAGGAACATGGAATATCTCTCCATCTGTTTATGTCATATTTGGTTTCTTTCACTAGTGTCTTATAATTTTCTGTGTACAGTTATTTCATCTCCTTAGGTAAGTTTATTACTAGATATTTAATTCTTTTTGTTGCAATAGTGAATGAGATTGATTTCTTAATTGCTCTGATTTTTCATTGTTAGTATATAGAAATGCAAGTGATTTATGTGTACTGATTTTTTATCCTGCAACTTTACTAAATTCACTGATTAGCTCTAGTAATTTTCTGATACTATCTTTAGGGTTATTGTGATCCACACAGTCAAAGGTTTTGGCATAGTCAATAAAGCAGAAATAGATGTTTTTCTGGAACTCTCTTGCTTTTGCCATGATCCAGCGGATGCTGGCAATTTGATCTCTGGTTCCTCTGCCTTTTCTAAAACCAGCTTCAACATCTGGAATTTCCCAGTTCACGTCTTGCTGAAGCCTAGCTTGGAGAATTTTGAGCATTACTTTGCTAGCGTGTGAGATGAGTGCAATTGTGTGGTAGTTTGAGCATTCTTTGGCATTGCCTTTCTTTGGGATTGCAATGAAAACTGACCTTTCCAGTCCCATGGCCACTGCTAAGTTTTCCAAATTTGTTGGCATGTTGAGTGCAGCACTTCCACAGCATCATCATTCAGGATTTGAAACAGCTCAACTGGAATTCCATCACCTCCACTAGCTTTGTTCGTAGTGATGCTTTCTAAGGCCCACTTGACTTCACATTCCAAGATGTCTGGTTCTAGATGAGTGATCACACCATCGTGATTATCTGGGTCGTGAAGATCCTTTTGGACAGTTCTTCTGTGCTGCACTTATTTATTTCACCCTACTTATTTTACTTATATGCAGAGTACATCATGAGAAATGCCAGGCTGGAAGAAGCACAAGCTGGAATCAAGATTGCCGGGAGAAATATCAATAATCTCAGATATGCAGATGACACCACCCTTATGGCAGAAAGTGAAGAGGAACTAAAAAGCCTCTTGAAGAAAGTAAAAGAGGAGAGTGAAAAAGTTGGCTTAAAGCTCAACATTCAGAAAACGAAGATCATGGTATCCAGTCCCATCACTCCATGGGAAATAGATGGAGAAATGGTGGAAACAGTGTCAGACTTTATTTTTGGGGCTCCAAAATCACTGCAGATGGTGACTGCAGCCATAAAATTAAAAGACGCTTACTCCTTGGAAGAAAAGTTATGACCAACCTAGACAGCATGTTCAAAAGCAGAGACATTACTTTGCCAACTAAGGTCCATCTAGTCAAGGCTATGGTTTTTCCAGTAGTCATGTATGGATGTGATAGTTGGACTGTGAAGAAGGTAGAGCGCCGAACAATTGATGCTTTTGAACTGTGGTGTTGGAGAAGACTCTTGAGAGTCCCTTGGACTGCAAAGAGATCCAACCAGTCCATTCTGAAGGAGATCAACCCTGGGATTTCTTAAACTCCAGTACTTTGGCCACCTCATGCAAAGAGTTGACTCATTGGAAAAGACTTTGATGCTGGGAGGGATTGGGGGCAGGAGGAGAAGGGGACGACTGAGGATGAGTTGACTGGATGGCATCACTGACTCGATGGACACAAGTCTGAGTGAACTCCAGGAGCTGGTGATGAACAGGGGAGGCCTGGCATGCTGAGATTCATGGGGTCACAGAGTTGGACACGACTGAGCGACTGAAATGAACTGAACTGATCTTTAGGGTTTTCTCTGTAGAGTATCACGTCATCTGCAAACAGTGAGAGCTTTACTTCTTTTCTGATCTGGATTCTTTTATTTCTTTTTCTTCTCTGACTGCTGTAGCTAGGATTTCCAGAACTATATTGAATAATAATGGCAAAAGTGGACACCCTTGTCTTGTTCCTAATCTAATGGGGAATGCTTTCAGTTTTTCACCACTGAGAATGTTTACTGTAAGCTTATCACATATGGCCTTTACTGTGTTGAGCTAGATTCCTTCTATGACCATATTTTAAAGAGTTTTAATCATAATAGGTGCTTAATTTTGTCAAAGGCTTTTTCTGCATCTATTGAGATTATCATATGGTTTTTATCTTTCAATTTGTTAATATGATGTATCACATTGATTCATTTGTGTATATTGAAAAATTGTTGCATCCCTGGAATAAACCCAACTTGATCATGGTGTATGAGCTTTTTGATGTGTTGCTGAATTCTGTTTGCTAAAATTTTGTTGAGGACTTTTGCGTCTATGTTCATCAGTGATATTGGTCTGTAGTTTTCTTTCTTTGTGTTGTCTTTGGTTTTGGTATTAGGGTGGTAGTGGCCTCATAGAATGAATTTGGAAGTGTTCCTTCCTCTGCAACTTTTTGAAAAAGTATTAGGACAGGCATTAGTTCTTCTCCAAAAGTCCGTCTAGTAGTCAAGGCTATGGTTTTTCCAGTAGTCATATATGGATGTGAGAGTTGGACTGTGAAGAAAGCTGAGCACTGAAGAATTGATGCTTTTGAACTGTAGTGTTGGAGAAGACTCTTGAGAGTCCCTTGAACTGCAAGGAGATCCAACCAGTCCATTCTGAAGGAGATCAGCCCTGGGATTTCTTTGGAAGGAATGATGCTAAAGCTGAAACTCCAGTACTTTGGCCACCTCATGTGAAGAGTTGAATCATTGAAAAAACTGATGCTGGGAGGGATTGGTGGCAGGAGGAAAAGGGGACGACAGAGGATGAGATGGCTGGATGGCATCACCAACTCAATGGACGTGAGTCTGAGTGAACTCTGGGAGTTAGTGATGGACAGGGAGGCCTGGCGTGCTGCAATTCATAGGGTCGCAAAGAGTCGGACACGACTGAGTGACTGAACTGAACTGAAACCATACTCTGAACATATGCTGTCATTACGGCTTTTTGTTGTTGTTGTTGTTGTTCCATTTATATGTTCCAGGCAGAATCAATTTAGCATAATTCTGAAGGCATACGATTTGTAGAATGGTAAATGAATATTGGCTTTTCAACTTAAAGTCTCCAGCTGCACTGGCCCCCAAAAGAGAGTCAACCTTTAATTTGAAACCAGGCATTGACTTCTCCTCTCTAGCTCTAAGTCCTAGGTGGTATCTTCTTCCAACAGAAGGCTATCTCATCTACATTGAAAATCTGGTTTTTAGCATAGCTACCCTCATGAATTATCTTAGTTAGGTTTTTTAGATAACTTGCTGCAGCTTCTACATCAGAACTTGCTGCTTTCCCTTGCACTTTGATGCTACAGAAATATTTTCTTTCTCAAACGTCATGAACCAAGCTCTGCTAGCTACAAACTTTTCTTCTGCAGCTTCCTTACCTCTCTCAGCCTTCACAGAAGTAAGAGAGTTAGGGCCTTGCTCTTGATTAGGCTTTGGCTTAAGGGAATATTCTGACTGGTTTGATCTTCCACCCAGACCACTAAAATTTTCTCCACATCAGCAATGAAGGGTATATCGCTTTCTTAACATTCAAGTGTTTACTGGTGTAGCACTTTCTATTTCCCCCAAGAATTTTTCCTTTGTGATTAATAATTTGGCTAACTGTTCAGTGCAAGAGCCCTAGTTTTTGGTCTGTCTTGGCTTTTGACATGCCTTCATCATTAAGCTTAATCAAATTTTCTAGCTTTTGGTTTAAACTTTGAGACAGGTGACTCTTCCTTGCATTTGAACACTTAGAGTTATTAATTGGCCTAATCTTCAATATTGTTTTGTCTCAGACTCAGAGTCTCAGATAATAGAACACACACAATATTTGTTAAGTTTGCTGTTTTATACGACTGTAGTTTTTAGCACCCCAAAATGCTTACAATAGTAACGTAAAAGATCACTGATTACAGGTCAGCATAACAAGTATAATAATGATGAAAAATTGAAACAAAGTTTGAGAATTACCAAAATGTGACATAGAGATACAAAATGAGAAAATGCTGTTGGAAAAATGGTGCCTATAGACTTATTTGATGTAGGGTTGCCACGAACCTTCAGATTGTGAAAAGTACAGTATCTGTGAAACAATAAAACAAAGCATGTCTATAATTCATTCAGGATCCAGTATCACTTGGATTAATTCTGATGATGATGGTTTCCCCCTCCTCCTTCAAACGAGCATTTACTTCTATGAATCAGAAAACAAGTAGAGAAGAAAACATTGCTGTGTGTAATTTTGGCAACAACTTCCTAATTCTCTCTTCCTTCAGGTAAGCATTTAAATCTATTCACCAGACCCCACAGCTATCTCATCCATCCTCAAATATCACTGGAATTAATTTCAGTGTTTGCCTACAGCCTAAACTTTCCCCTGGGCTTTGGGGGTTCTGTCTGTTTCTTTGCCTATTCCCACCCTCAAGCCTTGCCTTTTTCTTGTGCTGTTTTTGCTTTTTTCACTCTAGTTAGCACTTTATGTCACACCTCTCCACCTCATAAGAATATAAGATTCTTCAACTTGGCATCTATAAATCACCTGACGGCTTGTCATAAGGGGTGTTTGAGGCTGACACATTTTAGCCTTGGGATTGGATATACAAAGCCCATATTTAAAAATATAAAGAGAGAGAAAGAACAAGCAGTAGGAGATCAAAAGAGTATAAATGAGCTGGTCCTATAATGTGGCTTACAGTTAGAAAGAGCTGAAGAATGCCAGCTTTGATGTAGAAAGGAAAATTCAACAAAAAGGACTTCATCCACTCTCTATAATCTTGAGAGTCATGAGCATACTTGATAATCAGTCTATCAGGAAACCCTCTGATAGGCTCTGCCTTTTATCACACAGTTCTTTTCCAGAAAGTTCTGTCCTCATCCCTCCACCTTCAGAGAAACACTCAAGGGAGAAGGGATTTAGTTCAGCTATTCTTCATCCAAACACATCTGACCTTCCACCTCACTGTTTGCTTCTTCCTAAATGTCTTCATGCCCCTGCCCTTGTAAAAATTCCCAGAGAGGGGAATTCTACTCAGTTTTCATTCCATCAGTGATATTCTGAGCTTGCCCCTGAAACTCTTCACAAGGGTTTCCCTGATGGCTCAGATGGTAAAGAATCTTCCTGCAATGTGGGAGACCCCAGGTTTGATCCTTGGATCAGAAATATTACCTGGAGGAGGAAATGTCAACCCACTCCAGTATTCTTGCCTGAGAAATCCCATGGACAGAGGAGCCTGGTGGGCTACAGTCCATGGGGTCACAAAAGAGTTGGATACAATTGAGTGATTAAACAACAAAGTCTTCATAAGCACTCCTGATTAAGCTTCTCATGGTTCCAGAGGCTAAGTCATCTGGCTTCTTCAGAGCCTTGGGCCCAGATGAGGCCCCAAGGGAAACCAGCTAAGAGGCTACAGCAACAGAGTTGGGTTTGGAGTGGGGGTGCTCATGGATACTGCCTGCACTGTGTCCAACGGTGGACCTCCCCTTGGGACACACATGTGGCCAGACATGCAGGTCCTGGGGAGGAGGCCATAGACCAGCTCCTGAGGAGGATCTGCTGAAAAGAGGCTTGCCTGAGGCATGAGCTCAAGTAACTTTCTTCTGGTTTCCCTCATGTCTCTATCTCTCCAGCTCATGAGCTCTGCCCACTCATCCAGACCAGCTCCCCCAAATAATACCCAAATGAAATATATGAATTATAATGAACAGTTTTCTCCTCTTCCAGCAAAACAGTCCCATTCCTAGTGCATACAATGATGGTATTTTCATGAACCATTAACTAGGGCCTATTTTCTGGTGTAAGGACTTAGAGCTAGACAGAGATTTTGGAATTGAGGCTATCTTGGGGGATCCAGGGCTTTTGCTTTCCAGGGAATAGGTCTAGACTAGTTTGGGGGAGGAACTTGAAGTCCAGTTCACGAAAGTGAACATAATCCATTCAGCTGAGTGTTAAGAGGTACTTCTGTGGTCAGTGCTGTGCACTATCAAATCAAACCTTCCATTACTCCTGTCTTCTAGAGAATGACAGAGATTGTTCCATCTCCAAAATATTACAAAAGGCATAGATTTCTCCTTAAATGTGAGTATGTATAACAGTTGGACATGCTGGGAATCTGATGACTGAACATTAAGTATACATCCTTAGAGTGATTGTTTATACAATGTAAGTTTTGTTCATTCGTATATCACTGACTATCAATACATATTGTAAACATTTTCAAATCATGTCTTATACAAATACACTGGCCATTAAGAAACCCAGGCATTACCATTTACTGACCATGTCACCCTAATTGATATAGGTAGCTTAAAGCAGATTTTCTAAGAATCTTTGCCAATTCCACAATGGATCAGAGCCTCCACCTTGGCAGTTTTTAGGAGTCAACAGAAAGGAGAATAGTAACAATTTACAGCAGTAAATTGTTTCTTGAGCTCTACTAGCTCTCTCAAAGTCTAGATATATCCAGAAATATAGCAAAGGCATCTCAAAGGAAGAATAGCTCCTCTCTTTCTCCAGACTAAGACAGATGCTGTGGTCTACACTGCTATCTTTATTCAAATACAGATGACCACTTTGTGCAGTGGAATCCAGAACAAGGTTGAAGCATTTCTCTCATTTAGAACTACACATGTGCTGGTAAATTTTAACAACTGGCTCTTCAGCGGGGAAAGTGGTCTCTATTTGCTAACATCTATATATTTCCATGGCATAAAAATCTCCCACTATGGGCTATTTCAAGCCACCAAAATGATATCACTGAATGGGGAGTCAGAAAGAGGTCCACAGAATTAACTTTAATGAGATGAGGTGAGCCAGCACCAGCTCTGTGACCAGAAATGTAATTCATTTAAGAAAGAAGAGAAAGTTAAAATGATAAAGAGTAGTAGCCTCCAGCTGTGAAGGGCTATCGTGAAAACTGATAATTTCAATGATACCAAAACAAAAAACAATTGAAATTGTATAATGCAGGAAAATGAGTAATTAGTATAAGAATATAGAAATGACAGTTGATTTGGATTCAAGTACTGGTTCTGTCACTACTAACTTTGATCACTTAACCTTATGGACCTTTAGAATCTTCATCTAGAGTAACAAGATAGTACCATTGATACATGCAGAGTTATAAAAACAACTAGCACACTGAATAAAAAATATTAGCTCTTATCACCATCATCCTCACCATCATCACCACCATTATCTGCAGAATTGGTATAACAACCAGTTTATTTTCCTCACAGGGGTTTTACAGACTGAAATGTTGCATGTGAAAGTAAATCTACAAATGCCATTTCAATCAGATATTCCCAAAACTATTTGTTAACCTCAGAGATGTAAGAAAACTAAAGGTATCCCTAAGGAAAATGCATGTTTTTTCTAGGAAGCTCTAAAAATAAGTCTCATTGTCTATGAAGGATCGTGTCATAGTCACAGTCACAGGGGAGTTTGTCAGACTTTAGAGATCATCTGATCCAACACCCTCTTATATGGATGTGAAAACAGTTACTGAAAGTTTAAGTAGTTTAGCAGCACAGTAAGAATTAGCATGTAGGCCATTTGGGTTATGGTATTCTTGCCATCAAGGGCACAGCAATATTGAACCCTACACTCTTCAGTCACTTGCAGATCTTGCTGACTAGCCAGCTAAAGTGGGGCAAAAATGAAAATGACATTCTTAACCAGTATTCTAAGATCTGAAACTAGTTTGAGTTTTGATACAGGGGCTTCCCATGTGGCACTAGTGGTAAAGAACTGCCTGCCAACACAGGAGACATAAGAGACGAGGGTTCGATCCTTGGGTCCAGGAAGATTCCCTAGAAAAGGGCATGGCACCCACTCCAGTATTGCTGCCTGGAGAATCCCCTTGGACAGAGGAGCCTGGGGGTGCTATAGCCCATAGGGTCACACAGAGTTGGATGTGACTGAAGTGACTTAGCACAAAATGCTCAACTCAATATCAGGGTTTTAGATTCTCTCTTTCATGATATTTTCTTACAAGGTAGAGAAACTTAAGGATCTAGGTTAATCTAAAGTTCTACTTGCTGCACTTGCATTCTGAGATCACTTTTTGCCTATTCTTTTCAGAGGCAAGAAGAAAGGTCCAATGGTCCACTGAAATCCAAAGTGTAACCTGTCTAAAATGTTGCATTACCTCCTTGAACTTCAGTTTCTTCATGTGTAAAGACAGATGATTTGATCGGCTGATTTAATTTTCAATTTGGAAAACATTTATTTAGTATCTGTGCTGTGCTTAGTCACTCAGTCATGTCCTACCCTTTGAGACCCCATGCACTGTAACCCACCAGGCTCCTCTGTCCATAGAGATTCTCAGTCCTCCAGGCTCCTCTGTCCATGAGGATTCTCCAGACAAGAATACTGGAGTGGGTTGCCATGTCCTCCTCCAGGGGATCTTCCCAACCCAGGGATCGAACCCAGGTCTCGATTCTTTACCATCTGAGCCACTAGGGAAGCCCAAGAATACTGGAGTGGGTAGCCTATCCCTTCTCCAGCAAATCTTTCCAACCTAAGAATCGAACTGGGGTCTCCTGCATTGCTGGCAGATTCTTTACCAGCTGAGCTACCAGGGAAGCCCATTGAGTACGTATTATGTGCCAAATGTCCTAGACTCTGGTGATATCAAGAGAAAGCAAACAAGCCCCAGTGCTTATTGAGTTTAAGAGTCTAATGGAGGAAACAGACACACAATTACACTACAAATGTAACTGTACTATAATAATGTGTGCAATAATAGCAACATGTAAATTATGCCACAGAGGAGAAAATGACCCCTGGTAATGAGGAAGGCTTCAAACACTGGGTGAAAAACATTGAAGCCAGGCCTTGAAAGATGAGTAAGAGTTTAATAGGGAAAGAACTTAAGATAGATGATTCCAGGCAGGTGAAACAACAGTCACAAAGGTAGAGAAGCATCAAAGTGCCTGGTTGGTTTTGGTGACATCAAGAAATTTGGAATGATTAGAATCAATGTCTAGTAATAGTAGCAGCTAACATTTATTGAGCACTTCATATGAGCCGGGAGCTGTTCTAGAATCAACATTAAAATAAAAAGATTAATGAGATACTCTGTTTTCTTTTAAATGTGATATGCATTTTACATATACTCTACATCTCAATCCAAACCAGCCACATTTTGGGTGCACAATAGGCACCTGTGAACTAGTGACTACTAAGTTGGGCAATTCAGCTCTAAGTTATACTTTTTGTACTTGTACAAAAAGAGGATGGGAAACATCATCCTTTTTGCTGTCTGCCATCATTTTTGTTGTGTTCTAGTATTTAAAGGATTTTTGTTGTTGCTGTTGTTGCTGCTGTTTTGCTGTTTATTCCATTTCAAAAATATCACTGTTCATACAGGACCCTAAAAACTCAGAGACTCCCTAACCAAGCTGTTCTGTAGTGTTGGGTCAGGCCAACCGATTTTCCTCTGGCAGCTTCTGTGCTCTTGGACGTACGTGTTCAGTAGGTAAGCGAATATGCATGTCTTGACCTCAACATGGACTTAATAGCAGGAGATACCTGTGGTGACTTATTCATCAGCACATAATGGTGATTGAAATCACGGGGCATGCATGAAGTCAGTCAAGGAAAGTGTGTAGATGTTGCAGAATGAGAAGGCAGAGAGCTGGGGGAATCGGGAAAGCACCCACACTGAAGAGAGAGAAATGATCCAGAGTTGTGTCTCAGGAGAACCTTTAAGGAGAGGAATAGACAGCCATATCGACAGCTGATGAGAGGTCACAGTAGTTCAGAAGCCTGTCATCTCTAGGGTTATATGTATTCACAATCATTTAACAAATGTGTTTTCAAAGATCACAAATTTAATTTTTTTGATGAAAAGAAAATAAAGATGGTAGAATGTGCATTAAACTGCCTTTATTTTCATTTTAGGTAAAAGCTCCCTCTTGTGTCTAGAAAAGGAATTTCTTAACAGTTGGCAAAAGTTTTGTTTTGTTTTTGTTTTTGTTTTTAATGAAGTTGGCTCCCTGGTGGCAGTAAAGAATCTGCTTGCAATGCAGGAGACCTGGGTTCGATCCCTGGGTTGGGGAAGATTCCCTGGAGATGGGAATGGCAACCTACTCCAGTATTCTTGCCTGGAGAATCCCATGGACAGAAGAGCCTGGCAGGCTACAGTCCATGGGGTTGCAGAGAGTCACACAATTGAGTGACTAACACTTTAATTGAAGGATAGTCAATTTACAAGATTCTGTTAGCGTCAGGTGTGCAGCAAGTGATTTGGTTATATGTACATATTTATTTTAAGCACAGCATCTGTTCACTTATATTTTCCCTAATATTCTTCCACAATATTCACTTTTGCCAGGAGTGTATATGAACATTATAATCAAACAGAAACATTATGATAAGAAGAAGAAGAAAAAAAGACAGTGCTTTCCATCCAGATTTAGGGCTGCATTGGAAGGAAAGCCATCATGTAAGCACAAAAATTCTGCTGAGTTGTAGACCTTTCTCAAAAGGGTAGACTTTGTCAGTAACAGCTGGGAAAGACTGATGTCATTATCAATTCAGGTGTTTCAGAGCAGTTGACAGTTTGAAAACTCTCTCTACAGGGCCCCAAACTCTATCATCTTTTGACTAAAAGGAGAGGAAAATCCTGTCTTAGAGGGACCCTTGACATCTGTAAGGCTCATAGTCTAGACACAGGGAATAGAATAGCAGTGGAAAGTACCAGGAGCAGAGGTCTTAGCCTGGCTCATTTGACTGGTGAAGATGCTAGGGAATTAAGAACACTGTCCTGGGAAGCTAGAGACCTAGGGGCTAGCGTTCCAGCTCTGCCTCTAAATATGTGTGTGTGTGTGTGTGTGTGTGTGTGTGTGTGTGTGTGTGTGTGTGTATGTGTGTGTGTGTGTGTGTTGTGGTTATGAGTGTCTGTTGTGGTTGTGGGGGAGGGGGTTGTGACCTCAGACAAAGCCCTTCCTTTCTGGACCTCAAATATTCCTTTCATTGGACAATTCCATTCCAGGATCTGAGTCACACCCCAAAGGAGGTAAGACTATAACAAAGCAGGTGATGTTTCCCATCTTCTCCTCATACCTGTTTTCAGAGCTATCATCCCCATGAGAGCCCAAGGCCTGGTGCCTCCCACCCTGAACTACTGAGGACACCACCTCAGCAACTTGTGCCCACCAGGAGCAACTTGAGCCCACCTCCTTTCCACACTAAAGCTTTCCTGTGAGGCAAAGATCACTTAACAGTGGTTCTGCAGTTACCTTTGGACAAGGAACTGAGGTTTCTGGTAGAATAGGGGTAGAATAGCTTTCATTAGGTTTGGGTTGTTTACCCCAATGAATGTGTACAAGCGTGTGCATATGTGCATGTGAAGCAACATATTTTCCCTATTAATGGGAATCTATTTCCCTCATAACCAAACACTTTTGAGAAAAGTAGATTCCCAATGAGATGTTACTGGCATATCCCAAAGCGCTAGAACACTCTGAGCAGTCCAGGAATGGTGGCATTGCTACAGGGTACTCAAATACAAGCTTCTTAAGAAAGGGAGGTGATTTGGCACTATGGGCCAAGCACTGGGCTAGGTCCTTGAATGAAAACCCAGGCAGAGAATTCCACTGCCTGTCCAATCTCCATCATATCATATATCAATACTTTCCTGACCCCACAGTAGGAAATGAAAAAGCTATGCCTCAAAACAAAAATCATCATTTTTAAAGTTAATCTTTTGAAATTTAATATTTAATCAAATGTATCCAGAGTATTACCATCTGAACAAATAATAAAATAAAATTGAAGTTGCTTTACAATGTTGTGTTAGTTTCTCCTCTACAACAAAGTGAATCAGTTACATGTATACATATGTACATGCATTCATGCTCAGTTGGGTCAGACTCTTTGTGACCGCATGGACTGTAGCCCGCCAGGCTCCTCTGTCCATGGGATTCTCAGGCAAGAATACTGGAGTGGTTGCCATGCCTTCCTCCTAGGGGATCTTCCCAACCCAGGGATCAAACCTGTGTCTCTTGCATCTCCTGCATTGCAGGCACATTCTTTACCACTGACACCACTTGGGAAGCCCATATATCTCCTCGTTTTGGATTTCCTTCCCATTTACATTACCAGAGTACTGAGGAGAGTTCCCTGTGGATTTTATACATAGTAGTGTACACATGGGCTTCCCATGTAGCACTAGTGGCGAAGAATCTGCCTGCCAGTGTAGGAGATGTAAGAGACATGGGTTTGATTCTTGGGTGGGGAGGATCCCCTGAAGGAGGGCATGGCAACCCGCTCCAGTATTCTTGCCTGGAGAATGCCATGGACAGAGGAGCCTGGCGGGCTACAGTTCATAAGGTTGCACAGAGTTGGACACGACTGTAATGACAGTGCACATGTAGTGATGCAGTATATACATGTCAGCCCCCCATCTTCCCTCCAGAACATCATTTGTTTAATGAATTTCTGAGCAGAGAAGCAGAGAACGTCACATGAGCTAGGGGTGGAGCCTGGGGACAACTGCTACAGGGGTTTTCTTATTTTTTCTTTCATATTTTCCTTTTCTCTTTTCCTGTTCTTTTCTTTCTTTAACTTACATTTCCTTTTATGTACCAAAGGCTGAAAAAAAAATTCCCTTACCTTCATCTGCTGGAGACAGAGGTCAAGAAAGTGGCAATAGCAAGAGAGACTTGGTGATGAAGGCTGACGTGTTTGTGTGGTCGCTATAGTCTGGCCAGGGCACAACAACCCTCAGCTGATGATGAAGGCTCCGTCTTGGATGTATGCATGTACGTGTGTGTGCTCTGTAGTGTCTGACTCTTTGCAACCCCTTGGACTGTAGCCTGTGAGGCTCCTCTGTCCTTGGAATTTTCCCAAAAGAATACTGGAGTGTATAGCCATTCGCTTGTCCAGGAGATCTTCCCAACCCAAGGGTCAAACTCATGTTTCCTGCATTGCAGGCGGATTCTTACCATGGAGCCATCAGGGAAGACCCTGCTTTGGGAAGCCCCTGCTGTGGATGAGAGCACAGATTACCTGTGGAGCAGCAAAAGGCAGGGGGCGGCAGAAAGGAGTAGGTTATTGGAACATTGACTAGAGTCTGGTTGCTGGTGTTTTTTTTGTTTGTTTGTTTGTTTGTTTTATTAACTCAACAATTCACTTAAAAAAAATAACCAGGTAGGTAGGAAACAAAGACCCTATTCTCCCCTCATAAACAAACCAGGGGTTGCATTTGGATTAAATTGTTACTACTAGTCATTGGGAAGGAAATAGCTTTGTGGCATTTAGGACACATGTATTACAAGTACAAAGCACACACGGGAAAGTAGTGCATAGCATTGGCAATGTATCCCTTCTCTTCCCTTTCTCATACTCTCTTCCTTTTCCTGTTTTTTTTTCCTTCTGTCTCTTTATCTCTCCACTACCTCTTCTCTCTTCTCTCTCTGAGAGAGTCTCTGCCAAGATTTATTACAATGAAGTTGAGAGAAAGCAGAGTGTTTGGTTCTCCACTATAAAACCTTATGCACAGATGGCAACTCAGCACTCACCAGGGATCTCTCTAACTTCCCTTCTCCCTTAGGAGGGAGAGGATGTAAGCAGCTAGTCAGGTCCGCCCACTGAATGGAGGCCAAGTGTGGGAGAAATGACTGAGTGCTACTCCTGTGCTGTCCAGTGGAGTTTGCCTTAAGAGCCAAACCCACTAAAATGAGGTCTGGAAGCTATCAGAGGAGAAATCTGATGCATGTATGTTTTTACCCACAATCGTCCATCATGAAGGATTTTTGCATTTGAGGCATGTTGCAGAGACTCAGGCAAGCTGATGTATATCAACTGTGATCAGTTTTTAACATGCTGTAATAATCTAAAGGGAAACAGCCCCTGGAAGCCACATACTTTGTTTTTTTCCTGATTTGCCCTTCAGTACAAAAAATTTAAAACAAAAACCTGAAAGGCAAGATTGAAATTGAACCACTACTATTTTACAAAGACCTAACTTGTGTGTGTGTGTGTGTGTGTGTGTGTGTGTGTGTGTGTGTGTGTGGTTACAGGATAGTGTAGGCATATTTATGTAAATACAACAGATAATGCCATTTGAACCGGTTTGGCCACCTACAGTTTTCCTAAGCACAGTGCTTGGTGCTTGACCTAGGTTAAAACTGAGAGGAAGCAACTCTTCCTGAGGCAAAGGGATGTGATACTTCAAAGCTTTTAGGTAAATGAGACAAAGAAAATAAATACAATTTTTCTTCCTAGAGGGATTTTTAGTTAACTTGGAAAACTTTGTAATGAAAGTTTTTTTGCAAAGCAATTTGCAACAATATTCAGAAAAAGTTACTAAATTAGACATTGAAAAATATGTTGCCCTAAAATTTAAAATCCTCAATTATATAGGCCACAAAAAAGGTTTTAGAAGTTCTAAGAAGGAAAGATTGGGATTACTGTGTCAAGATTTCTCATTCAACACCACAATTCCTAAAATGTAGAGTCCAGGCTAAGCACCAACCTTCCTGAACCCTCTGCTCTGTCTACCTACTGAATATTGATAGTCTAAAAGGTTTTTTCCTTTGACCTTCCTCTATACTCACTATACATCCTCTCTCTAGGGATCTCATCTCCTCCGATGATTTTTACCGTCATCCATATTCTGATGTTTTCCAAATCTAAATCTCCATCAGGGACACGTCCCTGGAGCTCTAGACTCGTATATCAAAACATTTCCAGTGGACATCTCCTCTCCACTTGGATACCCCTACAATCATCTGGAACTCAATATGTCCAAAACTACACTCATCATTTTTCTTCCAGATTCTGTTCTCTATTCTTCTTGGTTGGTGAAATCAAAATTTACTCATCATTAAGGTCCCAAACCCAAGAGTCCTCCTTAATTCCTTTTCCATCAACCACCATATCAAATCAGTCACCAAGTCCTGCCACTTTTAATTCCCCCATCACTCCCCTCCTATCACACCTACCTTGGTTTTGTTGAGCCATTCATCATCTCTAGCATGAACTCCTACAGTAATTTCCTACCAGGTTTTCCTGCTTCTGGTCTTGCCTCTTCTAATTTCACCACCTCAAATCCCATGCTCTACACTACTACTAGTCTAATAGGTGCATCGGTACATCTGGTTGGCCCTTAATTAAATGAATTCAGTGAAATGGAACACTCCTATACTATTGGTGGGAATGTAAATTGGTACAGCCACTATGGAGAACAGTATAGATGGTCCTTTAAAAACTAAAAATAGAACTACATATGATCCAGCAATCCCATTCCTAGGTATATGTCTGGACAAAACTTTGAAAAGATATATGCATCACTATGTTCATAGCAGCACTATTTACAATAGCCAAGACATGGAAACAACCTAAATATCCATCAGCAGATGAATGGATAAATATGTAGTATAAATGTGCAATGAAATACTACTCAGTCATAATAAAGGAAGAAATAATGTCATTTACAGCAACCTGGATGTAGCTAGAGATTATCATACTTAAATGGAACAAGTCAGAAAGACAAATACCATATGATATCACTTACATGTGAAATCTAAAATATGACACAAATGAACTTATCTGTGAAAGAGAAGCAGACTAACAGATGTAGAGAACAGACTTGCTGCCAAGAGGGAGAGGGAAGGGAGAGATATGAACTGAGGGTTTGGGGTTGGCAGATGCACACTATTATATATACAATGGATAAACAACAAACTCCTGCTGTATAGCACAGGGAACTATATTCAATATCCTATGTGAATGTAAAGTCGCTCAGTCATGTCCGACTCTTTGCGACCCCATGGACTGTAGCCTACCAGGCTCCTCTGTCCATAGGATTCTCCAGGCAATAGTACTGGAGTAGATTGCCATTCCTTCTCCACAATATCCTATAATAAACCATAATGAAAAGAGATATGAAAAGAATACATATATATATATATATGTGTGTGTATAATTAAATCACTTTGCTGTACAGCAGAAATTAACACAACATTGTAAATCAGCTATACTTCAAAAAAATAAATTTTAAAAGAATAAATAAATTACTTCAATTACTTTAATGACTTCCCATTCACCTACTAAATTAAGTTGAAACTTCTTGACATGGCACAGATAAAGTCTTCTAAACTTGGCTTCTGCCTGTCTTCCTAATCCCATATCCTACCCTCTTGCCCCTTAGCCTTCATGCACTTTCTGCTCCATCTAAACTGAAATTCACACAGGCCCTCACATTCCATGCTGTTGCACCTTTGCTGTGTTATTCCTATGACTGGAATGACAATCCTCTTATCTTTTCTTTGCTTGGATATAATTCTTTCCACCCCTCAAGACTTAGTTCCAGAGGTTCCTTTTATGAGTAGCTTTTTCTGACCTGCCTCCACAGCCGAAGAATGTTCTTTCTCTGTGCTTCTCCAGTGCCCTGCGGGTGAGGTGCTCCCACTGAGCATACTGCATTGTATTGGAACGGTTGGCTTGCCTTTGATTTGAGAACTGTCTTCTGCACTATATTGTGAGGCCCTTGAGATGAAAATAGAGGCTACAGAGCACTTGGGCTTATCTCTGTTTGCACTGCTACTATGTTAGTACGGACCCTCGTTATCGCTGACTTGAACTCCTTCCCTGTATGCAGCCTTTCCACATCTTTGATGATTCTCTCGAGAATGAGGTCTAAATTCCTCAGCATGGCAGACATAAAGGTCCTCAGTCAACCTTCAGGCCTGTTTCCTGCTGATACCCACCTTGCCCACATCTGCACTTCTGCTACGCTCAATACTGTGCATTCGCCTTTGCATACTCTCTGCGCCTCTGGGTGAGTCCTTGTTTAGTCTTCAGAGCCCATATTACAGAAACACTCTTCTGTGATGCTTTCTCCACATTTCCTCAGGAGGGATTAGACATGTCCATTTTTGTATTCCTATCGCACTTACCTATTGCTTCCCAGGTGCTTTAGTGGGAAAGAATCCGCCTGCCAATGCAGGAGATGCAATTCCAATCCTGGGTCGGGAAGATGCCTTGGAGGGGGAAATGGCAACCCACTCCAGTATTCTTGCCTGGGAAATCCTAAGGACAGAAGAGCCTGGCGGGTTACAGCCTGGTGGGTTGCAAAGAGTTGAACACAACTAAGCAACTGAGCATAGCATATTATAGCACCTGCTATACTCAATTACCATCATCCTCTTCTCTCAGCCTCAGTTTCCTCATCTGGGCATTGGGGAATAATAATGACTTCTGCATTATGGGATAGTTATAAGAATTAAAAGGAGACAATGCAAGGAAAGCATGTAGTGCAGAGTGTAGCACTTAGTAAGCACTGAATAAATAGTAGCTGCCATCAGGTGGCACAGTGGTAAAGCATCCACCTGTCAAGGTAGAAAATGCAAGAGATGCTGGTCAATCCCTGGGTCAGGAAGATCCCCTGGAGTGGAAGATGGCAACACATTCCAGTATTCTTGCCTGGAGAATCCCATGAACACAGAAGCCTTATGGGGTACAATCCATAGGGATGCAAAGAGTGAGACATGACTGAGCACACACATGCCATCAGTAGAGTTCTCACTGTGTGTTAGGTACTTTACAGGCATGAGCTCATCTCATTGTCCTCATGAGGTAGATAACAACTATTGCCTCCACATTCTAAATGAGGATACAATAGTCAGAGGAGACAATGACTGGCTCAAGGTCATCAGCTGATTAGTGGAAGATCTGGTTGAATTCACATGACCTGGCACCAGAGCCATGTTCCTAATCATTATATTGTTGTTGTTTAGTCACTAAGTCATGTCCAACCCTTTGTGATCCCATGGACTGTAGCCCTCCAGTTTCCTTTGTCCATGGGATTCTCCACGCAAGAATACTAGAGGAGGTTGCCATTTCCTCCTCCAGGAGATCTTCCTGACCCAGGGATCGAACCAGTCACTTGCATCTCCAGCACTGACAGATGGGTTCTTTACCACTGAGCCACCAGGGAAGCCCCTCTTCACCATTATGTTGGGTTGGCCAAAAAGTTATTAGGTTTTTCTGTAACAGGTTATGGAAAAATCTGAAGGAAGGATTTGGCCAACCCAATACACTGTGCACACTTTTCCCATCCCTAAACATAAATTCTTTAAGACAGGGACTAAAAACAGACTCACAATTTCTAACTTTCTTAGTTCTACTCTAGAGAGAGGGACACAGTTTCAGGCCCTCAACTCTGCTTAAGCAACCAGTAGTTTACCTTGCCTTCATCAGCAGCTGCCTGCTATTCTGCCACCACGTTGACCTTAAACAACAACGTGCTTTACATTTCTAAGCGTGTCTCCAGCTGCCTTTTTGCCCCTTCAGGTTGCCTCCAAGCCTTTAATGCATTCCAGATCCACCTGAGAAGTCCCATGTGCACGTCAGGTGAATAGAATGGGGTTCTACACTGCATAAGGATTTCAGTCAATGGTTGTTAACTGTTTTATGGCGTACAGTTTTACAATGATTACAAACAGAACTGCAAGTGCACCACAGAGGCTGTTATACTGATTGATATGTCCGGGCCACAATCCGGGGACCTATACACACTAGCTAAATTCTACAAACATCATAGTCCATTCCAAAGATGCTAAATGTTGGTATAGTTTTGCAGTTTTGAAAAGGAGAGCAGCTTATATAGCAGATGGCCAGTGATGGCTCCAGAATTTCTACACAGGGAAGATGCCCCCCACCCCCATATATACATATATATCACATATATATATATATATATATACATACATATATATATATTATATATATGTATGTATATATAGTTGTTGTTTAGTTGTGAAGTCATGACTCTTGCAAACCCATGTACTGTAGCCTGCCAGGTTCCTCTGTCCAGGGGATTCCCCAGGCAAGAATACTGGAGTCGCTTGCCATTTTCTTTTCTGGGGGATCATCGTAACCCACGGATCAGACTGGCAGGCAAATTTTTACCACTGAGACACCTAGGAATTATCCTATATATGTCTGTCTGTGTGTGTGTGTACTCACTGTTCTGTTCACTGTTCTGTGAAGGGGCTTGCTGGGGCTGGTGAAAATTAAGGGATTTGCCTTGAAGGTGTGTTTGTTGAGCAAGCAAGCACAGTTTCTGTAAACTTGTTAGGGGAAGCACACTGATTGAAACCACCCACCCTGGCCAGGCACCATAGTAACCATTTGCATGAGTTGTTTTATGACAGGAGATCATGATAAGGAATACAGAACTAATAAGTCACCACCAACCAGAAGAGTTCAGGAAAGGTCAAAAGGAGACACCATGTGTCCATCCACTTCCCAGAATCCCTCTAGCTAGCATCCATCTTGGCTGAGTGATGCGTGCACCACCAGGAAAGACTCGAAATTAGAATGATTGGCCAAAGACCACCCGGAAACTAATCCCATCACCATGAAACCCAAGACTGTGAGCCACAGAGCAGTTCTGCAGCAGAGCAGTTCTCCTGGGTTCCCTTACCCTACCGCTCTCCACCTGGGTGCCCTTTTCCCAGTAAGATCTCTTGCTTTGTAAGCACATGTGTCTCCTTGGACAATTCATTTCTGAGTGTTAGACAAGAGCCCAGTTTCGGGCCCTGGAAGGGGTCCACCTTCCTACAACAAACTGATTTGGGGTAACGAGGGTGGCTAATATCCCCTTCACCAAGCCAAATGGCACTGTCATTGAGAACAGCTCATCATCACTAGTGAGTCTTGGGTAAGAGATAAATTAGAAGTTTGCACTTCTCAGTTCCAATTGCTGGGTTACAGAAAACTTAGTTCCATCCTCCCTTCCAGACACTGAACTAATTTTGGAGAAGATGGAAACCTTTGCTGGTGAGAAACCCCAATTAGAAAGATAAGAGAGTCAAGCCAGGGAAGGAGGGAGTCGGGGGAAGAGTGGGACCAGAGCCTGAAAGGAGGAAATCACATCCACACCAGAGTCCAGGCAAGGTTTGTAGTTCCCACTAAGAAACCAGAAAACTCAAAACAGGAAGAAAGAGGTGAGGTACAATCCAAAAAGCCATCAGTTCACTGACATTTTATTTATTTTTACCTGGGGGAAAGGAGTGTGGGGGAGGAGTTGGAGCGCCCAGGCTGAGCCCAAGCAGCTGCAGCGGCTATAATGAAAGTGGGTGTTTGGGGGAAGGGAAGAGGGGACCAGGGCAGGGCTGCTGGCCAGGTTCCTTGCCCCCAGAGGAGTCCCAGAGCATCTGAAGGAAGGAACCTGAGACTGTGTGAAGCCCAAGAGACTGAGCGATTTTCAAGCCACGCAGAAAATAAAGCAGCTCTCCACGGACACAGAATCTACCCCAGTCGGACATGGAATCCCAGAGGAGGCCTCCCCGCCCCCACTGCCTTTTGACTGCACTGTTGGTCTGGGCCATTTAAAGTGCGGATGAAGGCAATGGAGATGCAAAGGGGGAAGAAGAGAGACAGAAACTGTGCCAATAAAATATACAAAATTAACTGCAAACAAGACTTTCCTGGGATTTTTCCCTGGTCTTACAGCATCTGGTTTCATTTCTCCTCCCTGAAGGAATGAAAGAAAAGGAAAGAAAAGGAAAAAGGAGTGGGGGTGGGGAACATAGCACATATGTTTTCAATGGAGCCCTTTAAAACATACACAGGCAGCTGGGAGCCCAAGCCCTGAGGTGGAGTTCTTTTTGTCCCCAGAGCCAATGCCAGCCAGTCAGAAGGATATACAGGACTCTGAATTGTAATGAACTTGCCTGCTAATGCAGGAGGCAAAGAGAGGCAGGTTCCACACCTGGGTCAGGAAGATCCCCTGGAGAACGAAATGGCAGCCCACTCCAGTACTCTTGCCTGGAGAATCACATGGACAGAGGAGCCTGGCAGGCCACAGTCCTTAGTTTTACAAAGAGCTGGACACGACCGAAGTGATTTAGCAAGCATGCATGAGTGGTCCTGAATAAGTCTTTTCACTCTGTGTCCCAGCCTCTGCCTCACAAAATGGACAGTGAGACTTTTAAGTAACAGGAGAAAATATACTGACAGATATCATAACACTAGCCTTAACATTTTTCTAGAAGCTTTACCCACGTTTTCTCATTAATCCCTGCAAAACTCAAAGTGATTAGCATCATTATTGCTGTTGTTTCATTTTATAGATGGGGAAACTGGATAATAAACAAATTGACTTGTTAAGGTCAAACAGCCTATAAGTGGAGGGATTTGGACTCAGCTGTACTGACTCCAGAGCTTTTAGCTCCTACATTATATAAGGTAAGACTGTTGGTATTGTTATTAAACTGTACACTGCATGGTTTCTGCAATTTGTGTGGTGGAAATGTGCAATCTGAGTAAAATTTTCTTATCTGAGTTTTGAGCAGTGAGGGGCTGGGGTACTTGTGTCTGTAAAGTGGGAATTGACACCTCCCATAAGGCATTCTGGACTCTGGAGTATCAGCTAGTCAAGGAGTACTTTTGCTAAGTACCCCTGTTCTCAACCTCTCTGTAATCCAGTTTTCTCTTCTATAAAATAGAACAATAGTAGTACTTATTACATCTGGTTTAGGAGGAATTAAATGGAAAAAGTGCATGTTAAGTTCAGGAAAATTCTAGACAGTGTTAATGCTTTTATTATTGTCTCCTGGCACTCAAGAGTACCATCTATGGGCTGCTTCCAACTACACCATCCCCAAATCCAGAATGCATGGGGGAAGGAATATGCCCACTGGCTATAGAAGAGTGGAAAGATCTCTAAAGTTGAGGATGAGATCTCCGAGTCCTATCTTTGCCTTTCTCTAGCAGTATGACTATAGGCACGTCACTTGCCTGGAGGTATGTGGGATTAATCATACTTGTCACTCACAGAGTCATAGCCTGAAAGAAAGAGAGTGGTACAAACAGAAAGTTCTAGAGTTGGTGCTGTAGGCCACAGTCTTGACTCTGCCTTGTGATATTAAAGACTGAGGAAAGATTGTGAGAAATTGAAAGCAGTATTTTACCAAAGTGACACCATTATTTTTAATTGGCATGTCACACCATTTTTCAATGAAGAGATTAATTTTCAGCTGAACAGAAATGGGCCCCCTTCACTTCCTAAATTTTAAACATATGTCTGGGTGGTTGCTGAGAGAATAGGATGATCAGAGCCTCAGTAGAGGAGACTGCGACCAGCCAGGAAATCACCTTGGAGAGTAAAAATACAACTCTCTCTTCTGGCTACGGGCTTAGCAAGTAAATATGAAAAGGGAGTGAGAGAAGTGGGAGACAGAAACAGATAAAGGAACAGAGAGGCATAAGGCAGGGTGAAGGACAAGAAGTTGAAGAAATCCAGATGGAGTCTTGGGCTTTAACACATCCTGCAGATGCTTGACCTGGAGCAGACATGGAAGGGTGTACAAATTTTTAATTTCCTCTGTGAAGAATACAAAATAGGCCTTTGGTTCCCAGGAAGATAGCTTGTGATTTCTTTTGTCATCAGTGCTTGCCTGAGTACAGACACCAAAGGATATTTTTCTGCCATGAACTGACTCGGCTCCTGCGCCAAGGTTTTCCCATTCCCAGTGGGGCTTTGTGTGTGTGTAGGGGGGTGGTCTTAGAAGGTATTGAAAATCCTGGGGCTGGGGGCAGAGGATGGGAGAGAGATTCAAAACTGAGGTGACCTGGATAAGAAGGGACTTTCTGGCCTCTGCAGTGGTTCCCTGACTGGCCAGCAAACCCAGTATATGTAGTTGTGACAAGTATTGGTGCTGAAGTTGGCCAAAGCTGGGCTGGAGGCTTGCTTCTGCCACTTACCAGATATGTGTCCTTGAACTCTTTGCTTCCTCTCTGTGCCTCAGTTTTCTCCCATGTCTTGTAAACATAATAATCACTTCCATCTCCTCATGTTATTGTGAGGATTAAATGGATAAGAACACATCAGAGGCCTGGCGCGGGGCCTGGCACATAGTCGCAGGCACTCCATAAATGTTCAGCATGACTCTCATAATT
This sequence comes from Nanger dama, assembly GCA_917880005.1. Lineage (NCBI taxonomy): Eukaryota > Metazoa > Chordata > Mammalia > Artiodactyla > Bovidae > Nanger > Nanger dama. Next base: position 2,069,834 of record CAKJTW010000089.1, read on the forward strand.
CAGAACAAGAAAGAGCTGCCACCTGGGCCATATATTTCGCAGACATGTCTTGTCTCATGCAGAGTGGTTGCCAGAACTGGACTAGCCCCATAACCTCCACGCTTTTTCAAATGCTTTCTCAAAATACTACAAAGGTTTTTCTTTTTCAGTTCCTCTCTCACACCCTAGCGCCCTCTTGGGCTCTCTCACGCTCTTTGATGCTCACCACCTCCCCCACCATCACGAGAGAAGTCCCCAGTGCTCCAAAAAGATATAAAGATGTGACAGTGCACAGGCCTTGTCTCATTTGAAGCTGGGGAGACTTGTCCAAAAAGGATGACAATGTTGCTTTTGTTTCTCAGACCCTAGACTCTCCCAGAAATCCTGAAGTGGACATTCCAGTGCCTCTTCAGCCCACTCCTAGCTACTTGAGCCCCAGCTCTCAGGAATCCAACAGTGCCACCTTTAAGGCCTCACTCACAATTCTGACACCTGCATCCTGGCTCCTATAGAAACTCCTTCCCTCTTCTCAATGTATGTGATGTTGAGAGAACTGCAGGATGAATGGGGAAGGCATAATCATAATGTTAATGGGGCTTTTAGACATGCAAATGCATGTTCCTAGCAGGGATGAGCTGAACAAAGTCAAGATGGACAAGTCTCAGAGCCCCAGATGTGTGATGTTGGGAGGAGGGGGCCAAGAAATGATGAAAGGAAACATAAGGGCTATTTAGAAATAATGGGATATTTGAAGGACCCAGTGAGAGGTGTATCAATGGACAGACAGCATGAGAAAGTCGGGAAAGAACTCTGAGTGCCTGCAAGGAGCATAGTTCAGAGAATTCTTGAAAGCCAGAGAGCAGGAGAGGAGCCTAGGTGGGGAACTGCTCAAAACAGGGGGGCTTTGTGTGCCCAAAGAGCTTCAGGACAGGAGGCCATGGGAGCCTGGCTGATGAGGCTGTCAGGTAGATTCTGAACAGTTTCAACCTGGGACCTAGCACTCACCTAGGAATCAGGCTGAAAGGATCTGGCTTCCCATTGAGTTAAGCTGGACTGTGAACCTAGGCTTTTGCTATGTGTAACATTTGAACCTTGCATTTCTTCCCACTGTAATAATGCATTTCAAAGAGCTAGCTAAAAATCCTGGCAATGAGAACCCCAGGAGACTCAAAGGACACAGGAACAGCCCTGGTTTTGAGTCTAACCGGCATCAGTGTCTACCTAGGCCCCAATAAATTGCTCTTCTCTTAACAGTGTTTTTTCTTTCTTTTTTTTTTTTTTTTTTAATTTATTTATTTATTTAAAAAATTACAATACTGTATTTGTTTTGCCATACATTGACACGAATCAGCCATAGGTGAACACAATCTCCCAATGCCGAAGCCCCCTCCCACCTCCCACCCCACATCCTCTACTTGAATCATCCCGTGCATCAGCCCCATGCATCCTGCATCCTACATTGAACATAGATTGGCACTTCGTTTCTTACAGGAAAATATACATGTTTCTTTGCCATTCTCCCAAACCATCCCACCCTTTCCCTCTCCCTCAGAGTACAAAAGTCCACTCTATAACTCTGTGTCTCTTTGTTGTCTCACATATAGGGTCATCATTACTGTCTTCTAAATTCCATATATATGTGTCAGTATACTGTATTGGTGTTTTTCTTTCTGGCTTACTTCACTCTGTATAATCGGTTCCAATTTCATCCATCTCATTAGAACTGAGTCAAATTTATTCTTTTTAAGGGCTGAGTAGTACTCCATAGTGTATATGTACCACAGCTTTCTTATCCATTCATCTGCTGATGGACATCTAGGTTGCTTCCATGTCCTGGCTATTATAAACAGCGCTGCAATGAACATTGGGGTACATGTGTCTCTTTCAATTCTGGTTTCCTCGGTGTGTATGCCCAGCAGTGGGATTGCTGGGTCATAAGGCAGTTCTATTTGCAATTTTTTAAGGAATCTCCACACTGTTTTCCATAGTGGCTGTTCTAGTTTGCATTCCCACCAGCAGTGTAAGAGGGTTCCCTTTTCTCCACATCCTCTCCAGCATTTATTGCTTGTAGACTTTTGGATCGCAGCTATTCTGACTGGTGTGAAATGGTACCTCATTGTGGTCTTGATTTGCATTTCTCTGATAATGAGTGATGTTGAACATCTTTTCATGTGTTTGTTAGCCATCTGTATGTCTTCTTTGGAGAAATGCCTATTTAGTTCTTTGGCCCATTTTTTTATTGGATCATTTATTTTTCTGGAGTTGAGCTATATATGTCTTTTATATATCTTTGAGATTAGCTGTTTGTCAGTTGTTTCATTTGCTATTGTTTTCTCCCATTCAGAAGGCTGTCTTTTCACCTTGCTTGTAGTTTCCTTTGTTGTGCAGAAGCTTTTAATTTTAATTAGATCCCATTTGTTTATCTTTGCTTTTATTTCCAGTATACTGGGAGTTGGATCATAGAGGATCCTGCTGTGATTTATGTCGGAGAGTGTTTTGCCTATGTTCTCCTCTAGGAGTTTTATAGTTTCTGGACTTACATTTAGATCTTTAATCCATTTTGAGTTTATTTTTGTGTATGGTGTTAGAAAGGGGTCTAGTTTCATTCTTTTACAAGTGGTCGTCCAGTTTTCCCAGCACCACCTGTTAAAGAGACTGTCTTTACTCCATTGTATATTCTTGCCTCCTTTGTCGAAGATAAGGTGTCCATAGGTGTGTGGGTTAATCTCAGGGCTTTCTATTTTGTTCCATTGATCTATATTTCTGTCTTTGTGCCAGTACCATACTGTCTTAATGACTGTGGCTTTGCAGTAGAGCCTGAAGTCAGGCAAGTTGATTCCTCCAGTTCCATTTTTCTTTCTCAAGATTGCTTTGGCTATTCGAGGCTTTTTGTATTTCCATACAAATCTTGAGATTATTTGATCTAGTTCTGAGAAAAATACTGCTGGTAGCTTGATGTGAATTGCATTGAATCTATAGATTGCTTTGGGTAGTATACTCATTTTCACTATATTGATTCTTCCAACCCATGAGCATGGTATATTTCTCCATCTATTAGTGTCCTCTTTGATTTCTTTCATCAGTGTTTTATAGTTTTCGATATATAGGTCTTTAGTTTCTTTAGGTAGGAATATTCCTAAGTATTTTATTCTTTTCATTGCAATGGTGAATGGAATTGTTTTCTTAACTTCTTTTTCTACTTTCTCATTGTTAGTGTATAGGAATGCAAGGGATTTCTGAGTGTTGATTTTATATCCTGCAACTTTACTATATTCATTGATTAGCTCTAGTAGTTTTCTGGTCGAGTCTTTAGGATTTTCTATGTAGAAGATCATGTCATCTGCAAACAGTGAGAGTTTTACTTCTTCTTTTCCAATTTGGATTCCTTGTATTTCTTTTTCTGCTCTGATTGCTGTGGCCAAAACTTCCAGTACGATGTTGAAGAGTAGTGGTGAAAGTGGACACCCTTGTCTTGTTCCTGACTTTAGGGAAATGTTTTCAATTTTTCACCATTGAGGATAATGTTAGCTGTGGGTTTGTCATATATAGCTTTTATTATGTTGAGGTATGTTCCTTCTATTCCTGCTTTCTAGAGAGTTTTTATCATAAATGGATGCTGAATTTTGTCAAAGGCTTTTTCTGCATCTATTGAGATAATCATATGATTTTTATTTCTCAGTTTGTTAATGTGATGAATTACATTGATTGACTTGCGGATATTGAAGAATCCTTGCATCCCTGGGATAAAGCCCACTTGGTCATGGTGTATGATCTTTTTAATGTGTTGCTGGATTCTGATTGCTAGGATTTTGTTGAGGATTTTTGCGTCTATGTTCATCAGTGATATTGGCCTGTAGCTTTCTTTATTTGTGGTGTCTTTGTCAGGTTTAGGTATTAGGTTGATGGTGGCCTCATAGAATGAGTTTGGAAGTTTATCTTCCTCTGCAATTTTCTGGAATAGCTTCAGTAAGATAGGTGTTAGCTCTTCTCGGAATTTTGGTAGAATTCAGCTGTGAAGCCGTCGGGACTTGGGCTTTTGTTTGCTGGAAGATTTCTGATTACAGTTTCAATTTCCGTGCTTGTGATGGGTCTGTTAAGATTTTCTATTTCTTCCTGGTTCAGTTTTTAGAAAATAGTACTTTTCTAAGAATTTGTCCATTTCTTCCAAGTTGTCCATTTTATTGGCATATAATTGCTGATAGTAGTCTCTTATGATTCTTTGTATTTCTGTGTTGTCTGTCGTGATCTCTCCATTTTCATTTCTAATTTTGTTGATTTGATTTTTTTCTCTTTGTTTCTTGATGAGTCTGGCTAATGGTTTGTCAATTTTATTTATCCTTTCAAAGAACCAGCTTTTTGCTTTGTTGATTTTTGCTATGGTCTCTTTTGTTTCTTTTGCATTTATTTCTGCCCTAATTTTTAGGATTTCTTTCCTTCTACTAACTCTGGGGTTCTCTATTTCTTCCTTTTCTAGTTGCTTTAGGTGTAGAGTTAGGTTATTTATTTGATTTTTTTTCTTGTTTCTTGAGGTATGCCTGTATTGCTATGAACTTAGGACTGCTTTTAAAGTGTCCCAAAGGTTCTGTGTTGTTGTGTTTTCATTTTCATTCGTTTCGATGCATATTTTGATTTCTTTTTGATTTCTTCTGTGATTTGTTGATTATTCAGTAGGGTGTTGTTCAGCCTCCAAATGTTGGAATTTTTAATAGTTTTTCTCTTATAATTGAGATCTAACCTTAGTGCATTATGGTCAGAGAAGATGCTTGGAATAATTTCTGATTTTTTTGAATTTATCAAGGTTAGATTTATGACCCAGAATGTGATCTATCCTGGAAAAGGTTCCGTGTGCACATGAGTAAAAGGTGAATTCATTGTTTGGGGGTGAAATGTCCTATAGATATCAATTAGGTCTAACCGGTCTATTGTATCGTTTAACGTTTGCGTTTCTTTGTTAATTTTCTGCTTAGTTGATCTGTCCATAGGTGTGAGTGGGGGTATTAAAGTCTCCCACTATTATTGTGTTATTATTAATTTCCCCTTTCATTCTTGTTAGCAATTGTCTTACATATTGCGGTGCTTCTATGTTGGGTGCATATTTATTTATAATTGTTATATCTTCTTCTTGGATTGATCCTTTAATCATTATGTAGTGGCCTTCTTTGTCCCTTTTCACAGCCTTTGTTTTAAAGTCTATTTTATTGGATATGAGTATTGCTACTCCTGCTTTCTTTTGGTCTTTATTTGCATGGAATATCTTTTTCCAGCCCTTCACTTTCAGTCTGTATGTGTCCGTTGTTTTGAGGTGGGTCTCTTGTAAGCAGCATATATAGGGATCTTGTTTTTGTATCCATTCAGCCAGTCTTTGCCTTTTGGTTGGGGCATTCAACCCATTCAAATTTAAGGTAATTATTGATAAGTATGCTCCTGTTGCCATTTACTTTATTGTTTTGGGTTCGGGTTTATATGTCCTTTTGTGTTTCCTTTCTAAAGTCTATCCTTTAGTATTTGTTGGAGAGCTGGTTTGGTGGTGCTGAATTCTCTCAGCTTTTGCTTGTCTGTAAAGCTTTTGATTTCTCCTTCATATTTGAATGAGATCCTTGCTGGGTACAGTAGTCTTGGCTGAAGGTTATTATCTTTCATCACTTTAAGTATGTCTTGCCATTCCCTCCTGGCCTGAAGAGTTTCTATTGAAAGATCTGCAGTTATTCTTATGGGGATCTCCTTGTGTGTTATTTGTTGTTTTTCCCTTGCTGCTTTTAATATTTGTTCTTTGTGTTTGGTCTTTGTTAGTTTGATTAAAATATGTCTTGGGGTGTTCCGCCTTGGGTTTATCCTGTTTGGCACTCTCTGGGTTTCTTGGACTCGGGTGATTATTTCCTTCCCCATTTTAGGGAAGTTTTCGACTATTATCTCCTCAAGTATTTTCTCATGGTCTTTCTTTTTGTCTTCTTCTTCTGGGACTCCTATAATTCGAATGTTGGAGCGTTTCATATTGTCTTGGAGGTCTCTGAGGTTGTCCTCATTTCTTTTAATTCCCCTTTCTTTTTCCCTCGCTGATTCATTTATTTCTACCATTCTATCTTCTATTTCACTAATCCTATCTTCTGCCTCCGATATTCTACTATTTGTTGCCTCCAGAGTGTTTCTGATCTCATTTATTGCATTATTCATTATATGTTGACTCTTTTTATTTCTTCTAGGTCCTTGTTAAACCTTTCTTGCATCTTCTCAATCCTTGACCCCAGGCTATTTATCTGTGATTCCACTTTGATTTCGAGATTTTGGATCATTTTCACTATCAGTATTCGGAATTCTTTCTCAGGTAGATTCCCTATCTCTTCCTCTTTTGTTTGGTTTGGTGGACATGTCTCCTGTTCCTTTATCTGCTGGGTATTCCTCTGTCTCTTCATTCTGGTTATATTGCTGCGTTTGGGGTGGCTTTTCTATATTCTGGGAATTTGTGGAGTTCTCTTTATTATAGAGTTTCCTCTCTGTGTTTGGGGTTATATCAGTGGCTTGTCAAAGTTTCTTGATCAGGGAGGCTTGTGTTGGAGTTCTGGTGGGTGGATCTGGATTTCCTCTCTCTGAAGTGCTGTGACGTGTGAAGTAATGGGTTATGCGATGTCAGTGGTTTTGGAGTATTTTGTGTTGCCTGTGTATTGAAGCTCAGGGGCTTATTCTTGTGTTGCTGGAGAACTTGGTATGTCTTGCTCTGGAGCTTGTTGGCCCTTGGGCAGTGCTCGATTTTAGTATAGGTATGAACGCGTTTGATGAGCTCTAATTGGATAATGTTCCCTGTATTCAGGAATTCTTTGATGATCTCAGGATTTGGAATTACGCCTCCTGATTCTGGTTTTCAGATTTATTTTTAGAATAGGCTCATGATTTCTCCGTCTATTCAGCACTAATGTTAAAACATCTAGGTTAATGATGATAGGTTTCTCCACCTTGAGGGTCGTCCCTAGAGGATCGGTGAGTTACTTGGAGGAGAGAAGAGGGAGGGGGGTAGTCAGAGGTGAGTGGAATGGGATGAGGGTGGAATCATAAGAGGGAAAAGCAGGTTAGCCCGTAACCACTTTCTTGTGTGCGCTCCAAAGTCTGGACCGCTCAGAGGTGGTCACAGAGTTATACATGGAAGAGGAGAGGAAGGAAGTAGATAGAGGTGGACAGGAGGATAAAAGAGGGAGATGAGATGGAGGGATACAGATCCGGTCAGTGACCAGTTCCCTTAGAGTTCTCCTCTTTCTGGAATGCACAGAGGTTCATAGGGTTGGGTAGAGAGGGGGAGGGGGAGGGAGGAGACAAAAGCCACCTGGTGGGGAAAAGGGAGATTCCAGAGGTGGAGAGAGTGGTCAAGCCAGTAGTCTTGCACTCATGTAAAACTGGGTACTGAGGATTAGGTTTTTAAAAGTACAAAATTGGCAACAAATACCAAAATGCCAAGATTAAAAATCTGGAGTATAGATTGTATTTTCAAAGATAGATTATTGAAGAGAAGATGAAGAAGTAGAGAGAAATTTAAAAAAAAATAGAGAAAAAGAAAAAAAAAGTAAAATATAATAAAAGACTCCAGAATTATTAAAAGACAACTTCCTTCACCAATAAGACTATATATAGCATTTGCTTAAATGATAGGGTTTTGTTTTGTTTTGTTTTAAAGTAATATTAGGTTCTAAAAATAATAACTAGAAATATAGAAGACTTAAAAATTTAAGGAAGTTTAGGGGGACAAAAGGATGAAAAAGAAAAGGATAAACAAATTTAAAAGGAAAAAAATAATTTTTAAAGAAAGAAAACAAAATTCTTAAAAAGAAAAAAAAATCACGCTTCCACATCATCCCCACCAAAAAAAAAATTTTTTTTTTTTTTGATCATAAAAGTAGAAACGACGTATCTGGTGCTTTCTCTGTCGTTGAGCACTGTGTGGGGTCACTACCAAGGCAGTTCCCTCTGTTTGACTTCCTCTGTTTGCTGGTCTCTCCGTGTCTGATTTCTGTCTTGCCACAGGGAGGGTGGTGATAAGCTCTGCACTGGGCTTGCCCCTTCCCAATCCGCGGATAACCATGTGGGGCCTGCCCTATGTTTCATGCAATTCCCCGGTTTAAGCCGCTTAGGATTGGCGCTCAGGGAAGTCCCCTCCGGGTGCCGGGTTTGGTTCCAAGTCCGAGTGGTAGGGAGTTTGGCGCTGACTATTGTTGCAGAAGTCTCAATAAAGAAGCTTGCTTGCAATTTGGTAGGTAATGTCTCTCTTGAGCTGCGTCTGCCCTCTTCCAGCGCTTCAGGCTCTGGCTGCCCGTCGCCGGTGGGGGATGGTCTGCAGCCGGCTATTTCCGATCCGTTCTTTGTTCTGTGCGCGGGCCTGTCAGTGTCTTATGTTCGAGCGTTTCGCGTGTCAGTTACCCCCAGTCTGGTTTGTTAGTCCGGGATAAATCGTTCTATCCACGCACGGACCCGATTCTGGCCCTGTTACGCCCCAATTCTCGAGAAAAGCCCTGCAGTCTACGTCTCCCGCGGCCCAATTCTTAGAAAGCACTGTCGCGGGCGCGCTCCTCCCTGCCCAACCCCCACTGCTGTCGGACGCAGGCGTTTGCGCTGCTTGTCCGCTGGGGGTTATACTGTTGAATTCGTAATCTGTTGGTTTTAATTATTTATTTATTCTTCCTTCCTGTTATGTTGCCCTCTGTGCTTCCAGGGCTCGCCCCATGCACAGCTGTGAGAAAGTTCCCCAATTTTAGGGAACCCTCTCTTCAAGAGTCTCTTCCTGGGACGGGATTCCCTTCCCGTGCCGGGATTCCCTCCCTACCTCCTTTGTCTATAACTTCGTTCTTTAAAATAAAATAAAATATTTCCTACCTGGCTTTGAAGCCAATGATCTGCTTTGCTGGATGCCTGATGTCCTCTGCCAGCAGTCAGAAGTTATTTTGTGGAATTTGCTCAGCGTTGAAATGTTCTTTTGATGAGGTAGAGAGGGAGAAAGTGTTCTCCCCATCCTATTCCTCCGCCATCTTTTTTTCCTCTGCAACAGTGTTTTTTCAATCTATCTATGGACAAAACCAGAGTTTTGTGTCACTGAAGATGAAAAAAAATGATAGTCTTCCCCCAAAATTTTTAAGAAAGAGTAATAAGTTGATGGATAGAATATGTTCCCATAAATTTTGCTGACATCCTTGGTGCATTTACTACAACATAAAAGGTAGCATGGGATTATAGTGGTAGATATTTTATGATTTAGATACAAGTATTTTGGATTTTTCACAAAGAGCTTTATAATTTTCAGTGCTATGTCACTAAAACAGGTTTAGAGGCTCTAGAATTAAAGGTTGAGATCGTTGTCTTTATTTTGCATGATGACGTTTTCCCTTTCATGTTTGCCCCTTCCAATTCATTCTTCATGAAGTAGTGAGAATGATGTTCCTAACATGCCAACCAGATCATGTTGTTTCCCAGCTTTAACTTTTTTAATGCCTCCTCATTGCCCTTAGACTAAAAATACAGCCTCCTGACCACAGCCCCACTGTGGGCTGGCCCCCTGCCCACATGTCCACTATTATCTTGCCCCACTGTCCTCTTTGGTCACATTATTTCCAGCTACATATGATTTTTAGCTCCTCAAATATGCCACACTCAATGCCAAGCTCATTGAACTTATGCATGCTGTTCCCTCTGCCTGTAGTATCCTTTCTATCTGTGGTAGGTAGAATTGGGGCCCCTAGACCCTTCAGCCCCTGGTGTCACATCTGTGGTTGTGTAATATTACATAACAAGAGGAATTACTCAAATATAATTATGGTTACTAATAAGCTGACCTTAAGATGGAAACATTATCCTGGATTAATTATCCAAGTAGGCCTAATGTGATCACATGAGCCCTTAAAAGCAGACAGATGCAGAAAAGAAAGTCAGAGAGATTGGACGCATGAAGATTGAGATTGGACTCAAGCCACATTTACTGACTTGAAGATGGTGGGAGGCCATGTGGGAAACATGAAAGGGAAATGAGCATGGAAGTGAATTCTTCTCCAGAGTCTCCACTAAGGAATGCAGTTCAGCCTACACCTTGATTTTGATCTTGGAGACCTTGGGCAGAGAACCTAGCTGAGCCACACTCTGCCTGAGCCACTGAACTCTGGAAATTGTGAGACAATAAATCAGGGTTGTTTTCATTCACTAAGTTTGTGGTGATGTGTTACAACAATGATAGAAGACTAATACATCATCCTTCCCTTTTCATGCTTATCTCTTTTCCATCTTTTGGATCTCAGCTTAAATGTCAGCATATTCAAAGCATGATCATCCTACTAAAAATGAATCTTTTCTCTGCATGCCCATTTTTCTCCCTCTCAGTCCTTATTGTTTGCTTCCCACATGGCCCTTATCATAGTTTTCCCTACTACACTCCTTTGATGTTTTAACATAAACAGCATGAGAACAGCTTCCCTGGTGGCTCTTTGGTAAGGAATCAGCCGGCCAGTGCAGGAGACGTGGGTTCAATCCCTGGGTTGGGAAGATCCCTGGAGAAGGAAGTGGCAACCCACTCCAATATTCTTGCCTGGGAAATCCCATGAAAAGAGGAACCTGGCAGGCTTATAGTCCATGGGGTCACAAAATAGTCAGACATGACTTAGCAACTAAACAATAATAACAACAACAACCATGAGAATAGGGAGTTTTGTTCAGTGCTGTAGATCTGGAACACACAAGAGCAACTGGCACAGAGTAAACCGTCAATAAATATTTGTTGAATGATTGAATATTTATTGAGCATCTATTTTGGCAACTCAAGTTAGGCACTAGTGTTTTCCCCATTTTATAGATAGGTGATACTCAGAGTGGGTATGTCCATTGTTCAGGATCTTCCAGCTAGTAAATGGTAGAGCCAGGATTCAAAGCCAGGTCTTGCTGACTCTCAAGCCCATGTCTTCTTCTACTGTGCCACACTGACCCCAAGCATCAGCACAACTGACACTTAGGCCTGATAAGACCTTTGCAAGGGGAAAAAGAAAAATATTCACACATGCACAGGCAGCTTTGTCTACACTTTCAGAGAATTCAGAGAAGTCATAAACCTCAGGTTAATTTATGTGCTAGGTGCTTCAAACAGTCATCACACTTAAATAAAATAAAATACAAATAAAAAAAAAAAACAATAAATTCACATTGGCCAAACAAATAATTAAGAATGTAAGACATTGAGGCTTAAAGTTACTTTCTTCAAGATGAAGAACTAAGCACTTATGAAATGAAAAAAAAAAAAAAAAGTTAGCTGGCTTTGATCAGATGAACTTCAGATGCCCTTCTAGTTTTTAGATGAGTATTCCTGAAGGTGGGAAAAACTTTAAGACTCAAAAACGTTAAATGCCAATAGTAAGATTACAGACACGGAGGCAGCCAGGAATTTAGGGACTGAAAATCATGTGTCCTACTGCAAGACCTGTAGAACTATAGCAGTTCCTCAGGTGTAGCCTCATATTACAAGTACTTGTGAAGTCACCAGAGATTTGAAAAGAGCCTGAAGCAAAGCTAGCTAGGAATGAAAGTTCACCACAGAGTTGTGAATTTTGAGGGAGGGCAAGATTTCTAACCAGCCAGCTCTTGTGGTTCAAAATCTGGGAGGTATGACAGCTTCCCTTTCTCCAAAATCCCCCCACCCAGCCCTGGCTCTGAGGAGATTTCCAATCCCCCTGTGAGCACTGTTTCATCAAAACCAAGTATTGATATTTCCTCTCAACTTTGTGCAACACTTGAAATTCCTTCCAGATAAACAACAGGATAGGGGCCAACAAGGATACCCAAAAGAGGTGGGATAAGACCATGAGGTGTGACTGATGAAGTTGAGTTTCTGAAGGCTACTCATACCCCACAGTGATCAGGCAGCAGCCAGCAGACTTCTATCTTCCAGCTTCACTGCCATCATCCTAGGGTCTTCCAGGCCCCTTCTGGTGCCCACAACCTTGGAACGCCACTCTCCCTTTCCCTACCTCCTGTCCCCTTCCTCATGGTGAGTCATGAAGGCCCCAGGCTCTCAGGCTGGGCTTTCTGAAGGCAACTGAAAGTACTCTGGAGCAGGCAGCAAGGAGAGCATCACTACACCCATTTCACATACAAAACTTGCTTGTTCTCCACAGAGAGGGGCCACCCACAAAGCCTGTATTCTCTTTAAGAGTCTGGACATGTTCCAGCTAAATCGCCTTTATTCTTCTAAATGACCTTCTTGACCCCCATAGCCTTCCCTAAGGTTTCAGTTTCCAGTTTGGAAGGGGGAGAATATGATGGTGAATAATTCAGGCTCTGGAGCCATGCTGTCTAGCTTCATATCTAGCTCTACTACCGCTTGCTAACTGAATAGTGTGGCCTGATGCCAGTTACCCAATGTTTCTGGGCCTCTTTCCTCCTCAGTAGAAAGTATAGTAGAGTTACTATGGAGATAGTAACTATCGCCCTGAACTCTTGGTTTTAAAAAGGATTCAATGAGTTAACACAAGTAAAGCACTTAGAACATTCCCTGGCTCATAGTTAGCACTCATCAAAATGTTAGCTATTATTCTCTACCTATTCTGGGAGGCAAAGAATCCTCTTGTGTATCCATAGCACAAATAGATACCTTACCTGCTGCTTTCAAGGCCATTGCTATGCATCATATAGAGCAGGGGTCCCCAACAACCCCCATTCCCACCCAGGCCACATAGCAGGAGGCGAGCGGCGAGAGAACAAGTGAAGCTTCAACTATATTTACAGCTGTTCTCCATCACTCGCATTACCACCTGAGCCCGGCCTTCTGTCAGGATCAGTGGCAGCATTAGATTCTCATAGGAGTGTGAACCCTACCACGAACTGCACATGTGAGAGATCTAGGTTGAGTGCTCCTTATGAGAATCATCCCAATACCATCCTCCCTCCTCCATCCATGGAAAAAGTGTCTTCCACAAAACCAATCCCAGAACCAGTGTCAGAAAGGTTGGGAACCACTGATATAGTGCAATGTGTGATCGCCTTAACTTGGGTCTGTGCATTGCCCCGCCACATTAGTGAAAACAGATGTGACTTCCTGAGCACTTACTACATCTCAGGCCCTGCCCTAAACACTTTACATAACGTTATCTGGATGCTGTTGTTGTCCTCACCTACCCCATTCAAGCACAGAGAGATGAAATAACTATGTAATATAAAATATAAGTGAGATTTGTGCAACGGATGATTGTCACAGGCTGGGGCAACAAAGGAATGCTCTCTGGAGGATACAGAACTCTGATTTTGGATCACAGATCCCTAGATCATCAAGATAAGCAAAGGGGAAGAGGAGGGGGAAATCCAAGTAGAGGAGATCAATGAAATGGAAGGTGGACATGACCCTGGCGTGTATAAAGGGAAAAGACTGTTCTGACTGGTACAGAAGCCAGTAATGGACAAAGATAGGAACTCAGGCTGATAGCCATCCCACCTCACAGATTGAGTACCTGAGCCTTGGTCCTAGAACAGCCATCAGAATCCAGAAGCAGCAGTCTTTTGCTTTTCTGACCTCATCTATCCACTTTAGATGATCAGGCTTTCTAAGTCATCCCTCTGGGCTTCCCCTGCCATGGGATCCATGGCCACATGAGTGTCCAAGGCCAAAATCTCTCCTTCTCAGCAGCTCCACTGAGATTTAGCAAGATGTGTAGGCCAGGTCAGGAGATTCAGCTTTGGGAAGTCAGAGCTAAAATGGATCTATTCCCTACTTTAGGATCCCAAAGCAATTCATATCCATGCCAGAATATTATACCACCCCTATTTCTGCCATCATTTTAATTTCTTGCTTCAGGATCCTAAAGCAATTCATATCCATGCCAGAATATTATACCACCCCTATTTCTGCCATCATTTAAATTTCTTACTTCACTGCTAACCATAGTAGGGAGAACCTTTAAGAAAAATAATAGTTGCTTTTGTTACAAAACCTTGTGAATCAGTCATGTCTCACTGTTGGTAGAATCAGGAGACAGGAAGGAGAGCTGGATGTCTAAGGAAGGAGATACAGCCAGAACAGTTTTTTCCAGTCCAGGAAGGGTTAATGGCAGCACAGTGTTTTATATTGCAAGCAAAATGCCAAAGAAAAGAGAAGCTTCTCCCCTCCCTCCCTCTCTCCCTCCCTCCCTTTCTTCCTTCCTTCCCTTCCTTCACCTTTAAAACAGAGAACATTATAAACTGGCAGAAAAGAGAGTATCCTCCTTCTTATTGCCCCCTCCAACCTGCCCTCCCCGACCCCCAACACTTGACAGTTGAAGGCCCATTTTCTTGGAGTGTTGGATCTCATCTTGATGAGGACAGGCAGTGTGTGAGAATTCTATCTTCTCCCTTGAGCCTGAAATGCATGCCCAGATGTTGCTATGGTAACTTGCTGGTACTCTGGCTCCCATCTACACAAGCATGATGCTTCTCCAGTGACCACCAGTTCTCTAGCTTTTATTTTGGTTTCACCTTCTCTGGATATAAATAACACATTGAAGTCTTAGCAGATCACAGGCTAGTCTGGGAAACATATGTACCACCAACAAACACAAAGGGAAGAAAAATAAGCTAAAATTGGTCTGTAAGGTGGAAGACTTTATGTGAAACTCTGCATTAGTGAGCTATGTAACTTAGCAAGATGTTTCAGCTTTCATGATCCCCTCATTGTCCCTTCCTAGTATACAAGGTTAGGGGAGTGGGCTAGCTGATATCCAAAGGCTTTTCTCTCCCCTCAAATGATTCTGTGCATATCTTTTAGTATGCACAGAAATGTCAGTGGTAACTGTTTCTAGAAAATCAGCTGGCATCCTGAGAATTTTAAAAAGAGGTTATTTAATGAAAGGTCTGTGAAAGGAGTGGAAGAAGGGAAGTAAGTGATGGGTTGGGGATAACTGAGAGTAGGAGACAGGTGATGACTTTTACCCTCCAGTTTGGTGGAAGAACACTCAGAGTCAAATACAAGTGGGAAATGGAGCCAGCCCTTTACTCCTCTGTCCTTTTACCTTCTGGGTTGGTGGTATCTGTCACTTAACTCAATCTCCAAAATTTCTAGATTGCATGAACTCAGTCTCATAAACTTTCTAGATCTCACAAACTTTCTTGTCTGTATGTAGTTCACTTTCCCCACCTGAATTCCCCACCATCCCTGCCAACCAAATCCTGTGTGTGTGTTAGTCACTCAGTCATATCCGACTTTTGCAAACCCATGGACTGTAGCCTTCCCTCTGTCCATGGGGATTCCCAAGATTACTGGAGTGGGTAACCATTCCCTTCTCCAGGGCATCTTCCCAACTCAAGAATTGAACCCAGGTCTCCCACATTTTAGGGAGATTCTTTACCATCCGGGCCGCCATGGAAGCCCAACCAAATCCTACATCAACGCAAAGTCTTAAGCTCCTGAGATCTCAGCTCTTAATTCTTATCATAGACTGCTCCTTCATTTTAGCCACCCTACTTTGATAATTTGAAATACACTCTCTTTTAAAATTTCATTACTTTCATATTGATTTTAAATATGGAGCGATGCAAAGAAGAAAACAGGAATGAGCTGTAAACTGTGTTAAATATTTTTGGTAAAAGTAGTACCCATATAAAGGTTAGAAAAGTCAAACTATGGAAAGGTTTTACCAAATTAAAAGCAAAATTCTCTCCCAAGCTGCCCTGGTCTCCTTCCCCAAGATCACTATAAAATACTCCAAATGATATTGTCCATAAGAAAACCAACATTTGTTGTTGTTCAGTTGCTAAGTCATGTCTGACTCTTTGCAACTCCATGAACTGCAGTACACTAGGCTTCCCATACAGCATACATATGTATATCTATATTACAGATCATAATCCTTTATCCTAAACCCTGGAGGCCAGAAATATGCTGGAATTCAAAAATTTTAAGATTTTTCACATAGTAAGATAGTGCTTGTGACATTTAGCACATCACTCCCACAGTGGGGTTGGGGAGATCAAAGACCTAGATTAGACATGTTCAATATTAAACACATTAAAGCTTGTCACACACTATTTTGAGATAAATGAAGATCACAAATAGCTACATGTCAGTTAATATCAGGTTCTATCCCAAATGAATTTGTGCCAAGTTTTGCGGTATGGTGGGAAATGTTCTGTTTTCAGAGGTTTTAGGCTTAAGGAAAAGCAGATTAGGGATTGTCTTTTTTTTTTTTTTTTTTAATTTGGTGGCACTGGGTCTTCCCTCATAGCTTAGGGCTTCCCTCATAGTAAAGAATCCACCTGCAATGCAGGAGACCCCAGTTCAATTTCTGGGTCAGGAAGATCCTCTGGAGAAATGATAGGCTACCCACTCCAGTCTTCGTGGGCTTCCCTTGGGACTCACAGAGAAGGCAATGGCACCCCACTCCAGTACTCTTGCCTGGGAAAATCCCATGGACGGAGGAGCCTGGCAGGCTGCAGTCCATGGGGTCGCTAAGAGTCGGACACTACTGAGCGACTTCATTTTCACTTTTCACTTTCATGCATTGGAAAAGGAAATGGCAACCCACTCCAGTATTCTTGCCTGGAGAATCCCAGGGACGGGGGAGCCTGGTGGGCTGCCGTCTATGGGGTCGCACAGAGTCGGACACAACTGAAGTGACTTAGCAGCAGCTTGTGACTCAGCTGGTAAAGAATCTGTCTGCAATGTGGGACACCTGGGTTCGATCCCTGAATTGGGAAGATCCCCTGGAGAAGGGAAAGGCTACCCACTCCAGTATTCTGGCCTAGAGAATTCCATGGACTGTATAGTCCATGGGATCGCAAAGAGTCGGACACGACTGAGCAACTTTCACTTTCTTTTCCGGGTTTTACTTGTGGCATGCAGGGTCTTAGTTGCAGCATGTGGGATCTAGTTCCCTGACCAGGGATTGAACCCAGTGCCCTGCCTCAGGAGCCTAGTGTCTTAGCCACTGGACCACCAGGGAAGTCTTGGGGATTGTCTTTATATTCATATTCATTCTCTGTCTCTGCCTCTCTCTCATAACACACACACACAAACACACACAGGGTACTATATACATACTATTCTGCCCTTGCCTCCTTCTCCTGAATAACTTATATTAGAGCATCTTAAATTTCAGCTGATACAGATCTAACTTATTATTTTTGTTATCACCCAATATTCCAAGGTATGGTTGCACAAATATTTACTTATCAAGTCCCCTGCTGGTGGACATTTTGGTAATATTCTGCTTTGGGATTTTGATTTTGATTAATTTTATATTGATTTTGGGGGCACTTATTGCAATTACAAAGTTGCAAGGAATATCCTTCTTCATATTTTTTAATGAACTGTTTGCAGTCTGTCTGTAGAGGAGATCCTTACCAATAGAATTCAGTACACTTTTATGTGTTTGGATCTTGGGTTTTTGGATAAATTGCAAGCTCCAAAGAACAGAGTTTGCTTCTTTAAGTTCTTTGTTATCCACCTCAGAGCTCTGACATATAGTGCTAGTAAATATTTTTTAAATAATAAAGATAATGAAAAAGATGAGATAATGACCATTATCATGAAGGTTCTCACATAGATCTTAAAAATAAGACAAAAATATGTAGCAAGAACTTGAAAATAGCATACCATTCAACCCTATAGTGCCACCTCTTAGCTGTCCACCCCCCGGAAAGTATTTTAAATGTAGATTTTTTTGGAATAAAAATATCAGTTGGAACAGTAGTCATAATAGCAAACCTTTAAAAATGTCTAAACACTGAACCCTGCTGAAGTTTGCAAAATGATATAGAGAAAATTTTAAGATCAAGTGGAGAAAAAGCAAGGTAAAAAGTTATATATACAATTCCCAGTTATCTAGAGGTGTTTTAAAGGCACTGGACTAAAGTATGAACAATGTATACATCTAGGTGGAGGGATAATCAGAAATGTTTTTTATCTGCTTTGAAACACTTTTTTTTTTTTTTTTTTTTTGCTTATTATATCTCTATAAGGAGTTTATATTGCTTTGGTAATTAGGACCAAGACTTTTGCCCTAAAATCAGCTAGAAGGAAAATATCTTCATCTATTTGGGCTGTTATAACAACATACCATGGACTGGGTAGCTTGTAAATAACAGAAATGTATTTCTCACAGTTCTGGAGGCTGGGAAGTCCAAGATTAAGGTTCTGGCAGATTCAGTGTCTGGTGAGGGCCTACTTTCTAGTTCAATAGACAGTTTCTTCTCTCTGTGTCTTCCACCACATGGTAGAAGGGGCCAGGGCCCTCTCTGAGGTCTCTTTTATAAGACATTAACCCTATTCATGAGTGATTTGCCCTCACGACTTTATCACTTCCCAAGGGCTTCACTTCCTAATACCATCACGTGGGGTGGGGTAGGATTTCAACATATGAAATTTAAAAAAATATATATTTATTTATTTGGCTGTATCAGGTATTAGTTGTGGCACTCGGGTTCTTTAGTTGTGGCATCTGGGATCTAGCTCCTTGAACAGGGATTGAACCTGGGGTCCTTGCATTAGGTGCACCAAGTTTTAGCTGCTGGACCACTAGGGAAGTCCCAACATATGAATTTTGAAAGGATGCACACATTTACTCTAAATTGGGAAGGACTGTTATTGTCATCTCCACATGGAAGTATAGGGACATTTCTTGGTACTTGCTCATACTTTCCTCCACTTGATATCCAAGAGAATTCTCTCAAGGTCCCCAGAATGCATTGCTAGCCATATAGTATGCTCTGTCATGTAACTATTTTATAAGCTCCAGCCCAGGTTGAATCATGCCTTCCTCAGAAAGCCTTTTCCTCCCCATCCCTGGCTCCACACATACCTACCCTTCAGACTCATTCTAGTTTACATTAGTCAGGTTGACTACTTAATCATTTTAACAGCTTTTTCATTCTTTGTATATTTTTTAAAGGATTGGCTGGCATCTCTCTCTCTCTCAGATGCTTGCCTACTTGAAGTCCCCTAAGACCTAGGGAAGGGCTTTCCAGGTGGCATGAGTGATGAAGAACCTGCCTGCAATGCAGGAGACATAAGAAATGCAAGTTCAATCCCTAGGTTGCAAAGATCCCTAGAGGAGGGCATGGCAACCCACTCCAGTATTCTTGCCTGGAGGACCCCATGGACAGAGGAGCCTGGTGGGCTACAGTCCATGGAGTCGCAAAAGTTGGATGTAACTGAAGCGACTTAGCATGCACACACACAAGACCTGGGGAAGAGTCATGCCATTAATCAGGAGGAGGACAGCCAAAGATGTTAACAAGAGAATCTGCCCAATTTTAGCCGTTGTATGCCACCAGCTTTCTTCTTCCTGAGTGGTTTCAGATGGATATCTCTTTCTGGGTTCTTAATGCTTGCCTTACTTTTGGGACTTCATAGAGTAGAGGCTATTTATAAAGCCAGGTCCAAGTAATATCCCACCTCTATCCATCCAAAATTATGTCCCCAAGCCAGTTCCAGTCTTGTCTTTCTTATGGCCATAACCATATTTCCGCAGCTGATTTGCATGATTACATATTCTGACTGGTGGAAGGGGGCCTCTGATCCACATGTTCCCTATCATGTTAAACATTGATTCCTTAGGGCTGGCAGACTACAGCATTTAAGTCTAATCTGCTAAAGCAGCCTGTTTTTGTGTGGCCTGTGAACTGCAAATTTTAAAAATATTTCCTAATGTTTTAAAAATAAAAAGAATAGTATTTCATAACCATAAAAAATATATGACATTCCAATTTTAGAGTCCATATATAAAATTTTATTGGAACACAACCATACCCATTAGTTTACATGAATGCTTTTGCACTATGGTGGCACAGTTGGGTAATTGATACAGGGACTGCATGGCTTGCAAAGCCTAAAATATTTACTATCTGTCCCTGTAGAGAAACATTTGCCACCCCTTGCTGTAGTGCATTCCCATCTATTAATTGCTAGTGTTATCCCCCAAATTCTATACCTGGAAAGTGCCAGACTATTGAGATAAAAGACTAAACTTGCCTGGACATCAAGTGATAGAGAAGTTTGAGAGCACAGTGTCTATGTCAAGATGACAACCAGGCTTGTGATCATTTATGGTGCAGACTCAGCTTTGCCGAAGATTTTAAGTTTTCAAGAGAAGACAGAAAATCCAGATTTTTATGTGAACTCTCCTGGTTTATGTTGGCAAACACTGCTCAGGTCAAATATATCCTCTCTGCCA
This sequence comes from Nanger dama, assembly GCA_917880005.1. Lineage (NCBI taxonomy): Eukaryota > Metazoa > Chordata > Mammalia > Artiodactyla > Bovidae > Nanger > Nanger dama. Next base: position 2,089,960 of record CAKJTW010000089.1, read on the forward strand.
GCTAGCAGTTTACAACGACTCCTTCTAGGACTTCTAAGATGCAAGTTCAGGTTATAAAAGTCAGAGCCCCACATTCCACCATCCTGGCAAACCAAGGATGCAGGCAAAGGACAAGTGAGCTCATGGTGATAGCCTGCTCCACTGCACAGGACTGGAGGGTGAGGACTAGAAATGAAAACAGGGAAAGAAGTCTAGCATGTCCCTCTACTGCCTTATTTATGTGGCTTCTCTGGTGGCCTTAAACATCGGCGACCATTCTCTTCTTGGAACTCTTCACACTTCTTCCTCCAACGCTGGCCTGTTTTACAATTTCTTTCTCTGGCTCTTCTTCTCTCATCCATTTTCTCTCTCCCATTAAACTGGGTCCTCTCTCTCCTATCGCCACTCTTTTAGGGATCTGGGTCACAGATTCTACCCTTGGCTGTGTTGTTCTTGCAGCATCCTTCAGGTTCTACCAAGAGAGGGATAGGTTCTAGAAGGGGTTGAAATTCTTTCTTTCTTCTTTTTCTTGCATTTGTGTTGCATACTCGGTCATGTCCAACTATTTGTGACCCCCATGGATGGTAGCCCACCAGGCTCCTTTGTCCATGGGATTCTTCAGGCAAGAACACTGGAATGGGTTGTCATTTCCTCCTCCAGGGGATCTTCCTGACCCACGGATTGAACTTGCATCTCTTATGTCTCCTATATTGGCAGGCAGATTCTTGACCACTAAGCCACCTGAAGATCCCAGAAGGAGTTGGAAGCCCCAGTTAAACCTCTGACCTAAGCTATGTCATTCAACCCAACTTTCCTAGAGAACCAAGCAGTGAATTTTATGCCTTTTTATTAAAGTGATGTTTTGTTCCCCATTTGCCTACTGTTCTTACAGATTTTTCCCTGGGAAATCTCATGAGGATAAAGGCTAATTGGCAACAAAGAAATTTCAACATTCACAGGTACTATAGAAATAGGCCATTTAAATATGAACAAAATTTCACCCCAGTTCCTAACAGAAACCTTCTCTCTTTGTTCTCTTTCTTTCTCTTACTCTGTTCTATCCCAGGTTCCATGATGAACCCTTTTTCTTTGCCCACCCTTGACATGCTGCTGTGACCTCAAATTTTTCTTGCTCCTTTTCCGTTCACATTCTGTGCCTTCTTCCTACACAATCTCAACCACTCCTGTGGCCTTAAATACAGCATCCAGGCTGATGAATCCAAAAATCTTTATATTTATTTTAGATTTCTCTCCTGAGCTTCAGACTCATATATTCATCTTCAGACTCATATATGCATCATCACCTTAGCAAGGATACCGCAAAGGTACCTCAAATCAACATGTCCCAAGTTAGACCTATTGTCTCTACTGCTTCCTTTCAAACCTTCTTCTCTTCCTATAGAGAAGAAGGTAGAAGAATAGAGGTGTCTTACTGCATGGCACCCCTGTTCCCCAAGACATTCAGACCAAAAACCTGAGACTCATCTCAGATTCCTTCCTCTATACCTGTCCCACATATTCAATCACTCCCTCATGTCCTGTGAATGTCACCTCCTAATTATCTCTGAAACCCACCCCTCCTCTCCATTCATATTTCTAGTATTTGCCCTTGTTCTGGCACTTATTACTTATCAAAAAGAAAAAAAAAAATTAACTATGGGAATAATCTGCTTCAAGTCTAACCCTTTCAATCCATCCACCAGGAGGCTGCCACAGCTGTTTTTCTAAATTGCAGATCAGGTCCTATCCCTTTACTGCTTTAATACTTCTAACTCTGTAGAAAGCCAAGTCTAAATCCCTGTGTGTGGCATATAAGACTCCCTGTAAGTGACTTCTGCTTTAGACCTCTGTGTGTGCTCAGTTGTGTCTGACTCTTTGCAACCTCAAGTACTGTAGTCCACCAGGCTCTTCTGTCCATGGGATTTCCCAGGCAAGAGTAGTGGATTGGGTTGCCTTTTCCTACTCCAGGGGATCTTCCTGACCCAGGGATCGAACAGGCATCCACTGCATTGGAGGCGGATTCTTTACCACTGAGCCACATGTGAAGCCCTCTGCTTTAGACACTATTCTTCAAATATGCCCTGCCCTGGGACTTCCCTGGTGGTCCAGTGGTTAAGAATCCATGTGCCAGTGCAGGGAATATGAGTTCAATCTGTGGTCCGGAGGATTCCACATGCTGCAGAGCAACTAATGCCCTGTGCCACAACTACTGAGCCCACGCACTGCAACTGCTGAAGCTCACATGCCTAGAGCCCACGCTCCACAAAAAGAGAAGTCACCCCAATGAGAAGCCTGCACACCACAACTAGAGAGTAGTCCCCCACTCGCCACAGCTGGAGAAAGCCCGTGCAAAGCAACAAAGGCTCAGTGCAGCCAAAGCTAACTAAATAAATAAAAAGTTGAAAAACATCATGTCCTGCCTTAGTTGTTTTGAGCACCTTGCATTCCTCCATTCCAAATACATCATGCTATTGGATTGGCCAAAAGCTCATTCAAGTTTTTCTGTGAGATGTTATGGAAAAGCCTGAACAAACTTACAGAAAAGCTCATATGAACTTTTTGGCCAACCCAATATTTCTGACCTTCATGCCTTTGCCTAGAATGCCCTACTCCATACTCCCCACCTCAACAAATCCTACAGCACAGCTTGTCAGAGCTGTGCTAGGTGACAAGCTAATTAACATCTGATAGACATTCATACTGAGATGGCTGGTGGTGACTTCTTGTCAAAAAATAATAGTTGTGCTTACCATGTGACAGGGATTCTTCAAAGCGTTTTCTTGTGTTAGCACAGATAATCTTCATGATGGCTCTATGAGATAGGTACTACTGTCACCGTCATTTTCTAGATGCATCTAAGGTCATAGGTGGTAGAGATACAAACCCAGGTCTTCTAGCTCCAGAGTGTGTACTCTTAACCACAGCTCTCCTGTTATCATCGCCTTAATTATGTCACAGCTTTTGGGAAGGCTGTGTGGGCTCTTCGGTCAGAGCTTGTTGAAGCTCTGCCACTTACTAGCTATTTGACCTTGAACAAGTGAATTATCCTGTCTGATTCTCAACTTCCTGTTTGTAAAATAAGAATAATTTTTGTAAAGATTAAATGAGGTAATTAATAGGTGCTAGGAGAAGGCAATGGCAACCCACTCCAGTACTCTTGCCTGGAAAATCCCATGGACAGGAGCCTGGTGGGCTGCAGTCCATGGGGTCGCGAAGAGTCAGACACGACTGAGTGACTTCACTTTCACTTTTCACTTTCATGTGTTGGAGAAGGAAATGGCAACCCACTCCAGTGTTCTTGCCTGGAGAATCCCAGGGATGGGGGAGCCTGGTGGGCTGCCGTCTATGGGGTCACACAGAGTCAGACACGACTGAAGCGACTTAGCAGCAGCAGCAGCAGTGTATAGTAGCACAGAACCTGGATCCATACTAAGTCTTTAATAAATACTACCGTTGTTGATTGTTCTAGTGAATAAAAACAATGACTCCAGTGGTGACGATTTCAGACAGCAAAGGGAAGCATATATAGAAAAGTAGTTAAGAAAAGACCTTTGAATTCTAGCTCTCCCTCTTGAGAATTGAATGATCTTAGGCAAGTTACAAAGTCTTTCTGTGTCTCAGTTTTCTCATCTATTATATGGGGTAATAATAGTCTCTATTTCTTAAGATTATTTTGAGGATGAAATGAATTAATAGATGTAAAACTTTTGGAACATTGCCTACATGACTATTGGGTTATGATAACAAATATGTTTCTTTGAGGCCCTTGCCTCTTCTTCCCATGTATATGGACCTCCAAATATGCAACTTTGTTTTGGTAACATCTGTGCAAGACAGCTACTGCTTTTATTTATTTTTTTTAATCATTAGTGTCCTTAAAGGAAGAGGCTTAACTTCTTAAATATATCCCCAAAGCCAACATAGTTTCTGGAGCATGGTCTGATGAATGAATGAATAGGTCTGAATCAAAACATGAATAAATAAACAGAAGAATGAAAAATAAGGTTGAAGTTCTGGGGCTGATATAATATCAGCAGGTATGACCAATTTTTCTGACCAAACAGTAGAATGGAAAATTCCTTCATGCCCACTCTGGGGACTTATTAAATATTTAATAAATGGCACTTAAATAGCAATATGCAAATAGCATATTCCATTTCATTTAACTCAGTGTACTACTTCATAGTCCTTCATCTGAAAGCAAACATGACATATCATTCATTTCACTTTACTCAGCCAGCATCAGCATAAAATAGCTGCCTTTTTTTCAAATCATGGCAGCCTGAGGGTCTGTAACTGATCTAGCTGAGGAAAGCTGAGTTGCCTTTTGTGGTTATGTCCACCTCTTAATTTTGAAGGCCCTCTAAGGCAAGGATTTTCAATCCTGACTGTGTATCAGGGTAACTTCAGAATTAATTAAATATGTAGCTGCTCAGATACCCTAAAATAACTACTTAATCATATCCTCTGGGAACAGATGTCCAAGGCCTTGCACTTTTAAAAATTTGTATACGTATTCCCCATCCTGAACCTCCCTCCTCCCTCCCTGTGCCATCCCCTGGGTCGTTTTTATTAAAAAAAAAAAAAATTGTACAAATTAAGTAGTGCTTTAAGATAGTCGAGTTTGGCCAGTAGATGTCACTGAATCCTTCCTAGGCTCTGTCACCCACCTGTCTTGTTGTCTTAACCTTTACAAACTTACTTGGAAAACTGTCTATAGCAAGTAGCTGAGACATACCCCCAAAGCATCCATAGCTGAGGTCACATGGACCAGAAGAGAGAACAAGGGCCCTGTCATATACAGCATCTGGAAACCAGATGTTTTCCTGGTCAGCCTGGTGAAGCCCGCACAGGAAGCAGCCTCCAAGCCTGTGGGTTTCATTCCATCTTGAGGCATTGATGGCTAAAGCGATATAGTCTGAAGGGGCCACTGTTCCTTTGAATTCCTGGGGGAAAAAAAATAGATCCCTGAAACAGAGCACAGAATCAGAAGAGCGCAACTTCATTTTCTTTTCAAATGGAAGAAAAAGAAAACATGTAATTTCTAAACCCGCTTCAATTTTTAATTTTTCTAGTTCTGAAGAAACTGGGCGGAAGGGGTGGGGAAGTACAGCAAAAGAAGGTGCAGAAACGACCCCATCGGCTACAGAAGCCCTCAACAGAACTTGAGCACTAAAAAAGAAACAGACCATGGCTGGCTTCAACAACTCAGCCTCTCATGGTTCAGTTGAGCCAGTCGTACCACAGAAGGATGCAAGGATTTGCTCAGAAATGTGGCTTTAGTTTAAAACACAAACGACCCCCTGCTGGAAAACACTTGTAGAGCTCCTTGTCTGGGAAGGCAGGCACCACTCATTCACACACCACGCACTACTGCTCCCTAAGTTTCAGGGCCTCGGATCAGGGTGGGGCCTCCTCTTGATCTGTAGCCTTTCCTTCCCGGCCACCATGTGCACATCTGCATGGGCCTGTAGTGTGTTGGCAAGTGTCTTAGTCTGCATGGGCTGCCGTAACAAATACCATAGACTGCATGGCCTCAGCAACAGACGTTTATTTTCCCACAGTTCTGGAGGCTGGGAAGTTCAAGATTAAGGTTCAGCAGGGTTTAGTTTCTGGTGAGAGCTCTCTTCCTGGCCTGCAGACAGCCCTCTTCTCACTGGGTGCTCATATGGCCTTTTCCTCAGCACTCATCCATGGGTAAAAGACATTTCTGCCTCTCTTCCTCTTTTTATAAAGCCACACACTTTATCAGATTAGGACCCCATTCATATGACCTCATTCAACTAGAATTACTTCCTAAAAGCCCTATCACCAAATACTGGGGGTTAGAGTTTTAACATAGAAATTTGGAGATGGATGGGGGACACGATTCAGTCCATAGCAAGAAGGCAGTGTAAGAAAACTGAAAACACTTTGACCTCCCTGCAAGCAGCTTCTGGAAAGGTCTACCAGGAAAGAAAAGCACACATCAGATGAGGGAAAGAGCCCATACTCAACTGCCACTGAGTCAGTCTGCATTCCCCAAATTCCACCCGCCACCCCTAACACCGCCCTGTTTGCCATCTCTAATAGGCAGCTGTATACACTCTGTGAAGGAGTATCTGCTTTAACTCACTTGTCAACAGGTACACCATTTGTACCTCTGAGGCTCAATTTTCTTCCCTCTAAGCAGCAGTCCCCAACCTTTTTTGGCACCAGGGACTGGTTTCATGGAAGACAATTTTTCCATGGACCAGGAGAGGGATGTGATGGCTTCAGGGTGATTCAAGTGTATTACATTTATTGTGCAGTTTATTTCTATTATTATTACATCAGCTCCACCTCAGACCATCAGACATTAGATCCCGCAGCTTGGGGACCCCTGCTCTAAGGAGAAGAAATTGGATAAATTTGGTACCACTTATCAGCATGATAACAAAAATGAATATTGATTAGGTATCACAAGTACAGAGACATGAAATGCTTGCAAAATGATAATCATAATTGCATTTGGACTAAGCACATTCTAGTACCTTACCTCACTGGATCAAAGTAAGTCAGGAATTGTTATTCCTATTTGACAGATAAGGAAATAAATACAAGTTAGCTCTGACACTGCCAAGATCGCAAACCAAGTTACTGTTGAAATCAATACTGTAGGCTAAAAGAATGTAAGCAGTCATTGATAAATTAACAGGGCCACACTAGCCCCTGGGCATGAGAAGTGCTGTTATATAGACAACACCACACAATTTAGCACTCGATTTCTTTCCTATTGTTTCATATTTCACTAATCTGGTCTTCTTGAATTATCAATTTCACAAAATCAGAGACCTAGGTTTGTATATTATTGAATTGCCTGTAAGGCTTTGCCTAGGACTAGGCCAAGAGGGTGAACTCACTGAAAATACTCAAATGTTGGTATAGCTCTTTACAGTTTGCCAAGGGCTCTTGCATAGATTATTTTATTTCATCTTTATGACAACTACCAGAATATCATTTTAGGAAAGGTCACCTTGTCTTTTCATTCTCATGATGCTTATTTTAATGCTTTTGTTTTGGGAAATATTCACTGAGAACTTATCACTATTTTATTGTGAATAACTAACACTAATTGAATACCTACTGTGTAACAGGAATTGAACCAGGCACTGAGCCTAAAATGCTGAGAATACAAAAAGTAAATCATGTGTGTCCCCACCCTGAAGCAGTCTTGTGAATAAATAAATGATGAAGTTTATAACGATGTAGAGATAATCTCAGGTGAAAAGCAAAGGGTCTCAGCCATACATATACATGTATCCATTCTCCCCCAAAGCAACTTATCTCATTCTGTTTTCCAGATAGTTGTGATAGACAGCTCTTCTTCACCTTGTATATTCTTTGCTTCCATTCCTTGCTCTTAGACGTAGTCCTGGGGCTACATAATATAAAATTTCTTTTCACTTGACATCCCTTCAAATATTTGAAGGCAACTATTATCGTTAGTCACCCTCTCCTAAGCTTCCCTGTCTCTGGCTCTGCCTACCCTGGCTTCCCCAGAGCTGGGCCCACAATTTACCCCAAAGGACTCAGCCCTTCCCTCGTGTCCAGAGCAAGGGAGGCTTGAGGTCAGAAGCACTCAAGTGGCCAGCCTGAGCCTCCTCCATTCCAAATTCCAATCCTTGCGGCTCTGCATTAGGGCACACTCCTTGTTTTGTTAATTTCTAGACCCCAGCCTCTTTCCCACCTGTACCCTTGTTTGTAAAGCAAGAGATGAACCTGCAACTCCAGCATGTTAGTTAGAGGAGAGGAGGAACTAAGGAGGAGAGGAAAGGTTGCAGATGAAAAGGGGATTTCATGGGTGAAACAATGTGCTCAAGGAGACAAGGGCGAAGTCCAGAAAAAAGGTGGAGATGACGTGTGCATGTGCGCTCAGTTGTGTCCGACTCTTTGTAAACCCATGGGCTGTAGCCCTCCAGGCTCCTCTGTCCATGGGATTCTCCAGGCAAGAATACTGAAGTGAGTTGCCATTTCTTCTCCAGGGGATATTCCTGACCCAGGATCAAACCCAGGTCTCTGGCATTGCCAGGTAGGTTCTTTACCACTAGCTCCATCTGGGAAGTCCAAGGAGATGATGGGATAGGTCTTAATCTGGAAGAAGGATGCCCTATCTTCAAAGACTTAAGGAAACTAGTGAGTTGAATAGAGCTCTTGGTAAACTTGCTGTTGGAGAGGGCTGAAAGTTGAAATTGTTCCTGAGGCTGATTTTGAGCTGGTTGATGCCAACATGAGGGCTTCCCAGGTGCCTCAATGGTAAAGAATCATCTGCAGTGAAGGAGATGTGGGTTCCATCCCTAGGTCAAAAAGATCCCCTGGAGAAGGATATGGCAACCCACTCCAGTATACTTGCCGGGACAATCTCATGGACAGGGTAGCCTGGCAGGCTACAGTCCATGTAGTCTCAAAGAGTCAGACACAAGTTAGCGACTACACACGCACGAGTGCACACAGCTCCAACATGACGATATTCCTTGTTAAACCTGAAGTACTTTTTGAGTGAGAAAGGGTAGTGCTCTACCTATTGTTATATATTTTCTTCCAGTTTTGCTAAGATATAATTGACATACAGCATTTTGGAGAAGGCAATGGCACCCCACTCCAGTACTCTTGCCTGGAAAATCCCACGGATGGAGGAGCCTGGTGGGCTGCAGTCCATGTGGTCGCTAAGAGTCAGACATGACTGAGCGACGTCACTTTCACTTTTCACTTTCATGCATTGGAGAAGGAAACAGCAACCCACTCCAGTGTTCTTGCCTGGAGAATCCCAGGGACGGTGGAGCCTGGTGGGCTGCTGTCTATGGGGTCGCACAGAGTCAGACACAACTGAAGCGAATTAGCAGCAACTGTATAAGTTTAAGATGTACACCATGATGATTTGACTTACACATCATGAAATGATTACTACAATAGGTTTAGTGAACATCCACTGTTTCATATAGATACAACATTATGTTTATCGTGTTGCAGGACACATCCCTATACCTATTGCTATGTAATTTTAATAATACCCTTGAGTTCCCAGTTGAAAACTCAGATTTCACACTGAAGTAGGAGTTAAGGCTATGAGGGAGGGAGGCAGGTAATTGTAGGCTGTAGGAGAAGAGAGCCATGGGGAGAATACTTCCTGAGGTGAATAGGAACCTGGCTGAGGGCAAAAACAGAAGTTTTCAGCTGGAATTTGAGCCTCTAGGTGTATAGTGGCATCAATTTTCTTATCTTTCTTCAGCAGTCACAACAGCTCAGATACAGGAATGGAAAATACAGCTGTTTTCATTCATTTACCAAAAAAACATTTAGTAAGTACCTACTTTATGTCAGGTACTATTCTAGGCTCTGAGGATATAATAATGAACAAAAATAGGATCACTTACAGTATCAATATGTCTGTATATGTCAGCATTTTCCCTTTCACTTGCTAGAAATTATGCAAGAACAATGAGGAGAATGGAAAAATGCCCTCCATACTCCACTTATCTACTAAGATAGATATAATCTCCAGATTCCAAATTGCAACTGCTAAAAGTATTTGAGATAGGGGCTGAATGGAAAGAAGGCATGGAAAATGAAGAAGCATTGAGAGTGTAGAAAGAACACATAGATCTTAGGAAGCTTAAGAAAAATATACTTCCTGAAGTTGACTGGTTCATTCTGAAGTATGAAAGCTAATTTCATGGTTTACAGCAAGAGACCCAAGAACTGGGATGAGTAGAGCAGGGGCAGATACCCATGTAGACTAGGTTTGATTCAGAGAAGCCAACAAAATGGGACCAGACAAAGAACCTCACAGAGGAGCTATATTTGCTGCAAGACGGTGGTCCCTAAACTTTTTAGCACCAGGGACCAGTTTCCTGTAAGACAATTTCCACAGACCAGGGAGGGGGCGGGGAGAGATTGTTTCAGGATGATTCAAGTACATCACATTTGTTGTGTACTTTACTTCTATTATTATTATACTGTGATAGATAATAAAATAATTATACAACTCACCATAATACAGTCTCTGTGGTGCTGGTGGTCAAGAACCTGCCTGCCAATGCAGGAAATGTAAGAGATTTGGATTCCATCTCTGGGTTGGGAAGATCCCCTAGAGGAGGGCATGGCAACCCACTCCAGTATTTATTGTCTGGATAATCCCATGAACAGAGGAGCTTGGCGAGCTATGGCCCATAGCTATGGGGTCACAAAGAATCTGACATGATTTAGTGATGAAACACACACGCATGCGAGGAGCCTAGTGGGATACTGTCCATGGGGTCACAAAGAGTTGGACTTGAGTGAAACAACTTGGTACCATAATGCAGAATCTGTGGGAGCCCTGAGCTTGTTTCCTACAAGACAGTCCCATCTAGGGATGACAGAGAGCAACGGGGAGTGGCTGTAAACACAGATGAAGCTTTGCTCACTTGCCTACTGTTCACCTCTTACTGTATAGCCTAGTTCCTAACAGGTCACAGATCAGTACCAGTCCATGGCCAGGACCTGCTGTAAGATACCCATCTGTTTACCTGCAAGGGATAGAGCTCTGGGAGAGTGAAATGTGGAGGGCTACCGCTGGCCCATTTTCCAACACTGCAATCTCCTGCAAATAACTGAGACTGAATAATCCAAATCATTCAAGGATGCCTAATAAAAAGGAACTGAACCAGTATTGATAAAAGTATACTATCTTTTAAAAAGGTGGAAATGTGCGACAGAGACAAAATGCCATAAATAGTTTTACCACTTAGTAGATGAAAATTTGTGCCCCAAATTCCTCCAATTACTTAAAAAATAATGAGGTAACCAACTCTCTGAATGAAGAAAACAAAACAGAGATGAACAAATTCCAGAAGAGATAGTGATATAACAAGAAAGTGAAACTAGCAGAACTCAGGAGAAGTGATCAGATTATGGATATATTTTTGAAGATGGAACTCATGGGATTCACTGATGGGTTAGATGGGGAATATGAATTGCATGAACCCATTCCAATGACCTCAGAGAGTTTCTGGCAATGGGTTCATATGGTAGTATGTTTCTATATTTGCAGGAAACAAATATATATTAGGAGAGCTTAACCTATTAGTTAACATTGGTTAAAGACTGCTATGATCATTAACTTTATGGGCCAACTTGGCTAATGTGGCCAGCTGTTTGTTCAAACACCAATCTAGAAGTTGCTGTGAAGATATTTTTAGATGTGATTAACATTGAAATAAGTAGACTTAGTTTCAAACAGATTACCCTTCATAATATTGGTAATTCTTATCAATCAGTTGAAGGCCTTAAGAGCAAAGACTGAGGTTTCACAGAGTAAAAGCAGTTCTGTCTGAAGATTTCAAAATTGATAACTTCTAAGTATCTATCTTTCTCTCTGTGTCTCCTTCCCTCCCTCTCCTCCCTCTCTTATATTTTGCTTTTCTGGAGAGCCCAAACTAGTATAACTGCTGGCTTGATTACACTCTCATTTCCCTCCCTTATACTTTCTCTCATGTTTGAGATCCAGCAAAGGGAAGTTCAGTGGCAGATATACTTAGTTTGTGTTCAGTGACATATTTATGTGGTTTGCAGTCAGTCCTGTGTACAGATAAATCACTGCTAAACCATTGTGGTAAAGGAATGGCTTCTAGAAATACCTCCACTATTCATTCTGCTGAGGTATCCAGCATGGTAATACAAAGGGGCAAAGCCAGAGGTCTTATCACTGTATGAAAGTGTCTTATGATACTTGGCACTGAAAGTGTGTAAGTACTGAAGTAAGGTTTGCATATATGGATTCACAAGCTAATCTGAGGAAATTTTTTCAGTCCCCTGATGTACAAAATAGTAAGCAGGGCATTCAGTTCTCACTAATGCCTGAGAACAGAGGAAGTTTTGTTCTGTTAAAAATGTACTCAGTAATACAGTATATACAAGTATGCACACTACTTTTATTTATTCTGTGATGGGATTTGCATAAAATCCAATTATCAGAATTCTTATGTGTATAGCACACAAACCTGAATCAGTTCTACAAGCATCAGTTCTGCTTCAAGTGTGTGAAGTTGTGTGCTTTAGCATTCCAACTATCAATCAAAATGATACATATTGATCAACCAATGTAGTGGAAAGAGTAAATTATCTGGAAAGAGTAAATTATCTTCCTATTGTCTAGATAGGAAATGTTATTACAAAACCACTGTCATATGAAGAAACCAACAAAAATATGAAGCCAAGAGTATAGGGAAAAAATATTATAGACGTGTCAGATGGTTAATTCATAAAAATAATATACTGTATTGTTTTTTCTTTTCTACTGTTACATATATTGTATTTGTCAGCTTGTAAAACTTAGTAGTTCTGATTTCTCATTCTAAATAAGTATATTAATATCTGCTGGTACATTTATAATCTAAAAAATTCTTTATCATAAAGAGAGCCTTTCTCTTTCTGACTTACTTCACTCTGTATAATAGGTTCTCAGTTCACCCACCTCATTAGGACTGACTCAAATGAGCTCCCTTTTATAGCTGAGTAACGTTCCAGGAAAGTTATGACCAACCTAGACAGCACATTGAAAAGCAGAGACATTATTTTGCCAACAAAGGTCCAACTAGTCAAGGCTATGGTTTTTCCAGTAGTCATGTATGAATGTGAGAGTTGGACTGTGAAGAAAGCTGAGTGCCAAAGAATTGATTCTTCTGAACTGTGGTGTTGGAGAAGACTCTTGAGAGTCCCTTGGACTGCAAGGAGATCCAACCAGTCCATTCTAAAGGAGATCAGCCCTGGGTGTTCTTTGTTATTTTTTTAATTTTTGTTTTTACTTTATTTTACTTTACAATACTGTATTGGTTTTGCCCTACATTGACATAAATCAGCCACGGGTGTACATGAGTTCCCAATCCTGAATCCCCCTCCCACCTCCCACCCCATATCATCTCTCTGGATCATCCCCATGCACCAGCCCCAAGCATCCTGTATCCTATATTGAACATAGACTGGCGATTTGTTTCTTACCTGATAGTATACATGTTTCAATGCCATTCTCCCAAATCTTCCCACCCTCTCCCTCTCCCACAGAGTCTAAAAGTCCATTCTATACATCTGTGTCTCTTTTGCTATCTCACATACAGGGTTATCATTACCATCTTTCTAAATTCCATATATATGTGTTAGTATACTGTATTGGTGTTTTTCTTTCTGGCTTACTTCTCTCTGTATAATAGGCTCCAGTTTCATCCATGTCATTAGAACTGATTCCAATGTATTCTTTTTAATGACTGAGTAATACTCCATTGTGTATATGTACCACAGCTTTCTTATCCATTCGTCTGCTGATGGACATTTAGGTTGCTTCCATGTCCTGGCTATTATAAACAGTGTTGCGATGAACATTGAGGTACACGTGTCTCTTTCATTTCTGGTTTCCTCAGTGTGTATGCCCAGCAGTGGGATTGCTGGGTCATAAGGCACTTCTATTTGCAATTTTTCAAGGAATCGCCATACTGTTCTCCATAGTGGCTGTACTAGTTTGCATTCCCACCAACAGTGTAAGATGGTTTGCTAAAGCTGAAACTCTAGTACTTTGGCCACCTCATGCAAAGAGATGACTCATTGGAAAAGACTCTGATGCTGGGAGGGATTGGGGGCAGGAGAAGAAGGGGATGACAGAGGATGAGATGGCTGGATGGCATCACCGACTCAATGAACATAAGTTTGAGTGAACTCCAGGAGGTGGTGATGGACAGGGAGACCAGGTGTGCTGCGATTCATGGGGTCGCAGAGAGTCGGACACGACTGAGTGACTGAACTGAAATGAACTGAATGTTCCATTGTGCATATGTAGCACAACTTCCTTATCCATTTATCTGCCAATGAAGAATAGCATTGAAACATATATATTGCCATATATAAAATAGATAGCTAGTGCGAGTTTGGTGTATGATGCAGGCGTGCACCCAAAGCCGGTGCTCTGTGACAACCTGCAGGGATAGGGTGGGGACAGAGGTGGGAGGGGGTTCAGGATCGAGGGGACACATGTATGCCTATGGCCAGTTCATATTGATGTATGGCAAAAACCATCACAGTATTGTAATTGTTCACCAGTTTAAAAAAAAAAAAAAAAAAACATAAAGAGGGCCTTCCAAATTGTCTTAAGTTTCAAAATGCACATGATATGGATTTGCCTCTGGGTGTGAAAGAAAAGAGTCCTAAAAGATACATTCTTTTTTAAAATTTAAACTTATTTTTATATATTATTTATTTATTTATTGACTGTGCTGCCCATGGACTTTCTCTAGTTGTGGTGTGGGGGTTCTTATTGCAAAGGCTTCTCTTAGCGCAGAGCACAGGCTCTAGAGTGCACAGGGCTCAGTGTTTGTGACACACAGGCAGAGTTTCTGTGCAGCATGTGGAATCTTCCCTGACCAGGGCTTAAACCCATGTTTCCTGCATTGGCAGGCAGACTGTCGGCCACTGGACCACCAGGGAAGTTCTAAAAGATACATTACTTTTTGTTTTTTTGGATCTTTTAGCTTTGGTTGTTGGGAAGAATACATATGTTACATATTTGTCACACAACTAGTTTTTAACACCAAGCCCTGGTGGCTCAGTGGTAAAGAACCTGCCTCCCAGGTGTAAGAAACCGCCGCGGGAAGAAAAAGCCGCCTCTAGGGACCGTTGATGAAAGCCTTTATTGGGCGGTCGCTCTCGGGCAGAACTCCCGGGGGCAAGCGGGGAAGGGAAGAGAGTCTGCAAGGTATGAGGGGGTGAGGAAGGGGTTTTTATAGCCAGGGCTGGCATTCAAACCAGGTTTTTCCATATAAGGTAAAAAGCGTGGGCTGCAGCAGTGATTGGTGTTCAGGGGCTCCTGAGCACCTGATTGGGCCAGACTACAGGGGGTTGGTCCCTGGAAGTTTGGTCTGCCCCTGGTTCCTGTTTGGGCGTCGGCCAACTGTCAAGACTTGTCTGGGCTTGTCCGGGGGCATGTCTTGACATGTCCGACCTTTCATCCCAGCCTTTTGATATAGGATAAGGGGCATCGATTCTCTCTGGCTACTTCCTGCTGAACAGGGGTGATGAGGGGGTAGGGTGCAGCCGGGATGACAGGAGGTGGACGTCTGTTAGGTTGGTCACAAGTCGTTTGTCGGAAGCCCTTGTTACTGCTGTCACAGCACCATCAGTTGGACCGTGTTGAGCCGTTGTTTGATGAAGGCCAGGAGCCGTGGTCCAGTTAAGCTCTTCATAGGTCTCTCCATTTTTTTAAGATCCAGGTAACCTGAAAAGGCTGGTGGGGGTTTTGGTTGGTGTGTCCCCCCTTTTCCAGGACTCCCAGTACTCCCAGAGTAACCCAGAGTAGAGAGCCCCGCATTTTTCCAAGTTTGGGGTGAAAGGGGTGTGGCGAGCAACCAGCCTCAGGGGTCCCATAAGGGTGGAGCTGGTAACCAAGTCAGGGTGTCCCAAGGGAATAGCACCACAGAAGTAAGAAGCAGATGGCTAGGTATGTGAGGGCCAGTGACAGCCGAAATGCAAATGACCAGCCTTGGGGAGCTGTGGCCGCCAGTCCAATAGCAAAGAGTATGGTCAGAACTGTGGTTGCCAGCAGCCACAGCAGATGGTACCAGGCAAACATTGGATTGAGGCGTGTTCGTTCCTGGTGGGAGGTGGTGTCTCAATTACTCCGAGATCAGCGAAAGAGGGGTTCGGGTAATAGTTAATTTGGTTGGCCCAGTAAGGATGGAGCGGTAAGACCCTCCCTTCTCAGGGAGACCCGGGGGTGCGGGTTTAAGTCGGGTCAGGTGGTACCAGGGCTCGTGTCCCAGGAGTTTGGCTGCCGTAGGTGTGGTTAGGATCACCGTATGGGGTCCCGTCCAGCGAGGCTGTAGTGGGCGGGGACTGAGGGCTTTAGCAGTACCTGATCTCCTGGGGCCAAAGGCCGAGTTGGCCCCTCGCTGTCTGTTGGTTGTGGCAGGACCTGATCAGCGTGTTCTCTCAGCAGGGATCATAGGAGGGAGAAGAGGGGGAGGTACCCGGCGAGTGGGGAGCCTCTCCCTCCGGGAGGTGGGTCAGGAGGAAGGGCCTGCCGTAGAGCAGTTCAAAGGGGGGTCAAACCTGTTTTCGAGTGTGGGGTGGTGTGAATACAAGTGAGCGCCAGAGGAAGGAGGTCGACCCAAGACAGTCGCAGTTCCAAGGCAAGCTTGGTCAGGTGCGTCTTGAAGATACCGTTCACCCGCTCTACCTTGCCTGAAGATTGGGGCCGATAGGGGATGTGGAGATGCCAGGCGATGCCCAGGGGCTGCGGCCACCTGCTGGGAGATCTGTGAGATGAATGCAGGCCCATTGTCAGACTGGAGAGAGTTTGGCAACCCAAATCTAGGAATGAGATGGGTCGTCAAGACCTCCGCCACTGCCACTGCCATCTCTCGGGCGGTGGGGAAGGCCTCGACCCATCCTGAGAAAGTGTACACCAAGACCAGCAGATAGCGGTGACTCTGGTGTCTGGGCATGTGGGTGAAGTCTATCTGCCAATCTTGCCCAGGCAAGTGTCCCCTAAGTTGATGAGTTGTTTGTGAAGGTCTAAGTCCTCCCTGGGGAGAGGTGGAAGCACAAGTCAAACAGGAGCGATGAACATCATATATGGCCTGTCTGAGGTGCCAAGGGGCAAAGATAGGGCTGAGAAAGGAGAATAGAGCCCTCGGTCCAATGTGTAAGGTGTTGTGGATTTGGGATATGATGTCCCTAGCCTGGCGTTCAGGGAGCACCGGTTTGCCATGAAACAGTATCCATCCCGACGGGTGTCTCTGAGCTCCCTCCTGTGCCAGCAGGGCTTTGGCTTCTTTGTCAGAATATTCAGGATTGAAGGTGGATCTTAAAGCCAGTAAGGACTCGGGGGCCTGTTGTAAGGCAACCTGCCATGCCACTTGGTCAGCCATGTTATTACCCAAAGCGACAGAGTCATGAGCATTTTGGTGTCCTTTGCAATGTATGATAGCGACCTCTTTGGGCATGGATAAGGCATCTAACAGACAGGTAATGTGGGGGCATTACAGATGGGGGATCCTTTAGTGGTCAGGAAGCCCCATTCTTTCCAGATCGCCACATGGGAATGGGCAATTAGGAAGGCGTATTTGGAGTCTGTGTAGATATTGGCCCTTTTTCCTTTTGCCAGGTGTAAGGCTCTAGTTAAGGCTGTCAGTTCAGCCTTCTGAGAGGTCGTCCCTGGTGCCAGAGGCTGAGCCTCCAGGACTTCCGGGTGGTTACCACAGCATAAGCCACCCTTCGATTTCCATCGGGGTCTCGCTTTGAGCTCCCATCAACAAACAAGGTTAGCTCTGGATTTTACAGAGGTTTGGAGAACAGGTTGAGGGGTGGTTGTGTAAGAGACTCAAGGACCTCTAAACACGAGTGGGCTGGGGGTTCTGAGGAAAGAGGGAGTGAGGGTAGCGAGGAAAGCGGGTTTAATTGTGGGGAGCAGCCCACGGAAACCTGAGGATTGTCCAGAAACACCAGGTGAAATTGCTGGAGCCTAGACTCACTGAGGTCAGAGAGGAATCTAGAGGCTAAGAGGTCGCCAAGGAGATGAGGTGAAAAGATGGTCAGGAGTTGACCGTGAACTAGTTTCCTGGCGTCCGCGTACAGCGTGGCCACTGCAGCTAGAGCCTGCAGGCAGGGGAACCATCCCCTGGCTGTGGGGTCGAGTTGTTTGGATATGTAAGCGACGGGTAACAGTTCGGGGCTGATCGGTTGTACCAGGGCCCCAAAGGCTATTCCTCCCCTTTCATCAGTATATAGATGGTGTGGATAATTGGGGTTTGGAAGAAAGAGAGGAGGTGAAGCTAGTAGGGTGGAGCGCAAAGCGTGGAAGGCCTGAGTCACTTCGGTGGGGGACGACAGCAGCCCTGTCGGAGTCTCTTTAGCTGCAGCATACAGAGGTCTGGCCCAGGAGGCGTAATTTGGGACCCAGTGCCGGAAGAATCCCGTCAGTCCTAAGAAAGACAGTATCTGGTCTCCATTGGCCAGAGGGTTAATGGACCGGAGGAGGCTACACCAGTCTGTTGTCAGGGCCTTGGTGGTGGGAGTGATTTGGAGGCCTAGATAGACAACAGAGGTCTGAGTTAGTTGAGCCTTAGATTGCAAGGCTCTGTAGCCCTGGGAACCGAGGAAATTAAGGAGAGTTGCAGTGTGTTGTCGGGAGGTCTCTTCCGAGGGGCTGCAAAGGAGCAAGTCGTCTACGTATTGGAGGAGTGCTAGAGTGAAGTGAGCATCTGGCCAGGTCTTGAGACAGGGCTTGTCCAAAGTAGTGGGGACTGTCCCTGAACCCTTGGGGGAGTACGGTCCATGTGAGTTGGGTGGTCAGCTGGGTGTTGGGATCAGTCCAGGTGAAAGCAAAAAGGAATTGGCAGTCAGAGTGGAGTGGGATGGTAAAAAGGCATCTTTGAGGTCAATAACGGTGAAATGAGAGGTTTGAGGAGGTATGGAGGAAAGGAGGGTGTAGGGGTTAGGGACAAGTGGATGGGCAGGGACCACTGCCATGTTAATCAGGCGGAGATCCTGCACCAGTCAGTAGTCTCCTGAAGCCTTCCGGACAGGAAGGATGGGCGTGTTACTGGGGGAAGTCGTGGGGATTAGGAGACCCTGTCCCATGAGATGGTCAATGATAGGCTTTAGCCCCTGAGGTTATGAACAGACAAAGGAAACTGGGGCCGAGCCGGGAAATAGGTGGGGTCCCTTAGCCGGATGAGGACTGGAGGGTGGTGCTGAGCCACCACCGGGACTCGGGTGTCCCACACCTCAGGACTAACGGAAGAGGCTGAAGGGTCAGCAAGCAGCATAAGGAAAGCCCCTGACATGGGAGCCGATCCTGGAGTTAGGTGAAGAGTGGCCTTCAGCTTAGCTAATACATCTCTTCCCAAGAGAGGGGTAGGACAGGAGGGGATGACTAAAAGGAATGGCTAAAGAGGCAGGAATCTAATTGGCAGGATAGTGGTTGGGTTTGGAGCGGACACGAGGGTTGGCCATCAGTGCCCATAACCGAAACCTGAGAAGGATGTAGAGTGCCCCTAAAAGAGGGAAGGACCGAATAGGTAGCCCCCATATCAACCAGGAAGTTGATAGACTTACCCGCTACCTGGAGCATTACCCTGGGCTCGGCTTGGGTTATCGGGGTCCCTGAGTCTGGGCGGCATCAGTCCTCATTGAAGCTCAGCAGCTCCAAAGCCAGAGTAGGGCAGGAGGCCTCCCTGGGGTGCTCTGGTCCCCGGCCCCTAGAGGTCGGGGCCCGAGAGGCCTGGGGACAGTCACTAGCCCAGTGTCCTCATTGCTTACATATCGGGCACGGCTTGGAGGAGGCCGCGGATTGGGGCACATTCTGGCCCAGTGTCCTTCTTGGCTGCACTTGAAGCAGGCCCCCGGAGGGGGTTTCTGGGGCCCTGAGCCCATCGCCGGCCGCAGGGCTGCTACCAAGGCCTGGGTTTGCTGGTTTAGGAGGCTTGCCTGAAATTCGGCCTTCTGCTTGAGCCTTGCCTTCTGGCTGGCCTCAGCAGTCTCCTCACGGGCATTGTAAACCTTAAAGGCCATTTTTACCAGGTCTCGGATAGGGGTCTGAGGGCCTTCCTCGGCCTTGGCAAGCTTTCTCTGGATGTCAGGGGCAGACTGGGAGATAAAATGACTGGCCAAGGTGGCTGCCCTGACGGGGGACTCAGGGGACAGGCTGGTGTATTGGACAAGGGCCTCGGTCAGCCGATTAAGGAACATGGCTGGGTTCTCATCGGGCCCCTGAGTCACCTCATCTAATTTGAGGAAGTTTACAACTTTATGAGAGGACACCTCCATCCCATCGAGGATACACTCTATCATATAGCGGACCCGCAGCTGGCCGCCACCCCTTTCCTGGTAATTCCAATCAGAGTCAGTGTCAGGAACTGCCTGAGTCCCCGGGGGCGCTTGGGAGAGGGGTTGGCAAAGTGTCGTTGATCGGCCTGGGCTTTGGCTGCTGTCCAAATGGCCAGTCTCTCTTCAGGGGTGGTGGTGGACCCCAGAATGACATATATATCCTGCCATGTTAAGGCATAGGCGCGAGTTAGACCAGTGAACTGCTTAATGTACTGAGTGGGATTAGAGGAGAAGGAACCCAGCTTGGCCTCGATCTGTGCTAAGTCTTGAAGGGAAAAGGGGACATGGACTTGGGCTAGGCCCTCAGCACCGGCTACCTGCCATAAGGGAAATAACGAAGCTGGGGCCAAGGGAGGAGGGGTAGAAGGAGGGGGCCTCCGGTGGGTTGCTGTGAGAGCGAGTGTGAGAGCTGACCGGAGAGGGGGAGGGTGTGACAGGGGGAAGAGGAGGATATAAGATAGGGTTTAGGGCCGGAGGATCCAAGGCCGGCAGCGGAGTCTTGGGGGCGGGAACGGAAGTAGGAGGGGCTGGAGAGGAGGGGGGGGGGCAGGGGCCAGAGCGGAAGGAGTGGGAGCCATGAAGGTGGTGTAGGGAGGAGGGGCCGCCAGATCTTCTGGGGGAACAGAGAAAGCAGACGACTCAGAGACGGGAGGGAGTTGGCTTGGCTGGGGAGGGTGGAGTCGGGGGAGCCATGGTGAGCAGAATCTGGCTGGGAGCACACGTGGTGCATAGGGTGGGGCGAGAGCGCAACGCCCAGAAGGCCTGAACATAGGGGACCTCAGACCATTTTCCCGTTTTCCGGCAGTAATTATCTAAATCACAGAGGACGTCAAAGTCTAGTGTCCCTGTGGCTGGCCATTGTGAGCCATTATCTAGGGGAATACTGAGGCCAGGCCTGTGAATGCAGAAAAGTGAGCTGTTTGGGGCGGATGTATCCCTTTAGTCTTAGGGTCTGCAGGTTAGCTAACAGGCACTCCAGGGGAGTGGAATATTGGGGGTCGGGTTTGGAAACCGCCGATCCTATAGCGACCACGTGGGGCGACCCCTGCCGTGTCCGAACGTCTTCGGGCGTGTCAGGGGAGCCGGCGTGGGACCTCAGAGGAGGCCAGGGATCCCCACAGCCGTTTGGGACGTCTCCCTCCCGAGCTGGGGACCGAGAAAGGCTTAAGCCGGAGGTTTACTCGGCTGCTCGAGACGTCTCCCTCACGAGCCGAGAACTGGGAGCAGGTTCTGAACCTGCCGTGGAAGGGCCCAGTAAGTGCGCACCCGTTACAGGGCCCTAGGAGGTGGTCGCCAGGGAAGACGGGTCCCAAAGCCGAAGGGACTTACCCCGTATCCTGCCGTGCGGGAGGTTGGTCGGCCGCCTGGGTCTGGGGCTACTCGAGTCCCTGTTTGGGCGCCAGATGTAAGAAACTGCCGCGGGAAGAAAAAGCCGCCTCTAGGGACTGTTGATGAAAGCCTTTATTGGGCGGTCGCTCTCAGGCAGAACTCCCTGGGGCAAGCGGGGAAGGGAAGGGAGTCTGCAAGGTATGAGGGGTGAGAAAGGGGTTTTATAGCCAGTGCTGGCATTCAAACCAGGTTTTTCCATATAAGGTAAAAAGCGTGGGCTGCAGCAGTGATTGGTGTTCAGGGGCTCCGTGCCAGCACCTGATTGGGCCAGGCTACAGGGGGTTGATCCCTGGAAGTTTGGTCCGCCCCCGGTTCCTGTTTGGGTGTCGGCCAACTGTTGGGATTTGTCTGGGCTTGTCCGGGGCATGTCTTGACATGCCCGACCTTTCACCAGGCAGGAGACACAGGTTTTATCCCTGGGTCAGGAAGATCCCCTGGAGAAGGAAATGGCAACACACTCCAATATTCTTGTCTGGAGAATCCCATAGGCAGAGGAGCCTAGAGGTCTACAGTCCATGTGGTCACAAAGAGTCAAATACAACTTGGCAACTAAACAACAACAAGTTACAAGAAATTTATTTCTCTTTCCTCTTTCCTAGCTTTAGTTTGTCCCATGGGTGTGTCATGGTGGCCTAGCTAATACCATCCTTCTTTTGGCCGTCTTCTGCAACATGACATGTGCCTTGATTACTTCCTCTTTTACTCTCCCTTGTTTGTGCAACTTAGCCCCACAACTGGATAAATGCAAATTACCTAGACACATAGCTTGAAAGTAATGTAAACAATCCTACCTTCCCTCTGTTTTGATCTCAGGTTTTTCTAGGAAATTTATTTTTGTGGATATGTCTTCTTTGGAAAATACTATGTTTAGTAAGAGAATGAAGTAGGTATAGGCAAAATGAGAGAATAAAATATCAAGTGTCGGCAGAACGAGGGGGGATTATTGAAGTCTGATGAATAGATTCTTAGTCCTGTAGTATATTTTCAATATATTTGGAATTTAAAATCTTTTATCTATACCACATAGCCAATTTTGGATCCATGTGAAAGAATTTATTACCTGGAAGGTAGTATTTAGTCTCATGGAATCAAGGGATAGAAGAATTAAAAGGGACATCAGAAATCAAAATCCAGTGATTTCACAGTATAGAAGTCATTGAGACTAAAAGAGTTGACCAAGATCATAAACATGGTGGTGGTGGCCTCAAGGACCATAAACCATGTAAACCAATAACAAAAGCAACCACTGTGTCTCATTTGATCAGAGCAATGATTCCAACCGCGTTAAGAGTTTTATCTGGGGAGAATGGGCAGCTATTTCACCATAGATGCTAAACGTGAATGAAGAAAGTAAAATGCCTTTAAAAAGAACAAAATAATGCTATTATCAGCAACATGGATGGACCTAGAGATTGCCATGCTGAATAAAATAAGTCAGAGAAGGAGAAAAATCATATGACATCCCTTACATGCAGAAAATAAGAAATGATACAAATGAACTTATAAAACAGAAACAGACTCACAGACTTAGAGAAGGAACTTATGGTTGTCAGGGTGAAGGATGAGAGGAAGGGATATTTAGGGAGCTTGGGATGAACGTGTACACTCTATATTTAAAATGGATAATCAACAAGGACCTACTGTATAGCACATGGAACTCTGCTCAATGGTATGTGGCTGCTTGGACAGGAGGGGAGTTTGAAGGAGAATGGATACATGTATATGTATGGCTGAGTCCCTTTGCTGTGCACCTGAAAATATCACAACATTGTGAATTGGCTATACCTCAATACAAAATAAAAGTTTAAGAAAAGAAAATGACCACCTAATGAAGTAGGGGTGTGTGTGATAGCTCATGTTCAAATTGGACTTATTTAACTGTGTGCAGTTGAGAGTCTATTATGTAGCAGAGGAACTGAAGAGAGGAAGGGAAGTAAGATAAATGCCAGGAAATCCTCAGCCAATGTTTCTCAAAGTATGTAGTCTCTGAACAAACTACATCAAAGTCTCCTGGGAAGCTTGTTAAATTGCAAATTCCTGGGTCTTATCCTAAAACTACAAGAGAAGTTCTCTGGGGCAAAGCCAGGGAGAGTGCACTGAATAAACGCCTGCCTGAGCTGATTCTGATACAGATGGTTTGGATAGGACTTCAAGAAGTACTCTTCTAGATTAATAGATTAATATCAAAGTAAATAATTATGTGATAGCAGTACTGTCCTATAAGAAAAAGAAAACACTCAGAATAAGGCATGATAATGATTCTACTGGAATAAATGTCCAAGATATATGAGTTTTAGTTTCACATCCATCAACAATATAATTTGGGGTTAGTTGTTTAATTCTCACCATCTCATTTTATTCACTTTGCAAAGGGAAGTTTTTGAAAGATTTTTAGCATGGGAATGACATGATATGTTATATTTGTTGCTGAATAAATATAAATATTCATGCTAAATAGATATATTAAAGGGGTAAAACAAGAATGAGCATGACAGATCAGTTAACATTATAAAGCAAGTATACTCCAACAGAAATTAATAAAAAACAAAATGAAGTATATACTTTAATGAGATATTTGCACTCTATAAAAATAACAGATTGTATTAAGAAATTTAAATAATTCCCTAAAATAATCATGAAAACTAATCTTTTTAAAAACACACACAAAAATTATGCTATTGAGCCTTTAGACCATGACATTTTTTGTACCTTGTTTTATGTTCTTTGATACATTCCAGTGTCTCCTGGATTATAGTCTATGGAAACTTGAGTAGAATTTGTATCCTGCTGTACCCACTCCAGTATTCTTGTCTGGAGAATACTGTGGACAGAGGAGCCTGGCGGGCTGCTGTCCATGGGGTCACACAGTCGGACATGACTGAAGCGACTTAGCATGCATGCATGTATGTTGTGTTAAAATTGTATAAATCTTAATTATGTTGAATTGATTGACAGTACTTTTTGCGTTTGTATCCTACTTTTCTGTCCATTCATTCTATTAATTTTTGAGAGTTTGATATTGAAACCCTAATTGGAGCCGATTATACAGAGTGAAGTAAGCCAGAAAGGAAAACACCAATATAGTATACTGACACATATATATGGAATTTAGAAGGATAGTAATGAAGACCCTCTATGGGAGACAACAAAAGAGACTCAGAGGTATATAACGGACTTTTGGACTCTGAGGGAGAGGGAGAGGGTGGGATGATTTGGGAGAACGGCAATGAAACATGTATACTATCTTGTAAGAATGAAGCGCCAGTCTATGTTCAATACAGGATGCAGGACGCATGGGGCTGGTGCACAGGATGATTCAGGGAGAGGATGTGGGGTGGGAGGTGGGAGGGGGCTTTGGCATTGGGAGATTGTGTACACCTGTGGCTGATTGATTCATGTCAATGTATGGCAAAACAAATACAGTATTGTAATGTAGAATAAAGTATTAAAAAATAAATAAATAAATAAAAAAAAAAAAAATAAAAATCTTACTTTACTTTAAAAAATAATCGTAATATATAGAGGAACTATATGTAACTTTGTTCTGTATTTTCCAAGTCTCCTGTAAATGTGTTATCATACTTTCATAATTTAAAAAATAAATATATAAATTATGCTATTGAAATAGCATGGTAATGAAGGATTATGATAGCTTGAAATAGGTTGCTGACAATAGAGTTGGAGCATAGTGAATGAGTTTTGTTATTTGTGAGGATCAGTGATGAACTGGCTATCAGCTCAGAGGGAGAGGGGTTTCTCACGCGGCACTAGTGGTAAAGAACCCACCGCCAATGTAGGATACTTAAAAGAAGTGGGTTCAATCCCTGGGTTGAGAAGATCCTCTGGAGGAGAGCATGGCAACCCACTCCAATATTCTTGCCTGGAGAATCCCATGTACAGAGGAGCCTGGAGGGCTATGGTCCGTGGGGTCACAGAGTCTGACACAACTGAAGTGACTTACACTATGAAGGAGAGATAAGCTCATGGATGACTCGTGAGTTCCAGGCTTGTGATGAATGATCGATATTTTAAGGGGATATGAATGATTTGAGGGTTCAGGTGATTGAGCATGAGGTTCAGATAGGTCAAAGTAGGTCAAGGCTAAAAGCCTAGGAGGAAATAGGGACATCAAAAGACTTTATGGTCTCTTGGAAGTCAAAGGGCAGATAGAGTGGGAGTAGGGGAACTGGGAGGATGGGAGACTGTGGCCAGAGAGCAGGATCCTGGTGTATGTGATTTCCACAGTGGAGGAGTTCTGCGGGATGCCAAGGTCTGGGTTAGCGCCAGGCAGTGGACACAAGTGGAATGGATGTGGGGATCTGTGGAGCCAGAAAGGACAACTGTGATCCAGGGCCCAAAGTCATCATCGCACTTAGGATAGTGACCAAATTGGTAGATGAGAGCGAACAAGGAATAGCTGGATGACAAGGACTTTAAAGGAACTGGAGATTTTTATATGAGTGAAGGAGGAATAATAGCTTAGAACCTGCACTCGGGAGACTTTAAAGAAAATATCTTCCATGTGCACTTGAAACTATCACAACATTGTTAATCAGCTATACCCCAATACAAAATAAAAAGTTTAAAAAGTACAAAAAAATCCCTCCCCCTTTCGATATGTGAATTGTGGGAGAACGAACCCCTCTACTTTTGAGACTTTTAAGTGTCAGTTTGAAGCAGGAGTTATGGGATCAAACAGACAAGGTTTGTAAAGCAAAGAAGCACAAATGTGGTATCATTCTGTTTATTTGGTGGGTTATACACTTTGGTTCCAGGCGTAGCACTTTAAATTTTTCATTATTAAAAATTTCATCTTATGCATATGAAAATATTTTGGGATGAAATGCTATGATGTCTGAGATGTGCTTCAAAATAATATAGGGTGGATGGGTGGGAGTTAAAAATAAAAAAGGTTTGCCACATGTTGATAATTGCTGAAACCCAGTAATGGTCATGTGGAAATGCCTTCCACTATTCTGTTTTTGTGTGAGTTTGAATTTGTCTTTGATAAAAGTTAACTAAGCTGCTTCATCTTTATAGATTCAGCCTATCCTTTTCCTTACCTTTTCTCTATAGTCTCACTGTGTGAAGCTTTTATCCCCTCTCGAAGAGACCCACAGGGACAAGTATTCATCTGTATTTTACTGATAAATGATTGCATTTAACTTCTCTGATCCTGTTAAGGGATTTATCCAAAGGTAAACATCTGTTTAGCAGCAGATTTAGGACTAGAACTCCATGTTCTTTTGACTTCTGAACTAGTATGTTCTACCACCTAATTAAGTGAGTTTAAAAATTTCCATTAAGAGACTGTTAAAATTCAGAGGAGTTCTCTAGGGACTTGGATCTTGGAAATATAGTCTTCACTTGGTTGCAAGTCTGACAAAGTGAGATTACCTTTGTACATGCTATTTCTTTTGCACTTAATGTTTGTTCCCACCCTCTAGCTCACCAGGTTAACAGCTGCACATCCTTCAAAGCTCAACTTACTTCTTCCCCCACACATATACTTTGTTCCATTCCAACAGTCATTCTCTCCTTTGCACCAATTTTGCATCTTGTTCACTTTTTGTATTTCATATATCCCAATGAATTGTAAATGTATGTGTGTGGTTTTCTCTAATACACTAGAATCATGCACTGTGTTTTATGAAACTTTTGGGCCTTGTACATAATGGCAACATCTAACTCATCTCACACACTAGTAAATTAATGCTCAAAATTCTTCAAGCCAGGCTTCAGGAATACGTGAACCATGAAATTCCAGATCTTCAAGCTGGTTTTAGGAAGGGTAGAGGAACCAGAGATCAAATTGCCAACATCCGTTGGATCATCAAAAAAGCAAGAGTTCCAGAAAAACATCTTCTTTTGCTTTATTGACTATGCCAAACCCTTTGACTGTGTGGATCACAATAAATTGGAAAATTCTGAAAGAGATAGGAATACCAGGCCACCTTACCTGCCTCTTGAGAAATCTGTATGCAGGTCAGGAAGCAACAGTTAGAATGGGACATGGAACAACAGACTGGTTCCAAATAGGAAAAGGAGTACGTCAAGGCTGTATATTGTCACCCTGCTTATTTAACTTATATGCAGTGTACATCATGAGAAACGCTGGGCTGGAAGAAGCATAAGCTGGAATCAAGATTGCTGGGAGAAGTATCAATAACCTCAGATATGAAGATGACACCACCCTTATGGCAGAAAGTGAAGAAGAACTAAAGAGCCTCTTGATGAAAGTGAAAGTGGAGAGTGAAAAAGTTGGCTTAAAGCTCAACATTCAGAAAACGAAGATCATGGCATCCAGTCCCATCACTTCATGGGAAATAGATGGGGAAACAATGGAAACAGTAAAAAACTTTATTTTGGGGGTTCAAAATCATTGCAGATGGAGATTGCAGCCATGAAGTTAAAAGATGCTTACTCCTTGGAAGGAAAGTTATGATCAAGCTAGATAGCATATTAAAAAGTAGAGACATTACTTTGCCAACAAAGGTCCATCTGGTTAAGGCTATGGTTTTTCCAATAGTCATGTACAGATGTGAGAGTTGGACTGTAGAGAAAGCTGAGCACCAAAGAATTGATGCTTTTGAAGTGTGGTGTTGGAGAAGACTCTTGAGAGTCCCTTGGACTGCAAGGAGATCCAACTAGTCCATCCTGAAGGAGTTCAGTCCTGGGTGTTCATTGGAAGGACTGATGCTGAAGCTGAAACTCCAGTACTTTGGCCACCTGATGCGAACAGCTGACTCATTTGAAAAGACGCTGATGCTGGGAAAGACTGAAGGCAGGAGGAGAAGGGGACGACAGAGGATGAGATGGTTGGATGGCATCACCAACTCAGTGGACATGGGTTTGGGTGGACTCCAGGAGTTGGTGATGGACAGGGAGGCCTGGCATGCTGCAGTCCATGGGGTCAAAGTGTCAGACACAACTGAGTGACTGAACTGAATATGTAGTTATTCAGCAACTTACACATGCCTAAAACCAATGGTAGAGGCAACAGGCAAATGAACAATACATGGGAGCCAAAATAAATACCCTGGGCTTTGCCAGTTTGTGCATCTGAGGGGTGAGTACATGGATGTGGTATGAAATGGTGGTGCTGTGGGGAGCATTTTCTCTCTTTAGAAACCAAGTCCTGTTATTCAGGGATCTTCGTTTAAATACCAGAGTGATTGCCAATCCATGCAGAAACTGTCTCAAGATCCAGTCACTTACAGTTTTTTTTCCTCCAATAAAAGCCAACCTGTGGGATCAGATGGAGGTGGTGAAGGAGAGAAGTGGGAGGCGTTTTCTTCCTGCAGTGTGTAACTCATACAGATAGAGCAGACTGCTTATCATGGTGGAGGAGGCCCACAGGATGGAAGGTGCTGTACGACACAGATAAGAGGACTTTATAATACTGGGTAATAAAGCTGCTGTATAGCACAGGGAACTCCGCTTGGTGCTCTGTGATGACCTAGATGGGTGGGATGTGAGGGTTAGGAGGGAGGCTCAAGAGGGAGGGGATATATGTATACTTACAGCTGCTTCACATTTTTGTATAGCAGAAACTAACACAGCATTGTAAAGCAATTATTCTCCAATTTAAAAAATACTGACATGTATACATACTCCTACAATGTGATCTTAGTCACACTTGGAAGGAACACCTGCTTTTTCTGCCCACAAATGACTGCTCATTAAGAACTAGATGTAATATATTTCTGAAAGGAATGCTTCACAAAGCTTTGTAAGAAGGTGTGGTTAACTTTAATACTATCTTTGTCCTGAAAAAAGAGGAGTGGGTTTTCACACATACAGTTTTTAAAGCACTCAGCATAAATATAGAGAGAATTCAGTGCAATTTAATAAAAAAAAAATATAGAATGGAATGAATTCTATACCTTCTCCCTATCCATTCTGCACCACTCAACATGCCCGATGTCACTGTGAAAACTGCCATATCAAAGCCTGTGGGGATCTTATCCTCCCAGATCAGGCTGGGACTCGATGGTAAACAAGAGGCACAGAGAGGGCAGTGTAAAGGCAGCTTTAACATTTTCAGTGAAAAGAGCCAACTGGTTTGTGGGTTTGATTTGCTTTTAATAACAAGCTCCCTCAACCAAAACTGATGAATTGGCATAAGAACAAGGGTACAAAAGGAACATCAAGGGGCCTTCCAAAATGCTAACCCAAGGATGAATTCTCTGCTTTGGGTGGCCATCATTTTATCCCTTGGAACCAGGAGATAAAAAGATGCAAAGCTTTTAATATATGCTGCCTGAATAGATAAAGGAACCAGTTAGCCCATGTGGCCCATGGTGATGCTGTCTTAATACTTTATAAACACATTCTATACTTTAAACAAATGCAAAATCTGCCACGTGCTGCCCTGCAAAGGCAATTTCACTGGACGCTGAACTGAAAGTAATCACTGATACAGCATAAATAAAGCCTCTTCTGGGTAAACACCAAAGCATTTTCCACACAGTATTGCATTTTAAAATAGCTAACTTTATTATCAGTGAAAAGATAGGCACAAAGTGGATTCAAACCTGCTTAACTTTATTGGAACTAGCTCAGTTGATTACAGAACAGGGTCTCCATCATGATGGGGCCACATACATTTTAAATCAAAGGTGATTCCTGTCCAGCCATCTGCCAACCTCAGCTATCCATTCTACAGAGGCATGTCATCAATCACAAGGGAGGCCAGAAGGAGGTCTGATGGTTCCACGTAACCCATCGTTGCTACCAGAGAAAAATAAACAAACTCCCAACACTTGTCTAACTGATGATGGATGGTACTTGGAAGATATATTTCCAAGGATCATGGTGGGCTGAAATTGGTGGCAATTAGCCCATAGCTGTTGCCTTCCTTTGAAAACATGTTCAGCAAGACTGCACACATTTTAAGTAACACATTCCAAATGTGAATGAGCAATTGAGATAATGAGATTGCATGGCTAACAGACAAGAGAATATCATTTATAAAAGTTAGTGCATATGTATACACTTGAAGCTGCCGAATTATGAGTGGTTAGGCTCTTAATAAAAAGTAGTCTGCACAATCAGTTTGTTCGTTTCTCAACTGGTGTCCCCACCCACTCTGTAACAAGAATGCACGAGTGGGCTCTTGGTATGTTTCCCATGGCAGATGACATCAGATATGTTAGGTTCCCACTATCCTGTCGTCCTGAAGCTCAAAAGCAGCATTGAGAAGAAATCCTTCATTAAAACAATAATCAGATACATGGTCTTAAAAGACAGCTCAAGCTAGTTTTATTTAATAAAAAATTGTTAATAGGAATTTTATATCAAGTAATGTTTATTCTAATGAAGTTTTTCTGTACATGGGACATTGGTATACAACTGACTCAGAAGGTCCCCAGAGACCACTAGGCAGTACAAGTTAAGACAACAAGGTCACCCTCCAGTCCTGAGGTGCCAGTAAAATGCATAGATAAATGGGAGTCCAGAAGAATCCCCCAAATGTTATTATTTCTACACAATCATGAAAAGGTGGCTAACTTGAGATTTCTCCCATAAACCTGAATTTTAAAATGACACCTATTCGAAATTTTCTGAAAAGGCTGGATCTATCCTCCCAGTAAACAGAAAACACTGACATGGACTTCTTCCATCTCTTAGATGTTCCATATTACTTTAGCAAATCACCTGGGATTAAAAAATGAGCCAAAAGGAACTCCCTCTGGTGTGAGGGGGCAGAGAAGTTGTGAAAAGTTCAAAATAGTAGTTGGCCAAGAACTTCTTCTTTTCCTCAAAATATAGGAGTCTAAAGAGATGGCTGCCACACAATGTGGAATGTATGACATTTGTCACCTTACAAAATGTGATTAAAACGATGGCTCCCAGAGCTAGCAAAAACTTGGCAATGTGTCATAATCATGAAAGGAGTAGATGAAATGTTGGTTTCTTCTTTTTCTTTTCTATTTATCTGAATAGAAAGTAGCAGTCCTGAGGTTTGCTACTTGTTGCTTTTATTATGTGAGGGTTTCCCTCCATGACTAAAGGGTAGTATGAGTGAGTATTAACACAACTGTACTTTTAATTTCTATTTGGGATTCAGTTGATGACTGAGGACTTGTGAGGATGATCATTTCATTTTTTAAGATTTCAGTCAAGACTGGCTGGAAAGTTTCATCACCTTCCCTCCTGTCTCTCCCTCACCACAGACAAAATAATTCCTTTCAGAAACAATACAAAAATATTGTTAAATATGCCATTCCTACATTCGCAAAGGAACCCTGTAAAATGATCTGATACCCAAACCCATAGCAAGAGAAGAAGTGAGGTTGATTTCTTAGGGGATGTTTCACGTGACTCTGTTGAAATAAGTATCAGGAAAGCAAAAACCTTGCAAAAGGCACTGCAGGAGAAGCAAGGAATTCAAAACATTGGACAAATTACTCAAACCAGGGAGACTGTCCAAAACACATGTACCCTGGACTATGTTGGTGTCTTTTCTTAAACGGGAGCATTTTGTATAGAAAAAAATGTTTCCCAAAATAAGCATGGTAACTGGCAGAATGGAAAGCTGTAGTGTGTGGTCTTGAAAAAGTCATTTAACCTCTCCAGGTCTCAGATTCCCCATTACTAAAATGAGGGAGTAGAGCTATAGCTAAAGTTCTTCCAGCCACTATGCCTCACAATGTAATGTATCGGGCCTACTCTTCTATTAATCTGGTTTCTAGCTAACATATCCCCAAACCCCTAGCCCCCCAACCTTATCTAACACCTCCCTTCCTTCCCTCCCCCCTCCCCCACCCGATACCCCTGAAAAATGATCTTAATGACATTGTCTGTGGATCTGTCACCTTAATGAAGGGCAGAGAGGTGACACAGAGCAGAGACCTGTGGTAGCAGACAGCCATTCTGTGTCCCTAGAGGCAGCCCAAAGGCAAAGCTCGGGGCTATGGCCTCATTGGTCCCTGCCCACATGTGTGTTTTCTTGCTGCTCTCCAAAGGTGTTCCCAGATGAAGTCCCTGGCAGTGAGAAGAGGTAGCTGAGAATAATGCTGCAGCACCCTCTCCCCCGACTGCAGCATAGCACTTTGGGCTTCTGATGCTATTCCATCGGAGGTGATGGCCAAATTTGTCTTTTAAGACGTATATGAAGAATTTGGGAAAACAACATGAGTTATTTCAATGCAGTCACCAAAAATTCAAAGCCTTCAACCTTTCAACAAAAATGCTTCCTCATTTTGCCAGTGATTAGCAGTTTGAGACTGGTGACACAGCCAGTGAATTTTGCTGGAGAAGAAATAAACACTAAGTAGCTTGGTCTCAGGAAAGGCAAGCAAGCTGTGTTCCTGGCTCCACACAGACTACACAAGTCTGCATACAGCACCTCATGCAACTGAACGTCAAGGCCTCAGGTGGTCTAACTCCCTAAGAGAGAAGTTGTGCATCACTCAGCTAATTTACTTTCCTAGCATCCGAAAGCAATATATTAATTATCCAAATGCATAAATTACTCCAGAGTATATATATGAATGTATGAACCTCCACGAGGGGAACTGAAAGAACCCACTTCCAAAGCACCACTGAAATAAAGATAAACACAATCTCCTGGCCCAGGGTAGCTGGGAAATTGGGAGGGGGAAATCAACTCCAGCACCCTTCCACACCCTAATACTCCCTACCTTTTCTCCAGTTTACACAGCTTCTAAAACTATTCCCTTTCATGAGCCCAAAGCAAGAGGTCTCTCTGGATGCTGCTTAGGTGGTAATCATACAAAACAGCACACACCTCAATCCTCTCTGGCTTCCTACTTCTGAACTACATGTTACACACAGTCTTCCAAACATACTGTGCTCTTCTATAAAAGAATGATCTGGAATATGGAAATGCGAAACAAATTTCAGCACGTTGAGAACACTGATGTATATCCAGCTATTAACAGTCCTAGTAGTTGTATAAGTCCAAACAATAAACTTTAGAGCACATTTGAATGGATCTGGCTTTAGAGGTACTCCCTAAGGGTACCAGAACAGACGGGAGTTGGTACGGTATTACCTAAGTACTATGTTGATTCAATAAAAGTTCCTTTAAAAATCCCCTCCCCCAACCCTTGTCCTCACCCTCAAAATAAGAACAAACAAAAGGGAAGAATGATAAAAAGCATTCTTGCTGATACGCTGCAGCTCTTGATTTGACCATTTAGATGAGATATTCCACCATCTCTGTATCAGGCTCTTGTCCCAGGATCTGAATGGGAGTTTTTCTTTCCAGAGTGTTGGAGTGGAAAACAGAGCCATCTAAATGGAAATAAAGGTTTAGAAAACACTTAGGGACAAGGTGAAAACTCACATTTTATCCTCATTTAAAAAATTATTTTATTGATTTTTAATTGAAGGGTAATTGCTTCAAAATATTGTGTTGGTTTTGGCCATCCATCAACATGCATCAGCCATAGGTATACATCCTCATTTCTTTAAAAAAAAAAAGGTTTTGGCCACACTGTGTAGCATGTGGGATCTTAGTTCCTCTACCAGATATTGCACTCACACCCCCTGTATTGGCAGCTCAGAAACACTCAAAATTTGAGAAATGGCTTTAGAGCCCATATTTAAGCCTATGGCAAAGCAAGATTGGCCCACTACTCTCTGCATCTTGGTCACCTGAGCATTTACTGTTACTCGGAAAATGACCTTGCCTCATCCCCATTCCTGTCCTGGAGAAGTCCTCGACAGACTCTCTGCCTTCATCTCTTCTGATGAATCTGCTTTAGCACTTGAAAAGTCCGGCCCACATGACCAACTGTACCTACACATCAGGCCAACCCACCAATCCATAATTGAGGGCAAAACCCCGAGCTACCTGACCCAGAGAATCCTTACCTGGCTTATCCGGATTGCAGCTCAGGCTTGGTGTGGACAAACGACGTGGTCCAGAACCAGTGGCTGGACTTGCAGGAGCCTCAGGCTGAGCCAAAGCTGGAGCTGGAGTTGGAGCTGGAGGAGCAGTCGCAGCTGGAGCTGGAGTTGGTGCCTGAGTTTGAGCCGGAGCAGAAGCCTGAGCCGCTGCCGGAGCTGGAGCTGGAGCTGGAGCTGGAACTGGAGCCGGAACAGCTGGAGCAACCTGAATGGCAGTGGCGGCAGCACCAGGAGCAACAACAGTAGCAGTGACAGCAGAGGCAGTGGCTGGAACTGGAGCTGCGGAGGCAGCTGGAGAAACAGCAGCAGCCAGAGCAGCAGCAGCAGTTGCTGGAGATGGGGCGCTGGTGGCAGCAGGGGCTGGCGTGGCGGGGCCGGCCCCTGGAGCAGCAGCTACCGTGCTGCCGGTGGTGGTGGCGGTGGCGGCAGTGATGGTGGCGGCGGCGGCGGCAGCAGCAGCAACTGGAGCAGGAACAGAGATGGCGTTGGTTTTGTTGGATTCTGCTCCCCGTTCCGTTTGGGTGCTGCAGTCCCGGCTGCCTGTCTTGGAGTGAGCTGACAGCAGGGGCGTCGAGGGCGGCACAGGCGAAGGGGTGGAAGGAACTGACTCAGCACGGTAGTCTCCACCCAGGAGGATACCTACCAAGGAAAGAAGGAGAGAACTTAGAAAACTACAGGCTATTCCACTAGACACCTGATGACTCTTCTTCCTTGCAGGAGGTTCAGCGGGAAATAGGAACAGTTCCAAATTCTTTCCTTGTGCCTCAGGGAACCCAGGAATTAGTTTGTCAGGCACCTCCCACCAGCGCTGGCTCAAAGTTTCTTTCAGACTGGGCAGATCCCTTCTGGTTCTCATTCTCTATCCCCCAGCACAACATATTAAACCTTTAACTGTCCTGGGTATCTGTTTTGATTTATTTTTCCAATAGTGATTGATTTCCAACAAGCTGTCAGAATGCTTCTGCTTGGTTCCACTTGTAACTGACACTAGCTATTAGCAGACAGCTGAAAAGGACAGGCAAGGATTCTATAGTCGCAGATGGGTGTGATAGTAATTGTGTAATCTAAGGTTCTCATCCTAACCACGGTCCCCCAAATACCTACTCTAACCAAAGGACAGTGCAAGAGTCAGAGGACCCAGAGAGGTATTAGAAGCAACAAAAAGAGCTAAAATAAAAATATATATATATAAAGAGCTTGTTTCCTCAGGCTCTAAAAAATGTGCCTCGTGGTATCCACAAAGTTCTGGGGTTTTGATTAGAGGGGAAGGAATGGACAGGAATGGAATGAAAAAGTACATTCTGTTCTCAGAACATTCTGGTAACAAAAACCTGCCACCCAGCTCCACTTAGGTTAACTAGAACTCTGCACCCTCCTATTATATGGGAGGAGAGAACACAGAAAAAGCTGGAATTTTGAAATGTCAAATGACACGAAAGCCACATGGGCTTTGGATATAGCCAAAAGGTTCCACATGGCAAAAGCCAAAGCTGAGAATTTTTAATAGGAAATTGATGTTATCTTCCTTCCCAAAGAGAACTTGGGATTCTTATCAGCCTGTGCTTCAACCAGTGTTCTCTCAGTGAGACTTCACATTGTCTGCTAAATATGCAGTCAGCCTCTCAGGATGACTAAACTGAACCTGGTATACCTTCCTCTCTAAAATCAGGACCATCACTCCTTCTCATTGCCATGTGGGCATGAATCCAAGTCAGGGTTCTCTCTAAACATGTCACTTTAATCAGCTGTGTTTACTGTCATTACCTAGGCTCCCCTTCCAGCTCTTGTCATCCCGCTTCTCTTCCATGATGGGGGTGCCAGTCAGAGTTGAAGAATGGGAGAGCAAGCCTGATCCAGCATTGGAAATGGACATCAGAGACTTTGCTGGCCGCATGGATGACAGCTGCTCTGTCTTACTCGGCTCCTTCCGGGAACGCTGCTGGAGTACTTTGATCATGGCATCCTTCTCAATAATCTGGGCATGGAGGGTCTTAATCCTAAGAGCCAAAGACAAAAAATGTATAAAACACTGTTGCCACCTCTAGATTCTGATCTCACTACATGCATAAACTTGAGCTTCTCTTTTCTTTTTCTAAAAAATCTTTGTGGCTGGCCATTCTGCCATGGTGTGGGGATCTTAGTTCCCTAACCAGGGATTGAATCTGTGGCCCCTGCAGTGAAGTGCAGTTCTAACCACTGGACTGCCAGGGAGGTTCCCCATTATCTTTTCAACTAAGGGGTGGTCTACTTATTTCTGAGTTGTAAGACAAGAGACAGTGTCTTGCAACAATTTTTAATGCACACCCAAATGGGCACAGCAGAACATCCAGGAGTTATTGCTTAAACCTTAGGAAGCCAAAGAAAAAGTATCTGTGAAAAGAAAGGCTGTATTTGAGAGAGTAAAGTGATGCAGTGGGTACCACAGATAAGAATCTGAGTCAATGGAAATGATGAGTCAGTCAATGAGAACTTCTAAGAATGGGCTACAACTTGGGCTAATAAGTAAGTGACCATGAGCTTATGAGAGACATCAGATACCCTATCTCCCAGTTTGAGTGGATGCTCTTTTGCCAAGTACTTTACTGTACCACAGAGTTGAGGTGTAATCCTAGAAAGAATACCCCAGAGTGCAAATAGTAACAATTCAGTTCTAGCAGAGGGCCTATGAAAAGCAATTACTAAGGACAATAAGGAAAGCAATATTATTTGGAATTCCAGAGTTAGAATAATCAAGGTAAAGGTCATTCCATCTCAAATCCTAAATAACAGGCTGGGAGCGGGGAAGGGGTGGAGGAGGTTGCCTTATCAGGTGTCCCTGCGGTGAATGAAGATGTTTGCTTTTCCCCACTGACCTATCTGGTGTCTCTACACCAACTCTCAGATCCACCAGAGTCCAAATCAGCATTTTACCTTCCCTCCATGTCAAGGCAACGCTTGTTAGCCATCAAGATTTCTTCTTCCTCCTTCTGGATGCGAGCTTCTAGAGCTGTGTCATAGCTGGTATTAGGAGAGTGGCTGATGACTGTTGTGTCCCTGGGAAGGAAAACGGCAGTTATGATGATAGGAGGGCAACAAAATTGATGAATCCTATCTCCCTCCTAAGTCAAACGTATTGTCAGAAACTCCTAAACTAATCAAACTTATCAGGAATGGTGGTTTTCTGGGTGACTTACTGGTAAGAATCAGTGATGGGTTCTATGAGAGGTGCACAGGCTTGCCTTCAGAACTACATAGACACCCTCCCAAAACCTCTGGCAGAAAGTTCCTTCAAGTTTTTAGATCATGGCCAGGCAATAGGAAGACATTTATTTTTTAACTTTATAGTATTTATATTACATATGAGAAATGCTCACTTTATTCTCATAACAGTCATGGAGAGGAAAAAACTAGACTTTGAAGGAAGTCAGAGAATGTACCAAATTGCTGTTGCTACATTGAACAGCATAAATCTACCTGAGTGTTTGCTAAAAACGAACTCTAGACATGTCAACAGACCAGTTCAGGTAGGGCATGGGAACTGAGTGAGAAGCAGTCTTTGAGTCAGTGCCACTTGATTCCTATCGAAGCTACACCTGAAACATTCTAGTGCCAAATCAGTGAGTCCCCTTCAACTGACCAGTCTCCTGCCAGAGTCCCAACTGCCTGAGGGACCATCATGTTCTATCTGAAAGTGTCTCAGGCCATTAACTCAAAGAGTAACTAACAAGGAGAAAAGTATGTGTGTGTATGTGTATGTGAAAAAGGTAAGGGGTGGGGGAGAGACACGGAGAGGAAGGGAAAGGATGTAACCGATAGACAAGGCAGATGTTTAAACAGCTCAAGTCAAAGACACGTGGGAATCCTATATTCTCCTGATAAGTGATATCATGCATCTTTCTTTAGTTCATTTAGAACTAGTGGTAGAGACGAGAAGGAAGAAAACTGGATCTTACTTGAGTAACTTGGAGGGAAAGAAAAAGGGATTAGGAAGAATTTTGATGTAATAACATTGGTTTTAAAGAAAACCAGACAATGGGCTGAGAAAACAATGACTGGCACTGCTGTGTGATACTTCCTCTGAGAATGAGGATCTTCAGGAGAACTCCAGGAATCTTTTGTGCTGACAGCTAGTTACGTCCTGTGAGCTTAGAGACTGTGACCAGTGCAGATGGCAGTGAAGGAGCAGGGGAAAGAAGAGGCAGAAAGTTGGTATTAAAGTTGGGATACTTTGGAGAGCTTCTGCAAAATTAACAGTCCCCCAAATGCTTGCCTCTTATACACGAGGTAGGAAACAATGTACCTGAATTGTGAAGTAATTGGAGAACAAGAAGGGAAAGGACCACAGTGGCTTTCATCATTTGCTAAATTCAAAATATTTTAGCATCTCAGAATTTGGATAAGGCAATGGCAACCCACTCTAGTACTCTTGCCTGGAGAATCCCATGGACAGAGGCGCCTGGTAGGCTACAGTCCATGGGGTCGCTAAGAGTCAGACACGACTGAGCAACTTCAGTTTCATTTTTACTTTCATGTATTGGAGGAGGAAATGGCAACCCACTCCAGTATTCTTGCCTGGAGAATCCCAGGGACAGAGGAACCTGTTGGGCTGCCATCTATGGGGTCGCACAGAGTAGGACACAACTGACGCAACTTAGCAGCAGTAGCAGAATTCTACATTTGCCCTAGTTCAGTTCACTTGCTTGTAATCCTACTGGAAATGGCCCCTGTGTCCAAAAGTATGCAAAAGAAAGCAGCGTTGTGTGGTGTTGAGAGCACAGACCCTGACTGTAGACCCAGTCAGGGTCAAGTTCCACTTTCCCAAGTCCTCTGCCACTAACAAACTCTAAGAGCTCAGGAACTGGTTAACTGCCCTAAGCCTCAGTCTCCTTGCATGCAAAACTGAGATAATAATTACACCCATATCTCATGGGATGGGAGAAGAGAGGGATAAAATGAAAGTATGCATATAAGACATGCAGTGCCAGGCACAGGAAAATCCCTCAACAAAACTATCCATTATTGAGAGAGAAAAGTATAGGTAGAAAGAGAAGTGCCTACAAGAGAGTATGAGTTGAATGAATTCCGGCTCTAGGTATGACCCTGGAGGAGTTCCCCACAGTGCAGAGTTCCCATGTGATGGCCTGGCTCTGACACTAGGGACTTGAGTTTGTGATCTGTCACTCGGGGAGCCAGTGCTGGCTTCCTGCCCCTTTCATTGCATAAAAGACCATTTTGGGGACACATAGCCCTGCCAGCTAATTGATATGGACACTGTGAACTCCTCAGGAATGGAGACTGAAAATGTGGGGCACTTAGTGAATTCCTACAGAGCTGCCAGGATGGCCTTCAACATCAATCTTCCTTCTAGACCAGGGCTACCAGGCCAATGGCTTAAGCCAAGGCAAGCAGGCACAGCGCTGGAGGGAGCAACTTGACCTGCTAACTTCCAATACTCTGACCGTACCCAGCAGAGAGATACTGGACTTGAAATGACAACCTACAGACCCCAAACCCAGATACCTGAATTTACTATTCTGCACGAACTGCTTCTGGCAACTATCCTTCCAATCATCTTCTCTCTCCTTCCTCTGTCTGACAAAGTTATCCCTGTCATATTACCTACATTGCTTTCTAGAATGTCATCCATGACCTCCTAATTAAAACATCTAGCGGCCTTTTAAACTTCAAGGCCATCTTTTCCTATCGGTAGCAGCCTTTTGTTTATCTAATGTGGGAACTCAACCATGAGTGGAGCACTGTGTTTGAAGCTCCTGGGAGGCTGGAGAGTGAATGGACATGGATAAGACTAGTCCCTAGTGCAGGGAACTTGCAAGGGGAGGAGGAAAAAAAGTAAAGAATTAACTACTACAGAAATGAGTTTGTACTGAATTCCAATAGGCACCAAAGATTATTAGAGCTTTTCAAAGGGAATGAAATAATCCAGGCTGTGTTTTAGGAAGATAGCTTTATCTCTGCTGAAATGTGATGGAGAGATGAAAGGAACCATAACACTAGAATCAGGCAGGCCAGTCAGAAAGGTTACAATCCCAGCAACAGATTTTGAAAATGGGACCCAGTGAAGTGGCACAGGAAATGGAAACAGGCTAGAGGAGGGAGAATTGCTAGAACTTGGAGACTATTTAAATTTGGGTGTGAGGGAGATGGAAGAATGAATGAAGACTTTGTTGTTTCTAATTCTAATGACTAGAAAAGATGGCATGCTGCTCTATTTCTGTGATAGGAAACCAAGAACTTTTCTTTCTCTTTCTTTTTTGGAAAACGTTATGAGTTTTGATTTTAGTTACAGTGGAGTTAAAGTATCTTATTGAATAGCCATGACAATATACAACAAGATGTTGAAAATTCTAACTTTAATCTTAGAGATGTCAGAGTAACTATTTGAAGCTAGAGTAGTCACTTCAGTTCAATCACTCAGTTGTGTCTGACTCTTTGTGACCCCATGAATTGCAGCACACCAGGCCTCCCTGTCCATCACTAACTCCTGGAGCTCGCACAGACTCAAGTCCATCAAGTCAGTGATGCCATCCAGCCATCTCATCCTCGGTCATCCCTTTCTCCTCCTGCCCCCAA
Source organism: Nanger dama (assembly GCA_917880005.1). Taxonomy (NCBI): domain Eukaryota; kingdom Metazoa; phylum Chordata; class Mammalia; order Artiodactyla; family Bovidae; genus Nanger; species Nanger dama. The sequence goes on from CAKJTW010000089.1 coordinate 2,130,649, forward strand.
TCCCCAGCATCAGAGTCTTTCCAATGAGTCAATTCCTCGCATGAGGTGGCCAAAGTACTGGAGTTTCAGCTTTAGCACCATTCCTTCCAAAGAACACCCAGGACTGATCTCCTTTAGAATGGACTGGTTGGATCTCCTGGCAGTCCAAGGGACTCTCAAGAGTCTTCTCTAGCACCACAGTTCAAAAGAATCAATTCTTAGGTCCTCAGCTTTCTTCACAGTCAAAATCTCACATCCATACATGACCACTGGGAAAACATAGCCTTGACTAGACGGAACTTTGTTGGCAAAGTAATGTCTCTGCTTTTCAACATGCTATCTAGGTTGGTCATAACTTTTCTTTCAAGAAGTAAGAGTTTTTAATTTCATGGCTGCAGTCACCATCTGTAGTGATTTGGAGCCCCCAAAATAAAGTCTGACACTGTTTCCCCGTCTATTTCCCATAAAGTGATGGGACCGGATGCCATGATCTTCGTTTTCTGAATGTTGAGTTTTAAGCCAACTTTTTCACTCTCCTCTTTCACCTTCATCAAGAGGCTTTTTAGTTCCTCTTCACTTTCTGCCATAAAGGTGGTGTCATCTGCATATCTGAGGTTATTGATATTTCTCTCAGCAATCTTGATTCCAGCTTGTGCTTCTTCCAGCCCAGCATTTCTCATGATGTACTAAGCATAGAAGTTCAATAAGCAGGGTGACAATATACAGCCTTGACGTACTCCTTTTCCTGTTTGGAACAAGTCTGTTGTTCCATGTCCAGTTCTAACTGTTGCTTCCTGACCTGCATATAGGTTTCTCAAGAGGCAGGTCAGGTGGTCTGGTATTCCCATCTCTTTCAGAATTTTCCACAGTTTATTGTGACCCACACAGTCAAAGGCTTTGGCATAGTCAATAAAGCAGAAATAGATGTTTTACTGGAACTCTTCTTGTTTTTTTGATGATCCAGTGGATGTTGGCAATTTGATCTCTGGTTCCTCTGCCTTTTCCAAAACCAGCTTGAACATCTGGAAGTTCATGGTTCACATATTGCTGAAGCCTGGCTTGGAGACTTTTGAACATTACTTTACTAGCATGTGAGATGAGTGCAATTAGTGGTAGTTTGAGCATTCTTTGGCATTACCTTTCTTTGGGATTGGAATGAAAACTGACCTTTTCCAGTCCTGTGGCCACTGCTGAGTTTTCCAAATTTGCTGACATATTGAGTGCAGCACTTTCACAGCATCATCTTTCAGGATTTAAAACAGCTCCACTGGAATGCCATCACCTCCACTAGCTTTGTTCATAGTGATGCTTTCTAAGGCCCACTTGACTTCACATTCCAGGATGTCTGGTTCTAGGTGAGAGATCACACCATCGTGATTATCTTGGCCGTGAAGATCTTTTTTGTACAGTTCTTCTGTGTATTCTTGACACCTCTTCTTAATATCTTCTGCTTCTGTTAGGTCCAGACAATTTCTGTCCTTTAGAGCCCATCTTTGCATGAAATGTTCCCTTGGTATCTCTAATTTTCTTCAAGAGATCTCTAGTCTTTCCCATTCTATTGTTTTCCTCTATTTCTTTGCATTGATCACTGAGGAAGGCTTTCTTATCTCTCCTTGCTATTCTTTAGAACTCTGCATTCAGATGCTTATATCTTTCCTTTTCGCCTCTCTTCTTTTCACAGCTATTTGTAAGGCCTCCCCATACAGCCATTTTGCTTTTTTGCATTTCTTTTCCATGGGGATGATCTTGATACCTATCTCCTGTACAATGTCATGAATCTCATTCCCTAGTTCATCAGGCACTCTATCTATCAGATCTAGTCCCTTAAATCTATTTCTCACTTCCACTGTATAATCATAAGGGATTTGATTTAGGTCATACTTGAATGGTCTAGTCGTTTTCCCTACTTTCTTCAATTTAAGTCTGAATTTGGCAATAAGGAGTTCAATCTAAGCCACAGTCAGCTCCTGTTCTTGTATTTGTTGACTGTATAGAGCTTCTCCATCTTTGGCTGCAAAAAATATAATCAATCTCATTTCAGTGTTGACCATCTGGTGGTGTCCACGTGTAGAGTCTTCTCGTGTTTCTGGAAGGGGGTGTTTGCTATGATCAGTGAGTTGTCTTGGCAAAACTCTATTAGCCTTTGCCCTGCTTCATTCCGTATTCCAAGGACAAATTTGCCTGTTACTCCAGGTGTTTCTTGACTTCCTACTTTTGAATTCCAGTCCCCTATAATGAAAAGGACATCTTTTTGGGGTGTTAGTTCTAAAAGGTCTTGGAGGTCTTCATAGAACTGTTCAACTTCACCTTCTTTAGCATTACTAGTTGGGGCATAGACTTGGATTACTGTGATATTGAATGGTTTGCCTTGGAAATGAACAGAGATCATTTTGTCATTTTTGAGATTGCATCCAAGTACTGCATTTCGGACTGTTTTTTTGACCATGATGGTTACTCCATTTCTTCTAAGGGATTCCTGACCACAGTAGTAGATATAATGGTTATCTGAGTTAAATTCACCCATTCCAGTCCATTTTAGTTCGCTGATTCCTAGAATGTCAATGTTCACTCTTGCCGTCTCTTGTTTGACTACTTCCAATTTGCCTTGATTCATGGATGTAACATTCCAGGTTCCTATTCAATATTTCTCTTTACAGCATCAGACCTTGCTTCTATCACCAGGTCAGGGGTGGCAGCTGGGAGGAGCTACCCCATACCAGAGGTCAAGGATGGCGGCTGAGAGGAGCAACCCCATGTCCAAGGAGCAGTGGCTGCATGGATGCAGGAGGGCCAAGAGGAGCTACTCCATGTTCAAGGTCAGGAGGGGCGGCTGTGAGGATATACCCCTCGTCTAAGGTAAGGAGCATCAGCTGCACTTTGCTGGAGCAGCCGTGAAGACATATCCCACGTCCAAGTTAAGAGAAACCCAAGTAAGACGGTAGGTGTTGTGGAGAGGCATCAGATGGCAGACACACAAACCATAATCACAGAAAACTAGTCAATCTAATCACACAGACCACAGCCTTGTCTAACTCAATGAAACTAAGCCATGTGGGGCCATTCAAGACAGGCAGGTCATGGTGGAGATGTCTGACAGAATGTGATCCACTGGAGAAGGGAATGGCAACCCACTCCAGTATTCTTGCCTTGAGAACCCCATGAACAGTATGAAAAGGCAAAATGATAGGATACTGAAAGAGGAACTCCCCAGGTCAGTAGGTGCCCAATATGCTACTGGAGATCAGTGGAGAAATAACTCCAGATAAGAATGAAGGGATGGAGCCAAAGCAAAAGCAATACCCAGTTGTGAAGCTAGAGTAGAGAGCAAGATAAGTAAGACAGAAGGTAGAATGAGAAGAAAAATCGAGAAAGGAACTGGAGAAAGGTCTCCACAATGCAAGATTAGATAGACATGCATAATGAGTGTGACCAGCTTCTACCCTCTGGTATCCATTTCTTTACTTCCCTCTTTCCCAGATGTACTTGGTCCCAAATAAAAGTGAAACACTGCACATTTGGAGAACAATAACAACCTGATTTAGTAAGTGCAAAGTAATAAGTTACATGGTTGGTCAGGTGTGTTATGTATTTATTTTTTTGCTGCTATTCATAAATAGATCACCATTTGTGAGCTGAAACTAAAAATCTGCATTGCCAAATCGGTTCTTCTTAGATGAACTCCTACTTGCTAGAAATTTCCCTCATCTACATTAGGCATCTAGAGAGGAATCTTTAGGAACACAATAATATGAAGCTATAATATAGGCTATGTTATTGAGCTTATTTATAATAGTCTAAGAAACTAAATAAACCTCAAATAGCAACTCTTAAAGGGGGATAATTCCCTATTTCACCACCTTTGAAATCATCCTATATGGGGCACAGCAGATTATAGCAGTTAAGATGTCAAAAATGCAGATTTAAGTCCTGGTTCTTCTGTTTTTTAATAGCTGTATGAGCTTGAAGGAAGTATTTCATCTGTCTGTGCTTTAGTTTCCTTGTCTATAGAATGAAAACTAGTACTTTGCTCAAAGAATTATCATTAAGATAAGCAATAATTGTAAAGCACTTAGAATAGTATCTTATAGTAAACACTACATGTGATTTCTTGCATTGAAAGCTTTCCTTTGACAAGAGATGTTTCATAAATCAAAGTGCCAGAATGGGTATAAACAGAAAACCTAATGTCTTCTCACATGAGAAAAGACAGATGTCTATTTTTGTATTAAAAATCTTTATTATTCAAAGTGGCCAAACACTGGAAACAATCTCAAAATCCATCATCAAATTAATGCATAAAGTATGGTACATCCATGTGATGGAACACTACTCAGCAATAAAAAGGAACAGACTATGAATATACATGAAATGCTGGGCTGGAAGAAGCACAAGCTGGAATCAAGACTGCTGAGAGAAATATCAAAACCTCAGATATGCAAATGACACCACCCTTATGGCAGAAAGTGAAGAGGAACTGAAAAGCCTCTTGATGAAAGTTAAAGTGGAGAGTGAAAAAGTTGGCTTAAAGCTCAACATTCAGAAAACTAAGATCATGGCATCTGGTCCCATCACTTCATGGGAAAAACAGTGGAAACAGTGTCAGACTTTATTTTGGGGGCTCCAAAATCACTGCAGATGGTGATTGCAGCCATGAAATTAAAAGACGCTTACTCCTTGGAAGGAAAGTTATGACCAACCTAGATAGCATGTTGAAAAGCACAGACATCACTTTGCCAAACAAAGGTCCATCTAGTCAAGGCTATGGTTTTTTCAGTGGTCATGTATGGATGTGAGAGTTGGACTGTGAAGAAAGCTGAGCGCCAAAGAATTGATGCTTTTGAACTGTGGTGTTGGAGAAGATTCTTGAGAGTCCCTTGGACTGCAGGGAGATACAACCAGTCCATTCTGGAAGGAGATCAGCCCTGGGGTTTCTTTGGAACGAATGATGCTAAAGCTGAGACTCCAGTACTTTGGCCACCTCATGCGAAGTGTTGACTCATTGGAAAAGACTCTGATGCTGGGAGGGATTGGGGGCAGGAGGAGAAGGGGACGACAGAGGATGAGATGGCTGGATGTCATCACTGACTCGATGGACATGAGTCTGAGTGAACTCCGGGAGTTGGTGATGGACAGGGAGGCCTGGCGTGCTGCAATTCATGGGGTCACAAAGAGTCAGACACGACTGAGTGACTGAACTGAACTGAACTTAGAGGAAGCTCAGAGTAATCATGCTTGAGTGAAAGAAATTTAAAAGAAGAGTACTATATGGCCTTTTAAAAATACGACATCCAGGATTTTTTGCAAAAACAAACTTTTGGTCAACTGAATGTCGGGCAATGTTACAAGTTTGCCAACGGAAAAGGCAAACTTACAATGACAAAGAACAGATGTTGTCTGGGGTCAGGCATGGGAGGAAGGGTCGAGTTAAAGGGGCATAAGGACACTTTAGAATGTGTCCTCTATTTTGATTGTGGATACATATACAATAATATCTTTGTACATATACAATAACATTATTATATATCATTACCAATATTCACTAAACCAGACACTTAAAATGAGTAGTTTTTAAATATATAGATAATACTTCAATTGAATAAAAATCTGCAACTACCATCGACACCACCAAAGCAACATTTCCTAATCATGAAACCTGTTATTTACCTATGAGCTATTATTTTGGGAATATATTAAGTTTGGGATACTAGCAGAATACACAGAAGAAACCAAGGAGGCCATTACAATGTGACACTAGATTTAAGGATTTAAATTGTAAAGTGAGAAATCATTTCTGTCCTTCTTTCATTTCTTCTCTCCTTCTTTCATTTTTTATCCTTTGTTTCCTTCCTTTATTACTCAAACGTTATATTGAGCACTTTCCATCTGCAGCCAATAGCCTAGGCACTTAAAAATTATTCTGAAAGAAAATAAGATATAAAGGCTTTACTACAGAAAGGGGCAAAGAGCAGAACCTTGGTCAATACATTAAGGATTGGGAGAAGGGAAAGTGAAATCATTGGAGAGAAAATAAATGGCAAGAGAAGTTGGAAGAGAAGGCTGAAAAGCACACAGGTTCTGAAATAAAGTTTTCTGAATGCCAATTTCCAAATCTGAAAGCTCATAAAGAAAGAAAGGAGGAAAAGGAGACCAATCTCCATGGCAGAGCGTAAGATGCAAATATTTGGAAAATAGTATAATCTTAGCAATAGTAGGGTCTGGAGGAATCACCTAGTCCAATTCTCTCATTTTACAGGAATTCAAATACAATCTCTCAATCTCTCATGTGGGTTGTATTAATAGGCATGCAAAAGGTACACAGTCCAGATATGGAATGTTTGTCCAGGGAACTATTACAAAGTGTTCCTACTAGGTGGGAATTGGCTGTTTTTTATCATTAAATGATAAGCATGCCCATTTTACTGAAAATAGTGATTACGTGGAAACTTTCTACCTGGTGATTTAAAGGAATTCAATTTACATTAAATCTCTTTAGGGGAGCCAACAGACTCTGGAAAGAAATCCATCTGAAAGGGGATTCTCCCCATATTCTAAACTTTCCAGGGAGGCAGGAAAGCAGTAGTTTATATAAGGCTCCCAAATGACAACCTCCTATCTTTCCTGAATTTTGACCTGGAGTCTATTCTGAGGTCAGTTTCAATAGCAAACTTCCCAGCACCAACATTTTCTCACACAGCACACCTTCATGAGCTCTAGCTTTCTAAATTTCTGCCCAAAGATGACAAAAATGCCCTCATCTCCCTTTCATCATTAGGGTTTCCTGAACAACCTCTGAACAAAGAGTGGGCACAGGTGTTTTTTTGGGAACCAGCAGCTAAAATTATACTTCATTCTGCTTCTAAGCTGCCTACAAACTTCTCGACCATCTTCCAGCATAGCTGGGGCTTCTATGCACTCTATTACTACACTGGCATGTACTGAGCATACTGTTCTCAGAGGAAGAAAGAAAAAAAGTAAGCTTAAGCCCATGAAGACCTCAAAATCAAGACATAGGCAATTTGTTTAAGGTTTATAGGGGGTATGTGAAAATAGACAGATCACATTAAAGAAATGAAAGCCATCTTCTTGAAGCACTGGGATTAGATTTACAAACCACCAGTCCAGCTTTTAAGCACTGACCTCCCTCTGATTTGGCAAGAGAAGGACTCAAAAATAAATGTATCCACCGCCCCTCTACACATATTCCAGCCCAAGTCTGGCAAACACTGCCAGACTCTGCTGACTTACCACATTTAGGAGAATGCTAAAACAACACCAGGATTTTTAATAATTTTCTGTGTAGAGACCTATCTGGGTGCAATATGCTATAGCCTGCCTTAGCTACCCAATTCCAGACCATGGCTCTGTCTGTATCTCCAACATGCACCATCTCCTGATTCAAATTTAGTTTTTGTTTCTTTCCCAACGGATGATTACAAACAACAGCAAGACAGACAAACTGGATAAGAGCACAGTGTCCCCCAAAGACCAATAATAAATGTTTATAACGAGAAGAGGGGAAACACACAAAAGGCAAAAAAAAGAAAAAGCCTCCTGCCATTTTCACTCCTTTACCAAATGGAATGTGACTGCTTACATGTGATGAACTCAGGAACATTGAGAATGCAGGCTTCAAATAGACCTTCTCAAAGGGCACAGACAGATTCGGGTTCAGTACAACCTTCGGCATACCTTGGAGGAGCCAGAGCTATCAAATGGCAGTAGCCACTCCTGAGTGACATTTAGTTTTAGAGTGGCATTTCTATGGAGAAGCTTTCATTCCAGTCCTGGGGCTAAACAAAGAAACCTACACACGTGGCTCAAAAAACCTGAGGCCCTGGGGAAAGAGATGTACACAATTTGATCTGGTCTGCAATTGTTTGGGCTCCTGAGGAAAGCTGAACTATAAGTCTAGAAAGTTCATCAGTAACTTGAATTTTCAAATCCTGCACCCTCAGCCCCTACAGTCATTCAGTCTCTGCATGTGCTGTGCAGTGCTAGTTGCTCAGTGGTGTCTGACTCTTTGTGACCCCATGAACTGTAGCCCATCAGACTCCTCTGTCCATGGGGGTTCTCCAGGCAAGAATACTGGAGTGAGTTGCCATGCCCTCCTCCAGGGGATCTTCCCAACCAAGGGATCGAACCCAGGTCTCCCGCATTGCAGGTGGATTCTTTACCACCTGAGCCACCAGGGAAGCCCCAGAATACTGGAGTGGGTAGTCCGTCCCTTCTCCAGGGGATCTTCCCAACCCAGGAATCAAACCAGGGTCTCCTGCACTGTAAGTGGATTCTTTACCAGCTGAGCTACCAGGGAAGGTCCAGTCTCTGCATAACCAGATTAAAAAAAAAAAAAAAAAACCACACACTTAAGCAGAAACTAAGAAAAAGAAACACAACATGATGGGGGGGAACACTGGAAAAACTATCACTCAGTCACTTTTCTGTTCTCCCCACCACCCCTGCCCTTCATGTCGAGATTTTACCAGCCAACTACTTACCTCTGAGCAGCTACAGTGGCCGCAGCATCCAGAGCAAAATGTCTCATCACATTCTCCTCCAAGTACTTCTGCTCCCACTTAGTCATGTCAGCTTCCAGGGCCAGGATCCTCTCTTCCTTCTCACGAAGGATTTCCATCAGTGCAGCGGCATTGTATTCTGAAACACTGGTCGGCTGAGAGTTGCCCTGGCGCTGTTGGGGGAGATGCCGAGACCTCTGACATTAGTGTGTTAGGACCATGGTGGGCCAAGACCCATTTGAAGAGTCCTTATTTTTGGACAGAATTACTGACCAAGCCACTGCAGTTTGGACTCCAATTCAGAAGCTAGGGGAAATTCCTAGGACTTTCTACCTTAGGCTTGAGTATGTGACTCTGGACCACAAAAGGAGCCTGCCATATCAAATTGTCATGCTGCTCAGAAAGTGGATCATAGAAACAGAAATTTAAAATCTGGGATTTCATCTCTTCCTTTCCCCTAAACTTTTGTTATCTTAAGTGAATCATACCACCTTTCCTGGGTCTTGATTTTCTCTCATCTGAAATTGAGGAGATGGGGGCACTTCTCTGGCAGTCCAGTGATTAAGACTCCATGCTTTCCACTACAGGAGGTATGGGTTCAATCCCTGGTCAGGGAACTAAGTTCTAAGATGCCAACCATGTGGCCAAAAAAGTGAGATGTATGGCTAAATGACTCTAAAGACCATTTCCAATCCTAAAATATCCCAAAGTCTGTCTGTATAGCATCTTTACCTCTTATAAGGCATTAAGGATTGTGTTACACTAGGAAGCCAAGGAAGCTGACTCTGTCTTTACAATTGAGAGCCGCTCTGGAGTAAGACCAGGTGGGACAAGATTGTATTTTTGTTTCTCATGTCAGACACTATCTGACAAATGGGCGATCAGGAGCCATCTCACTTTCTGGAAATTGTCCATACCTGCTGGATTCGGAGGGATTCCAGTTCTCTTTCCAGTCGTGTCCGGAGACGGTGCTCCAGCTGCTCTCGCTTTCACATGCTGCCTGGAGCTGTACAAGAGCCTGCTGCATCTTTTCCACCTTATCTACATACACTTGCTTCTTCTTTAGCTGAAAATCCAGGTTGGGAGAATTGCAAGATGGAAGGAAAGAAAACAACAGGTTCAGTTATACAGAGCTCCCCAAATCCAGCCCTGTGTTTACATCTCTTCCTGTCCAGCTCCAGGAAAGAATGAATAGAAAGAAGATCCTTCATGAGTAGCAGGCTGCCTTGTGTTGACTATACATAGAATGTCTCAGCAGATAGGAATTAGGAGCTCCTTTTTCATCTCTCCCTCTATCTATGTTTCCCCCAAGTCTATTTCTATCAAGAGAGTCTTTGCTAGCAAGCTCCTAAGATTCCCATCTATAGATGTCCTCACCTCTTCCCTTCTTTAAACTGTAATATTCTGGGGGAGGAATATCTTATTTTGGTTCTTATATTGGGGGAATGCTAAAGAATGAAAGGGGGCTCCCCAAGGAGAAGAGTTTAATTTGGAATGGAAAGGAAGCCCCTTTATATAGCAGTCTCCCTTTTAGTGAGAGAAAAAGGGTGGTCAACAAGGAGGCCAGAATTGTCTTTCTGAACTCTACAGTCCTAATAATTACTCAGTGTCATCACTACTGTACTCCTGGAACATTTCTGCCCCTCAAAAGTGAAGGTGCCATGCAATGGTTCAAAAGTCTTTAGTCTCTTCATTGACCAGCATTGTCCCACCAGTTCTATATTAAAAGAACACAGGTCATTTACGATTTCTGCCTCACTCATGAGCCTAAGTTGATAACACTGGACTGTAATGTCTTAACTTTCATTCTTGCAAAGAGAAAAAATTATATGTGCAAGTCTATGAACCATAACCAAAAACAAAAGCTGAAGCAGGCTAGGACTAAGAGTCTGAGTTCTTTCTACCCTTGTAACTTCCAAGGCAAATTCCATCATGGCAAATCCCTGATTCCATTGGAAGGAAGGAATGAAGAGAATTCCAGAGCTTTTAAAAGAAGGCATATAGACCCTGGGGGCTCAGTGGTAAAGAATCTGCCTGCCAATGCAGGAGATGCGGGTTTGATCCCTCAGTCAGGGAGATCCCCTGGAGAAGGGAATGGCTACCTACTCCAGTATTCTTGCCTGGGAAATCCCATGGTCAGAGGAGCCTGGTGGGCTACAGTCTATGGGGTTGCGGAAGAATCAGACACAACTTAGCGACCATACTACCAACAACAACATATAGACTCTCAACATCTAAGAAGATAGGGGAAAGTACAACCTTCCCAAATTGTTAGGAATGAGCAGATGATGCTCCTTAATACTTAAAATGCTTGTGGGAGTGCCTCTTTTGCTAATAAAATCAATTCATGGACTCTTTCTATAGTAGAAATTCTTCCCAGCTGGTCACATCTGTTATTATTTTCGTGAAATCTCACTACAAAGATTTAAATGTGAAGATATTACCAATAACATGGTCCAAAGGAAATTCAAGAATTCAGCTCAACTCTAAATTTCCAACAAATTCCCAAGCCCTTGACATACCTAGATAGACAACTGCAATGTAAGAGGTCACCCACTTTACCAGCATTGCCCCCATCCATTTAGCTGGAGCCAAGCCAGCAGAACCAACCTGACTCCCTCACTGCAGAAACCAGGAAAGAGATTCAAGGCAATGTGTCCAAATCACTGCTCTCTAGAATGCCCAGTTAGACAACGATGGTACATGCCAATTGGGAACCTCTCCTTGTCTTTCACCTGCTCTCTCTCCAAATTAGAATCGCTGAACTTTCTCTAGGTAGAAGAAAACTTCTATTTTCCTACCAGACTTGTGTTGTTTTGACTAGGTGACTGGGAAGACCTAAAAATTTGTACTGCATGTCTTGACATTTCCTTTCATTCCAAGGCCCAGTTCAATCTAGCCTTGTAAACCAGCTGAGGCAAGTTTTAAGTCTAAATGCTTTTATCCATTAGACCTTCACCTAGGAAATAAAGGAAACAAAAATTGCCATTCTCTTTCTCTTAATAAGCTTAAACCTTTCTTTTCTGGGATATGTGACTATTTGTAATAACATAGACTAGGGCAATCAAGACCTTTAAGCCATGGACGCCCCTGCCTTCTTATTTGCTAAGCTTTGAAAATATGCTCTATCCTTCACCTTTTGGGTTCCATAGTCCTGATGAGATATTTAAAGCTGAATGCATTTATTTGTGAATCACTCTGAAAACCCTAGGGAGCCGTGCAATGTTAATGCAGAGAATGTTAACTATAATTACTGAGGCTTACACCACTTATACTTAAAGGCAATTAAAGTTAGATAGCATGCAGTTCTTGCCTTGATGGTAAACTACTGCAATGTAAGCTCAGAGAACTGAAAAATAAGCAGTCCAGGGCTAGGTGGCTTTCTCCATGCCCTGTCTTTCTTCAGAAAGGTACCCTCCATGTCTTAGCTAAGGAATCCCCAGCAGTAGAAGTCATTGAGCCAACCATCTGGAAAGGAAAAGCAATAAAGGCCTAGAGTTTTCTGAGTTGGCTGAAGACAGTTACACAAGTCAGACAACTTCCACAAGCAGACTAAGAAATATTGCATTCATTATGCTTCGCCACTGGGATGGTTTTCCACAAGGTACCAGGACCTCTGTTGGCATAAGTCTTCTACTTTCTTTAAAGAAAAAACAGTGCAGCTCAAACATAAACACCAAGAAAGTGAAAAGTGTTAGTTGCTCAGTCATGTCCACCTCTTTAAAACCCTATGGACTATAGCCCATCAGGCTCCTCTGTCCATAGAATTCTTCAGGCAAGAATACTGGAGTGGGTTGCCATTCCCTTCTCCAGAGGATCTTCTTGACCTGGGGATTGAACCCACGTCTCCCGCATTTCAGGCAGATTCTTTACCATCTGAGCCATCAGGGAAGCCCTATAAACACCAAGATCACCTAGTGATCCCTAAATAATTTAGGATACAAAAAGACAACTGTTACATACTATCAGTGGATACTACAAGTGTTAAGACCCTATAAAGATGCACTCAATGAAGTCAGCAATCTTCAAGGTTACATATTCTATGTTTTCTAGGTCTTATCTCTACACAGAAAATAACACATGTCTATTAGGCTTATTAACTCCTCTATTATCCTAGACTTTATATGCTTCATTTTTACCTTCATCATGGTAAATCCCCTTTTATTTTCTGCCTCTCTTCTGTAAACCTATCTCATATGCTAAGCTCCTCAAATGTTAGCTCGGTAATTAGGACATCCTGAGTCCCCAACTTTACGTTTCAATGCCATCAGAAATGTCAGTGGTTCCTTCCAGGTAAAGAGAGAGGCCATAGAGGAAAGTGGTTAAGGTCATGGGCTCTGGCCTCAGGCTACCCAAGTCCAAATCTTGGCTCTCCCACTTACTAATTGTATGAAATCTGAAGAAAGCTACTTAATATCCCTGAACTTCCATTTACTCATTCATCAGTAACATAGAGACGATGATAATTTGATATACCTCTAGAAGGAACAAATAAGATAAAAATGAAGTGCTTAGTAGAGTGTCTGGTACAAAAAGTACTCAGAGTTGTTTTTCTGTTTTAAAGAAAAAGTTAATGCCAAGTCGCACATGCTCTAGTCCTTTCAACTTGGATCATTCACTCCAGATAGCCTTGACATGGTTCTCATTATCTCAATAAGTCTAATTATCACATCAATTAAGGCATTAAAAACATAGCTATTTTGCCCCAAGGAGGCCTCAAGGAGGCCTCAAACCCCTTGTGCAACAGAGCTTCATGTATCTTTAGAGGGCAAGGCCTTTCATTGGAGATACAATTAGAAGCTGTAAGGACACCATATTCTCTCAAAATGATACAATTTGGAGGGCACTTCTGCTTTATGAGAAATATTTTTGTTGTTGCTTAGTTGCTAAGTCATGTCTCACTCTTTGTGACTCTATGGACTGTAGCCCACCAGGCTCCTCTGTCCATGGGATTCTCCAGACAAGAATGCTGGAGTGGGTTGCCATTTCCTTCTCCAGGGGATCTTCCCAACCCAGGACTGAACCTGAGTTTCCTGCATTGGCAGGCGGATTCTTTAACACTGTGCCACCAGGAAAGTCTGGGAAATACTTTACCTATAGTCAAAGGTACTGTTTAAATAAAGACACTTAGTTGTTTAAATAAAGACCCCATGAACTGCAGCACGCCAGGCCTCCCTGTCCATCATCAACTCCCGGAGTCTACCCAAACCCACGTCCATTGAGTCGGTGTTGCCATCCAACCATCTCATCCCCTTTTACTCCCACCTTCAATCTTTCCCAGCATCAGGGTCTTTTCCAATGAATTAGCTCTTCACAACAGGTGGCCAAAGTATTGGAGTTTCAGCTTCAACATCAGTCCCTCCAGTGAACATCCAGGACTGGTCTCCTTTAGGATGGACTGGTTAGATCTTCTTGCAGTCCAAGGGACTCTCAAGAGTCTTCTCCAACACCACACTTCAAAAGCATCAATTCTTTGGTGCTCAGTCTTTATAGTCTCTCACATCCGTACATGACCACTCACTGAAAAAACCATAGCCTTGACTAGACGGACTTTTGTTGGCAAAGTAATGTCTCTGCTTTTTCATATGCTGGCTAGCTTGGTCATAACTTCCCTTCCAAGGAGTATGTGTGTTTTCATTTCATGGCTGCAGTCACCATCTGCAGTAATTTTGGAGCCCCCCACCACCAAAAAAAAGTCAGCCACTGTTTCCCCATCTATTTCCCATGAAGTGATGGGACCTGATGCCATGATCTTAGTTTTCTGAATGTTGAGCTTTAAGCCAACTTTTTCATTTTCTTCTTTCACTTTCATCAACAGGCTCTTTAGTTCTTCTTCACTTTCTGCCATAAGGGTGGTGTCATCTGCATACCTGAGGTTATTGATATTTCTATAGAGGTTTTGGGAGCCAGCAAACCAAAATGGTCAGCAGTAGGCCAAATTCAGACATGCTCACTCATTTACATATTGGCTAAGGCTGTCTTCCTGCTGTAATGGCACAATTGAGCAGCTGCGGTCCACACAACTGAAAATATGTACTCTCTGGTCCTTTATAGATAAGGTGCCTGCCCCCAGAGTGATTTTCAAACTGTTCCAGAGTCCTAGCATTCTAAGGAGTACTTCAGAAGCCAACTGCAATTGGTGAGTTGTACCAAGTGGCTCCTCTTTATTTATTTTTGGCTGTGCTGGGTCTTCCCTTTCTTTCCCTAATCTATGATCTCCTCATGTGGTTCCTTAAATCATTCTTACTTTCTGCCTTGATCTTTTAGACCCACCTTCTCTTCCAATTTGTCACCTCCTGCTGTACCTCAATGGTCCAATCTATGGTAGTTTACCCTTTTACCTCTATACTAATGATTCTTAACTGGGGATGATTTTGTCCCCAGGGAACATTAAGTGTGGAGACATTTTTGATTGTTAGATCTGGAGGTAGGTTGCTATTGGCAACTTGTTAGTGGAATCCAGGGATACTGCTCAACACCCCACAGTGCACAGGACAGCCTCCCCCATCACAATCACCAAAAATGATCTGGCTGCAAATGTCAATAATGCTGAAGTTGAGAAAACTTGCTCTCCACTTCAGCACTACTGGAGATTTCCTTCATCTCTCTCTTAGGTTCTAATTATAGTTCATTTTTCACTATACTGTTGGTGACCAGTTAATATTAAATAACTGTCAAATACAGGAACAAAAACGAGCATAGCATAGCTTAGCTATAACGCTAAGATATAAAAACAATAAACACATTCATAAATGTATTTACTTTGCTTGGAAAGTCAAGATAAAGGCTTCAAATCATTTCTGTTGAGAGTTAAGTTTTTAGAGGGGAATCATAAAACTGGGGGAAAGAATTGCAGGAAGGCAACCTACTGAAGAATAGGGCAAATACTCTTGAGCTCAATCAATCATGTTTTCTCACTGCACTTCTACAATAATTTGAACCCATTCCCAAGCATTTGGCAGATCTGTTAACCTCCTTCTGACTCAGGGAAATCTGATCCCTGCAAATGAATACCACGTGATGGCATCTCTTCCCTCCTTCCAACAACTGCAGATGTCTTTCAAATTTATTTTTTCAAGGATGGCTAATTACAAAATTACATCTAGGGCCCTGAAAGCTACCCATTTGTCTCAGTCATTTGTAAGAAAGTGATTTCATCATCAATCTTCTCCATTTATTCACTGGTAGACAAGGCATAATATGGGATATTTTGGAGTTAAGAGATCTTAGTTTTCTTCTAGATGTATTACCAACTATATAATCTGTCTGTACTTTAATTTCCTAATCTATTGAAACTTTCAAGGTTCACAGTGGGGATATAGTAAGTATTTGGAAATACTTTCAAAAGGTTAAAAAAATACATGGGGGTGGGGGGTGAACAGGCAGAACACAGGATTTTTAGGGCAGTGAAAATATTCTATATGATACCATAATGATGGATATGTGTAATTACTTATGTTTACCAAACCCACAGAATATACACTACCAAGAGTGAACCCTAATGTAAACTATGGACTTTGGGTGATTATGATGTATCAATGTAGGTCCATCAGTTGAGACAAATGTACCACTCCGGTAAGGAATGTTGATAATGAGTTGGGGGCGGCGGGGCGCAGGCTGTGCATGGGTTTGACCAGTGAGTATATGATGAAATCTCTGTACCTGTCCTTCAATTTTGCTATGAACATAACACTGCCCTTAAAAAGTAAAGCCTTAATAAATAATAAAAAATATATAATATGGATAAGTAGAGGCGGTGGACTATTATGAGCTAGATGAACACCAACATATACACACACCCAATGACTAAAGAACATTCAGACTAATAATACGGCATTAAGTCCAGTGTCACAGAAGTCATCCTTCATTATGTCTTGATTTTCATCTTCCCTTCTATCTCCCGGAACTCTGAACACTCACAGTACCACAAATGTCACAACTGAAATGTACTTTCTTTGTTCCTATCCTTCATACAACTAAGTTATATGTTGCATGTTGCTCCATGAGCCTCCAGTGATTTCCATTTGATCTGATTTAGTCTTACCCAGGAGCACATGGCTCCAAGTAAGAGTTCCCTCTGAAGCAATTTGGTAACATTACCCTGGTATTAGCAAGTTGCCTGTGTCCATTGCCAAGAAGCTATGGTCCACTGGTAGATATTAAAAGAACTGCAGAGTAAAAATAAAACCACGTCTAGAAACTTGCTACCAAGGGATTGGAGTTCATTCTGTTAAGCAGACTAAAGAAAAATACACAAGGCTTTTAGTTTGGGGATTTCAAATGCCAAAATCAGGAGAAAAACAGAATATCAAACTCAGAGAAGTAACTTTACCTATGTTGGGAGCAGGGACATAATTTCTCATATTGAGTGGAGCTATACCTACTTTAAAGAAAACATGTTGCCTGTAAATATGGGAAAAAGTCCTCTTTAAATGAAACACCCTTCAAATGAGTCAACAATTCATTAGCAGAGCACTCAAGAAGATTTCTTGCTATATACGTATTTTATCTGAATTCCTATCTATACTCTCAATGCACACATAAATCATACCCTCAGATTTATAATCCATTATAACCACTGTATGAACTTTACCTATCACAGCAAAACCTTATTGTTTGAGGATTATTTTGGATGAGACATATAAATGTCTATCCCTAGGACATCTTCCTCTAATATTTGGCATGAAGGGACTATTAAGATGCCCTGTGGATATGTGTGATAGTGAAAATTATGTCTCTCTAAAGTCAAAGACAATTCAATAAGTGGCAGGGGATCAAGCAATGAGAAAATATGAGCCATGAAGAATGGTGGTGAAAATGAAATGAAACAATATGGATTTAGTTTTGGAGAACTGAGAGGAGTGGCAAAAGGACTCTGGAAAATGCACCACCGCTAAGGGTTTTCACTGCAGTGTCTAAGTATCTGTACCAGACACTGCAGCTGAGAAAAGGTTAACACTTGGGCACTTTTGACCCCGAATCTCTGTGGCTGTCAATCTAGCCTAAAGCCAGAGAACAAGGCTCACTGGCTCTTTCTGCCAGCCCTCCCATATTCCACTCTATCCCTTCCTGTGCATTCTGCTCAGTAAGCAGCCCACCCGCAGCATCTTCCCTCTTTGATCTTGCCAGGGCCTTTTTCCCACCATCCCTGAAACAATTACCCAAGCAGTAGCTCCGCTCCGGATCATCATAAGACAGCAGCCAGCCAGAAGCCTGGGCTGCCTTGAGCCTTGTGAGTGGATATGCCAAGCATCTGTTGAAACTCTCCAGTGAAGTCAAATTAGTGGTGGGCAGAGGGAAGTCTCTTTGAATGTGAGAATACCACGGCTGCTGTAGGACACAGAGTTCTTTTGACTTGGAGCTTAATGAGGCTCCACTTCAATAGGACCTATGTGTCCTGAAAGATAAGGGCAGGGATGGAAAGACCCCATTTACCTCAGCCAGCTGCATGCTGCGTAAGCAAGTAGGATTATAGTCAATCACCAAAAACAGGTCTGCTCTTGCTCTTTAGAATGATATCCCCTTCCTAGCAAGATACCATATCCCTCGATGTCAGCAGAGCAGGGTTCGTGAGAAAATCTGTGCTGAACTTGGAAGAGGAAGGAGATTGTGATTGCAGAAGAAAGTTCTCTGTAAGGCTAAGGCACCCTTTCTGTATAGAGCTTAGAGCACAGTGAATGTTGAGTGTCATGGGCAAGAGACTTAATAGGATTAGAAAGACAGAATGGATTTCAGGGAAAATACCTAAATGAGGATGCTGTAAAAGAGAAAGACATAAATAGATGCAAGGGTCTTCAGACCATCAAAGTAGTCATCATTGTTCCCTAATAATCTTTATTTTTATTTGTTGTTATTGAGGTGATAAGTCATATCCGATTCTTTGTGACCCCGCCAGGCTCCTCTCTCCTTTGGGTTCTCTAGGCAAGAATACTGGAGTGGATTACCATTTCCTTCTCCAGGGGCTCTTCCCGGAACATGGATCAAACCCATGTCTCCTGCACTGGCAGGTGGGTTCTTTACCACTGAGCCACCTGTCAGTGGGCTCACAGGGCTTCCTGTCACTTCATTTATCTACAATTCAATTTTCATATCTGTAAAGCAGGTGATATCATTGAGATATAATTGACTTGTAACATTACATGCATTTCAGGTGTACAACATTATGATTCAGTATATAATATGCGTTAGCCTGACCATCTTGATGCAGTGCTGAATAAGTAAACTTGAGTGACCTTGCACTTAGTAGGCTAAGAAAATATTCCCTAGGGGGAAAAAAAAAGCTTAATTTGGGAAATTTTCCCTAATTCTCATTTACAAAGTAGACTGGAGAGGTTTTCTCTGGAAGAACTTCTAAGGAAAATTCATGGTGCCATTTGTAAACCATGACTAAATTATCTGTTTCTATGGGCCATAGACAGGCATCTGCCATATCCCTCTTCCTTCCAACATGACCTGACTTCAGCCACCTCCTACAGATAGATATATATTTTCTGTTTGGGAATACTCTTCTTCATTTAGAAATGTCCACCGTTTTTGTGAAGAAATCACAATGAAAAATCCTTACTAGATTAGTTCCAAGGCTACTTACATCTTAAATACCTTCCTAATGTTCTACTTAAAATTTTTACCCCAGGAAAAATGAGACCTCGTGGGGGCTGAGTCACAGCAAAAACAAGCAAAACTTCAGTTATCAATTCCTGTCTTTCAAGATAAGGAAAAGGAATGTTTTCCTTTGAATACAGTGGAGGAGATACGTCAAACATCACCCAGGAGCAAACTTAGCCCTTATGGGCTACTTAAATGAAAAGGTAAACAGGAATCCATGGATTTTTTCCGTGAGATGTGGTTTTAAGCCCTGACATGTGCTAGAGGTGATCTAGCCTGAGATACTGGAAGGCACTTCATGGCCTCTACCTCTGCTATTCCGCCAGGCACAAGGCTCCCAGGTTACGCTTGCTATTGCGTGTCCTGCCTCCTTTAGCCACAGCAACTCAGAATTTCCCAATAACTAGACTGTGTGAGACAACCAGTTGGATGAGGACTAAAAAATAACTATAATTGATGAGCTCATGTGAGATATCTCTGACTACTAGATGCCATCATTCAATTCTAGCCCAATATTCAGAGCTGCTTCTTTAAATTGTAAATCTACATGTTTTGGAGTGGGGCCCTGGAAAATGACAAAAATCTCTGGAACAAATGCCCAGAAAAGCCTCAGAAGTCTGAAGCCAGAAATATATTTCAGGCAACTGTTTCACTGAGGGCTGCCCAGTGGGAACTACAGATTAACATCATCTCCATACATGTATGTTATTTCCATGATTAACAGCCAGTTACCACTGAGCCCTCAGACACTGAAAACCAAGATGGCTGCAGAGTCTTTATCCCCGGTTTATCTCCAACTAGATGGGCATCCTTCTTGGAGAGGCAGTGGCCTGTATATATACCCTAATCTCCAAGCAGTCTGGACAAGTTTCCCATAGTCTGTTGAAAAGAGTGGCCCAATGAGTAAAGCAATTATTTTTTTAAATTAAAAGATGCAGAGGTTTACTAAATCTGAACAAGCGCCCACATTTTCTTTTTGGGAGTGGAACCAAGGGATGATTCAGATGGGGAGACAGGCAGCAGGGTCTAGGGAATAAAGAGTCATGAGATCCCAGTTTTATTCCTGGCTCTGTTAAGAGCTGCCATGTGACTACCAGCAAGCTACTTCTCAGTGGGTCTCTCAGTTTTCCCTTCTCTAAAAGAACACGGTCTTAACCCTGTCCTGTAATTTACTGGATCATTTATTTTTCTGGAGTTGAGCTGCATAAGTTGCTTATATATCTTTGAGATTAGTTGTTTGTCAGTTGTTTCATTTGCTATTGTTTTCTCCCATTCAGAAGGCTGTCTTTTCACCTTGCTTATAGTTTCCTTTGTTGTGCAGAAGCTTTTAATTTTAATTAGATCCCATTTGTTTATCTTTGCTTTTATTTCCAGTATACTGGGAGTTGGATCATAGAGGATCCTGCTGTGATTTATGTCGGAGAGTGTTTTGCCTATGTTCTCCTCTAGGAGTTTTATAGTTTCTGGTCTTACATTTAGATCTTTAATCCATTTTGAGATTATTTTTGTGTATGGTGTTAGAAAGGGGTCTAGTTTCATTCTTTTACAAGTGGTTGACCAGTTTTCCCAGCACCACCTATTAAAGAGACTGTCTTTACTCCATTGTATATTCTTGCCTCCTTTGTCGAAGATAAGGTGTCCATAGGTGTGTGGGTTAATCTCAGGGCTTTCTATTTTGTTCCATTGATCTATATTTCTGTGATCTCCTTGCAAAAAGGGAATGGAAGGGAATATGAGTATGGTGAAGGGCTAGCTAGAGGGAGTGCTAAGCTCCTAAGACCTGGACACCAGGCACGTACAAGTATCCTTCATTTTCAATAAAGAAACTTGGCAGTATTTCTGATCTAGACAACTGATGAAGCAGAATATTAGCCTGACTTGATGCAACCTGAAGTTTAATGATTAAACAATTCAGGTTAAAGGACATCATAGGTTAGATGGCACCATCTATTAGAAAAGTTATGAGCCCACACTGCAGCTCCAACAAGCATGTTAACACCCACAAAATAATTCAAAGGGTATTTATAAGTCAGAAGATCTTTAAGAACTAGAATATTTTTACTGAGGGAGAGGAAGCAGGCAATGAATGAAAGCAGGAGAGGCACCTCACCTATAATAGCCAGAATGGGTAAGGCTTTGTAACTGAACACTTTCTTTTTAATCTCAAGTTTGTAAAGATTCCAACTTCTTATAACGGAGGCTATTGTTTTTCCTACTAATTCCAATTTCAGAATAGACAATCAGTGAGATATATATATATATATATATACACACACACATATATTTGTATATGCATTTTGTGTATATATACATATACATGTATGTGTATGTATACACACATACATGTATATATATACACAAAATACAAATATGTAAACATATATATACACACACATATAGATATATATGTATATCTATCTATCTATACCTATAGATACAAGTATATATACAAAATCTGTCATTAGCTTAATTTAAGGCAAGGTTAGCTATCAATACATAGTCAGAATTTGGAGAGGGAGGGTAGTTAGCTTATTATATAAATGAGCAAATGAAAATCACTCCTTGACCTTGGTAACTTTCAATTTTGGAGCAAAAGGAAGGAACTTGAAGAGAAGAGACAAAAATCCAAGTCCAGTCACATCAGTACAGTTATAACTAGAAGTAGCAGATAGCACCTTCCTGTCAGGGGATGATGCAGCTGCCAGTTTGCCAAAATGGGAGACCCTCCAACCCAGGGCCATCAGTTTCTAGCTCTTCTACCCTCAGGCTCACACGCCACCTGAGGAAAGTACACATACCTCTTCTTCCAGCTTTACCACCTTGGCCTGGGCATTGCTCAGGGCCTGGTCTCGGATTTCGATGTGTCGCCTTTGGTCCTCATTGGTAGAACGGGCAGTGGCCAGCTCCGCTTCCAGTTTCTCCTTCTCACGCTGGCTCTCCTTATCTATCAGGACATGAAATATCAATACTGCCATCCCAGAGCTGGCTCAAAACCTTACCTGAGCAAAACTGACAGTCATACCCATTCCTGGACATTTTAGTGTTCTAACACCCAGCAACAAGAAGCAGGAGGCCAAGATCTGGACTCTTATCGCTGGTTCTACCACTAAATTGCTGTGTCAGTTTAGAAGTCACTTAATGCTGGTTTGTGCAGAAGCAATGAGGAAACAGATGTCAAAAGTATTGTGAAAAATATTATACAAAGGTGAACACAAAAACACATACAGACACACATATGTCAGAAGAACAGGTAGGCTTGTCTCCATTTTATTTCTTCAAACAATCTTGTATTGGCCAATGAGCCATTGAGCCTCCACAAAGTTTCCCCATCATTTCCTCAATAGACAGTCTATTAAATCAATTAAAAATCGATATTAAATTGATCAGGAAAAAATGGTATTTCATTAAAATGCATAAAACTGGGAACGTCACCCTTTATTCACTAACATAATTTTCAAACTGAGGTCAATCTGAGATCACACTGTAGGTACAGATGAGCATGACATACCTAGTTATGCCCTATGCCTTTCTAGGTCCCTCAGCTTTTAACTCTGCCAGACTTCACACAAAAACTCAAATGAGCAGTTTTGATTCTCAGTGGCAGGAAGAGTGCCCTTCCTCTCAAGACATGGATACTTAAGTCTTTAGGAGAGACTTGATTTGGCTACACCACAAGGCGTGGCATGTGGGCTCTTAGTTCCCTGACCAGGGATCAAACCTGCATCCCCTGCCCTGGAAGCTCAGAGTCTTAACCACTGGACTGCCAGGAAAGTCCCTGTAGGAGAGACTTTAACAGGGCAACCTACCTTCCTTCCTATCTTGACTTTACATACCTATTCATATGTACCTTGGGAAGAAATAAATATTTGCTGAATACTTATTGCATATCAAGTATTGTACTAAATTAATCCTCAGAACAACCATACACAGCAGGTGTTGTATTATTCTCTTCTCCATTGTGCATATGAAAAACAGAGTCTCTGAAAGCTTGAGTATGTCCCACACCCTTAAGGCCAGGTTGTTCTGAGCTCTTTGTACTGTACCAGACAGCCTTCTTCTAGGATTAGGTTGGTCTGGCCTGTCTAGGGGGCCTTTTCAAGAGTGTTTTCTTGGCTCCTGCCACACTTCCAACCATGTAGCACTCTGAGGATGCCCAAAGGCAAAAGAAATGACAGAGCCACACAAGTCATGCCCTCTTCCCTACCTACTAGGCTCCTTCCAGAACCATTTGACAGTCTTGGACCCTGCTGTTAACACAGTTTGATCTACTAAATGACCACATTTGAGAAACCAGCAGCAGAACTCTCAGGACACCTGAAATACCATCTCCACACAGGGAAAAGTGTGAAGTCACAGATCCAGGGCCAAGAACCCGTACATTTTCTGTGTTTTAAACTGGGAGGCCACCACCATCTCCACCAGCAAAGTAGCCTCCAAGGGACACCACAAAAGCAACTTCACAACAACTTACACTAAGCACTGATGACACCAAAAAGCAACATTCCTTCCTCTAAGGCAAACTGACAAAAGAACAGGAAGCTCAGGGAAATGAGGAAGGAAAAAGAAAACTCCAGTTCTGAAGCCAAAGCACAAGAGAGCAACCCAGGAAGGGAGGGGGATATTATAAGTGAAGATCAAACAAACTTGTAAAAGCTGACTGGAAGCCGCATGGAGTGACTTGAAAGGGTCATGTGGAGGCCCAACAAAGATGCGGCCCAATGGATCCCCAAGAAGCACTTCTCCAGCTGAGAACCATACTGGTGGAGGCCGAGGGTAGCGGCCACCAAGCCTTGGGCATCTGCAGAAGTCAGAGGAGATCATCTATTTCCTCTGAACTTGTCTCACCCTATGGACTCAATCCACTGTGTAGTTTTTTACTGCTGTTTTTACTGTGGCAGTTGGAAAGAATGAAGCATTGTCTAGCTGGGTGGAGTCCATTAGGGACCTGATAATGAAAAAGATTAATTCATTGTCTTGGTCCTAGGAGTATTTCCAGACAAAGGAAACACTATTAGAATAAAGACACAGCTCTGCCCTCCCGCACAATGTCCAACTCCACACTAGAGTCACTAGTTGAGGCCTTAGCTATGGTCTCCCTCTAGTTCCCCTTGCAATCCTCCAATATGGAATCATATGATATATAAAAAGGATGTTGACAGGAGCCCCAGGTTACAGATTAGATATTCTAGGCACTTGTCTCAGTCCTACGTGGTAATCTCATCTCTTCCAGAACCAGCAGATGCAGCCTTCAATGATAAGTCCCTTCAATATGAAGGGATCTCAAGTTTACCAAGGTCCTTTTCAGCTAGCTATGACAAAAGCCAGAATTCCAAGGGGCTTCTCTGTTTTAATACAGAAGGAGTTATGTTGATGTGACTCGATGTTGTGGCAAGTAGCCTTCGTGGCCAGAAGGAAAAAAAACACAATCTCTCAACTTGATGCTTAAACAGGAAAAAGAATCCTTATATGACATTCACTCTTCCCTGGCTGTTTTAGGAGGCTATATAGAACTGCATAACCTTTTCATCCACCTCACTCCCACTCGTACATGAATACCTGCTGCTGAAGCTTTCAGACTTACTTTTGCAAAGAGCTGAGAGATGGTTTTTCTGGTATCTTCTGACCCCTCATATTCCTTCTCTGCAAGCTGCTTGTTGGCCGTCTCCAGACGTTCTGTGGAATTTGGAGACAATCAACAAGGCCCTGAGGACAAACTTCCAAGCACAAGCTATTTGCCCTCTAAATACTGATCTTGAGCAAAACAAGCCTGTCTCTTCTTATTACACAAGAAGGGGTGACACAGACAAAGGTTTGCAAACGTGGATCCCAAAACTAGACCATGATGGGAAAGTAGGAGGCAAGTACTTTAACACTTTCACTCCTTACTGACAAAACCTAAGTCCAAATTTCTAGATTCCATCCAAGAAATCTGTCCCTGAATATATGATATTTTTCATTCACTGGGAAAAAGAACACCAGAGTTATTATAAAATGTTTAAACTTAAGTCTTTATAAAAATCTTTAAAGCCAGAAAGGAAGACAAGTAGCATAGACTATGGGGGCAGGCCAACTGGGTCCAGGAGACCTGAGAGGAATACCGCCTGATTCACACATCAGTTCATCCCCCTTTAATTAAGAAAGCTTAGGACCAGACACGACTGTAGTCACAAAAACCTAGCCTGTCTATGCTCTGAAACTTGCTGACCATCCCAGTGGGCTGGACAAGACCTAGAAGCCTCGCCATGTGTTCCTTAGCTTAGCCCTTCCCTTCACCACCCTTTTTGTAAATTGAAGTATAGTTGATTTACAATGTTGTGTTAATTTCTGCTATACAGCAAAGTGATTCTGAGATATATCTATATCTATATACACATTCTTTTTATGTTCTTTTCACTGAAGTTTATCAAAGGGATTTTTTTTTATTGACTGCTAGAGGTACTGGTGGGCTCTGACATCACTTTCTATCATAGGATATTGAATATAGTTCTCTGTGCTATACAGTAGGACCTTGTTGTTCCCTTCAAGGTCTTGACTGATGCCTTTCAGTGATGCTCTCACCTCTCAGATCCCTGTTGAAGTCATGCATTCTCCGAATCTCGCCCTCAAGCTTGTTTCTCATAGCTTTTTCCAGGGCCTCTCTTTTGGAGGATGACTTGACAAGGTTCTCATATGCCTCTGAGACTCGCTGGATTTCTGTCTCCACCTGAACAACAAAAATGAAAGACAGTGATGATGGTAGGAAGTGGAAGGGGGGAAGAAGATCTAAAAACATATATGCAAATCCTTAATGACAACTTCTCCCAGGGATTTATGGATGGCCAGGAGGCAATCATAACACAATCAGATAAGAAAAGTTTCCTGAAAAAATTTCTAAGTTCAACCTCAAACTCAGTAATTAACTCACCAGTCCCCAAGATTTCCTTAGGTTAAAAACAAATATGCTTATCTGTCTTCAGAGAATGTTGTAGGAGAGGATAAATTTCATAAGTATAGTTACAAATGATTTTCCTTTCCTTTAATTTAGAAAATAATAATAATGTACATAGTTACTGCAAAATATTCAAAGGGTTTTTATATGTTTATTTCGATCTGGGCTGATATTGGCCTACACAAGATACCTCTCCCCCATTTTAGGAAAGAGAAGACTGAGATGGTCTTTTACTACAAAGCAGAGGCAGAGATGAAAACTAAAAACCCTAAGACTTAGCCTCATTATCAATTTAACAAACATTTACCAGGGGCCAAATATTACTGGCGAAGAAGGCAATGGCATCCCACTCCAGTCCTCTTGCCTGGAAACTCCCATGGACCGAGAAGCCTGGTAGGCTGAGCCTGGTAGGACTGCCTGGTAGGCAGTCCATGGGGTCGCTGAGTCAGACACTACTGAGCGACTTCACTTTCACGCATTGGAGAAGGAAATGGTAACCCACTCCAGTGTTCTTGCCTGGAGAATCCCAGGGATGGCAGAGCCCAATGGGCTGCCGTCTGTGGGGTCGCACAGAGTTGGACACAACTGAAGTGACTTAGCAACAGCAAATATTACTGGAACTCTTTAAAGCACTGTGGGGTGTGTAAATATGAACAAGGACATTACAACTGCCCTCAAGAAGCTTTCAATCTAATCAAGTAAAAGAATACCAGGAGAGATACGTTATTAAGAAAAGTTGGAGTAGTGTTATAAATTGTAGGGGAGAAAAAGGTTGTTTCTGTTTGGGGGTGAAGGGAGAGGAGAATTTCAGGGAGGAGGTGGTATTTACAGTCAGATCCTGAAAGCTGGGTTAAATTTCAATGAGCAGAGGTGAGGGGAAGGGTATTCTATTCTAAGTGAGCAAATGCATTCCCAGAATGACCAGTAGTCTCATTTGGCTGGACACTACGGGGTACACAGGGAGAAGCTGGTAAGATCTGGCTGCAAAGATAGATTGGAGTCAGATCATAAAAGGGCTTTAATGCCAGGCATTTGGACTTTATCCCGTAGTCAATGGGACACTGTAACAGATTTTTTAACAGAAATTCATGATTATAGTTGTGTTTTATGACACTCCAGCAAATCTTGTAAAAGGTAAACACACACATACACACACAATGTATACATACACACACAACCTCAAAGAGAAAGGATCCTGCCCTGAATCAGCCCAAATTGGGAAGAAAATAAGAAATCTGACTCTAGAGTCTCTCTGGAACCAGTAAAGCTTCACTGTACATATCACAACCACAAGAGATATTTGCATATGATTTGTATAAGACAAGTAAACCCCATTGCCTATTAAGTAATTTTCAAGTTAAATCTGACTCCTGCAACCATTCTGCATTCCTTCTCAGCTTTTCACTTTCCTCCTTAACAAAGCTCAGGCTACTTTAGGGGAGAAATATTAGCACCCCTGCCCCCGCCCCGTGGGAGACTCAGGGAAAGGTGGGGTTACCAAACAACTCTGATTGCACCTGCCCCAGCTCCAGCATGATGCCTGAGGCAGGACTGCATGCAAACAAATGAAGCTTACATCACAAAAAAGAGCAGACTTGAGAGTGTTTTTTTCCTTGCAGATGGTACCAAGATAGCAGCACAGAAGGTGAAAACTGGTGAATGGCATTTAGAGACAAGATCTGCAAGGCCTGAGCCCAATAAAGCTTTTGCATGAAATTCAAGTGCTTGGTAGAGAAAATAAACATTTCTATTTGAAAGAGCAGGCTTGGTGCTGGTCCGCTCTGGGCTGTCTTCAGAGTACAAGGTTTTCTAGTGCCCCATGAAATGCCACACCTGGAAGGCAGTCCCCTTTGTTTATGTTTTTATGGAAGTATATTTGATGTACAATATTGTAGAAGTTATAGGTGTACAATATAGTGATTCCCTATTTTTAAAGGTTATACTCCATTTATAGTTATATAAAATATGGGCTATATTCCTCATGAAGTGAAAGTTGCTCAGTCTGGTCTGATTCTGTGTGACCCCCTGGACTATACAGTACATGGAACTCTCCAGGCCAGAATACTGGAGTGGGTAGCCGTTCCCTCCTCTAGGAAATCTTCCCAACCCAGGGATCGAACCCAGATCTCCCACATTGCAGGTGGATTATTAACCATCTGAGCCATCAGGGAAGCCCAAGAATACTAGAGTGGGTAGCCTAACCCTTCTCCAGTGATGTTCCCAACCCAGGAATTGAATGGGGTCTCCTGCATTGCAGGTGGATTATTTACAAGCTGAGCTACCAGGACAACTGGCGTTGTGTAATATATCCTTGTAGCTTATTTTATACCTAATAGTTTGTGCCTCTTACTCCCCTCTCCCTATGTTGCTCCTCCCTCTTTCCCTCTTCCCACTGGTTATCACTAGTTTGTTCTCTGTATCTCTGAGTCTGCTTCTTTTTGTTATATTCACTAGTTTGATGTATTTTTTTGATTCCTCATATAAGTGATATCATTCAGTATTTTTTCCTGACTTATTTCACTTATCATAATACACTCCAGGTCCATCCATGTTGTTGCAAATGGCAGAATTTCATTCTCTTTATGCCTAAGCAGTATTCCATTGTGTGTGTGTGTGTGTGTGTGTGTGTGTGTGACACACACACCACATCTTCTTTATTCACTCATCTGTTGATGGACACTTAGGTTGTTTCCATATCTTGGCTATCGTACACAGTGCTGCTATGAACACTGGGGTGCATGCATCTTCTTGAATTAGTGTTTTTTTAATACACATCCAGGAATGGAACTGCTGAGTCATATGATAGTTCTATTTTTAGTTTTTAGGAAACCTCCATACTGTTTTCCATAGTGGCTACATCAATTTACCTTCTCTTCCTACTGGCAGTGTATAAGGGTTCCTTTTATTCCGTATCCTCATGGAAGGCAGCCCCTTTACTCAAGTTGTTCAGAGTACTATTTCAAGACATTGTACCAATCCTTTCCCAATACCGTTTGTTGATACTGCCCCCACTAAAAGGGCAAGTTGTACATCTGTCAACAGGAAAAGGAGACACAGAAGGGCATATCCATCGGTTTGGTCTGTGGTGGGTGGTGAAGGGGGAGAGAGGATGGTGGTGGGTTTCCAGGTTGATTCTATCTACTTATTCCCCTCATGAGCCTCAGGCCTTCTTATTTTTCCAGCACCAGCTGACATCTACCTTATTCCCCTCATTTGTCCCCTTCTAACCCACCTGTGCCTCTAACCCACTGCAGCATTGGGTCAGCTTTCACTTCTCCCAGCACTCAAGCTGTCCCAATTGCACTTGGTTGAGGCATCTTTCCTCATATTGGAGGACAAAGCAACAACCCAGACTCTGTTCTGCTCCACTTCCCTGACACCCATCTTCCCCCTCATAAAAAAAAAAAAAAAAGCATTCACTATCCTCTAGAAAAGAGTCTGTAGAAGATCTGGGCTCACCCTTCATTTACTACATCAAAGATGGGGCCAGGGCCACCACAAATAAGAGTTTAGGGAGCATTGTCAACTGTTAAACCAGCCAAACTGGACCAGTCTGCTTATAGTGTGTGAGTACCAATGTGATGGGACAGGGGCAGGTATGAGAGAAGTGGGAAAATTTTAAATTGGGGGCAAAGCCAATAAGAAACATTTCTCACTCAACAACCCCCATCCATCCAGACTTGGGAACATTAGGTACGGTAAAGGCATTTTTTTGTTCCGTAAAAATACTTAGCTGATAATAAGCCCTCCTCTCCTTTAGGACTCAGATCTGGTGTTTACATAGTGTTAGCTTCATTCAGGCCCCTGAAATTTCCACTGTTGGGTGTCTCCTGAGGACAGAGTTACTGAACAATACCAGGCAACCTCCCTTCCCTCCTCCACCTTCATCCTCACATCCCTGAGCAGTCTGCATTGTCTGGGAGATCAAACCAAAGGAGCTCCACAATGACAGAAGTTGCAAAGAGGCTGCCAAAGGCAGAACTCTATTCACCATCAGCCGCAGGAAGCCAAGAGCTAAGGTTCCTAGCTTAGGGCACTCAAGACCCTAAAGTCCCAGCTGCAAAAGACTCAGGAGGGGCCCAAGGAAGAATGTGAACTTGGGACTTAAACTCCTTTTGCTACTTCCTTAGCCTCAGGCTGTCACCTGTCACCCATCTGGGGTGTGCTAAACCCCTCCTGCCCCCCCCAACACCAGAGGAGAGCAGATGTTTCATTTGAGCTGCAGGGAAGGACCAAGGCAAGAAGCGGGGAAAGTAAAGAGCACTGAAAAAGTTACAATGAAAACTACCACTTGGAAAAGTACTGTAGGACCTTTCCAGAACAAGGCAGGTCAGGATCTAACTTCAATGATGAGATTTTTCTGGGAATTATGGATTTATAGTTAAGATTCAAATTCAGTATTTTGTATTTGGGAAAATATAATCAAAAGGAAGTCTTTATGCTGGCAGGTACTTCTCCAAAAGAGCCCTCTCCAGTGTTCTTGACCTTCTGAAGCAGTTTCCCTGCCTTTTGTAATTCTCAAACACTCAGTTAAGCTTTCTTGGGGGCTATGGTTTCTGTGAAATGTTACTTCTAGAAAGAGAGGCAGAAGGTTTTTCTAAAGTTTGCTCCATCTAACCTTCAGATATAAGAATCCTGAAGACCTGCCCATAAGTCATACAGGGGCCCACAAGTGGACACTTTTATATCAATACTAAACAAATAAGATTTCAAAAAGACTCAAATAGCCCGACACGGAGGTCTCACCTTCTGAAGTCTCGCCACCTTCTCATAGCATCCTTCCAACTCCTGCCGCAAGTTCCGATTCTCATCTGAGAGAATCTCAACCATCTGCTGGGCTCTGGAAACAATGGCAAAGGGGTCGGCTGGCATTGGCTGATATGAAGCAGACGACTGCTGAGCTCGTGGCATAGCGGAATAGCCTTCTCCTGGCTGCTGCTGCTGCTGGTGATGGTGGTGATGGTGTGACTGTGGCTGCTGCGGCTGCTGTTGACTCAGGCCAGGCTGGGGGAGACGGTAATGATCCCCCTGGTGAGCCTGGTTAGGAAGGAAATGCTGCTGTGGCCTAGGCAGGTGAGCCGAGTGGTCTCCTTGGTTGGGGACCAAGGGGTGTTGGGCAGGAGACAATCTAGCAGATGGTGGAGACTGCAGCAAAGGCAAGGAACCCCCAGATGTGAGGGAAGAAGTAGGGCTGTGAGGCTGAGAGTTCCGGGCTGACAAAGGCAATGAGATGTCCTGTGCTGGCCTGGAAAACATGGAGGGTGCACTCAGGTTAAGCTCCCACTTGAAAGCCCAAGAAAGGGAGATGTGGAGGCTCCCAGGCTCCCCAGAACAGGTGCAAAATGAGGAGCAGGCAGGGTTGGACTACAAGGTCTCTGCCAAGACCTCTCCAGTCCCTTCCATACCTGGCCTCCTCTCAATACCTGACCCACAGAGGTGTAATCCTATGGAGGACAGATCAGATGATCTCAAAGGTTGCTCTGTGAAAATCAAAGTAATGCATCCTTATACACTTGTTTCTTAAGTCTAAGCATTTCAAATACGTCTTTGACAACGTAATTGTCACCTCATGATTTTAAACTAAGCTTTTTCTGGCATACTGTATATGGCCCTGCACACAGAAAGAGTCACAGAAAGTTTGTTCCACTTGCCCAGAAGGAAAGAGCAAACCTTCATCAAATCCACCCCTCATCTTGTTATCTGCAGCTCTCTTGGATAATTCATATAGTCAGAAAAAACTACCTGAGGATATACAGGTACTTGCTACCTTAGAGACACCAAATAATTATTGTTGATGACAGTTGTTAATAACTGAATGATGCTTTTAGCAGCAATGATTCCAAGAGTTGGAAGGGATTATAAGTAACACTATCATACAATTTTGATGTACTGAATCACAAAATGTAAGGACTGGAAAGGCCTTAAATAAATTATGTAGTCGAACTGTCAGTGGACAGAGGGGGAAACTGAGGTCCAGAGAGGAGAAGTATTCTGCCAAATATTATAGAGTGAGTTAGAAGCAGTGCCAGGGTAGAAGAAGCTAAGTGCCATTTTCAGGTTCTTTCCACTACTATTAAATAAAATGCACTGATTTGTAGTGATGTTCAGATTCCCAATCTATTACTTACAGAAAGCTCCAGAAAGAGAACTTTGGCACATGGTTTAATGTGACTTTGCCAGTTTGGTACCTAATACTGGACTATGAGCCATTAATGGAAACAGTGTATGCAAATTGATCATTTCCACCATTGCCACAACCAGGAAGAATATCTGTCAGTATACACCAAACACACACACAAAATGTTCACCTCCCTGCCCCTGCCCAGTTAACCTAATATACACCCACATCCAGTGGATGCCTGTCCTACAGTTGTTATTTCTCAATCCAGGGAAGACAGATGGCTAAGAGCACAGGATTTGGATCCCAACAGAGTTTGGAGACCTTTCCTACTGCTTACTAGCTGTGTAACCTTGCTCAAGTTACTTCATCTGCATGAGCC
Organism: Nanger dama; assembly: GCA_917880005.1. Taxonomy (NCBI): domain Eukaryota; kingdom Metazoa; phylum Chordata; class Mammalia; order Artiodactyla; family Bovidae; genus Nanger; species Nanger dama. The sequence continues at coordinate 2,163,174 of CAKJTW010000089.1, forward strand.
TATTTTGTTCCCGAGGTCACAAAAGAATTACTAAAATACTGGGCTCGTCTCAGTGTTGAATTACAAACAGTCTCATATCTACCTCCCAATGAGAATGGTTGACCCTGTTAGTGATTTTACTTATGGGATATCCACTTAATCTCTGCACTAAATTGCATAAAATTTGTGGTGAAACTGGGACAAATCACCAGGAGCAATTAACTTTTAACTGGCATTCTTGATGCTAAAGCACATTCCCTCCCACATACAGCTCCAGTTATCATTACTGTTCATTTATCTATCACTACAAGAGATCCTCACTATGACGGATTTTTACACTACAAAACCATTCCAAACACTTGCTCACACATACCCAATAACCCAGATGTTTACCAGAGCCCTCAAACCTATTCAAGTTGAAGGTTGTTGCTCAGTCCCATCAGTGCCTCTGGTGTACCCACATTCTTCCAATTTCACATATCTGTCACTATAAATAATTGCTGAATACTGAAGTGGGCAAACTACTTGGGGACAGAAGAATTTACATGGTTTTCATGATGACAACTACAAAACCCTTATGTCTGAGAGTTCAAAGCACTTATGCAATCAGAAGCATGGGAGCTGTTTCTAAACTTATGTGGGGGGAGTCTGTCTCCATTTTTCATACTGTGGATCTTTAGTTTCCTCAGAGGTTAAATGGACTATGTACTCTCCTTCCACTCTGAGTAAGAACTATTATAAATTGGGTTGGCCAAAAAGTTCATTCGAGTTTTTCAAAACATCTTACAGAAAAGCCTGAATGAACTTTTTGGCCAACTTGAGTTAAAATATGGCATCCTGGGATCTGTTAGGGCTTATGTCTCAGGCAGAAAAGAGGGGCTGAAATTTCATGTTCTCTAACCCAGTCCTCAAATTTTAAGGGGAAAATGACAATATTAACGTTCATCCTCATTGCCAGGATGTGTAAACCCAAGGCCTGGGAGGTGTTCGCTTTTAAAGACTGAACGCCCAGCTCTGAACTGGGCTTCCTCTTCTCAGCTCCTCTGGGTCCTACCAGCAACCTAGACCTCTCTCTCGAACAGACTAGCCACTGACCTCTCTCCCAGCTATAGACCAAAGGCCTCCCCATGCTCTGGACAGAACATGGCCTTGCAGGGGCCTTGTGGAAGGGGTGACCACAAGGTGCCTGGAAGGAGGCTCCAGAGTTGGATAAGCCCAGGCTGGCAGTGGCCATGGCTACGACTGTGGGCTGTGCCTAGAGAAAAATGGAGAAGAGGCAGCTGCCCTTCACATTTCCCAGGCTGGAAAAGGAAGCAGATTTCCATGCACTATGATGTTGGGAAAACCGAGGCAGTCCGACCCTGGCAGGTTTGCAAACACGAAGCAAGGCTTGGGCAGTCGTAAAAGAAGAGAAAGCCCTCCAGCCAACGAACTCCATCTGGATCTCAGCATCCACCCGCCATGAAAAAGCAGGACAGTATTAATGCTTGTGTGAATTTCCCCGAGAGAAGGGGACTGAGGAACGATGGGCGTGGGAGAGAGCTGGGGGAAATGTCAGAGGAAGCAAACCTACACTCAAGATAGAGTAATGGTAATAAGGGTGTCAGTTGGGTAAGCGACACTCTCCCCAGCTCCTTCCCCTGACATATTAACCAGGAACAACAAGGCGCTGCAGACAACAGAATCACATGATCCCATGGAAGCCCTGACCTGCCTCCCTGCCCCTTCCCTCCCTTTGTCCTTCTCCTTCCTAAGACAACCTGGGCCTCTGATTCTCTGTGGAAAAGGAGACCTGACAGACATGCAGGACAGAGGCCAGGGACCAAATCAGTATCTCCCCAAAGCCAGGGAAGATCCCCACCCAGAGACAGCTTGTGAGGACACAAACAGAAAGCAATCGAGCTGACACAGCAACTTATACCCTGCCCCCTCGCTGACTGGAGCCCCTACTCTTCCCAGACACATGTCACCCCAACCCCCCACCCCAGCCCCCAATGCACACAAGACAGTCCTAGCCTACATGTATGCATGCTCCCCCATACACCCTCTCACCAGATCAGGTGCCAACAGCCTGGAACCCAATTTATTCTCCCCACAGAAACTGCCTTTCCCAGGCTCTGTGATGGTCACTCTCTGAAGCCTGGAGAGAGCTGCAAATTCCTGATTGTTTCTCTTGCACAACCAACTCTGCTATGAGCTACAGAGTTAGGTCACCCTTAGATTCCACTAAACAAGGATTTCAAGAAACCTCAGATCTGGGCACGATGTCAACAACTGAAAGGAGGTGGCTGCTTTACAAACAGAAAGGATTTGATTTTTAAAAGCAGTTGATAAATGCATAAACCCCGGCTGCAGAAAAGGCTCAGCACTTAGACAAAGATTCAACAAACTTTCAATTCTTCAGATGGCCTGGCCTTGTTTCCCATCTGGAGTTCAGGGCATTCAGGATATTTATTTTTTAAGTGGGGAGGAGGGCATAGGGAAAATGAAGTAATAAAAAGACTGTTTATAACATTGTGTTCATCTTAACAGCAAATCTCTAGCATTTCACAGCACCTCTGAAAAAGAAAATGGCAACCCACTCCATTACTCTTGCCTGGAAAATCCCATGGATGGAGGAGCTAGGTGGGCTACAGTCCATGGGGTCGCAAAGAGTCGGACACAACTGAGCGTCTCCACTTCACTTCTGAAGGTCAGCAAAGGTTTTTTTGGACAACAATTTGCTCAAAGAGCTTGCTCTGAATCTTGATCTGTAATTTGTGGATTAAGAACTAAGTATTTTGTCTTCTAATTATTTGGTACTAGCAGCAGTTGCTTGGAAAGGTACTCATAAACTGTCTAGCTAGTTGGTTTAAAGGAAATAAAGGAGGAAAAACGTGCCTCCACCTAAAATGGTACACTTATGGAAAGCCAGTCAAAGTCCTCCCCTTGGCAGGCATTCGTCAACATGTGCCACACCCTCACCTCAGGCTCTGCAAAAATTTTATTGCCCGTTTGTCTGCTGCAGACCCAAAACTCACAAAGAGCATCTTCTGATTAGGACTGTTTTAGGCTTGACTTTTCATTGAGCATGGGCTTTCCAGGTAACTCAGTGGTAAGGAATCTGCCTGCAATGCAGGAGGTGCAGGTTCGAACCCTGGGTAAGGGAGATCCTCTGGAGAAGGGAATGGCAACCCCCAGTATTCCTGCCTGGAGAATTCCATGGACAGAGGAACCTGGTGGGCTGTAGTCCATGGAATTGCAAAGAGTCGGACACAACTGAGCATGCAGGCACATTCATTGAGCATATCAAGCACCCTATTTCTCTCCCATAGAGGGGAAAAATAAAACCTACCATTTCTCTCCCATAGAGAAAAAAAAAACACAAAACTATTTCCTCAAACGTGTGTTAAAATACTGCTCAAGAGAAGATAATCAGCATGGGCTCTACTGCTTTGAGGAGCAGAGCAAGAGATCTATAGATAACATAGGAGGGAGGAGAAAATACAAATCTCTTCCAGTTAAATATATGCAACTAAGTTTCTCTGGCGGTTTAATCAGTATGGAAAAAAAAAAAAAAAAAAAAACTCTTTGGGCTCCTTAGTATTTATTTAGGCAGATCAAAGGGCTTTTCCATCTAGCTTCAAACACTGTGGGAGTCATTTCAGATAGCAAACAATACTCCTGAATGAGTTCTGAAAATAGCTTTCCTGGGAAGGCGGGCCATGTGCTAAGCGGAGCTTGGATTCTGCTCCACACCCCAGCCAACACGTTCCCCTCCCACAAGGCAATACACACACATCCCATCCACATACAGGAGGGAGTCCCCCCCAGACTCTTACATGCTGATGAGAAGAGAAAAACAAAATTCCCTAGCTTCACTGACATGTTGCTGGCTTGCATGGGTCTCCACTAAGCTAAGCAGTCCAATGGACCAACCCCTCCCCGGGTCTTTCACTGGGCAGATGGGAATCGGATTCTTGCTCATTTAAAACGGAAGGGCCCTGTCCCTTACCCCATTTCCTGTTCCAAGCCACTTATCAGAAGTTAGGCTCCTGCCCTTTGAAAGCTGTAGAGCAGAGGTTGAGAAGGGTTAGGAAATCAACCTGAGTTAAGGAAAAAAAAAAAATCCTAAACTAGCAAAGTTAGGGGTGGAGCCCAAAGTGAATTGCCTCTGGCTAAAAAACAGGACCTGAAGGTGAAAAAAGTAAAATACCAGGAAATGCCAGGTGCATTCTCTTACCTTCACCCTACTCCACTCCTTGACTGCCTTCTTTCTCTCCTGAGTCACCCACTATACTTCAAGCCAAGAGACTCTTTCCCAAATGAGTAAGAGGGGATAGGAGACAAAAGTTAGACATCAAAGAGATCATAGGCCTCGTCTGGGGGCTGCCTATGGAAAAAGCCACCCATAATTACCCATGGTAATCAGGCAGGAATACCACATATAACTGTCATCATTTTTGTCCAACCCTGAAACCTTCCCTCTGTAACCCATATGCTGAAATACTCCTGACTGGAGACATGGCCCCAGTAGGAAAAATGAACAGAATCAAGGAATCATAAGGTCTAGTTGATACAGCAATAAGTCAACAGGCCCCTGAATAATTCAGAACTATATTTAGGGATTAATGAATATTCAAAACAGTCCTCCTGAACTAATGGCAAGTTGTACAGAATATTTTTTTTTCTTCTGCATTTTAGCATTTGACCAAAACTTCTATACAATATGAGGTGAATTTAACTTAGATGTTTAAAAACGTCACCGGCAACTACTAAACTCACTACAGAAGAAAGATTAAGCAGCCCAGACTTCGTGAACTGCAAGGAAGTACAAGGCTAGTCACATGCTGAACCTGTACATACAGAGTTCTCCCAACAATAATATCCAGATGTTTGTTTAGTGTCTGAGCGAATCATGGTAATTCTGCAGAAAGATTTGTTTGCAGAAATTAGTGAAAATAATTTTGTGGAAGAGAATAAATGAAAGTGATAGGATATTCCAGACTCAAGTGCAAGATAATTTACTTGCCCTCAAAGGAGGGCTTAATAACGCACAAGAAGAGGAACACTGACTCTTCCTTCAGTCTCCCAGGAGACTGGACAGTGAGATGCTACTGAAATCAAGACTTGTGCTCCCGTTCAGCCACTAGGCAGTTGAGGCCATGCTTAACCTATAAAGTCAAGGGTATGTTAATTACAGGACTAATGATGTCTGAAGAAGGGTACACGTTCAGGTTGGCAGGACATTTACTAAGCCGAGGGTCAGGCATGCATTGCAGAGTTTGCTACACCAAATGCCTGCCCATTACTTCCCTTAAGGTTCCTGACACACAGCAGAAGCTGGTTGGGGATGAGGTCAGGGAATGACAGAAAGGGAACTGTCTTACCTGGCTGCTCCATACTCAGGGGGATGCTGATACCTCATCAGTTGCCCCTCTGTTCTCCCTGGCTGGTTCAGACGATGCTCACTATAGTAGTGCCCTGGCTCTTGGGGCTTGCACACTACAGACTGGGGTGGCATGCCCTTGAAGGGATACTCTGGTGGGGGGCCTCGATGTTCCATGCCCTTCAGGCTATGCTGGCTGGGAGGTGGCCCTTGGGCCTTGTAGAAATCACTGGAACTTGTGGGATTCTTGTACAGGTCATTGGGTTGTGGTGGGGAGAGGGGAGTGCTGGTCACAGGCGGATGGGCCTTAACTCCACTGGTAGCCAGTGACATCTGCATGAGTCGTTCACTCAGAGAGCGAACGTGTCCTTGCTTAAGATCTCTGAGTCCTTCATCCTGGTGCATCTTTCCAGGATTGAGCCGCTGAACTGATGGGCGTCCCTCAGTCCTCATCTTCTGGTTGGTCACTCCAGTGACATAGAAGGCAGCTCCGACACTGGCATGCTGCTGGCCCCGAAAATACTGGGACTGGACCTTGGCTTCCTCATAGGTCGGGAGTTCTTCATTATTCTGCATCCGAGGAGACAGCTGTTTCTCCATGATGATGTTTTCTGACTGGATTTCCTGCCCCTGAGGTTCCTGTCGGGCAGCATGAGCCACAAGCTGTTGGTGGTGGTCTTGGGGACTCAGCACATCATTCTGAGGGCCTGGGTTCCCACTGGCACTGGAGAAAGGAGGGCCGTTCCCTGTGGCTTGCTGGTGTATGGCAAGCAGGCTGCGATTCTCATTGGGATTGCCATAGCGAAGCTGCTCTTGTAGCAGACGCTGCAACACCGTGGTTCCTCCACTTGGCTGTTCATCAGAATTTCTCATCTCTATTGCTGGTGGTGCCTTGTGAAGAGAGAGAGAAATTGGGCACCTGGGCTGCCCTTGACCTGGGAAGGGGAAACAGTTGATGGATAAATCAGTCCTCTAAAGGGGGAGAAAATGAGTATTTGGGTGGGGGGTGAGGATTTCTCTGCAGAGATCAAGTAGAGAAGTGAATCTAGAATTAATCAGTTAATTTGTTGACCACTTTTGGCTCTAGCATTAACATGACGAGGAACTTGAAGGCATACAAGCCCTCTGTTTCCTCTTTTACTTTTAGCCTGGGTTAAGTATTCACTCTTAACTCCGAAAAGGACTGGGGAAACCTGAAGCAGTCAAGTGAGGTTGTCAGAGAGTGCAATTTTCCTAGGCCCTTATCAAGTTCATCTCTCTGTATTCTATTGAAATGAAAAATTCAACTCTTAAGGTTGTGGCAGCAGGGGCAGGAAATTACCCCATAGGCAGGATCTGTAAAACAGTTCAGCATGTGGAGGGAGCTACAAAACGTCAAATGATAACTAAGGTAAATAAAAAGTGATGAGAGAGCTTGGTTGTACCAGATAGAAATGATCTCTGCTTGATGCAAATCTTTTTCTCTGATCTCATAAAACCCTGAAACTTTTTTTTTAATCCTTTTGTATTGTCCATTTTGGATGCTCCTTGGCTTAATAAGAGAAGAGCTTGGGATAACTGTTATTGACAAAGTTTCTCTTTCAGCCATCCAGGAATAGTCATTGAGCATTTGTTGTTGCTGTTGTTGGGTACGAGGAGTTTAAAGGGGAAGCCCTCTTTCATTTGAAGTGTGCCTCTGATAGTATAGTATCCACAAATTCATTAGAAGCTCATTAAATCTTTGGACAGAATCTGTTTGTCATGTTAAGTCCTGCAATTTGATACTAAGCTTTAGTAGTGAAAACTTTCACCCCAAGGATCTTAAGTAGTGTTGGAGAATGTACATGATGTCACGCCAAGTCACAGTTAGGTCAACCTGAGCCTCAGGTTCCTAGAGGAGAACTTTGGGCTCCTGGCTTCCAGGTCCTGATTTCTATGATATGAAATAGTTTCCAGTGTCTCTGGAAACATGATCCCCCTTGCCTTCAATCTTGCAGGGACTGACCCGGAAGATGTGTGTGGTAGCTGGAGAAAGGTCGTCCCCCTTCCTTTTCTACTTTTCTGATTACTGCTATCTGGTTTCTACTTGTTCTATTGAGCAGTCTGACTCCAGAGACCCCCTTTAAATCCCATTCATCCGATTCTTGGGGGAAGCATATACCAAGGGGCTGAGCAACCTGCCCTTAAGTTCCCTTTCCCTCCCTGCCAATGACCCTCAGGGATTCCTGTATTTCAACTGTCAGACTGATATTTTCTATTAGGCTTAAAAGTATAATATAAATCTCTCTTGGTGCCTTAAACGGGAAAGATGATTACCAAATTACTTCTCCTCTGTCAAAAGAAAAATAGAAATGGGAGCGTGTATGGTTAAAACAACACCACTCAGAAATCCCTCCTGCAAGGCAGGGAGATCCAGACAGTGAGCTGCCCCAGACTCTAAAGAGCACACCACCCCTCCCACCCCACACCCAACCCACCCCGTCACACACACAGGTTCACACACACACACCGGCACCCACGCACACGGATGGTCCATACCTATTTCTGCTTTCTTTTAGGCTTAAAGCCTTGCTCAGGATAGGGAATTCTTGCTTATGAGCAGCTCCAGAAACCGCAACAGTAGATTCCCTCTGCCCTAACACTCAGGTTCAGGGTAAGCGTCGCCAAGAGTCCAACCACTGGTCACTCTGAAATGGTCAGGAGGGGGAGGGGGAGAAACAAAAATGTCGTTTCTATTTTGCCACCAATGGCCAACAGTTAACCAAACCAGTTCTTCCAAGGGGATGACTTATCCTCCCGTTTTTGTTTTTGCCTTTTATGTGAGTGGCAGAGTCCATTTCCACAAGGACAAAAGACAATCTCATTCTGGGGGCTGTATTCAGGAGGCCAGCCAGTCTCCTGGAGCTAGAAATGTGCAAGATGGCTCTGTCATAGCCTCACAGCCCTCAGGAGCTGTTGCTCCCATTCTGAGTTGGAATGGTAGTTTAGTCACTAAGTCGTGTCTGACTCTTTCGACACCATGGACTGTAGCCCACAGGCTTCTCTGTCCATAGGATTTTCCAGGCAAGAATACTGGAGTGGGTTGCTATTTCCTTCTCCAGGGGATCTTCCTAACGCAGGGATCAAACCCAGGTCTCCTGCATTGCAGGCAGATTCTTTACCGGCTGAGCTACCATGGAGTTGGAATGGTAGGTGATGACAAAAGCTGTAATCTGCCATCACCTTGAAAGTGCGACCTTTAAACAGCTATCAATAGCAGGGGAGGTAAGTGGGGCTCACTGGCCCATGTCCCAGAAGGGAAAGCAGTCATCAGAAAGTAGATTTTAGTAAAAAAAAAAGAACACTTAGTGAAGCTCCCAATTAACAGCTACAGCCTCAGAGGGCCAGAAGAAAATCCCAACTTCTTGTCAACCAAGCCATTAAGTAATTGTTGCATCCTGGCTATTCCAGATATTTGCCAGCCTCATACTAGACACAATGAGGGACAGAAATGACACACAATATATAGTTCCTGCCCTCACAGACCGTACAATCTGATCAACAGTCCATCCATTCTTACTAAAGTAGCAAAAGTGATGGCCCTTCTCCACACACAGCAGCAACTCTTCTCTGAGAAGATGGCTCCACTTGCTTTCTCAGTGCTTCCACTGCCCCAGTGTCTCCACGCAAGGAAACTACTAGACTCACATTATAGAGACTAGATGCAAATACCCACTAGATATGGATTTGAGATAGTCCTCACTTCAAATGACTCCTTTGACCCTCAGCAAAAAGCCCTGCAGGTCCAACCAAAATGGTTATGAAACTGAGGGGTTGAGGTGAGAATGATCTACATTCCTATTTTCTGCCCTGGACTAGCCATGACTCACTCGTATCACTTAAAGGAAAGCCTTTAATCTGCACCAGGGACGCCATTTGAGGAGCAAAGCAATGAAAAGGAAGCACACCCACGTCCCCGTGCTTTGGGAGCATGTCCAAAACATCCAAGTTGGAAAACAAAAAAAAATTCTACAAAACCTCACAGTGATTAATTTAACATTATTTCCTTGCAATGTTGCCAAAAATAAAGAGAACAGATATAGAGTGAACAAACACGGATATTTGTCTTTCCATCTTGTCTTGGTCCAATATATAATGACAATCAAAAAGCAAAATCATCTCCAGTATGCAAGGTAATTGTTTTAGGGTGTCTCCCCTAATTTCAAAAGCAGAGGAACAACTTTTAATTGGAATCAATGCTGAGCTGCTAACAGAGCTATGGTAAATAACTGCTGTGTTTCTATTGCCCAACTTTGAACAAAACAGTTGTCTTTTTTTTTTTTTTTCCAAACAAAACACACAGAAAACAGGGTTTTAAACTTGAGCCCCTGGTGAGAAAACACCATGACTCTTTTTCAGGACTATTTAGCTTCTTCATGCTGATTTTGACAGGCTTGCTCCTAACACCCAGTTCCTCACCAAGAAAACTTATCCAACATCTTGCTCTCTTCCTTCAATTTTGTTCCTTCTCCTCCATATCCTTTTCAAAACCCAAATCACTTTGTGTCCAACCAGCCAGACTGTCCCTTCCCAGCACCCCGCCCCCTGGCCTTTTTGTTTCTATTTAAAAGAGGAAAAGAAATCAGTCTAAGAAAAAAGCTTTGCTGATTCCTTTCCAGTTTACCGATTTTTTCCCCTACAAAACTTATATTCATCTACATGTTCAGAGACACATAAGAAGGAAAACACCACTCCATTTTTTTATTAGAGAAAAGATAGGAAGATTCCTTGTCTCATGCACAAGAACTAAAATAGTATGAACTCTGCAACCTTTTATCTGCCCACAGCTTTAATCATGCCACTGCCAGGGGTCTGATATCATCTTCAATCAATAAAATAACCTTGTTTCTCCTGTACAAACAGACTATCCCTGAGGATATTTGATAGGGGAGGAAAGGATTTCCGTGGTTCTCTCTTTAAAAATGCAATTTGAATCTATATATTCAACTCTTTTGTAACAACAGGGCAGCAAGGCCAAGCTAAGTTCTCACTGCATTTGCAGTCATTGGCCACTCCCAGTATACCCGAGAGAGTGAGCCAAAATGAAATCACCAAGGTGTTTCCCAAGCTAAGTCCCAGAAAATCAACGTGGCCAGGAGACACCAAATTCCAACCCTTCACATAAATTTTGAAATCTGCCTATAAGATCTTCTTCCTATCCCTTCTACCTCCTTCTCCAATTCTGCCTTCACCCCTTACTCTACCAACCAGGATGAAGAAGCTGAGTCTAGGGAACCTGTTTCTCTGCTAAATCTTGGTCAACTTGTTTCATACCATTTTACTTCCAGCTAAATGGAAGAAAGCCAGTTCAAAGTTTTCCCTATATCTGTGTGCATGTATTTGTGCATAACACACACACAGACACACAATCTCCCACATAAAGATGCCTAACAAGCCATTGAATTCTCTCATGTCCTCTCACATTGGCCCATATTGTGGCCTGAAGTGTTCTAGAGAACACCTTTCCCAAGAGTCTTGAAATGCAAGCTACTAATTTGCTTCCTTTGGGAGGTAAGAAACAATGGTCCCTTTGCAGGTTATCCCTAAAACTTTCAGTGGGTAATGGGCAGGCAGTATAAATATTATGATTACGAGCCTGGGTCCAGAATCACACTGACCAAATCCAAATTCTGGATCTATGGTTTATCAGCTGACCTCACCCATGTCTCTCAGTCTCCCCTAGTCTCAATTTCATCATCTGCAAAATAGGGCTAACGGTGCTCATACCTCATATGGTTGTTATAAAGATTAAGGGAAGTAGTCTACGTAAAGTGCTAAGCCCAGAGCCCAGTACATTGTAAAGGCTCAATAAAAGTTAGCTATTACTATTACTATTTCAAAGTGGTCTTTTTCTAGCATAGTACAGTTATTTTATGAAGAAAGTTTTTTTTTTTTTTTTAAAAAACACAACCTTTATTTGCAACTCAAATCTTCTATGCCTACACCCTTAAATAAGTGAAGGCCAAAACTAGAAAGACTCTTGAAAGACCATCTGGTAGTCTAACCCTCCCTTTCTAAAGATGAAGATGTCAGAGCTTAAAAGTGATCAGAGCCAGGGCCAGAATGCAGGTTTTATTATTCCTAGGGTAACAGCACTTCCACTACAATATAGGGACTTCCCAGGTGGTGCTAGTGGTAAAGAATCCGCCTGCCAATGCAGGAGACACTAAGAGAGGTTTGATCCTGGGTCAGGAAGTTCCCCTGGAGAAGGAAATGGCAACCCACTCCAGGATTCTTGCCCGGAGAATTCCTTGAACAGAGGAGCCTGGCGGGCTACAGTCCATAGGGTCACAAAGAGTTGGACATGACTGAAACGACTTAGCATGCACATTTGCGCTATAATATGTAGTATATTAGCTTGTACATTGAAGATGCTTAATAAATATTCATTAAATTGAATTGACTCTGGTTTTAAGAGATTATAAATCTGGCTTAATGCTACCATCAATTTTCCAAGTCCACTGGAAGTAAAATGTTAATGGGAGGAGGGGAAAATTCAAAGACATAAGAGGGATATGTTTAGCCAGAGGTATGGCAGAAGGACCCAGCAAAATCTCTCCTCTTTAGGCCATGATATGCAGGTAGGTTAGAGAGTAATAGGAATCTCCACTGATCAATATTTCCAGGCCTCTGTTTCAAGTCTTGTCAACATCGTACCAACTTGGCACTTACTGTGGCTTAAGTCTAGCACTAGTTTAAGAACAGGTTATGAGTTGGCCCCACCTCTTTGCTCCTATCTCTACTTCTATCTAGATTAGGTTGGAAAATTATTTTAAGAATCACAGTGGGTCCTTGGCATTTCCAACTCTTAGGATCAGTATCAGTTATCTGTTTCTCAAATGGTAACTCAAGGCATGGTCAATTTGGTAGCAGTTTTACTCTTCCAGATTCTAAAACAATCAACTTGAACAAGGCAATAGTCAACAAAGGTGATTAACTCTAAAGAGTACATGAGCAGTGAAACACTAACAAGGAGAATCCTGATGCTACCACCCTCCACTCCCCTCCACACACACCCATTCCAAGGGAGGAACAGATCACACCATCACATCCCATTTCTTCTTGCCTCAGAAAAAGAAAAAGCAGTCCATGGAATCAGATTGAGCATAAACTGAGAAAAGGTTAAGAATATACCTGAAACTTGCCAGCTTTACCAATCTCCTGTTTTCAGTTGCATACTACCCATTTTTATTTTACAAGTATAATAATATAAGCTCAATATGCAAACACTGATAACAAAGAGGAAAAAAAACCACTCATAATCCCAGCACCTCAGCCCAAGCATTGTTAGCATTATAAACTATTATCTGTAGTTTATTTCTGTGTGTTTTTGTATTTTTCACAAAGCAATGAAATATTAACATATGTACCATTTTACTTATTCATACTTTTTCTATGTTGTGGCATAGACTTCTTAACAAACAATTCAATGTCCATTAAATGAGTGCATCAAGATTTCCTAATCAATTCTCCAATTATTAAGAGATTTAAATTGCTCTTTCACTTTCTGCTAATCTAAATAATGTGACAAGATCATCTTTGTGATTTATCCTTTTTTCAATATTTTGGATTGTTCCCTAATAATAGAGTCCCAAAGTGAAATTAATGGGTCAAGGAACATGAATGTTTTCAGACAACTCACTAAAAAAATAAAACTAACAAAACACCAAAGCCCCATGAAATCTCTCCTTCATTTAATGAAAAGTTCTTCTGCTCCCATTTTTCCACCAGGGCAGAGCAGGACTCCTGGGAGGGAAAGAAGCCAGTGTAGTATCCTAGTGGCTTGTGAAATGGCAGAGTGGAATGTGGGTTCCCCTGTGAATCCAGCTTGCACGCACTTGCCCCAAATTGCCACTCAGCCAAGAGGCTAATTAGTAAAAGCATCAGGTGGGTGAGAACAGGTTCATGGCCTGTAATGGCTTATATCATGTTTCATTTTTGCCCTTGGAAAGATCTGATAGCTCAAAAACATTCAGTTCCAGTGACATTCTGAGAAATAAATCTGTTAATTTTCAGAACCAATCTTCAATATATTTTAAAGGCTATTTTGCTATACAGAAATAAGTGCATATGACCAATGAGGCTGTGTGTGTACCTCTATTTTCAACCACAGTTTTGAGGCACATTTGAGGTCAGTCTTGTTTAATATTATATGAGTAAGTGGCACCTGTCTTACGTGGTCAATGTGTTATAGATGGAGGTTTATTTTCAGATCCAACCATAAAAGTCATCCAGTCTTAAGACAGAGGAGGCAACAGGGCAGAGATGCCCCTGGCTTAGCAAAAGCAAACATAACAAGCATTTCTTTCTGGGCTGCTCAGTCAGAGCTTTCAGAAGACAGCAGTTCCTCTCTCCATCTTTTCCTTGAAGAATTTTCCCAATCCATCTCCATCTTCCCCTTGCCCCCAACTCTGCTCAATGTGGAAAATTAATTCTCTCTTCTCAGTCTCTTCACTGGACTTTGGACACATCTCTATTACAATACTTATTGCACCATATTGTCCACAAACATTTATTGAGCACTTACTATAGCCAGCTTCCCTCCTGGCTCAGCTGGTAAAGAATCTACCTGCAGTGCAGGAGACCTGGTTTCGATCTCTGGGTTAGGAAGATCTCTTGGAGAAGGGGAAGGGTTACCCACTCCAGTATCATGGCCTGGGGAATTCCATGGACTGTATAGTCCATGGAGTCGCAAAAGTCAGACACAACTGAGCAACTTTCATTTTCTTTCACTTTACTATAGCCAGGCACTGAATAGGCCCTGCTGCTGCTAAGTCACGTCAGTCATGTGCGACTCTGTGTGACCCCATAGACAGCAGCCCACCAGGCTCCCATCCCTGGGATTTTCCAGGCAACAATACTGGAGTGGGTTGCCATTTCCTTCTCCAGTACATGAACGTGAAAAGTGAAAGTGAAGTTACTCAGTCGTGTCCGACTCTTTGCGACCCCATGGACTGCAGCCTACCAGGCTCCTCCGTCCATGGGATTTCCCAAGCAAGAGTACTGGAGTGAGTTGCCATTGCCTTCTCCAGAATAGGCCCTAGAATGGATTAAAAAAAAGAAGAAGAAAGTAATATAGAATCTAGTTCTCAAGGAGTTCCCAGTCAAGCAGAGGGGGCACAATTCAATGGGAAACCAGAGGTATGAGCAGATAGCTCAGGCAATGCAAAGGAAGCTGCAAAAAAAAAAAAAAAAAAAACAAACCTCTGGGCCACCTGAGCAAAACTTTCTATAGGGGAAAAATCCCATGAGCTGAGTAGGAGAGATGGAATCTGATAACCAATGTTGGGAAAGTTGAAAAAGGAGGAGTCAAAGATAGGCTGATATATATCTTCCAGAGTCATTAGCATATGGTAAAAGCTAAGGTCAGAGAGTGGGCTGGATCATACAGAATAGGAGCAGAACAGAACAAGGATGAAACTAAGGATAGACTTCTCAAAAAAGTGATCATTAAAGAGTCAGGTGCTTTGCAAATGTGGGAGTGAGAGAGAAATTCCCTTATGAACTGCATGGCTTTTCCCCCATATACCTTTAATCGAGACCTTGTAGTACACTGCTCCAGGGTCAGAAGTCCCCACTTGCAATGCAGACAGAAGAAAGTTCATTCTTATTTTTATGCTTCTAAGTACCCAGGTTGAAGTGAAGTGAAAATGTTACCCTCAGTCATGTCTGACTCTTTATGACCCCATGGACTGTATCCCACCAGGTTCCTCTGTCCATGGAATTCTCCAGCCAAGAATACTAGAGTGGGTAGCCATTCCCTACTCCAAGGATCTTCCCAACCCAGGGATGGAACCCAGGTCACCTGCATTGCAGACAGATTCTTTATCACCTGAGCCATCAGCGAAGCCCCAATAGAAATAATTATGACAGGCTGAGCCAGAAATGGAAATTGTGATCTTAGAGGGCATGGGCTGAGTGCATGATTTCCTCTGTATACTTCCCAACACCTAAAACATTAGGTGCTTAATAACTGCCTATTGAGTAAATAACTTTCCAAAGACTCTGCTAGAGGCAACAGAAAGAGAAGAAAAGGAATGAAAGACACAGAATAGCAATAACAATAATACTCTTACCTTAAGTTTCTCAGCCTTTCTTCTAAGGAGACAGAAGCTTTCACTTCTGTTATCTTATTTGTGCTTCTCCGCAGCTCTGTAAGGAAATAAAGCCTGATGTAATTAATCCCATTTTATTAACAGGAGAAGCTTAAGTCCAGGACAGATAGTTTTTGATAATTAATTTGACCAAGGTTTCACTCTGACTTACTCGTGGGGCCAGGATCAGAACCCAAGTCTTGTGACTTCCTGCCCCATGCTGTGTGACTAGACACAAACTTCTACAGAACTCTCCAATTATTAATATGACAGTTCCCACGAGAAATTCATCAGGAAAGCAAATTCCTCTGGGACTTCAACAGTCTCTTGAGCAAGCCAGTGTACTGCACCTAGAAGAAAATATCTAAGACGTTTCCCTATACCAGCACTGCAATGGCTCAATGAAATCATTCACAGTGGTGCTCTGCTAACATAATCAGGAGCTCTCCGTTTTGTTGAACCCGTTTTGAAGGGAGCTCCATTTGCCTTCAGTCTGGTTTTTCTGTCTGAGTGGGGCTCAGGTGCTGACTACAGGTGTGGCATCCAGCAGGTGCGTGGACAGAAGCCAGCATTTCGTATCTTCATACCAAAGAGCCTGAGTCACTCCCCAAAGGCAGCAGCTTCTCCTCCCTCTGATTTGCAAGCCCCAGGAACCTGTCTTCACTGAGCTGCTACTGCAAAACAAACTTCTAGACCCTGATTTCTCAGGAAGAGCTAAGGTGGAATCAATTAAACTACAAATCAGATAACGCAGCCATTGTTCCCACTTACTCTCCGAAACTGGTGCAGGCACAGGTCACAGGCATATAGCATCAGGGAATATATGTACAGAATGACTGTCGCCTACTAGTTATGAGGGAAAGGAGGACTACAGCAGACCCATATTACACATTTAACTACAGGACACTTATTCTATTGCAAATGGCCTTCAACCCTCAGAAGCAAGGATTCATTTCCCTAAATAAGATGGAGTATAGTAGAAAGAACATGCTAGAAATTCTGCACTCCAATTCCCATCATAACCACTCTACTTCAGGCTGCCATGGGAGAACCACTTAGCAAACTCACAAAAAGTACCAGGTCGGAAAAGTCATCACAGTGTCCTAATGGAAGCCAAGCTGAGAGCCTGAGGCAGACAAAATGCTCTAAGGAGTAAGGGGGGCGGTCATCAAATTTTCTTAGCTCCAAAATTTTTTTTCCTAAGGAAGCAATTTGCTTCCACCAAACACACACACACACACATACACACACACACACACACACACACACACACACAGCAAAGAGAAACTAATTGTAGGAGAAAAGAACGCAAATGTTACCTTAATAAAATGGTTTATTGTCATTTGTCGTATTTCTCCAATTCATATGGGAAACTCAAACTAATAAGCTTTGGTTTACAGCCCATGATCCACAAAGTAAAACTGGCTACTAAACTAAAATGTGATCACTGTATATAAACAGACTGAAAGAAAAATCTGAACTGAAAACCTAAATGTAATAAGGAGGAAATTAGATTTCTTCAAAATAGGCAATCTAAATAATTTTCCCCATCTGTGATTTTTTATCTTACTTTGCTATCAAATGGAAAATAATGTCATTAATTCAATGCAAATCCATGCCCCTTGAAAACAACCGAAATGAGTGATGTACTAATTAGCTTCCTAATGGGGATGGTTTTAATTGAACCATTCTATAACAACCTTCATCAAAGTTTCCAGGGCAACTTCATAAAAGGATGTCAAACCTGGCCCATATTTTTATCCCCTTAAAAATAATTCTCAATGCACAGAAACACAGAAAGCTTATTTCTCTTCAATGCTGTTAACACTCAGGCCACTACATTTTCTGATGTCAGCAATCTCCTTCCCACAAATATTCCAAGTATGCACCACCGTCATTCTCCTTTCAATTATGTGGTTTCTCTGCTCCTTTACTGATTGAGTCCAGGCCTCTCGGATAATGAGAAGCATGTGCAGGGAAAATATGCTCTTAAAAAACACATACATCAGTTTCATCTGCATTATGAGGGGGGAGGCGATCATTTGTCCATATCAAAAGGATCAAAATTTGAAGCATACTACAGGATATATAAAGGGAAAAAATAAAGATCAGCATCAATGCCTAAAGTTGGGAGGCAGGTATTGTGATCTGAAGCAACATCAATAAGGATAAAGAGGACTCCCCCAATCCACCCTTTCTAGCTTGGCCACATTTATATTTAATGTTATCTTAATGTTGCTTTGGGGGGTATTTAAGTTCTGACATACACATGGAAATGAGCCACGAATTGTACAGCAAGCATAAATATTCCATCATTAATAAAAACCAGCTGTGCACAAAACACTACAATGGCTGGGTTTCAGTTACTGCCTATCATCAGTATGTGTCACAAACAAATATTACTCAAAACTTTCTCCCTTAAAACACACACACACATCCACACACAGAGATACATGCAGAATTTTTTTTACTCTAATATTTCGTAAGAACTTTGAAGAACTCAATGATCTCCATGGCACATTCCAACTAATGTCTCTTTTTGAAGCTATATTTCACCACCCCAGCAGATGCTGGAGTCCTCTGATTAGAACCTCAACTTATCATATAAATGACAATGTTGTAATTTTTTTTATAAAAGTCAAAAGGACCAATAATACAAATGTTGGGACAATCAATTATAGTCAGTATGGCAATTGAGGCACCAAAGGGATCTGGATGTTATAAAAGAGAAAAAGCTCATTAAAAGTGAACACCTGCTCAGGACCCTATAATAAGCCTGCTCGGCCATCATGCAGACACCTTTCATCCAATGACCTCAAAGCATGTGCCCAATACGAAGCATGCCTAAACACCTCTGTGAAATATTAATATCCTTGCTTCCCAGAAGGGTAACTGAAGCTCAGAGCAGCTAGTTCATTTACCCTTGGTCACATGGCAAGTCAAAGGGTTGGGCAGAGAAACCCAGAGCCTGGCTTCAAGTCATGCAGTCTAATGATATTTCATGAGTTGGGGCAATAGTGAAAGTGACATAACAAATGTCAAGGGCAGCCTACAGAGGTTTGTTTTTTGTTTGTTTGTTTGTTTTAAGCAGATTTTTAAAAATCACCTTAGGAGATGTTAGCAGATATATCCATCTGCATTTTCCCCATGAACACATATCATTAAAAAAGTTCCTATATTTGATTTGGTACTTTCTGATTACTAAAAACCCATACTTCACTTCCCTATTCTGGTTAAATGAAATTTAATGTGATTTATGAAGAGCTTATCAAAGGAAAATTAAAGGACCGTGTAACTGAACTGTCACTGTATAGTAAAGCCTCAAATGAAGAACCTCTTATGTGTGGGTCATCCTGCTTACTACCTATGTCTTTTATTTAGTTATCTAAAGCCCTTAGTTTCCTTACTATTAATTATTCTAGTTTAATATTGTTTTCAAAGCTATTAAAAAATTTGTGTTCTCTTGCTTTTCTTTCTTGTTTGGGAGATTTCATAGTATACCCATATTTGTACTCTCCTGAAGGGATATCATGATACAGTGATTTAAGAATCATTGCTAATGATTTAGACAAAGTAAACAGTGAACTCTAGTTTTCCTTTTGCTTAAAAAGAATGGGAGAAGGGTAATAGGAGATCAAGGGAGTACACTTAAAAGCCTTGCTAGATACATGAACACCTAAATTACAGAAATGGATTAGGGATTACTTATTAAATCTGTTAGTTTCTCCTGGCATTTGATTCCTCACATATACTCAGATTCTGACTTCATTCCTCCACATGGGTTTACAAAGCTAAGTCTTAGGTGGGCTCTTTTTCAAAATTTAAAAGCAACAGTGTACATTTCTAGGACTCTCACTCTGTAAAATTCATATTAGTACAGAAACAAGGACTTGAAAGGAACTACAAAAAGTGAAAGCAGGTGATCTGTTAGGATGTTGGGATTCTTGATGAAGTTTTGGGCAGGGTCTTAGCTTTTTAATTTGATATGTTGCTAAAATACAAAACACAATGCATTTATATCAATATATTGATTATTGATATATCCTTAGAGGGTTTTTCTTAATATATCCATGTGAGTACATGATTGTATTTCTAACAACTGCTGCACCTCATTTAGTAGGAATCATTCACATTCACATCAGAAATCAAGGGCTAATTAGAGAACCCTAAACTTTTGATAACTGGTTCTCAAAATCACCCTGTCTGATCCCCCACAATTTAGAGAGAAGGAAACTTGCTAAGGATAGCAAACTTAGAATTGGGCTCAGAACCAAGTCCCACTCACCAACAGGCTCACAAGGAAAACTTATTTTGCATTTTTTTTATTTAAAATGGCATCAGTTGCTATTATTTTTGTCAGCCTTACTAGATACATGAATAGACTACCAGAAAAAAAATTTCCGAATCCTTGGTTTATTCAAATATGACAACTGGAATTTAAATCTTCTTCCTATACGGGATAGAGGCCCATTTAGACTTCTCAAAATCCACGAAGTCTGATATTGTTTCAGAAAGTCATTCTAGCTTTCTTCTATGAGTGGATGTATGCTGAGGCTAAACTGTGGCCAGCATTATTACAAGCCAGGATGATTTAGACAATTAACTCCATGCCATGTAACAAAAAAATTTCCAAGACCAAATAATGGCCTCACTTATTCAAGCAATAATCATTACAACAAAATTCTAAAACCTTTATGCAATAAATATGTTTCTGAGCAGTCTCAGTTAGAGTGAATTTTTACATATCAAGTCATAGTTCAAAGACACTAACTAGGAAAGCTAGTTCTTTCAAAGAAAATGGTAGTGGATTCTTTTATAAAACAAATGACCTCCTATTTTCCTTCTTTTTCCTTTTTTCTTTCCTAGTTCAGATTTCGTGTATGGAAGGGAGACGGCCTTCCTTTCTCTGTTTTAAAAGGGGTCAGAAGCCCACCATGGAGAAGAGTAATGCCATATGGGCAGCTTGTTTAATGCCCCCCTTAGTTCCTGGGACCAAATTCTAACCTTTGACTTAGGGGTGGGACCCTAGATTTTGGACCAAAGTCCACAAAAGGAAGCAAAGAACGAAGAAGTAAGCAAGACTAAAGACAACACGTCATAGTAAACCAGCAACAAAAATTCCTGGGGACAGGAAATCAATGGAGCACAATTCTAAACAAATTGGTTTAGTCCCAAGCTAATTAACTTGTCAAGCAGATCTCCAAACCCCTGAATCCATGGGGGAAAGAGGTGATGTAATAGGAGATTTGGGAACATTTATCCATTTACCATCCTAAAAGGCTCAGCTACGACCACACACACCTCTCTCCACTCCTTTCAGTGGGTTTAAGCTGGGCTTAATGGGTGCAAAGGACAATTTCTTCCAGACAGCCCCTAAGAATAAACTGTTCTCATGCATTCCAAATGCTCAGTCTCCATGGAAGAGGCTACCTGGTCACAAACATTTCTCAAGAGGGACTATATCATCAACACTTCCTCATTGGTAACACCCCCACCCCAACAAAACAAAACAATTTCTAGCCATCCTGAGAACTTTGGGGCACTTTGGTGGGGAGAAAGGAAAAGAAACCTTAAGAAGGGAGTAGGAGAGTGTGAGAAACAACTCTTGTCTCCAAAATGGAAAAAAGGCCTTAAAAAAGCTGATCAAAGGAAGAAAAGGGGGATGGGGGAGAAGGGCTGCTTAATTACAAAGACACCCTTTTAAAGAAGGCACAGGCCCTGGGAGAGGGCTCTTAGGAGAGGCACAGAAGCAGATGTACCCACTTAGAATTCTGGCACTCAATGGAACCTCAAGGTCATAGCATCCATCCCTCTGCTTTCTGAATAGACTGTTCCTAAGGCATTCTAGAAAGAGACTGATTCGATCTTTACAAAACTTCATAAAAGCAACTCCACAAAACACCTTGGTAATGCATTAGTCTAATAAATCCTACTTCATAAACCAGAAATGAGATTTCAATTTCCAAATCCAAAACAGTATTGAATGTGAATTTTTAAATTCCCTAAAATCTTTTACATAGGTAAATAGATCCGCAACTTTCAAGCAAAAGTTACTTTACATATAAGCATGGTTAGAGATTTACTTCATATCTAGACTATAAAGTAAGAAAAAGTACTTTCAATTTTACGGAGCCACAGACTTTTCCAAAGAAAGAAGTATCTTAAAATGAAGTATGATGTAGTGCCAGAAAGTGTCTGTAAATGACACTGGATAAACCCATTCAGAATAGCTGGAACCTGAGTTATCATCTGTAAATAGATGCAACTACTCTACAACCACCTGGCTATTAAAATGTCCCAGGCCAGTTATAAAATGTAGTTTTGTCAGGCTACCTTTTCCTTCTCAGTTGATCTGAAATATGATAGCCTTTAAAATCATCACCCTGTAGCATTCCTTTCCTCCTTCCTGCTTTCTTTTCCCCCATTGAAATCAACTAATTAAATCAGGTAAAAATATAAGAAAATAACTTGTTCCCCAATAAGCAATGTGTTGCAGACATCTTGGTAATTGGTCTTTGAACACCACTATTCTTTTAAGTTTGCCATGCTTGCTAGATTGGAGGTTAGGTGGGAGATGGGTGAAGATTTATCTAGCATCCAAAATGGTATTTCAAACTATTCTTAGCTACTAAATGAGGGTGCTGAAAGTTCTAACTCAGAAAGCTTCACAAAGGCTGTTCTGAGAAAGGACTTTTCACAAAGCCTAGTTCAAGGAGACTTAAATACCCTTAGCCCCACATTAGGGAAGATTATGGTGACTAATTATCTTCCTCTCTGAATGGGAGAAGAGGGTTATATTTTTAAAGCTTTAATCTGCCTCCCAACTTCCACTCTTCATAGGGGTGGGGGAGGACAGGGAAGAGGAAGGAAAACTAAATCAGATACTCCAAGGTGTCAGAAAATCCCTTCTAAAATACATGTTAGAGATTGGAAATGCCATTTCTCACAAACTGCCCTTTCCTCTCTCATTTAATCGTATTTAGTCCTTTGCTGCAAATTACTATTAAATTATTACTAGCAGCAATTAACCAGGGATTGCTCAGTCTACAAAGACTGTCACTTTGTCTCTCACTTTATTTCTCTTCATTGGCTTACCCTGATAAAGCCGTTCTGCTGCTGAAGCATCTGTGTACAGCGACCCAGCCTTGGGACCCTCAAGACACCTGCATGATCAGGCAAAATAATCACTAACATCCATAATGCAAATAAGGGGCAACCCTTTTTTCATGACCGCAACACACACCTATACCTAAAAGAGTATAGCACTGTAGATTACTCCTCCAGGCTAAGATTTCAAGAATTCACAGCCCGGGGAAAAGGAGTGTGAGCTCCCACCCCAACCCCAAGCATTTAGGAAAAAATGCATCTAACAATCTGAGATAAACCCAGACATTCCAGATGATCTAAACGTAGACTTCAAGTTCCCTCTGCTCTTTACTTCCTTTTGTGCGTAATTACCTAGAGACATACAAGGACCCCAGAAGGCAACAAAGTAAAAGTGCCGTCAAATAGTGGTACCCATTCGCATCTCCGTAGGACGGGGAAAGGAGCGCACACTCTTTAACCTCTTTAACTTACTGCACATCCCGGAAAACTTGTGGCCAGCTGCAAAGAAAGTAGAACACAGGCATCCCCACGCAAATCTAGATCGACTCACTCACGCTGAGGTTATGATCAAGTTCATGCCACCATGGATTCCTGCCCCAATTCCCCGCGAAAAGTAACCATGCGTCTCCTACCCCTGAAGGAAACGAAGACAAGGTGACGACTCTGCTCGCGCGAGTGGCTTCGGTCCCAGGCCAGAGGCCAGGGGGTAGGCAGGAGGAAGCCCCAGCTCCCGGCTGCTCTCCTCACGGCTCCGTCCGGTCTCTCCTTGGTGGCAGTGGACAGGCAGGGATACCGGGCCAGAGGGTGGAGCAGCGGATGGTCGGAGGCAAGACAGACTGGAGGTGGGGGTGGAAGGGGCGCTGAGAACTAAGAGAAGATGAGGCGAAAGGGAGCGGAGATGGAGGGAATAAATCAGGGGGTCTACCAGCTTAGGCAGCTAGAACGCTCCTCGGAAGGAAGGGGCGTGACTGCGATGAAGGCAGCTCCTGGGCAAAGGAGCTAGAAGCTAGGGAGGGGGAAGAACGGGTGGCTTTTTCTTCTTGCGGTGAGCGGCTAGGACCGCCCAGGAGCCGGGGCGGGGGTGGGGTGGGCGGGGAGCTGGGTGGACTAGGCAGTGGGGCGGAGAAGAGGGCGGGGAAAGAAGGGTGGGAGTTGGCCAGGACCCCGGGCTAGCGGGGGTGGGGGGCGGAAGAGGGGCGGGGCTAGGGGGCGGGGAAGTTCAAACAATTGAACGCCCGGGTACGACAGCTCCGACGAAAGCGGGACGCTCACTCTGGTAGCCCACGAACGTGGCACGATTCGGTTATAGTAGCCTCGAGTCTACGCAAGGACTGGCTGGGAGGAAGGAAAGACTTGTGCAAAGACTCCAAAAATAGTGTGCGGCTACAGCGGAGCGGAGTTGCGTGGGAGAGCTAGTGCCACTCTCCGCCCCATAGCGGGAGGAAGAAAAACAAATAACAGAAATGCTGAAAAGCAGCTTCTCGAGAAGCTTGCTTAAAATAATTCAGGAAGGAGCAGCGATCCTTCGTTTTCCTTCCCCTCTTGCTTCCTATGACCAGGAGGCCCCCCACCCAGGTCACAGCTCCGCGAGACACTCTCCTTTCTTCCTCCACTCCCCCTAGCCACCCCTTTCCTCCCCCGCGCCACCCTGCGTTCCCGCCCCCCCTCTCGGCGGCGGGCCGCGCTGGCAACACGGGTGGCGTGGGCGGTGCTCTGCCGAGTCTCCGCCTCCTGGGCGGGCTGAGAAGGTCAGTCTGAGCAGGGCCGGCCTAGAGGAGTAAGTCCCGCCCACCAGTCTTTGACGGCTACCGGTTGGCGAATCCTGGCCCAAGGTTCTCTTATGATTGGTCACTTGCGTGGTCGCTCGGATTCTTTGGTCCCACCCGCCCTCAAAATTAATAAAACTAAACAAGAGGCTATTGTCTTGCTCTCGGTTCTCTCGCAGCTACTGCCGAGAAAAGAAAGATGAGACGCTTGGTTTTTCCGTCTCCTAAGAGAGTACGACAGTGTGTCGGCTGGATCCGGTACACCTTCCCGGCCCTCCGGGAATAGGTAACTTTTCTTCCCCCTTAATTCATTAGGCCCAGAGGGGGAAAAAAAGTTTGAGAAGTCTCAATGTGGTGTTCACATTTCCCGGCTGCGGAAAAAATTGGTATTGCTTGAAAAACACAGCCTGGTTGAGGACAACTTCCTGGGACACTGAAAATCAACCATTTTAAGCCGGGAAAGGAAAGCACAAAGAAATAGCAGGAAAGATGGAATTCGGAACTAAAGGAAGAATTCTTTCAGACTCAAGCACTCAGTAGCTAGTTGTGCGACGACTTCGGTTAAGTTCCTTAATTTTTCCTATCTGTAAATAAAGGCTATGAGAAATGTCCTGTTAACCTAATGGCACTGGTATATGAAAAATAAAACGAATTGTGCGTGAAAACTCTGTAAATCACAAGGCACTCCACACGTGTATATGTTCCTACTTGTTTCTGTCACACGTGGAGATTCTCCACATGTGTTTGGGAATCAATATTCAGCTCATATGTTTTAAGCATTTACAGCCAAGGTGTGTAGGTTTTGTGGCTTTATTTTTTTCTTTTTCTTCTTTTAAATTTATTTTTAATGGGAAAATTGCTTTACAGTGTTTTGTTGGTTTCTGCCATGCAACAATGCAGATCAGCCATAATTATACATACATCACCTCCCTGTGGCTTTATTTTTTTGAAAGTCAGCTCTTTTCCTACAGTTTTCAGGGTGGATATGAAAGTACCTCCTTGCAGTTAGCATAATAAATTACTACTTAATCTAACCAGGGTAGGTGAAATTTCTTTTTAAACAGTTCTGCAGTGGCGCCATGACCTAAAGTCTATTGTGATGCTTGTACTAAAAGAGGAAATCATACTGTGTATCTCTGAAGAAAACTTAAGAAAACAAATGTGAGGGAACATTTACCATGGAAACCACCATTCTCTACAGATCCATATTTCTTAGAAAATACTACAAGGAGGAAGTTAGTCTAAATGTAAGGCCTTGACAATACTGAGCTATTACAAAGAACTCATGTCAATGAGAAAATGACACCCAATTCAAGCCTGCCTAATGGGAACCTTCTGAGGTGCCATGGACCAACATGCAAGAGAAAATGTGCTCCAAGGAAATACCATCTCACCATGAACAGGGTCCCAGGCTGTAACCAGGTACAGAAAAAGTGCAGAGGGTTCTGCTAGAGCTGCTGAAAGATTCAGAAGCAAGCACAGGGGCAACAATAGTTTCTTGGTATGATTCGGTTTATTTGTGTGGTGAAGTTATTTAGGTAATTTTTTTCCTGGGAAAGGTGAGATTTTGAGTGTTCAAGACATGGAGACACCTGGTTTGTGAAGCAAAGGAAGATTATTCCAGCCTTGCTTGGAGGGGTGGACAACAGAGCTGGATAGGGTGGGTATATGCTGCAGATGACTGCTGATCATAATGGCAATGGGATACTTGCTAAAATTAACGATGCTGTTAAAGTGGGAAAAGTGAAATTTGCACATGGTAAAATGAAAACAATGCTGAAAGCAAGACCATAAAGGGGTCCTCTCTAGCTTTGTTCTCAGTAGTCCCTTTCTGTCTGTACCTAGGTATAATCTTCAAAATATATTATTTGCCCACACACACATTTTGGATTTCTTTACTCAGTAATGTCTCTTAAATATCCTTCCATATCAGGGTAACTTCCTTTACCTCATTCTTTTTAATGACTGTTCAGTGTTCCATTGCATAGATGTGCTAAAATTCCTTTACTCATGCCCCTCTTGAGAGGTGGTTTAGGCCATTATGGAAAATACTGGAAAACAAACCCTGGTAGCAAAGGCCTAATGACTGTTTGCAGAATGCCTGACCTCAGGCTTGAAGTTGTCCTTCAAAGATTTTTCCAAACCTGCCTTCCTCACAGCTACTGGGGCCTTCATACAGTGGAAACTCCTCAAACACTTAATTCCTTTAACACTCCCCATCTCAAATCCTACCTTGGGCATTACTGATCTCTAATTTTGAATTTTGATATGATAGAACAGACCACAGCTCTGAATCTCATGGTGGATCAGGCCCTGTGTGAGACACTTTTTTAGCCTGTGGCTAATAACAGGTTTTTCACTACCTCCTCTTCGCCCAAGTCTTCTAAGCGTCTTAGGTGTTCCTTCTGTCCTGCCACGCAAGACTTCCTTCTGTTTTTACCCTGAAAACCCTTCAGTTTGTTTAAACTGAGTTTCAGTGTAAAGCTATGCTTTGCCTGCTCT
This sequence comes from Nanger dama, assembly GCA_917880005.1. Classification (NCBI taxonomy): domain Eukaryota; kingdom Metazoa; phylum Chordata; class Mammalia; order Artiodactyla; family Bovidae; genus Nanger; species Nanger dama. Next base: position 2,190,008 of record CAKJTW010000089.1, read on the forward strand.
ACTTAAAAGGAAGGGGGGCGGGGGGCAAACATCAATAAACATTGATAGAGCCGCTTTTATGGACAAGACTGAAAAAACAAAGAGGGATGAGACTTGGCTCCTGCCTTCAAGGGTATATACAGAAAAAGACAACTAACAAGCATATGATAAGTGCTAAATGAGTGGGATTGACAGTAAAAGCTGTAGAAGTTGAGAGCAGGGAGTGAAAACTAGTTCCAGAGAGCAAGTTTATACAACCAAGTTTGCCACACACATTTAACTAATCCCTGGAGCATCCCTGTGTCTTCATATCCTGACTATATAGAAAAGCCTCTGGGGGATACCAAAAGAATTAACCACTAACTGTAGAACACCTGTGTAAAGACACAGGCTTGCCTGATGAGTACATGAACAATCTCCACATATTGATAATAAATGTAACGAACATTTTAAGCTTAGAACAATCTCCATCCCAAACTACCTGTCCTATTTGACACTTTTTTTTTTTCAATAAAATGCAACTCTTCCTTTAAAAATGCAATAAAAATTGGTAGTTTCCTGGTGGTCTAGTGATTAGGACTCACTGTGGCCTAGGTTCAATCCCTGGTCATGGAACTAAAATCCTGGAAGCTATGGGATGCATCCCCCCCGCCCCAGACACAGTAAAAATCAGTGTCAGTGTGCTACTTTGGCTACCTGATGTGAAGAGACAACTCATTAGAAAAGACCCTGATCCTGGGAAAGATTGAAGGCAAAAGGAGAAGAGGGCAGCAGAGGATGAGATGATTAGAAAGCATCACTGACTCAATGGACATGAGTTTTGAGCAAACTCCGGGATATAGTGAAGGACAGGGAAGCCTGGCATGCTGCAGTCCATAGGGTCACAAAGAGCGAGACATGACTTGGCAACTGAGCAACAGCCACATGTGCAAGAAAAAAGCAATTAAAAAATCAAGGTTTCCCTTTAAAATATTACACTAAGCCAAAGAAGCTAGTTACAAAAGGACAAATATTGTGTGATTCTGCTCATCTGAGGTACCTAGGATAAGCACTGTTCACAGACACAGAAAATAGCAGAGTGGCTATCAGGAACTGAGGGGAGGAAGAAATGGAGAGTTATTGCTTAATGAGCACAATTTCTCTTTGGAATGATTAAAAAAAAAATCTGGAACAAGATAGTGGTGATGGTTGTACAACATTGTGCATATATTTAATGCTACTTACTTAACAATAGTTAACATAGTAAATTTTATGTTGTATATATTTTACCAAGATAAAAACAATTAAGATACCAACCCTCAGGCTCAGTGTCAGGAGACAAAACCAATGATGAAGGCTGCCAAGAAAAAGGCAGGACCCCTCTAAAGGGGGCAGCTAGGTCATCAGAAGGGGAAAAACAGCCCCAATTTGGCCAGGACTTCTGATTTTTCAAGAGAAAGCAGAAGTCAAAGGTTTCAGTGTAAAGCTTCCTGGTTTTTAATTTTGGCAACTACCAAATATTTTAATGAAAAAAAAATCTGCCCTTTGCACACAATATTTTCCCCAATGTATGGGAAAAGTAGAAAGGAGAATGTGGTTTATAGTGTATTCCTCGATCCCTGGCTAGGTTCTTCTAGAAGGAAAGACCACAAAACCATAGTGCCTTGTATTGAATGACATTCTCCCCACCCATCAAGTCAACTGGGAGTGTGAAATGAGCACATCTTCCTCTAATTGCCTGGTGAACAACTCAATCATTTAAATGTATTTAGAAACAAAAGTAGAAGCAAGCACATACACCAAGGAAAATAAATCCTAAGGATTTATGGCTCCACATGACTCTCACTCTTGCACCAACTCCAGGGGGGAAAAAAAAACACTCTTCAGATACATTTGACAAACACTGAAAAGCAGCCTTCCCCAGGACACCTCTTAAAGTCAGTCTGTCATTTATTCCCAAGGATACTATCCCTTGCATATACAGAAGCCAGCTGAATAGATAATAGCTGCTTTATCTGAACAGGAAAGGATCAAAGGAGTATATATGCAGTACAAGCATTGAGCTAAATTATCTTCCTTTTAAGTTCCCCTCCTTCCCCTATCCACCCTTCCCAAGCATATAAACACACACACACAAACGCATGAGCGTGCGTGCACACACACACACACACACACACACACACACACACACACACACACACGGTCCAGACACAGGAAGTTTGAAGCCTGATCTATGCATGGAAAACAGCAACGTGGGAATTCAGGAAACAACACAAGAACTGTGCTCCAAGACCAAGACCTGCTCTAGCATTTGGGAGCCAAGTTACTCCTGGGGTACTTGTGGGCCCCAGCATTTTGGAAGTCAAACGACTGTAGAAAAATAAAGCTGACTGCAAGTCTATTCCCCAAGTACTTCCTAGGGTCCTGTTTGAGTAACCTGGGTTCACCTCTTTATGATTTATGCAGGGCTTCACTTCAGCTTAACTAAATACCGTATCTCCCTCAGCAGCTTGAGTTTCTGGAAAGGCCCAGACTGTCCATACTTCTCAGTAGGGTTTGTTTGCAAAATCCTGTGTTAGGTGGTGCAAGAGGGAGGTAGCGAGACCAAGAAGCACACATCAAAGTCTGCACTTCTGAAAGATGGTGGGATGAGAGGAAGAAGACGATTTAGTCAATGATAAAGAACAAATCACTGAGAGAGAGAAATCACATTCCTGAGCCAGTGAGCTGTTGAACTGTATGAAGTTAGCAGGAAATTTAAAGGAAGTTCACCTTCTGACATTACACTTTACAAATAAACTCTTGATTGATTCGGAGCTTTCTCTGTTTCTGTAGTTGCTAGAGTTTCTTAGAGTTGTTATCCCAGTTGGAGAAGAAGGCTGTGACTGGAATAGAGATTTATCTTTGTTGGCACGCTGCCTCACCTCAGGAACTACAGGGAGAGGGCAGGTCAATGCCATTCCAGTGTGATTTAAGGCATGCTCACCTTGCAGCCCCCAATTAGCCTTCTCTTCACGTTTGCCATGGTTCTGTGAGATTCACACAGGAAAGACCCTTGTTAAAGTGCAAATATGTAACCTGTGAAGGGTTAAACATTAAGCCATCTTTGGTGTACTGTGATGGAAAGGGTGTAGACTTTTGGAGTCACTCAAGCCCGGATTTCGGTCCCAGCTCAAATACTTACCAATGAGGTAATTATTTAACCATGCTGGGCCACAGCTCCCTCATCTGTAAAGTCAGGAGGATGGTAATAATTTCTCCACCATGAGGGGGTTGCTGTTAGTATTCCATGAAATAATTCATTGAGAGGCCTTGTCACCATGCCTAGCTTTCAGTAGTCACTTAACACCGTTTCTTTCTTTATGCCCTCTGTTCAGTGTTCTTAGGGAATTCCAGGGGTTAGGACAATGGGTTTGCTTAGGGGCCTACTGGAATTAAGACTATAGTTATCAGTCTTCCGTTCTAACCCTGCTCAGCCAGGCAGTGTGGTACTAAGCATATGGGCTTCAGCACCAAGGACCGAGTATCAGTGTCTTTGTTCTGTCACTCACTAGCTATGTGAATTTGGGTCCATTTGGAGCCTGTTTTCCCCCATTTGTAGAGAGAGCAATCGTTGTTTTTCAGTTGTTAAGTCATGTCCGACTCCTTGCAACATCTATAACTACAGCACGCCAGGCTTCCCTGTCCTTCACTAATAACTAACTACTCCTACTACTAGCATCTGTTTCACTGGGAGAAGGGGAGGATGATGAGGATGAAATGTCAGCCATATGCAGATATTACAACAGCTGAGATGGTTATTTGCAATATTCTATGCCATGGGCTGATTAGAGTTTACTTTTATACCAAGCAGTTCTAATCTAAGCTAGTTTTAGCAAGAGTGTTGAAAATCCTTAAGCAATAACAGTGATGTGTTCCTGGCTTCTCAGTTTTGGCTAAGGAATTTGGGGTGCTTTTGGAGTAGCTGCAGACATCTCAGTTCCAAGCAACTGGAACTTCTCCCCACCCCCACACCCCCACAAAGATTTTCACAGTGTTTTCACAGGATATGAGCAAAAGAAGAAAAAATTCCTAGGAGATGTTTCAGGAGATCCTGAGATAATAGAATATTCTCGTTGTGGAGTGTGAGCTGAGAACACTAAGGCCTCCAGCTCTTTGAATCCCACATGTTCCTGCCTTAGATTTCTTGCCCATACTACTCTTTCTGCCAAGGATACAAACACACACCTCCCTTCGCTCCATTCTTCACCTCGTGGACTCAATTTTATTTCTCAGGCCTCAACTTAAATGTCACTTCTTCACGGAAAAATTCCCTAAACAGTAATCTCTTCCCTAGTCTCCTGTTTTTCTTTCAACATTCATGAGAATTGCATATTCTATGTGATAAACTATATCACAAGTGGTTTTAGTATACAAATAAGATTTAAATTATTTCATAGGTAAATTATTTAATTTTGTCTTCCAATCTAGAAAATCATTGATTCAGGAAGAAGCTTCAGGCTTATCAGATAGCTTTGTGTATGGCTTGGCACCCTTTTGCTTACTTCCTTAGGAATACCCATGGACTGACCTGAGTTAGTCATTGTTTTAGAGCGCTTCCTGTGTTAGGCAGGTGCATTGAACTAGATGATCTTTAGGGTTCCTTGCAACTCTTGACTGCCGACGGTTGTCAGATGCTGACAAGTTTGCCTAATGCTGGCATGGGAAGCTATGTCAGAAGTGTCATCCATATCCTCCTGCCTCCCAGTTTCTTGATCTTGGTGTATAAAGGGGAGTTCTGAAGTATGGCAAGGAAATGTGGGTGTGCACTGTTTAAGCACAAAGTGGTTTTTTATTTGGTGGTTAGTAAATGAGTGCTATGAGATCAGAGGGAAGACAGTATAGGCATGAGAGATAGGAAGTCGATTCATTAGAGTGTGACTGACTGGCTGAAGGCTTTTGATGGCAAGAAGATGGTTCCTGATGGGTTTATGAATGGTGTCGCTTCCTGTATTCCCATGAGAACTATAAACCAGGAAAAGTTTCACCCAAAGGAAGCCTAAATAGTGGAAGAAACAAAGCAGTTTTTCATTCAGACCCAACTAGGTTAAGATCTCCACATTCAAGTAGTTATGTAACCTTGGAAAAATCACTTAACCTCACAAGTCTGAATTATAATTTGTTGGTTGGACAGATATGTATTGAGTATCAGCTATGTGTTCAGCACTGTTCTAACCACTTGGGATGATTTGGTGAAAAATACAGGTAACATCCTTGCCCTTACGGAGCTTACATTTTGGAGGGATGTAGGAATGGTAAGTAGATATTTAAAGATCTGTGAAAATTCATGATGTTGTCTGCATAGTCCTGAAACATGATAGTATCAGTAAATAATAATAGTAAGTAGTAGTAATTATATTATTGTTATTATTATAGTTTTAGCAAAACAATCAGCACCTGTGAAGGCACATAATTTCTATACAAATTCAAATGTCTGTACAAAGGGTTGTTAAAAGGAAAGAAGAAAACTCAGGTAAAGTCAGGTAATTTCTACATAAGAGATTATAGATGGCTTGAACAAAATACTTAAGATCCATGCAATTTGTAGTAAAAGGAGACTTGTATGAGTTTATGCTAAGTGGCAATATTTTCTTCCTATGTGAGTTTCCTACATGAGTTTGAGCAAACTCTGGGAGATGGTGAAGGACAGGGAAGCCTGGCATGCTGCAGTCCATGGCGTTGCAAAGAGTCAGAAACGACTTAGTGACTGAACTATTCCCTCTGTGGCAAATTTTCACCCAGGGTGTCCCTAAGCCATAGGTTTAACCTCTATTTGGATAAACTTTCATTAGCTCCAGGAGATCAAAGAGCATAAATCTGGGATGATGACATTCCCCTCCAACCACTCTGGTCATGCACCTCCTCAGGTGACATTAACCAACTGAACTTTTTAACAGAAGTCCGATGTCCCATCCCTCTCGTCCCATAGCCCCCTTTCTAGAAGCGTAGTGTCAGAGGAGGGAAAGAAGGGAAGGCTGTTCATAGTTTTTCATGGTTCATAGTTTCTAGCTTGAAAAGAAGAAATTGCATTTTTTGCCTCATTACAGAACAACAGAACTGCAACTTATGTTTACAATATATGTAGTTCATTTCACAGGGTGTCATGTTTCATGTACTATCCCACTTCCAGCATTTCAATAACACTCTCCTTGGGAGTGGGGCAGGCATCCAGTCAGGTGAGCAACACCTCCTCCCTAGATCCCTCCCTCTTTCTCTAGGCTCATGGTCTTTTCCCTAGTTCTTCTCTTTATTAGATTACATTTCACATTGTCTTGTAGCTACTTATACTCTGGAAGCCCAGCTAGACTTTAGGCTCACCCATAGTCACAGACAGTCTCTTATTCAGTGCTATATCCCCAAAACCTAGCACATGCTGTATCTGGCCCATAGTGGGTACCTATGAAATACTTGTTGGGTGAAGGAAACATGTTTCATAACAATTCCCCATCTTACTTTGTGTTTAAAACCAAAATCAAAACTATTTTTCTCAGCACCTGTGACAACTGAGCAGGCAAAGTCATTTCTCCAGTGTACCCCTTTGCCCCAGGTAAAAATCCCCCAAAGCCATTCCAACCCCATCTTGGTGGCTTTCCCAGGATGCTCTCAATACTTTCAAAACTCATCTCCCCGTTTCCTTGGAACAAAGATTCTGGATCCCCAACTATTTTAATGTAAAAGTCTTTTCGATTCCTAGCCTTCTGAAAGCCTGAACTTTTTCCCATAGCTTTACCATCCTCACTTCTTGTTTTTCATTTCTGTTTTCACCTCTCCAGCTCCCCAGTGGGTCACCTTTCCCTATGGATGTACTTCTTTGCCAACCATTTTCCACCTTGCTGTTTTGTCACTAAGAACACCAGCAACAGTGTAAAAGTAGCATTAGGTATGAACTCTTGAAAGATTTGAGTGTGTAACTGCTATTTACAAGCTGTGAGACCTTGGGCAAGTAGCTCAACCCTTTTGAGCTTCAATTTCCTCGTTTATAAACATTGGGAGAATAATCTCTGTCATGTTTTAGGACCACACTGGCTTGTTGTGAGCTTCAGATCAAACAAGGGTGGTGAAAACACCTTGGAGGCTGAAATATATGGTTATTTTCAGGACATCTGTGGTTAGTGTGGTACTAACCCTTCCTCCTCCCAATTAGGCACCAAGCATTTATTTAGTCTTAAATGCTCCGGCCCCAGGCTACATTTGGGTGGGGGAAGCATTGTTCTTCCTATCTTCTTGACAGGTTGATCTCAGCTTAAGACTTGTTACCCTCAGGTCTTTTCAGTCAGCATCTGGAGGGGAGCCCCTCCCTTGGTTTCTCAAAAGCTGTTTGTCAGGTGTTCTTTAGAGACTAACTACTTTCTACCTTCAGGCCCACTTTGTCTTCCCTAGTGAAAAGTGGTTCCAGTAGGAGAAGGGTGGGGGAATATTTCTAACCTCCCCCTCTCCTGCACCTGAACTCCCAGGGTCCCCAGACTCCAATTTTTCAGGCCTAATTTCTTTACATTCATCAGGGTCTACCCTATAAGGTATTTTAGACTGATTCCAGGCAGGTAAGTTACATTTTGCAAAGATTTTCAGCTCAGTTCAGTCGCTCAGTCGTGTCCGACTCTTTGTGACCCCATGAATGGCAGCACGCCAGGCCTCCCTGTCCATCACCAACTCCTAGAGTTCACTCAAACTCACACCCATCGAGTCAGTGATGCCATCCAGCCATCTTATCCTCTGTGGTCCCCTTCTCCTCCTGCCCCCAATCCCTCCCAGCATCAGAGTCTTTTCCAATGATTCAACTCTTCGCATGAGGTGGCCAAAGTACTGGACTTTCAGCTTTAGCATCATTCCTTCGAAAGAACATCCAGGACTCCTTTAGAATGGACTGGTTGGATCTCCTTGCAAGGGACTCTCAAGAGTCTTCTCTGTACACAGTTCAAAAGCATCAGTTCTTCAACACTCAGCTTTTTTCACAGTCCAACTTTCACATCCATACATGACCACTGGAAAAACCATAGCTTTGACTAGACACACCTTTGTTGGCAAAGTAATGTCTCTGCTTTGAATATGCTATCTAGGTTGGTCATAACTTTCCTTCCAAGGAGTAAGCATCTTTTAATTTCATGGCTGCAGTCACCATCTGCAGTGATTTTGGAGCCCCCCAAAATAAAGTCTGACACTGTTTCCACTGTTTCCCCATCTATTTCCTATGAAGTGATGGGACCAGATGCAGAGATTTTACTTATTCCCAAAGTGCAGTCCCAGCTGCTTGGTAATTACAAAGCCCAAGACTTCCCCTGCCTTTGTGGTCAAAAAAAACACCCTGAGCGTTTGCCTCTCCTTGACCCCAGCTTCCAGACTGCGTTTGGGTCTGCTCTGAAAGTTTCTGGGAGAGTTCCCCAGCTTTAATTTGGCCAGATGCTCAGTGTCCTGCTCAAATCACACTCACAAATTTTTTCCACTTTGCGTAACTTTTATACAGACTGTTAGATTCACTGAAATCTGGCTCTTTCCTCCAGCTAATTCTTGGTGCTGGGAGTGTTGTCCTGTTTTTAGGCTGAGAATCACTGGTTATTTAGCCTGGAGTTTAGTCTTTTTCTCCTTGAGAATCCTCTTCATCATTAAGTGTTTCTCAAGTTGCAATGGACTTGAAATTTACACACACACACACACACACACACACACACCCCTTCCAGAGCAAGGGCAGACAAACTGCTACTAACAATTATTTTTAAAGTCTTTACAGAGTTGTTAAAATAAACTAAAAAGAATGTATAATCAAGACTACAGCTCTGTAGGTTGCAGAGCCTAAAATGTTTACTAGCTGACTCTTTACAAAAAAGCTTGCTGACTGGTAGAGTTTTCCTCAATATCCAGAAACAGAGTTTGAAGCAGTTTTGACCCCATCACCTTTTCCTCCAAGGCTACAGGAAATTTCTGACTTATTTTTTGCCACATTTTACCATCTCATCTCTCTCTGTCATTCAACTTATACTCTGGTCCTGCAAAGTTCAAAAGGTTTCTCCTCTACCTCCTGAACTCACATTTCATATTTTTCCCGGGGAATAAATGAACTTCTTTTGGTGAGACTAACTCCCTCTTCCCTCCCCTCCTCAGTTCAGTTCAGTTCAGTCGCTCAGTCCAGTCGTGTCTGACTCCTTGCAACCCCATAAACTGCAGCATGCCAGGCCTCCCTATCCATCACCAACTCCCATAGTTCACTCAAACTCATGCCCATTGTGTCAGTGATGCCACCCAGCCATCTCATCCTCTGTCGTCCCCTTCTCCTCCTGCCCCCAATCCCTCCAAGCATCAGAGTTGTTTCCAATGAGTCAACTCTTCTCATGAGGTGGCCAAAGTACTGGAGTCTCAGCTTTAGCATCAGTCCTTCCAGTGAACACTCAGGACTGATCTCCTTTAGGATGGACTGGTTGAATCTCCTTGCAGTCCAAGGGACTCTCAAGAGTCTTCTCCAACACCACAGTTCAAAAGCATCAATTTTTCGGTGCTCAGCTTTCTTCACATTCCAACTCTCACATCCATATATGACCACTGGAAAAACCATAGCCTTGACTAGACCTTTGTTGGCAAAGTAATGTCTCTGCTTTTCAATATGCTGTCTAGGTTGGTCATAACTTTCCTTCCCAGGAGTAAGTGTCTTTTAGCTTCATGGCTGCGATCACCATCTGCAGTGATTTTGGAGCCCCCAAAATAAAGTCTGACACTGTTTCCACTGTTTTCCCATCTATTTCCCATGAAGTGATGGGACTCTCCCCTCCTACCTCTAATTAATATTTCTTTGGCTTTGGTGGACATTTTGGAAAGTGAGAGCTCCTTGCTCATTTTCACAGGGTCCAAGGTAATTTGAAGACAGAGCAGATGTTAAATATGGGGAGATTTCTGAGGGGACTAAACCATGGAGACAGTTTAAACCCCTTTGCAAATGGAGACTAACTCTGTTTCACCCACAAGGTGATTTATTTCCATTGCTCTTAGGAAGAAGACAGGCTCAGTTTACCAAGGCTCAGCTTACTCAGCAGAAGGGCTAATCTCTGTTAAACTGTATTTTCTGCCAAATTTAATCTTCCTCTCATTGGTCTTCCTTGTACACTACCTTCCTCGTAACTGAGGGTGGGTCACACATAAAGAATGTTGCCAGACTCAAACAAAGAACATTAGCAGTTAGTCCAAACACACATTCTTACTGATGAACTACTAGATACCTAGCATGTAGTTGGTGCCATGTGGGGTACAAAGAAGTCTAAACTTGGACTGAGCCTCCAAAATCTCCAAGTGTAGCTATAAAGAGAAAATGCTAAATAAGTCTATAACGAGTTCTCTGATATAATCCAGATGAGTATGAATAGCTTCAATTTAAAATAATCTTTCCTGATTGTCCCGTAACACATATATATTTATCAAATTCTCATTTTATCCTGAATATATGGTTACTGTAACCATGATTGCGATATAATATGGAAGAGAAGGCTGAGAGCTGTATGGACTTCGATTGGCGAAGAAAGTACGTAGTATGTGTTCAATAAAGATTCCTTGAATGTGTGTGAATGCTCAGGTATCTGTTCAATAAAGATTCCTTGAATGACTGTAGGTAAAGAAGTTAGTATCTGGCATTTCAAGCTCATGGAACAACTCTTCAACTCTTGCATTAGCAAGAGTTAACAATCTGAAAAACTCTGGTTTGTTTTCAGTACATGTGAGTGATAGTTTGGTAGATGGCACCCCCACTCCAGTACTCTTGCCTGGAAAATCCCATGGACAGAGGAGCCTGGTGGGCTGCAGTCCATGGGGTCGCTAAGAGTTGGACACGACTGAGCGACTTCACTTTCATTTTTCAGTTTCATGCACTGGAGAAGGAAATGACAACCCACTCCAGTACTCTTGCCTGGAGAATCTCAGGAACGGGGGGAGCCTGGTGAGTTGCTGTCTATGGGGCTGCACAGAATCGGAGAAGACTGAAGCGACTTAGCAGAAGAAAACTTCAGATATGTAAGATTGGACTAGACTTTTCAGGAACTTGAATGACAACTGGGCCTTGCTCTTTTGGAGGTTTGGGAGACTGATGAAAGTGGTGTTTTATGAAGTGTAACTTGGTGATGTTACAGAATGGTTTAGAAGGTCTATAAACTAGAGTGAGGAAGACTTTGTAAAGCCTTAAGAACAAAAAAGCTCCAAATCAGGAGCATACAACCTCTTGCTTATTCTGTCCAATTCTCTTTGATGCATAAATGCTATTTAGTGAAGGACCAAGACCAACAGATACCATGTTTGATTTTCTTGGGTCATGTTCCACCCCTTGCAGAGTACATTAATTACTGTGCTAATCACATTTCACAGCTAAAGTCCACAAACCTGTCCTATCCTGGGTCAAGAGCAGCTAGATTGAGTTGGGGGCTGGAGGGTACACAAGGCTGACCAATGGCAAAGATATTTTAAAGATACCTGGAAGTTTCTCCCACCTTAACAATGTCTGTTCCATCTGCTATTGATGAGTCAGAAGTCAAAGACTTCATGATCTCACAGAACAACAAGGGGATACGTTGAGTGATTCCAAAATCAATACATCTGTCATATTTCTTATAAGATCCAGATATCAAACTGCATGCTGGAATCCCCTGAATGTTTCATGGGCATCTCAGAGTTAACATATATAAAGCCAAACATATCTGCTTCCATCCTAACCCATAATTCTCATTTGCCTCTTCCTATATTACCATCTCCACGAATATATCACCCTCTACCTTATCACCTAATTACCCAAGTCAGAATCACCAAAGACCTCAAAGATCTCTCTCTCTCTCCAGAAATTCTTACCTCCTTGAGAAGCCCTCCCTCGATTCTCTTGGTGTTGGTTAGATGTTCCTGTGCAGCCTCTGCAGTACTATGGTTTTACTTTGAATATAAAATAATGACATTTAACTCTTGTAATAGTCTCTTTGGCACCAGAAAATGAGTTTCTTGAAGGAAAATGTCCATGAATTTTTCTTTTCTATCAGTAATGTCTTTGAATAGTACACTCTTCAAAGTATTTGTTACTGGAATGGATGAACAAATGAATTTGAATGTATTCATAGTGATATGTAAGGTTCAATACCTGATCCCTCTGGAGAACAGGTTTGAGATGTACAGAGCAGGGAAATCATGATGATTGAAAATATGAAGAATGTTGATATATGGAGTATTAGAGGATGCTATGAGCAGAGGAAAAAATCATACTGAATGTTCCATAGAAACTGCCCATCATTGGGGAGGACAAGCCATGGCAATCTAGGAATTTATGTGACAACAGAGAAAGAGTGCAGCATAGTTAGCAGAGCCAGCTGACTTCTGGGAGGTGGGAGGTCACCAGGATGCTGGAGGTAAACAGGAGACTACTACTGATGGAGGCAGAAATAGACAGTGCTTATAGAAGGAAGAAGACTTTCAGATTTTTAGTTACAAGAAATCATCTGAATGAATGTGTCACCAACTACCTCCTCCTTTCCCCCAACCCCTGAGTGCCTCTCTGAAATGAGAGTTCCTTAGACCTGTGTAAGACAATCCAGGAAAGATATTCAAGGAATGTGGGGCTGTACTTGAGGTACTAACTCCATAACATGCTTTGAAGGAAATAGATTTTAAATTCTTAGAGGGCATGGGCATGCTCATTTCTGTGTCATCCCATAAGGCTCAAGACAGAGTCTTAAACCTAAGGAGGTATTCTTTCAAATTATGTTTAATGAGACAGTGGGGTGTAGAAGAAAGAGCATTGGACTGGGAGTCAGACAGACATTGGGAAGTATTAACTTTTACACATTCTTGCTGTCTGACCATGAAAGTCACTTCAATCCTCTGTCCCTCAGTTTTTCTTTTCTTTAAAATTGAGATGTTGTTATCTACTGACAACACACTCCAGTATTCTTGCCTGGGAAATCCCATGGATAGAGGAGCCTGGTGGGCTACAGTCCACGGGGTCACAAAAGAGTTGGACATGACTTTGTGACTAAACAACAACAACAAAATATCTACTTCATAAGATTGTTGTGAAGAAGACAATGAGCTGAGTGAAAGAACATGCCTGGTGTGATCAGGGAAAGAACACGTGTTCGATACATGTCAGCTGGAACTGAATACATGAATATGAGAGGTTACAGACCTCCTATCCCAAAGGATTCATCCACCACATGTCAGTCAATTATTAGAGCTATATTCTTTTCGGTTCTGAGTGCTCTTTGATCTCCAAGACAGACCTGTTTAAACATAAAATATTTCTCTGAAGGGGTCATAGTTCAACCTTACACCTTGTTATCAGTTAGTACCTTCATGGGCAAAATTACCACAACCAGACAAAGCATGAAATGTGATAAGGACACAAGTAAGGGCACCTTCCTGGGAGTAGGCAGAAGGGAGAGGGTGGAACATGACAAAAAATGAGGGGGCTTCCCTGGTAGCTTAGTGGTAAAGAACACACCTGCCAATGCAGAAGACATGGATTTGATCCCTGGTTTGGAAAAATTCCACCTGCTGTGGGGCAACCAAGCCTGTGAGCCTCAGCTACTGAGTCTCCACTCCAGAGCCCTCAAGCTGAGACTACCGAACCTGCACGCCACAACTAGTGAATTCTGAACATTCTAGAGGCCGTGCTCCTCAACAAGAGAAGCCCCCACAATGAGAAGCCCATGTACCACAGCTAAAGAGTTGCCCCTGCTCATCACAGCTAGAGAAAAGCCTGCACAGCAATGAAGAATAAATGAATAAATATTTTTTAATGAGGGTCTTTGAATATGGTACTGAAATAAACACAAACACTGCCGACTTCAATTTGACAAAGCCTTGCCATGGTGGCAGCAGGGTCTGGCCTGGGCTCTGTTACTGAGCGTGACATCTAATTGGCCTTAGATTTGCACCCTTCCCTCCACCACATCATAAACCATGGGGTGAAGGTTTATAGTATGACATGAAATGAGCTGTGTATTTTATTAAATTTGGGGAATGAAACAGTGCCACAGTGTGGTCCTTGCATAGTGTTTCATAAAATGTGTAAGGAACTCCTCATTTTCGAGTAGGAGATGTATCATTGGAAATAAGGATTCATCGGGAAAGATATGGGCAGGAAACCAAATGTAAAGCTGTCCTGGAACCTTCCCTTTTCCCCTTCCCCACTCTCCTTCCATGGCCACCTCAGAGGGACAGAGAGCTACATAAATGTGTCATTGGATAAATGGAAATGTCAGAAATGCCAGGAGAAATCTAATCTTTAGAGCACCTACATACTCTCTGTATATGAACAAATAAGACCAAAAATATGTTTGCCAGGTCACAGGGTAGGGAAAGGCATCTGTGGGGCCTTGGAAATGTCCTAATCCATCACAGAAAACAAGTTTGCCTTAAAGCAAGAATGCTGTTTAGTCACTAAGTCGTGTCAGACTCTTTTGTGACCTCATGGACTGTAGCCTGCCAGGCGCCTCTCTTCATGAAATTCTCCAGGCAAGAATACTGGAGGGGGTTGCCATGCCCTCCTCCAGGGGATCGTCCAGATGCAGGGATGCAGCCCGCATCTCCTGCACTGGCAGGAGGATTCTTTACCACTGAGCCACATGGGAAGCCGATATTCTGTATCCCATATCACAACCTTTGGGTTTCTGTAATCAGCCCTCCCTCCTTCTACTTGAGTATTTAGCTTTGGGGCCTGCCTGAGTCCCTGGTTCCTGATCAGTAAATGAGAAAATAGGATAAGAGCAGGGTTTCTCAACTCAAGGTTCACAGACTAACTGAAATCTACAACATTGTGAGTGAAGATGTATGTTTCTGCTAGTTTCCTGTGGCTAATGTAACAAATTTCCACAAGCTTGGTGACTTAAAAACAACAGAAGTTTATTCTCTAGCAGTTCTGGAGGTCAGAAATCTAAAATAACTGTGTCTAGAAAGCCACATGTGCGTGCATGTGTGCGTGTGAGTGTGCATGCTCAGTCGTGTCCGACTCTTTGCAACCCTAGAGACTGTAGCCCTCTAGGCTTCTCTGTCCATGGAATTTTCCAGGCAAGAACACTGGAGCGGGTTGCCATGCCCTCCACCAGGGGATCTTCCCCACCCAGTTATTGAACCAGCATCTCTTGCATTGCTTCCTCCAAAGGCTCTGGGTGAGATTCTGTGACTTTCCTCTTTCAGTTTCTGCTGACTTCCGGCATTCTGGCCACATTTCTGCCTCCATCTTCACATCACTTCCCATCTTCTGTCTCTTGTGTAGGTTTCTATTTTTTAAAAACTATTTGATTTATTCATTTTTGTCTGTTCTGGGTCTTTACTGCTACATGAGGGCTTTCTCTAGTTTCGAGCTTCTCATTGCTGTGGCTTCTCTTGAGGAGCTCAGGGTCTTGAATGCATGGGCTTGGGTAGTTGTGGCTCATGGTCTTAGCTGCTCTGTGGCATTAACATTAAAGAGATGGGTTTAGGGCTCACCTCTTTAATCCAAGACAATATCTTCATCTCAAAATCCTTAATTGTATCTACAAAGACACTTTTTCGAAATAAGGTCACTTCCACAGGTTCTAGAGATTAGAACATGAACATATCTTTTAGGGAGCCACCATCAACCCACTAAAGTGTTGTTTCTTGGGACAGTTCTAAAGAGTTTACCAGATTTTCCTCCTCTCTCTCTCTCTCTCTTTTAGCTTACCAGATTCTCAAATATCTGTGATATAGAGAAAGCTTAAGAACCAATGATGCTTAACGCTTTTTGAAGTCCAGCATTCTGCAGTTCTGTAACTGGTGAGGTAAATGTTACTTGGCTTTAGTAAAATACCTTGCTTATAAGAAGTACTCAGTAAAATTTTGTACATTTGATTTGACATTGGAATTTTAGAAATACTGATATATCTAACATTATTGAGCATTTTCCATGTACTCACTGCTATTCTAAGTGGAGCATCAACATCATAAAAGATAAAGAACAGCAGTGGAAATATTCCAGGTTAAATGAGGCTAAAAAAAAACAAAACAAAACAAACAAACAAACATTACTTCTAGTTTAAATACCCCATCTTAGACTAGGTCCTGTATTTGGGATTGAGACAGTATGCCAGAGAGCACATTATTGGGCCACTTGACAAAACTAGACATTATTGGGCCACTTGACAAAACTAGAAAACAGATGGTAGATTGGATAAAACATTGTATCAATGTTAATATCACTGAAGTTGTTACCTGTACTTTGATGTGTAAGAGAATATTCTTATACGTAAGAAACATACACCAAAGCATTTGGGAGCAGAGGGTCATGATGCATGCAACTTACTCTCAAACGATTCAGGAATGTCCTTAGATTAAAGAGATAAGTAGATGGGGTAAAATGCTAACAAAAAGTGCATCTGGATAAAGGGTATGTGGGTATTCTTTGTGCTTTCTCTCTCTCTCTCTGTTTTGGCTGTGCTGCATGGTTTGCAGGATCTTAGTTTCCTAGCCAAGGATCATCAGACTTTGGTCACGGCAGGGTAAGTGCTGAGTCCTAACCACTGGACCGCCATTTTATTCTGGTAACTTTTTAAGTTTGAAATTATCTCCAAATACATTTTTTTAATGTATAGAACATTTACAGGGGAACTGGATGTCTCCCCTTTGTTAAAATATTTGCATTTTATGCTAAATAAGCAAGTAACATTTTCCCTGGTGGCTCAAATACTGAAGAATCTGCCTGCAATGCAGGAGATACAGGTTCGATCCGCTGGTCAGGAAGATCTCCTGGAGAAGGGAATAGTACTCTCTACAGTATTCTTGCCTGGAGAATCCCATGGACAAAGGAGCCTGGCAGGCTACAGTCCATGGAGTCACAGTCAGACATGACTGATCAACTAACATTATTCAAAGATGCTACCTTTTATTGAGTGCCTGCTACATACTACAAAGAGTTACAAAAATTCTTTAATGATTCCCCTAAACACTGTGCTATTTATTTCTAATCCTATTTTACTGATGAAAAACCAGTATCAATAGAAGCCTGGTAATTTGCTTAAAGTTCAGGATGATTGTGTGACAGAGCTGGGATGTGAATTCAGCTTCTCTAACCCCCAGAACTAAGTCTTTTTACACTATGCTACAGCTACCCCCAATTACATATGGCCCATTTCAACTTTTTTGAACATAGACATCTTTAACTGTTATCAGCCTGACTTTCAGATCCAGTGGTCAGAAGGTCAGTGGGAGGGTTTTCTCCCTTCTCTGGCTGCTAGTGATTATAGCCTTGAGCCCCAGGAGCCAAAAAGGGAGGATCAGTCTGAAGGAACAATGTTTCTGTCCTGGTTTGATAAATGGAATTAGCATTCCCACACGAACAGGAAATGTTGAATTGTTAATAGCCTCCCTTGGGTTTATTATACACACACACACACACACACACACACACACACACACACACACACACATACACACACACACACACACACCCCCGTATATAATATCTACGTGCCTTAGCTATACCCAGGAGGTATTCAAGACAAGTACTCCCACCTGAAAGCAATGCTGTCCTGTTTTCTGTCAGTCTGTGTACTGACAAGAGTAGAGATTAAACACACTGCTTAATTTTCAATATTACACACAGCACAAACATACAAAGTTAGTTACAGGTTGATTGAAACATCCTTGATGATGTAAGTAAGTAAGTAAGTGTTAGTCACTCCGTCGTGCCCGGCTCACTGTGACCCCGTGGACTGCAGCCCACCAGGCTCCTCTGTCCATGAGATTTTCCAGGCAAGGATACTTGATGATGGGAGGGACATAAACCAATCAACATATTTATTGAATGTCTACAATATTTATAGCACTGAACTCAGTACAGTGGGGATATATGGTAGACATAGACTAGGTCCCCAGGGCTTAAACTAAATAGGAAAATGAGACATGGAAACAGAAAATATTACAAGCCAAGGCTTGGGTTATGACTACATAGGCCAAAAGTTCTACAGGTGCCCCAAAGGTAAAGAATCACGATGGTCTGAATTCCTTAGGGGATGCTTCTTAGATGAGCTGGACTTTGAAGAATGAGAAAGATTTGGATAGACAGAAGAAACGCATTCCAGCATATAGTCATGAGGGTGAGATGGCCTAGGTTTCACGAGATAGAATTGAATCAGATTTTAAGGAGCCTTGAAGTT
Organism: Nanger dama; assembly: GCA_917880005.1. Classification (NCBI taxonomy): domain Eukaryota; kingdom Metazoa; phylum Chordata; class Mammalia; order Artiodactyla; family Bovidae; genus Nanger; species Nanger dama. Next base: position 2,208,127 of record CAKJTW010000089.1, read on the forward strand.
GCTCAATGGAGGCTTATTAAAGGTTTTGAACCAGAAAGTTACATAATGAGAGTAGTGCTTGTAGAAGTCCTGGCAGTAGTGAGTAGAATAGAATAAGCATTGGTTCACAGTGTTAGATGCCTCCATCCTAAGCCCAAGATTCTGTGTGGTTTTTTAAAACTAACACTTTTTAAAAAATTTTTTTCTCTTTTGTATAGAGGTATAGCCAGTTAACAAACAATGTTGTGATAGTTTCAGATGAACAGCGAATGGACTCAGCCATACATATGCATGTGTCCATTCTCCCCCAAACCCCTCTCCCATCCAGGCTGCCACATAACACTGAGCAGAGTTCCATGTGCTATATAGTACGTCCTTGTTGCTAGCCCCAAGATTCTGATTTAATGGTGTGGGATGTAGCCTGGGCCTTAGGGCTTTAAAAAGATCTCCAGGTATTCCTAATAGGCAACAAAGTTTGAGAGCACAGTAATGGAGGAAGGAGAGATACGGGCATGGACGCTGGTTATAAGGTTATTATGTGAAAGTAGCTCAGTCGTGTCCTACTCTTTGTGACCTCATGGACTATACAGTCTGTGGAATTCTCCAGGCCAGAATACTGGAGTGGGTAGCTGTTCCCCCTCTCCAGGGGATCTTCCCAACGCAGGGATCAAATCCAGGTCTCTCACATTGCAGATGGATTCTTTACCAGCTGAGCTACCAGAGAAGCCCAAAAGGCTTCTTAAGAAGACCAAAATGCAAGCTTAAAACCATGAGTTCTGGGACTGCTGGAATCCTTGAAAAAGAGACTAGAGAGGGAGGTTTAGATATGGCTGACATTTCAAAGGAAGAACTTACTGAGCTTTGGGATAGACTGAAGACAGAATGAGAGAGAAGATTTAAAGATGTCAGCATGATTTCTGGGCTCAATGTCTTCTTCCTGGTAACCATCCCGTTACTATTTGTTGAAATAAACTGAACTTAATAGAAGAATTTGGAGAGTTGTGCTTCCTTATCAGAAATCAGGGAGGAAAAGTCAGTTTGGGAGAATGGAGGGAATTTTGTTTCTTAGCCAAGTGAGATGGCAATGAGTTATCAGTCACTTTTGAGAGGCGGGCCTAGGATTCTGAGGCAAAATCAGAGCTGGATACCACCACTTAGAAGCCAGCATCATAACTGATAGTTGAAATCCTGAGAGATGATATCACCTAGGGAAAAGAATCGAGTAAGAAGAGAAACAGTTTGGTTATAAATGCTTAAGGAAGGCAGAATCAAGTTTTTATTATTGCTTTTACCAGTTAGAAGGCCCTGTGCATGTAAGTAAGTGGAGAAGAGCAAGTTAAAACATCTAACTGGAGTAGGGAGAGAAGAGATACCCAGCTTTCTATAGCTATCCTGAGAAGTAGAAATCAAGGTCCCTGTTTTCAGGTAGATTATAATCTAGCTGTACAGACAAGCCATAGTGCTGGTTGTATAGTCAGTAGAGCTGCCTTTACCAAATGTGATCGAAATGATCACAGGAAAGGCAGGAAGATGGAGCTTGAACAATGATTGGGTGTACACCTTTTTCTGGGGGAAGAGGTATATTTGCATTACAATGATGTGCTTGTTTCTGTTGTACAACAAAGTGAATCAGCTATATGTATACATAAATGCCCTCCCTCTTGGACCTTCCTCCCACCCTACCCCCATTCCACTCATCTAACTCATTACAGAGCACCGAGCTGAGCTCCCTGTGCTATACAGGATTCCCACTAGCTACCTATTTTACAAATGTAGTATACATATGTCAGTCCCAGTCTCCCAGTTCATCCCACCTTCCCCTTCCCTCCTCATGTCCACACATCCATTCTCTACATCTGCATCTCTCTTCCTGCCCAACAAATAAGATCATCTATATCATTTTTCTAGATTCCACATATATGCATTAATGTACAATATTTGTTCTTCTCTTTCTGACTTACTTCACTCTGTGTGATAGACTCTAGGTCCACCCGCATCTCCATAAATGACCCAGTTTTGTTCCTTTTTATGGCTAATATTCCATTGTATGTATACACCACGTCTTCTTTAGCCATTCATTTGACGATGGACATTTCAGCACTTTGCTTCCATGTGGTAGCTATTGTAAATAGTGTTGCAGTATACACTGGGGTGCATATGTCTTTTGAATTATAGTTTTCTCAGGGTATATGCCCAGTAGTGGGATTTTTCAGATTGGCAGGAAGGATGAAAAGATGAATTCATCAAAGCAAAGGGACACAAGAGAAGTTTACCTCTTAAAATGCAGGATCCAAGACCCAATATCTTCTCTGTCACCTTACTTGAACACTTCAGCCCATTGCCTACATCTTCTATCCTCCATAGGCCCCACCCTTAATACATTGCTTCCTCTCAATCCCACTGTGTCCTGAGTCAGTAGACAACCAGAGCAGTCTGCTTGATTTACCTTAGCTTAAGATGTCCCTGGGGGAAATACTTAAAATACTGCATGGGCAACTGTAGTCCATTTCAGAATGACCTGAATTTTTCCTTAAGGTTCATTCGTTAAGTATTTAGTGCATGAATGTGTTCTGCGTGTTCAGGATGGTGTATCAAGACAAGACGTGGGAGGATGGCCCAGACAATTCCTCCACTTCACAGTGTTGCCCTGGGGCAGGTTTGACTGTGCCTCTCAGAATAACTTCAAGTTGCCTACAGTGTAGGCACGACCTGAGACGCTCCCCAGGTTACTGAATCAGCTCATTATTTGTTTAGTGCCCCACCATTTGTTTGACATTATGTAGACACAAGGCTCTATTGAATGAGGAAAGTGTGTTCACTGGTAGGGTCATAACTGGGGCCTTGGAATTGCAATCCAAACAACCTGTCACACATTTCAGTCACACATAACAGCAATATAATTCTATTGCTTTGGAAAGAGTTAAAAGCTAGTTTTACAATAAGAAGACAAGTTCTTGAAAACAGGGAGGGGTGGGCTTGGGGTGTGATTGACAGACTGTCATTAATATTTGACAGATATCCATGATTGTTTTTTCTAACAGGAAAATGGTGATTTTTAAAAGCAGTTTTAGATTCCTGCTTCTATTTTTTTTTTTTTTTAAGAAGAAAGCCTCTTTCTTCAACTTTTCTGTGTAGTGTCAGTAAATGAACTGTTTCCTCTCAAATAATGCATATTGCCTTGCAGCCTTCAACTGCTTCGTAATATATCACAAACATTTGGATGTGGGCAGAGGAATGGACAGAAATAACCATTTAGGTCATATTGGCTTTCAAATGCATCTGTTTATGTACAGAGGGTCCCTACAGAAGACTGCTTTATTTCAGGGAATATTTTACCCGGATGACAAACTGTAAGTCAGTGAGTCATTTTCATGGTCTGACATTTTTCTGTAAAAGTGCTTGAGAGAGGGTACGTTGCTTTTCCAGGGTTGCTTGTGTCCTGAAACAAAGTTTCAGGCATTGTGTATGACACACATAGGTTATATAGGATGGAGGAACTTTATGAGACCGGATTAAAATGGAAACTTGCATTTTTCAACTTTATTTCAATTACTTTGTTATAGAATATAATACTAGTTGCAGTAATGGGTCATTTGAGAACTACAGTACAGGACTGGTATAATATAATACCTATAATGTTACAGTTACATATAGCCATGATCACTCCCCTCTCCCTGATTAAAACTCTTCATTTTTCATACATCTGTAGATTCCCATTGATACACTTACTGTACTTCCAAAAAGAATTCAGGAAGTCCCCAAGTTAAGTTCCCAAAGTTTGTTTTTTTAAACTCAGAAACAATTTCCCTTATAGACAATGTTATAAATTATGGGCATATTTCCAAACTAGTCTACCCAAGTCTATTTAACCCACAATGTGTTTGCAGTAGTGTGTGTATCACATGTCAATGAAAAAAAAAGTCCAGTTCCAACATGAGAAGACCAGAACATATTTCCCATTTCTTCAGTGACCCTCCCTCAAGTGCTGACCCCATTCCAATTCTGAATCTGTTATCAGGGCAGTTGGCTCAAAGATTGATATGATTTCCTTAGGGGCAGGAAAGAAGGAATGAGCAGGCAATGGAGGCTTGCTACCTCTTTTCTTCTCTATCATCAGGTATTGGACTGCCTACTGCCTGGACAACACAGTCTCTTCAAGAATTTTTTCTTTTAGGACTTTTATTGATAGTAGTGGTGGCAGTTCAGTTCAGTCACTCAGTCGTGTCTGACTCTTTGCAACCCCATGAATCGCAGCACACCAGGCCTCCCCGTCCATCACCAACTCCCGGAGTTCACTCAGACTCACGTCCATTGAGTCAGTGATGCCACCCAGCCATCTCATCCTCTGTCATTCCCTTCTCCTCCTGCCCCCAATCCCTCCCAGCATCAGGGTCTTTTCCAATGAGTCAGCTCTTCACATGAGATGTCCAAAGTACTGGAGTTTCAGCTTTAGCATCAGTCCTTCCAAAGAAATCCCAGGACTGATCTCCTTTAGGATGGACTGGTTGGATCTCCTTGCAGTCCAAGGGACTCTCAAGAGTCTTCTCCAACACCACAGTTCAAAAGCATCAATTCTTCAACACTCAGCTTTCTTCACAGTCCAACTCTCACATCCATACATGACTACTGGAAAAACCATAGCCTTGACTAGACAGACCTTTGCTGGCAAAGTAATATCTCTGCTTTTGAATATACTATCTAGGTTGGTCATACCTTTCCTTCCAAGGAGTAAGCGTCTTTTGATATCATGGCTACAGTCACCATCTGCAGTTATTTTGGAGCCCCCAAAAATTAAATCTGACACTGTTTCCCCATCTATTTCTCATGAAGTGATGGGACCAGATGCCATAATCTTCGTTTTCTGAATGTTGAGCTTTAAGCCAACTTTTTCACTCTCCTCTTTCACTTTCATCAAGAGGCTTTTTAGATCCTCTTCACTTTCTGCCATAAGGGTGGTGTCATTTGCATATCTGAGGTTATTGATATTTCTCCCGGCAATCTTGATTCCAGCTTGTGCTTCTTCCAGCCCGGTGTTTCTCATGATGTACTCTGCATATAAGTTAAATAAGCAGGGTGACAATATACAGCCTTGACGTACTCCTTTTCCTATTTGGAACCAGTCTGTTTTTCCATGTCCAGTTCTCACTTTTGCTTCCTGATCTGCATGCAGGTTTCTCAAGAGGCAGTTCAGATGTTCTGGTATTCCCATCTTTTTCAGAATTTTCTACAGTTTATTGTGATCCACACAGTCAAAGGCTTTGGCATAGTCAATAAAGCAGAAATAGGTGTTTTTGTGGAATTTAGTGGAGGCAACAGGGATACAAATGAACAAATCTGTGCTTCTCTTTCTCTACATTCATTCACTCACTCAACAATGCATTAATCAGTTCCTAAGTAGCATTCCAGTTCAGTCTAAACCCTGAGGATACAAACATGAATGAGCCCTTGATCCCCCACCCAAGTCTAACGAGGAATACCGAGGCACAAACAAACTACTGCCATGCAGCATGCTACCTGCAATGATATAGGGCTACACTAGGTAAAGTGGTGGGACAAAAGAGGCAGTATTCTGCTTGGTTTGAGGGCAGGGGAGGTTGTCAAGAAAGATTCCACTGGACAGACACTGAGGCTAGTCTTGAAGGATGAGGTGTTAGTCAGGGAGATAAGAGACTCTGAGAAGGCATTTTAGGCAGAGACAAGTCATGAAATAACCCATGATTGAAAAAGTAAGAACAACTTGGTATGATTTGGCCAGAGATACAACATACGGCAGTGTTTGGAGATGGGACTAGACAAGAGCTTTAGGTGAAGAGCCTTGCATATCAGGCTGGAAATTACATTTTATCCTACAGTGGTTAATGGGGGTGGTGTGATCAGATGCACCATTTGAGTGATAATGTGAAAAACAGAGTGAATGGGAGATAAAGGGAGACAGAGGCCTTTTAAGAAGGACAAGAAGAAGGGAGAGAAACATTTTAGTTTAGTTATTTTTGAATTGTTGGCTGCTCCTTGGGGCTTGTGGGATGTTAGTTCCCCAACCAGGGATCAAACCCACTCCACCATATTGGAAACATGAAGTTTTCATCACTAGACCAACAGGGAAGTCCCTCATTTACTTATTTTTAATCTTTCAAATTTTAATTAAAATTTTTTTGAACTGTGGTAAAATACATCTAATACAAAATTGACCCTCTTAACCATTTTTAAGTGTACAATTCAGTGACATTAAGTACATTTACATGGTGCTGCAACTATCAACAACACTGATTTCTAAAAATTTTTATCATCCCAAACTGAAACTCCTTACCCATTAAATAACAACTCCTCATTCACCTTCTTTCCCTATCCCCTGACAATCACCATTCTGCTTTCTGTCCATGAATTTGACTACTCTAGGAACCTCACCTAAGTGGAATCATAGAATATTGGTCCTTTGGTAACTGGCTTATTTAGTTATTTTCATTTTAAAGTAAGGGACATGCTTGTCTGTGGTTTTAAAAAAAATTCCAAATAATATCAAAATCTGCAAAATGCAAAGTAAAAGGATGAAATGGCTGATAGATTTTGTTAAGGAGATTTTCAATGCTCATTTGGGAACTAATATTTGCTAAGTGTATGTCATATGACACTGTGTTGAATGCTTTACATATGTAATGTAAATTGCCCCTTAAAACATATGTGATTTCATTTATTCATCATACTTTATCATTTCAGCATCTTCAGTCCCTAGAGAGAGGAGTCTGACAAGAACTAGGTAAGCAGTCAGGGTGAGTGCCATATGGACTAGATGTAGAGAAGAGAAGAGCTCCTATGCTGGTAGGAGCACTGGAATACACTCTGGGAACCAAGGAAGCCCAGCCTTCAACAATGAATATGGCAGAGCAGAACAAGATAGGGGAAAAATTGTTTGCCCAGTTGGGCCTGGAGTTCACAGGATCCTTCTCAGACACACTGATTCTTGAGTTTTAACGACTTAATAGGTCAGACATGATCCATGGTGAGGCTGATGGTTTTTCATTTGTTTTGATTTGTTTGGGCCATGGTGAGGCAATGTGGAACTTCCAGGGATGGAAGCTGAGCCCTCCCACCCCTCACCCCTTCCCCCACCTCCCCTCACTGTAGAAGCACATCCAGTCCCATCACTTCATGGGAAATAGATGGAGAAACAGTGGAAACAGTGTCAGACTTTATTTTCGGGGGGCTCCAAAATCACTGCAGATGGTCACTGAAGCCATGAAATTAAAAGACACTTCCTCCTTGGAAGGAAAGTTATGACCAATCTAGATAGCATTATTCAAAAGCAGAGACATTACTTTGCCAACAAAGTCCGTCTAGTCAAGGTTATGTCTTTTCCAGTAGTCATGTATGGATGTGAGAGTTAGACTGTGAAGAAAGCTGAGCACTGAAGAACTAATGCTTTTGAACTGTGGTGCTGGAGAAGACTCTTGAGAGTCCCATGGATTGCAAGGAGATCCAACCAGTCCATCCTAAAGGAGATCAGTCCTGGGTATTCTTTGAAAGGACTGATGCTAAAGCTGAAACTCCAGTACTTTGGCCACCTCATGTGAAAACTTGACCCATTGGAAAAGACCCTGATGCTGGGAGGGATTGGAGGCAGGAGGAGAAGGGGACGACAGAGGATGAGATGGCTGGATGGCATCACCGACTCAATAGACATGAGTTTGAGTGAACTCTGAAAGCTGGTGATGGACAGGGAGGTCTGGCATGCTGTGATTCATGGGGTTGCAAAGAGTCAGACATGACTGAGCGACTGAACTGAACTGAATTATAATATTGTAGTGGTTTTGCCATACATTGACATGAATCAGCCATGGGTGTACATGTGTCTCCCTGTCCTGAACCCTCCTCCCACCTCTCTCCCCATCCCATCCCTCAGGGTTGTCCCAGTGCTCTGGCTATGAGTGCCCTGTTTCATGCATCAAACTTGGACTGGTGATCTATTTCACATATGGTAATATACATGTTTCAATGCTATTCCCTCAAATTATCCTACCCTAGCCTTCTTCCACAGAGTCCAAAAGTCTGTTCTTTATATCTGTATGTCTTTTGCTGTCTCACATATAGGGTCATCATTACCATCTTTCTAAATTCCATATATATGTGTTAATATACTGCATTGATGTTTTTCTTTCTGGCTTACTTCACTCTGTATAATAGGCTCCAGTTTCATCCACCTCATTAGAACTGATTCATATGTATTCTTTTTAATGGCTGAGTATTCCATTGTGTACCACAGCTTTCTTATCCATTCATCTGCTGATGGACATCTAGGTTGCTTCCATGTCCTGGCTATTGTGAACAGTGCTGTGATGCACATTGGGGAACATGTGTCTCTTTCAATTCTGGTCTCCTCAGTATGTATGCTGAGCAGCGGGATTGCTAGGTGGTATGGCAGTTCTATTTCCAGTTTTTAAGTAATCTCCACACTGTTCTCCATAGTGGCTGTACCAGTTTGCATTCCCACCAACAGTGTAAGAGGATTCCTTTTTCTCCACACCCTGTCCAGCATTTATTACTTGTAGACTTTTTGATAGCAGCCATTCTGACTGGTGTGAGATGGTACCTCACTGTGGTTTTGATTTGCATTTCTCTGAATATGAGTGATGTTGGACATCTTTTCATGTGCTTGTTAGCCATCTGTATGTCTTCTTTGGAGAAATGTCTGTTTAGTTCTTTGGCCCATTTTTGACTGGGTTGTTTATTTTTCTGGTACTGAGCTGCATGAGCTGCTTGTTTATTTTTGAGATTAATTCTTTGTCCGTTGCTTCATTTGCTATTATTTTCTCCCATTCTGAAGGCTGTCTTTTCACCTTGCTTATAGTTTCGTTCATTGTGAAAAAGCTTTTAAGTTTAATTAGGCCCTATTTGCTTATTTTTGCTCTTATTTCCATTACTCTGGAAGGTGGGTCATAGAAGACCTTGCTGTGAAATATGTCACAGAGTGTTTTGCCTATGTTTTCCTCTAGGAGTTTTATAGTTTCTGGTCTTACATTTATATCTTTAATCCATTTTGAATTTATTTTTGTGTATGGTGTTAGAAAGTGTCCTAGTTTCATTCTTTTACAAGTTGTAGACCAGTTTTCCCAGCACCACTTGTTAAAGAGATTGTCTTTTCTCCATTGTATATTCTTGCCTCCTTTGTCAAAGATAAGGTGTCCATAGGTGCATGGATTTCTCTCTGGGCTTTCTATTTTGTTCCATTGATTTATATTCCTGTCTTTGTGCCAGGACCACACTGTTTTAATGACTTCAGCTTTCACATGCTAGTAAAGTAATGCTCAAAATTCTCCTAGCCAGGATTCAGCAATACATGAACCATGAACTCCCTGATGTTCAAGCTGGTTTTAGAAAAGGCAGAGGAACCAGAGATCAAATTGCCAACATCCGCTGGATCATGGAAAAAGCAAGAGAGTTCCAGAAGAGCATCTATTTCTGCTTTATTGACTATGCCAAAGCCTTTGACTGTGTGGATCACAATAAACTGTGGAAAATTCTTCAAGAGATGGGAATACCAGACCACCTAACCTGCCTCTTGAGAAATCTGTATGCAGGTCAGGAAGCAACAGTTAGAACTGGACATGGAACAACAGACTGGTTCCAAATAGGAAAAGGAGTATGTCAAGGCTGTATCTTGTCACCCTGCTTATTAAACTTCTATGCAGAGTACATCATGAGAAACGCTGGACTGGAAGAAACACAAGCTGGAATCAAGATTGCCAGGAGAAATATCAATAACCTCAGATAAGCAGATGACACCACCCTTATGGCAGAAAGTGAAGAGGAGCTAAGCAGCCTCTTGATGAAAGTGAAAGAGGAAAGCAAAAAGTTGGCACAAAGCTCAACATTCAGAAAACTAAGATCATGATATCCGGTCCCATCACTTCATGGGAAATAGATGGGGAAACAGTGGAAACAGTGGCAGACTTTTTTGGGGGGCTCGAAAATCACTGCAGATGGTGATTGCAGCCATGAAATTAAAAGACACTTACTCCTTGGAAGAAATGGAGAAGGAAATGGCAACCCACTCCAGTGTTCTTGCCTGCCCAGGGACATGGGAGCCTGGTGGGCTACCGTCTATGGGGTCGCACACAGTCGAACATGACTGAAGTGACTTAGCAGTACTCCTTGGAAGAAAAGTTATGACCAACCTAGATAGTATATTCAAAAGCAGAGACATGACTTTGCCGACTAAGGTCCCTCTAGTCAAGGCTATGGTTTTTCCTGTGGTCATGTATGGATCTGAGAGTTGGACTGTGAAGAAGGCTGAGCGCTGAAGAACTGATGCTTTTGAACTGTGATGTTGGAGAAGACTCTTGAGAGTCCCTTAGACTGCAAGGAGATCCAACCTGTCCATTCTGAAGGAGATCAACCCTGGGATTTCTTTGGAAGGAATGATGCTAAAGCTGAGACTCCAGTACTTTGGCCACCTCATGTGAAGAGTTGACTCATTGGAAAAGACCCTGATGCTGGGAGGGATTGGGGGCAGGAGGAGAAGGGGACGACCGAGGATGAGATGGCTGGATGGTGTCACAGACTCGATGGATGTGAGACTGAGTTAACTCTGGGAGTTGGTGATGGACAGGGAGGCCTGGTGTGCTGCAATTCATGGGGTTGCATAGAGTCGGACACGACTGAGTGACTGAACTGAACTGATGTAGAGGATCATATCATCTGCAAACTGAGAATTTTACTTCTTCTTTTCCAGTCTGTATTCCTTTTATTTCTTTTTCTTCTCTGATTGCTGTGGCTAAAACTTCTAAAATTATGTTGAGTAGTAGTGGTGAGAGTGGGCACCCTTGTCTTGTTCCTGAGTTTAGGGAAATGCTTTTAATTTTTCACCACTGAGGGTACTGTTTGCTGTGGGTTTGTGGGTTTATCGTATATGGCTTTTATTATGTTGAGGTACATTTCTTCTATGCCTGCTTTCTGGAGGGTTTTTGTCATAAAGGGATGTTGAACTTTTGTCAAAGGCTTTCTCTTCATCTATTGAGATGATCATATGGTTTTTATCTTTCAATTCGTTAATGTGGTGTATCACATTGATTGCAAATCCATAAGTTCTTTTTTTTTTAATACTTTATTCTACTTTACTGTATTGGTTTTGCCATACATTGACATGAATCAGCCACATGTGTACATGATCTCCCAATGCCGAAGCCCCCTCCCACCTCCCACCCCACACCATCTCCCCAGATCATCCCGTGCACCAGCCCCAAGCATCCTGTATCCTGTATTGAACATAGACTGGTGCTTCGTTTCTTATATGATAGTATACATGTTTCAGTGTCATTCTCCCAAATCATCCCACCCTCTCCCTCTCCCTCAGAGGCCAAAAGTCCATTCTATACCTCTGTGTCTCTTTTGTTGTCTCACATACAGGGTCATCGTTACTAGCTTTCTAAATTCTATATATATGTGTCAGTATAGTGTATTGGTGTTTTTCTTTCTGGCTTACTTCACTCTGTATAATCGGCTCCAGTTTCATCCATCTCATTAGAACTGAGTCAAATTTATTCTTTTTAAGGGCTGAGTAGTACTCCATTGTGTATATGTACCACAGCTTTCTTATCCATTCATCTGCTGATGGACATCTAGGTTGCTTCCATGTCCTGGCTATTGTGAACAGTGCTGTGATGCACATTGGGGTACATGTGTCTCTTTCAATTCTGGTTTCCTCGGTGGGTATGCCCAGCAGGGGATTGCTGGATCATAAGGCAGTTCTATTTGCAATTTTTTAAGGAATCTCCACACTGTTTTCCATAATGGCTGTACCAGTTTGCATTCCCACCAACAGTGTAAGAGGGTTCCCTTTTCTCCACATCCTCTCCAGCATTTATTGCTTGTAGACTTTTGGATTGCAGCTCTTCTGACTGGTGTGAAATGGTACCTCATTGTGGTCTTGATTTGCATTTCTCTGATAATGAGTGATGTTGAGCATCTTTTCATGTGTTTGTTAGCCATCTGTATGTCTTCTTTGGAGAAATGCCTATTTAGTTCTTTGGCCCATTTTTTGATTGGATCGTTTATTTTTCTGGAGTTGAGCTGCATAAGTTGCGTGTATATCTTTGGGATTAGTTGTTTGTCAGTTGCTTCATTTGCTATTGTTTTCTCCTATTCAGAAGGCTGTCTTTTCACCTTGCTTATAGTTTCCTTTGTTGTGCAGAAGCTTTTAATTTTAATTAGATCCCATTTGTTTATTTTTGCTTTTATTTCCATTATACTGGGAGGTGGATCATAGAGGATCCTGCTGTGATTTATGTCGGAGAGTGTTTTGCCGATGTTCTCCTCTAGGAGTTTTATTGTTTCTGGTCTTATGTTTAGATCTTTAATCCATTTTGAGTTAAACTGCTTACACAGTGCCAGCTTACCACTTCCTACTTCCCACTCCAGTTCCATAACTATTGCTAAAGCTTCTATAAGCCCCAGCTTCCTAGGCTACATTTTCTCTTACTTAAATCTCTGAAAAGCATACAGATTGATATGAATTTTGAAGGAAGATGAGGAGAAAACCACCTTCCAACTGAATACAGTCAAATGTGAATACAGTTTCACTTTTCTCCGTGAAATAGCCCTGAGGTCTCCTAGAGAACATTGTATTTAATCAGAGATTGGAGTAGCATGGGATTATCAGTCTACTTTAGCAAAAATGTGATGTACCCCAGTGCTCTTGCTTGAGTGACTGGAACACCTCATTCTGGATAGACTTAATGACAGCATCAATTCTATTAAAAAAGAAAAAAAAAAAAAACAAACTCTGGAAATGTCAATTCAACCTTCTAATGTCAGGCTTCTCATCCTATAATGAATGAAGATACTAATTACCAAGGTCTATATTATACTCTAGGCATCAAAAATATACCACAAATTGTCTGTTCTTTTTAGGTTTCATGGTATATCACCAGCATTCCTTGGGAAGTCTGTGGCATAATGGTGAGAATGCAAACCTTGGAGCTGGATAAAGTAGATTTAAATTCCAACTCTGAAAATGAATGCTTGTGATAACTTAGTCAATTATTTTAAATAGAGTAGCAATACCTATCTCAATAGGGTTATTGCCACATAATGTATATAAAAACACCTGGCATAACACCATCTGCACAGTAATAATAATAATGATAGAACCATTAACTGAGCACTTACTATGGGCTCATTGTACTAAGTACTTTATATGCATTATACAAATTAATATATCTAACACCATTTTGTTCATGATCCTTCATAATTCTGGGTGTGAAATTGGATGTATCACAACTTCGGAGTTGTGATGCCATTTATTGTCTTGAAACTGGATTCTCTCAAACATAAACACGCATATATACACCCTTAGGCAAATGTCCTACTCCCTATCTTTCCTTGACTATTAAATCTCCAGTTGCAATCCAAGTTCATCTCCTGGATCTGGAGAGCTCATCTTTAAAACCTTACTCATGACATTACACTCACACTTCTGTTCATTATCACCAGATCTTTGAGAAATGATTCTATTTCTAATCCTGTTATAGCAAAATATACTAGGTAGTAAGTTTTCCTCACTACCTTCATTGGACTTCTCATGAGATATATATTTCACAGATTAAATCTCTATCAAGAATATTGCATTCCGCTCCAGATTGTTTTTCACCTTTGTATCTTTTGATTCCAACTATCCTCATTGCTGTCTTCATTAGACATGACTACCTGACAAATACTGTAACAGCACAAATGTGCTTCAGCAAGCAACATCCTAGAATAAACAGTTCCAATTTGTTTCAAATTCCTGAAGAGCATCTGAATAGAGGTCTGAATCTAGACTCAGAAAATTAGATTATAAATGGTTGGACACAGTAATGGTTACATCTTGGTTTTTCTATCTGGCACTCACACTTACTTTGAGAAATTGCTTCTCTTGCTTTCCAGTCATGTGATTATGTGCTTCTTGTGAAGGAGTTGCTAGGTAGGCTAGTGCCCTATCTCAACGGCCCCAAGGTTGGCTTCTGATCCAGGCCCTTCCAAACAAAGCTCCATTCCTCTCACTACAACAACTGTTTTGAGTTGAGCATGTGACCAAGCTTAGCCAATTTAAGTCTTTCCTTGAGGTTTTCAATTTTGAGCCAGAGAAAACTGGTTTTGCTTTTTAGGTCATAAATCTAGAAGAAGAAAGGAAGCTATAAGCCATTATCATCCTTGTCATGAGGTTAAAAACTTCCCTCATTAGAAGAGAATGAGGCCAACAAATAAAAAGAAGCAAAAGATAGAGATTTGTCATTTTTCATTTGAGTGTATGGTCCAGATATTCTAGATCTACCTAAGATTTCCCAGTTTTATGAGCCAATAATTTTCTTTTTCTCTTCAAGTGACTTTGATTTGGGGTTATGTCATTTGCAAACATACTTTTGCATAACTTCCTCGTCTATTTGACTGCTTGGCTTTCTCCACACTTCAGATATATCCTGTGTTCCAGCAACTCCTTCTCCTTTTGTGTAAACATGACGCCAGACTGTATCTGGTTCTGCCACTGGGTACCAATCCAGAGTATTAGACTCCACTGGTAACTGAGCAGACATTTTGGAAGTAGCCATCTATCTAGTCAATAAATTGCTTTTTAACATCAGGGTAGTGTGAAGTAGAAGCAAATAGTGTTTATGATGAAACAATAGGTCATCCTATTAGGGAACATATTACAATAATGAGGAAATTCAGAGATGGGCAATACTCAGAACACAAAGATAAGAAGTTAATGTTGAGGGAAACACAATTTTTAGGTTTTTTAGGTCCTCTAGTTATCCTGGCTTTAACTATTTACCTACTTACTCTGGTTATACCTAGTAACCCATAGTTATTCAAATGAGAATGGCGACATTATAATTGAGCTGAATGTGTATTTCTGATCTTCTGGCTCACTCTAGTTGTTCTAGTTGTCTGTGAAAGTGAAAGAAAGTGAAAGTGAAGTCGCTCAGTCCTGTCCTACTCTTTGCGACCCCGTGGACTGTAGCCCTCCAGGCTCCTCCGTCCATGGGATTCTCCAGGCAAGAATACTGAAGTGGGTTGCCATTTCCTTCTCCAGGGGATCTTACTGACCCAGGGATCGAACCCAGGTCTCCCGCATTGCAGGCAAACGCTTAGCTATTAGTTAGCTTGTTTGGATGGAGGAGCCTGGTAGACTGCAGTTCATGAGGTCGCTAAGAATCAGACACGACTGAGCGACTTCCCTTTCACTTTTCACTTGCATGCATTGGAGAAGGAAATGGCAACCCACTCCAGTGTTCTTGCCTGGAGAATCCCAGGGACCGGGGAGCCTGATAGGCTTCTGCCGTCTATGGGGTCGCACAGAGTCAGACACGACTGAAGCGACTTAGCAGCAGCAGCAGCAGCAGCAGCAGCTTGTTACTCGTTGACTAATTATATAATGCTTCTGTCTCTAGTTTTTGAAAGTTTTCACTCGTTCCAATAAACAGAAAGAATGAAGAGGAATGAGTTTTTTTGGCTTTTGGTTTACTCTAGTTATTGCTAATGAACCCTAGTTACCAACAGTTATTCCAGCAAGAATGATAATTATAGTTGAGAGAATAAAGTATCATTCTGAGCCTCTTGTACTCCCAGTTATTCTAGTTACCTAGTTAGTTACTGGCTAACTTTCTCCTCTTTTTTCTAGTTTTAAATAGTTCTCACTTCTTCTAACAAGAAGAAATAAGAAATTAGATTTGAGAGGGTTTTTCTCCTTAGTTTCTTAGCTTCATCTAATTATCTCTAGTTACCTCTAGCTAACAAGTTGCCACTGACTGTATCTACTTATCAATATTTGCTCACCAAGCTTGTTTACTTTTCTTAGGACACGAACTATCTTTTCCAGTCTTCTTTTGTATAAGTGGAGCCACCTAACTGGTTCTTCCCTAGGCAATGTGAGCAGAAGCAGGTAGTTAGTGGATGTGTTTTCTTCACACTCTTTTCTTTCCTCTCCATGATGATCATAGAGACCATGTGTTAAAGATGGTGGTGGTGTAAGATTGAAAGAGTGTGGGTCCCTGAATGGTTGGTTAGAATAGAGGCTCATCTGCCTCCTCCTGATCACATTAGATTTTGACTTGAATGAAAAAAAAAAAAAACAACAAAACAACTTTACTCAGTTAAGCCACCAATATCTTGAGGTTTGTTACAGTATTTAGCGTATCCTGACAAATTCATCCTATCATTGTACTTATCATATACTATTATAAATTGCCTGTTTTATTTCTCTCTCTCCTCCATTAAGACTGTAAGTTTCTTGAGGTCAGGGCTGGTGTCTATTTATTCATTATTGTATCCCCAGTATTTAGTGCAGGGTTAACAGTTACAATAATGGGTATATTATAAGAATATAAGAATATAATAAACAAGTGTATATGTACTGATAGAATTCCTCCTTATTGTCTCACTAATAAGAATCACTCTTAATGAAAGAGGAGTTGCTAATTCTTGACTAATACTCAGTGCTTCTCCTTAAGTTTTGACTGTAGGAAGGTAGAAATTTGTAATGATTTTGATCTAAATGATGAGTTACATTGATCAACCTGTGGCTTACTCTCAGTGGATGTGAAGACCCTTATTCTACATAATTCAGTCACATTTTAAATTGCTTGTAAGCAGCCAACAGAATTTTTCTAAAAGCTGAATTTCTTTTATGAAGTCCATAGATGTCAGTATAACATAAAACAAATATACTGAAAAGTGGTTCATGGAGTATAAAGTATGCAGAGCAAAGATATTTTGAAATTCATGTATATGGGGTCTATAAAATTGCACTTGTGATTAGTCATTCTGGATAAAAATCCAACCAACCAACCAAACACAATTAGCTGAACTAATATTTGGCAATATGTAACCAAAAAATTTAGTTGAGAGACTTTCCCACTTTTACACGTTGAGCAATCATATATAGAAAATGAGCTTAATGTTTTTAAAATGTGTATTTATAAGCCTCAAGCAAATTTAACTGAAATCTCATCAATCTCTAGCACATGTATTGAAATATGACAGGCATTTTCTAAGCTGGTAGAAAAGAGAGAAACTTCCAGGGTTAGGCGGAAATGTTTTTGTTGAGTTTTAGAAAAGGTCACTGAAAAGATTTCTGAGAAACTTCTAGAACATTCAGGCTGTGCTACTTCCTGAATCGATATGTCCAGTTGAAAAGGAAACTGAATCCAAAAGAAATGAAACAAAACAAAACTGGGGGTTATCTCACGGTCTACTTCATGCCACATAACCATTTTGCTTTTATTTTTCAACTATCCTTTTGGGTTTGTTTGATGCAACCTGAGTATGTGAGGTATTACGGTGTGCCACAGGCACTGGTTGATTCTGCTATAATTCAATACACTGGGTCTACTCATTTTTACAGTTCTGCACATATTCTTATAACAGATCTTCTAAGGAAAGTGCAGAGTGACAAGCAGCTATTGTGCTACTATTAATAAAAGACAATAAAGATAAGGTTGCAATTTTCCAAATGAAAGTTTTTAGTTATAATTGCATATGTAGCACATTCCTTAACCCGCTTACATAGAAGAAGACATTGCCAGTTACTTCTGGGAGTCAGAAGGGGACAATTAGGTCCATATTCATACGTTAATAAGCATTGCATTATTTAAACCTGTTTTTCTTTTTAATCTATGAAAATGAGAATTGAGCAGTGGCAATGAAAACACTAAAGTAGTAATTACCTTCTTCCAAGTACAGCTTTTCACATAAACACATTTCAGCTGGCAGGTTTAGTAGTTATTTTTCAAAACTAAAATTTGGTAAATAAACCTCATTCTTTCTTGTAGAAATAGCCGTTAAAATACAGAATATCAAGTTACCTTAGAAACATCTCTAAGGAAAGTGGTTTGCTACAAATATGGCAAACTTCCCATTTCTTATTTTTGAAAGTCTGCCTTCATGGAATATGCTAGAATCTCCTTTCTTTTCTTTTCTTTTTTTTTTTTTTTTTGAAAAAGAAATTCAGCCGGATGAGGAGCAGGAAGTAGCCTCACATTTTCATTAATTGGCATTTGGTGTGAGACTCTGGAGAGATTGGGGAGCGTGACTATTTTAGATGCTGGACATTAATCGCCAAAGCACTCACAGGCTCTCTCTGTTGTGACATGAGTCTCTCACACTGAATATTCAACAACAGGCTAATGTTTGACATTTGTTAGGTGGGTTGGCTGATAGTTAATAAAACTAAAGCCATAAAGAAAATTACTCCCTGACTTGCTTGAGGGGTATATTTTACTTTACTAAGTATCAGGAACTAAACAATCATGAAATCCAAACAAAGTCCCACCTTAATCAGGGTATTTTGTGGAGGTTAGGTCACACTGCACATTGATTATTTGGCACGTAATGTGGAGCCCCAGCTCATTACCGAGCATTAGCTCTCACACCTGCATCATGCCAATTTCACTGAGCCACCTGCCTGTCTGCTGCTTCTGCACAGCGTTTAACATACTGAAAATCCTAGTTGAAATAAAGATGAGCATGCCACACATTGCGGTAAGATTTTCTTCACAATCAAGGCTCATAGGGAGTAGAACTGTGAGTTCTTCACATACCTCCATTCCTCATTTACCTCACACAAAGGCAACTGATTCTTATGCATACCAACTCACAGTGCAACCTTGTTTAGGTAAGTCGCTTAACCTCTGTGTGCCTGAATTTCTTCCTCTGTCAAATGCCTATATTAATGAACACCTGTTCTACAGGGTTTGTGTGCCTATCAAGTGAGATAATGTTCATAAAAAGGCTTTGCAAATTGTACGGTGTTGTAAAAGTGCAATGTTTTAATAATAATCTGTTAAAAAATGGTGGTGGCTTTTGTTTCTGCTGCGGCCTTTTTGCCTTAGAGAAGCTAGACATTTGCCCTCTTGCCCTTTCAAAAATCAGAAATTCTGAAGCAATCCATCTCCCTCTCTGTGTTTATGAGGTTGTTCCAAGGTGAATTGCCATTTAGGAAATTGCACAAGCTGCAACCACCAGTTCAAACCAGAAATAATCTGGAAGGTGTACTCTGTGGCATTTGAAGTCTGGTAAAATTTCTTTCTATACAGGATAGGATAATGTTGTTAGAGCAGAACTTCATATGTAGATTATACTCAATGTGCCACATAAGCAGAATAACCAAAGAAGCAAATCATGTTTTGAACCTAATAAGTAGTTCCAGTGAATGAAAGGGTTACTTGTCACCTTTGCTTTTCCTCATGAAATAATCCTAGATCTTTATCAATTCCATAATGAAAACCACATCACATAAATCCTGTTAGTCAATGGGATAATGACAAATATAGATTGTGTTATAAACCTTCTCCAGGGGATCTTCCCAACCCAGGGATCGAACCCAGGTCTCCCACATTGCAGGTGGATTCTTTACTAGCTGAACCACAAAGGAAGCCCAAAAAGCACTTAAGACTCTGCAACCCATGAAATCTCAACTTGCAACATATTATTAGGTCTGCATGAAACTATTCCTTTGGAAAGCTGATCTTATTGTTTAGCCAGATGTTATGATTTCCCAGGTTGCCAAGTGAGCCTGCTGCCCTCAGAAACGTTTCTCTCCCCTAGTTGACAGAAAGTGTGGATGTTCCCTTTTAGTTGAAGTTTCATTCTAGGATCTTAAGAATTTCATTAATACTCATCAATCCCCGGGTCGGGAAGATCCCCTGGAGAAGGAAATGGCAACCCACTCCAGTATTCTTGCCTGGGAAATCCCATGGACAGAAGAGACTGGTGGGCTATAGTTCATGGGGTTCTCAAAGATTTGAACACAACTGAATGACTGAGTACACACACACACAATAAATTTTTCTTATTAATGTATTCCAAGTACTTGTGTCTTATTCAAGATTATAGAAAATGGAACTGTTATTTACAACTGAAAGTGAAAAAGATGATCTCCTGACAGTTTAAGTGAAAAGAAGTGATCCTCTAGTCTAAGGGGCTGTAAACCCTTTCATGAGAGCAAGGTTGGATCAAGAAAAAGCATTTGGGGAAAGAGAGCCTGAGGCAATTTCACTCATGGAAGGGGTGAAATTTGGGAAGCCTCACCTATTTCAGCATCAATATTTTCCCCTTATAGACATATTTAAAAAGACATTTTATGGTTGCTGTGACCTTGGAAAGACAGGATTGCACAATTACACACCTGTTACAATGGCACAGTCTTTAGAAGTTTGCTTCTATCAGACATCTGGCCAACTTGAAAGAATTTCAATCAAGATGAGGTTTACGAGGTAACATCACGTGGACTCTCCTCTCTGAAACCCTTTTAAAAAATTTATTTATTTTAATTGGAGGCTAATTAGGAAAAATTTGTTGTTGATCAGTTGTTTATCAGGCCTATCCTAACTATACCTTGGAAATCAGTATGCAAGTTAAATTGTCGTTAAGCTGTTACTATACTGTCTTAGAAAGTATGCGCTCTGTTCATTTCTGAAAGGAGACTTTTCTTCATCTTTAGAGTCACAGCTGGAGCATGACTAAAACCTAACACCAGCCAGGAAGCCTCCTGCTGTGTGCAGTTTCCTAGCTTTCAGCATAATTATGCAAATCCATCTTTGACATTAGAGAAAGGCCAAGGACAATGTCAGGCAAATGGTTATCCAATTTTCATTTAGCCCCATTTTAGGTATTCACAGAGCTGATGTTCAAGGGCTAAAATATGAACGTCATTTGAATGTTTGAGGGAGTTGCAGTTTGGTTCCTGCTACTGCTGTGGGCGTGGGTCAATTAAAAGAAGAAAGTCATCTGCACAGAGGCCTCTCCACTTCTAGCTTGTCAACCAGCAAAGATGCTTTCAGTTTACTGGTGATTTTTTTTCACATTCCTAAGTGGTGGTTTCCATGACACTGACCAGTGTGAACTCTGCTATTCTGGAATTAAGTTGTGTCTGAATGTAAAACAGAAGCACCTGCAGCCAGTGTTTTATACTGTGTTTTTATTTATTTGTTTGTTTTTAATATATCTCTACCCAGCACAGTCACAATGATCTAGGAAACCATAACCGTTATGTGGCTTTTCAAACAGAATAAAATGGCTAGATAAATTCTTCTTATTATTTGCAAAGACTACAGAAATAGATTTGAGGACATGGTGATTTGAAAACAACCATAATATGACCTCAGATGACCTCTACATTCTGTGTGTGAATTACCAGAAGCCTGCAGCCAAGGACTTGTCCAAAGTCTCTAAGCAAACCCGTGGTGTAGCTGAGAGGAGAACCCAGATTTTCTGCCATCCAATTTGTATTCATTTCACTACATTACATTGTTTTCCGAGGATGTTTAAGTATTAGAGACTCTAAATGTTCATGGAAGCAATAAGGGCATCTTCTTAATGCCATGAAATTTGAGAGGTAGTTGTTTACAATTTCTTGGAGAGGACCAAATTCCAAAGCCTTACTCCTACCAATTCAGGACGCTTGGATATTTGCCCAATGATAGTCGTATCCATGAAGAGCAAATGACCCAAATAATGATGTTTGTAGAAAAGCTGGTTACAGAAGACGATCCCCGCATTCCAGAGATCACTTGGCTTTGAGAGATTCTGACAGTTTTACTAAATGAGGTTTCTTTGGTTAGGCAAGCTGGCTTCCATCATAGTTATCTTAGCCTTGGGATCCAGGAGGTCTGAAAAATACACACAGTCCATTAAGAAATGTGTTATGGGTTTCCAGGCCTTTTCACAGAGTGACTTGAGAGATTACCAGGGTTTTAAAGGACAAAGAGGGTGAAGCAAGAGAGACGGAAGGGGAAAACAAAACCAGTATGGATGACAGGATAATAGAACAAAAGAGAAATGTAAGAGGAGGAATTTAAAGAAAGGAGGGATGGATTGTATCTTAGTTGGTTGCAGACCAGTTGAACTGTTACTGCCAGGTAGAAAGAGCAAAGCCAGACTGGCAGATTCCATGAATATTATAAACAGGATACCAAGATGGGCTGTAGTGTAAAAGTAGAGTTATTGATGAGCCAAACTCTGATACCCATGTCAAGAAACTGTGTCTCCAAATCTGAACAAAAGCAAATAGGAGCCAGAGTTGAAAGGGACAAATCTGATAAGAACCAATAAAGTGGAGCCTGGCCAATTTAGTGTTCTGTGTTGGTGGCAGAGCAAGCCCCAAGTAGGGAAGACACTGTATGTTTCTGTAAACAGTTTTATTTCTAATATCTAGCATAGTGCCCAGCACAAAGTAGGAATTTGATAAATGTTTGTTGAAGGAATTAATTATTGAAATAGATACTCTCTTAAAAACCTATTCTTCTGGATTGGGTGATTTCCATTGGGATAGAAAGCAAATCCAAAGTATATGTAGAATGTGAAGAACATGGCAGAAGGGTATGGGGGTAGAGTTTGAGGGTATAACTTGGAGGGCCTGGAAAGATGCCTGAAAGATAGACTGAGTAGAGCTTGTTATTTTGCTGAAGGCAAACTTTGTATTTTATTTTATATAAAATGAGATGATGTCCCTTTGTGAGTACACTTTGAAGTTTGGAGTGTCAATGTAAATATGAATTATTATCATCATTGTGCACCTTAGTTGAGTCAAGATATGTTTGTTCTTTCTGATCCATTCCCTTCGGGCTTCTGTGAGTACAGAATGGGTGTGGGATAAATAAATCTCAATGTATTTCTTCTCCCTTTATGAAAAGGGCTAAAATGAAGACATTTCTTCTTAGGCTCATATGTCACTACTTGTATTGACATAAAAAGGGAGTCTTTAATGCTCTTATGATCAAAGGGTACAAGCAGAATCACTAAGTTACCATGCCAAGGTATTTATTGGTCATGAAAATTCAAAAGCACCCTCTTCATAAAAAAGACTTCCACCCCTCAATTGTTTGTTTCTCCATGTTTTCACAGCAAATTGCAAATTAATTTTAAATTCTAGTTTATTTTAGGCTCACCTGAGCTACTTAATGATTGTGTAGTAAATAAATGAATGAACAAATGAACTCAGAGGCAATTATATTGTACAATAAAGGAGATGTTTGAATGTCTCACTGGTACACATTAAAGAAAGAAAACAGTATCATAACCTTCCTTTCTCCAGTCAACTTCTTATAACCCCAGCTGCTGGGTCATGATGTCCTTGGCATTCAGTAAAATGGATTGTTTGAAAAATGAATTATTTCAGAGCATTAATTAAAAAAATCCGAATTCCTGCCACTTGGATTACTGGTCCTTAATCATTTAGCCTGTGTTTGAGCTGGTAGTCAGCCTGTCCCTATTACTTTCTATTAACTTTGTGCAAGTCATTTAATTGCTAATCTCTCAGTTTCCCTCTTTGTAAAATAATGATAACAATATCTATTCTGTAGGGTTATTATAAGGTATTCTGATGTAAAATGTAAAAAGGTTTTATAACAGCTCTTGGCACACAGAAAATGCTCAATACATGTTTTCTGTTATTGTTTTTCCATTATTATTATTTTAAAGATTTTTGTCAGCAGATAGATGGATGTCTCAAAGAAGAGCTGCCAATTTGTCAGGAAAGATGTGGGTCTGTTTTTGGCAGATTGAGTTTAATGTGCTGGTAAAATATTCTGTAGTGTCATCAGCAACTTGTTAAATAGATGGTGGTGTCTTAGGATAGTAATTGAATTGTTGAGAAACAGACTAAGGAGAAAGCTGTATGGAGGTAAGAACTGAAGCTAAAAGAGGAAAGAGAATACCTTGGGAGAAAGTGTAGAAAGAGAAAAGGACCTCAGGCCTCAGCTTTGAAGAAAATTCACATTTATGAAGTCAGAGAAGAAGACAGCAAAGCCAATAAAAGCAGAGCTAGAATACCTATAAAAACTCAAGGAAAAGATACCGTTTAGAAGGGATAGTCAAGGGTTTCAAATACTTTGCAGAGAAATCAAGGATGATTAGGTTGAGACTTCTATTCACTTTCATTAGATTGCTTTTTGATAGCAAGAATTGAATTTTGACAATATATGTGGATGCGAGAATGGGGACGTGAAGAAAGCTGAGCACCGAAGAATTGATGCTTTTGAACTGTGGTGTTGGAGAAGACTCTTGAGAGTCCCTTGGACTGCCAGGAGATCCAACCAGTCCATCCTAAAAGAGATCAGCCCTGGGATTTCTTTGGAAGAAATGATGCTAAAGCTGAAACTCCAGTACTTTGGCCACCTCATGAGAAGAGCTGACTCATTGGAAAAGTCTCCGATGCTGGGAGGGATTGGGGGCAGGAGCAAAAGGGGACGACAGAGGATGAGATGGCTGGATGGCATCACAGACTCGATGGACGTGAGTCTGAGTGAACTCCAGGAGATGGTGATGGACAGGGAGGCCTGGCATGCTGCAATTCATGGGGTCGCAAAGAGTCAGACACAACTGAGCGACTGAACTGAACTGAACTGAACTGATCTGATCCATTTCCCCAGCAAACTGCCTGGCTCATGGTGGTCAGTGTATACCTGTTAAATGAGTGAGTGAATAGGACATCCAAAAGAGGAATTGCCATGGAGGAATTGCCATTGTCATTTCATGACAGAAATCAGATTGCAAAAGGTAAAGAGTAAATTGAATGATGAGGAAATGAGAGGTGCCAATTGAGAAAATGCTTAAAACACAGGTGGGAGATTAGGATGGTCACTGAAAGAAGTCACAGGGTCAACAAAAGAGGTTGTTTTTGTTTTTGTTTTGTTTTGTTTTGTTTTTTAATGTGGAGGTGATGGGGGATCAGGGAATGTTTTCAGGCAGAGAAATAAGAGATTGAATCAGCCTGAGGAGAAGGGGTGAATGATGGGACAAAGATGGATGGAGAAATAAGATGAAAGAAGAGAGTGAGACACCTTATCTTCTGAATAGGAGGGAGAAAGGATGAGTGGCCATATACAAATATTGTTATTTAGGAAAGAAAAGTGTGGCAAAGACGAAGTTTAGAAACAGAAAAGAGAGGACATGAGAGAGATCACTTTAGGTGGTTTAAGTATCCTTGGTGCCAGAAGATGGGTGGGGCTAGCGATTTAAACAGGAAAGATTGAGAAAAGCTCTACAGAACATTCTATCACTCATCTATGGGGTGGAGGAATAGACCATTTGACTTAGCCTTTGGTCTCATATATTCATTGGGTTTCAACATTATTTCCTAAGAAATTTTGTATACTTCTAAGAATTTAGTTTGTCACTAATGCTAAAGCTGGAGGAAATGTAGATAAGTCTTTTAAGAATCAAGTAGCACTTAAAAAAAAATGGTATACCATCATGTCAGGTTCTAAAAATTCCATTATTATCAATAGCCACTTGGCAGAGGGTAATTAATTTTATTTTTGTACTCTTTCAATGCTAAGACAATAAGACAATTTTAAATCTGGCAAAGAGATAGTTTAGTGTTTTCATGACAATAATTCAAATATGTAGATTATTGTTTTACAGTCATACACCTTGCAAATGTCACTATCATATCTGTAGTCCAGAGATAAATGTAATCAGCCTTTGTTAAAGAGTTTTTTTGGTAAGTTTTTGTTTTGTTTCTGTGCTTTCACTTTTTTGATTTCAGTAATTGAACTCTACTACAGATAAAGACCTTTCAATCACCTAGTCCCCATCTCCTTTAGCACACAAAGAAATTATACTTAGGCTTCTAAAATACCCAACACTCAATCAATCCACCCCAAGGACACTATTATAAGCAGCAAGAGTGTGTGTGGGCAGGGTGAGGAGGAGTCTAAGGATCGATGGGGATGTTTGTTACAAGAGGTTGCTTAGAATCTCTATGTGCTTTTACTTCTGCAACTGTATAGTGATATGAGAAATACGATTTTGTTGTCTTTTTGACTTCTGCAGATTTTCAGGAAGTGTTCTAGAGAGGTCAGTGGCTTTTAACATTTAGACTTCATCCTTAGGATCTCTTTCCTTTTGCTTCTCTTTCCTTTGGAGATATTTTTGTCAGTTCTACCATTTAGGTCTGGATCAAATTTAATAGTTGGTTCTTCTTTCCATTCTGGGTTAGCGTGTAGCTTTTGTATTGGTCAGCTTATAACAAAAGCTAATTATTTTCCATGCAGTTCCTTATGATTTTCCCATAACATTCTGTTCTTTGGCAGCAGTGAGAATCTTTAAAACTTCAACGTGTGGTTTAAAATCTAAACTTCCATTGCTGAAATTTTCAAGGTGTTTGCTTTTTGTTTATTAAGGCAAGATGTTTTGATTTTTTAACATTCATTCATCAGCTTTCAAGCTTAGTTTTCATGGATTTTAAATTACTTTTTGACATACTTGTCCTTTGTTTTCAGTACGTGTAGGATGGATATTACTATTGTAAACCTTTCAGTATGAATTTCTGAGGCTTGGATGCTACCACATTTTATTTGTGTAAAGATACAATTTTAACTTTCAGTCACATGGATGCAAAGGCTGCAATCTGATAGTTATATCCTGTGAGTTTTATAACTGATCAAGTTTCCTTCTTTACTTTAGCCAGTAGGTAGCTTACAACCAAACCTGAAGCTCATTTTCAGTAACTTCATACTGCCATAGGTCTATGTTTCTGGTGGCTGATCTTCCCCCTTGGTTTTTATTATTTTCGATTTTCCTTGTTTCTTTAAATTTTCTGTGTTTTTCCTCCTTCTTTCATACATGCTTATGACTTCACATCCTTGGCAGAAGGAGGTGAGTGATAAGTAAATACATATAAATGGTCTCTATAGCATGGATTTCCTGTAACCTTCCAGTTTTCAGGAGGACACTTTAGGAAATTTGTCATCACCTCTTATAACCAACACTTCTAAGGGTATGAATGTTTTCTTAATTCCTAAGAGGTTTCTGAACTATGGACAGAGGTTTGTGACATTGTAAGGAGATAGGGATCAAGACCATCCCCAAGAAAAAGAAATGCAAAAAGCAAAATGGCTGTCTGGGGAGGCCTTACAAATAGCTGTGAAAAGAAGAGAAGCAAAAGCAAAGGAGAAAAGGAAAGATATAAGCATCTGAATGCAGAGTTCCAAAGAAGAGCAAGGAGAGAAAAGAAAGCCTTCCGCAGTGATCAGCGCAAATAAATAGAGAAAAACAATAGAATGAAAAAGACTAGAGATCTCTTCAAGAAAATTAGAGATTCCAAGGGAACATTTCATGCAAAGATGGGCTGAATAAAGGATAAAAATGGTATGGACCTAAAATAAGCAGAAGATATTAAGAAGAGGTGGCAAGAATACACAGAACTGTACAAAAAGGTCTTCATGACCCAGATAATCATGATGGTGTGATCACTCACCTAGAGCTAGACATCCTGGAATGTGAAGTCAAGTGGGCCTTAAGAAGCATCACTCTGAACAAAGCTAGTGGAGGTGATGGAAGTCCAGTTGAGCTATTTCAAATCTTAAAAGATGATGCTGTGAAAGTACTGCACTCAATATGTCAGCAAATTTGGAAAACTCAGCAGTGGCCACAGGACTGGAAAACGTCAGATTTCATTCCAATCCCAAAGAAAGGCAATGCCAAAGAATGCTCAAACTACCGCACAATTGCACTCATCTCACACACTAGTAAGTAATGCTCAAAAGTTTCCAAGCCAGGCTTCAGCAATACATGAACCGTGAACTTCCAGATGTTCAAGCTGGTTTTAGAAAAGGCAGAGGAACCAGAGATCAAATTGCCAACATCTGCTGGATCATGGAAAAGCAAGAGTTCCAGGAAAACATCTATTTCTGCTTTATTGACTGTGCCAAAGACTGTGTGGATTACAATAAACTGTGGAAAATTCTGAAAGAGATGGGAATACCAGACCACCTGACCTGCCTCTTGAGAAACCTATATGCAGGTCAGGAAGCAACAGTTAAAACTGGACATGGAACAACAAACTGGTTCCAGATAGGAAAAGGAGTACGTCAAGGCTATATATTGTCACCCTGCTTATTTAACTTATATGCAGAGTACATCATGAGAAACGCTGGGCTGGAAGAAAAACAAGCTGGGATCAAGATTGCCGAGAGAAATATCAATAACCTCAGATATGCAGATGACACCACTCTATGGCAGAAAGTGAAGAAGAACTAAAGAGCCTCTTGATGAAAGTGAAAGAGGAGAGCGAAAAAGTTGGCTTAAAGCTCGACATTCAGAAAATGAAGATCATGGCATCTGGCCCCATCACTTCATGGCAAATAGATGGGGAAATAGTGGAAACAGTGACAGACTATTTTTCTGGGCTCCAAAATCACTGCAGATGGTGATTGCAGCCATGAAATTAAAAATACTTACTCCTTGGAAGGAAAGTTATGACCAACCTAGACAGCATATTCAAAAGCAGAGACGTTACTTTGCCAACAAGAGTCTGTCTAGTCAAGGCTATGGTTTTTCCAGTAGTCATATATGGATGTGAGAGTTGGACTATAAAGAAACCTGAGTGCTGAAGAACTGATTCTTTTGAACTGTGGTGTTGGAGAAGACTCTTGAGTGTCCCTTGGATTGCAAGGAGATCCAACCAGTCCATCCTAAAGGAGACTAGTCCTCTGTGTTCATTGGAAGGACTGATGTTGATTGAGGCTGAAACTCAATACTTTGGCCACCTAATGCAAAGAACTGACTCATTTGAAAACACCCTGATGCTGGGAAAGATTGAAGGCAGGAGGAGAAGCTGAAGACAAAGGATGAAATGGTTGGATGGCATCACTGACTCAATGGACATGAGTTTGGGTAAACTCCAGGAGTTGGTGATGGACAGGGAGGCCTGGTGTGCTGCCGTTCATGGGGTCGCAAAGAGTTGGACACAACTGAGCGACTGAGCTGAACTGAACTGAACTGAAGAGGTATCTGTACCATCCCCTGACTGTTATAGGTACAAGCATCTCTCTGGAACAGCCACTCTACATATATCTGGGGAAATTTCCAGGCACTTTGACTCTATTATTATTTTGTTCCTGAACAGCAATAGCCCTGAAGCCTGGTCATTTGATACCAAGTTGTAGAAAGTGTCTTAACAAGGTAGGGCTACACCATCCTACAAGGCTGCTGCAAATATCATAGTATTCAGAGGTGTCTTGCAGTCAACTCTGAATTTGCTCCAACTTCTGTCTTTTGTCACCTTGAACCATAAATGCTTACCTGGAGTAAGATAATGTGAGATTATGTGATATTGCCAGGACAGTTTAAATCTTTAGTTTGAGGGAGGGGTGAGTCACGCCCTGCAGCATATGGGATCTTAGTTTCCTGACCCAAGGATCAAATCCATGCCCTCTGCATTAGGAGAACGGAGTCTTAACCACTGGAACACCAGGCAAGTCCCTGCTAGGACGTTTTGAAAATGAATTTTGAATAGCAAACTCCATGGTACATCCTCTTTGAGAATCTACACCCTACAACCTCAAGTCATTGAACACAGTGTTAATATTATTCTCCAGAGACAGAACAAAGGTTGGCATATTTGAAATGACTTGTAGATTTTGGGGAGCAGCTGCCACTTGTGTTCTGTTGACTCAGTTGGTCAGAACTCTCTGCATATTTTGAGCAGGATTAATATTGGTAACTGCCTTTTTGATTTAGAAGACACTTAGCCATGCTGTTTCACTGTCTTGATCCTTCTTCTGGACCATTACAAATGTCAAATTGAATCCAGTCAAAAGTTTTACCATGTCCTCCGTATACAAGGTGGTTCCACAGAATATCATTTAAGAAATCACCAAGCAATATTGAATCTGATGGTGCAACTTTGAATTGTAAATACTGAGAGCTGTTGATTAGGATTTTGATTTGTACACTTCTGAACTCAGGGTGGAAATATGCTTCTTTCCTACTTTGAGAATTTTACACAATATACTCTGATCTTAGGTGAAGTTAGGAGAAAATGAAAGCTATTAGATATAAGGTGAAAGATAAAATGGCATATGTTTGCAGTCTACTAATGGTCAAGGATACTGCATGAGTTTGCCAAGCATTTGAAACCTCTGCTTCATGGTAAAATAGAATATCTCGACACATTTGACTTCACTGAGTGTAGAAAGAAAGAGTACCAACCACAGTGCATCTCTTCCCCACAACACACACATTATGAACATCAACTTGCTTCCTGATAGAGGAAAATTTAGTAGCCCTTGAGGGGTACAAGCTGAAACTTTCTATTTATCTGGCAGTCTAGATTTGAGATGCTAATGAGGCCCAAGTGGAGAATTAGGCTGATGGGCCAATAAGTAGTTAAATTGACTTAGGCTCATGAAGAGTGGGTCCTGGATATTGGCATAGTTGAGCTTTCTACTGGGGACAGTTTTAACCTGTACTTGTGACCTCTCTAGTTTTTTTAACTGATTAAGTTTGACATATAACTGTGTAAACTGAAAGTGTACAACAGGTTACTTGATACATTTATATATTGTAATATATAAATCGTATTGTAATATGATTGCAATTGTGATATTACATTGCATAATTATAGTTCAATATTGTCTGTATTCATTATGCTGTGCATTAGATGTCTATGGCTTATTTACTACTCATTTCAAGTGTCTACCCTTGAACATCATCACCTTATTGCCAACCATTCTCCATTCCCTGACAACCACCATTATATTCTGTTTTTTACAGGTTTAAATTTTAGATTTCACATGTAAGTGGTATTATATAGCACTTGTCTTTCTGTGTCAGACATCTCACTTAGTATAATGTGCTCAAGATCCATCCAGTTGTCACAAATGGCAGGATATCCTTCTTTATTATGGTTTAATAATACGCCACTGTGTATATTCACATCTCTGTCATCCATTCATCAGCTGATGGACATACAATGACTTTTTTAAATGAGAAGAAATAAGTAGATATTTTTCTAAAAAGGACATCAAAATGTTCAACAGGTTCTTGAAAAGATGCTCAATATCACTAATTATCAGGAAATGAAACTCAAAGATATCACCTCACACCTGTCAGAATGGCTATCATCAAGAAGACAGGAGACAACAGGTGCAGGTGAGGCTGTGGAGAAGAGGGGACCCTTATACCCTGTTGGTGGAAATGTAACTTGGCCCAACCACCATAGAAAACAATATGGAGTTTTCTCAAATAATTAAAAATAGATCGACAATACGATCCAGCAATTTTGCTTCCGGGTATATACCCAAAGGAAATGAAAACAAGATTTCAAACAGATACCTGCCCTTCCTTGTTCATGACCTACAAATAGTAATCTGAGTTCCTGTGTCCCTAATAATTACACTTCTGCAAAACTATAGCTCTGTCTTCTAATCTCCATTTTTAATACTCAGGCATGATACAATAACTTCACCCCCACCGCCTGCCCATTTTTTTCCTTCCTGGTTTCATCTCTTCACTACATCCATGACTATTTCCAAACTCCAATAAACACAGTCACTTTAACTCAGAAGCAAGGGCCTGGGTCCTAAACACTCTATGAAAATATGTTTGAGGTAAAAAATATATATATATCATTCTTTGTGCTATGGCATTCTGTTGCTAAGCGAGATAATCAAAATATTTAGCAACCAGAACACAATGAGCACCAACAGTTAAAGGTAACCCTACAAGACCTGAAAACTTTTAAGGCTGTAATTGTGCATATCAGCTAAATATCAGCTTTGGCTGTAAAATTTCTATCAGAAGAATCCTAAAGAATTTTTCAAACTTAAAAATCATCCGTTCAATACATGTCGTTTGCAAGCCTACTATTGCCACACACTGTGTAAAGTACAGGTTATAATAAGACCTGTGAGCTAAGGCATTTACAAGCTCAGTTCAGTTCAGTTCACTCAGTCATGTCTGACTTTTTGAGACCCCATGAATCGCAGCACACCAGGCCTCCCTGTCCATCACCAACTCCCCGAGTTCATTCAGACTCACATCCATCGAGTCAGTGATACCATCCATCCATCTCATCCTCTGTCATTCCCTTCTCCTCCTGCCCCCAATCCCTCCCAGCATCAGGGTCTTTTCCAATGAGTCAACTCTTCACATGAGATGTCCAAAGTACTGGAGTTTCAGCTTTAGCATCAGTCCTTCCAAAGAAATCCCAGGACTGATCTCCTTTAGGATGGACTGGTTGGATCTCCTTGCAGTCCAAGGGACTCTTAAGAGTCTTCTCCAACACCACAGTTCAAAAACATCAATTTACAAGCTAGTCCTGTAATTATATGAGGACTGGAAACTACCTTAAATTTCCTCTTAAATCTAGAGAGTTAAATACTCTGGGCTGATAGGAAACTCCAATCCTACTGATTTGCACAATATAAAAGTAGTAAGCATCAAATTTTCCTTTTAACAAGATCAGTAGGAAAAGAATTTAGGATTTTTTCTCCTTTCTAGAGTCACAAAGAGCTATACAAAAAGACTTAACTAAACCCTGAAGAGTAATGCCTAGAAAGAAGAGAGAGAGAATATCATTTGCATCACTATAAGGAAAAGAAACTTTCATATCACTTCTGGATTTTGTACTTTTCCTAAAGAGAACTTATGTCAAGCAGCACTATCCTAAATTTTTTCAGATGATTTGATAGTTGGTGAGCAGCTGAACTACAGATGTTAGATGAGACAGAAGGGAGAAAAGACATTCAAGGTAAGCACTGAGGAGAGTTTGCATGCCTAATGACCAAAAATTATCCAGAAATCCTGTGTTGGGGGCTCCCACTAGGCTGGGGCCAATTATCCAGATGTTGTGGCTGGACTGAATGGTGTGGGAGGATTTGCTCTGCAGGAAATCAACTTGATGAGTTTTCCTTTTCTTCTACATGTAGTGCACTGAGTACATATTCCTCTTAGGATTATATTTTTATAGCAAAGCCAAAAAGATATATGAGTCTAATGCTTTTTTTTTTTTCAAATTATCATTTACTTTGGAATCTTCTGAGTAAGTAAAACATGAACTAAAGTATCAGGCATCAAGAAACTCCTGTGAAAGAAATACCTCTAAGAACTTCTTGGATATTAGAAGAGTTTTGTATGTCTTAGACCACATGAAAGATTTTGGACATTGACTTAACTTTATACTATCTTGAGATCCAAGTTTAAAGTGGCAGGTTAATAGTAAGCAGCTCATGAAATGGTGCTGGCTGCATGAGTGGATAATATAGATGGATTGAAGGGGATGCAAAAAGCACATGGTGTGGGTATGGATACTGCGACTTTGTTTTCACTTGAGGAATTGTTTTGCTTTGTTTTGCTTGCTTTTTCTTGAATAATGAGAAAATTTGAGAACTGCTAAATTTAACTGAGGCTTCCCTGGTGGCTCATTGTTAAAGAATCTGCTTGCCAATGCAGGAGATGCAGGTTTGATCCCTAGATCAGGAAGGTCCCCTGGAGAAGAAAATGGCAGCCCACTCCAATATTCTTGCCTGAGAAATCCTATGGACAGAGGAGCCTGGTGGGCTACAGTCCATGGGGTCACAAAAGAGTTGGACATAACGTAGCGACTAAACAATAACAACAATATTTAACAGAACTTTCTTTCATACATATTGACATCCCTGAATACTCCTTACCTTTAACTAAGGGAGTCATCAATTGTTTATTGAAGGTAGAAGCAATTTTGATTCTATTTCCTTTTCTTATAAAATTCTCTTCCCCCATAAATTCTCTTCCTCAGTGATGAGTAAAAATAAATGAATTATTTTGTCTGGTTTCCCTCCTGGGGAGGTACCATTGAAGGTTTGGTCAGAGTAGTTGAGAAGGTATAAATTACTTGGCTGTATGTAAAATGAAGATAATAATTTTTTAAACCTCTTGAATTGTCTTGATCATGCTTCTAAAAACTTACCTATGGAGCAAATTATATTTCTAGGAGTAGCAGTGGTTTCACAATCTCCTTCATGGCCTTCTCTACCATGTATAATATGTATCCTCGAAGGGGGAATTTTTAAAGTAAATATGATAATCATAAATCTTTGTGCTAAGTTTGTTGATAAAAAAATATCCTTTCAGATATTTCATCCAGAGTAGCAAAATAAATTTATTAAACATGTTTCATTTGTAAAGCCACATTAATACTTTTTGTCCTTAACAAATGAAATGAAATAATTTAGTAATGGTACCTCTAAATACCATGTATCTGTAAAAACACGACTGTTCTGGAAAGATAGAAAGGAAGTTCTTTCCTTTGGTTCTTTTCAATTCAGATCATGTTGACAAAGTGTTAATCTTAATTAATTTTCATTTTGGGGGGCTCCAAAATCACTGCAGATGGTGACTGCAGCCACGAAATTAAAAGATGCTTGCTCCTTGGCAAAAAGCTATGACAAACCTAGATAGCATATTAAAAAGCAGAGATATCACTTTGCTGACAATGGTCTGTATAGTCCAAGCTTTGGTTTTTCTAGCAGTCATGTATGGATGTGAGAGTTGGACCAGAAAGAAAGCGGAAAGCACTGAAGAACTGGTGCTTTTGAACTGCTGTGTTGAAGACTCTTGAGAGTCCTTTGGACATCAAGGAGATCAAACTAGTCAATCCTAAAGGAAATCAATGCTGAAGCTGAAGCTCCAATACTATGGCCACCTGTTTTGAAGAGCCAGCTCATTGGAAAAAGACCCTGACGCTGGGAAAGATTGAGGACAGGAGGAGTAGAGGGTGGCAGAGGATGAGATGGTTGGATGGCATCATAGACTCAATTGACATGAGTTTGAGTAAACTCTGTAAGATGGTGAAGGACAGGGAAGCCTGGCACGCTGCAGTCCAAGGGTCGCAAAGAGATGGACACAACGGAGTGACTGAGCAACAACAATCTTAACAAGTTAAATGCTTTGGTTCTTGTTGAATCTATCTGAGGAAAGTAAAAGTCATCCTATTTACATACTCAAACATTAATATTGTTCAAGAATCACTCATTTCATCTCTATAGATTATAGCATCCACCAAAATCCTCAGAAAGATTGCATCTTGAGAGCCTAACTATTCTTTATTAAACAAGTGCCCAGTTGTAAGTGCTTTGGGACTTGTTTTTCAAGCTTGGGAAATCAAAATGGCTAAACTTTCTTGATTGTGAATCTTCAGGGAAAGGGCTGAAATTAAGTTAATCTTTCTGTTTTTTTTTTTTTTTTTTTTTGAGTGCTGACTAAATGTTCAGTGTTATGCCAGGTGCTGCATCTGGAAAGGGAGATAAGTGAAATACAATGCAACTCGGCTTATTTAGAGTCCAGCTATTTGGCACCTGCAAATGGCCAGAATATTTGCAAACTGAAATATAGAGAAGCCTCCAAAGTACAACCATTCTTTCCCAAAATGACTCAGAAGATGCAATGTGTTTGGCTAGTTTTCCAAGCAGAATAAAGGACTATTCCATTTGACTAGTAATGAAGGCTATACAAGTCAAACCTTAATAGTGACAACATATTTCAATTTTCATGAAATGGAAAGAAAAATATGCAAATAGTTTATTTTCACCAAAATGTACTAAGAGTTGGGCAAATCTTGTAACTTTGCACTGTTTTTAGAGTAAAAATCTTAAAAGGCTGAAATAGTCCAGGACAAATTTTCCAAAGACTTCTCTTAAACTTTTAATATTCAAATCATTTTCGTTTGCTAAAACCTTGGCATTATCCTCATCAATTTTATTTGCTCACTGGCCTTACTCTATCAGATGTTCAGCTGTGGTGCTGCATGGGATCAGAGTAGTTCTTCAGTATCACTTTTATCAACTGCTTGTAATACTGAATGTTTTGCAAGATTTGCAATTTCATTTTAAAATTGGCTTCCATTGTATTGTCTGACAATATCAGATAATCTACCACATAAAGATCAACATGTGTGTTGTGTTAGTGTCTCAGTTGTGTCTGACTCTTTGAGACCCCATGGACTGTAGCCCGCCAGGCTCCTTTGTCCATGGGATTCTCCAGGCAAGACTAATGGAGTAAGCTGCCATTTTCTTCTCCAAAAAGTGTAAAATCAAGATGATAACCGTACTTAGCAGCACAGTCACAATAAAGCATCACTGAGATCTGAGGAAGTATTCTCTTCTTAGGAGTTCCTGCTTTGGACTGAGTTAGCTTCAGCTCAACATCAGTTCAGTTCAGTTCAGTTCAGTCGCTCAGTCGTGTCTGACTCTTTGCGGATCAACATAGTCTCATACCAAGCAAGAAGAGATACTTGAGTACAGACTAATTTTATAAGAAATCACTTCATTAGAGAATAATTTGCATTTTGCTTTCATTTGTATCCTCTTAACTTCGGGGACATGGATAAAGGAGACTTGGATAATGAAGACCACCTGTTAAATCAAGATAACCTCAAACCCAGTCAACACATACGTGATTTGATATTTTGTGTGAGAAGATGGTTCCCAGCAATACCAACCAAATTAATGTGGTTGATTTAAAGTTAATACATACTCAGCAGGAGCTAAAAGGTGCTAGAACACCAAGTCAGTTATACCCTCCTCAACACCTGATACTGGAAATTCAACCTAAAGGATTTTATTTCTTTATTCTAAAGTTTTATTTCTGAGGTTAAAACACAAAACAAAACAAACGTAGGAGTGAGGTTGCCTAGGATGGTGGGTGAACTAATAGGTCTCCAATGGGAATGCGTATGTTCAAATATAATCCCTGCCACTTACTGGGTGACACTGGCTAAGTTGCTTTGTCTCTTTCAGTCTATCTTTTTCAACTGTAGAATGTGAGATTATAATTACACCTATCTTGTAGAATATTAAATAAGATAATGTGTACAAAGCACTTAAAATTGTTCCTAGCCCATGAACATCACTCATAAATCTTATTTTTATCCGTCATTGATTTCTTGCCATGGGCAGGTTTCACACTCTTTCCTGAGGTAGGATTCTAGGGATTGAGTAGGACAGTTCAGGGTGGGAAGTAGAGTTGGGGGTTAGAAAATGGTGAGGGACACTTTTTATGTTCCAGTGTCTGCTGGATTATAGTTTATGGGATCGTGAATAGAATTTGTACCCTGCTGTTGTGTGAAAATTGTATAAATCATAATTTGAATTGGTTCATAGTGCTTTTCAGGTCTACTATATCCTTCTAATTTTCTGTCTGTTCAATCTATTAATTTTTGAGAGTTTGATATTGAAACTCCAATGGAAAAATCTTAATTTATTTACTTCAAAAATATGTAACCTTGTTCTGTATTTACCAAGTCTCCTGTAAATGTGTCATCATGCTTTCATAATTTAAAAAATAAAAAAAATAAAATGATGAGGGACAAAATTTTACTTTCTGAGGATTAGATCTGTCTCATGGCATTCCAATTCAATCTTACCTTTTCCTTTTCCACAGTTTGGACAAATCTCATCCAAAATAATGTTTATTATACTACATCTGTATGTCATTTTACATTATAAAATGTTCTTGACTGAACTGGGGAAGAAAATATTCTTAATATCCTAATTATAATATTTGTGTAAGTAACGGCTCCTAGAAAAAATTATTTTGTCTCCTAGAACAGAGAGCTTGATATGGCAACTACCAAAGAATACTGTTAAGGGTGTCAGAGCTCCATTTTCCAAGAAATTGCCATCAGAAGAGAAGCAATCACTCAGCAGAGAGAGAGACTTTCTCACGGCTGGCATATTGTGTCTCCAGGAAAAGTTGGTGGGGTGGAGGCTTAGGGCATGGTATCTAGGCTAAGAGGCAGAATTGGTCACCTTTTCAGGTGCTGGATACATTATTTTAACGCTGATATTTGGGTTTCTCAGGCCACCCAGCAATGCTTCTGACCCATGACATTTGGTTGTTTTGTCACCCAGGTGTATGTACACTTGATATACTGTATGTCACCATGTCAAGTTTCCTACTTGATTTTGTTATGATTGTAAGATTGAGAAGATAAGGGATGGATAAGGGAAGAGCCGAATCTCTGAAGACACAGCCTCAACCCTCCATCCTCTGCCTAGAACCTACATTAGCACATTAACTTTTATCATTCTCATCTCATATTCTTTTTCTTTGTCCCATATCTATGTAAATGTTCCATGCTTTCTTACCCCTGTGTCTTTGCTCATTAATTAAGTCATTTAACAAACATTTCTTGAACACCTGCTACGTGCTGTCAACTGTGCTAAGAATTGGAATTATGGTAGTGAATAAGACAAGTATAATCCTTGCTTGAAATACTTTTTCCCCCTATTTATCTTTAAAAATATCCACCACTCATCAAGACCCAGCTCCAAGTCCTCCTATTATATATACTCTCTCTGATAAACTCAGTCACAGGACCTCTTCTTTCTCTCAATTAGCATTTAATTGATACATCATTCATTTGACTCTTATCATATACCCTTTGCTGCTGCTGCTGCTGCTGCTAAGTTGCTTCAGTTGTGTCCGACTCTGTGCGACCCCATAGACAGCAGCTCACCAGGCTCCCCGGTCCCTGGGATTCTCCAGGCAAGAACACTGGAGTGAGTTGCCATTTCCTTCTCCAATGCATGAAAGTGAAAAGTGAAAGGAAGTCGCTCAGTTGTGTCCGACTCTTTGTGACCCCATGGACTGCAGCCCACCAGGATCC
Source organism: Nanger dama (assembly GCA_917880005.1). Classification (NCBI taxonomy): domain Eukaryota; kingdom Metazoa; phylum Chordata; class Mammalia; order Artiodactyla; family Bovidae; genus Nanger; species Nanger dama. The sequence continues at coordinate 2,246,507 of CAKJTW010000089.1, forward strand.
TCCATCCATGGGATTTTCCAGGCAAGAGTACTGGAGTGGGCATATATCCTGTAGTAATTGTTAAAAATGCTTTGGGCTGCAAATATTACCTAGTTATTAGAAGCTGAACCACAAGCAGTCAGGAAGAAGGTGGCCCTAGAGTGGATTTGGCATCTTAGCAATGTTGTTATTTAAGAGCCAAGCTGCTTTGATCCTTCTATTCCGCTTTCCTCAGTGAGTCAATGCTGTTTTCTCTTGTGGTTTAAAAGTGGCAGCTGTAGCTCCAAGCATTACATCATTATATTACAGTGTCTAAAGCAGGATGCAAGAGGGGAACAGTGACACCAAAAGAGACCCCTCCTTCTGTGTCTTTTTCAGAAGCCCCAGACAATTTTTTTTTTTTTTGTCATTGGCAAAAGCACTGCAATTTCCATTATTGGCTTAGATCATTTAGAATTCAGCCCCTAGATTTGGACATATTGCTGCCAGAACAATACTGGGGATCTATTAGGAGAGAAAGAATGAGAAATTACTCTTGACTAGGAAACCAACTTCATATAGCACAGTTTTTATGATTTTTGATTTGTATATTTATTAGCTATACAACCTTGGAAAAATTAGCTAGCCTTTCTAATTCTCAGTTAATGCATCTGGAAAATTGGACATAGTAATACCTATCTCAGAGGATAGCTATGGGCATTAAATGAAATGCTGATGGAAAAAATGCCTCACATATAGTAGACGCTTAAGAAATGTTTCCTATATAAACAGATCAGGAATGGCTAGAAGAGCAGGACTATGACCATGCTCCTATATTCTGATATGTAGTTTTTGTCCCAGCTTATATATGTAATTATAGTGAAGCTTTACAATGTTGTTTATATGTATAAGCTAAATGATCACTTAGGATTGTAATACATGGAGTTTGGAAAGGAGCTCCCAAGACTAAAAATACCTTCTTCACAATTTGTGTGGCTCATTTCTCCTGTTATAATCAGGTGATCCTTAGAAACTATTAAACAGCCATATCTCAGTGCAAATTATGTGATCAGATCTTTTCCCATGATGACTTAGAGTGAGCTGGAGGATGAGATATAGGTCTAGAACACCAAAGAGAATATAATTAATTCAGTTTCTTACTTAAGGTTCCAGAGCTCAGGATATAATAAATTACTTCTTACTAAGATGTTAATATCTAACTCCAATCTACTATGTTAATTAGCTTAGTCATGTATATAGACTTTCCCATCTAGACAGACTCTGGAATCAGACAGATTTGAACTTGAATCCCATCTCTCACTTAGTGTGTGATTGTTACCACCTTCTGTAGCCTCTTTGGGCCAGTTAGGCACCTGTAAACTAATTGTAAATATTGGGTTTGCCAAAAATTCGTTCAGATTTTTCCATCAGATAGTGTAAAAACCCGAACGAACTTTTTGGTCAGCCCAATAATAACAAGAAAGCTCATAGAATCTAAAGCATTAAATGAGACTGTATCAAAGCATTTGGCACTTATCTAGCACATGCTAAGTTGCCCAAACATTCACTATTATTATTGTCATTTATTAATGTAAATATTATCATCAAAATTATTTATGGTGCAGAAATAGTAGTGAAGGTGATTCCTACCCTGCCTTGAAGAAATGAGTACATTGAGTTTAATTGCTTGTCCTTAAACCTGCCAGGAAGGTCATGGTAGAGCCAGGGCTGGAATCTAGGCCTCCAGCACAGAGCCAGAGGCTTTTCTGCTTGGATTAAACAGTCTCTCAAAGACCAATATGCTCTTTCTGACCAAGGCTGATTCCTAATGACACAGCTAATTTGTGGCAGCTATTTTGACAAAGGAACAGGGTTAAAAACACTGTTTTTGTTTTTTTTTTTTTTTTTTAATAGCAAGCAAAGTATGACAGAGACAGACCTGGCACTTATTCCATTCACCACTTCATATTTCTCACCCAGGCTCAGGAAGGATCAAACTTACACATGGACTGGGAGTCAGAAGTGTATAGCAAGATGGTCTGGTGCCAGACACAGCTTATCAGTCTTGTTCACTAGTATATGTCCATCCAACTCTTGAAACCTATCAGGTGGTAGGTGCTCAATAAATATGTGCAAAATGAATGAATTTGGTAATTTTTGAGAGGAATATTTAGTTGTTAGGATTCTTTTTAATTTTTAGTTTATAAAAATATCACAAACCTACCTGATTTTTACACTTGGATCATTTGAACTGCATGCATCTTGTTCTAAAGACAGAATGTAAAAATGAACCAGCAAGGCTGGGTTTTATAATTTTCCCAATACAGGCCTGTACTTTAGACAAGCTTTCATTTCATAGAGTTTAACGTTAATATTAGTCTTCTCTCAAGCTGCTCACAAATCACTTCCTGCAGTGAGAGCTAATTTTCTATAGGAGCAGCAAAACTCAGTCCTTGGGGGCAAACTCAGCTAGGTCTTTCTGGCTTCTTGAGAAATGAAACAGAAAATGGTTTAACTTAAATTTTTTTTTGCACAGCACAGATGCAGAGCCTTGAAAAATAAATGGATGAAGCAACCCTGAATTAGGAAAAGATAAACTCTCTTTTAACAATGGGCATTCTATAGTCATGACTCATTGTTCTCTCCCTCCACCTCTTTTGGGGCCCTGATTGTGTTTTTGTTTTCTCCTTCATCCCAATTCCCAGGAAACAATTTATTTTCAGTCCTTTAGACTGAATGGTAAGTGTAAAATTGCTCATTCATTAATTCACTCCTTTGTCATTTTGTTTCCTGAGTATTTGCTTTCTGTCAGACCCTGTAAAAACCCTGAAGGGTCAGAGATGAGGGAGGCATATTCACTGCCTTCAAGGAATTCACAGTGCCTGTGGGCATAGACAGACACACAAACAGATGAGTTATAAAGTAACATAGTTAAGTGCTATTACCAAGATATGAGCCAAATGCTGTGGGAGCCCAGTTCTCTTTCCCAAGAGTATCTGATTTATCATCTTTATCTCTAATTCTGAAAGAGAATGCAAAGTTCTCATTAAATGATTTTAAGCCTCAGAGAACAGACTGGAGAGATATTTTTGGCAAAGGACACCTTCCTGTTGTCCCTGAAATAACATTAAGAGCCTGCCTACTCCATCTCTGTGTATGTAAGGCCAGTCTTGCTAATAATAGTAAGACTATTATTACTTCCAACAAATTAATAATACAGCATCTGGCTCAAAAGGAAGTGCTTTAGAGGGGCGGGGAGGGGGCAACAGTTCTGGGGATGAAGGTAGAATGACATGGAGAGTTACTTATTTTCTGGAACTTCCTCTAAAGTAGTCATCTCACTTGGCATCACCCATGTAATGGAAACTATAGGCAGGAGGAGAAGAGGATGACAGAGGATGAGATGGCTGGATGGCATTACTGACTCTATGGACGAGAGTTTGAGTGAACTCCGGGAGTTGGTGATGGACAGGGAGGCCTGGTGTGCTGCGATTCATGGGGTCGCAAAGAGTCGGACACGACTGAGCGACTGAACTGAACTGAACTGAAACACCTGAAAGAATCAAAAGTGAAAGTTACTATAAGCATTCAGATGTAAAAGTTGTTGGGTCTTCTACTAGTCCAAATGGGCCATTCAGAAGTAGTCTTTTTCACTTTACAAAGGGTTCCTACTCAATAGTCTCCATTATTTCAAGGCACCTGAAATCTGGGTTTGAAACTTTTCATACATTACTTGCCCAACAGTGAAAAAAGCTTTAGCAGGTTACCTATTAGGTCTTCCCTGGTGGCTCAGTCAGTAAAGAGTCTGCCTGCAATGTGGGAGACCTGGGTTCAGTCTCTTGGTTGGGAAGATCCCCTGGAAAAGGAAATGGCAACCCACTGGATACCTATTAATAAAATAACAAAGCAAACCAAAAATGAACAAAAAGTACTTCTACTTCAGAAAAAGTGTTGGGGAATCTACACATGATGAATGTTGAGTTTTTGGTATTGTAGGATATTTACTTTTTTCAATAATTATTTTATTTATTTTTTATTTTTTGGCTATGCTATGTGATATGTGGGATCTTAGTTCCCTGCCCAAAGATTGAACCTGTGCCTCCTGCAGTAGAAGCATGAACTTTAACTGCTGGACCACAGGGAAGTTTAGGATATTTACTTTTAAGTGATATTTCATTTTGTCTTTCTTGAATGCTGAAATTGGTGATGACACTCTTTTCTTGTGGATATTGATGTCTTATGTGGACACATCCTTGGCCAAACTATTTTTCTCTCAGTAATAGTGTGAATAAAGAATAGTGTGCTCTCAAAATTGGAATATCATTTATTTTAAGGCCCATTTACAAGTATGATAAAAAATTCAGAATGTCTGGGGCTAAAGACTGAATACTTTTATCACCCAAAATTCAAATGTTGAAACTTAGTTCTGAATACAATGATATTAGATCATTTAACAAGTATATTTGATCATGTAACACTGAAGCTGAAATAATATTTTCTTTTTAAAAAGACTATATTGAAGTATAGTTGATTTACAATGGTATATTAATTTTTACTGTATAGCAAAATGATTCACTTATATATATTATTTTCCATTACGGTTTATCACAGGATATTGAATGTAGTTTCCTGTGCTATACAGTAGGATCTTGTTGTTTTTCCATCCTATATGTAAAATAGCTTGCATCTGCTAATCCCAAACTCCCAATACTTCTGTCCCTCTCGCCCACTTCTCTTTGGCAACAGCCAATCTGTTCTCTATGTCTGTGAGTCTGTTTCTGTTTAACAGATATGATCATTTGTGTCATGTTTTACATTCCACATATGGGTGATAACTAATGGTATTTGTCTTTTTCTTTTCTGATTTACTCTGCTTAATATGATATGTCTAGGTTCATCCATGTTGCTGCAAATGGCATTGATTCATTCTTTTTAATGGCTGAGTAATATTCCATTTTGTGTGTATGTGTGTGTGTGTGTGTGTGTGTGTGTGTGTGTGTATACACCACATCTTTATCCATTCACCTGTTGATGGGCTTTTAGGTTGTTTCTGTGTCTTTGCTGTTGTAAATAGTGCTGTGAAACCGAGGAATTTCAATGGGACATTGTTAACTAGGTTTGTGTTAAAAGAGAGAGATACAGTCAGGAAGCCAATTCTCTATTCCAACTATTTACTATGAAATAGCAGTATTAATAGTAACATCTATTTATTGAACATTTGTTATGTGCCGGCTACTAGGCTAAGTGATTTACATATATTGTCTTATTGAATCCTTACAATCTTTTAAGTAGGTGTTATTACGTCCATTTCATAGATGAGAAAGCTGAAGACAGAGAGGTCACATGACACAGGGAAGTATGAAGCTGAAACTGGGGCCCAGTACTCTTTACCCTTCCTCAGGTGTATGTTCAGCAATTGGAGAGAAGAACTAGGTTAATGTTGGCAGTGAAGCTGGGCTTCCTTGAAAAACTCAAATTTCTTACCAGGATCTTCTACTTTGAACAGAAATATGCTAATAACCATCCACCTGCAATACAGGAAACTCAGGTTTGATCCCTGGCTCAGGAAGATCCCCTGGAGGAGGGAATGACTACCCACTCTAGTATTCTTGCCTGAAGAATTCCATGAATAAAAGAGCCTGGCAGGTTACAGTCCATAGTGTCACAGAGTCAGACATGACTGAGCAACTAACACTTTCACTTTTTCCCACAACCATACTTAGGCTCAAATTGTTCACTCTAGGATTGCAGTAGATTTTACAGAAGTCACGTCTCTCAGATGGAATATGTTCATCCTTAACTGCAGAACCTAGCTAAAGTGGAAGTAAGAAGATCTGGGGGAAAAAAGACTGTATTTCCACCCCAGTGAATAGAGATGAGGGCTTCTGTCATCTTTTACTGTAGTTAGGTTTTAACAACTGGAGAGTGTGGAGCACTTTATAAGGAAATTCTAGTATGAGTCTACTTTTCTGATTTTGGATGAATTCTGTTCTGTGAAATCTGTTTGTCTTAAGTTAACTATGCTAGGAAATGGATGATGATTACAGAAGTTGATTATTTCCTTTGAGACAGTGGTTCTTCAAATGTGATCCTGGAATGAGGAAGGGTAGCATCATCTGGGAACTTATTATATATGCAAATTCTTGGGCTTCAGTCTGAGAATCAAAGACTTTGGGTGTGGAGTCCAGCAGTCTTTTAATAAGCCCTCTAGGTGACTTTTGATGCTCACTATGAGATGACTGGATGGCATCACTGACTCAATGCACATGAGTTTGGGTGAACTCTGGGATTAGGTGATGGACAGGGAGGCCTGGCGTGCTGTGATTCATGGGGTTGCAAAGAGTCAGACAAGATTGAGCAACTGAATTGAACTGAACTGAACTTCTTAAGAACCACTGGTGTGAGATATCCTTGGGACAGTGTTTGTGTGTTCTCTCCCTAGTCTGCTTATGAGAACAACTATATCATTTCAGTGAACAAATAGACAATTTGTAATGTGTAATTAGGAGACACAGCAAACCTCAGTAGAGAAAGAGTCTATTCTCCCAGTTTCACAGCCCTGCTCTAAAGAAACTTGTAAATCTTCCTCCCAGGACTGAGTGGGAAGACAATTATGTCGTACACCTCTGATGCATGCTAAAATTTGAGAATCATTACTTTAAGATTTTAGCTAATTATTCCAATAGCTGTGATGATGGTAGATTAGGTTTACAGTTTTGGTATAGTTCTGAAGTTTATACAGAAAGAATTAACTTAAAACAGGAAAAAATAGGAATTTAGGTTCCTTTGCTTTATCTATAAAACCATGAATGTTTCTAAAATTATTGTGTAGATATGGAAAGATACCAATTATGTGGGGGGGCAGCAAAATTTCAAATAATCTGTATAGTATGGTTACATTAAAAATAAAAAATTCTTCTGTTTGTATGTTTGCATACACATAGGAAAAAGAATTCACAGGAAACCCTTAACAGTGGCCACCTGGGGATAGTTAGGTGGAGTGGTAGCTGCTTTTAAATTTTACTTTATACACTTCTACTTTTGAATTTGTCACAATAAATATATATTATTTAAAAATATATTTTAAAATGAGCCCATTTTTTAATTGAAAATAATATCTACATGATCATTCAAATAGTACAAAAGTGTAGGCAAGGTTAAAAAAATGTTCTTAAACTTTTAAAGTTAAATACCTTTGAATGCCTATTTCTTTTACAAGTGACAACAGTTCATACATAGAGTGAGAGAATGCTTCTAAACACCACAATATTTTATGGAAATATTGTATCTTAAGTTAGAATGAATAAAGATCATGTACACAAGAAGGGGGAAAAAGCAGGGCAAACATTCAACACTCATATCAAATATGTATAAACCTAAAATATAATAAGTATGAAATAAAAAGAAGTGTTCCTGCTGCTTGGGCTGGCTTCTTTTTCACCAAGCTCAATTGCTATTAAATAAAGCTTGATGTTTCTGTGCACGTTCAAGGAAACAATCACAGTCCTCAGCTACAGTGCTTCCAGGCACTGAAAAGGTCCAGCACTCTGTATTTTCACAGCATCCTGACATGAATTGGCAGCTTTCTGAAGCTAGTATTCTAACAATCTTCAAACTAACAATGGTCAGATCTCCAAGCTCTGTCTCACTCTGTTACAGGTGTCAAAAGCTAACAACTCTCTTTTCTATCCTTTCTGGAAACAGTTCACATTTTTAGTGCTGCTAATTAGATTTGGAGTGCAACAGCAGTTCTTTGCCTTCTTTTTTTTTTTAATATTCACGGCAACAAAGGTTTTCTGGTTCTCTCCCATTTGTGTTTATTTTCCTCCTAAATGTCTTGCCAACCAGGGAAAAGCTCCTTGTGGAAACCAAGTTACCAAAGTCATTCAATTGACTTCCCCTTCTTCTAGATGAATGGCTTATGTCCTTAAAAAGAGGGTTCGTTATCATAATACTGCAGGTTTAATATTTCCCAATCTGCTATAGGCCTTCACTAGCTTTACATTTAATGCAGACTGCTTTTAAATCATGCTTTGACCTTTCTCCTCAAAATGTCTTTAAAGACATTTAAATATGACAGGCTAGATTTATTTAAAGAGTAAAACAGTTCTCTCTTCCATAGCACATGTGCTAAATTTGGAAAAAATATGGAGAAGATTAGAAGAGGAAGGATGACATGTCAATTCACAAAGGATATCATATATTTTCCTTACTGAGATAGTAAATATCTATCCTAAATCAACAGCTAGCACAATGGTAAAACCATAAATATACTTCTATTAAAATCAGAGATAAGATAAAAATAACTGCTATCACCAGTATGATTTAAAATTTTAATTTCCTGGCCATTGCAATAAAGCAGGAAACAGAAATAAGAGATGTCAATAATTGAGATAGGAGGTACAATTCATATCTGTGAATGAGATTATTTCCTATCCAAAGAGAATCTAAATAAAATACATTAAGAATGATAGTTTAACTGTTTATCAGTTTTCCTAAACATTTCATTCATGTCCAACTCTTTGTGACCCCATGGAATTCTCCAGGCCAGAATACTGAAGTGGGTAGCCATTCCCTTCTCCAGGGGATCTTCCCAACTCAGGGATTGAACCCAAGTCTCCTGCATTGCAGGTGGATTCTTTACTAGCTGAGCCACCAGGGAAGCCCAAGAATACTGGAGTGGGTAGCTTATCCCTTCTCCAGGGGATCTTCCTGACCCAGGAATCGAACTGGGGTCTCCTGAATTACAGGCAGATTCTTTACCAGCTGAGCTACCAGGGAAGCCCAAACACTTCATTAACTAGTTATAAAACAATGGAAAGTCCATTTGCTATACCATCAGAACTAGAAAGCACCTAGATAGAATCTCAGCAATAACTGTACAGCACCTATATGGAAAAAAATTACAAAATGTAACTAAAGAAACCCACCTGAATATGGATGAGAATACAGAAATTTTCAAGTTAAGTTCTTCAAATTAATGCATAGATTTGATAAATTTATGATAAAAAAATTCCAGAGATTATTTTCATGTCTTGATGAAGTGACCTCTAAATTCCATCCTAAAGAATATATAGTCAAGAATAACATGTACAGTTTGACCCTTGAACAACACAGGTTTGAACCACAAAAGTTAATTTATAAGTGAATTTTGTTCAATAGTACATACTTTAGTACTACATGATCCATGGTTGGTTGAATATGAGGAGGCCAAACAGTGAATACAGAGGAACCCAGGATATAGAGGGGTGACTATAAATTATCCATGAGTTTTGACTGTGGAGAGAATGGGTGTCCCCAGTGCCCTCTTGTTCAAGGGTCAGTTGTATAGTCTGAAAAAGAAGTCTAATGAGGAGGACTTGCTCTAACAAATAATAGAACTGGTTCAAAAACTACAATAACTAAAACAGTATGGTCCTGGGACATAGACTCAAAAACAAAACAAAAGAAAAACAACAAAAAATGTAACAGACTATAGAGCCCCAAAAGAGTGAAATAAAGTTCAGTATGTACCACATACTTTCACCACAAGTTCAGGAATGTACCATTTTAGACCTGTGTTAGCACAGTGATAAAAGGATTTGTGTTGTGGCAGCTGTTGCTTTCATGCTGGGCTCCTTTTGAAATGATGGTTTCATTCTGAAATGAACATTGCCAGAAGGTCAGAGTTCTTGACAGCCTGTGAACTCTTAGGGAAAGTTAGTTGGAATAATTTTCATGGTCAAGGATTTCTTCTAATGCTTCCTTCTCCTTCTTTAGTGAATATATATACAACCAGGATTGAATTGCTTATTTTGGCAGACAGCCTTAAATATTTAGAAGGTTAGCACTACCTCTTGACTTTTTTTTTTGTAGGTTACAGGTTAGAAAAGAAGTATTCACATTCCTATCCTCTGATCTAAGTGATCTTTTAAAATGTAACTTTAAGATTCCATTTCCTTGGGTTAGTTACACCAATTAGCACTATGTAGTACCATAGTCATTTTTTGGTAGGCGTCATTTTAAAGGTAAAGTACTCATGACATTGTAAATCAGCTACACTTCAATTAAAAAGTAAAGTATACAAATGTATCACATTTCCAGATACCTTGCTTTAATCTGCAATGTGTATAGAACCAAATATATGCCATTGAAAAAATTGATTAAGAATATATGACATTATGTCTGTATAAGAAAAGGCAATTATTCCCAACCAACAAGCATTAAATTGAAGAGAAAGCATTTAAAAAAGCCTTGCGTTATATTTCCTTTTATAAATTGAAGGTATCAAGAAATATTTGAAGTTGATGCTTGTTTTATTCAAAAACATTCTACATGTACATTCAAGTTTACAACTATGGATGGGTCAGTTCCTTAATTTATGCTGATAATTTTGTCTGGTTTATTCTATGTAGAGAAAACTGTGAACTTGGCAACAAATTATCTGGTTATCAATTATTTAATGGAGAAATATTTATTGGTTGCTGCCATTTGCCAAGCTTTATACAAGGTATTACATTTTTACAACAAAATAGACCCATTCTCTGCCCCCATGAAGTTTTCAGTCTATAGAAGATGGAGAGTAGACATTTAAATGGCCATATAGATATATGATTACAAATGTTAATAACTTCTATGACAGAAACAGAGTATACAAAGAGAGAAAATAGCTGAGACTGATGCTGGGAGGGATTAGGGGCAGGAAGAGAAGGGGACGACAGAGGATGAGATGTCTGGATAGCATCATTGATTCGATGGACGTGAGTCTGAGTGAACTCTGGGAGATGGTGATGGACAGGGAGGCCTGGTGTGCTGCAGTTCATGGGGTCTCAAAGAGTCGGACACGACTGAGTGACTGAACTGAACTGAATTGACATACTTTAATTCTGTTATTTAGTTTGAGCACAAGGGAGGGCAATATTTAAGCTGATAACTGAAGAATGAGAAGAACCCAGACATGGGTGGGTGGAAGTGCTCTATGAGGAAAGTGCTCTATGAGGAAAGTGCTCTATGAGGAAAGAACATCTCTTTGAAAGTGTAAAGCATGCTGAAGTACCTGAAAGGTCAGTGTGGCTGAAGCTTGGAGAGATAACAGGACAGTAGTACAAGATGAGTTGGGAATGGTAAGCAGGGACCAGATTGTGTAGGGCTATAGCAAAAAGCTTGCATTTTATTATAAATGCACAAGAAAGCATTGAAAGTTTTCAGAAGAGTAATATGATCAGATATTTTAATTTTTAAAATAATTTTATTTTTGACTATGCTGAGTCATCATTGCTGTGCAGACTTTTCTCTAGTTGCAGCAAGCAGGGGCTACTCTCTAGTTGTGGTGTGCAAGTTTCTTACTGCAGTGGCTTTTCCTGTTGCAGAGCATGGTTTCTAGGGTGAGTAGACTTCAACAGTTGCAGCACATGAGCTCAGTAGTTGTGGTTCCCAGGCTCAAGAACACAGGCTCAGTAGTTGTGGTGCTCAGGCTTAGGTGCTCCACAACATATGGTATCTTCTTGGACCGGGGGTCAAACCAGTGTCTCCTGCATTAGCAGGTGGATACTTTACCACTGAGCCACCAGGGAAGCCCATAGATTTACATTTAAATGAACATTTTGATTTTAGTGTGAACAATGGATGGATTTAGGGAAGAATGGAAGTTGAGAGAAGTTGGCTGATAATTTCTGGCTGAGAGGTATGCCCAAGTAACCAAGTTAATCCTTGAAGAAAAAGGAAAAAAAAAAAAAAAATCTCAAAAACCATGTTTTTGTACCTGCACTATAGCCATAGTTGTTCTCTTTAAAGGATTTGTGTATATGTTTTTATAGTATTACATAAGCTAATAAACTATGGCAACATGTTTCTTATTTGTGTTGTTGAAATATGTTAAACATAATATTTTACTGAAAGTTGTATTTCTTAACTATATAACTTCTCTTCTGAAGGCTAAGTTCACATACTATTAATATTTTGGTTTTACATATTTGTAAATAAGTTCTTTTTTTCTTTATTAACCAATTGACTTTGGATTCAGTTCTGTAGAGTTTATTCAAGGAAAGGATGAATCAGAGTTTAGAAGCAATTTCTGTGATCCCCAATCATACTAATCAACTCTCTCTTGGTGGATTTTCTCCACCAGCCTCTTTTTGCAACATAGCCATTTATGTGTTAACAAAACAGTTTGAATGAACAAATGGTTAGGTGACTTCTTACAATTTCAGCAGAATGAAAAAAGTGGTCATGGAGAAACATTAGTTTTTTTAGAAAGTGTGATACTTAATGAGTATGCAAAGAATTTTTGGCATCATAAAATTGTGGTTACAGTTTCTGGAAAATTGTCCCCTGGTGACATGGAGAAACCAGGTAACCTGAAATGTCCTGACCATCTACTGTGCCAAGGGCATCGTAGTGATCTCTACCCTGCAAATGAGTTGAAGACAAATGAAACTTGGTGGGTACTCCTGAAAAGAGTACAGAGCTTCACCAAAAAAGAAGAAAGAGAGCAAATAGTCTCCAATAGTTTGAAGGAGGCACCACAACTACATCATTAAGAGAGGAAGTCAAATGGTTGATGACCGTCTTAAATGAAGTGAACAATGAGAGAAATGAATCAGAAAACTATAGTCAGAAAGATCTCTACAGAGGTCTGAAAGATCAGTGATTGACAATGCACAGCTGAAGAAGAAATCTTTGAGATCTAATAGGAATTTACTTTCCTTTGAAGAGCACCAAGAACTAAGTAAGGCCTGACTGAGGTAGGTCTCAAGAGAGTTCACACATCTGCCAAGTAGAAGTCTAGCATGAGCAAGGGGGTCAAAGTAGATTTGAAGAACCACTGTACAGAAATGAATGGGATATAAGTTCTAAGAAAAACCAAGAATCCTACTCATCTGACAGTGGTGTCAACTCTACTCCAGATTAAAAGTCTAAATAGGTTATTCTGGCAGACTTTTTTTTTCCCAGTGCAAGTAAAGGAAAGTGAGATTTAATTTTTTTTTGTCATTGCACTAGCCGAACTAAGCTGAAGTGGACTTAAGTCACAATAACAAGTTTACTCTGAGATATAATTTCTTACTCTATTTTCCTTCAGGTTTCCCTATAAAGGCTCCGGTTACAGTGAGTCAACTTTATCTTGACTGAATCAAAGTGAAAGGATTTTCCAGACATCAGGAGGGTAGATGGGAAGAGAAATCAGCACCCACCATGGCCCATACAAGCAGCAGTAGCCACCCAGAATGTAGTAGTGGAGCTGGGATAGATGGAGATCATAGAACTAACAAAAACTCTCCAACAACTCTGGGATCATTTTGTCATCTTGGTTCAAAAGCAAACAGACCTAAAGCAGAAAATCAAGGCTGCTTCAAAAAAATGAAAAGAAAAGAACTTAGAGCAGAAGGGACACAAACTTCCCTTGGGCTGCTTAGAAACAGATCTCAAGAAAAGATAGGTTAGCTTCCAGAAAAAGGAAATCCTGTGGCTGTGAAACTTCAGACCACAAGCCAAACAAGTGTCATTTAGAAGGAACACATGAGAGTAGAGGAAAAGGCAGTCAGTCAAATTGATTCTGTGACTTAAGAGACCGTTATTATATGATCATGGCAAGGGAAAAAAATCTCTCTGGATTTGATCTATTATCACCATTTATGAACAAAGTCTGAAATAAAACAATGAGATTGTTTTGGTCATTAAGGTGCCCTAAGGCAACCCTATTCAATTCTTTTTTCTCTTGAAACAAAGGTACTTACATTCAAGACTCTGGGGTTTGCTGTAAATAAAACCTATAAATTTCACAGTCACACTTAAATTTTTACATGGTTCAGAGCTTAGTATGACCAAATATGCAACAAATATTTTGATAAAATTTTTCCTATGAAGACAAATTTCTAAAAACATCTCTTTCATACACATCCCCAAAAAGCAATGTTTCAGTTTTCACATCATGGATAATTTCTAAAAATGGCACAGAATGTCAACTTACATGCTAATCAGAAAAAGCAAAAACTTTTTTTTTTTTTTTGAGAACTTGCATTGGATCAGGTAGCCAATTTAGCCAGGATTTAAAAACAAATACTGTAGCTAATGCCTTATACTTAACACTCACTATAGTTGGCTTCTATCACTGTTAACACATCTTTTGAATAAATATCACTATGCTTAATATCTTGTAATAACCTATAATGAAAAAATGTCTTAAAAAGAATACACGCACTCATATGCACACACATACATATGTGTTGTGCTCATTCAGTCATTTCTGACTCTTTGCAACCCAATGAACTGCAGCCCACCAGGATCTTTTGTCCATAGGATTTCCCAGGCAAGAATACTGGAGTGGATTGCCATTTCCTTCTGCAATAAATATGGGTTGTGTTTAGTCGCTCAGTTGTGTCTGACTCTTTGCAGTCCCATGGACTGCAGCCTGCCAGGCTCTCCTGCCCATGGGGATTCTCCAGGCAAGAATACTGGAGTGGGTTGCAATGCTTTCCTCCAGCAGATCTTCCCCAACCAATGGATGGAACCCAGGTATGCATGCATGCTAAGTCGCTTCAGTTGCGTCAACTCTGTGCGACCCTATGGACAGCAGCCCTCCAGGCTCCTCTGTCCACAGGATTCTCCAAGCAAGAATATTGGAGTGGGTTGCCATTTCCTTCTCCCAAATGGAACCCAGGTCTCCCGCATTACAGGCAGATTCTTCTACCATCTGAGCCACTAGGGAAGCCCAAGAATACTGGAGTGAGTAACTTATCTCTTCTCCAGGGGATCTTCAGATCCAGGAATTGAACCAGAGTCTCCTGCATTGCAAGTGGATTCTTTAGCACTTGAGCTACAAGGGAAGCCCCTATATATATATATATATATATATGTGCTGTGCTATGATGGAATTCCAGATCCTGAAATTTCAGATCCTGAAAGATGATGCTGTGAAAGTGCTGCACTCAATATGCCAGCAAATTTGGAAAACTCAGCAGTGGCCACAGGACTGGAAAACGTCAGTTTTCATTCCAATTCAAAAAAAGAGAATGCCAAAGAATGCTCAAACTACTGCACAATTGCACACATCTCACATGCTAGTAAAGTAATGCTCAAAAGTTTCCAAGCCAGGCTTCAGCAATACATGAACCGTGAACTCCCTGATGTTCAAGCTGGTTTTAGAAAAGGCAGAGGAACCAGAGATCAAATTGCCAACATCCGCTGGATCATGGAAAAAGCAAGAGAGTTCCAGAAAAACATCTATTTCTGCTTTATTGACTATGCCAAAGCCTTTGACTGTGTGGATCACAACAAACTGTGGAAAATTCTGAAAAAGATAGGGATACCAGACCACCTAACCTGCCTCTTGAGAAATCTGTATGCAGGTCAGGAGGAAGCAACAGTTAGAACTGGACATAGACCAACAGACTGATTCCAAATAGGAAAAGGAGTACGTTAAGGCTGTATATTGTCGCCCTGCTTATTTAACTTATATGCAGAGTACATCATGAGAAATGCTGGCCTGGAAAAAACACAAGCTGGAATCAAGATTACTGGGAGAAATATCAATAACCTCAGATAAGCAGATGACACAACCCTTATGGCAGAAAGGGAAGAGGAGCTAAAAAGCCTCTTGATGAAAGTGAAAGAAGAGAGTGAAAAAGTTGGCTTAAAGCTCAACATTCAGAAAACAAAGATCATGGCATCCGGTCCCATCACTTCATGGGAAATAGATAGGGAAACAGTGGAAACAGTGTCAGACTATTTTTTGGGGCTCCAAAATCACTGCAGATGGTGACTGCAGCCATGAAATTAGAGATGCTTACTCCTTGGAAGAAAAGTTATGACCAACCTAGATCGTATATTCAAAAGCGGAGACATTACTTTGCCGACTAAAGTCCGTCTAGTCAAGGCTATGGTTTTCCTGTGGTCATGTATGGATGTGAGAGTTGGACTGTGAAGAAGGCTGAGCACCGAAGAATTGATGCTTTTGAACTGTGGTGTTGGAGAAGACTCTTGAGAGTCCCTTAGACCGCAAGGAGATCCAACCAGTCCATTCTGAAGGAGATCAGCCCTGGGATTTCTTTGG
This sequence comes from Nanger dama, assembly GCA_917880005.1. Classification (NCBI taxonomy): domain Eukaryota; kingdom Metazoa; phylum Chordata; class Mammalia; order Artiodactyla; family Bovidae; genus Nanger; species Nanger dama. The sequence continues at coordinate 2,262,492 of CAKJTW010000089.1, forward strand.
AAGGAATGATGCTAAAGCTGAAACTCCAGTACTTTGGCCACCTCATGAGAAGAGTTGACTCATTGGAAAAGACTCTGATTCTGGGAGGGATTGGGGGCAGGAGGAGAAGGGGACGACCAAGGATGAGATGGCTAGATGGCATCAGGGACTCGATGGACGTGAGTCTGAGTGAACTCTAGGATTTGGTGATGAACAGGGAGGCCTGGCATGCTGCGATTCATGGGGTTACAAAGAGTTGGACACTACTGAGCGACTGAATTGAACTGAACTGAACTGTGCTATACTTAGTTGCTTAGTCGTGTCTGACTCTTTGCGACCCCATGGGCTATAGCCCGCCAGGCTCCTCTGTCCATGGGGATGATCCAGGCAAAAATACTGGAATGGGTTGTCATGCCCTTCTCCAGGTGATCTTCCCAACACAAGTATCCAACCCAGGTCTCCCACATTGCAGGTGAATTCTTTACCATCTGAGCCACCAGGGAAGCCCATATATACATATACATATATATATATATATATATACACATACATATACATATACATATATATATATACATATACATATATATATATGTGTGTGTGTGTGTGTGTGTGTGTGTGTGTGTGTATGTATGTGTGTGTATATATATATAATCACCCTGCTGTACACACATCATTGTAAATTAAGTATACTACAATTAAAAAAGAAATAAACATCACTTACATTTCTTTATAATCTATATTCTTAAATATTTCATTATAGAAAAATGTTTCTGATTTGCTAAAGCTCTTCAGTGAATAGAAATAGCAATGCCAAGTGCTCTTTCAAAGGAAACTGACAGGCCCACGTGAGGCAGGTGATGTATTGCTGGGCATTTTGCATAGGCTTGGAAGTCAGGATACTTGGGGACAATCTGATTTAATGCTAACTCACTATAGGAGATCTTAGGCAGTATAATTTGGGGCTTGGAGATGTCATAATCAAAAGAGGTATTTTTGATTTGTTTAACGTGTTGAACTTCTGTTTAAGTTCAGTTTGAAGACTACCATGGTCAAAAGAAAAAGAAATAACTGGATGAAGTACCCCTTTAAGATTTACCATTTTGTTGATACTCTAATACACCTGGATTTCATGTCTTTCTTTTGAATTGCAATCATTGACTATTGGGACCACTGATTTCCCTGTGTGCATGCGTGCTCAGTTTCCCTGTCATGTCCGACTCCTTGTGACCTCAACAACTATGGCCTGCCAGGCTCCTCTGTCCATGGAGATTTTCTGGGCAAGGATACTGGAGCAGGTTGCCATTTCCTCCTCCAGGGGATCTTCCCCACTCAGGGATCAATTGCGCCTCTCTTCTGTCTCCTATATTTTAGGAGGACTCTTTACTACTGAGCAACCTGGGGGCCCCTGCTCTCGCTGAGGTAAGTGAAATATTTTCATCATTTGAATCAGGAACATATTAGCCATCTACAGGACTGAGCAGTGCAGGTGCATCTTGCTTATTCACCATGCATTGATTTAACTGCTGCCATCTTCACCATCATCTTTCCTTCTCCTTTCCTGTCACTCTGAGTGGCATGCCAGCTGACAGTGTTATGAACAGGAAGGTTTGGGCAGAGTGACTGTCAGAAATATTTTTACCGTGTGAAAGGACATTTCTGGAATGTTATGGCATCGTTGCCTCCTGCCCCTAGAGAATGTGGCATGGGCTTTTGGGCTCTTGCCACTGTACCCAGCATACCAAAATGAGTTCCTGGCCTCATTATATGTTGCAAAATATTTAAATAATATCCTTACCTTATATACCCAACTGTTTTGATATTCATGTTCTTACTTAAGCCCTAAATTAGATTCTATACTTTGACTTAGATACAATTTAGCCAAAGTCCTTAGGACACTGGTAAATGCTATTACCAGAATTAGAACATGCCCCCTGAGTTGCAGGGAGATTTGTGCTAAAGTTCACAATGTGAATTTGATAGCTCTAAACATGAGATATGTACTTGCTGCATTTACTGAAATCCCTCAGTCCCCTATCACTTTCCTTAGATTTCAAAGTTATGGAATTGTCCAGTATGTTTGCTCAGAATGACCTGATGTGACTCAAGTGTTATTCTGGGCATGATGCTGTGGCCAGTTACCTTGGTGTACAATGTTTTAATGTGATTTGGGTTACTGATATAAATGAGTTGATTGCATATAATTTCTTGATATATTCTATTATGATAATATTATATTTCTTTTCAGACATTTATTGTCTCAGCCTACAATATAGCATCTCAACATAGGCAATTTTAAGTGGACTTGATCATCTTTCAGTGCTTTAATCTTAAACACATCAGATTTGAAATTTGGATTGTGTATTAGTGGCAAATTCGTTAAACTCTAACATCTCTTGGATCATGTTTATAATTATTTCAAAGCTCCCTTTACCCCAAGCCAGAACAACCATGTGATAATCTGAAAAACAATTCTACTTTTTGGATCTATTTATTATTTTAGAGGGCAATTTATGGCTCATCATGACTATGTCAGAAACTAAGACCCAGAAATTACATTGACATCATCTCAGACACAGATTTCCAACTAGTTTTACAGATAGGTTAATCAGGTAGTTGTGTATGTTGTGAGATTTGAGGACTCTTACCTTTAAAAAATACTCCTCTTGATAGATTATGTGAAATTAGAAGGTCTTTGAACTCTAAAAGTAGTCTATTGAAATGTAAATACCTCTGGCTGCATAGCCTGTGAATCCATTATCTATTGTTAACAACGTAGCACAGATTTATTTAGATTTTGATAATTAGCTGAAAGGGACCAGCAAGACCAACCAAGATTTGATATTGGTAAAGGATTGGCAGGTCAACAAGATGCAATGTTGGTTTAAGTGGGAGGCAAGTCTGCTTAGAGTAATGGTTTTAGCTAGACAAGGGAAGCATGGTGGCATAAGGCATCTGAGTACAGGCAGAAAAGAGAACTAGCAGAATGCTTACACCAAATTTAGTTGATTCCTCATTTTCCTGAAAGCCAGCCTTTACCTGTGAGTTCTAGATTAGGTTAGACTGCTTGGTTGCCACTCTGCCATCCATCTACCAGCATAACTTTCAAGACTGCATTGGATAGGATATTCTCTATATGGTTGGCAAAAATGCAATTCTGTAGCATCTTCCTCCTTTTTCAACTTCCTTAAGTATCTTCTTGCCATTTTGGGAGAGGCTTTCCTTGAAAAATTTACTGTTGATGCTTTACCCTTTAACCGAGGCAACCATATTCAAATTTTCTCACCAAATGCTCTCTTTAAAATAGTTTTTACCTGTTGACTCACAGATTTAGGGAACGAACTTATGGTTGCCAGTGGGGAAGGATAGGGGGAAGGACAGTTAGGGAGTTTGGGATGGACATGTACACATTGCTATATTTAAAATGAAGTGAAGAGAAAGTCTCTAAGTCATGTCCAACCCTTTGGGACCCCGTGGACTATAGAGTCCATGGAATTCTCCAGGCAAGACTACTGGAGTGGGTAGCCTTTCCCTTCTCCAGGGGATCTTCTCAACCCAGTGATTGAACCCAGGTCTCCTGCACTGCACGCAGATTCTTTACTAGCTGAGCCACAAGGGAAGCCCAAGAATATTGGAGTAGTTAGCCTATCCCTTCTCCACCGGATCTTGCATTGCAGGTGGATTCTTTACCAACTGAGCTCTCAGGGAGGCCTAATATTTAAACTGGATAACCAATAAGGACCTACTGTATAACACAGGGAACTCTGCTCAGTGTTACATGGTAGCTTGGATGGAAGAAGGGCTTGGGGAAGAAAGAGTGAGCGGTAGTCACTCTATGGCTAAGTCCCTTTGCTGTCCACATTGTCAATCAGCTATTTGTTGTTGTTGTTCAGTCACCAAGTCATGTCTGACTCTTCACGACCCCATGGACTGCAGTATGCCAGGCTTCCCTGTCCCAGTATAAAATAAAAAGTTTACAGAAATAGTTTTTACCTGTTAAACCACTGGCGGAGGGTGGGGTGAAGGAGCATTGTACAGGTTCTACACATTCTTGGGGGAAAGCCCTGAAAATCCTTCTCAATACTATTTTCTACACATTCTCCTTTTTTGGTTTACTCCTTTATTTTAATTGAATACAACCTCCAAAAACATTCTTGGCAAGACTATTTGAGGGAGAAATTGTTCATTAAGAACTTTCATGTCTGAAAATTCCTTAATTCTACCATTAAGTGTGGCAAGGTATTCAGTTCCAGGTTGCAAATAATTTTCTCACCAACTTTTGATAGAATTGATTTATTGCCTTACAGATTCCAGTACTGCTCTTGAGTCAACATTACTACTTTTATTCCATGGTGTTCTGAAATTTTGCTATGATGCACCCTTGTGTGATCTATTTTTATTCATTATATTAGGTACTTGATGGTCCCCTTCAGTCATGAAACTTAGATGATTCAGTTTTCAAAAAGCTTCTATGATTTCTTTAGTTCAGTTCAGTCACTCAGTTGTGTCTGATTCTTTACGACCCGATGGACTGCAGTACACCAGGCCTCCCTGTCCATCACCAACTCCCAGAGTTTACTCAAACTCATGTCCGTTGAGTTGGTGATGCCATCCAACCATCTCATCCTCTGTTGTCCCCTTCTCCTCCCGCCTTCAATCTTTCCCAGCATCAGGGTCTTTTCAGATGAGTCAGCTCTTCACATCAGGTGGCCAAAGTATTGGAGTTTCAGCTTCAACATCAATCCTTCTGATCAACACTCAGGACTGATCTTCTTGTGATTTCTTAGGTAATTTCATTTTTCATTTCTCTGTTCTTTCTGTAAATGTTATTATTCATATGTTGGACAACCTATATTGGATCCCCAAATCATTTCTTCTCCCTATTTTCTTAATCCCTAACTTCCAAGAGATTTCTTCCAATTTATATTTCAACACATATATTTTATCTTTTTAATTTCCAAAACATTTTCATTGTTCTCTGAATGTTCTTTTTATAGTGAATTTTTAATGAATGCTGTGTATTCTCATCTTTTGAAAGATAAATATTTTAAAAATTTTCTTCCATTCCCTGTTTCCTGCTTTGTTTTCCTACAAGGTCACATTTTTGATGCATTGTTTCTATCTCTCTTAAAGTCTTGTTCTTGATGGCTTATTTACATATAATAGCAAGAGACTAAGAAGCTGATTGGAAGTTCTTTGTATATGAATGGCCATTGTTACGTGGTACATTTCTCTTTATGTTGAGAAGGCTACAATTAAGCTTTTTCACTAGGGTTCTCCAAAATGTCAGTAGTTTTAGGTGTTTTATATTGGATGATTTAGTTTCTGCAGAGAGGAATATTTCAATTTCCTATTAGGTTTTATAAGCCTGGCTGTTGCTGTTATGGGATATACAAAAGGAGTGGATGGAGATTGAAGGTTGTACTATTTAATATGTAGACTTTAGACCCTTGCTTTCAGCATGACAACTCATTCAAATTTTTAGCCATATAAACGTTTCTAGCAAGAAAAATACCTCCAGTCTTCTGCATGCACTGCCAAAAGAAATTACTTCATGGAATGCATGAGTGAACTTAGGAGGAGGGGCTCTGTACTCCTTATACCAAGTGCCAAACTATCTTTCTGTTTTCAGCCCTACCCATATCTCTGCCTCTAGAGGTCCTTGGTACCTCCAAATTCTTAAAACTTTCTGAGCATGGATTGCCTTGTTTTGTTTTGCTTTTGGCTTCTCCCCAGTTTTGGGCTTAGGTTTCAATGTTATCTACTCTGCTAAGTCAGTTACCACCTGTCCATCTGCTTTCCAGCTTACAAAACTTGTGTTGACATTTCTCTTCTGCTGTCATCTCCTCTTGTGTTCCCTTTGTCCTTTTGGGTTTTATGACTTTAAAAATTCTTTGCTGTCATTTTAGCGAGGTTTCAAAAGTGAGTGAAGATAAATGTATTCATTGAATCTGTCATGCTTACCTGGAATTCCCCTTATTCACTTTTAATAGCTGTATGGTATTCTGTGATATGGATGGACCAAAGAGTAACAGAAAAATATTGAATATCTGATAGAACATGTTGTTCATTAAGTTGTATCCGACTCTTTGCACTCCCATGGACTTCAGCACACCAGGCTTCCCTGTCCTTCAATATCTTGCAGAGTTTGCTCAAATTCACGTCCATTGAGTTGGTGATGCCATCCAACCATCTCATCATCTGTCACCCCCTTCCCCTTCTGCTTTAAATCTTTCCCAGCATCAGAGTCTTTTCCAGTGAATCAGTTTTTCACATCAGGTGGCCAAAGTATCTGAGCTTCAGCATCAGTCTTTCCAATAAATATTCAGGGTTGATTTCCTTTAGGATTGACTGGTTTGATCTCCTTGCTGTTCAAAGGACTCTCAAGTTTTCTGCAGCACCACATGAGACCAAACCAGTCAGAATAGGTATCAGTCATAGTGTTGAAGCATGGCACTAAAGCTCCCTTCTATGCAAGCGTTAACCTTTTAGTTGTTAGACTGTTTGGAGCTTCAAGGTGCCTGGGGGAAAGGACCAAGATGGCCAGAATGCTGGAGAGGTGTACTTTGGTATGGGAGTCAAGGTAGACACATTTAACAAGGTGTTCTGGATATATTTTACCAAGCATTATACCTGCATTTGTGCATGCTGGCTAAATATCAACCATAAATGTGCCACAAACTATTTAATCAATCCTTTATTGATGGACAATTAGATTATTCCTCATTTTTGTTGAATTTTATGGCAATGTATACATGACAACCTTGGACATACGTCTTTCTGCATCTTTGAGAATATTTCTGTAGCACTGCTTTCTGTAGTAGTAGATTTCCTTCACCCACTATTTTGAAAAACCTTGAAAATAAATAATAGAAATTAGACAGTTCCTGATATTTTAAAGATAAACTCTAATTTTAAAGTTAATTTAACCTATTCATTTTTAAAAGTAAGTTCTTTTTAAATTGGAATGCATTTTTAATGTTAACTAATATATGTCCTACAAATAGATTACACCTTCTTTTTTATCCCCCTGTGTTATACAGTAGGTTCTCATCAGTTATTTGTTTTATACATAGTAGTGTACATATGTCAGTCCCAATCTCCCAATTCATCCCATCCTGCTTCCCACCTTGGGATCCATACGTTTGTTCTCTATGTCTGTGTTTCTATTTCTGCTTTGCAAATAGGTTCATCTATACTTTGTCAGACTTTATTTTTTGGGGCTCCAAAATCACTGCAGATGGTGACTGCAACCATGAAATTAAAAGACTCTTAATCCTTGGAAGAAAAGTTATGACCAACCTAGACTGCAGCCATGAAATTAAAAGACTCTTAATCCTTGGAATAAAAGTTATGACTAACCTAGATAGCATATTCAAAAGCAGAGACATTACTTTGCCGACTAACGTCCATCTAGTCAAGGCTATGGTTTTCCAGTAGCCATGTATGGATGTGCGAGTTGGACTGTGAAGAAGGCTGAGCGCTGAAGAATGGATGCTTTTGAACTGTGGTGTTGGATAAGACTCTTGAGAGTCCCTTGGACTGCAAGGAGATCCAACCAGTCCATTCTGAAGGAGATCAGCCCTGGGATTTCTTTGGAAGGAAACTCCAGTACTTTGGCCACCTCATGCGAAGAGTTGACTCATTGGAAAAGACTGGTGCTGGCAGGGATTGGGGACAGGAGGAAAATAGGACAACAGAGGATGAGATGGCTGAATAGCATCACTGACTTGATGGACATGAGTCTGAGTGAACTCTGGGAGTTGGTGATGGACAGGGAGGCCTGGTGTGCTGCGATTCATGGGGTCAAAAGGAGTCGGACATGACTAAATGACTGAACTGAACTGAAGACACTGCTGGGCCCAAGCACAGAACAAAGGACTGAGGGAATACCAGAGGAGAGCTAGTTGGCTGCGGAGCAGCCCATCCCCAACCAGAGGCAGAGAGGTAGGCAGCACAGTCTTCCAAGGTATTGAAACTTTTTTCCATCAAGAGAATTTTGTAAGACTGAAATAAATGGAAATCCAAAGGTGCAATGTCTGGTGAATACAGTGGATGAATCAGAACTTCCCAGCCAAGCTGTAACAGTTTTTGCCTGGTCATCAAAGAAACATGTGGTCTTGCATTATTCTGTTGGAAGATTATGCATTTTCTGTTGAACTAATTCCGGATGCTTATTGTCAAGTGATGTTTTCAATTGGTCTACCTGGGTATGGTACCTTTTGGAATAAATCATTTAGCTTTCCAGAAGGAGCTCATACTAGAGGACTCCCTTCTACCCCACCATATACACAACATCATTCCAAGAATAATAAGAGAGTGCTATGAACAATAAGAGAGTGCTATCATGTGCTTACTCATAAATTTGACAAGTTAGAAAACAGATTCATTCCTTGAAAACCACAAGCTAGAAATCCCAACCAAGATAAAATAAATTGTCCTACAACCTTTAAAGATATTTCATCCATGAAAGAAGAGAATAGAAAACAAAATCCTCTAGATGCTTTTACTGGAGAATTTTATTAAATATTTAAAGAAATAAGACCAATTCTACATCATCCTTTCCAGAAAGCAGAGGACAGAACACGTCCCATTCATACTATGAGGTGAGTATTTCCCTGATACTAAACTTGACAAAGACATTACAAGTAAAGAAAATCAGAGACCAATATCCCAATGAATATAGATGAAAAAATCCTCAACAAAATACTAGCAACATATAAAAAAGACTATACACCATGACCAAATGAATATCATCCCAAGAATGTAAGTTTGTTCAATATATGAAAACAATCAATATAATGAACTATATTAATAGAATAAAGGATAAAAACAACATGATCATCTCAAAAGAAAAAGGAAAAGCTTTTGATAAAATGCGCACCTATTCATAATAAAAGCTTTCAGAAAAATAGAAACAAAGAGGCACTTTCTCAGCTTTATGAAGAGCATCTACAAAAATCCTACAGCTAACATTATACTTAATGGTGAAAGACTGAATGCTTGTATTCTAAGATTAGAAACAAATCTAGAATGGTCACTCTCACCATGCTTATTCAACATTTTTCTGGAAATTATAGCCAGTATAATAAGTTATATTTCAAGGAAATAAAAATCATATAGACAAGAAATAAATAAATAAAACTTTCCCTAATCGAAGATGACATTTGTCTATGTTGACACAGATGTATAGAACAGTCTTTTGGACTCTGTGGGAGGGGAAGATGGTGGGATGATTTGGGAAAATGGCATTGAAACATGTATAATATCATATAAGAAATGAATTGCCAGTCCAGGTTTGATGCAGGATACAGGATGCTTAGGGCTGATGCCGATGACCCAGAGGGATGGTATGGAGAGGGAGGTGGGAGGGGGGTTCAGGATGGGGAACACATGTACACCCATGGTGGATTCACATTGATGTATGGCAAAACCAATACAATATTATAAAGTAATTAGCCTCTAATTAAAATAAATAAATTTAAATTAGAAAATTTCAGGGAATCCAAAAACCTAGAATTAATAAATGTGGTCAGCAAAGTCTCAGGACACAAAATACATTAATTTGTATTCCTATATACTAGCAACAAATGCAAGGAAACCAAATTAAAAATCTAACTTTTACAATTGCTCAAAAAGTGAAGTACTTAGATGGAAATTTAACAAAACATATATAGCACTTATATGTTGAAAGTGAAAGTGAAGTCGTTCAGTCATGTCTGACTCTTTGCAACCCCATAGACTGTAGCCTATCAGGTTCCTCTGTCCATGGGATTTTCCAGGCAATAGTACTGGAGTGGATTGCCATTTCCTTCTCCAGAGAATCTTCCCATATGTTGAACACCTACCCCCTCTCAAAAAAAAAAAAAAAAGTGAAAGAAAAAAAAGATCTAAATAAATAGAGAGACATACCTTTTTCATGGATTGAAAGACAAAATATATATATATATATATATATGTCTTTGAAAGACAAAATATATGTCAGTTCTTTCCAAATTAATATTCAAGTTGAACTTGATTCTTTTCAAAATTCCAGTAAGATTTTTTTTTACAGATATAGACATGATTATTTAAACATATATATGGGAAAAGAAAAGAACTAGATTAACTAAAACAATTTTGAAAAGAAAATAAAGTGAGAAAAATCAGTCTACCCAATTTTTTTGCCACTTTATTTTTTTGACTGAAGTATATTTAATTGACAGAATTTTGTGGTTTTCTGTCATACATCAGGAATCAGCTTAGTAGTCTACCCAATTTTAAGACATTGTATAGCTATCAAAGTTAGGTAGTATTGGTTGAGGGATGGATGCATAGATCAATGGGACAGAATAGAGAACCAAGAAATAGACCCACATAAATATGCTCAACTGATGTTTGACAGAGATCCAAAACCAATTAAATGGAGAAAAGGTATCCTTTTCAACAAATGATACTGGAACACTTGAACATTCATAGAAAACAACACCACATGATACAACAAACAAACAAGAAACCCTTAACCTAAGTCTAACATCTTATTAAACATTTAACTCAAAAGAGATCATGGACTTAAATGTAAAATGTAAACTTTAAAACTTTTAGAAAAAAAATAAAAGAAATAATTTTGTATCTGGGGATAGACAGACTTCTTAAAATTGACACTAAAAGCACAATCCATGAAATAAAATATTGATAAATTGGAAAATATTGATAAATTGATCAAATTTTAAAACTTTTGTTTTGGAAAAGACCCTGTTAAGAGTATGAAAAGGAAAACTATAGACTCTGCAGCAATATGTGTAGACCACATATTTGCAAAGGACTAATATAAATGATCTCCTCCATGGATCACACACTTGTCATTGTGAAGGGCCTTGTGTAACTCAGTGAAACTATGAACTATACCATGCAGAGCCACCCAAGACAGACAGGTCATAGTGGAGAGTTCTGACAAAACGTGGTACACTACAGGAGGAAATGGCAACCCATTCCAGTATTCTTGCCTTGAGAACATCATGAAGAGTATAAAAGCAAAATGATATGACACCAGGATCTAAGGCCTCCAAATCGGAAGGTGTCCAATATGCTACTCGGGAAGAGCATAGGGCAATTGCTAATAAATAGCTTCAGAAAGAATGAAGCTTGGCTAAAGCAGAAACAATTTTCAACTGTGGATGTATCTGGTGGTGAAAGTAAGGATTGATGCTGTAGAGAAGAACATAGCATAGGAACCTGGGATATTAGGTTCATGAATCAATAAAAATTGGACGTGATCAAGCAGGAGATCTCAAAATTGAACATCAGCATCTTAGGAATCAATGAGCTAATGGACAGGAATGGGTGAATTTAATTCAGATAACCACTATGTCTACTACTGTGGACATGAATCCCTTAGAAAAAAATGGAATAGCCCTCATAGTCAACAAAAAGTGTTCAAAATGCAATACTTGTATGCAACCTCAAAATGACAAAATGATCTTGGTTCGTTTCCAAGGCAAACCATTTAAAATCACAATAATCCAAGTCTATGCCTCAATCACTGATACCAAAGAACCTGAAGTTGACCAGTTCTATGAAGACCTCAAACACCTCTTAGAACTAACACCAAAAGATGTCCTTCTCATCATAGGGGATTGGAATGCAAAAGTAGGAATTCAAGAGATACCTGGAATAAGCAAGTTTGGCCTTGTAGGACAAAATGAAACAGGGCAAAGGCTAATAGAGTTTTGTCAAAAGAACATGCTGGTCATAGCAAATGCTCTTCTCCAACAACCCAAGAGATGACTCTACATGTGGACATCACCAGATTGTCAATAGCAATATCAGATTGATTATGTTCTTTGAAGCTGAAGATGGAGAAACTGTATACAGTCAGCAAAAACAAGACTTGGAGCTGACTGTGGCTCAGATCATGAGCTCCTTATTGCAAAATTCAGACTTAAGTTGAAGAAAGAAGGGAGAACCACTAGGACATTCAGGGATGACCTAAATAAAATTCCTTATGATTATGCTGTGGAGGTTATGAATAGGTACATGGGATTAGATCTGGTAGACAGAGTGCCTGAAGAACTATTGGTAGAGGTTTATAATATTGTATAAGAGGCAGTGACCAAAGCCATCCCCAATAAAAAGAAATGCAAGAAGGCAAAGTGGTTGTCTGAAGAGGCTTTACAAATAGCTGAGGGAAGAAGAGAAGCTAACAGCAAGGGGGAAGGGGAAAATATATATCCAGCTGAATGCAGAATCACAGAGAACAGCAAGGAGAGAGAAGAAGGCCTTCTTAAATGAACAATGCAAAGAAATAGATTCAAGGGTTTAGATTAAAACAATAAAATGGGAAAGACTAGAAATCTCTTCAAGAAAATTGGAGATATCAAGGGAATATTTCATGCAAGGATGGGCATGATAAAGAACAGAAACAGTAAGGACTTAATAGAAGCAGATAAGATTAAGAAGAGGTGGCAAGAATACATAGAAGAATACAAAATGCAAAAATACAAAAAGGCCTTAATAATCCAGATAACCATGATGGTTTGGTTACTCACCTAGAGCTTTACATCCTGGAGTATGAAGTCAAGTGAGCCTTAGGAACTTAGGAAGTATTACTATGAACAAAATTAGTGGAGGTAATAGAATTCCAGCTGAGCTATTTCAAATCCTAAAAGGATGCTTTTAAAGTGCTGCACATAATATGTCAGGAAATTTGGAAAACTCAGCAGTGGGCATTGGATAGAAAAAGTCAGTTTTCATTGCAATCTCAAGAAGGGCAATGCTAAAGAATGTTCAAATTGCCACACAATTGCGTTCATTTCTCATGCTAGTAAGTTAATGTTCAAAATCCTTCAAGCTAGACTTTAGCAGTACGTGAACTGAGAAATTCCAGATGTACAAGCTGGGTTTAGAAAAGGCAGAGGAACCACAGATCAAATTGCCAAAATTCGTTGGATCATAGAGAAAGCAAGGGGATTCTAGAAAAAAACATCTACTTTTATTTCATTGACTATGCTAAAGCCTTTGACTGTGTGGATCCCAACAAACTGGAAAATTCTTAAAGAGGTGGGAATATGAGACCACCTTACCTGCCTCCTGAGAAACTTGTATGCAGGTTAAGAAACAACAGTTAGAACCAGACATGGAACAACAGACTGGTTCAAAATTGGGAAAGGAGTACGTCAAGTTGGTATACTGTCACTCTGCTTATTTAACTTCTATGCAGAGTTCATGCAAAATAGCAGGCGGGATGAATCACAAGTTGGAATAATGATCGCCGGAGAAATATCAACAACTTCAGATATGCAGATGATACGACCCTAACAGCAGAAAGCTAAGAGGAACTAAAGAGCCTCTTGATGAAGGTGAAAAAGAACAGTGAAAAAGCTGGCTTAAAACTCACCATTCAAGAAACTAAGATCATGGCATCCAGTCCCATCACTTCATGGCAAATGGATGAAGAAAATAATGAAAACAATGACAAACTTTATTTTGGGGGCTCCAAAATTACTGCAGATGGTGACTGCAGCCATGAAATTAAAAGACACTTGCTCCTTGGAACAGAAGTTATGACAAACTTAGCACATTAAAATGCAAAGACATCATTTTGCTGGCAAAGGTCCGTCTAGTCAAAGCTATGTTTTTCCCAGCAGTCATGTAATGATGTGAGAGTTGAACCATAAAGAAGGCTGAGTGCTGAAGAACTGATGCTTTCTAATCATGGTGCTGAAGAAGGCTCTTGAGAGTCCCTTGGACAGCAAGGAGATCAAACCAGTCAATCCTAAAGGAAACCAATCCTGAATATTTAGAAGGACTGATGCTGAAGCTAAAGCTCCAATACTTTGACAACCTGATGTGAAGAGCCAACTCATTGGAAAATACCCTGATGCTGGGAAAGATTGAGGTTATGAAGAGAAGGAGTGACAGAGGATGAGATGGTTGGATGACATCACTGACACAATGGACATGAGATTGAGCAAACTCCATAGGATAGTGAAGGACAGGAAAGCCTGGCATGTTGCAGCCCATGGGGTCTCAAAGAGTTGGTCATGACTGAATGACTGAACAACAGTAACAAATGTTTAGACTACCATGATGTAACATATGAAACACTGGGAAAATCCATCTCCAAAAAGCAGGATTTGTTTCATAAAATCAGGATACCTTATTTGAAGAATAACTTACAACCACAAAAACATATTTTCAAAGAATATTTTATGCAGTGTGACTAATGATCATGATATATTATTAACAAAAGTTGTTAAATAATATCATACAATATATGGTCACTATTTTGTAAAACCAAAACATGAATGTAATTACTTAAGCATGACTGAAAATATATCTTTTAAAACACCTAAATTCTGTCCTTTCCAAAATTTTATGCAGTAATAATATATGACTTCTTTAAATAGGAAAAAAAAAAAACCTATTTAAAACTTAAAAAAAAAAAAACCCTGTTTTTAAAATAGTTCTTCTAATTTAGGTTAAAAGTGATGAAGCCTTCTATATAATTAAAGTCTCAATAATTTAGAAAATTATACTTTTTATACTAATGGAAAATAAACAATTCCTTGACATTGTTGCTAAAGTAGAAATGATACATAATTATAGTCATAACCTGTTATGTCTTAGAATGAATAGTTCTAATAGTTCTATATATTTTAAATATATAAATTTTTCTAAAATACAAATATAATCAGGTCCACTTTTCTCAACTACATGTCCTTACATTCATTCTAAATGGAGGCAGCAGGGACTTCCATGGTGGTCCAGTGGTTGAGAGTTCCCCTGCCAATGCAGGCAACACAGGTTCTATCCCTGATCCAGGAAGATCCCACATCCTGTGGGGCAACTAAGCCAGTGCACTACAGCTACTGAAGCCCATGTCCCCTGGAGCCTGTGCTCTGCAACAAGAGAAGCTACCACAGTGAGAAGCCTATGCACTGCAAGCAAGAGTAGGCCCTGCACACCAAAACTAGAGAATACCCGCATGCAGCCAAAAATAGGTTAATAAATATTTTTCAAAGTGTAAGGGTCCACTACCCACAGGTGCGAGGGCCAGGGGCTACTGAGCCTCCACAGTGCAGAAGCACTTTCATTGTGGAATCAATGTTACTGAACTTCAGGAGAGCAAGAAAGGAGTGGGAAGACAGGAGGAAAAGATCATTTTGCTTCACTGATGTGTGTGTTCTTTCTTCTGGAACTGCCAGATTTCATCATGACAAGATGCATCAGATAAGAACACAGGCACAAGTCACCCTTAACAAGAAATCAATACAAACCATCCAACCAACCTATCCCTCCAAGGACAAAAACCAAAAAGAAGAAGGAATACAACACTAAAGCCTGGGAAAAGGAGACCCCAACTGGAGCAAGTTAGAAAAAAAAATGATACAGAGATAGAGAAATACAGCACAAATGAAAGCGCAAGGTATAAACTCACAAGACCAAATAAACAAAGAGGAAATAAGCAATGTACCTGAAAGAGAATTCAGAATAATGATAGTAAAGATGCTCTGAAGACTCGAAAACAGAATGGAGAAAATGTAAGAAACATTTAGCACAGTTAATACAATCACAAAGGACATAGAAGAAATAAAGAATAGGCAAAGATGAATAACACAATTACTGAAAATAAAAATACTCTAGAAGGAACCAATAGCAGAATAACTGAGGCAGAGGAAAGAAAAAATGAGCTAGAAGTATAATGGTGGAAATAACTACTGAAGAGCAGAACAAAGGGAAAAGAATGAAAAGAACTGAGGATAACCTCAGAGACCTTTGGTGGCTCAGACGGTAAAGTGTCTGCCTGCAATGCGGGTGACCCGGGCTTGATTCCTGGGTCGGGAAGATCCCCTGGAGAAGGAAATGGCAATCCACTCCAGCAGTCTTGCCTGGAAAATCCCATGGACGGAGGAGCCTGATAGGCTACAGTTCATGGGGTCGCAAAGAGTCGGACACGACTGAGTGACTTCACTTCAACTTCACTTTAAGCACACCAACATACGGATTATAGGAGTCCCAGAGGAAGAAGAAAAAAGAAAGGCACTGACAAATTTATTGAAGAAATTATAGATGAAAACTTCACCAACATGGGAAAGGAAATAGTCAATCAAGTCCAAGAAGCACAGAGAGTCCCTTACAGGATAAACCCAAGGAGAAACCCATTGAGACACATATTAATTGAGCTAGCAGTGATTAAATACAAAGAAAGAAAACTAAAAGCAGCAAGGGAAAAGCAACAAGTAGCATATAAGGGGTCCTAGAACTTTTGAAACAGTGAGAAATTCTTTGATATGATTGTTCTCCAGTTTGTGAGTAGTCTGCTTGGTGGTTCTGTAGTGGGACTAACAGCAACCTCCTCCAAGAAGACTTAGGCCACCTGGCATGCCTCTCAGGTCTGCTGCAGCCAGAGCCCCTGTCTCCATGGCAGGCCACTGTTGACTTATAGACACTCAAACACTCAAAGGTAGGTCTGGCTCAGTCTCTGTGGGGTCTCTGGGTCCTGGGGTGCACAAGGTTTTGTTTGAGCCCTCTGAGCATCTCTGGTAGGTATAGACTTTGATATTTAACTTATATGCAGAGTACATCATGTGAAATGTCAGGCTGGATGAAGCACAAGCTGGAATCAAGATTGCTGGGAGAAATCTAAGATACATAGATGATACCACACTTATGTCAGAAAGTGAAGAGGAACTAAAGAGCCTCTTGATGAAAGTGAAAGAAGAGAGTGAAAACTTGGCTTAAAACTCAACATTCAGAAAACTAAGATGATGGCATCCATTCCCATCACTCATGGCAAATAGATGGGAAACAATGGAAACAGTGACAAACTTTATTTTATTGGGCTCCAAAGTCACTGCAGATGGTGACTGCAGCCATGAAATTAAAAGATGCTTGCTCCTTGGAAGAAAAGCTATGACCAGCCTAGACAGCATATTAAAAAGCAGGGACATTACTTTGCCAACAAAGTCCGTCTAGTCAAAACTAAAGGTTTTTCCAGTAGTTATGTATGGATGTGAGAGTTGGACCATAACGAAAGCTGAGCACTTAAGAACTGATGCTTTTGAACTTCAGTGTTTGAGAAGACTCTTGAGAGTCCCTTGGACTGCATGTTGACCAAACTAATCAATCCTAAAGGAAATCAGTCCTGAATATTCATTGGAAGAACTGATACTGAAGCTGAAGCTCCAATATTTCAGCCACCTGATGCGAAGAACTGACTCCTTAGAAAAGACCCTGATACTGGGAAAGATTGAAGGCAGGAGGAGAAGGGGACAACAGAGGATGAGATGGTTGGATGGCATTACTGACTCAATGGACATGAATTTGAACAAGCTCTGGGAGTTGGTGATGGACAGGGAAGCCTGCCATGTTGCAGTCCATAGGGTCACAAAGATTTGGACATGACTGAGTGACTGAAATGAATTGAACTGAATATACAAGGGAAATTATACAATTAATAGTGGATCTTTCAGCAGAAACTCTGCAGGCCAGAAGGGAATGGCAGGATATATTTAAAGCGCTGAAAGAGAAAAATCTACAGCCAAGATTACTATATGCGGCAAAGATCTCATTCAAAATTGATGGAGAAATCAAAAGCTTATCAGACAAGCACAAGTTAACAGAATTTAGCACCACCAAATCAGCCTTGTAACAAATACTAAAGGGACTTATATAGCCAGTAAACATAAGACAAAGGAAAGACCTACAAAAATAAACCCAAAACAACCAAGAAAATGTCAACAGGAACATATATATATCAGTGATTACCTTAAATGTAAATGAATTAAATCCACCAACCAGAAGATACAGACTGACTGAATTAATACAAAACCAATTCTGTAAATCAATTATCCTTAAATAAAAAATAAATTAATTAAAGAAACCCAAAATGAGAATCCATATATATGCTGCCTGCAAGAGACCCACTTCAGATCTAGAAACACAGACTGAAAGTAAAAGGATGGAAAAAGATATTCCATGTGAATGGAAACCAAAAGGAAGCCAGAATGACTATCCTTATTTTAGGCAATATAGACTTTAAAATAAAGAGTATTGTAACATGCAAAGAAGGCACATAATGATCAAAGGATCAATCCAAGAAGAAGACATAACAATTGTAAATATTTATGCACCCAAGATAGAAGCACCTTAATAAATAATGAAAACATTAACAGGCCTAAGAGGGGAAATAGACAGTAACACAATAATAGTAGGGGATTTTAACACCTCACTTACACCACTGGACAGATCATCAGGACAGATCATCAGAACAGAGAATCAATAGTGAAACACAAACCTTAAATGAAACATAAGACCAAATGGACCTAATTTATACCTTCAGGACTTTCCACCCAGATGCAGAAGAATACACTTTCTTCTCAAGTACACATGGATCATTCTTCAGGATAGACCACATCTTGGGCCACAAATCAAGCCTCAGTAAATTTAACAAAATTGAAATCGTATCAAATATCTCTGACTACAGTGCTATGAGACTAGATATCAATTACAAGAAAAAAAAACTGCAAAGAACACAAACTCATGGAGATTAAACAATATGCTACGAAATAACAAAGAGGTTACTGAGGAAACAAGAAGGGAAATAAAAAGATTCCTAGAAACAAATGACCATGAAAACGTGACAACCCCAAACATATCAATTCAGTTTAGTCACTGAGTTGTGCCCAATTCTTTGCAGCCCCATGGACTGCAGCATGCGAGGCTTCCCTGTCCCTCACAATTTCCCAGAGATTGCTCAAATTCATGTCCATTTAGTCTGTGATGCCATCCAACCATCTCGTTGTCTGTCATCCCTTTCTTCTCCTGCCCTCAGTTTTTGCCAGCATTAAGGTCTTTTCCAGTGAGTCAGTTCTTCACATCAGCTGGCCAAAGTATTAGAGCTTCAGCTTCAGCATCAGTCCTTCCAATGAATATTCAGGACTGATTTCCTTTAGAATTGACTGATTTGATCTCCTTGCAGTCCAAGGGACTCTCAAAAGTCTTCTCCAACAACACAGTTTAAAAGTATCAATTCTTCATCACTCAACTTTCTTTATGGTCCAACTCTCACATCCATACATGACTACTGGAAAAACCCTAGCTTTGACTAGACAGACCTTTGTT
Source organism: Nanger dama (assembly GCA_917880005.1). Lineage (NCBI taxonomy): Eukaryota > Metazoa > Chordata > Mammalia > Artiodactyla > Bovidae > Nanger > Nanger dama. The sequence continues at coordinate 2,281,575 of CAKJTW010000089.1, forward strand.
AGCAAAGTAATGTCTCTGTTTTTTAATATGATGTCCAGGTTTGTCATAGCTTTTCTTCCAAGGAGCAAGCATCTTTTAATTTCATGGCTGCAAACCTATGGAATTTAGCAAAAGCAGTTCTAAGAGGGAAGTTTGTAGCAATACAATTCTACCTCAAGAAACAAGATAAGCATCAAAGAGACAACTTAACTCTACATCTAAAGCAGCTGGAAAAGAAGAACAGAAAACCCCAAAGTCAGCAAAAGTAAAGAAATCATAAAGATCAGCAGAAATAAATGAAAAAAAAATGAAGGAAACAATAGCAAAGATTAATAAAATTAAAAGCTGGTTCTTTGAGAAGAGAAGCAAATTTGACAAACCACTGGCTAGACTCATCAAGAAAAAAAGGGGAAAAATCAAATCAACAAAATCAGAAATGAAAAAGGAGAGGTTACAATAGACTACACAGAAATACAAAGTATCATAGAGAATATTATAAGCCACTGTATGCTAATAAAATGGACAACCTAGAGGAAATGGACAGATTCTTAGAAAAGTTCAACCTCCCAAGACTGAACCAGGAAGAACTAGAAATTATGAACAAGCCAATTAAAAACATTGAAACAGAAACTGTGATCAATAATCTCCCAAAAAGCAAAAGCCCAGGGCCAGAAGGCTTCACAGGGAAATTCTATTAAACATTTAGAGAAGAGCTAATGCCTATTTTTCTGAAACATCCAAAAAATTCCAGAGGAAAGAACACTTCCAAACTCATTCTACAAGGCTACAATCACCCTGATACCAAAACCAAGCAAAGACAACACAAAACCCAGCAATCCCACTGCTGGGCATACACACTGAGGAAACCAGAATTGAAAGAGACACGTGTATCCCAATGTTCATTGCAGCACTGTTTATAATAGCCAGGACATGGAAGCAACCTAGATGTCCATCAGCAGACGAATGGATAAGAAAGCTGTGGTACATATACACAATGGAGTATTGCTCAGCCATTAAAAAGAGTACATTGGAATCAGTTCTAGTGAGATGGATGAAACTGGAACCTATTATACAGAGTGAAGTAAGCCAGAAAGAAACAGTACAGTATACTAATGCATATATATGGAATTTAGAAAGATGGTAACGATAACCCTGTATGTGAGATAGCAAAAGAGACATAGATGTATAGAACAGACTTTTGGACTCTGTGGGAGAGGGAGAGGGTGGGATGATTTGGGAGAATGGCATTGAAACATGTGTATTATCATATGTGAAATGGATCATCAGTCCAGGTTTGATACAAGATACAGGATGCTTGGGGCTGGTGCACTGGGATGACCCAGAGAGATGATATGGAGAGAGAGGTGGGAACGGGGTTCAGGATTGGGAACTCGTGTATACCTGTGGTGGTTTCATGTCAATATATGGTAAAACCAATACAGTATTGTAAAGTAAAAAAAAAAAAAAGACAACATAAGAAAATAAAATTATAGGCCAATATCACTGATGAAAATAAATGCAAAAATCCTCAACAAAATTCTTGGAAACAGAAGTCAACAACACATTAAAAAGCTCATACACCATGATGCAAGGATTCTTCAATATACACAAATCAGTCAATGTGATACACCATACTAACCAACTGAAACATAAAAAAACATATGACCATCTCAATAGATGCAGAAAAAACCTTCAACAAAATTCAACACCCATTTCTGATAAAAACGCTTCAAAAAATGGGCATGAAAGGAACCTACCTCAATATAGTAAAGACCATATGTGATAAGCCCAGAGCAAACATTATTCTTGGTGGTGAAAAGATAGAAGCATTCCCTCTAAGATCAGTAACAAGATGAGGGTGTCCACTCTCACCATTATTGTTCAACATAGTTTTAAAAGTCCTAACTACAGCATTTATAGAATAAAAAGAAATAAAAGTAATCCAGATTGGAAAAGAAATAAAACTCTCACCTTTTGCTGATGACATGATCCTGTACATAGAAAACCCAAAAGACAGTATCAGAAAGTTGCAGAATACAAAATCAATACACAGAAATCACCTGTATTCCTATATCCTAACAATGAAAAATCAGAATGAGAAATTAAGGAATCAATCCCATTCACCATTGCAACAAAAAGAATAAAATATCTAGGAATAAACCTACCTAAGGAGACAAAAGAACTGTATATAGAAAATTATAAACACTCATGAAAGAAATCAAAGATGACATAAACAGATGGAGAGATATTCCATGTTCCTGAGTAGGAAGAATCAATATTATGAAAATGACTATTCTACCAAATGCAATATACAGATTCAATGTGATTCCTATCAAATTGCCAATTGCATTTTTCACAGAATTAGAACAAAAAATTTCACAATTCATATGGAAACACAAAAGATCCTGAATAGCCAAAGCAATCTTGAGAAAAAAGAATGGAGCTGGAGAAATCAAGCTTCCTGACTTCAGATTATACTACAAAGCTACAGTCATCAAGACAGTATGGTACTGGCACAAAAACAGAAATACAGACCAATGGAACAAGATAGAGAGCCCAGAGACAAACCCATGTACCTATGGGTTCCTTATTTTTTTAAAAGGAGGCAAGAATATACAATGGGGCAAAGATAGCCTCTTCAATAAGTGGTGCTGGGATAACTGGACAGCTACATGCAAAAGAATGAAATTAAAACACTTCCTAATGCCATACACAAAGATTAAGTCAAAATGGATTAAAGACCTAAATGTAAGACCAGAAACTACAAACTCTTAGAGGAAAACAGGCAGAACATTCAATGACATAAATCAAAGCAAGATCCTCTATGGCCCACCTCCTACAGTAATGGAAATTAAAAAAAAAAATTAACAAGTGGGACCTAATTAAACTTAAAAGCTTTTGCACAGCAAAGGAAACTAAAAACAAAGTTAAAAGATAGCCCTCAGAATAGAAGAAAATAATAGCAAATGAAACAACTGACAAAGGATTAATTTCCAAAATATACAAGCAGCTCATACAAGTCAGTACCAGAAAAACAAGCAACCCAATCAAAAAATGGGGAAAATACCTAAAAAGACATTTCTCCAAAGACAGACAGATGGCTAACAAACACATGAAAATATGCTCAACATCACTCATTGTTAGAGAAATGCAAATCAAAACTGCAATGAGATACCCCTTCACACCAGTCAGAATGGCCATCATCAAAAAGTCTACAAACAATAAATGCTGGAGAGAGTGTGGAGCAAAGGGTACCCTCTTACACTGTTGGTGGGAATGCAAACTGGTACAGCCACTATGGAGGACACTGTGAAGATTACTTTAAAAACTGTAAATAGAACTGCCGTATGACCCAGCAATCCCACTCCTAGTAATATACCCTGAGAAAACCAAAATTGAAAAAGACACAATGTTCATTGCAGCCTATTTACAATAGATAGAACATGGAAACAACCTGGATGTCCATTGACAGATAAATGGATAAAGAATCTGTGATACATATGTACAGTGGAATACTACTCAATAAAAAGAAACACATTTGAGTCAGTTCTAATGAGATGGATGAACCTAGAGCCTATTATACAGAATGAAGTAAGTCAGAAAGAGAAATATAAATATTGTATACTGCCGCATACATATGGAATCTAAAAAGATGGTACTGATGAATTAATTTTGAGGGCAGCAGTGGAAAAACAGACATAGAGAACAGACCTATAGACACGGGGTGGGGGGGAGGAGGGAGAGGGGTGAGGTGTATGGAGAGAGTAACATGAAAATTTACAATACCATATGCAAAATAGATAGCCAGCAGGAATTTGCTCTGTGACTCAGGGAACCCAGATGGGGCTCTGTAACAGTCTAGAAAGGTAGAATGGGAAGGGAGCTTGGAGGGAGGCTCGGGAGGGAGGAGACATGGGTTTACCTATGGCTGATTCTTGTTGATGTATGACAGAAAACCACAGAATTCTGTAAAGCAATTATCCTTCAAGTAAAAAAAAAGAAAAAATATTTTTGGAGGAATCAAGTCAACAGTAATCAGTAAATATTTATTGTGCATTTACCAGGAAAAGAAAAGGAGGCAGAAATAAAAGAAGCCATGGCTTCTAGTTCCTGGGCCACCATCTTCCAAGCACTGTAACTCAGGTCAATTATTTTTTCTTACCTCTCTTTTTCTCTTTTACAAAATGGAAAAATTAATAATTTCTTCCTTAAGGCTTCTCATGTGGGTCAAATTAAATAATATGGATAAAAGCACTATGAAAATTGTTAAATCCTATCTCCACTGTTCTTTATTATGTCTATTTCCTGTGAGACAAACATTTTACCCTTTGCTTGGCTTAGTGAATCCCTGGATATGTCTTACTAACTGGAAATGTATAATCACACAGTACTCATGGAAGGAAACTGTATTTTGTGGAATATTATTGATGCCTCAAATGTGTAAGTGGCCTCTCCTTTCTCCCCATTTAGAAAATGGCCTTTGAAAATAATTCATCAGAAAGCTGTTTGTGGAAGGCGTTGCTTAGCTCATTTAGGCACTATGATCTTTCCTTCTTTCTGTTAAGATCATTTGCAGTTTCATGGGCAGAATTATGTTTTTGAAAGTTTTGCAGCTTAGGTGTGGTGTTTGTTTTCCATCAGTTGTTGACTAGTTTAGAATCTCACTCAGACTCAGCTGATGCTCTCTCCAGCAGCCTTCTAGCATCAGGAAGGAACAGGGTTAAGAAAACAAGCATGAATATTTTTTACAGGCCTATTATATGCTAAAAAATTCTCAGAAAGGACCTCAATTAGCTCTAGCAATGAATATAATTTTCATAGGTTTGCTTAAGTATCTGTGAAACTCTTGCCTCATGTTAAAAATAGAAAGAAAAGAAATGGTTTTGTTAAATTGTTTAAAAATATCAGCCATTTCACCTAATAGTTTAGGGTGCTCAACTTTTTGGGTGATGCAGTATTTATGTTTTTGTTTTTTTTTTTGTTGGGGGGAATGTGGCTAAAAAGATCTGGCCTTCATCTCTATAGTGACAAACAAGACTTTTTAGTCTTCAAGTGCCCTGGAGCATAAACAGAATCCTTCCCTAGCAGGCACCAGACAGCGAGGAGATTACCTTTTTCTGTTGCTCTGAGGTACATTCACTCATATTAGTCTTGTCATCCTGTGTACCAGTGCCCTCTTGTGAAAGATACTGTTATGGGTCCACACTTGTTTCAATTTGCCTGTTTCTTATTAAAAAGAGAGAGAGAAAAATGTAGATCAGACAATGATTGAAGCATTTCCCCTCCTCCCTTTCTCCTTCCTCCCTTTTGTTTTGTTTTTATCCAGTCTCCCTTTCCATTTCCTTGCCACACACTCTGCCTTCTTGACCTCGAATTGTTCTCTTCCTTTATCTTAATAGATATATAGAAGCATAAAGCTGATGTCAGTTCTGTCTATCCCTAGAACCCAAACATTTTGACCTTTACTTTTTTTTTTCCTCAAAGTTTTAGGGTTTACATTTAAGTGCATGATCCATTTTGAAAAAAAATTTCCCGCTTCCTACCAAAGAAAACAGATAATAGAAAATATAGAATTACTTGGATCTTTAACATAAATCACAGCAAGATCCTCTTTGACCCACATCCCAAAGTAGGAAATAAAAACAAAAATAAAAAAGAGACCTAATTAAACTTAAAAGCTTTTGCACATGAAAGAAACTATAAGCAAGGTGACAAGACAGCCCTCAGAATGGAAGAAAATAATAGCAATTGAAACAACTGACAAATAATTAATCTCCAAAATATACAAGCAGCTCATGCAGCTCAATATCAGAAAAATGAACAGCCTAATCAGAGTCGGACACGACTGAGCGACTGAACTGAACTGAATCAAAAAGTGGGAAAAGATGTAAACAGACATTTCTCCAAAGAAGACATAGAGATAGCTAATAAACACATGAATGTTAGAGAAATGCAAATCAAAACCACAATGAAGTATAATCTCATAACGGTCCGAACTGCCATCTTCAAAAAGTCTACAAACAACAAATGTTGGAGAGGGGGTGGAGAAACTGTTGGTGGGAATGCAAAAGTGGCACAGCCACTATGGAGAACAGTGTGGAAATTACTTAAAAAACTGGAGATAGAAATTCCATATGACTCAGCAATCCCACTCCAAGGCATATACCCTGAGGAAACCAAAATTGAAAAGACACATGTACTCCAATGTTCATTGTACCACTATTTACAAGAGCTAGGACATGGAAGCAATCTAGATGCTCACTGGCAGATGAATGAATAAGGAAGCTGTGGTATATATATATACAATGGAATATTACTCAGCTATACAAAGGAATGCATTTGAGTCAGTTCTAATGAGGTGGATGAACCTGAAGCCTGTTATACAGAGTGAAGTAAGTCAGAAAGAGAAAGACAAATACTGTATATTAATGCATATTTATGGAATTTAGAAAGACAGTATCAATGATCCTACATGCAGAGCATCAAAGAAGACACAGATGTAAAGAAAAGACTTTTGGACTCAGTGGGAGAAGGCAAGGGTGGGATGATTTTAGAATATAGCAATGAAACATGTACATTACTATATGTAAAATAGATGACCAGTCCAAGTTCGATACATGAAGTGGGGCACTCAAAGCCAGTGCTCTGGGGACAACCTAGAGGGACAGATGATAGGGAGGGAGGGGGAAGGGGGTTCAGGATGGAGGTGCATATGTATACCTGTGGCCCTTTCATGTTGATGTATGGCAAAAACCATCACAATATGCAATTATTCTCCAATTAAAATAATTTATTAAAAAAAAAAGAATTGCTTGGATCTTTAGACTTTTTCCATCTTCATCTCCATGACTTGAAGTTACTGTGGACTGAAAGGAAAGAGTAGTATTTGGGGACAAAAATAAAGTTACTCTCCACATTTAACTTCAAGGTTTGTGATAGGTTGCTGAGCCAGAGTAAAGTTGTAAGACAGTTTCACAGGGCAATATTTTCTCTTAACAGAATAAGCCTCAGTTTCCTACTCTATGAAATATGGATGATAATACTAATACATAATTTGTTGTTGTTGTTCAGTCGTGTTCGACTCTTTGCGACCCATAAGAGTGTGTTTGCTATGACCAGTGCATTCTCTTGGCAAAACTCTATTAGCCTTTGCCCTGCTTCATTTTGTACTCCAAACATATCTGTTTCTCTAGGTATCTCTTGACTTCCTACTTTTGCATTCCAGTCCCCTATGATGAAAAGGACATTTTTTGTTGGTGTTAATTCTAGTAGGTCATGTAGGTCTTAATAGAACAATTCAACTTCAGCTTCTTCAGCATTAGTGGTTGAGGCATAGACTTGGATTACTGTGATACTGAATAGTTTGCCTTGGAAATGAACAAAGATCATTCTTTCATTTTTGAGGTTGCACCCAAGTATTGCATTTTGGACTTTTTGTTGACTATGAGGTCTACTCCATTTCTTCTAAGGGATTCTTGCCCACAGTAGTAGATATAATAGTCATTTGAATTAAATTTTCCCATTCCCAAGTGTTTTAGTTCATCAATTCCTTAAATGTCAATGTTCACTCTTGCCATCTCCTGTTTGACCACTTCCAATTTACCTTGATTCATGGATCAAACATTCCAGGTTCCTATGCAATATTGTTCTTTATAGCATCCAACTTTACTTCCATCACCAGTCACATCCACAATTGGGCATTGTTTTCACTTTAGCTCAGCATCTTCATCCTTCCTGGAGCTATTTCTCCACTCTTCTCCAGTAACATATTGAGGACCTACTGACCTGGGGAGTTCATCTTTCAGTGTCATATCTTTTGTCTCTTCATACTGTTCATGGGGTTCTCAAGGCAAGAATGCTGAAGTGGTTTGCCATTCCTTTCTCCAGGGGACCACATTTTCTCAGAACTCTCCAACATCACCCGTCCATTTTGGGTGGCCCAATACATAATTAGTATTAGTTACCAATTTGTAGGAGAAACTTAAACCTTAGTAAAAGTTACCAAGTTGTAGGAGAACCTTAATTGTTTTGTATTTCAAGATAAGAAATGTAGACTTTATTTGTTATATACAACAGGGTGTCATCAAACTTATTAACAGGTTAGTTTTAAGAAAATTGATACAATGGCAGTGGGTAGCAGGAAAAACTAAAGATGGGAAGGTTATTTGACTTGCCCAAATGATGTGTTATGATAAAAATTGCTAACATTTATTGAATGTTTGCTATATGCTATGTGCTAATCCTTTTTCTGTCTCATCTCATTTAATTTATTCAGCCATTCTATGAAGTAGGTAATATTTATCTACATTTTACAGATGAAGAAACTGAGGCACTGAGCAATTAAAAAATTTACTTAAGCCATAACTTAGTATGAGGTAACCAAAGAAGAGCTGAGTGAGTGGCAGAGCTACAGTTTGACCCAGACTGTCTTGCTCCAGAACCCTCAAGCTTAAACACTGTAGTGTACTGTTGCTAATATCAGTCAATAGCTCCACAAAGTGCCATCCATATTTACCCATTAGCATTACTTCAAAGAACAGTGGCCAATTTTGGGGTTTTCTGTGTAGGCTAATTTTTCAGTTGTCTTCCATGATCTGGCTATTATATGTCTTGAGTTTGTGATTTTTTATCTATCCCTCAAGCATTTTTTTAAAAAGATTATTTATAGTGGAAATCTTACTAAAATATACTGTGAGCTTCACTGCTTTTGTAAAGAGTTTTTCTTGAATCAGATTAATTCAGGGTTTTTATGTATGTCAATTATTTTACTTGGGAAGCTAAACCTTTAGAAACTAAAGGTTTAGTTTCCAAAACTAAACAAAGAAGTGACTATAGGTTCACACTGTACTCAGAACTCTTGACTTGCCCAAATGATGTGTTGTGATAAAAATTGCTAACATTTATTGAATGTTGCTATATGCTATGTGCTAATCCTTTTCTGTCTCATCTCAGTTTTCTTCTTTCTTCTTCCCTTTCTCCCTTCCTCCCTCCCTCCCTCTTTCGTTCCTTCCTCTCTCCTTCCCTCCCCTTCTTTCCTCTTCTCTACTTTCTCCCTCCATCTTCCCCTCTTTCTGTGGTCTTCCTCCTCTTCCTCCCTCCCTTCTCTCTCTCTTACTCACTCCCCGACTCACAGATTCTCTTAGTTGTTAGTGAGGGCTGACTTTCCCCCTTTGTCCTTAAGCCCTCAGGTCACTTGTACACACTTCTTGTCTCCTTCCTTGTGATCTGCTGTCTCTGCTCACAGATGTCAGAGTTCTATTGCAATTCTCATGTTTTATAACATGGATCTTCTTTCCTCTTTGATATTCTTTCCATTGTTTTTCACTGATCTCTCTCCTCCCTTCCTATTCTTATCTGTTTTGCTGCAGTGGGGCTGGATTTTGCTATCTAAGCTAATCGATCAACTATTCTTTTTCCCTGGGAGGGGTGGGGGAGGTGTTGTGTAAAATTTTACCCCTTTTCTCTGGCCAGTGAAAACATTATTGACAAGACCTGTGAACCATGCACTTCTTACTTCTTAGCTATTTCATAGTTTCTCTTTTGGGATTCTTGTTTGCTTTGAATAGCTGAGGTTACTAAACATCTAAATCTGGAAAATCTTAGCTCTATATTTTTTCTAGAATAGAAGGCTTAATAGAGGAATTTAACTTTGAAAAGTCCAAATTGTGATAGTTTTAAATTTAATTATTGCAATAAGCATAAAATATCAATGTATTTGTTAAATACTCTAGTCTTTCAACTATTTTCCATTTAAAAATACATAAGTTCTGGAAAATTTCAGTCCACAAAATGTAAGCAAACCTGCACATGGATGTTTGTGTCAGCTTTATTCATAATTGGTAAAACTTAAAAAACTTCTGAGTCTGGTGGCTCAGAAAGTAAAGAATTTGCCTGCAGTTCAGGAGACTTGGCTTTGATCCCTGGGTCAGAAGATCCCCGGGAAGAGGGCATGGCAACCCACTCCAGTATTCTTGCCTGGAGAATCCCATGAACAGAGGAGCCTGGCGGGCTACAGTCCCTGGGGTCGCAAAGAGTCAGATGTGACTGAGTGACTAACACAAAGAGACAAGGACAAGTAAAAGCAACCAAGATGGCCTTCAGTAAGAGAATGGGCAAATAAACTGGGGTACACCCAGACACTGACAGTATTATTCAGCACTAAAAAGCATGAGCAATGAAGCCATGAAAAGACATGGAGGAACTTTAAATGCACATTACTAAGTGAAAGAAGCCAATCTGAAAAGTCTACATACTATATAATTCTAACTGTGACATTCTGGAAAAGGCAAAACTATGGAGATAGTTAAAAATCAGTAGCTGCCAGGGACTGGGAGATGGGGAGGAGGGATGAATAGGTGGAGCCTAGGTGAATTTTAGGACAGTGAATGTACTATGTATGATTCCATAATGATAGATACATGTCCAACTAGATAGATACATTTGTCCAAGTCCACAAATTATAAAACACCAAGAGTGAGCTCTAATGTACCTTACTTTGAGTGATAAGGATGTACTGATGTAGGTTCATCAGTTGTAACAAATGTAGCACTCTGGTGACAGGGTGTTGATATTGGGAGAGGCTATGCAGTTGTGAGGTCAGGGAGTATATAACGTCTTTGTGTGTGTGTGTGTGTGTGTGTGTGTGTGTGTGTATACATGTGCCCTCCCCTAGTTTTGCTGTGAACCTAAAATTGCTTCAAAACAAAGAAGTATTTTTAAATTGAGATATAATTAACCTATAACATTGTATAAGTTTAAGGTTATAGTATGTTGATATGACACATTTATATATTGCAGTACAATTACCACCTTAGTGTTAGCCAATACCTCCATTATGTCATATAGCTATTACTTCATTTTATGGTTAGAGCATTTAGTATTTAGTCATTTAACAACTTTAAGGTTTATAATACAATATTGCTAACCATAATTTCAATGCTCTGCACTAGATCTCCACAACTTATTCCTCATCTAACTGCAAGTCTGTACCATGTGACCAATATCTCCTTAATTCCCCCACCTTCAGGCCCTGGTAGCCTCCATTCTACCCTCTGTTTCTATGAGCCTGACTGTTTTAGACTCTACATATGAGTGAGATCACACAGTCTTTCTCTTTTTCTTTCTCAGTTATATCACTTAGCATAGTGCCCTCAAATTCCATCATGCTATCACAGATGGAGAGATTTCCCTCTTTCTCATGGTTGAATAATATTTAATTGTGTATATATAAATCACATCTTTGTATATATTCATACACTGATAGGCACTTAAGTTGTTTCCTTATCTTGGATATTGTGAATAATGCTGCAGTAAACACAGATATGGGCTTCCCTGGTAAAGAATCCGTCTGCAATGTGGGAGACCTGGGTTTGATCCCTGGGTTGGGAAGATCTCCTGAAAAACTCTAGCCTTGACTAGATGGACCTTTGTTGGCAAAGTAATGTCCCTGCTTTTAATATGCTATCTAAGTTGGTCATAACTTTTCTCCCAAGGAGTAAGCGTCTTTTAATTTCATGGCTGCAATCACCATCTGCAGTGATTTTGGAGCCCCCAAAAGTAAAGTCTGTCACTGTTTCCATTGTTTCCCCATCTATTTGCCATTTTCTCCACATCCTTACCAACACATGTTATCTTTAGTCTTCTTGTTGATAGCCATTTTAATGAGTATGAGGTGATAGCTCATTGTAGTTTTGAGGTCCGTCTATTCAAGGCTATGGTTTTTCCTGTGGTCATGTTTGGATGTGAGAGTTGGACTGTGAAGAAGGCTGAGCACTGAAGAATTGATGCTTTTGAACTGTAGTGTTGGAGAAGACTCTTGAGAGTCCCTTAGACTGCAAGGAGATCCAACCAGTCCTTTCTGAAGGAGATCAACCCTGGGATTTCTTTGGAAGGAATGATGCTAAAGCTGAAACTCCAGTACTTTGGCCACCTCATGAGAAGAGTTGACTCATTGGAAAAGACTCTGATGCTGGGAGGGATTAGGGGCAGGAGGAGAAGGGGACGACTGAGGATGAGATGGCTGGATGGCATCACTGACTCTATGGACGTGAGTCTGAGTGAACTCTGGGAGTTGGTGATGGACAGGGAGGCTTGGTGTGCTGAGATTCATGGGGTCGCAAAGAGCTGGACACGACTGAGCAACTAAACTGAACTGATGATTAGTGGCATTGAACATGTTATCATGTATGCCTTAGGCATTTGTAGGTCTTCTTTGGAGAAATGTCTATTCTGTTTCTCTGCCCATATTTAATTGTATTTTTAAATTATCAACTGTATTAGTTTTATAAATATTTTGTACATTAACTCCTTTTCAGATATATATGGTTTGCAAATATTTTCTCCTACTCTCTAGGAGGAGAGACTCTTTTTCCATTTTGTTGACTGTTTAGTTTGCTCTGCAGAAGATTTTTGATGTTTTTCTCCCTTATTTGTTTTGTTTTTGTTGCTTGTGCTTTTGGTTTTATATCAAAAAAGAATCATCACCAAGGCCAGTTGTCAAGGTGCTTTTTCTTTATGGTTTTTTCCTAGAGGTTTTATGGCTTCATGTTATATGTTTCAATTTTTAATCTGCTTTGAGTTAATTTTTGTGAGAGGTATATGATTCAGGTCCGATTTAATTATCTTATTTGTGATTACCCAGTTCTCTTAACTGATACTGAAGAGATTATACTTTTCACATTGCTATTCTTATGTCCCTTGTCAAATATTAGTTGATTGCATCTATAGATTCAATTCAATTTCTATCAGAATTCCAATGACATTTTTCACAGAAAGAAAAAGCAATTCTAAAATATATACAGAACCACAAAAAAACTCAGAATAGCCAAAGTGAAGTGAAAGTCACTCAGTAGTGTCCAACTCTTTGTGATCCAGGCCAGAATACTGGAGTGGGTAGCCTTTCCCTTCTGCAGGGGATCCTCCCAACCTAGGGATTGAACCCAGGTCTCTCATATTGCAGGCAGATTCTTCATGAGCTGAGCCACAAGGGAAGCCAGTAATACTGCAGTGGATAGCCTATCCCTTCCCAGTGGATCTTGGAATTCTGCAGGCCAGAATCCTGGAGTGGGTAGCCTTCCCCTTCTCCAGGGGATCTTCCCAACCTAGGGATCAAACCCAGGTCTCCCACATTACAGATGGATTCTTTACCAATTGAGCTATCAGGAAAGCCCCAAGAATAGCCATAGCAATCCTGAAAAAGAAGAGCAAAACTAGAGGAATCATACTCCCTGGTTTAAAAATATACTTAGAGCTGTAGCAATAGAAACAGTGTAACAATGGCATAAAGATAGAACCATAGACTGGTAGAACAGAATAGAGAGCCCAGAAGAAAACTCCCCCATAAAGTCTTAATAAAAAATTATGTAAGTTCTTGATTTTCAGATTATATAATTTTTTAAATTGCTGTTACAGTCACTCTAGAAATTTAAAACATTTAAATTCTTTTATAATTGAATAGGCTTTAGTTAATTTTTGATATACTTTTTAGAAAATATTTTAATCATACTCAATCTAGTACAGAGTTAAATCTGTAAGGCCCATTAGCTTTAAAAAATTATTATTGGCATATAGGTGATTTGTCTGAAACTAACACATCATTGTAAAAGGACCATTGACTTTTGAAGAGAATCTTCTAGCACTCAGGATCTATTTGAGAAGTAGCAAGACTTTGTTTGGTCTTCCCTGGTGGCTCAGACAGTAAAGAATCCACCTATAATGCAGGAGACTTAGATTCTATCCCTGGGTCGGGAAGATCCCCTGGAGAAAGAAATGGCTACCTACTCCAGTATTCTTGCCTGGGGAATTCCATGGACAGAGGAGCCCTGCGGGCTATAGTCCATGGGGTCACAAAGAGTTGGACACAACTGAGAGACTAACACTCTCTCTCTCTCAGGACTTTGTTTAAAAGCAAAATAACAAAATGAAACACTAGCTCTGAGTCTTTGATACAGAAGTTTCTTTTCCCTAAAGTAAAACTGTTTACATTTATAGATGCAAATAGTTCTTAGTGAAATTATTGCCTTTTAAAACTTGCTTTTGAATACTAAAATTCATAACCTTTTTTCCCCTTAGATTAAAAAAATGATATGATGTCTTTCTGAGGACCTGTTTGCTTTTAGTTTAAACTGGAAAATATTATCAAGGTTCATCAAAATTAACGGTGGGAAAAAAATAGATTCTTCTTATGCTTTAAGCTTATTAGAAAATTTAAGACTACTTTAAGACTCTATCCACTCTGCCTGGGTCAACAGAGCAGTGGTGCGGGCTCTGTGTTACATTACATTAAGGTCATTGTTACAGGTCATGAGGGGTTAACCACAAAATGCAAGGCAGAGGCATGGTTGGGTAGGCTCTGTCAATCACTGTGAATTTATATAGCAGGCTTACAAGGCATAAAATGATTTTGTCCTTAATCCCAGGGCCCTGGGTAGCATTGCTGGACTGTACAGTGACATTGAGAATTGGAATTGTAAAGTCAACACAGAATAAGTTCTCTGAGGCATCATGAAGTCTGGGACTATAGTTGCTCTAACAAATGTAAATGGAAAATATATTTATTCTTATGTGTAAAACATTGACTAATCAATTAATAGTGGCTATCGAGGGCTTTGTGTTGAGTAGTATTCTTAGGCTTATCTAAAAGAGTGTTGAGATTAGGTAGCAATATATGACATAAACCTGAGAGTAAGAAGTGGGTGCAGCCTTGCAGACAGATTGCCATTCCTGGTCCGGGAGTTGCTGCTATCTCTTAGGCTGTGACCTATCTTGGCTAGCTAGCTCCTCATTGATATATATATATATATATATATATATATATATATATAACTTTATTTAAAATTTTGCTTTTATTTTGACTGTGCTGGGTCTTCATTGCAGCACACAAGCTCTCTAGTTGCCCTGCAGCATGTGGGATCTTTGTTACACGACCAGGGATTGAACCTTTGCCACTGGACCACCAGAGAAATTCCCCTCTTTGATCTTTAACAAAATTATCTCACCCAAGTTAGGACTAGGGTCAATTATTCCCACAAATTTATGAAAACTTTGAGGGGAATCTGGCCTTTGAGACTAGTGTACCTACTTTTCTATTTGTTGATTGGATCACCTCTTAAAAGTTAGAAGAGAATGTGACCATATTATCCTTTCTTTCTGAGGCTCCCTGTATTGTGAGACTAGCTTCGACAACCAGTGTGCCACAGCCTTCTTGAGATTGGTAGCTAGTCAGTCTTTATCTTTAACTGCCAGTTAAATTTAACTCCCCAGATTAGTCAGATGGCCTCACACATCTACTTGTTTGAATGAGCGATTTTGTTGTTGTTATAACACAACTCATATATTTAAAATGGACAAAAAAATAGTATCATTTACACTATCTTAAGATAAACTTTAAATGGGAGCTTCCTTTCTAGTACTTTGAGGTCTACAAGACATATCTAGAAAATTTACTACTGTGGAAAATGAAGACGCTGAAATCAAATGGAGGGAGTTCGAGAGGGCCTATGGTTTTTCTTTTTGACTAATTGCTATCACACTTTCCTTCAGCTAGTTGAGGGAGTTTCATATTTTCTTTAGACATCCTTGGGGCTTCCTTGGTGGCTCAGATGGTAAAGAATCTGCTGGAAATGCAGGAGACCTGGATTCGATACCTGGGTCAGGAAGATCCCCTGGAGAAGGGAATGGCAACCCATTCCAGTATTCTTGCCTGGTGAATCCCATGCACAGAGGAGCCTAGTGGGCTATAATCCATGGGTTACAAAGTTTGACAAGACTGAGTGACTAACTCTTTAGACATCATTAGATGCTGAAGCTATTGCAGGAAAACTTTTATGCTATATAAATTCTGCCATTTTTCTAGCACTGATAGGGCTCTTGAGTCCACCACTCCATCAGAACTATTAACTCCATTCATATTAGTTTTTGTTACAAATCTTACAAAAGTGTATGCTTCTTGGTATTTAGGTTCACAATCTATTTTAAGGGTGTATATTAATCATCAGGGCCCATGGTGGCTGCCATCTTGCATCGCTGTCACTCAAAGGCCAGCACCTAGATTGTGCTTTGGAATGATTCTTTTCCTAGCAGCAAGTATCTGCTTGGATTAGATCTGCTTGATTTCTTTGGTGGTCAGAGACTCAAGTCTGTTTCCTGTCCACCTTGTCCTATACTTTTTATTATGGTGGATCTCTTGGCCTGAATTGCTGGCACAGAGCTTTACCAGCCATGCTGTCATTTGGCATTTGACCACATCAAATTTTTGTTACCTGCTTAGACTTTGGCTCTCTCTTTTTTTCCCTATAAGCATTGGTATATATGCTCTCCAGGTTTTTATTTCTGTATCTACTCAAGTTTCTGGCCCACTGCTCTTTATGGATAGCTATAAATTTCTCACTTATAACTCATTGCCTCCTTCAACTTTTAACCCATTGTTTGTTTTAGACTGAATTTTACATCTTGTAAAAACACTTAGTTCCAGTTCCTCACCCTCTTTCTGTGACACATAGTTACCCAGTATTGACAAAAAGCTATCAGATGAATTAGGAGTGGGCATGGGGTCAAGTGAATGATGTTTGTGGCCTGTCCCATAGAATCAACACAATATCATCTACCAAAGAAATCTGGGTCTTCTGAAGCCAGTCTGAGGCATTTAGACCAGAGTAGCAAGGCTGCAGACTCCAGCAATCTCTTTTGGCAGGTTGAAAATATCATACTTAAATTTGAATCACATGTACCAACGTGCATTCAAACCTAATCTTCCAATTAGATTTAACATATAAGTACACTACCATGTATAAAATATAGGTGAGATGGTGGTGAGGAGGGAGATCCAAGACAGAGGGTTAAATGTATACTTATTTGCTGATTCGCAGAAACTAACACAACATTGTAAAACAATTATACTCCAATTGAAAAAAAATAAAACATGCATTCAACTAGAAAAACAGAGAGATGGAACAGTGGAAATAGGGTTATAGGTTTGTATAGAATGAGTCAGTAATTCTTTTAAAATATAGGGTTGTATACTATGGTGAAGTCACTTTACATTCATGCTTGTGTGTGTGTTCAAGATATAATTTAAGAGCAAAGGGGGACTTTAGGGATCATGTAGCCCAATCTTCTAATTTTACAGATGAAGAAACCAAAGCCTGGAGAGGTTAAGTGGCTTGTCCAAGGTCACATAGTTGGCTAGTAGTACAGCTCGGACTAGAAAGAACCCAGGTCATCTTACATGCATTCCTTTTTAGGCACTATTCTGTGTCTCCGCCGTTGCATTGTTTTCAAATTATGAGTGACTGAGCTCACTTCAAAGGACAGAGAACTAATTTCCTTCTTATTGAAATGAGGCAGTCACAGGGTTTCACACAAGAAAATTGAAAAATGATATATGTGACTTATTTCTTTGTTCCTTTCTGTTTTTGTCTCTTGATCGACAGTCAAAGGAAGCTAGGAGAAATAGTTTGAAGCAAGACAAGGCAATCCAAATGCTTCCAAGGAGCAGAGGGCTCATACATTAGGGAAAGCAAACTAGTATCTGCTCACTGTTGGAGTGAAAACAGGCAATCATATGTATCTGTCTCATTAGAGAGGTAGACCAAGGTTGTAACTATCAGGATCTCTGCTTCTAAATTGCTCAGAGCCTAGAAGATAATGGATGCTGACTCTAAAGGGAGTGAAACACTCCTTATTAACTGTACCAACCTTTATACTAACAAAGAAAGACAACTTGGAAGACATCCAAGTCTAGTGGGAAGATTGGCTCTTCTTTTAACAAAGGGAAAATGGTAACTCCAGGCTTAAAGGAAATGTTCCCCCAGTGCATTGTGAAATTGTTCATCTGAGATCTTTTACTTAGGATCACATGCAATCTGTCTACCTGTTACTAAATTGGACCTGCCTACCTCATTTTTTTTTCATTTTGTAGTTGCTATTGTTGCTGTCCATTCTTTCATTCTTTCAGCATTTGTGTGTTTACTATGGCACCCCACTCCAGTACTCTTGCCTGGACAATCCCATGGATGGAGGAGCCTGGTGGGCTGCAGTCCATGGGGTCACTGGGAGTCAGACACGACTGAAGCGACTTAGCAGCAGCAGCAGCAGCAGCAAACACTATTCCAGATGCTAGGGATACAATGTGAAACCAAGTCCAATTTCTTGCTTTGAAGAGGCTGCAGTCTAGTGTGGAGAGAAAGATAAGTAAAAACAATAAATGGAGTCTGAAAATGAATGTGATATAAATATCCTCAAGGTACTATAGAATAGCAATTGTCTATCTGAGATGGACAAGAAAGGCTTTCTGGAAAGGTTAGGCTTGCATTACTCTTGAAAGAAAAGTAGGAGCTGGACAGTCAGTTGAAAGAAGAAATCAGACAGGAAAGAATTTACAAATACAAATAAGCTGAGATAGCCTAACACATTCCATGTTCCCACAAAGTATTCAGTCTCTTTGGCCTGTACAGTTTGAGCAGTGGGGTAGTGAAAGAAGAATCTGGAGAAGTAAGCAAGGGTAAGGGCTTCGTCTGCTGAAGACGACTGAAAGTCAGTGAAGTCTACTTAAATATTACACCTTCAAAATATTCTTAAACTCAACACACTGTAGCGGACAGTGTGCTGTAGTGAAAAGATTATGGTCTTTGGAGTCAGATCCTCCTGCAATCATTTCTAAACCATGGGCCTTGGTCATGTGACTTAATTGCTTTAAGTTTGCTGCTTTGCTTTTAAAATGGAGATGATTATTTCTGCTTCATGTTTGTAGAGAAGAGTTAATAGTATATGTGAAATCACTGAGCATAGAAGTAGTAGATAATCAATGGATGTTCATCTTTTATTCTCCCTCATTTTCTTCCTTACCTTCTTCCGTTTGCAGTCTGACTAATCATGCCCTCCTTCTTTCTATCTGGAGATTTGCTGGGTTTACAGAAAGGGTGGGTGTCTTGTGTGGCTTCACATCCTTGTTTATTAAGTGAATGATATTTAGAAAACAATTTTGGGAAAGTTTTGTCCGCATAGCAGTAAATGTACCAGACTGCTACAATGTCCACAATTGATTGGATCTGCTTGCTGTAGCTGGGTGACATATTTAAATAATCCTGTCATAGACATGAAACATGAAGAAGTTTTGCAATTTGTAATCAGAACTTTACCTAACAAAACTGTTACAGCTGTGGTAGGACTGAATTCATTCTTGCACTTTCTTTCTCCCCAAACCTATCAAACTGTCAGCAGCCTGCCTTTTGGGAAAAACTAGACATTGTTTTGCCATGATTTTCCCCCATGTTACCATATTCAGTTCTCCTATTTGTGCTATAAAGATATCCTATGTTTAAAAGAACAGGTAATTTCTAATATACTTTGGGTAAAAAAAAAATATCAAGAAGATAAGGAGTTTAATAAGCTTGAAGAGAATGAGTTTTCATAATATTCTGACCTAGAGTTATTATTAGATTCTCACTGCTCCTGAACAAATTGGGTGTAGCATCCACATAGATGACTTTGGGGCATCATTCTTCACAATGACCTAACTTGCTTGGTTCCTAGAGTAAGAAGAAAGTAGACCAGTTATCTATTTTCCAACCTTCTGTCTTACATTTGAGTCCCTTCTGGAGCATTGTTGCCAATTAACTATGGAACCTCTGCTTTAATAGATTCAGTGATGGATACCCTCTATTGCTTAAGGTGATACCTTCCATCTTTGGACTGCTTCTATTATTTAAAGGTGATTCCTGATATCAAACTATTATTTTATAACCTTTGATCCCAGATTTATGACTTATAGTCATATGGAATAAGTCATATCACTTTTTTCACCTCTAGACCTCTCAAATATTTAGAACCAACTAACATTAGACAAAGTTTCTCATCCACCAGAATCTTCTTTACTCTCAGCTTAACATTTCCATTCAATTAGTGGTTGCCTATAAGAACTGATTTCATGCTTCTTTACCATGGCTATCAAGTGCATTTGAACATAGTAGTCCATATATTCATAAAGGGTAGCACCTAGACTGTTATGTGTACTCATATGATTTGCAACCCATGCAGAGAAGTCTCTGCTATCACCTACCTTGTTCTATTAATGGAACATAAGATCACATTAGCTGCTTTTGCTGTCCACATCAATGCTATCCCATGTCAAACTTGCAGTTGATTAAAACTCTAAAACTCACATAGACATCACCAGATGGTCAACACCAAAATCAGATTGATTATATTCTATGCAGCCAAAGATGAAGAAGCTCTATACAAAACAAGCTCTATACAACAAAAACAAGACCAGGAGCTGACTGTGACTCAGATCATGAACTCCTTATTACCAAATTCAGACTCAAATTGAAGAAAGTGAGGAAAACCGCTAGACCATTCAGGTATGACCTATGTCAAATCCCTTATGATTATACAGAGGAAGTGAGAAATAGATTTAAGGGCCTAGATCTGATAGATAGAATGCCTGATGAACTATGGAATGAGGTTTGTGACATTGCACAGGAGACAGGGATCAAGACCATCCCCATGGAAAAGAAATGCAAAAAACAAAATGGCTATTTCAGGAGGCCTTACAAATAGCTGTGAAAAGAAGAGAAGTGAAAAGCAAAGGAGAAAAGGAAAGATATAGGCATCTGAATGCAGGGTTCCAAAGAATAGCAAGAAGAGATAAGAAAGCCTTCTTCAGCGATCAGTGCAAAGAAATAGAGGAAAACAACAGAATGGGAAAGACTAGAGATCTCTTCAAGAAAAGTAGAGATGCCAAGGGAATATTTCATGCAAAGATGGGCTCGATAAAGGACAGAAATGGTCTGGACCTAACAGAAGCAGAAGATATTAAGAAGAGGTGGCAAGAATACACAGAAGAACTGTACAAAAAGATCTTCATGAACCAGATAACCACGATGGTGTGATCACTCACCTGGAGCCAGACATCCTGGAATGTGAAGTCAAGTGGGCCTTAGGAAGCATCACTACGAACAAAGCTAGTGGAGGTGATGGAATTCCAGTGGAGCTGTTTCAAATCCTGAAAGATGATGCTGTGAAAGTGGTGCACTCAATATGCCAGCAAATTTGGAAAACTCAGCAGTGGCCACAGGACTGGAAAAGGTCAGTTTTCATTCTAATCCCAAAGAAACACAGTGCCAAAGAATGCTCAAACTACTGCACAATTGCACTCATCTCACATGCTAGTAAATTAAGGCTCAAAATTCTCCAAGCCAGGCTTCAGCAATACGTGAACCGTGAACTTCCTGATGTTCAAGCTGGTTTTAGAAAAGGCAGAGGAACCAGAGGTCAAATCGCCAGCTAAAGCTGAAACTCCAGAACTTTTGCCGCCTCATGGGAAGAGTTGACTCATTGGAAAAGACTCTGAAGCTGAGAGGGACTGGGGGCTGGAGGAGAAGGGGACGACCGAGGATGAGATGGCTGGATGGCATCACTGACTCAATGGACCTGAATCTGAGTGAACTCCGGGAGATGGTGATGGACAGGGAGGCCTGGCGTGCTGCGATTCATGGGGTCACATAGAGTCGGACAAGACTGAGTGACTGAACTGAACTGAGAATCTTTCCCATGACTCAGGTAGTCAATTATTCATATAACAAGTAGTTGCTTAGCTCCTGCTCTGTGTTAGAAACTTTTCTCAGCACTGGGGCTGAAACGGAGAGCAAGACCAACAAGATCTTGGCTCCCCATGGGGATTATGTAGTAGTGAATGGTTAGACAACAAGTGAACACATAAGTAAGAGCATTTCAGGTAATGGTGAGTACTCTGAGCAGAATAAAATCAGGAAGTGGAATAGAAAGTGACTAGAGTAGAGCAGGACAGTAATATTAGATAAGTATTACTAGATAAATGAGGGAAAGCATCTATTAGAGGATGGTATTTTAGCTGAGATCTCGTTGACAAGGATTTAGTTTAGTTGAACAGGATTTATGTAAGGGGAGAATCCTGTAGGCAAAGATAACAGCAGGGAACTTCCTGGTGGTCCAGTGATTAAGGCTTCTCCTTCAGATGCAGAGGGTGTGGGTTTGATCTTTGGTCAGGGAGTTAAGATCACACATACATCTAGGACAAAAACCAAAACATAAAAAGCAGAAGCAATATTGTAAAAATTCAATAAAAACATCAAAAGTCTTAAAAAAAAAAAAAAAGAATAACAGCAATGCAAAGGCCCTGGGGCAAGAACAATCTTGGTGTGTTCAAGGACAGAAGATCGAAGTGGTTGAAGCATAGTGAACAATGGAGCAATAATGAGTAATGGCATTTAGGAGGGAGGCTACATGATAAGAGCAATGGTAGAGTGCAGACTGTGTTCTAAGTACAGGGAGCATTGTATGAAGCAGCAGTGTTTCATGGTCTGATTTATGCTACTCAAAGAGTCTAGCTGCTGTGTGCAGAGAAGAATTTTAAGGCAAGAATGAAGGCAATTTGCCTATATTTGATTCTGGAATCTATCTTCTCATCTTAAAAAAACAATAGGAAAAATGAAAAGGAATGTATCTCCGGCACTCATCCATGATTTCATCTCTTCTCTGTGATTCCTCAAACAGTGAATATAGCTTGAAGAATTTTATACATTCTTGGATTTAATTCATGCATCCCAGGAGACTGAAAGCCATTTAGAAACACTAGACCACTGAGTTTTTGCCTGTGTGTATGCATTTTATAATCTTTTCAACCATCTTAATCTTTAGTTATTTCTTAGCAATGGTTGCTTTTTTACAGTTTTCAGCCTGAAAATAATTCTCTTTGACACAGAAGACAGAAATAAAACAGAACTTTAAGGAGTCTTCTTTCTTCATGTTATCCATCACCCTGGACAGCTCTCTGGTTTATTTAGGTATTCACTTCTATTACTTTCTGCTACATCAGTACAATTTACAATTGTATAGTTTGAATTGTCTTTTGAGAGTTTCCTTGAACCATATCTTGAATTCCAGTATTCCCTTCTAGCTCAGCCATTTACTACCTTAGATAAAGCATTTAACTTCTCTATCTCCATTTACTCAACTATAAAATGGAGACAATAATATCTGTCTCATAAAGTGTGGTGAGGATTTAATTAATTAAACATATAAAATGGTTTGAACAATGCCTGTCACATACAATGTGTTCAGTAAGTGTTAGCTATGATTATTATTATTACACTTATATTATATTTTGGGCATGAGCTTCAGGTTCAAAACCTCCTTCATATCACTTTAGTATGGCAGCATTGGCATGTCTATTCCCAGATTTAATGTTAGAGTTTCTTGACTACTTTTTTTCTGTTTACTTCTTCTGTATCAATTCCTGTGGCAACTCTTGGAGGGAAGTTGTGCAGGCCTGAGTTCTAAGTTTATTTTATTTTATTAAAAAAATTTAGACTGTGCTGGATCTTCATTGCAGCACTCAGGCTTAGTTGTCTCACTGCATGTGGGAAGGGATCAAACCCATGTCCCCCGCATTGAAAGGTGGATTCTTAACCACTGAACCACCAGTTCAGTTCAGTTCAGTCTCTCAGTCATGTCTGACTCTTTGTGACCCCATGAACTGCGGCACGCCAGGCCTCCTTGTCCATCACCAACTCCTGGAGTTCACTCAGACTCACGTCCATCGAGTCAATGATGCCGTCCAGCCATCTCATCCTCTGTTGTCCCCTTCTCCTCCTGCCCCCAATCCCTCCCAGCATCAGAGTCTTTTCCAATGAGTCAACTCTTCCCATGAAGCGGCAAAAGTACTGGAGTTTTAGCTTTAGCATCATTTCTTCAAAAAAAAATCCCAGGGCTGATCTCCTTCAGAATGGACTGCTTGGATCTCCTTGCAGTCCAAGGGACTCTCAAGAGTCTTCTCCAACACCACAGTTCAAAAGAATCAATTCTTAGGTCCTCAGCTTTCTTCACAGTCAAAATCTCACATCCATACATGACCACTGGGAAAACATAGCCTTGACTAGACGGAACTTTGTTGGCAAAGTAATGTCTCTACTTTTCAACATGCTATCTAGGTTGGTCATAACTTTTCTTCCAAGGAGTAAGTGTCTTTTAATTTCATGGCTGCGGTCACCATCTGTAGTGATTTTGGAGCCCCCAAAATAAAGTCTGACACTGTTTCCCCATCTATTTCCTGTGAACTGATGGGACCAGATGCCATGATCTTCGTTTTCTGAATGTTGAGCTTTAAGCCAACTTTTTCGCTTTCCTCTTTCACTTTCATCAAGAGGCTTTTTAGTTCCTCTTCCCTTTCTGCCATAAGAGTGGTGTCATCTGCATATCTGAGGTTATTGATATTTCTCCCGGAAATCTTGATTTCAGCTTGTGTTTCTTCTAGCCCAGCATTTCTCATGATGCACTCTGCATAGAAGTTCAATAAGCAGGGTGACAATATACAGCCTTGAAGTACTCCTTTTCCTATTTGGAACCAGTCTTTTGTTTCATGTCCAGTTCTAACTCTTGCTTCCTGACCTGCATACAGATTTCTCAAAAGGCAGTTTAGGTTGTCTGGTATTCCCATCTCTTTCAGAATTTTCCACAGTTTATTGTGATCCACACAGTCAAAGGCTTTGGCATAGTCAATAAAGCAGAAATAGATGTTTTACTGGAATTCTCTTGCTTTTGGATGATCCAGCGGATGTTGGCAATTTGATCTCTGGTTCCTCTGCCTTTTCTAAAACCAGCTTGAACATCAGGAAGTTCACGGTTCACATATTGCTGAAACCTGGCTTGGAGAATTTTGAGCGTTAATTTACTAGCCTGTGAGATGAGTGCAATTGTGCAGTAGTTTGAGCATTCTTTGGCACTGTGTTTCTTTGGGATTAGAATGAAAACTGACCTTTTCCAGTCCTGTGGCCACTGCTGAGTTTTCCAAATTTGCTGGCATATTGAGTGCACCACTTTCACAGCATCATCTTTCAGGATTTGAAACAGCTCCACTGGAATTCCATCACCTCCACTAGCTTTGTTCGTAGTGATGCTTCCTAAGGCCCACTTGACTTCACATTCCAGGATGTCTGGCTCCAGGTGAGTGATCACACCATCGTGGTTATCTGGTTCATGAAGATCTTTTTGTACAGTTCTTCTGTGTATTCTTGCCA
Source organism: Nanger dama (assembly GCA_917880005.1). Classification (NCBI taxonomy): domain Eukaryota; kingdom Metazoa; phylum Chordata; class Mammalia; order Artiodactyla; family Bovidae; genus Nanger; species Nanger dama. The sequence continues at coordinate 2,306,606 of CAKJTW010000089.1, forward strand.
CCTCTTCTTAATATCTTCTGCTTCTGTTAGGTCCAGACCATTTCTGTCCTTTATCGAGCCCATCTTTGCATGAAATATTCCCTTGGCATCTCTACTTTTCTTGAAGAGATCTCTAGTCTTTCCCATTCTGTTGTTTTCCTCTATTTCTTTGCACTGATCGCTGAAGAAGGCTTTCTTATCTCTTCTTGCTATTCTTTGGAACCCTGCATTCAGATGCCTATATCTTTCCTTTTCTCCTTTGCTTTTCACTTCTCTTCTTTTCACAGCTATTTGTAAGGCCTCCTGAAATAGCCATTTTGTTTTTTGCATTTCTTTTCCATGGGGATGGTCTTGATCCCTGTCTCCTGTATAATGTCACGAACCTTTGTCCATAATTCATCAGGCATTCTATCTATCAAATCTAGTCCCTTAAATCTATTTCTCACTTCCACTGTATAGTCATAAGGTCATTAAGTCATACCTCAATGCTCTAGTGGTTTTCATAACTTTCTTCAATTTAAGTCTGAATTTGGTAATAAGGAGTTCATGATCTGAGTCACAGTCAGCTCCTGGTCTTGTTTTTGTTTACTGTATAGAGCTTCTCCATCTTTGGCTACAAAGAATATAATCAATCTGATTTCAGTGTTGACCATCTGGTGACGTCCATGTGTAGAGTCTTCTCTTGTGTTGTTGGAAGAGGGTGTTTGCTATGATCAGTGCATTTTCTTGGCAGAACTCTATTAGTCTTTGCCCTGCTTCATTCTGTATTCCAAGGCCAAATTTGTCTGGTACTCCAGGTGTTTCTTGACTTCCTAGTTTTGCATTCCAGTTTCTTATAATGAAAAGGATATCTTTTTTGGGTGTTAGTTCTAAAGGTTCTTATAGGTTTTCATAGAACCATTCAACTTCACTTTCTTCAGCGTTACTGGTTGGGGCAGAGAATGTGGTCCACTGGAGAAGGGAATGGCAAGCCACTTCAGTATTCTTGCCTTGAGAACCCCAGGAACAGTATGAAAAGGCAAAATGATAGGATACTGAAAGAGGAACACCCCAGGTCAGTAGATGCCCAATATACTACTGGAGATCAGTGGAGAAATAACTCCAGAAAGAATGAAGGGATGGAGCCAAAGCAAAACAATACCCAGTTGTGGATGTGACTGGTGATTGAAACAAGGTCCAATGCTGTAAAGAGCAATATTGCCTAGGAACCTGGAATGTCAGGTACATGAATCAAGGCAAATTGGAAGTGGTCAAACGGAGATGGCAAGAGTGAACATCAACATTCTAAGAATCAGAGAACTAAAACGGACCGGAATGGGTGAATTTAACTCAGATGATCATTATATCTACTACTGTGGGCAGGAATCCCTCAGAAGAAATGGAGTAGCCATCATGGTCAACAAAAGAATCTGAAATGCAGTACTTGCATGTAATCTCAAAAACGACAGAATGATCTCTGTTCATTCCAAGGACCACCAGGGAAGTCCCTAAATTTACATCTTGACTCTGACATTTACTAACTCTGTACTAGCTCTGATCTTAGAGTCTTTTTAGTAAAACAGAAATAATTATTTTCCACTTGTTTTCATTTTTGGGTAGATTGACTGGGAAAGTATATGTAAAGCTAGCAAAGAGCATGATACATGGCTCAATAATTTCAAACCTTATTCCTTTATCAGTATTTTCGTGTTGCCTCAACTTTGTTGTGTCATCTGTAGGGAAAATGAGAACTCTTCTTTGAGTAGGATGCTCAAAACAGGATTGCTCCTTCAACCTGGCCTTCTGGCCAGCAGAGCTGCCCCTCCCATTACTAACTTTATATCCATTCTTTGGCAGTTCTTGGCAGTTTACTACCTTTGAATGGCCAGTGGTTATGCTGAATTTCCTGGTATTTTTTCATTCTCCCATTGTATTAATGGTGCTATCTTGAATGAGATTCAACTTATAATTTATGTCATAATCAATTTCATCTTCAGGGAGCAAATACATGTTCAATGCAAATGCTATTCAATAGTAATTTATCTAATAGTGTTACTTTGATCCATTTTCCTGTTACTTTTGTTTGCTCTACACCAGCCTTGGTTTCACCATTGGTAAAATGAGAGTGATGACTGTACCTGACTCATAGGATATTGGTGAAATTAAATAAGAAATTCAGGTACAGTACTTAGCACAGTGTCTGACTCATGGTAAGCACTCACTAAATGGTAGCTATGTAGACATTGATATAAAAGAATGCATGATTATGGACATCTAAATCATGGATATGGCATGCTTATGCATGCTCAGTGGATCAGTTGTGTTCAATTCTTTATAACTCCATGGATTGTAGCCCACTAGGCCCCTCTGTCCACGGGATTTTTCAGGCAAGAATACTGGAGTGGGTAGCCATGCCCTCCTCCAGGTGATCTTCCCAATCCAGGGATTGAACCTGTGTCTTTTACATCTAACCTGCATTGGCAGGTGGGTTCTTTACCACTGCACCACCTGGTAAGCCCATATGATATGGACCTGACTTCAGTTCTCTGTGATGCTGTTTATTGGTTATACTAGGGATCCCCATTACTTTTGATTATTGAAAATTTATCTCTCTTAATCTCTCCCCTGTTATATAATTGTATTCCTTGTTATATGTCTGCATAACTACATGTATTCCAGTAGAGAGAGAGAGCTATTTGTCTCTGCCTTTGACAGGAAAATTTATTATCTCCTTTTTACAGATGAGGAAAACTGGAGCTCAGAGAGGCATATCTAGCATTATTTGATATACCTGCTGAATCATAACTTCCCCTAATCAGCAAAGCTGAGCCTCTGTCTCCAGGCACCTCAATTCCAACCAGTCCTGAGGTTCCACTCTAATCCAAACTGTGTTATCCTGAGGCTTTGATGTTCTGCCTGGCAGTGACCAGTCCCTGGTGGTCTCTTCCTACAAAGCATTGAATCCTAGTCCTCAGACCCACTATTTGCTGGCTCGGGAGGTCTGTTTTGAATAAACCATTCATCCTAGACTGTGGCGTTTCTACCTTCCTGGTTTCAAGTGTCATCTGATTGAAACTTCCTACTTCTAGGCTTCACAAGGAAATTTATTCTCCTGGCTAATGAGGTCAGTTGGAACAAGTATGAGGTATCTATACCCTATCCTATTGTTTATTCCTCCTCTTGTGCCTGTGCTGATAGAATTCCATCAGGCTTTATGGCTGAACCCACAATGAATAAGAAAAGGATAATTTCAGTCTATGTGGATGAATCTTCTCTGGATAAGGCCCTTCTTGAGTCTTTTAAACTTCACTGTACATTTCTCTACTTATTAACTCTGTTCTATAGTCTGGGAAAGCATCATACACCAGTCTTTATTTGCCAATGTGAAAAAATGACTTTGTCCACATTAATAATAATTTGCAATGTCAGTACCCTAATCCTGTATATGATGCATGTTTCTTTCAAAATTCTTCAATAAATAAATTGATATGTTAAAACCAGAGCCACTTTCCTTTCACACTTGCTTCTATCTGACGTAGGGATGAGGGATTTAAAAATGAAAGCAAATCCTATGGCTGGTGTAATGATTCCTTGTATGTCTCTTTATTTTTATGAAGATCTTCTTATAAGAAGAGATTTTACCATTCTCTCATGTAAGTATGGTCTTTGTGATGAAAAGTAACTTACCTAATGTGAAAGATACTATCAGATGTTCACATTCCAGGAAAAGTTCACTTTAGATATTAATGCTCCAAAATAGAAGAGAGTGCCACTTTTGAGGGAAAAAAATAAGAGACAAGATCAATACTGAAGAGTGAAACCAGCTTTCGGTCTTTGGATATGATGGGGCTGAAGTAATTTTTAACTCTAAGGATTTCTGAGATGTCTTTTGCTATGGCAACTAACACCATAGAGTTTATATAGTTGATGGGAAAACAAAGTAAACTTTTCTGTTCTGATCTATTAAATTTATCTAAATTGTGTAGAGATATATATCAAGGGATCAGTACAGTGGGTTCTCAGCTTCTTGATGAGCTTTATTTGTGGTTTGAAATTTATTTTGGTACTGAAAAGGGCTTTAAAGTGTTATTATTTTAATCTCTAAATCTTAATGGAGATAAATGGCCTTGGTTTTGTGAAACCTTACTCTTGTGGGAGTTGGTAATTTATTGTGAAATGTTGGAACAAAGGTAATTAAAGTACAGATGTTAGTGATCAATCACCTTACAAGTGATTGTCTTTGATGTGCCCAGCACTGTGTTTGCAGTTGTGCTAAATATAATATGCAATTTATTTGAAAGAGGCAAGATTGAGGGAGATGGCATTTGATGTTTCCTGTTATATATTCTTGTGTATGTGTGTGTGTGCTAAGCCGCTTCAGTAATGTCTGACTCTGGGTAATTCTACGGACTGTAGCCTGTCAGGCTCCTCTGTCCATGGGATTCTGCAGGCAAAAATACTGGAGTGGGTTGCTGTGCTCTCCTCCGGAGGATCTTCCCAACCCAGGGATTGAATCTGTGTCTGTTACATCTAACTTGCATTGGCAGGCAGGTTCTTTACCACTAGCACCACCTGGGAAGCCATATATTCTTGTATAGGTGTCTTCAGAGTTTTTACTCGAAGTTGAACCTAAGGCAGGTGAACAAAGGCAAGTCTGAAAAGTGAACTAGAAGTTTGCTTACTGTGAAATATCATAAGGTTTAGTTTCATGACTTAGAAATTTGAGGGAAGACAGTGATGGGAAAAACAATCAAACCAGGGCTCAGATGTACTCCTAATTATATTCAAACCTCAGTTTTAATTTTGGGTATTGTTTTCTCAATCAGGAAAATTAAAGTAACATAGCAGGAGAGAGGCTCAGGTGGCTGATGGACTCAGGATAGGGACATGGCTTCCTTTCTTTCTGAGAATCGCTCTCTCTTTCCTGATATGTGAGAATTTCTCACATTTCTAATCAGAGTGGATTTCTTTTTCTCTAAACTCTTGGTGGCATGAACACCATTTATTTAAAAATTTTTTTTTAATTTGAGTATAGTTGTTTTTTTTTTTTTTTTAAATTGGAATATATGTCTTCCCTGGTGGCCCAGTTGTTAAAGAATCTGCCTGCAATGTGGGAGACCTGGGTTCAATCCCTAGGTCAGAAAGATCCCCCAGAAGGGAATTACAACCCACTCTAGTATTCATGTCTGGAGAATTCTATGGACAGAGGAGCCTGGTGGGCTACAGTCCATGGGGTCACAAAGAGTTGGACACGATTAAGTGACTAACACTTTCACTACTTTCACTGCAATTGCTTTACAGTTACAGTTTCTGTTTCTGTTGTACAGTAAAGTGAATCAGCTATATATATACATATATCCCCTCCTTTTCAGATTTCCTTCCCATTTAGGTCACCACAGATCATTGAGTAGAGTTCCCTGTGCTACACCATATAATCTTATTCAGTTCCGTTCAGTTCAGTTGAGTTCAGTCGCTCAGTCGTGTCTGACTCTTTGTGACCCCATGAATCGCAGAACGCCAGGCCTCCCTGTCCATCACCAACTCCTGGAGTTCACTCAGACTCACGTCCATTGAGTCTGTGATGCCATCCAGCCATCTCAGCCTCGGTCGTCCCCTTCTCCTCCTGCCTCCAATCCCTTCCAGCATCAGAGTCTTTTCCAATGAGTCAACACTTCGCATGAGGTGGCCAAAGTACTGTAGTTTCAGCTTTAGCATCATTCCTTCCAAAGAAATCCCAGGGCTGATCTCCTTCAGAATGGACTGGTTGGATCTCCTTGCAGTCCAAGGGACTCTCAAGAGTCTTCTCCAACACCACAGTTCAAAAGCATCAATTCTTTGGCATTCAGCTTTCTTCACAGCCCAACTCTCTCATCCATGCATGACCACAGGAAAACCATAGCCTTGACTAGACGGACCTTTGTTGGCAAAGTAATATCTCTGCTTTTCAACGTGCTATCTAGGTTGGTCATAACTTTTCTTCCAATGATTAAGCGTCTTTTAATTTCATGGCTGCAGTCACCATCTGCAGTGATTTTGGAGGCCCCAAAATAATGTCTGACACTGTTTCCACTGTTTCCCCATCTCTTTCCCATGAACTGATGGGACCAGATTCCATGATCTTCATTTTCTGAATGTTGAGCTTTAAGCCAACTTTTTCACTCCACTTTCACTTTCACCAAGAGGCTTTTATATATGTGAAGCAAGAAAAAGAAGTGAAAGTCACTTAATTGTGTCCGACTCTTTGTGACCCTGTGTACTGTATCCTGCCAGGCTCCTCTTTCCATGGAATTCTTCAGGCAAGGACTGGAGTGGGCTGCCTTTTCCTTCTTCAGGATATTCCTGACCCAGAGGTCACACCTTGGTCTTCTGAACTGCAGGCAGATTCTTTACCGTCTGAACCACCGTGTGTATATGTCAATCCCAATCTGCCAATTTATTCTACCTGCTCCTTACCCCTGGAAACCATGAATTTGTTTTTATAGCATATTGCTACTGCTACTGCTGCTAAGTCGCTTCAGTAGTGTCCGACTCTGTGCGACCCCATAGATGGCAATCCACCAGGCTCCCCCATCCCTGGGATTCTCCAGGCAAGAATACTGGAGTGGGTTGCCATTTCCTTCTCCAGTGTATGAAAGTGAAAAGTCAAAGTGAAGTCACTCAGTCGTGTCTGACTCTTAGCGACCCCATGGACTGCAGCCTACCAGGCTCTATAATATTGCTTAAATGTGGAATCTAAAAAAAAAAGGATACAAATTCTGGTTTCCTCGGTGTGTATGCCCAGCAGGGGAATTGCTGGGTCATAAGGCAGTTCTATTTGCAATTTTTTAAGGAATCTCCACACTTTTTTCCATAGTGGCTGTACTAGTTTGCATTCCCACCAGCAGTGTAAGAGGGTTCCCTTTTCTCCACATCCTCTCCAGCATTTATTGCTTGTAGACTTTTGGATCGCAGCCATTCTGACTGGTGTGAAATGGTACCTCATTGTGGTCTTGATTTGCATTTCTCTGATAATGAGTGATGTTGAGCATCTTTTCATGTGTTTGTTAGCCATCCGTATGTCTTCTTTGGAGAAATGCCTATTTAGTTCTTTGGCCCATTTTTTGATTGGTTCGTTTATTTTTGTGGAGTTGAGCTGCATAAGTTGCTTGTATATCTTTGAGATTAGTTATTAGTTGTTTGTCAGATGATTTGGGATGATTTGGGAGAATGGCATTGAAACATGTATACTATCATGTAAGAAACGAAGCGCCAGTCTATGTTCAATACAGGATACAGGATGCTTGGGGCTGGTGCACGGGATGATCCAGGGAGATGATGTGGGGTGGGAGGTAGGAGGGGGCTTTGGCATTGGGAGATCGTGTATGCCTGTGGCTGATTCATGTCAATGTATGGCAAAACAAATACAGTACTGTAATGTAGAATAAAGTATTAAAAAAAAAGGATACAAAAAACACCACTCAATTTGAAACAAACTATCTTCAACTGCTGCTTATGTTGCTTTGTTTCTTTCACAGTGCTTTGCATACGGTAGGCAGACAAATATTTGTTTAAAATTGAAATATAGTTGATTTAACATATTCTATTAGTTTCAGCTGTACAATATAGTCATTCAGTATTTTTACAGATTATATCCTGTTTATAGTTACAAAATATTAGCTATATTCTCTGATGTGCAATATACTCTTGTAGTGTATTTCATAGTAATTTGTTCCTCTTAATCACTCAAATTCTTTTTGATGGATGGAATGGCACATTTGTAGCTATAGTGGAAAAAGAAAGACTGGAGGTAAACTATCCTGATGAATCCATTCACTCACCTCTATCCCCCAAAAGTTCTATCTTATTGGTTGTGTTTTATATTAAAACTTGCCTGTAGTTCATTGTAAATAATCCAAGCAGTACAGAAAATACAAAGAAGAAAGTATGAATCACCTAAAATCCAGAAATTTGTGAGGATTACAGTCTGCATTTGTAAAACGGGGATTATAATAGTGCTTACATCATATGACTGGTGTGAGGATAAAATAAAGTGATGATGGGCCCAGAGAAAGTGTCTAATAAATGTTCATCATAATCCTCCTCATCACTATCATCATCATCAGAATTAACCAAAGAAAGACAGAAATAAATAAAATTTAGAAACAAAGATGTTTTTGCATTAGAAAAAGTGACGAGGTGCCTATTCATTTGAGATTTACAGGAAGAGAGAAAGAATAACTATAGAAATAAACATGATATGTAAGAGTAAATCAGGGAGAACATTTCAGGGGAATTTCACTTTAAGAAAGTAGATCATTTCCTGAGAGCAAGAAGGTAGGGGTAGGAGGGGGAATTGGGGTTTAGAGGAGAGAAGAAGGTCTAGTCACAAAGGTTGTTGTTTAGTTACTCAGTTGTGTCTGACTCTTTTCTGACCCCATGGACTGTAGTCTGTGAGCCTTCTCTGTCCATGGGCTTTCCCAGGCAAGAATACTAGAGTGGGATGCCATTTCTTTCTCCAGGGTTATCCTCCCGATCCAGGGATTGAACCCACATCTTCTACATTGGCAGGCAGATTCTTTACCACTGAGCCACCAAATCCATAGAATGTACATCACCAAGAGCGAACTCTAATGTAAATGACAGACTCAGAATGATTATGATGCATCAGTGTAGATTTTCTAGTAATTTTCTAGCCAAGAAATTTTTGCAATTTTCTAGTCAAGAGATAATGCCAGCTTGTACTATGGTGGTGGGAAGTGCCATGTTGTGAATATATTTTGAAGGTAGGGTGGTGTGATCTTCTGAAGCATTAGATATGAAGTATGTGAGTGAGAAAGTAATCTAAAAGGTCTCCAAGGATTCTAATCTAAACAGTTAGGTAAATGGTGATGTCATTTGTTGAAAGGAGGTAGACTAGGGGAGGAGCAGGCTTGGTGTGGGAATAAAGAATTCAATTTTTGACACGATAAACTTGAAAGTGAAAGTGTTAGTTGTTCAGTCATGTCTGACTCTTTGCGACCCCATGGACTGTGGCACACCAGGCTCCTCTGTCCATGAAATTCTCCAGGCAAGAATACTGGAGTGGGTTGCCATTCCCTTTGCCAGGGGATTGTCCCAGCCCAGGGATTGAACTCAGGTTGCCTGCATTACAGGCAAATTCTTTACTGTCTGAGCCACCAGGAAAGCCACTGCTCATTAAATTTCTAAGTGAAGATACAGAGAAGACAGTTGGCTACACAAGTCTGGAGTGTAGGGGAAGTTAGGAACTAAAGATAAATTTTGAGAGTTTATGATATATCACTGTTGTTTTAGTTTCTATGCTTCTCTGATAGCTCAGTTCGTAAAGAATCCGCCTATAATGAAGGAGACCTGGGTTGGGAAGATCCCCTGGAGAAGGGAAAGGCTACTCACTCCAGTATTCTGGCCTAGAAAATTCCATGGACTGTATAGTCCATGGTGTTGCAAAGAGTCAGACAGGACTGAGTGACTTTCACTTTCACTTAGTTGCTATGTTGCATCTGACTCTTTTGCAACCTTATGGACTGTAGCCGGCCAGGGTCCTCTGCCCATGGGGATTTTTCAAGCAAGAATACTGGAGTGGGTTGCCATTTCCTACTCCAGAGGGTCTTCCCCAATCCACAGATTGAACCCGGGTCTCCTGTGCTGCAGGTGGTCTCCTGCATCGCAGGCATATTCTTTACTGACTGAGCCACCAGGGATATTGGTTTTGCTTTCTTCAGCAAGACAAATTGAAATATAAAAAATAATATATCTCTTTTTCTCACTCATAACTCCTTGACATTGAGTGAGAAAGAGGATATATTATTTTTTTTTATATTTCGATTTGTCTTGCTGAGAAAGCCAAATCAGTGGCTGTCAGAAACAAATCTTAAGTTAACAAATTGAACACATGATTCTCATGTTTGAAGATGGGGATGGTTACTTATTTATTTTTGACTGCTCTGGCTCTTTGCTGCTGTTTGGGCTCTTCTCTCGTTGCTGTGAGTGAGGGCTACTCTCTAGTTGCAGTGCAATTCTCATTACAATGGCTTCTCTTGTTGCAGAGCATGGACTCTAGGCACACAGGCTACAGCAGTTGCAGCACATGGGCTCAGCAGTTGTGGCTCATGGGCTCTACAGTAGTAGTTGAGGCTCATGGGCTCTACAGTAGTAGTTGAGGCATAATAGGCTTACTTGCTCCATGGCATGTGGGGTCTTCCTGGACTGGGGATCAAATCCACATGTCCTGCATTGGCAGGTGGATTCTTTAACCATTTGGCCACCATATAAGCCCAGGGCTGGTTAAACAGACGCTGGGAGAGAGCTTTAGTAACTCCAGCTTTAGATAAGGAAATCTATATATCTCCTATGGATATTTTACAGATATCTTAGACTCAGACTTCACTTGATTGGCTTGGTTGGAGATAAGGGCATATTGGTTAGCTAGATTTGTAATTGCTATTTCATTTTATTTATTTTAAAAACATTTATTTACTTATCTGATTGTGTCAGGTCTTAGTTGCAGCATGCAGAGTACATCATGAGAAATGCTGGGTTGGAAGAAGCACAAACTGGAATCAAGATTGCCAGGAGAAATATCAATAACCTCAGATATGCAGATGGCACCACCCTTATGGCAGAAAGTGAAGAGGAACTAAAAAGCCTCTTGATGAAAGTGAAAGAGGAGAGTGAAAAAGTTGGCTTAAAGCTCAACATTCAGAAAACGAAGATCATGGCATCTGGTTCCATCACTTCATGGGAAATAGATGGGGAAACAGTGGAAACAGTGTCAGACATTATTTTCGGGGCTCCAAAATCACTGCAGATGGTGACTGCAGCCATGAAATTAAAAGACGCTTAATCCTTAGAAGAAAAGTTATGACCAAACTGGATAGCATATTGAAAAGCAGAGATATTACTTTGCCAGCAAAGGTCCGTCTAGTCAAGGCTATGGTTTTCCTGTGGTCATGTATGGATGTGAGAGTTGGACTGTGAAGGAAGCTGAGCACCGAAGGAATTGAGCTGTGGTGTTGGAGAAGACTCTTGAGAGTCCCTTGGACTGCAAGGAGATCCAACTAGTCCATTCTGAAGGAGATCAGCCCTGGGATTTTTTTGGAAGGAAACTCCAGTACTTTGGACACCTCATGGGAAGAGATGACTCTGTTGCTGGGAGAGATTGGGGGTAGGAGGAGAAGGGGACGAGAGAGGAGGAGATGGCTGGATGGCATCACTGACTTGATGGACACGAGTCTGAGTGAACTCCGGGAGTTGGTGATGGACAGGGAGGCCTGGTGTTCTGCGATTTATGGGGTCTCAAAGAGTCGGACACGACTGAACTGAACTGAGCTAAACTAGCTGCAGCATGCAAAGTAGCTTTTGTTGCAGCACATGGACTCTCTAGTTGTGGCATGCAGGCTTAGTTGCTCTGTGTCATGTGGGACATTTAGTCCCCTGACCAGAGATCAAACCCATATCCCCGGCATTGCAAGGCAGAGTCTCAACCACTTGACCACCAGGGAAGTCCCACTGTTAATTTAACTGAATGTTATTAACTCATCTATAGACTTCCGTGGTGGCTCAGACGGTAAAGCATCTGTCTACAATGTGAGAGACCTGGGTTCGATCCAACTCATCTATGCAGCAAAAGCTCCTGACATATGAGCACTCCTACAAGCATAGTACTTCTCCATCTTCATTGATGTGTGTGCAAGTGTATTAGTGCAATTCAAGATTATGCTTCATTAAGAAGTAATAATAATAAAGTGCTATTTTTAAAATAGTAAATGATACAGGACTTTTCTACACTGGCTGCTCCAGACCCATTGATCTCCTTTCAGTTCCTGGAATGTAGTCTGCTCTTTTATGCCCTAGAATCTTCACACATGCTCGTCCTTCTTCTTGGACTTTTCTGCCTCCTCCCCCTTCCCTTTGCTTATCTAAGCACCTAATTATCTTTTAGATCCTAGTTAAATGTCACTACCTCAAAAAGTCTTCTCTGATATATGTCCATGTTGCATTCCAAACTTGTCTTGTAGTTAATTATTTTTGAGTTATTAGTTTGATTCTGTCTTTCCTACTAGACTGGCTTAGGGGAAATGTTCATCATTCATCATCTTTCCTCTTGGGTTCTAACCAATTGAAAATGTACACAAAAGCTGGAGAGTGGTGGCCAGTAACTCTGAAGTACAGAGGAAATTATTAGAGAACACAGTTTTGGCCTGAGGCTAAACTGGGCCTTCTACTCCCTTGCTCTCTATGCCCTGGTACCAATCCAGTCAATCTACTCACCCCAGTGAAGAGCAGGAAAAGAGAGCAGCGTCTGTTGACACAGTGGAGTCCAGAAGGGGTGATTGTGCTGCCTTTCTTTCCTGTAGGTGAGGCAGACTGTGGCAGAGACAAAGCAGAGCCTCCTTCCTGCTTTTGGAGGCAAAAGATCTCAACCAATAGGATAATATGGCTCAGTGAGTGATTGATCAATCAGGTTAGTCATTCCTCCTCCTGTGGGGAGAACTGAATATGTTAGTGAAGACGGAGTTTAGTGAAAGTGAGAGCTAGGGGTGGGGTGGAGGAATGAAAAAGATATATCTGCACCTCCATCAGACTTTTAGGCCTGGGACCTACCTAGTCTCTCTTATTTCACAATTGTGTCCTCTATGCATACAAAAGAGCTGTTGCCAAATTAAAAATGTAATGCATACACTTTGCATAATTCCTGGCACATTGTAAGCATTCAGTATATATTTGTCAAATCACATGAGTCATTCTTTACTGATTACTGAATCACTGGCTACATGGCTAAGCAGACTTTTTTAAAAGACATTATTATTTAATGGATATTGAGACAGAAAATTTGATTCTAGCCCTGATTGTGCTACTTTGTGTTTGATCTTGATCAAGACATTTAGTATCCCTCCTAATCTGTTTTTCTCATATGAAATATAAGGCAGTTGAACAAACTTAACTGTAACTTGTCTTATCTAGCTCTACATCTTGGTTTTAAAAGGCCAAGTTCAAATTCTCTTTGGTTTTAACTAAGCAGGAAAAAGTCCTTAGAGCAAAAGTAAAGGTAACTCTTCTCCTGAAGAGTTACATAGCTAAAAAGTCAGTTAGAAAGGGCAGGTTTTGAACAATGAAGACTAATAGGAAATGTAAGAAACCAGAAATGACTTTAAAAAGAACCCAAAACAAATAAAAACAATTTCCTAAGAAGGGGCAATTAGAAAGTGCTTTTACAAGTGATTAGCAAAACAATTTAAATCTCAAATTTTGCTTTATACTATTTAGTAATCAAGGATAAATCTCTGTCAGTTACTTTTCTCCTTTCATTCAAAACCACAGAAACTAAAAGCAGTATATTCTAGAAATATTAGAGGACTACAAGTAAAGCTACTGGATATGTGGGTTATCTTTGCTTAACCTGCAACCCAGGTTTAAAGTTTTATCTGAATTCTTCATACACAAGTACAAACAGTATATATATAATTAGGGTCTTTCTTTGACTTATCATTAGTTGCCAACTAACTTTCCAGTTTACATAGTTAAGGTTTCTATTAACTGAGATGTCAGCAGTCAGGCAGGACTTTCCTGGAGTTCTAAATTTATGATTATTCCCAGGAAATATTTTGTCTTTATGTTTTAGTATTAAAACTGTTCACTTGTGAATTCAGATGAATGCTTTTATGCTTGAAAGATAGTATCTTTAGAAAAGATTTGAAAGATACTATCTTTCAGGCATAATGATAGGAATAGGCAGAAAAAAATGAATTAAAAATCCTCAGTTTTAAGTTGACAGTCTAATGGAGGATAAAGTTATGCAAAAATGCAATAACACTAGAAATAAAACCATTAGATTATTGAAGTTGTCATGTGTACAAGTTCCTATAGGAATAAGAGGAAGGAGTGAATTATTCAGGAGTCAGAAAAGCCTTCATGGATGAAATGCCATTTGAGTGGGAATCCATTGATATATAGGGAGTGAGTACATTCCTAACAGAACAGCATATATAGAAGAAAAGAGTTAATAAAGAGAATAATTTGCTCAGGAAACACAAGAGTAGTTTCTTTGATATGAAGATACTTACAGAAAAATGACACAGGGTTGAAATCCTTCATATATAAAGAGCTTTTATAATTCAATGAAAAATTCTGAACACCTCAGTAGAAAAAGGAACAAATATTAATATCAGTTCAGTCGCTTCAGTTCAGTTCAGTTCAGTAGCTCAGTCGTGTCCGGCTCTTTGTGACCCCATTACTCGCAGTACGCCAGGCCTCCCTGTCCAACATCAACTCCCAGAGTTTACTCGGACTCACGTCCATTGAGTCAGTGATGCCATCCAGCCATGTCATCCTCTCTCGTCCCCCTTCTCCTGCCCCCAATCTCTCCCAGCATCAGAGTCAACTCTTCACATGAAGTGTCCAAAGTACTGGAGTTTCCTTCCAAAAAGTCCCAGGGCTGATCTCCTTCAAAATGGACTGGTTGGATCTCCTTGCAGTCCAAGGGACTCTCAAGAGTATTCTTCAATACCACAGTTCAAAAGCATCAGTTCTTCAGTGCTCAGCCTTCTTCATAGTCCAACTCTCACATCCATACATGACTACTGGAAAAACCATAGCCTTGACTAGATGGACCTTAGTTGGCAAAGTAAAGTCTCTGCTTTTGAATATGCTATCTAGGTTGGTCATATCTTTTCTTCCAAGGAGTAAGCATCTTCTAATTTCATGGCTGCAGTCACCATCTGCAGTGATTTCAGTCACTTAGTCATGTCCAACTCTTAGCAACCCCATGAACCACAGCACAGCAGACCTCCATGTCCATCAACAACTCCCGGAGTCTACCCAAACCTATGTCCATTGACTTGGTGATACCATCCAACCATCTCATCCTCTGTTGTCCCCTTCTCCTCTTGCCCTCAATTTTTCCTAGCATCAGGGTCTTTTTAAATGAGTCAGCTCTTCGCATCAGGTGGCCAAAGTGTTGGAGTTTCAGCTTCAAAATCAGTCCTACCAATGAACACCAGGACTAATCTCCTTCAGGATGGGCTAGTTGGATATCCTTGCTGTCCAAGAGACTCTCAAGAGTCTTCTACAACACCACAGTTCAAAAGCTTCAGTTCTTTGGTGCTCAGCTTTCTTTATAGTCCAACTCTCACACCATACATGACTACTGGAAAAACCATAGCCTTGACTAGATGGACCTTTGTTGGCAAAGTAATGTCTCTGCTTTTTAATATGCTATCTAGGTTGGTCATAACTTTCCAAGGAGTAAGTGTCTTTAATTTCATGGCTGCAGTCACCATCTGCAGTGATTTTGGATCCCCCAAAATAGTGTCTGACACTGTTTCTTCTGTTTCCCCATCTGTTTTCCATGAAGTGATGGGACCGGATGTCATGATCTTAGTTTTCTGAATGTTGAGCTTTAAGCCAATTTTTTCACTCTCCTCTTTCACCTTCATCAAGAGGCTCTTTAGTTCTTCTTCATTTTCTGTCATAAGGGTGGAGTCATCTGCATATCTGAGGTTATTGATATTTCTCCCAGCAATCTTGACTCCAGCTTGTGCTTCTTCCAGCCCAGTGTTTCGCATGATGTACTCTGCATATAAGTTAAATAAGCAGAGTGACAATATACAGCCTTGAAGTACTCCTTTTCCTATTTGGAACCAGTCTGTTGTTCCATGTCCAGTTCTAACTGTTGCTTCCTGACCTGCATACAGATTTCTCAAGAGGCAGGTTAGGTGGTCTGGTATTCCCATCTCTTTCCGAATTTTCCACAGTTTATTGTGATCCACACAGTCAAAGACTTTGGCATAGTCAATAAAGCAGAAATAGATGTTTTTCTGGAATTCTCTTTCTTTTTCAATAATCCAGGAAATGTTGGCAATTTGATCTCTGGTTCCTCTGCCTCTTCTAAAACCAGCTTGAACAACTGGAAGTTCATGGTTCACGAATTACTGAAGCCTGGCTTGGAGAATTTTGAGCCTTACTTTACTAGTGTGTGAGATGAGTGCAATTGTGTGGTAGTTTGAGCATTCTTTGGCATTACCTTTCTTTGGGATTGGAATGAAAACTGACCCTTTCCAGTCTTGTGGCCACTGCTGAGTTTTCCAAATTTGCTGGCATATTGAGTGCAGCACTTTCACAGCATCAGCTCCCAGGATTTGAAATAGCTCAACTGGAATTCCATCACCTCCACTAGCTTTGTTTGTAGTGGTGCTTCCTAAGGCCCACTTGACTTCACATTCCAGGATGTCTGGCTCTAGGTGAGTGATCACACCATTGTGATTATCTGGGGCATGAAAATCTTTTTTGTACAGCTCTTCTGTGTATTCTTGCTACCCCTTCTTAATATTTTCTGCTTCTGTTAGGTCCCTACCATTTCTCTTCTTTATTGAGACCATCTTTTCATTAATATAAATATTTATTGAACATTTATTATATTTATAAAATAGTAACAACAACAGCAATATACTCTTTCTTTTCATGGAGCTTTCAAGATAGTGGGAGGTGCAGATAAGTAACTTGACTAAGTGCAATTTAGTATGATGAAGCTATGCTCAGAAAATATGGGAGAGGCACCTGATTGATAGTTAGGGAGTGAGAGAAAGCTGCCAGAGAAAGCAACTTCTAGTTTAAAACATAAAAATGGGTAGAATGTAGACAAACAGAGATAGAAATTGGTTGGTGAGATGATGAGGATAGAAAATAATGAAGATGTCAAGGAGTAGTCTAGTCATAGTGACTAATACATGTGAAGGCCTGGAATTTGTGGGAAATGAAGATGTTTAAATGTGCCTGAAGCACAGGGTGCAAAGGGGAAAGTCAGACCATGTAAACTTTGCAAACTATGTTAAGAAGTTTCCATTTTCTTAAGTGAAGTGAAAATCACTCAGTTTTGTCCAACTCTTTGAGACCCCATGGACTATAGCCCTCCAGGCTCCTCTGCCCATGGAATTTTCCAGGCAAGATTACTGGAGTGGGTTGCCATTTCCTTCTCCAGCGGTTCATCCTGACAGAGGGATTGAATCCAGCTCTCCTGCATTGCAGGCAGATTCTTTGCCATCTGAGCCACCAGGGAAGCCAGGAAGCCATTAAAATGTTATAAGCAGGAAGTAATACTATGATTAGATTTTGGCTTTAGCTTATATGACTGTAGTGTAGAGAATGGATTGGAGTGGGCAAGAAGTCTATTTAAAAGGATTTTTCTGTAACCTAGAATAAAGATGATGGTAGGCCTCAGTCAGAGCTGAGACTATTAGGATATACCAGGAGTAGTGATTTAAAGAAGTAGGAACAGCTTTGAAAATAAAGATGATGGATGCTGTTCTGGACATGTTGAGTTGTAGGTGTCTAAAGGACATAAAAATGGAAATTTCTAGAATGCAACAAGACAAGGGTTGTATGAGTCTGGGACTCAGGAGAAAGTACTTGTTGGATAGGGATTAGTATATACATGGTCTATGTGTAATGAGGTTATCTAGAGACAATGAGTACTGTGTGAAGAGAAGATAAAGATGCAACTCTGAGAACTCTGCCATGTACCAAGCAAGAGAAGTCTTCAAGATGAGAAGAAAGGGCTTAGTTGTAGATAAGAGGAAAGCCAGTGTAGTTTTGTGCCATGAACCTAAGGGTAGATACTGTTCAAGAAAAAAATAAATGGTTTACTCTATCAAATGTTGCTGAGAAGAAGTGTAAGATAGCACTGAAGACCATCCATTAGATTTAGTAACAAGGTAGTTGACAGTGACCTTCCAGAAAGCAATTTGAATGGAGTGTTTGATGAGGTAAGGATTCTTCAATATTTGCAAATCAAACAATGTGATACACCACATTAACAAATTGAAAGATAAAAATCATCTGATTATCTCAATAGATGCAGAGAAAGCCTTTGACAAAATTTAACATCAATTTATGACAAAACCCTCCAGAAAGCAGGCATAGAAAGAACATACCTCAACATAATAAAAGCCATATATGATAAACCCATAGCAAACAGTACCCTCAATGGTGAAAAACTGAAAGCATTTTCCCTAAAGTCAGGAACAAGACAAGGGTACCCACTCTCACCACGACTATTCAACGTAGATTTGGAAGTTTGAAGTTTGGGCCATAGCAATCGGGGCAGAAAAAGAAATAAAAGGAATCCAGATTAGAAAAGAAGAAGTAAAAAACTCTCACTGTTTTCAGAAGACATACAGATGGCTAACAAACACATGAAAAGATGCTCAACATCACTCATTATCAGCGAAATGCAAATCAAAACCACAATGAGGTACCATTTCATGCCAGTCAGAATGGCTGCTATCAAAAAAGTCTACAAACAATAAATGCTGGAGAGGGTGTGGAGAAAAAGGAACATTCTTACACTGCTGGTGGGAATGTAAACATTCTCCCACTGTTTGTGGGAGAACAGTGTGGAGATTCCTTAAAAAAAAACTGGAAATAGAACTGCCATATCACCCAGCAATCCCACTGCTGGACATATACACTGAAGAAACAAGAATTGAAAGAGACACATGTACCCCAATGTTCATTGCAGCACTGTTTACAATAGGCCAGGACATGGAAGCACCCTAGATGTCCATTGGCAGCATGGATAAGAAAGCTGTGGTACATATACACAATGGAATATTACTCAGCTATTAAAAAGAATGCATTTGAATCAGTTCTAATGAGGTGGATTAAATTGGAGCCTATTATACAGAACAAAGTAAGTCAGAAAGAAAAACACCAACACAGTACATTAATGTATGTATATGGAATTTAGAAAGATGGTAATGATAATCCTGTATGTGAGACAGCAAAAGAGACATAGATGTAAATAACAGACTGTTGGATTCTGTGGGAGAAGGCGAGGGTGGGATGATTTGAGAGAATAGCATTGAAACATTTATATTATCATATGTGAAATAGATCGCCAGTCCAGACTTGATGCATGAGGCAGGGTGTTCAGGGCTGGTGCACTGGGATGACCCTGAGGGATGGAATGGGGAGGGAGGTGGGAGGGAGGGTCAGGATGGGGAACACATGTACACCCATGGCTGATTCATGTGACTGTATGGCAAAAACCACCACAATATTGTAAAGTAATTAGCCTCCAATTAAAATAAAGTATTTCCCAGTAGGTAGAAAGACAATCAAATAAAAGAACATTAACACACAATTCACAAAACAAGAAATACAAAGGATTAAGAAACAAAGAAGTCCTATCTCATTAGTAATAAAAAATGCAGAATAATATACCTATCTTTAGGCAGTTAAGTTGGCAAAGATAGGCAGTTAATATATTTATATTCACACACTGTTGATTTTTCACTTTACATAATTTTGAAGGCAAAATCAAAAAAAAAATTTAGGTGTACATACCTTTAATATCACAATTTCTGCTTCCTTGGCAGAGAGAGGAAAACATGTTCCTCATTATGCCTTTTTGTTTTTGTGTTCTCTACTGTCACCCTATAAGAGCTGTTTGGAATTGAGAATACTAAGAAGAGTTTCAAAGTGGGAAACGTTCCTTGTTCTGCATTTTTGTCATTGTTATTGCTGTTGTTTTCTTTTTCATAGTGGAGTAAAGAGTTCATTTGGGGAGTGCTGGAATGTCAAGCCAGGTTACCAGGAGTCCTATTTGCTGGAGGACATACCACCACAGGCTTAGACAAGACTGGACCAGATTGTGGGGTGGATAGTTTCAAAGAAAGAAAGGGAGTTGAAGTCTGCTTTTCCTCCACTAAACAAAAAACAAAATCTAAAAATGCTAAAACACACACACACACACACTTTGGGAAGTAGAATCATTCACCTTGTCATGGTGGGGAGTTACAAGACAAGTATATTGATTTAAAATACAGAGAGAGGATAGAGGAATAAAGATAAAAAGTGCAGGCATGCAGGGAGCTAAGCCACACAAATAATTTTCTGCTACAATTCCGATGGGACTCAGGGTGTATTTCCTGGCAGTGGGAGCAATAAATGAAAGGGGAAAAGGAAGGGTCCTTGAGGAATTTTTTTCTTCCCAATCTCATACAAGCAAAGAGGTAAACTAGTTGGCAAGGGGTATTGGTGAAAGCCTCACAAAATCAAAATAAAGGAAAAGATAAGCCCCATTATGACAAGGATTTATGTCTGTTTTATTGCTTTATTGTTACCACTGAGAAGAATGCTTGGCACATAGTAAATGTTCGATTAAAATAGATAAAAATTGAATGGAAAATTTGAGACCGCTATTGCCCTATATATAATCTGGGCCCTTAATTATTTTCTGTGACTGGTATGGTTTGGGGAAGCAATGGTTACATTTGATAAAACTGATAGCCTGAAAAACAAGAAGAGTGAAATATGGATGGTTGGTGGAACATAAAGTTGATGTTTAAAAATTATTTTTACTTTTAATTTATTTTACAAGGGATGTAGAATTTAGAGCCATCTAATAGCAGTTCTTTTCTTTTTTTCTTCTTTGGAATGCAATGGCAGAACTGGACATCAGACTGATTTTGTAAATAGATGGTGAATTTATTTTTTTTTAAATAAGTTTATTCATTATTTTAGTTTTGGTTGCACTGAGTCTTTGTTGTTGCACAGACTTTCTCTAGTTCTGGAGAGCAGGGGCTACTCTTCATTGCAGTGCACAGGCTTCTTATTGTGGTGGATTCTCTTGTTGTGGAGCACAGGCTCTAGGCACATGGGCTTCGGTAGTTGTGGCCCATGGGCTTGGTTGCTCTGTAACATGTGGAATCTTCCAGGAGCATGTATAAAACCCGTGTCCACTGCACTGGCGTGTGTGTGTGTGTGTGTATGTGTGTGTGCGCACTAAGTTGCTTTAGTCATGTCCGACTCTTTGTGACCTTATAGACTGCAGCCCACCAGGTTACTCTGTTCATGGGATTCTCCAGGCAAGAATACTGGAGTGGGTTACCATGCCTTCCTCAAGGGGATCTTCCCAACCCAGGAACTGAACCTTTGTCTGCTCTGTCTCCTGCATTGGCAGGCTGGTTCTTATCCACTGCACCACCAGGGAAGCCCTAGATAGTGAACTAATGTTGTTATCTCATTCTGTGTCACAAAAGGAGAAGGGAGACTATTAACCAGTCAGAAAGCTTGTGTTAGAATTAATTGGTGATTATTGTAATGGTCATAGCAGCTTTTACTTTTTTAAGATGCAACCGTTTGATTTGTTGGCTCCGTTTTGAGGAGAGGCAATCAGTTACAGAAACAGGAGAAGTAACAATGCTCCCAACAAGTTGCATAAAAATACAGCTTCTTTAGGTTGTTGTTTTCATAGCAAACTTGGATATAGAAACTCATGTTCAAGTGTACATGGGGAACTTGCAGTACTTTTTGGTTATCCTCTTGGTTCCTACTTTCCCCCTGTATCTCAGAATTCTCTTTATATTATGAAGGAGTAGTGAAAGACCTTCCATACTAAAGCTTTCATTATTGTAAACCAGAAAGATACAAGAAGAAAACAGTGCAATAGAAATGAACTGCATTATTTAACAGCAAAAAGAAAAAGTGTACTGTTTTTTTTTGTTGTTTGTTTTTGACTCATTGCCAGCATTATGTAGTTTAAACTTTTGACTCTTCAAAATGCTCTATTGTCTTATTTTTCCTGACATAAGACTCTTGAGGTTTTCCATCTATATCTTTGGCTTCCTTCTTTCTTTCTTGTGTACAAATTTATCTTAAATTACTGAGTCAGTGTTAGGGCTTCTTATTTTCTCAATCTGTACTCTCTTCTTAGGAGAGCTCATTCATGTCCATCATTTGAATTATCACCTTGTTCAGATGACTCAACATTTTATCTCAAGCATAGGTTATTCTTCTAGTTCCAGGCTCTTAGAGCTTACCTACATGACATATATATATATTTTATCCTAAGGGCACTCAAACTTACCATGTTCAAAAATAAGAACTATAATTTCTCTTTCCATTTAATGCTCTCTACCAAAAATACTACTATGTATTCTGATTTGCAAGTCAGAATCATTTCTGATACCACTTTTTTCTCTTTTCCTTGCCACATTCAATCCATCACTAAGTTTCTCCATTTCTCCTAAATATCTCTCAATTCTGTTTTTTTCCTCTAACTTCACCACAATTAGCCTCATACAGTTTATTCATTATCACTTAGACTACTTCAAAAGTTCCTGATGGTCCAGTAGACAGGGCCCTGTGTTTCCTTCCACTACAGGGGGCACAGGTTCAGTCCCTGGTTGGGTAACTAAGATCCTGCATGCCATGAGACCAAAAAAACAAATAAATTTTTAGCATTGTTTTTAAAAAATCTTCTAAAGCATATTTAATTCTACACCATTTCTACAGTGGAGCCATTTCAAGACATATATATAAACACATAATTCTCCTTGCCACTGATCTTGAGGAAAGTTTGAAGACTTAAACAAGACCTACAAAGCTTTGAATGATTTGAACACTTTCCACCCTCTCCAGTGTCATCTCACCCTGCGTTTGCCTTACTCTTTGTACTCCAACTGCACCGGCCTTCCTTTACTCCCTATTCTATGTTGCTTCTTGCCACTGGGCCTTTGAACATGCTTTTTCTTAGCTAGGAGTACACTTACCCACTTTCTCTGGTCCCCTAAAACTCATCATTCAAGTCAGTTTATTTTCCTTTGTGTGTCAGTCGCTCAGTCGTGCCCGACTCTTTGCAACCCCATGGACTGCAGTCCACCAGGTTCCTCTGTCCATGAGATTTTCCAGGCAAGGATACTGGAGTGGGTTGCCATTTCCTTCTCCAGGGGATCTTCCCAACCCAGGGATCGAACCCAGATCTCCTGCACTGCAGGCAAATTCTTTACCCACTGAGCTACAAGGGAAGCCCTTATTTTTCCTTTAAGAAAGACTTTTATGACTTCCTTGACTTGATCCACTGTCCCTAACCTTCTCATATTCCATTGTACATCTCTTTATTATGCTTATCACATGGGTATGTGGCTAGCTAGGAAGGGTGGGAGACCCCCGTCAGTCAGAGAGGTGGCAGGATGAAAGGTGCTCTGTTAGTTGGATGGACCGACCAGCTTTTACTTTTCCTCTGTGTCCCCACACTGTTTCTGTGAGGACATTGCCCTGGCTTTGGGGAGGTGCCTGTCTGCCGCTTTTATTTATAATTCAACCCTATTTTGTCTTTACTGTTCTTTGACTGTATCCTATATTTTTCCAACTAGAGGTTCACTCTGCAGAGTAGGATCATGTCCTCCTTTTCTATCTATAAACACTGTTTATCCATAAAAAATAATAAGAAGAATATTTTGGTAGTTGCTTACTATGTAAGGTTTGTTACCTTGATTTTCCTGTTTAATTCTCACAACATCCCTGTTCAGTACTTTTTATTATTATCTCCATTTTACAGATGAGAAAACTGAGGCTCTGTGAGGTTAAGTAACAGCACCAGTCACACTGCTGATAAGTGTCAGGGCTAGAATTTGTGCTGAAAAATCTGACAAACTGGTTTCTGATGATATCTTCTGCTTTATGAGATGACACTTCTTTTGTGAAGCCTTTATTGGTATGCTCTGGAGAAGGAAATGGCAAGATGTGATCTCTTCTAATAACTTTCTCTGCATTGTGTTTCTCCATCTATTAGGGTGACTATCGTATTCTGGTGGCTCAGAGGTTAAAGTGTCTGCCTGCAATGCAGGAGACCCAGGTTCAATCCCTGAGTCAGGAAGATCCCCTGGAGAAGGAAATGGCAACCCACTCCAGTATTCTTGCCTGGAGAATTCCATGGACAGAGGAGCCTGGTGGGCTACAGTCCACGGGTCGCAAAGTATCGAACACGACTGAGCGACTTCACTTTCACTTTCATCGTATTCTGTGTGCTTTATCATGAATATGTTTATTCTCCTGCAGCAGATTATAAACTC
This sequence comes from Nanger dama, assembly GCA_917880005.1. Classification (NCBI taxonomy): domain Eukaryota; kingdom Metazoa; phylum Chordata; class Mammalia; order Artiodactyla; family Bovidae; genus Nanger; species Nanger dama. The sequence continues at coordinate 2,330,413 of CAKJTW010000089.1, forward strand.
TTTGAGGGCAAAGACTATATTTACTCATTGTGTTCTTCCACTGAATAACTTCAGCCACCTAATTTCTGAATTAGTCAACCTCTATTATGTGAGAAGGTCAGACCCATCAGTGGTTTCAAACTTCAATGAGTATAGGGGCCAAGAATGTAACAAATAATTGAGATGGCCTGTTTGGTTGTGATGTACTGAAGAATACAGCCCTGTTTGAAGAGATCAGCAACTACTTGATTCCTATTGATTGTGGACACACTGGAATGCTATGCCTGATATTGCCAGGCCAGATTTTTTTATTTTTTTCAAGAGAAGTTAGAACTTCGGATTTTTTTAAAAGTGGTATTCCTTGCTTTTTTAAATGTTAGGTCAATTAAAACACAGACTAGACCTATGTGGACTAGATCTGGACTAGTGACTGGTAGATTTCTTTTTACTCTTCCTTTAAGCTATTGTTATACAGAATTATGATTGTAAATACATGAATGTTATGGTACTTACCAATTTTTTTCTAGAAATCACTGTTATTATCAGTAGTATCTTCTATAATAATTGAGAATGGGAAGAAAGAGGGAGAAGAAATATCAAACCATCAAGGTTTTACTACTATTTTGGAAGGACAAACATATTTAAAATAAATATTCGAAGACCTCTGTTCTATAATTAGCTATATATACTTATAAGCATAGATGTATATGTAATTTTCATAAATATCATTAAATATGCATATATTTATATCCAGAATTCACATATTTACATGTTATTTCATATTTACACAAATTTGCATTTGAATTCACAGAATATGTAAATTTATGTTAGAGATTTTTGAAAAGTTAAAAGGTTCAGATTCAACCTTAACTGGAAAAGTTTTTAAACTGGACAGTGATTTTATTGCTTTGATTATTTAATTCCCTCAACTAGCCAGATTTTGGACAACGAGCAGCTTAAAATTGTTTCTGCCTGTGCGAGAATTTGAAAGATTGTTTAAACATTTTTGGTCATATCCTGTAAGCTAAGAATATTTTTGAGAGGCTGCATGTTGACAAGAGTGAAAATGAACTAGATCAATCACTTACAGTGCATGCCAACTATAAACTATTTTCAAGTTCTTATTCAAGAGGTTTTGCTTCCCAGGTCACTACAGCCTTATATTGAACAGTCTCAATCAACATCTAAAAATAGGTGTAACAAGCTCTCACCATGGATATGGTGCAGCATGAAGTCCTGCAGAGATATTGAAGACAGGTAACATTTTCAAGGAGCCCAAGTTTAGTCAGTCTCAAGAAAGAATGTAAATATTTTGCACTATGTTAACTTTTCAAGAATGCTGCCCAGGAGAATTTAGGAATTTCCTTCCTGGGTTCGCTTTATGAATAGGCTAGACATTAATCTAAGAGATGCTCATTTTCTTTCTCAGCTTGTTGATACTCTATGTTACAACTTCTTTGGGCGTAAGAGTGTTTTCTTAAAAGGAAATAGCTTCAAACTTCCTTTTTTTTTTTTTTTGGAGTTTCTCCCAGGCTTCATTTTTAACACAAAAGTAAATAGAGATGGTTATATATTAGCCAGAAGAATGGCCACAGGAAGAGAAAAGAATACAACCCATTGACATTCTGTCGGTTACGGAATGTTGGAGCTTGAAGGGATTGAGCAGTTCCTTAGCAGTTTGTGCTACAACTTTTGGGAGTTAGACTAGTTATCTTCAGGGCCCATAACTCATTTGTCAGATGAGGCAGCTGAGGCTTAGGGTCAAAGTTTATATTTACTGTGGCTCAGTCTCTTAGGGGAAAAAGGGGGATTGACTACTAAAATACCAAAATGAGCTCAGATAATGAAAAATTGGCAATAATTTATTGGCAATAATATATGACATTTCAAATAAAGGAAGTAGAATTGATCTAGTACTTGAGATTTTATAAATAACATTTTCTAGCATATTTTTTCTTTAATCTTCAGTTCAGTTGCTCAGTCATGTCTGACTCTTTGCAACCCCATGAACCACAGCACGCCAGGCCTCCCTGTCCATCACCAACTCCCAGAGTCCACCCTCTTTAACCTTAAATTCTAATATATCTTTGGTACCCAATGTGGAAATAAGCAAACCAATTAAAAGTGCGTAGTTTGGTGTTTGGCACTCAACATATACATGTTTATTTTTATTTATTTTCAAAATAGATTTTATTTATTTTTTCATGTTTCTAAGCATGATAGTTCAATACCAACAGAAGTCAGTTTGTGACATTAAGAGTAAAAATTCTTTGACCCAAGCCTGTAACTCTGCTTCTAGGCAGAGACTAATTTAACAATTCATTTTGATAGTTTTCATTTTTATCCTAAAACTACCGCACAAGAGATACTCCAACATAAATCATAACAGGATCCTCTATGACCCACCTTCCAGAATATTGAAAATAAAAGCAAAAATAAACAAATGGGACTGAATTAAAATTAAAAGCTTTTGCACAACAAAGCAAACTATAAGCAAGGTGAAAAGACAGCCTTCAAAATGGGAGAAATAATAGCAAACGAAGCAACTGACAAAGAATTAATCTCAAAATATAAAAGCAACTCCTGCAGCTCAATTCCAGAAAAAATAAATGACCCAATCAAAAAATGAACCAAAGAATTAAACAGACATTTCTCCAAACAAGACATACAGATGGCTAAAATACACATGAAAAGATGCTCAACATCACTCATTATTCAGTTCAGTAGAGTTCAGTCACTCAGTCGTGTCAGACTCTTTGCGACCCCATGAATAACAGACACCAGGCCTCCCTGTCCATCACCAACTCCAAGAGTTCACTCAAACTCATGTCCATCGAGTCAGTGATGTCATCCAGCCATCTCATCCTCTGTCATCCCCTTCTCCTCCTGCCCCCAATGCCTCCCAGCACCAGAGTCTTTTCCAATGAGTTAACTCTTCGCATGAGGTGGCCAAAGTATTGGAGTTTCAGCTTCAGCATCAGTCCTTCTAGAGAACACCCAGGACTGATCTCCTTCCAGAATGGACTGGTTGGATCTCCTTGCAGTCCAAGGGACTCTCAAGAGTCTTCTCCAACACCACAGTTCAAAAGCATCAATTCATCGGCACTTTGCCTTCTTCACAGTCCAACTCACATCCATACATGACCACAGGAAAAACGATAGCCTTGACTAGACGGACCTTAGTTGGCAAGTAATGTCTCTGCTTTTGAATATGCTATCTAGGTTGATCATAACTTTTCTTCCAAGGAGTAAACGTCTTTTAATTTCATGGCTGCAGTCACCATCTGCAGTAATTTTGGAGCCTCTCAAAATAAAGTCTGACACTGTTTCCACTGTTTCCCCAACTATTTCCCATGAAGTGATGGGACCGGATGCCATGATCTTCGTTTTCTGAATGTTGAGCTTTAAGCCGACATTTTCACTCTCCTCTTTCACCTTCATCAAGAGGCCCTTTAGCTCCTCTTCACTTTCTGCCATAAGGGTGGTGTCATCTGCATATCTGAGGTTATTGATATTTCTCCCGGCAATCTTGGTTCCAGCTTGTGTTTCTTCCAGTCCAGCGTTTCTCATGATGTACTCTGCATAGAAGTTAAATAAACAGGGTGACAATATAGAGCCTTGACGGACTCCTTTTCCTATTTGGAACCAGTCTGTTGTTCCATGTCCAGTTCTAACTGTTGCTTCCTGACCTGCATACAGATTTCTCAAGAGGCAGATCAGGTGGTCTGGAATGTCGATATTCTAGGGATCAGCCAACTAAAATGGCCTAGAATGGGTGAATTTAACTCAGATGACCATTATATCTACTACTGCAGGCAGGAATCCCTCAGAAGAAGTGGAGTAGCCATCGTGGTCAACAAAAAGTGTCCAAAATGCAGTACTTGGATGCAATCTCAAAAACGACAGAATGATCTCTGTTCGTTTCCAAGGCAAACCATTCAATATCACAGTTATCCAAGTCTATGCCCCAGCCAGTAACGCTGAAGAAGCCGAAGTTGAATGGTTTTATGAAGATCTACAACACATTTTAGAACTAACACCCCCAAAAGATGGCCTTTTCATTATAGGGAACTGGAATGTTAAAGTAGGAAGTCAAGAAACACCTGGAGTAACAGGCAAATTTGGCCTTGGAGTGCGGAATGAAGCAGGGCAAAGACTAATAGAGTTTTGCCAAAAAAATGCACTGGTCATAGCAAACACCCTCTTCCAACAACACAAGAGAAGACTCTATACATGGACATCACCAGATGGTCAACACCGAAATCAGATTGATTATATTCTATGCAGCCAAAGATGGAGAAGCTCTATACAATCAACAAAAACAAGACCAGGAGCTGTCTGTGGTTCAGATCATGAACTCCTTATTGCCAAATTCAGACTGAAACTGAAGAAAGTAGGGAAAACCACTAGACCATTCAGGTGTGACCTAAATCAAATCCCTTATGATTATACAGTGGAAGTGAGAAATAGATTTAAGGGCCTAGATCTGATAGATAGAGTGCCTGATGAACTATGGAATGAGGTTCATGACATTGTAGAGGAGACAGGGATCAAGACCATCCCCATGGAAAAGAAATGCAAAAAGCAAAATGACTGCCTGGGGAGGCCTTACAAATAGCTGTGAAAAGAAGAGAAGTGAAAAGCAAAGGAGAAAAGGAAAGATATAGGCATCTGAATGCAGAGTTCCAAAGGATAGCAAGAAGAGATAAGAAAACCTTCTTCAGCGATCAATGCAAAGAAATAGAGGAAAAGAACAGAATGGGAAACACTAGAGATCTCTTCAAGAAAATTAGAGATACCAAGGGAACATTTCATGCAAAGATGGGCTCGATAAAGGACAGAAATGGTCTGGACCTAACAGAAGCAGAAGATATTAAGGAGAGGTGGCAAGAATGCACAGAAAAACTGTACAAAAAGATCTTCAAGACCCAGATAATCATGATGATGTGATCACTCATCTAGAGCCAGACATCTTGGAATGTGAAGTCAAGTGGGCCTTAGAAAGCATCACTACGAACAAAGCTAGTGGAGGTGATGGAATTCCAGTGGAGCTATTTCAAATCCTGAAAGATGATGCTGTGAAAGTGCTGCACTCAATATGCCAGCAAATTTGGAAAACTCAGCAGTGGCCACAGGACTGGAAAAGGTCAGTTTTCATTCCAATCCCAAAGAAAGGCAATGCCAAAGAATGCTCAAACTACCGCACAATTGCACTCATCTCACATGCTAGTATGCTCAAAATTCTCCAAGCCAGGCTTCAGCAATATGTGAACCATGAACTTCCAGATGTTCAAGCTGGTTTTAGAAAAGGCAGAGGAACCAGGGATCAAATTGCCAACATCTCCTGGATCACTGAAAAAGCAAGAGAGTTCCAGAAAAACATCTATTTCTGCTTTATTGACTATGCCAAAGCCTTTGACTGTGTGGATCACAATAAACTTTGGAAAATTCTGAAAATTCTGAAACATATGTATTATATGTGAAATGGATCACCAGTCTAGGTTTGATGCATGATACAGGATGCTTGGGGCTGGTGCACTGGGATGACCCAGAGGGATGGTATGTGAGGGATGTGGGCGGGGGTTTAGGATGGGGAACACATATACACCCATGGTGGATTCATGTCAATGTATGGCAAATCCAATACAATACTGTAAAATAATTAGCCTCCAATTAAAATAAATTTATATTAAAAAATTCTTTGCCTGGGATTTTATGTCCTACCAAAATTAAATAAATACATAAATGTACATAAATAAAGCCTCCTTGAATGCTAGCCTTTCAGGGAATATGATGAAATTTGTGTATATTCTCATTTCTCAGCACAGCTAGGACTAGGAAACAAGTTGTATTCAGTTTTAGTCTTTTCCTTTCACATCAGTATCTTCATATACATAACTTAAAAAATTGAGTGGGGATATTGCACACACTTTAATATTAATTGTGACTAAATTAGTGGCAAATATTTCATATGAGACACTTAAAATTATGAACTTTAGCTTTTATGTTCATCCTTCACATACCTATTGGTATAATCTCTTATGAATAGTATTTTCATTGCATTCTTCTCTTGCTCAAAAATCCTATTAAGAATGCCTATAGCTCTAGTGGTTACAGAGCTCTAGCAACAGAGGTTTTAAGTCTGAGTCTCTGCCTTTTGCTAGTTGTGTGACTGGGAATGTCCTTTATTTCCTCTGAGGCTCAGCTTCCCTATAAACAAAGCAGGGGAATGTATACAATACTGGTAGTATTGTTGTGAGGGGTAAATGAGACAGTGTTTAAAGTTCTTAGCATAGTGCCTGGCATGATGGTAAGCCTTAATATGTGCATAGTAGAGTACACAGCCATTCATTAAGTATTGATTTAATGAATGGATAGATATCTTGTGTTTGGAAGGTATCATGTAAATCCTTTATCCTATCATTCAGGAATTGGCTCCTCTGTTTATCCCGGGCACCAGTCCTCTTAGTTTGTTACAGTCTAGTGAGGACTGGTCCCTTTGTTGCAGCCAAACTAATTTCCTTTCTGCTCCTAAACACTATTCAGCTTCTCAGTCCCGTGCTTTCACTGTTGTCATTACACCACAGAGAGGGCCTTTTGCTCTTCAATGCCACCACATTTTAATTTGTTTCATAATCTTGCACAAAACTCACCTTTTGTAGGAAATTGCTTAATTAACCCCGTTTGACTTAGGTCTCATGATTCTCGTTTATCTTCTCAGTACTCACATAATTGCATAATCTTCTACACCTGCAGATATACATCTTTGCATCATTCTGAAGTCATTTTCTATACATCCATCTCCCTCCTCCAGCTAGTTGCAAAGCTGTTCCGTGGCAATGAGACATGCATCTTTTACTATGTTTGTCCATATCACCTTTGGCATCTAACTTCAAGAACATGGTTTCAAATGCTTGTTGAAGAAACAAATCAATGATATTTAATGAAATTGCACTTTGCAGATATGAAAAGCAAAACATCAAATGGAGGCAATTTCATGCTTGTGAGCTAAAACAACAGACCAGGTGTTCTGACGGTGAACTGATATTTGTGATTATTTTTATATTTTATGAGATGAGGATAAAGGAGGAAAATGCATCATTGTGTGACCACAGTTGCAATGGTTAGTGTAACATATACAGCATTAGAAAATATTCAACTGACACAGAGTGAGTGTACAATTTGAAAGAATGTACTTGGGTGTGACCCCAGTCATGTCAATTAACCTCTCAGGAGCTCAGTTTTCTCATCTGTAAAATAAATGAGGGGTTGGATTATATTATCTATGTCTGCTCTCAGTTCTATCGTTTTTCAGTTTTTAGATCACAGACTTCAGCTTAAGTTTGAAGTGTGGCTGTTGTGTATATGATGTGAATTCTGAGTATGTGATATCTTAGTAGTAGCTGGCTCCTTTGCAGGCTGATTGAATATATATTAAATATGGGTAGCTTCTGTCTTGGGTATGTGATGTTTGTGACCTATTCTCCGAGAAAACAAATGGTTATCTGTTAGGATTAACAAGATTTGGTATTTGCTAGTAGGTTAAGACGGAGAAGGCAGTTGCACTCCACTCTAGCACTCTTGCCTGGAAAAATCCCATGGACAGAGGAGCCTGGTAGGCTGCTGAGCGACTACTGAGCGACTTTGCTTTCGCTTTTCACTTTCATACATTGGAGAAGGAAATGGCAACCCACTCCAGTATTCTTGTCTGGAGACTCCCAGAGACAGAGGAGCCTAGTGGGCTGCCATCTATGGGGTCGCACAGAGTCGCACGTGACTGAAGCGACTTAGCAGCAGCAGCAGCAGCAGGTTAGGAATGATAAGGCAAAGAGAAACTGAAGAAAGAATTTTTAGTTCAGGAATAGATTGAGACTTAGGTAAAACAGGATTAGCATTTGCTTCAACAGTAAGCAGAAGTAGGTCTATTTCCTCATTCTTTCTCTCCCCTTCATTTACCTCTCTATATCCCAGAGAACCATCCTCCCTAAAGAGGAACTGATCATCAACTACAATTCATGATTCAAAGTCATTGTAAATTGCTACTGCTAAGCACAGAGACTTGGCTATCTAAAAAGCATGCAAAAGTTTTATTACCACATGAAAGCAGAAAGATGTGTACATTTATACCAACTAATAAATGAATATAAATCAATTGCAGATCTGCCAGTACCCTAGTTTAATTATATTAAAGAACCATAAGAGACTGATGAGGAATTTATTCCCTGATCACTAAACCAAAATTAAAAGACAGACTATTTTGACTTGTCTAGTTTCATAAAAACACTTGTTTCTAATGAATGAAATTTACTTATTCAGAAACATCTGCCCACCATGCATTTTTTAAAAAACAAAAAGTCTACATTATTCCTCAGTTATGCCTTTCATGAAAATAGAAATTATTTCAAGGTACAAATCATTATACAGATAATATATATGATATTAGAAATAGTCCATAATAAGAATCAGTTTTCAAAGAAATGAAGTTTTGTCATGTAATGGTAAGCTAACATGACTTTTCAGAACTTGGCATATTATGTAGCACATTAAGTATATAGGACTTCAACCTAAGGGATGAACTATCTAATCTAATTACATGTTGGATCACTAATCCATAAAATTACACTATGAAGATGTGTCAATGAACCCACATGGTTCATCAACTGGACCCCACAAGAAACAGACAGAAGCAATCTGAGAAATTTCTCCAAGGATGTTTTTTTCTTACAGCCTCAAAGGTGCTACAAGCCTTTTACCAAAAGACTGGGAGAATAAGAAGTCATTATGAGTCAGGAATAGGTGTATTGAGACTGAGGGGGAAGGGGTTGCTGAAAGCAGGAGAAATTGAGGCCAGAGATGGGGATACTGGAGATAAGCCTTTGTGATGTAGAGTAGTCCTGGAGATGGCATGCTCTGGAAGGCTTTAATGGCAGTGAGTGGGTGGAATGAAGTGAAGGCAACTGTCACAGGGGTTAAAGGTTTAGGAACTATAAATGTGGGCACTGAGTGAACTAACTGTCCATAGGGATCTTTACTTATTGAATGAATAGGGAGTGCCTCTGCTGTGAAAAGTATTGTGGTGATATGGCCATAAATGAGGAAAACGCAGTTCCTGACTTCACAGAACTTTGTTTCTAGTAGAGAAGATGGACTGTTGAACAGATAATTACAGTAAGTAATAAACGTTTGGATAAGGAGTATCTGTCCTCTCTGGTAGCCGGTGGTAATGGTATTATCTTTAGAAGGCCTACCTTTGCCCATTTTTCTATCATTTTCTTTCAGTTAAAAAAAACGGATTTCAGTTTATAGACAAAAATAAAATAGACTCAGAAAAATTAGATAATTTATTCAATTTCATACAGCTAGTGCGTGGCAGAGCTAGGATTCAAAACCAGATCTGTCATGATTGTAGTTCCATTATGGCTATATAAGCTGACTACCACCCATCCTTCTGGCTGATTACAACAGAAAAATATGAAAAAAAAACAAACAAACAAACAAAAAAAACAAGAAATCTACTTGTATTAACAAAAGTTAACAAAAGCAGTAATATTACAGAGAGAAGTAAAAACTTGAAGTGACCTGCACAGGGGTGAGGTTCACTTTTTTTTTTTCCTCTTGTGCTGTTTTGTGTCTAGAATGAGTCCCTGTCATAAAATGGCATGATGATGTTGGAGATTAAAACTCTGATAGAAAATTCATCAACTTTCTGGCCAGAATAACAAGGAAAAGAAGTGTCATAATTCTGGACAGTGTGGGAGGGATCATAGAGGGGGAAATCTGGAGAAAGAGTCCTCTAATTCTGTACAAGTCTCAGCTGAACCCCTGAGCTATTGATGTATAGAATAGACCCTAATAAGCAGAGCAAAGGCTTTTAGAATTGAAGTGAGATTAGAGTCAAATTGACCCTGAATAATACCTGTATGTTGTTGTCATTTAGTTGCTCAGTCCTGTCTGGCTCTTTGTGACCCCGTGGACTATAGCCCTCAAGGCTCCTCTGTCATGGGATTTACCAGGCAAGAATACTGGAGTGAGTTGCTATTTTCTCCTCCAGGGAATCTTCCCTACCCAGAGATCAAACTCACGTCTGCAGGCAGATTTTTTTACCACTGAACCACCTGTGAAGCCCAATACCTTCATGAAACACATCCAAATAAGCAGAGGAAATTCTTCGAGAAATAAATCAAGATTTCAAATTTTGACAACTTTACGTACTATAACATTCATCTGTTTTAAGTTTATAATTCAGTGATTGGGGAGGGAATTTACTGATTCGTACAAACATCACTACAGTTCTGTTTTGATTATTTTCATCTCCCAATAAGATCCTTTGTTTCTGTTTACAGGTAACCTCTGTTCTCACCTCCGGAAACCACTAATCAACTTTTTCTCTCTATGGACTTGTGTTTTCTGGACATTACACATGAATGGAATCATACAATACATGGTCTTTGCATCTGGCTTATTTCACTTAGCATGTTTCTGATGTCTGTTCATATTGTATCATGCATGGGTATTTTGTTCTTCTTTAAGGATGAAAAGTGCTCCATCATATGGCTATTTCACTTTCTAAACAGATTTGAACTGCTACCCACTTAAGGTAAAACAGAATTTATGGTCTAAACCTAACAGAATGATTACCTGATACCTGTATAGTCCTATACCTATTAAATAATTTGATTTCATAGTTGAATAAACTTCAAAAAGATGACTCCAGGTCCAGATGGCTCCACTGGAGAATCCTATAAAACATTTAAGAAAGGAATACTTCTAAATCTATACAATCTCTTCCAGTAAAAAGTGGTCAATATCACCCTCATATCAAAATCAGACAAAGACATTAAAGAAGACTAGAAGCCTAAAATCCATCATGAACACAGATGCAAAACCCAAACAAAACATTAGCAAGTAAAAATTGATTATATCTGAAATAATAATGCATCAGGACCAAAACAAGTTTATCTCAGGAATGTAGGGATGGTTCATCACTGGAAATCAGTCAATTTAATCAACTATAACAGATTAAAGAAAAAATATATGATCATATCAAAAGATACAGGGAATAGAATCTGAAAAATTCAACATCATTTCATAATTTTAAAAATTATCAACAAACAAGAAGTTGGAGAAGAAGTTAGTCTGATAAAGAGTTCACAAAAACAAACACCTAAAAGCAAAACAAAAATGAAACAAAATGCCTCCAGTAACAACATACTTAATGGTGAAAGACTAATGTTTACTTACAATGGAAATCAAGAAGGGATGTCTACTTTTACCCCTCTTATTCAGGTTTATACTTAACGTCTTCTTGAGTGGAATAAAGTAAGAAAAAGAAATAAAATGCATACACATTGGAAAAGAAGAAATGAATCTGTCTTTATTCACAGATACCATGATTTTCTAAGTAGAAAATTCTAAAGATTCTATAAAAATAGTCTTAGAACTAGTAAATGAGATTAGCAATGTAACATATAAAGTCAATATGCAAAAATCAATTAGATTTCTAAATGCTGACAATAAGCAGTTGGAAAACAAAATGTAAAAATCCATGTCATTTACAATATACACACATGAAATATATTTAACAAAATATATGTCTCTGTTTGCTGAAAATGACCAATGATGAAAAGACTCAATATGTTTAAATTTCAGTTCTCTCCAAACAAATCTATAAATTCAATTCAATCACAATCAAAATCATAGCAAGATATTAGCTGATATTGAAAACATGCTTCAAAATGTATGTGGAAATGCAAAGGAACTAAAATAGTCAAAACAATTTTGAATATTAAGAGAAAGTTGAAGGACTCACATCAATTAATTTCAAGCCTTACTATAAAGCTACAGTAACCAAGATATAATGGTATTGGTGAAAGGATAGACACACAGATTATCGGTACAAAATCAAGAGTACAGAAACAGACTCACAGAAACATGGATAATTGATTTTTGTTGTCGTTGTTGTTGTTGTTCAGTCACTAAGTCATGTCTGACTCTTTGCAACCCCATGGACTACAGCACACCAGGCTGCTCTGTCCTTCAATATCTCCCCAAGTTTTCTCAGATTCATGTCCATTAAGTTGGTGATGCCATCCAACCATCTCATTCTCTGTTGTCCCCTTTTTTGTAGCTATGTCTACTTTATTTCTTTGTTATTTCATGCATTTAAAACATATTTTTGCTGCATGACATAAAGTTTACCACCTTAACAAGGTCTCAGTATATAATTTAGCAGTGTTAGCTATATTCACATTGTTGTGCAACGAACCTCTAAAACTTTTTCATCTTCCAAAACTGAAACTCTATACTGATTAAACAACAGCTCCCCATTTCCCCCTCACTCCAGCCCCTGGAAACCACTTTTTAATTTCTGTTTCCTTGATTTTGACTACTCTAGATACTCACATAAGTGAAATTGTACAATATTTGTCTTTTTTATGACCAGTTTATTTCACTTAGTAATGTCCTTAAGGTTGTATTTTCAAAAATTGAAAAATAATGCAAAAAATGAGTATAACCAGTGCCCATATATTGGTTACTAATACCATTCTCCTACAAGGAATCAGGGCTGTTGAAGGAATGGCTGATTGTAGCACCAGGGAAAGAAATGTACAATATTAGCCTGGAACATTTTGTACTGCCAGAAAACAAAGAAACATGCAGTCAAGCAAGCAAGGAAACAAATAACAACAACAACAACAGCCCTCAATGATGAGGATATATCAAAAGGACACAGAATCCAACTAAAAGAGATTCCGGTGGCCAAAACTGGAACAATTTGAGCAACAAAATAAAAAAAAATAGTCAGATTACAACTTGAGATATAAAATAAATTTCCATGAGTTCATACTAATATGAACGATCAACAATAAAGAGCAATGACTTACTGATTTTTGAAAATTTTCAGCACTGATACTCAAAACTACACGGGTGTATTTAAAATAAATGTGGTGATTGAAATAAGCTAGACATCAAAGAGTACACACTGTATGAATTTCATTTATATTCTAGAAAATGCAAAAAAAAATTCTAGAAATGCAAACCAATCTATCATGACAGTAAATAGGTGAGTAGTTGCCTGGGAATGGAGGTGGAGGGAAGGATGGAATGGTGCATGGTGATTTCTTCAGCGTGACTGAAATGTTTATTATCTTGATTGTGGTATGTTTTCATAGTTGCATACATATGTCAAAATGAATCAAATTTCACAGTTTTTAATTATGTGTGGTTTGTTTTATTTAAATTAAGCCTCAATAAAGTTTTAAAAGTTCTCTATTTGACCCTCAGTCTAGGATTCTTTTCATTACATCACAGTTGCCTCTCCAAGTTTAGGGATGGAACAATGGGGGCAGAAAGGAGGAGTCAGTATTTTATGGGATGGTCTGTTGGAGTTAGGATCTCCCGGATCTAGAATCACAGTATTAGATTTCAAATAGTAGGTCAAACTACATGAAATTGCTCTCTTAATAAGCCCAAAGGATTTAATATCAGAAATTCATATGATTTACAGTAATTTGAATTTTTCCAGAGGAGGCTGTCTACAGGGAAAGAACATAATACTTGGACTGCATTTAGACTTAGATGCAAATTCTTAGACTAGTGAAAAGTGACATCTGTGAGTTGATCAAGGAAGGATGTTGAGTTCTCAGTTTCAGTATAATTCGTGAAACTTCAATAGAACATATGATTTTTTTTCTTAAAATGGAAATAAATTTAGATGATGTAGAAAATGTAAAGAAGTAAAAATCGCCCAAAGAAAATCACTGTTAATTTGGTGTAAATTCTTTAGGATTTTTTTCCTATACATGTATAAACCCACATAGATTATATTTATTTTCTAAAATGGGATTATGCTACAGATATCAATTTGATGTGTATGTAAGACATATTTTTATTTTATTTTTATCTTGGGCATATTTTCAAGACAATACATAAAATAATATTCTTTTAGTTTTTAGCTTTCACATTATTTTGTCACTGACTGGGGAATATTGATTATTTTAAAATAATTTTGTTATTAACATTTTGGTAGTTTATAAATCAGACTACTTTAAGTATCAGTCTAATCAATATTCTTGTAGCGGAGTCCTTGTGTGTGCATGTGTGCTAACTTGCTTCTGTTGTATCTGATTCTTTGTAACCGCATGGACTGTATCCTTCCAGGCTATTCTGTCCATGGGATTCTCCAGGCAAGAATACTGGAGTGTGTTGCCATTCCCTCATCCAGGGGATGTTCCCAACCCAGGGATGGATCCTGCATCTCTTATGTCTCCTGCCTCCTGCATTGGCAGGTGGGTTCTTTCCACTAGCACCACCTGGAAAGCCCTAAATCCTTGTATGCATATATGAATATTTCTTCAGGATATATTGCTAAAGTATGGTCCACAGGTAAAAACAGTCTTGAGATTTTGGATGTATAATTTGCAATTTGGTAAATCCTTCTGGCAACACTGTTTTCTTGGCTTTTGGGATACTATCATTTTCACCCATTGGCTACTCCTGTATCCTTTGCTGGATTCTTTTTTATTCCTAACAAACATCTAAGTGTTTGGAATGCCCAAAGTGCAGTCCTTGGAACTCTGTCTACAATTGGCTTCCTACATGATTTAAGCTGGTCCCATGACTTCCATATTTATATCTCTAGCCTTAACCTTTCCCTAAATTTCAGCCTATCTTGATATCTAATGGGCATTTCAATGTTAACATGTATTAGGTCAGTATTTTTATTCCTACCTCACTCTTAAGCTGCTCTTCATTTTTATCTGTCTCCACTCAGTTGCTTAAACAAAATAACTGAGAACAAATCTTGATTCTTTTCTTTCTCCCGTAATTCACATCTAACCCATCAGCTTGAATTTGAAGATTCAGGTCTACCTTTAAAATATATTCCAAATTGGACAATATCTCACCATCTCTGCCTCAGCCATTTTTGTCAAAGACACCATCATAGCTCACCTGAGCTGCTTCTGGCTCCTAAATGCTTTCACCCTTGCCTCTTTAAGTAGCCCATCTCCTTTCTCAACTCTCTTTCTCCTGTCACTCAGTCAGTTCAGTCGCTTAGTCATGTCTGAATCTTTGCAACCCCATAGACTGCAGCGCACCAGGCTCCCTGTCCTTCACTATCTCTCGGAGTTCGCTCAAACTCATGTCCATTGAGTTGGTGATGCCATCCAATCATCTCATCCTCTGTGGTCCCCTTCTCCTCCTGCCTTCAATCTTTCCCAGCATCAGGGTCTTTTCCAATAAGGTGGCTTTTTGCATCAGGTGGCCAAAGTATTGGAACTTCAGCTTCAGCATCAGTCCTTGTAATGAATATTCAGGGTTGATTTACTTTAGGACTGACTGGTTTGATCTCCTTGCAGTCCAAGGGACTCTCAGGAGTCTTCTCCAACACAGCAGTTCAAAAGCATCAATTTTTCTGTGCTCAGCCTTCTTTATGGTCCAACTCTCACATCCATACATGACTACTGGAAAAACCATAGCTTTGACTATACGGACCTTTGTTGCAAAGTGATGTCTCTGCTTTTTAATACTCTGTCTAGGTTTGTCAGAACTTTTCTTCCAAGGAGTAAGTGTCTTTTAATTTCATGGCTGCAGTCGTCATCGGTAGTGATTTTGGAGCCCAAGAAAATAAAGATCTAATTTACATACCATAGAATGAATGATCCTTTAAAAATGCAAAGACTATGTCAATGCCTTATTGAAAATCCTCCAGTGGCTTCCCAGGACACTTATGAAACCCATGGTTCTCTGTTTCATACACTCTGGTCCCTTTGTCATCCCTACAATTCCCCGTTTGTTCTTGCAAGTACCTTTGTTTTCTTACATCAATCAGTTATATGCTTAACTGTTACCTCTTCAGGAAGAACCTCTATGATCACTCTATGTAAGGTAGCACCTCCCATCACTCTTTTACCTCTTATCTTGCTTAATCTTTTTGTCTGTAACATGTATCAGTACCTGATACATTATAGCCGCCTGATGCGAAGAGCTGACTCATTGAAAAAGACCCTGATGCTGGGAAAAATTGAGAGCAGGAGGAGAAGGGGATGACAGAGGATGAGATGGTTGGATGGCATCACTGACTCGATAGACATGGGTTTGGGTGGAGTCTGGGAGTTGGTGATGGACAGGGAGGCCTGGCGTGCTGTGATTCATGGGGTCGCAAAGAGTTGGACACAACTGAGCAACTAATGCTTTCACTTTCCCATTATTTCACTTGAATCAAACAAACCAAAAAAGAGTGCCACAGGTGAAAAATAAACACAAATGTTTGAAAACTACTACTTAAAATGTTTACAGAAGGGCAAAAGAGTATGTACTAGAATTGTAGAATAATGCTTGCATTGAATAGAGGGAAATTAAAGAATATCCTTTTATATATTTATATAGTACTTTACCCGAGAAGGCAGTAGCAACCCACTCTGGTACTCTTGCCTGGAGAATCCCATGGCCAGAGGAGCCTGTTTGGTTGCCATCCATGGGGTCGTGAAGAGTCGGACACAACTGAGCAACTTCATTTTCACTTTTCACTTTCATGCATTGTTGAAGGAAATGGCAACCCACTCCTGTGTTCTTGCCTGGAGAATCTCAGGGACGGGGGAGCCTGGTGGGCTGCCATCTATGGGGTTGCACAGAGTCGGAAACAACTGAAGCGACTTAGCAGCAGCAGCAGCAGCATAGTACTTTACACACTTCCAAATGCATTTACATTCTTCCACATGCATTTACATGTATGAAGGAAATGACAACCCACTCCAGTGTTATTGCCTGGAGAATCCCATGGACAGAGGAGCCTGGCAGGCTACAGTCCATGGGGTCGCAAAAGTCAGACATGACTTAGCGACTAAAAGAGAGAGAGAGAGATCACATTTCACTTCAGTTCAGTTCAGTCGCTGAGTCATGTCTGACTCTTTGCAACCTCATGAACTGCAGCACACCAGGCCTGCCTGTCCATCACCAACTCCCGGAGTCCATCCAAACCCATGTCCATTGAGTTGGCGATGCCATTAATCATCTCATCCTCTGTCGTCCCCTTCTCCTCCTGCCCTCAATCTTTCCCAGCATCAGGGGCTTTTCCAATGAGTCAGTTCTTCGCATCAGGTGGCCAAAGTATTGGAGTTTCAGCCTTAACATCAGTCCTTCCAATGAACATTCAGGACTGATCTCCTTAGGATGGACTGGTTGGATCTCCTCTCAAGAGTCTTCTCAAACACCACAGTTCAAAAGCATCAATGTTCTGGCACTCAGCTTTCTTTATAGTCCAACTCTCACATCCATACACGACTACTGGAAAAACCGTAGCTTTGACTAGATGGACTTTTGTTGGCAAAGTAATGTCTCTGGTTTTTAATATGCTGTCTAGATTGGTCATAACTTTCCTTCCAAGAAGTAAGCATCTTTTAATTTCATGGCTGCAATCACCATCTGCAGTGATATTGGAGCCCCCAAAAATAAAGTCAGCCACTGTTTCCCCATCTATTTGTCATGAAGTGACGGGACCGGATGCCATAATTATCTCATTTAAGCTTTATCAAATCCCCACGAGTTAGGCAAGTCTGTTAGCACTATCCTCATTTCACAAGTGTGATATATGAGTCTTTGAGGTGTTCAAGGTTACTTTGCAAGTTAGCATAATCTATGGCAGAGCAAGAATCCACAAATCAGAGATGAAGGCATTCTGATTCTGATAGAATAGCATTAGGAAACTGTGAACTCTTTCATAAGTAAGAAAACAATTACTGTTTAAGACTTTGATTCTCTTATAAAAACTTCTATTTGATAGATTTCCTTTCAACTATATCCATCTAAAGCTCAAATCTAATCCTCATGTTAAATTGTTCCCCATATAAGGATTTCCAGTTCAGAATTTTGTTCTCACCCATGCCTTGAAAATTAAGATACTGGGGCCTCATGTAATACATATAAATGAGTGGTTGATTGCTTCTCAAAATATAGTCCCAAATAGCTATTTCTATGAAATTGTAAAAAAAAAAAAAAGACTTTTAATGATTGTTCATTACAGAATCATAAGGTAACTGATGAGGAGACTGGATTTAGCTCACTGTATCTAGCAGCATATTATCCAAATCATTTCATTTGATTCCTCACAACAATCATTTAATGAGCAAGTTGATAGATTATGAGTCAACTCCCTTCAGCACCACCAGCCCCTTCCTCCCCAAAGACATTCTGCATGAGATCAACCTTGAAAAATCATGCTCTTTTTTCACCACCAACATTCAATTTTTAGAGGCATTTGTGTTTTTTAATATTACACTTTAGCTTTTTACTATCATTTAATCTTTAAAATTAGACACAAACAGCCAAGATTGGGAGAACCTTCATCCAACAGGTAAGTGCGATACTTCAAGAAACTATAAATTTACTTGTTGAGTACAGTTTTTGACAGGAGAAATAAAGATTAATCTACCCGAAATGCAAGTTCTAAAGGATGAAAAGAAGATTTCAGGTTTGCAGCTCAATCTTAGTGATGCAAGAATGGACTTAGAGTAGATGCAAGGACTCTTGGACTTTTCAGGCTACTCAAGAGTCCACTTCCTCAGGCAACATGGAGGTAGACTGATTTACACAGAATCTGCCCATTGTTCTGCTTTCTCATTCACAAGTCTCCCCAACTTAGACTGTTTAAACCTGTCTCAAGTTCTGAGACCATTTCTACTTTTATACAGAAAAATGGAAGAAGAACAATGGCATCCATTGAGCGCTTTCTCTGAGCCAGAAAAATCATCTGAATCATTTTGTTCAGTTCCTCACGATGTTAATTAATGCCAACTCACAGCAACTAAGACAATAAACTCAATAAATACTTGTTGACTGAACCAACAGGCAACATAGTTATTGATATTCCCATTTTAAAAATGAAGCTATTGGTGCTCAGATAGGTAAGTTAAATATATTGCCCAAAGTTAGGTGGTACATCTCTTCTTTTCCTTTCATCTTCCCTTCCTTTTTCTCTTTTTCAGTCTGAAAATTTTTTCAAAAGTTATACATACTTGGAAAAAACCAAGTGACAAAACTATAGAGTTAAAGTCTCTTTTTCCTCCTCCTCCTCACTCCACCCTCCAGAGATAACCTTTGTAAGGAAATTGGAATATCCATGTCCTTTTCATTGTTATCAAGTATGTTGTACAACTGCTGCCATGGCTCTGAGTCGGGCCTTATAACTAACTCCTAGGTTCATATAACTGGGGTTCTCTCTCTCTCTCTCTCTTTTAAAAAATTTTTACTTTACTTATTTGTTTGTACCGGTCTTAGTTGTGGCATGTGGGATCTAGTTCCCTGACCAGGGATCAAACCCAGGCCCCCCTGCATTGGGAGCAAGGAGTCTTAACCACTGAACCATGAGGGAAGTCCCATGGAGTTTCTCTTTAACTTTGGTTCCATGCTCCCATCCAATTTTGTAATGGAGTGCTTTTGTGATCTTATCCTCATGATTTAGTTTCTGTCATGTTCAATAAGAGTGTATTGATGTTCTTTATAATAAGGCTTGTTATCATCAAAATATTTAACAAAATCAAATCTTTTCTGTTTAAGTTGCCAGTGTACACCTGGGGAATGTGACAGATAGTTGAAATGGCAACAGTTTTATGACTGTGGTACCAATCAAAAGAGTAAGCATGGCAGCAGTATGCACTAAAGATGATAAATGGATTGTAAAAAAAAACCATTACACAATCAAAAAACCAGTAACTGCTTTTCTCTGCTCTTTGATTTGATGTAGTGCTGGTGATAGAACCTCAGTCTTTCTGGAGGCAATCTGTGTTGTTGCAGAAAAAGATAAAACTATCTTAATAGATCTTTAGTTATCACCACATTTCTTCTTTCATGGTGTCTTGCAGTAGTTTGTCTTTAACAAGTGATCGGTAGCAATTTCATTTCCTGCAGATTGCTCCCCAACATGTTCTTTATTTAGCCCATTTAAACATTTCTTCAGTAAGTCAGTTATCACTACTCTGACCACAATAGTATTTCCTTCCTTAGCTTTACTTTTATATCTACATGCTTCTCTCTTTTGCTCCCACTGCACAAATCAGCTCATGATAATTTAGCTCTTCTGATTAACGTTTCTTTTATTTTTTTTATTTGCTTGCTTACCAATGCTAGGACCCATGATTTTTTAAAATAAACTTCTTATTTTGTATTGGGGTATAGCAAATTAACAGGAGAAGGCAATGGCACCCCACTCCAGTACTCTTGTCTGGAAAATCCCACGGACGGAGGAGCCTGGTAGGCTGCAGTCCATGGGGTCGCTAAGAGTCAGATATGACTGAACATCTTCATTTTCACTTTTCACTTTCATACGTTGGAGAAGGAAATGGCAATACACTCCAGTGTGCTTGCCTGGAGAATCCCAGAGATGAGGGAGCCTCATGGGCTGCCGTCTATGGGTTCGTACAGAGTCGGACAGGACCGAAGTGACTTAGCAGCAGCAGCAGAGCCAATTAACAACGTTCTGATAGTTTCAAGTGGGCAGCAAAGGGACTCAGCCGTACATATCCATGTATCCATTCTCTGCCAAACTCCCTCCCATCCAGGCTGGCATATAACACTGAGCAGAGTTCCATGTACTATACCATACAGTAGATCCTTGTTGATTATCCATTTTAAATATAGCATGTGCTATACAGTAGATCTTCCTTCATTAACCATTTTAAATATAGCAATGTGTCTATTGGAGAAGGCAATGGCACACCACTCCTGTACTCTCTCCTGGAAAATCCCATGGATGGAGGAGCCTGGTAGGCTTCAGTCCATTGGGGTCGCTAAGAGTCAAACACGACTGAGCGATTTCACTTTCACTTTTCACTTTCATGCATTGGAGAAGGAAATGGCAACCCACTCCAGTATTCTTGCCTGGAGAATCCCAGGGATGGGGAGCCTGGTGGGCTGCCATCTATGGGGTCGCACGGAGTCGGACACGACTGAAGTGACTTAGCAGCAGCAGTACATGTCTATCCCTAATTCCCTAACTATCTCTTTCCCCTGGCAATTAATAAACTTATTCTCTATGTTTGTGAGTCCCTTCATTCCAATTCCAAAGAAAAGCAATGCAAAAGAATGCTCAAACTACTGCACAATTGCACTCGTCTCACACGCTAACAAAGAAATGCTCAAAATTCTCCAAGCCAGGCTTCAGCAATACATGAACCGTGAACTCCCTGATGTTCAAGCTGGTTTTAGAAAAGGCAGAGGAACCAGAGATCAAATTGCCAACATCTGCTGGATCATCGAAAAAGCAAGAGAGTTCCAGAAAAACATCTATTTCTGCTTTATTGACTATACCAAAGCCTTTGACTGTGGATCACAATAAACTGTGGAAAATTCTGAAAGAAATGGGAATACCGGACCACCTAACCTGCCCCTTGAGAAATCTGTATGCAGGTCAGGAAGCAACAGTTAGAACTGGACATGGAACAACAGACTGGTTCCAAATAGGAAAAGGAGTCCATCAAGGCTGTATATTGTCACCCTGCTTATTTAACTTCTATGCAGAGTACATTATGAGAAATGCTGGACTGGAAGAAATACAAGCTGGATTCAAGATTGCTGGGAGAAATATCAATAACCTCAGATATGCAGATGACACCACCCTTATGGCAGAAAGTGAAGAGGAACTAAAAAGCCTCTTGATGAAAGTGAAAGAGGAGAGTGAAAAAGTTGGCTTAAAGCTCAACATTCAGAAAACGAAGATCATGGCATCTGGTCCCATCACTTCATGGGAAATAGATGGGGAAACAGTGGAAACAGTGTCAGACTTTTTTGGGCTCCCAAATCACTGCAGATGGTGATTGCAGCCATGAAATTAAAAGACGCTTACTCCTTGGAAGAAAAGTTATGACCAACCTAGATAGCATATTCAAAAGCAGAGCCATTACTTTGCCGACTAAGGTCCGTCTAATCAAGGCTATGGTTTTCCCTGTGGTCATGTATGGATGTGAGAGTTGGACTGTGAAGAAGGCAAAGTGCCGAAGAATTGATACTTTTGAACTGTGGTGTTGGAGAAGACTCTTGAGAGTCCCTTGGACTGCAAGGAGATCCTACCAGTCCATTCTGAAGGAGATCAACCCTGGGATTTCTTTGGAAGGAATGATGCTAAAGCTGAAACTCCAGTATTTTGGCCACCTCATGAGAAGAGTTGACTCATTAGAAAAGACTCTGATGCTGGGAGGGATTGGGGGCAGGAGGAGAAGGGGATGACTGAGGATGAGATGGCTGGATGGCATCACGGACTTGATGGACCTGAGTCTGAGTGAACTCTGGGAGACAGTAATGGACAGGGAGGCCTGGAGTGCTGCAATTCATGGGGTTGCAAAGAGTCAGACACGACTGAGCGACTGAACTGAACTTCTTTTTGTAACTAAATTTATTTTCATCATTTCTTTTTAGATTCCATATACAAGGGATGACATATGATATTTCTCTTCTATATGATTTACCTCATTCAGTATGGCAATGTCTAAATCCACCCATGTTGCTGCAAATGGCATTATTTCTTTCTTTTCAATGACTGAGTAATAGTCCATTGTATATATGTACCACATCTTCTTTATCCATTTAGGACTCATGATTTTAACATATCTCATCACTGACTCAATTAGTCCTCATTTCTTCAGTCTTTTATTAAGTCTGAAAAGCTTATCATTTCATTTTTTTTAACTTAAAAACAGGACAAACTTTATTTTGCTTCAAATATATAGACTGTTAATTTGTCATGTGAGTTTTTCTACTTTTCTTTCTTTTTTAGAGAAAAGAATAATGTGCCTTCAATACAAGGAAAGCCCATTCTTAACCCAAGAAAGAAATGTCTTCTTGTTCTGGTCATCTGATTTTTCTCTTAGACCTTCATTTCTGAGTAAAGTCACAAAACAGCAGTGATCAAGTTCACAATAAATTTGTGCTACTGAACTTCGGCTGGATTTTTCACTTTTGTCACTAGTTCTTGCCTGTTTTCTTGACCTTTTTTGATCTTTTCCTATGGTAGATTCCCAAACTTTAAACAGGTTCTTAACTACATGGTTAAGATTAAGGTCATTTAATATGGCTCCCTGACCTTCCCTGGTTTTATTCTAAGTAGGTTTTTATTGCCAAACCCTCCTTACTACCAATATATAATCTAACATCCTATCTTTGTTTTTCAAGAGACACTTTTTCAAGGCAGGTGCCTCTTGTTCCTATCCTTTCCACACTCTTCCGGAACCTCCTCTGTCTGCAATGTTAATCTTTCTTTGCCACACAGAAGATCAGCTTTCCCCAGAATCCTCCACAATCTTCCTTGAAATTGTATATCTCTTAAAAATGCCTTTTCACTTCTCTCTCACACTCTTTACTGCCAATACATTTAAAAAGTAAGCTATACTTGCAGTTTTCATTCCTTACTGCTTCTTTATACCCCTTGAAAATTGGCTTCTTATTCTCCCAACTGTACTGAAATTCTTTCCCTAAGTTCAATGTTGTGATAATAGTTTCATTTAATAACTTCCAATTTTTCCCTATTTATTAGTAGTCCTCCTCTAAGGTATATGACTCTCTAAGGCATATACATGCTGCTAAGTTGCTTCAGTCGTGTCTGTCTCTGTGCGACCCCATAGACGGCAGCCCACTAGGCTCCTCTGTTCATGGGATTTTCCAGGCAAGAGTACTGGAGTGGGTTGCTATTGCCTTCTCAGGCATATGTTTTTAAGGCATGTTAATTACCACATCCTTCTTAAAATTCTTCTCTCTTTATATGGAGGAGCTTCTCTATTATGGACCTCCTGCTACCTTTAAGTGCCCTCCTATATTAACTTCTGCTGTAATTTTTGCATAGTGAATTGAAAGCATTTCTCTATATAAAGATCTGTAGTTGAATGTTTATGGGGATTTTTAAACAAAAGTCATGACCCAGATTCAACTCAAGTATCCTTTAACAGATGAATGGGTAAACAAATTGTAGTGCATTCATAAAATGGAAAACTACTCAGGAAAAGAAAAAATTAACAAACTACTGATACACACAAAGTAGATCAGTCTCAAAAGTACTATGCTGAGTGAAAGAAGCCAGACACTGAAAACTGCGTACTGTAAAGTTCACTATATATGACATTTAAGAAACTGTAGTGACAGAAAACAGATTTGTGATTGCCAGAGTCTGAGGTGGGGGAAGGATACTGAGTACCAAAGGCTAAAAGAAAACACTCTGGAGTGATGGAAATGTTCTGTTTAACTGTTGTGATGATGGTGGTTACATGACTGGATACATTTGTCATTGACATTTTAGAATCTTATTGTATATAAATATTACCTCACTAAAGCTCATAGAAAGTTTAAAACATAAAAATCTAATACTGGTCCAGTGAATTTCATATCCTCATATATTCCCCAAGGAAATAATTGTTTAATGGTATTCACTTATTGTGTATATACACACACCTGGCAAAGAGTTGGACATGACTGAGCAACTGAACAACAACAGCAACTCTTATTCAAAATATTCCATTATTTACCCAATAGATTGTAAACTTCTTTTGGATCTACCACTGAATCTAGTAATGTTAGTTACATAGAAGGTATTCTGCAAGTACTTGGTTTGTTGATGCATTTATTTTGAGGAGATTCTTAGACTTGAGAAACAATATAGTGTAATTTTAAAACATATGTTGTTAGAGAAAACTGAGTTAAAATGATTGCTTTGCTACTTAGCTTTGTGAGTTTGGGCAAATTTCTTCTTCTATGTATGCTTCTATTTCTTCTTCTGTGAAAAAGGGAAAAGACTAGTACCTATTTCATAAGTTTATTGTAAGAATTCAAAGTTGTTATGCTTGTAAGTAGTTGGCATAGAGAAAACAATAAGTGCAAAAGGTATTGGAGAGAATAAAATGTATTTTATTGAGCATCTAATGTTTACATGTTCAGTGACTTTATTCCATATATATATATATATATAATATATATAATCACTATCTTTAATCAGGACTCCATCATTCTCTAGACAACCTTTGGTGCTAGAAACAATCACTGATATATTTCTATCTATCATTTCCTGCTGTATCCAGTTACCTATTTTTCTTTCTTTATTTTCTATTTTATTTTATTTCTACTTTATTTCTACTCCTTCATTTTCATCCTCTGTGATATTTGCTGTTACTTTTCAGATGTGGGATTTTTAAGATAGGTCCTCAAGAAACTATTTATTTTATTCTCATTGCTTTGTTTACAATTGAAGTAAATTGGTTGATGACTTGTTTAATGGATAGATCACCTTTCCAGGTAGTTATCCTTTAAGTGTGTTAATAATTCATAAAAGTAGCTAGGTAGACTATTAAACATTGACAAGTACTACCCATGGTAGATTCATGTTGATGTATGGCAAAACCAATACAATATTGTAAAGTAAAATAATAATAAATGATAAATGGTTAAAAATATATAAATAAAATAAAATAAAAAAATAAAGTGATACACTAATATTTAAATAAATCATAAAAGTTTTCAAACTATAAGGCATGTAAGTATCTATTCACTACAATCCCCTTATTACCTGTTGAAAAATTGAGGCCAAAATGGACTAAGTGGCTTGCCTAAGTGCATGCAGTTAATTAGTAACAGAAGTGAAGTGAAGTGAGTGAGTGAAGTAGCTCAGTCGTGTCCGACTCTTTGAGACCTCATGGACTGCAGCCTATCAGGCTCCTCCATCCATGGGATTTTCCAGGCAAGAGTGCTGGAGTGGATTGCCATTTCCTTCTCCAGGGGATCTTTCCAACCCAGGAATTGAACCCAGGACTCCTGCATTGCAGGCAGATGCTTTACCATCTGAGCCGTCAAATCCATTCTTAATCCTGTGGCTTTCCATCAAAACCAGTCTCCATCTTTATAAACATAATTAGTCACTTTAGTAAATATTAACCACTAGCAGTTTTTACTGAAGTTAGCTTTCATTTTGTCTAAGAATTAGTACATTTTCAACACACAAGAAATCTCTTAGATTGAGAGTCAGATGTAATTTAATTTTCCTAACAGTGCCATGGTTTGATGGCACCACTTTTGAGCTGTGGTGTTGGAGAAGACTCTTGAGAGTACCTTGGACTGCAAGGAGATCAAACCAGTCAATCCTGAAGGAAATCAGTCCTGATTATTCATTGGAAGGACTGATGCTGAAGCTGAAACTCCAATACTTTGGTCACCTGATTCGAAGAACTGACTCATTGGAAAAGACTCTGATCAAGGGGGAAATTGAAGGAAGAGGAAGCGGATGACAGAGGATGAGACAGTTGGATGGCATCACTGACTTAATGGACATGAGTTTGAGTAAACTCCAGGAGTTGGTGATGGACAAGGAAGCCTGGTGTGCTGCAGTCCTTTGGGTTGCAAAGAATGGATATGACTGAGCAATTGAACTGAACTGAACAGTGCCATGACTCCTCTATCCCCACCTTTCTCATTGATCAAGAACCAAATACCCTTGCCTCTTCTTGTATCAGGCTGGGCTACTCTTCATTTGTCAAGACACCTTGGAATATTTGAGTCTGTATCTAATTTAAAACTCATCTCTATTATTTGACCTATCTCACAGCTTCCTACTGAAGAAATCTTCATAGCTTCTAGTTTCTCTGATTAGTTTAGATCAGAGGTCAGCAAACTACATCCTGGAGGGGCAAAACTGGCTCTCCTCCTATTTTTGTTAACAAAGTTTCATGGAAACAGAGCTATGCCCATTTGTTTATGTATTGTTCATGGTTGTTTTTGTATTACAGTAACAGAGCTGCATCCTGTGACAGAGACTAAAAGACTTCATGAAGTCTAGAATATTTACTCTCCAGCCCTTAGAGAAGTTTATAGATCCCTGGTCTAAAATATGATCAATTTTTAAGATGCTTATGAGCTTTAATTTAAAAATGTGTATTCTCTTTTTAGGACATTTTATTAGATATATACCTAATAATTTAAATGTATAAGTTATATTTTCAAGTTTTCTCTAGTATTGCTCTTTTCTACTTTTATCTAGCAAAGATTTAGTAATATGATATATCTATCTTTTATTATAATTATATTTCCTTTCAAATTCTCCTTGAATAGATTTTTCTTATATGTACATACAATGGTAGTAGTGGTAGAGACAAGGCTTCCCTGGTGGCTCAGTGGTAAAGAATCTGCCTGCCAATGCAGGAGACTCAGGTTTGCTTGCTGGGTGGAGAAGACCCCTTGGAGAAGGAAATGGCAACCCACTCCAGTATTATTGTCTGGGAAATCCCATGGACAGAGGAGCCTGGTGGACTACAGTGCATGGAGTCACTAAAGAGTTGGACATAACTTACTGACTAAACAGCAACAGTGGTAGAGACCCTATGCTGTTGATAATGGTTCATTACTGTTATACCCTCATTGTAAATTATCCATTTTAATGAAAACATTATCTTCTCTATCAAATAATATTTCTTTCCCTTTAATTGTACTTTGGCATTAATATTGATTCTTTTGATCTATTTTATTTTTACCTACATAATTGCTCCTTCTTTTATTTCATGTTTTTATGTCTTTGGGAAGGAGAAACATAAGATGATAGCCAAGTACACCTAAAATGTGTGATTTCCCTGTATTTGTCTTTTCCTCAACCAAAAGAGGTTGCCTGAGACTTGCAGGGCTGAACTAAACAGAGTAAGCCTATTTGCCCTATTAATATAATCCAAAACTATGAACAGTACACAAAATGTAACTCATTGGAAACTCTGAAGAGTAAACAAGAGCAGGTAGATTGAGGAGAGATGTAAAAACTTGAAGAACGGACAGTAAAGTGATGAGTTTACTATTTCTGTTGTTTTGTTTGGCTTTGACTCATGGGTGGTAAATGTTCCACCCTATGCAGTGGGCATGGACAGCAAAAACTCTGAGTAATTCCTTTTTTTCAGCCAGCAGACTGAGAAAATGATCTGGAAAATGCAAAGGAAATTCTTTTCTTTATTTTTTATCCCGAGGCCTTGCTAGTTACAGATCTGCAGTGTTGTAATGATGAGGCACCCACCTAAAACACTGATGCAAAAAGATTCCCAAATTTCTTTCTAGAGGAATGAAGGAAAGTGATCTTGGTGGACCAAAAGATGTATGAGGAATCCTGATTATTTTCTCTCTTGTTCTTGCTTTAATTCTGGCCTCCACTTCATGGAACTTTACAACATCACACAGGTCTAAATCTATGGGAAAAACATATATTCTAGCCGGAGGAATTGGACAAAGGGGGCTTTTGGACCTAGAGACTGTGGAATTCCAGATAGTAAAGCATTGAAAAAGGGATTCCCCTAATTCTTCATTTAAACTGACCTAAGTTCTGGGCTCACACACAAGTAGTGTATGCAGGGCATAGACACACACACACAAAAGCACAAGAAAAGCTTTGAAAACTGAGCTATGATATAAACTACTGCCCAAGACCAAAGTAAGTCCTGACTGGTGCATATTTCCAAGCAACATGGCAATGACGTGGAAAGCTGAACTGATAGTAGAGCTATTGCTCACAGAAGGGAAGGTAAAACTTGCAATTTGAACCTAAATGAATTGATTGTCTGCTGAATCAACCAACCAATCAACTAACTCATCATTTGCCAGAGGACTTTAAAAAGGATATAAAGTAAAAATAGAATACTCAGAATGTCCAAGATAAATTGTTTAAGTTTTTAGACAATTAAGCGATGCTAAACCTGAGATAATTCAGATATTGGAATTATCAGACAAAGGCTTTAAAATAGATTTTTTCTAATGGTCTATGTGGGTAGGATGGATACTTTTGAAATGAATGGAAAGATAGAAGTCCTCAGCCAAGAAACAGAAGCTATATAAAAGAACTAACTTAAAATTTTAGAACAGAAAAATATAGCAATTGAAATTCAAAAGAAATCACTAGAGAGGCTCAATAGCAGAATAGAGTTGCCAGAGAAAAGAATCAGTGAACTTAAAGATAGGGCAATACATGTTATCCTGTCTGAAGAACAGAGAGAGAAGAGATTGAAAAAAGCCTCTCAGGGACGTGTGTGAGAAAATATCAAAATTTAACAGTATTTGAATTGTATACAATAAGTGAATGAATTATATGTTTATGTGAATAATATCTCAGTAGAACTAATAAAAATATATTTTCATCATTGCTACTACTTATTTTAATTATTTTAAAATAGAATTATTATCACTATCAAAAAAGTTTAAAGCTTGTGTCATTGTAGTCCCAAAGAGGAGAAAGAGATTGGCTGAAATCTTCCTCAAGCTGGTGAAAGATATAAATTTACAAATTCAAGAAGCTCAGCAAACTCCAAAGAGAATAAACATAAATCCTGGTCAGATGCATAATAATTTAAATACTTAAAACCAAAGTAAAGAAAACTTCTTGAAAACACTAGAGAAAAAAGGATATATTACATATGGGGAAATAATGATTTCAGTGATGGTGAATTTGTCATCACAAATAATGGAAGATGGAAGGCAAAAGACAGTGGAATGATATCTTTAAAGTGCTAAAAGAAAATAATCATCATCCCAGAATACTTCACGCATTTTCAGGATGATGAAACTATACGTATCTTGATTGTGGTGATAATTGTATAATCATCTGCATGTGGTAGAACTTACAGATATGCATATCAAAATGGATTTTATAATATGTAGATTAAAAATAAATTTAAAAAGAAAGTCACCTATAAATTTTAAATATGTACAATAAATCGTGATCATATGCAAAAAAAAAAAAAAAAAGGAGAGCTTTTTCTGTCTCTAAAATAGATAATTCTACACCTTCTCAACCCTGGAGGCATGCCCTTTGAAACTAGAACATAATTTTTTTTTTCATTTTTAAAGTAAGCATCATCTTAGTCACCATTTGTAAATTTAAAATAAAATTACATATACATATATGTGTGTATATATACTTAATAAGTAGCTCAATGTTAGAAAAATAGGTTGCTCATATCACAAAAATTTTAGACATAATTGTGATTTTAAAATAAAGATTAAGGAACTTTTTTTACATAGAAGTATTATTTGTAGAAGCATAGAAAAATGTCTTGAAGCATATGTGCCAGTCTCTGAACTGTAGTTAAGATTTACAGTGCTGGAATTGAGGGTGAAGAGAAGTTTCTATATTCATTTTGTAGAGAAATTTGTTTAAATGGTATAACAGTTTTTTTTTAATTGTGATTTCTTCTATATTTTAAAATAAAAATTCTGCAACATTTAAAAAAGTGAAAATACAGAAAAAAAATCCACACATTTTACTTCCTTTTTCTTTACTTTCTCCTTGGTTGTCCCTATTGGTATGAATTATGTATTGTCCTGATCACTCAGAGTGAACCAAGTTGCTGAGTCTTTGTCTCAGTAGAGGTCCCTAGCTCTGTTTTATCACGTAAGAGAATACATACTTGTGTTGTTTACACGTACAGTCCTCATTTTTGTGATAGTTTCACTGTTACTATCATTAACCCTGATAACTTGCAGAGCAGTGCTTTGGAATGCAGAGACGTGGGGAAAAGACAATGAACTTTGGTTGCAAACTACTTTAGAAGAAAATTCCCATTCTTGAACCCACTGGCAAATTTCTCTATTAAATGGTAAAAATAACAATACCATTCTTACATGTAATTTCATATATTACCTGAGATAATCCAGAGTTTGGACCAAGTTATGTCTGTTTCTAGAGGTCAAACTCCTTATTATCACATATGTTGCCTCTCATGAAGTGCCAAATGAGTTTTCCAATGGAGGCAATATTGTAAAAATGATTAAATTCCTTAATTAACCCACAAAGATAATCTGATCAATCCCATTCAAAATTCTAGCAAAGAAAGGCAGTGGCCAAACTTTCTTAAGATGGGAAACTAGGATGATAAAATACAGAAACTTGTGATGCATTTTAAAATACTATCATAAAACTCTTTTCAGGTTTTGCTTGTTAGCACCTAAGAGTTTTGATCCACATAGAAATTATATTCCACTCACTTAGAACCAATGTTCATGGAACCATAATCAAATAAACAAAACTAGACGACTCCTTGGAAACTCAAATTTTGAAATTGTGCTGTGCATTGTTACATAAATGGGAAGGCTAGTTTTGTAACTAGCACAGATTGTTGTAACTATTTTATTCCAGAGGACTCCTAGATCATTTCACAAGTAAGCAGACAGTACAAAGACTGTCTCGATGATATGACACTTTTCTTGAGGGCACCATCTTTGAAATGACAACAAGGCACAGGCAGCTGCAAATTTAAAACTGGAATGCTCAATTTTTTTCCAGCAAGTCTCTTGGTTTTCATTTGGATGTTAGTCTCCCACAGAATGATGGTTAATAGGTGGTCTATTAAAATAAAAGGGTTTCCTTCATGGTGCAGAGGTTAAAGCATCTGCCTGCAATGTGGGAGACCTGGGTTCGATCCCTGGGTCGGGAAGATCCCCTGGAGAAGATTCTTTAGTGAAATAAGTTTGAGAAATACAGTGGTAAACAATGTGAACAATTTAAAACAAATTACCCTAGGAGATTACAGAACATTTTGATATATGGACAAATATTCATTGGGAATCTCCAAGATGGTGATAGAGGAGGCTGTAGCTCCAAACTTGATTATGTGGCACATTTTTAATGTCCAATAAAGCTATATTTTTACACCAAGCAATAGTCAACACAATACAATTTTATTTCAAGCTCCAAATTTGGATAGATTCCTTTTTAAATTTTAATTTATTAACTTCTTATTTTGTATTGGGGGTATTGCTGATTAATAAACAATGTGATAGTTTCAGGTGAAGAGAGAAGGGACTCAGCCATATATATACATGTAACAATCTCCCCCAAACTCCATGTGGCACATTTTTACATGCCTATTCAACATCTCTTAGAACTACTAATCTGTCAAACACTTTGAGCAAATATTGTCTTAACATATACAGATCCATGGATGCAGTAAATATCCAGTTTTCAAGCTTCGATATGAAATGCAAAGGGATGAGTACCAATATCAGTCCATGTGCATGCTCAGTCCTGAAGTCATGTCCAACTCTGCAACCCCATGGACAGCAACCTGCCAGGCTTCTCTGTCCATGGGATTCTCCAAGCAAGAATACTGGTTTTTGTTGTTGTTTAGTCACCATGTCCAACTCTTTTGCAACCCCATAGACTGTAGTCTGCCAGGCTCTTCTGTGCATGGGATTTCCCAGGCAAGAATACTGAAGTGGGTTGCCATTTCCTTCTCCAGGGGATCTTTCCAACGTGATGATCAAACCCACATCTCCTGCATTGGCAGGTGGATTCTTTACCACTAAGCCACCCTCACTCTCCGTTACCTATCAACAACTGGGCCTTTCAAGGTCTTGCTGAGGATCCCATCTCTTCTCTGAAGCCTTTCCAACTGCCTTTCTCTGATACCCTATTATTCTTTGTTTTATACTGAGGTTTATTGCTTATGGGTATTTATTTCACTTCCTCAAATAGATGTCAAGTTCTTCAACTAGGAAATGATTCATATGGGTAATGCTTACAGGGTAAGTTGATAATAAATATTTACACATTGATATTCAAAATACGTTTATGTATTTTAATAGTATCTTATAGATGCTATCTTGTAGAAGCTAGGAGGGAAAAACATTTTAGCAAAACAATAGATGGTTAATGACCATTAAGCTATATTGGCATGACCTTAATGGTCTTTTTAAATTTGTCAACTAATTTTGTTTGGGCCAAAACAGCACAGTTGAAATGGCATTTTGGCATGGTTCAGATGTTTACAATTAAAACCTCAAAAAGGATGTATTAATACTTACCATCTTCCTCTACATTAAAAGACATTCCCATAATATACCTTAAGCAATTAGTATATATCTTAAATATGACACCTGTCAAAATATGATTTTTATGTTAGCACAAAGAACCACTTTTTCCCAGAACTATCAACAGAAATTAAAACTGAACTTTTGGAGTGATCAAGATAAAAGAGACTTCACCTTATCACATTTTTATTTATTATGCTATAATGTTCCATTTGGAGTTAGTTTACCTTGTCATATACAGAAGGGCATACAAATACAAAATGAAGTAAAATAAAAAATTAATGTCTATCCAAAATGGAGTTCATGCAAGCCAATTCTAAACAATAAGTAAAATGAGCTGTGTTGTCTACTTTGGTAGGATACAGGACACATTATTTTCACTACCAGCTGCTCTTGTAAACAGTCCAGTTTAGTTCAATTAGTGTGACCCATTCAAACAGGTCATTAAATCAATATTACAGGCTCACTGAACTGAATATCCCCGATTTTTTTTTGTCAGCTCAAAGTCACCACATTATATTAATTCTATTAGAATGAAACCTTGATTGACCTGAATCTAACAGGATTTTTTCCCTTGTACTATACTTGGATTTTAAAAGAATAAGACAAATGAGAAGACAAATTCATAGCAAGTATAGATGTAGTTATTAATCATAAGCTATTTCAATGAGTAGGCTTATTCCTTGCCTTTGTATTCCCATTTATCTATCAGAAGGAAGGCAGACCTTTTATGGCTACTACATGAAGGACCTGGTTACCTAGTGGGGAAATAGAAGTATCTTTGGGGAAGGCTGGAAGGATAGCAAGGCACCTCACTCTCAGCATTTCAAAAGGGTTCTACTACAGTGCTTTTAGTTTGTTAAGTATTAAAGCTTGCATTTCACTGTAATAACAGTGATGGGCTTCTGAATGTCAATTCAAAAAGTACATTTTGAATTGACATTTTCTTTTCCCCTGGGAGCTCTTATACATGATAACTATAAGGACCTGCTGATGACAAAAAACATGAGCTCTTAGAGAGAATATCACCACAGAACTAAGCTGCACCTTAGCCTTTGATTCTGAAGATTTCTTTAGACATTGGCCTTCCTTCAAAGAGAATAAAATACCGCAAAATACAGTGAAGGCAGAGAGACCATCCATTCCAGCCAGCTCAAGTTAATTTAGAAACTGTTTCTTCATCTACAGAACTATTATATTAGCTCTTAACTTTTCTTGCAACAATCAGAGCTTTGGCAGTACCGTCTAGAGACTCCCTTGGGCATGGAATTGGTGCGTATAATTAGGTAAGACTGTCAGACTGGAGAAGTTAACTATAATTTTAACACTCTTGTGCTTTAGATTCAGGATAAAACTTTTCATAGAATCCAATTATTATTTTTTTAATGAAGTCTGGGTACCAAATGGAAAAGGTAAAAGAAGATGTGTTTATAGAATAAATTATAATAAAAATTGCAGGGGAAAATGAATTATAGGATTTTCCTTGAGTAATTCTGTGAATTAATTCATCTATCAAATAATTACTGAGCATCCATTATGCATGAGCAACTATGATGAATTGGTGATTTGTTGATGATGTTTTTATACCGTTCTGTTTTGTTAGAGGTGTGTGTGTGAGTGTGTGTTAGTTACTCAGTCGTGTTCAACTCTTTGTGACCTTATAGACTGTAGCCCACCAGGCTCCTATGTCCAAAGAATTCTCCAGGCAAGAATACTGGAGTGGGTAGCCATTCCCTTCTCCAGGGGATCTTCTCCACCCAGGGATAGAACCCAGATCTCCTGTAGTGCAGGCAGGAGATTCTTACCATCTGAGCCACCAGGGAAGACCTTTGTTAGAGGTACCTGGGTGTAAGCTGGCTTACCTAGTGGCTCAGCAGTAAGGAATCCTCATGCAATGGAGACCACCTGCAACACAAGAGATTCGGGAGATGAAAGTTTGATACCTAGGTTTGGAAGATACCCTGGAGTAGGAAATGGCAACACACTGCAGTATTCTTGCCTGGAAAATCCCATACACAAAGGAGCCCAGCGGGCTGTAGCCCATGGGGTTGCAAGAGTTGGGCACAATTTAGTGATTAAACCAGGCTTCCCTTGTAGCCGAGTAGGTAAAGAATCTGCCTGCAGTGCAGGAGACCCAGGTTCAATCCTTGGGTTGGGAAAATCCCTGGAAAAGCAAATGGCGACCCATTCCAGTATCCTTGCCTGAAAAATATCAAGGACAGAGGAGCCTGGTGGGCTGCAGTCCATGGGGTTGTAAAGAGTTGGGCACGACTGAGTGACTCACACTTACTTACTTACCACCCAGAAGTAAAGGTCCTTAGGTTTTAAGTTACTTCCAGAGTTTATTCTGAGGGCATGGGTTTTAAACATGAAAATACCTGATGAAAGACTTATATAATAGAATAGACATTTTTCTTCATGCAAGAAAATAGATTATCAGATGGTAGAAATGATGGGACACAGTGACTGATGGGATATAGAAGGAGGGTAGCGGGAGAAAGGGCAATCTGGGATGATGAATATGTTTATGATTTGGAGAATTAGATTTGTGTTGGTAATACTGGCCCTTGTGCTGCCTTCTAAAGTGTTCTATGTGCCAGGCACTCTGCTAGGCACTGCTGTGATGCTGGGAGAACTCTTGTGCTTCAGTGGAAGAATGCAGTGTCCATAGCACCCCTTCAGTTCAGTTCAGTTCAGTTCAGTCTCTCAGTCATGTCTGGCTCTTTGTGATGCCATGGACTGCAGCACGCCAGGCCTCCCTGTCCATCTCCAACTAATGGAGTTTACTCAAACTCGTGTCCACTGAGTCGGTGATGCCATCCAACCATCTCATCCTCTGTCATCCACTTCTCCTCCCTCCTTCAATCTTTCCCAGCATCAGGTTCTTTACAAATGAGTTAGCTCTTCGCATCAGGTGGCAAATTATTGGAGTTTCAGCTTCAACATCAGTCCTTCCAATGAACATTCAGGACTGATTTCCTTTAGGATGGATCTCTTTGCAGTCCAAAGGACTCTCAAGAGTCTTCTCCAACACTACGGTTCAAAAGCATCAATTCTTTGGTGCTCAGCTTTCCTTATAGCCCAACTCTCACATCCATACATGACTACTGGAAAAACCATAGCCATGACTGGACAGACCTTTTTGGCAAAGTAATGTCTCTGCTTTTTAATATGCTGTGTAGCTTGGTCACAACTTTTCTTCCAGAGTAAGCGTCTTTTAATTTCATGGCTGCAGTCACCATCTGCAGTGATTTTAGACTCCCCCAAAATAAAGTCTCTCACTGTTTCCACTGTTTCTCCATCTATTTCCCATGAAGTGATGGGACTGGATGCCTTGATCTTTGTTTGATAAGGCTGGTGTCATTTGCATATCTGAGGTTATTGATATTTCTCCCAGCAATCTTGATTCCAGTTGTGCTTCATCCAGTCCAGCAATTCTCATGATGTACTCTGCATATAAGTTAAATAAACAGGGTGACAATATACAGCCTTGATGTACTCCTTTTCCTATGTGGAACCAGTCTGTTGTTCCATGTCACGTTCTAACTGTTACTTCTTGACCTGCATACAGATTTCTCAAGAGGCAGGTCAGGTGGTCTGGTATTCCCATTTCTTTCAGAATGTTCCACAGTTTGTTGTGATCCACACAGTCAAAGGCTTTGGCATAGTGTATAAAGCAGAAGTAGATGTTTTTCTGGAACTCTTTTGCTTTTTAGATGATCCAGCAGATGCTGGCAATTTGATCTCTGGTTCCTCTGCCTTTTCTGAATCCAGCTTGAACATTTGGAAGTCCACAGTTCACGTACTGTTGAAGTCTGGCTTGGAGAATTTTGATCATTACTTTGCTAGCGTGTGAGATGAGTGCAATTGTTCAGTAGTTTGAGCATTTTTTGGCATTGCCTTTCTTTGGAATTGGAATGAAAACTGACCTTTTTCAGTCCTGTGGCCACTGCTGAGTTTTCCAAATTTGCTGCCATATTGAATTATCCCTTCAATTCAGAGATTTGTCTAATACTGCTTGGGTGGCAACTATTTACAACTCTGGAGATAACTGATAACAGTGCAAAGATTTCTTGTTTATAGACAATGATGTTTTGTCTACAGGGTGAAGTGAAGTGAAGTGAAGTCGCGCAGTCGTGTCCAACTCTTTGCGACCCCATGGACTGTAGCCTATCAGGCTCTTCCATCCATGGGATTTTCCAGGCAAGAGTACTGGAGTGGGTTGCCATTTCCTTCTCCAGAGGATCTGCACCACCCAGGGATCGAACCCAGGTCTCCTGCATCGTAGGCAGATGCTTTTACAGTCTGAGTCACCACAAATCTATTTCTGTCAAGCAGTCTTGCCTCTATTTGCACATTAGATCAGGAATATTGGATTCTACAGTCAACTGGTTGTTAAACATTACCAGTTTTCTCATCAGTGACTTAAGTAAATTCCTTAACATGTATTTATTTTTATCTTTGTATGAGAATCATCATTTTACCATTAAAA
This sequence comes from Nanger dama, assembly GCA_917880005.1. Lineage (NCBI taxonomy): Eukaryota > Metazoa > Chordata > Mammalia > Artiodactyla > Bovidae > Nanger > Nanger dama. Next base: position 2,367,680 of record CAKJTW010000089.1, read on the forward strand.
GAAGGGGAAAAGAAATGTAATTCAGGGAGCAAAAAGTCATAGCCCAAGAGAACTGGAAAATTCTCAACAAGTGGTCACAGAAAAAAGATCACTCACTAAATTTAAAAAAAAATTTGACAGATTAAAAAGAAAGACAGCTTTCTGAAACAGACCTCGGAGTTAGGAAATTCTCAGTTTCTACCAAAAATTTTCCTAACGGTTGTGATCTCTTCCAGAATAAACCAATCAGTGGGAAAGTGTATGTTGAAGATTTTACTGATGTGATTGGTATCAGTGCTGTAAGATGCACAGAAAGAGGAAAGTAATATGGAAATAAATATTTAACCTAAATGTGACAGCAATTCAAGTTAGTTGAAAACAGAAGTATTTTACTATCATTTCCATATTTAGGAAGATGCAAGCAGCTGTTCTTTCTATGACCGTAGTTTGGAGATAAAAAGAAAAGTGTCCCTTTCCCCAGTAGTTTCTAACTCTGACCTTGATTGAGAACTACTGCTCCAAGTACTGCTTTTAAATAACTTTCTCAAAATTCAATTCCCAAGCCCTGATTTTAGAGCTTTAACCTAAGGAAGTTGCTTTTTGCCATTGCTGAACTTACCATCTGGATATTAGACACAGAATAAATTCAAATGCTATCAATCCTATTTTCAATGTGTTCACAGGGAAATGATGAAAAGTAATTTTCAAGAGGTATTTACTAAATAGTGTTTCATCCATGTATTCTCCAGAGCCTGGACCTTCACTACTGGAACAATCCAGCACACATTAGGATTGATGGGTGTATATGCTAGTGGTATGGCCTCGTTTTCGAAATATATTTGTGACCCTGTTACTGCTTCTTTTACCCTCCACTATGTAGTTATTTTTGCCATATACTACTGCTTTTGTTTTTTCTCTCATCCCTCCTACCTCTGCTAGTGTCAGGTCACTTGAATTATAGGTGTTCCCAGATAATCAAACCTAGGAGGGCATCATGTTTTGGTTATGTTGCTTGCCTTTCCATATGTGTTAAGTTCGTCTCCCCAGCTCCTTCAAGTTATGGAGTACTAGGTATTAATGTTTACAAACAAATGCCTCCTCTTTCATGCACATTAGTCCTTTATCTTGTACAGTCAAACCTTTCTCATTGCTGCTGTTGGAAAGGTTATAAAAACAGCATGATGGAATTTACAGGTTCACAAGTAGAAAACGTAGAAGAGATAACTTAGAGGGAAAGACAGCCCTAAGGTTTTGAAAAGTCCTATCAAAATACAAGTGTGTAATCTGGTAAGGGTAATCCATTAAATCATGACTCACCATCAACATCTTTGCTAGATAAATTGACCAAAAGAGTTAACTGGAGCTCCTAAATGAGAATAAGTTAAAAGATGGAGCAAGTTTTAACTTGGGTAGGAAAGATGCTATGGAACATGAAATATGTTAAGAGAATGGGAAAGAAGAGGCAGGCCCATGGACATGCATTTATTCAACAGGTATTTATGAGCTCTGGGACTACTTGTGGGGGAGAAGTAGAATGATAGGAGGAGAAGTGAATAAAGAAGGAGTAAAAGAGAAAACAGACAACCTCCTTCACAATTTTGTCAAAGGCTACCTAGCTTTTGGACATCCAAAGGTTATTTTTCCTGCAAATATCTTATCTTTTCTTTGTTGCTTTGTTTTAGACCACACTGGAAATTCCCTTATCTTCTAGTTCCTTATCTGTTCTTGATTCCTTTGCTTGTTCATCAACAGTAGGGCAGAGGACAACCTCAGATTCCTGACTTCCTGGAAACTTTTCTTTTCTACTGTCTCAGAAGATATTTGCTTTACCCTCTAAGTGCCTTGGCTGGGCTCTGGGGATTATATAAAGAGATATTTTGGAGCAAAAAATGAGGGTCCTCTCATGTTTTGGTGTAGTGTACATACTGAGTTGATGAGGGGGTTAACTTCCTGCCAAGGTCATCAGGAAGAAAACTATCCCTAGAGACATGCTAACATTAACCTGGGAACTAAAGATTATAGACACAGAGGGACCTTTGAGCTATAAGGCTTTCACATTCTCACTGCACTAAATTAGGAGGAAAGAAAAGAAGAAAAGCACAAGGCCATTTGAAGGGTAAGCTCAAATTATACATTCTTTGCAAATAATGCATCTTTGTTCCTTCAGAACTAGTTCAAGCCCTCATATACCTTGTCTGACGGTAATAAATGATGTTTTGAAGGCTGCACAGTATCAGAAAGGTCACACAGGCTTTGATGCTAAAGGACTTGTGTTAGAAATCTTGCTGGACCACTTAATAGCTCTGTGGCCTTGATCAAAGATACATCAGTGTTATTGCCTCAGTTCCCCAACCTCTAAAATAGAGATTCTAGTGTCTATCTCCCAAAGTTTTTAGAATTAGAAATAACACAGAAGAAGCACAAGCACAGTGCTCTCATAAACTAGATGCCCCAACAGTAGTTGGCAATATTAACAGAATATTCATGATGTGGAGATAATTCAGATTCTTTCCTCTGCCTAAGAGATGAGCTAGAGAAGTTGGAACTAAGAAATAGGGAACACTGGTTCCTCTGCAGTGGTTAGATAATTATCAGAGAGGTCAGATACTCCATTGTGCCAGAGAAATAGCAAAACAAATGTTTCAGGTAGACGTGAAGAACACACAGGATAAACAGAGTTATATTACATAATGAACAACCCTAAATACTGGCATTTATGGAAAAAATTAACTGTTGGCCAATCACTTTTAATTAGTAGCATTCTTTTCCATAAAGACCATAAACATGCTAAAAAAATTAAAATTGGTTGTTCTTTTTCATTGATTAATTCTATCTCTGTTTATATTCATGAGAAGAAACTATTTACTTCAATGTCAGTACTGGCTTAACCTGGGTAGAATTATCTCAAGCTCTGAATTCATAGATTTGTGATACAGCGAGGTAAAGCCCTGCTTGTTATTTCCTTTATTCCAAGTTTCTCTTTTGATGGCATACTTTCTAAATTGAGGCAATGCCTATTTAGGCTTTTATTATCAGGAGGTGGCAAATGGGCACTTTTTTTTTAAGCTTTTCTTTGTTGTTATTTGTAGAAAATTTATATTATGCCAAATTTCCTGAGTTTATAGATGTTTTGTTCATGGTGAAAAAACAATCATTCTGTCATATGATTATCTTATCTGAAAGGTTTTTCACATATATGCAGATATCAGTCTTACAAAATTATTGGGAAGTCAGTAACTAACAAGAAAGACTTAATGTTTCTTTTATGTTGGGGTTTAGAGCTAGACAGAATTATTTTTATTGTGGGAAAATCTACACATCACCATTAAAACTTACCACTGTAACCAGTTACAGTTCTATAATACATTCTCATTGCTACCTCCACCACCATTCATTTCTAGACTTGTTCATCTTCTCAATCTGAAACTGGATTAAACACTAACTCCTTATTTTCCCTACCCCCGATCCCTGATGACCACCATTCTACTCTCTGTCTCTATGAATCTGACTGCTCTAGGTATCTTGCATGCATGCTAAGTTGCTTCAGTCTTGTCTGACCCTTTGTAACGTGCCAGACTCCTCTGTCCATGAGATTCCCAGGCAAGAATACTGGAATAGGTTGCCATGCCCTCTTCCAGGGAATCTTTCCGACTCAAAGATCGAACCTGTATCTCTTAGGTCTTCTGCACTGGCAAGCAGGTTCTTTAATGCTAATGCCACCTGGGAAGCCCCTAGGTATCTTATATACGTGGAATTGTACAGTATTTCTCATTTTATGTCTGGCTTATTTCATTTAACATAGTGTCTTCAAGATTCATTTGTGTTGTAGCATCTATCAGAATTTAATTATTTTTTATGGTTCAATAATATTGCATGTTACACACACACACACACACACACACACACACACACACACCTCTTTTTGTTTATCATTCATCTCTTGATGGAAATTTGAGTAGTTTCATCTTTTGGTTATTGTGAATAATGCTACTATAAAAATGTGTGTACAAATGTCTGCTTAAGTCTCTGGTTTCAATGTTTTGGGGGTATAAACCTAGGATTGCTGATTCATGTAGTAATTTTTGTTTAACTGAGAAACCATTGTATTCTCTACAGTTGTTACAATATTTTAAGCATTAACTAGATAATTTGTCTATCCTAACATTCTTATCTAGCTAGTAAATAAAGTGTAAGTTAGTTGCTCAGTTGTCTCTGACTCTTTGCCACCCCATGGACTGTAGCCTCTCAGGCTGCTTGGTCCATGAAATTCTCCAGGCAAGAATACTGGTAGTGGGCTTCCCTGGTAGCTCAGATGGTAAAGAATCAGCCTGTATTGAAGGAGACCTAGGTTAAATCCTGTGGTTGGGAAGACCCCTGGAGAAGGGAATGGTGGGCTACAGTCCATCGGATTGCAAGGAGTTGGACACGACTGAGCGACTAACGCTCTGCACTGTTTTACATTTCAAGCAATGATGCGTGAGAGTTCCAATTTCTCCACATCCTTGACAAGGCTTACTTTCCTTTTGTTTTTCTTTTGAATTATAGCCATCCTAATGAATGTGAAGTGGTATCTCACTGTAGTTTAAACTTGTATTTCTCCAAATACAATCTAATCATGTGGAATATCTTTTCATGTGCTTATTGGCCATTTGTATATTTTCTTTGGAGAAATATCTATCAATGTCCTTCAGCTATTTTGAAATTGAATTATTTGCCTTTAAAAAAATTATTTGCTTGTTTTTTTAATTTCTTATTTTGTATTGAAATATAGCTGATTAACAATGTTGTGATAGTTTCAAGTGAATAGTGAAGGGACTCAGCCATACATATACACGCATCCATTCTCCCCTGAAGCCCCTTCCATCCAGATTGTCACATAATATTGACCAGAGTTTCATGTGCTATTAAGTCCTTGTTGGTTATGCATTTTAAATATAACACTGTGTACATATCTATCCCAAATTCCCTAATTATCCCTTTCCCCGAGCAACCATAAATTTGTTCTCTAAGTCTGTGAGTCTCTTTCTGCTTTGTTACTTTGTAAAGTTTATTTGTATTACTTCTTTTTAGATTCCACATGTAAGGGATGTCATACCAAATTTCTCCATCTCTGACTTACTTCACTTAGCACGATAATTTCTAGGTCCATCCATGTTGCTACAAATGGCATTATTTCATTCTTTTCATTGGCTGAGTAATAGTCCATCGTATATATTATATGTACCACATCTGCTTTATCCATCCATCTGTGGATGGACATTTAGAGTGTTTCCATGTGTTGGCTATTGTGAGCAATGCTGCAGTGAACATTGAGATGCATGCATCCTTTAGGATCTTATTTTTCTTCGGATATATGCTCAGGAATGGAGTTGCCTACTTTTAGTTGCTACTTTTGCTAAACTTCAGTCAGCTCCAGCAGTTGAGAAGAGTAAATTCTTTTCAACAAGAAAAAATAAAACTAATTGTAAAAATCAGGGACAAGCATGAAGAGAAACCATCTAAGGGAAGAGGTAGAAAGTAAAGAGAAAGAAAGGGAGAACAAATGGGAGATCTAGAAAGCTTCAGGGAGATGAAGAGACCATAGGAATTGCTGCTTTCTTTAATTAGGTGGAATAATAGTGTCAGCATGATAGAAGCACAAAGTGGTAAGTTCTGAAAGTAACTGTAGTGCCAAAAGGGATGAATAGATGAATTTATGAAGATCATTTAAAAACGTAAGCATGCAGGGTTGACTGAAATCTGGCAGCTATGAAATCCAGGAGAGACACCCAGGTGGCGCTAGTGGTAAAAAACGTGCCTGCCAATCGCTGGGTCAGGAAGATCCCCCAGAGGAGGAAATGGCTACCCACTCCAGCATTCTTGCCGGGAGAATCCCATAGACAGAGGAGCCTGGTGGGCTACAGTCCATAGGGTTGCAAAGAGACAGACACGACTGAAGTGACTGAGCACACCAGCACGTGCACAAGAGGGCAGGGCAACTATCGCATGCGTGACTAAGGCAATGGGAATGTGCACGACAAGGCTGACGGCAAAAAATCAGGAAGGTGCAGGTGATAATATGAGGACTAGCATTCCTGTTAGAGTAAAATATGTTAGGAGATGTTGAATAAAATTGCATCCTGAACTTAAGATTGACATTTTCTCTAAAATATTATTTTAAGATTTAGTTATTATTTCAGTTTTCAATGTGCTTTTGCTACGAACAAGGTTCAAAAGAATGTCAATGGCAGTCAAACAAGTCTCGGTTTACACCTTATAGTTCATACCTTGGAGGCCATGGCATACAACTGCCACCTGGTGTTGGTATGTTCACATAGCAGGCTTATACATTTAATACATTAAAAACAAAATAAAACAAAAAACTATGTGGGGGCATGATTTACAAAACAAGTCATGAAGTGTTACAGGTCTAAATTAATAAGTTGTTACTGTTTTTAAAAAAGAAGACAGCAACTTTTGAGAATACTTCCTTATGGGATTCAGAGCGATGCAGAGATTGTTCCTATTTATTATTGGCAACGGGGATTTTTTTCAGGGATGTGGACAGTCTGTGAATTGTGAATGGATTCATTGTCTCAGTGGTCTGGTTTACACTTGAATATGCTGTAAATGTATATAGCTGAGAAAGTGATCAAATACAAGAAGAAATCTGTTTGAGAGGAGACATTTTGTAGGCTCCAAATTCCTCATTTTAAAGGTTATATAGTCCTTTCAACAAAATCAAGCTTTCTTTTTCTTTTGTTGTGTGGTTCAATCCCAGAATTCATTTCCTCAAAGAAATCAGTTTGAAAAATCAAGTCCCATGATGCTTTCAGATTAATAGACTTTCTGTTTAAACAGGTATACTGGTAGTAAAAATGTAAGTGATTTGTTCCAATCACCTAAAGTCAGGAAGCTTGGCAGGGACTGAACACCCAATCTCCGGCTGTCTTCTCTTGGGAGTCCAGATGTGGAAAGTTTGTCTTTTTTGAGCTTCATTTTAATTAGCTGATCAGGAGAAACAGTGATGAAGTAGCCCAAGGGGAACCTCCGAGCTACCCAACTGAACATTGTAAGACTAGCTCTATGGTCTAAGAAAAGCTTAAGTATTGCTTAGTTTTACAGTGAAAAATAGCACTGGGGATGGTTGCAGTTAGCAAAGAAAGAGTTGTAAACACATTTGTCACTGCTCTGGTCCAAGAAAGTTTCCTTAAAAAATTACAAATTTATAAAGAACATTACTTACTCAGAAAAAAAAGTCTCTTCTGTTGAGTAACAGTGAAAGCTGTGACTTTTAGATTTTCTCGTCGTTCCCTTTGTGAGCAATTAACTACCTTCCTTTTTAGTTCACAGCTGGGAGTTATAAGCAAGTTGAGAGTGGCAAGAGAAAAATTTGCTCCAGCACCAACAGGAAACTGTATTGGACATTTTCCTGAACCTTACCTCTGTCTCAAACAATTAGGTTGTATTAAATTTCAATTGATACTTTTTACATTTACCTGAATCTACATTAAGCTTCTGACATCTTTAGCATTAGCACTGAATAAAGTGAGTAAGTAGGAAACAGAATTAAAAACCTGAAATTGATGTCTGCTTTATTTCCTCCATCTTCCTTTCCATCTCTTTTCCTTTGTGTCTCTAGCTATCTGAGGTGATTGTTGTTGTTTAGTTGCTAAATTGTGTCCAACTTTAATGTGAAGATGGTGCTTCCCAATAATCACTAGTCTATTTACTACCTATTCAGAGTAATGTCTGGATTTCCACTATTTTCCATTTTTATGGCCACCAGATAATGTAGGACTTTGTACAAAACTTGTAACAACTAAGCCATTTCACTATCTTCTATTTCTGTCCCACCAGGCCCATCCTACACAGAGAAAGAGTAGTTAAGTCAGTATTCTCAGACATTATTTTCACTTAGTCAAGTTCTTAGAAGATTTACAATTTACATAATAAAACAAATCCAAATTCATTGGTATGACTTTCAAAACTACTCTCCATATTGTTCTCACTTGCAATTTCCATACTGTATTCTCCTATTAGTTCCCAATATGGGCTCTGCCACAAACAAGCTAAATATGTTACATTGGATAATCTTCTTGAATCTTCACAATATCCTTATGATATATACTTTTATCCTTACCCCACTTGATAGATGAGGATGCTGAGGTTTATTGAGGATAAGAACTTTGTCCAAGGGTAATGTAGTTAGTTAGTGGCAAAGGACTAGAGATCTCTTCAAGAAAATTAGAGATACCAAGGGAACATTTCATGGAAAGATGGGCTTGATAAAGGACAGAAACGGTATGGACCTAACAGAAGTAGAAGATATTAAGAAGAGGTGGCAAGAATGCACAGAAGAACTGTACAAAAGATCTTCATGACCAAGATAATCACGATGATATGATCTCTCACCTAGAGCCAGACATCCTGGAATGTGATGTCAAGTGGGCCTTAGAAAGCATCACTATGAACAAAGGTAGTGGAGGTGATGGCATTCCAGTGGAGCTGTTTCAAATCCTGAAAGATGATGCTGTGAAAGTGGTGCACTCAATATGCCAGCAAATTTGGAAAACTCAGCAGTGGCCAGAGGACTGGAAAAGGTCAGTTTTCATTCCAATCTCAAAGAAAAGCAATGCCAAAGAATGCTCAAACTACCTCACAATTGCACTCATCTCACACGCTAGTAAAGTAAGGCTCAAAATTCTCCAAGCCAGGCTTCAGCAATACGTGAACTTCGAGATGTTCAAGCTGGTTTTAGAAAAGGCAGAGGAACCAGAGATCTAATTGCCAACATCTGCTGGATCATGGAAAAAGCAAGAGAGTTCCAGAAAAACTTATATTTCTGCTTTATTGGCCAAAGTGTTTGACTGTGTGGATCACAATAAACTGTGGAAAATTCTGAAAGAGATGGGAATACCAGGCCACCTGACCTGCCTCTTGAGAAACTTATATGCAGGCCAGGAAGCAACAGTTAGAACTGGACATGGAACAACACACTGGTTCCAAATAGGAAAAGGAGTACTTCAAGGCTGTATATTGTCACCCTGCTTATTGAACTTCTATGCAGAGTACATCATGAGAAACGCTTCTATGCAGAGTACATCATCAGAAACGCTAGGCTTCAAGAAGCACAAGCTGGAATCAAGATTTCCAGGAGAAATATCAATAATCTCAGATATGTAGATGACACCACCCTTATGGCAGAAAGTGAAGAGGAGCTAAAAACCCTTCTGATGAAAGTGAAAGAGGAGAGTGAAAAAGTTGGCTTAAAGCTCAACATTCAGAAAATGAAGATCATGGCATCTGGTCCCATCACTTCATGGGAAATAGATGGGGTAACAGTGTCAGACTTTATTTTGGGGGACTCCAAAATCACTGCAGATGGTGACTGCAGCCATGAAATTAAAAGACGCTTACTCCTTGGAAGAAAAGTTATGACCAACCTAGATAGCATATTGAAAAGCAGAGACATTATTTTGCCAACAAAGGTCCATCTAGTCAAGGCTATGGCTTTCCCAGTAGTCATGTATGGATGTGAGAGTTGGACTGTGAAGAAAGCTGAGCATGGAAGAATTGATACTTTTGAATTGTGGTGTTGGAGAAGACTCTTGAGAGTCCCTTGGACTGCAAGGAGATCCAACCAGTCCATTCTGAAGGAGATCAGTCCTGGGTGTTCATTGGAAGGAATGATGCTAAAGCTGGAGCTCCAGTACTTTGGCCACCTCATGGGAAGAGCTGACTCATTGGAAAAGACTCTGGTGCTGGGAGGGATTGGGGGCAGGAGGAGAAAGGGAAGACAGAGGATGAGATGGCTGGATGGCACTACTGACTCTATGGACATGAGTATGAGTGGACTCCGGGGAGTTGGTGATGGACACAGAGGCTTGGTGTGCTGCGATTAATGCGATCACAAAAGTCAGACACGATTGAGAGACTAATATTAACTACACTGAGTTGCAAATGTGGGATTAAAATCAGTGTTGATTCTAGAATTGTTTTTGTTGTTGTTTAGTTGCTAAGTCATGGCCAACTTTTTGCAACCCCATATTAGTGCTAAATAAATTAGTAGGCAGAATGTAGTGCCTTTGGCCTATGTTTGAATCAGGGACACGGAAAATATGTTTTTAAAAATTTGGTTTGATACTAAAGGAGGACATTATGGAAAATAATTACCAACTGTCTTAATCTTTATTACTTTCTTTTCATTTTCTTCATTTTACTCTATTGAAATTGGTCTCAGTAGAAATATTTGGTGAGAAAAATGATAGATATATTATTTTATCTTTTTTAAACTTTGGTTTATGAAGAATTTTAGAATATACATAAAATAGATAGAATGGTATAATGAATCTCTATGTACTCAATATACCGAGCCCCAAATAATAATCAGCTCATCACGTGCCATCCATACCTCCATGCACTAACCCCTCCCATATTTAAGCAATTCCATATTCATCACATTATATTTCATGCATAAATATTTTTATATGTATCTCTAAGAGGACCATTTTAATATAGTGACAATTCTTTTAATGTCAAATATCCTGCCATTGTACACATTTCCATACATAATATGTATTTTATATACTATATATGAATTAGGATCCAAATAAGGTCTGTACCTTGTGATTGGTTGCTCTTTTAAGTCTCTTAATCTACCACCTACCCTACCATCTCTATTCTTTTTCTTGGCAGTGTGTTGAAAAAGCCAGGTTGTTTATCTTGTAGAATTTCCCACAGTATAGACTTTGATGATTGCATTCCCATGGTATAGAATAACAAGTTCTCTGTGTTTCCTAAAAAATGTCAATTGAATCTAGAGACTTGATTAGATCTACAGGTTTGATTTTTTTTTTCCAGACTTACTTCCATTAGGAAGCATACAATATCTGATTATGTTTCTAAATTTATTTATGTTAACTTAGGGTATCTTGTGTGCTTATTTATCCATTATTTGATAAGTGATTCTGTTTTTTGGAGTTCAGCTTCAACTTCCTTTAATAAATCACACCTATAATTGTATTTTAAGACATTTCAGTTTCATATTCTTTAAGGTGGAGTTCTTGAAGTAGAATTCTAAATGTTTTTGCTTCTGTTATTTTATAATCTCTTAATAAGGCATTCAATTCAATATACATAGAAGTAAGACTTTCCCCATCCACATTTTATATATTAAAAAATATAACTAAGTTATATAATTACAATATAGGCTGGAATACATAGGTTTGGGAACAAACACAACTGATGTTTTATAAGCAAACGGTTAAATTGGAGAATGAAGAGGTATGTGGTTAAATTTCAGTATGTTTTGGCCAACAGTTGATATAGTTTACAGAGTTAACATGGTAAATTAGTAAATAATGGTCAACTGAAGGATCTTCTAGCACATTAGAACTTTCTGTGGTGATGGACAGGTTCTATATCTGCATTGTCCAATACAGTAGCCATTAACCACATGTGGCTATCAAGCACTTGAAATGTGGCTGCCATGAGACTGTGGAACTGAATTCTTAATTTAACTAATGAATTTAGTTTAATTTATAGCCTTCTAGGACAGCTCAGTTCTAGAATATAAAGCCTACACTAGGGAATAATAACTGGTTCCAGAGTCTGACTCCAGAGTCTGCACCTTTGACCACAACACTACGCTGCTTCTTGTTCTGGTGTTTTTCAGAATTTTTATTTTATTTTTTTGATGCATCAAATACATTCACATTAATTTTATTTTTTTAAGCAAATGGCAAAGATTAACTTTTTTATGAGGTGATACCTCATTCTAGTTTTTATTTGCATTTTTACTAATGATATTACCTCGTACCTGTTAGGAGGGCTGTCATCAAAAAGACAAGAAATAACAAGTTTTGGTGAGGATGTGAAGAAAAGAAAACCCTAGGATACTGTTATTGGGAATGTAAATTGGTGCAGCCACTATGGAGAACAGTATGGAGGTTTCTCAAAAAACTGAAAATTGAACTGCCATATGACCCAGCAATTCTACTCCTGGGTATTATAGCCAAAGAAAATGAAAACATTCATTGGAAAAGATATATGAACCCTAATATTCATAGCTGAATTATTTATAGTAGCCAAGCTATGGAAGCAGCCTAAATGTCCATCAACAGATGAATGGATCAAGAAAATGTGATATACGTATATGTCGTATATATTTATGATATGTATATATACAATGGAATATATGTATGTATGTGTGTATATATACAATAGAATAGGACTCAGCCATTAAAAAAATGTAATTTTGCCATTTGCAACATGCATCGATCTGGAGGGTATTATGTTAGTGAAGTACGTCAGAGAAAGAGAGTCAAAGTCAGACAAATGATGTATGTTTTCACTTATATGTGGATGCTAAAATATAAAACAAATGAATATAATAAAACAGAAACAGTCTCATAGATACAGAGAAAGAATTAGTGGCTATCAGTTAGGAAAAGGGCAATATAAGTGAAAAGGATTAAGAGGTATAAACTACTAGGAATAAAATAGATAAGATACAAGGATGTAATGTATAGCACAAGGTATATAGGCAATATTTTATAATAAATTTATATGAAATACAATCTAAAAATATTATTTTACATATATTTTACATATGAAACATATGCTATTCTAAGTCAATTATACTTCAGTAAAATAAACAATTGCCCGAACTTACTATGTTGCCAACATTCATACACTCTAGAAAACATCCTATTTGTTGTTCAGTTGCTAAGTCATATCCAACTCTTTGTGACTCCATGAAGTGCAGCACTCCAGGCTTCCTTGTCCTTCACTATCTCCCGGAGTTTGCTCAAACTCATGTCCACTAAGTCCATGATGCCATCCAACCATCTCATCCTCTGTCGCCCCCTTTTTCTCCTGTCCTCAAATCTTCCCCAGCATCAGGGTCTTTTCCAATGAGTCAGCTCTTCACATCAGGTGGCCAAAATATTAGAACTTCAGCATCAGTCTTTCCAATGAATATTCAGAGTTGACTTCCTTTAGGATTGACAGATCTGATCTCCTTGCAGTCCAAGGGACTCTCAAGAGTCTTCTCTAACACTTCAGTTCAAAAGCATCAGTTCTTCAGTACTCAGCTTTCTTTATGGTCCAACTCTCTCATCCGTGCATGACTACTGGAAAAAACCATAGCTTTGACTATACAGACCTTTGTCAGCAAAGTAATGTCTCTGCTTTTAAATAATACCATCTAGGTTTGCAGGATCACATGGTATGCAGGATCATATGGCAACTCTATTTTTAGTTTTTAAGGAAACTCCATATTGTTCTCCACAGTGACTGTACCAATTTACATTCCCACTAACAGTGTAGGCGGCTTCCCTTTTCTCCATCTATTTGTCATAGATATCCCATTTTTAAGCATCTGATAATACCTCATAAGTCTCAGCAATTTGCTTGAATTTTCTCTCTCTGCCTATTCTTTTTCTTAAAGCTTTTTACTTTATTTGGAGTATAGCCAATGAACAATGTTGTGACATTTTCAGGTGGACAGCAAAGAGACTCAGTCATACATTTATATGTAACCATTCTCCCCCAACCCTCCCTCCCATCCATGCTGACTCATAACACAGAGGAGAGTTCCCTGAGCTATACAGTGGGTCCTTGTTGATGTCTCTGCTTATTCTTTATTCTCAGGATTTTTGTCTGGATGTTACTTCAGTGCTAGGTTTAAAAAAAAACTTTTTATTTTCTCTTGGGGTATAGCCGATTAACAATTTTGTGATAGCAATTCTGTAAAGCAATTGTCCTTCAATTAAAAAATAAATTAAAAATAAAAAAAAGACTGTTGTGATAGTTTCAGGTGGACAGCAAAAAGACTCAGCAATGCATATACATGTACCCACTCCCCTCCCCACCTTTTAATAACCTTAAAAGTCTGAGAGATGTCTCTGCACACATTGCATTTAGCAATAGTCCATCCTGTTTTGACAGGCTGTTGAAACAGCACGCATTTCTGGTTTTAAGGTCACCTATGTGGGACCTAGGATGTGGGAACTGGTGGCAGGAAGACGAGGCAGTGGGGCCCTAGCCCAGTCTCCCATCTACTCACACACTGCTGAGCTGGTAATGCGGCAGCCTGCTGTTTCTCAAGATTTAGTCTTATATGCCTCCTTGTGTGTGTGCGTGATCTCTGTTCTAGCTGAAAATTGAATCCTCTCAATTTCCCAAACCTCTCAACTTTATGTGGTAGCCAGATGCTGCACTGACCTCCAATAAACTGTACCTCCCAAGTATTTGGGCTTCCCAGGTAGCTCAGCAGTAAAGTATCCACCTGCAATGCAGGAGACAAGGCTTCAACTTCTGTGTCAGGGAGACCTTGAGGAGAAGCAAATGGTAACCCACTCCAAAATTCTTGCCTAGGAAATCCCATGGACAGAGAAGCCTGGCAAGCTACAGTCCAAGGGATCACAAAGAGTTGGGCATGACTGAGTGACTAAACAACAATCCAAGTATTTATACACTTGTGTGTCTCCACTCACAGTGAACAGGTATAACCAAAAACTGCATTCCAGGTGATACTTCCTGACTTCCAAGGCTAAGCTATAACCTTTCAGCCTTCACCTTGATCTCTTAGAGCACTCGTTCTTGGAGCCCAGAGTTACCTTGTAAGAATCTACCTTTCAGGGCGAAGCCATGAAACTTCACGGAGAGAGGGAGAGTTCTAGCTGAGACCTGTCTTTAACACCATCGCCTCCAAGGTACCAGGCATGTGAATGAAAATATCTTGCATCCTACCAAACAGCCCAGTTGATAAGTAGATACCCAAATTATGAAATAATAAGATACCTGTTCAAAGTTTTAGAGATAGCTTGTTACATTGCAGTAGATAACTGGAACACCTGGATAATTTTTACTCTTCCTTCAAAGGTTCATTTAGGCATCACCTCTAAGAAACATCCAATCTACCTTTTAAATTCCCCTTCCCTTTGAGTTAGGCATAGGTCTTCTTTGCTCCCATGCTATATGAGCACTTATCACATTTCATTCTACATTTTTGGGTTTATGCCCCACTAGACTGTGTTCTCCTTGACAGTGTGTCTTACTTCTCTTTCTGAAAGGAGCTTATCTTAGCAGCACATAATGGCTATTCGAAATGAGTCAACTAAATCATAGAATCTCTGGGCTAGTGGGATTTTAGAAACCATATTAAACAACCCACATTAAGCTGCTAAGTGTTTGTCTATCTAGCCTGTGTGGGAAGCTCCTCCCAAGATAAGAATTTACTGTTTCCTGAAGCAGGTTTTAAATAGCTCAGGCTATTAGCACTGCTTGTCAACTTAATTCTTGCTCTAATCACATTTTCATTCCAGCTCTTCTGAGAGCTTATGCATTTGTTAATAAGTTCACAGGAGATCAGTCCTGGGTGTTCACTGGAAGGGCTGATGTTGAAGCTGAAGCTCCAATACTTTGGCCACCTGATACAAAGAGCTGACTCATTTGAAAAGACCTTGATGCTGGGAAAGATTGAGGGCAGGAGGAGGAGACGACAGAGGATGAGATGGTTGGATGGCATAGCCGATTCAATGGGTATGGGTTTGGGTGGACTCCAGGAGTTGGTGATGGACAGGGAGGCCTGGTGTGCTGCTGTTCATGGCATCACAAAGAGTCAGACACGACTGAGTGACTGAACTGAACTGTGCACTGTCAACATTTTTTTCCCGAACATTTTTCTCGAACATTTTGTTCGAGTCATGTGTATCTAATTGTATTTTAATCTTGAAAATAAGGTGACTTTCTTAAATGTATCTAATTGTCCCCTGCTGGAACATGCTACATCTAGAAGTAACTCAGTTTATGTTCTTAACAGCTTAGGCTCTGGAGTCAGAAGTTGGGTTCAAACCATGACACCACTTATTAGTGGTTATATGACAATAGATAAGTCACTTAAGCTAAATAAGTCTGCTTTCCCCATCCCCCCAAGAAGATATAACTTTCATGTATACTTGTTGTGAAAATTAAATGATAGCTCACATAAATGGTGTTTAGCCAGAACCTAAACTATCAGAAGCTCAATATGTATTAGTGCCTCTTATAACTACTATAGAAACACAGTAACAGTTGACCAAATTAAGCATTCTTTCTCATATTGAGCATTGGATAACTTCCTGGTTTTCCTTTGTCTTACTTGTTTTTCTCACCTTTGCCTGCCTGCTTTTCTTATTGAAAAAAAAAAAAAATACCTTTCCTGCTGCTGCTGCTAAGTTGCTTCAGTCGTGTCCAACTCTGTGCGACTCCATAGACTGCAGCTCGCCAGGCTCCCCCGTTCTTGGGATTCTCCAGGCAAGAACACTGGAGTGGGTTGCCATTTCCTTTTCTTGTGCATAGTGGCATTCAATTTCTTAAAGCTTTTCTGCTCTTACCACAGAAAATTAAAATTTGCAAATAACCCCATCTATACACAAGATGATGGAGAAGGCAATGGCACCCCACTCCAGTACTCTCACCTGGAAAATCGCATGGATAGAGGAGCCTGGTAGGTTGCAGGTCCTTGGGGTTGCTAAGAGTCGGACATGACTGAGCTACTTCACTTTCACTTTTCACTTTCCTCCATTGGAGAAGGAAATGGCAACCCACTCCAGTATTCTTGCCTGGAGAATCCCAGGGACAGAGGAGCCTGTTGGGCTGCCATCTATGGGGTCGCACAGAGTTGCACACAACTGACACGACTTAGCAGCAGCAGCAGCAGCAGCAGGAGTATACGCGAGATGATAGGTGCTTTTGTTAAAACCTTAGCTAGGCTTTGATTCCAAATGGTTTTGTTTGCAAATGTTTCACTTGCAAAAGAAAAAATGTAGCATTGTATGGAATAGTCTGTGATCTAATTTCATTGGTAACAATATCCAGACTCATGTCATAAAGAACTGAGATACTATTCTCAACCTAGTTATGTGACTCCTCCAGATCGCAGCTTCCTGTTATTAATATAAAAGAATGTGAAATAATCACTTCTTATTTACTTAAAGGGTAGGTGTTGGGGTGGGGAATGCTTCTTCTCCACTCCTCATATTCCCTTCCAGGTGAAAAGATACCTATTAATAAAACACAAATAGGTATGGAAGTGGAATCAACCACTTGATTGGCGACTTTGGATGCAGAAATTAAGTATGCATAGCGCAGCCCTTTCCTGTCCCCTGCTTCTTGGGAGCAGCTTCCCATAGGAAACATGTAGCCTATTCTCTTCTCCAAGGACTGGTTCCATTTTTTATAGGTTTAATCTTGCTAAATGGTTCAGTCTGTAATTAATTCTGTGATTCAGATTATAAAATTCACTTGGCCTTAGAAGTATCATATTCTTGAATATCAGTTGTATGAGATATGAAGCTGATATTCTATTTTATTTTTAGCTTTATTTTGGGGGCAGGAAGTCTTTTTTTATTTAATTCATTAATTAATTGTTTAACTTTACAATATTGTATTGGTTTTGCCATACATTGACATGAATCCACCATGGGGATACATGTGTTACCCATCCTGAAACCCCCTCCCACCTCCCTCCTCATTCCATCCCTCTGGGTCATCCCAATGCACCAGCTCCAGGTACCCTGTATCATGCATCAAACCTGGACTGGTGACTCATTTCACATATGATAATATACAGGTTTCAAAGCCTTTCCCCCAAATCATCCCACCCTTGCCCTTTCCCACAGAGTCCAAAAGACTGTTCTATACATCTGTGTCTCTTTTGCTGTCTCGCATACAGGGTTATCATTACCATCTTTCTAAATTCCATATATATACATTGGTATACTGTATTGGTGTTTCTCTTTCTGGCTTACTTCATTCTGTATAATAGGCTCCAGTTTCATCCACCTCATTAGACCTGGTTCAAATGCATTCTTTTTAATGGTTGAGTAATACTCCATTGTGTATATGTACCACAGCTTTCTTACCCATTTGTCTGCTGATGGACATCTAGGTTGCTTCCATGTCCTGGCTATTATAAACAGTGCTGTGATGAACACTGGGGTACACGAGTCTCTTTCAACTCTGGTTTTCTTGGAGTGTATGCCCAGCAGTGGAATTGCTAGGTCGTATGGCAGTTCTATTTCCAGTTTTTAAAGGAATCTCCACACTGTTCTCCATAGTGGCTGTACTAGTTTGCATTCCCACCAACAATGTAAGAGGGTTCCCTTTTCTCCACACTCTCTCCAGCATTTATTGCTTGTAGAATTTTGGATAGCAGCCATTCTGACTGGTGTGAAATGGTACCTCATTGTGGTTTTGATTTGCATTTCTCTGATAATGAGTGATGTTGAGCATCTTTTCATGTGTTTGTTAGCCATCAGTATATCTTCTTTGGAGAAATATCTGTTTAGTTCTTTGGCCCATTTTTTAAAATATAAATTTATTTACTTTAATTGGAGGCTAATTACAATATTGTATCAGTTTTGCCATACATCAACATGAATCTGCCACAGGTATACACGTGTTCCCCATCCTGAAAACCCCTCCCATCTCCCTCCAATACCATCCCTCTGGGGCATCCCAGTGCACCAGTCCCGAGCATCCTGTATCATGCATTAAACCTGGACTGGCAAGTCATTTCACATATAATATTATACATGTTTCAATGCCGTTCTCCCAAATCATCTCACCCTCGCCCTCTCCCACAGAGTCAACACCAATACAGTATACTAATGCAGATATATGGAGTTTAGAAAGATGGCCCATTTTCTGACTGGGTAATTTATTTTCTTGAATTGAGCTGCAGGAGTTGCTTGTATATTTTTCAGATTAATTTTTTGTCAGTTGCTTCATTTGCTATTATTTTCTCCCATTCTGAAGGCTGTCTTTTGACCTTGCTTATAGTTACCTTTGTTGTGCAGAAGATTTAAATTAAGTTCCATTTGTTTCTTTTTGCTTTTATTTCCAATATTCTGGGAGGTGGCTCATAGAGGATCCTGCTGTGATTTATGTCGGAGTGTTTTGCCTATGTTCTCCTCTAGGAGTTTTATAGTTTCTGGTCTTTAGATGTTTAGATCTTTAATCCATTTTGAGTTTATTTTTGTGTATGGTGTTAGAAAGTGTTCTAGTTTCATTCTTTTAAAAGTGGTTGACCAGTTTTCCCAGTACCACTTGTTAAAGAGATCATCCATTCTCCATTGTATATTCTTGCCTCCTTTGTCAAAGATAAGGTGTCCATGGGTGTGTGGATTTATCTCTGGGCTTTCTATTTTGTTCCATTGATCTATATTTCTGTCTTTGTGCCAGTACCATACTGTCTTGATGACTGTGGCTTTGTAGTAGAGCCTGAAGTCAGGCAGGTTGATTCCTCCAGGTCCATTCTTCTTTCTCAAAATTGCTTTGCTATTCGAATGTTTTTGTATTTCCACACAAATTGTGAAATTACTTGTTCTAGCTTTGTGAAAAATACTGCTGGTAGCTTGATAGGATAGGGATGCACTGAATCTGTAGATTGCTTTGGGTAGTATACTCATTTTCACTATACTGATTCTTCTGATCCATGAACACTGTATATTTCTCCATCTGTTAGTGTCCTCTTTGATTTCTTTCACCAGTGTTTTATAGTTTCCTATATATAGCTGTTATGTTCCTTTCAGTCAGTTCAGTCGCTCAGTCGTGTCAGATTCTGCAACCCCATGAATCACAGCACACCAGGCTTTCCTGTCCATCACCAACTCCTAGGATTCCCCAAACTCATGTCCATCGAGTTGGTGATACCATCCAGCGATCTCATCCTCTGTCATACCCTTCTCCTCCTGCCCCTAATCCCTCCCAGCATCAGTGTTTTCCAATGAATCAACTCTTCACGTGAGGTTGTCAAAGCATTGGAGTTTAAGCTTTAGCATCAGTCTGTCCAATGAACACCCAGGACTGATCTCCTTTAGAATGGACTGGTAGGATCTCCTCTCAAGAGTCTTCCCTAACACCACAATTCAAAAGCATCAGTTCTTTGGCACTCAGGTTTCTTCACAGTCCAATTCTCACATCCATACATGACCACTGGAAAAACCATAAGTAATGTCTCTGCTTTCTAATATGCTGTCTAGGTTGGTCATAACTTTCCTTCCAAGAAGTAAGCGTCTTTTAATTTCATGGCTGCAATCACCATCTGCAGTGATTTTGGAGCCCCCTAAGTAAAGTTGGACACTGTTTCCCCATCGATTTCCCATGAAGTGATGGGGTCAGTGTCATTATCTTAGTTTTATGACTGTTGAGCTTTACGCTAACTTTTTCACTCTCCTCTTTTCACTTAGTTCCTCTTGACTTTCTGCCATAAAGGTGGTGTCATCAGCGTATCTGAGGTTATTGATATATCTCCTAGCAGTCTTGATTTCAGCTTGTGCTTCTTCAAGCTCAGTTTTTGTCATGATGTACTCTGCATAGAAGTTAAATAGGCAGGATGACAATATACAGCCTTGACGTACTCCTTTTCTTATTTGGAACCAGTCTGTGGTTCCATGTCCAGTTCTAACTGTTGCTTCCTGACCTGCATACAGATTTCTCAAGAGGCAGGTCAGGTGGTCTGGTATTCCCATCTCTTTCAGAATTTTCCACAGTTTATTGTGATCCACACAGTAGAAGGATTTGGCATAGTCAATAAAGCAGAAATAGATGTTTTTCTGGAACTCTTTTGCTTTTTCCATGATCCAGCGGATGTTGGCAATTTGATCTCTGGTTCCTCTGCCTTTTCTGAAACCAGCTTGAACATCAGGGAGTTCACGGTTCACATATTGCTGAAGCCTGCTTGGAGAATTTTGAGCATGACTTTACTAGCATGTGAGATGAGTACAATTGTGTGGTAGTTTGAGCATTCTTTGGCATTGCCTTTCTTTGGAATTGGAATGAAAATGGGTTTTTCCAGTCTTGTGGCCACTGCTGAGTTTTCCAAATTTGCGGGCATATTGAGTGCAGCACTTTCACAGCATCATCTTTCAGAATTTGAAACAGCTCCACTGGAATTACATCACCTCCACTACCTTTGTTTGTAGTAATGCTTCTTAAGGCCCACGTGGCTTCACATTCCAAGATGTCTGGCTCTAGATTAGTGATCACATCATCATGATTATCTGGGTCATGAAGATCTTTTTGTACAGTTCTTCCGTGTATTCTTGCCACCTCTTCTTAATATCTTCTGCTTCTGTTAGGTCCAGACTATTTCTGTCCTTTATCGAGCCCATCTTTGCATGAAATGTTCCCTTGGTGTCTCTAATTTTCTTGAAGAGATCTCTAGTCTTTCCCATTCTGTTTTTTTCCTCTGTTTCTTTGCACTGATCGCTGAAGAAGGCTTTCTTACCTCTTCTTGCTATTCTTTGGAACTCTGCATTCAGATGCTTATATCTTTCTTTTTCTCGTTTGCTTTTCACCTCTCTTCTTTTCAGAGCTATCTGTAAGGCCTCCCCAGACAGCCATTTTCCTGAGTCAGATATCTTGGAATGTGAAGTCAAGTGGGCCTTAGAAAGCATCACTATGAACAAAGCTAGTGGAGGTGATGGAGTTCCAGTTGAGTTGTTTCAAATCCTGAAAGATGATGCTGTGAAAGTGCTGCCTCAATATGCCAGCAAATTTGGAAAGCTCAGCAGTGGCCACAGGACTGGAAAAGGTCAGTTTTCATTCCAATCCCAAAGAAAGGAATGCTCAAACTACCGCACAATTGCACTCATCTCACATGCTAGTAAAGTAAGGCTCAAAATTCTCCAAGCCAGACTTCAGCAATACGTGAACCGTGAACTTCCTGATGTTCAAGCTGGTTTTAGAAAAGGCAGAGGAACCAGAGATCAAATTGCCAACATCTGCTGGATCATGGAAAAAGCAAGAGAATAACAGAAAAACATCTATTTCTGCTTTATTGACTATGCCAAAGCCTTTGACTGTGTGGATCACAATAAACTGGAAAATTCTGAAAGAGATGGGAATACCAGACCACCTGACCTGCCTCTTGAGAAACCTATATGCAGGTCAGGAAGCAACAGTTAGAACTGGACATGGAACCACAGACTGGTTCCAAATAGGAAAAGGAGTACGTCTAGGCTGTATATTGTCACCCTGCTTATTTAACTTCTATGCAGAGTACATCATGAGAAATGTTGGACTGGAAGAAACACAAGCTGGAATCAAGATTGCCGGGAGAAATATCAATAACCTCAGATATGCAGATGACAACACCCTTATGGCAGAAAGTGAAGAGGAGCTAAAGGGCCTCTTGATGAAAGTGAAAGAGGAGAGTGAAAAAGTTGACTTAAAGCTCAACATTCAGAAAATGAAGATCATGGCATCCGGTCCCATCACTTCATGGGAAATAGATGGGGAAACAGTGGAAACAGTGTCAGACTTTATTTTTTGGGCTCCAAAATCACTGCAGATGGTGACTGCAGCCATGAAATTAGAAGACGCTTACTCCTTGGAAGAAAAGTTATGACCAACCTAGAAAGCATATTCAAAAGCAGAGACATTACTTTGCTGACTAAGGTCCGTCTAGTCAAGGCTATGGTTTTTCCTGTGGTCATGTATGGATGTGAGAGTTGTACTGCGAAGAAGGCTGAGTGCCGAATAATTGATGCTTTTGAACTGTGGTGTTAGAGAAGACTCTTGAGAGTCCCTTGGACTGCAAGGAGATCCAACTTGTCCATTCAGAAGGAGATCAACCCTGGGATTTCTTTGGAAGGAATGATGCTAAAGCTGAAACTTCAGTACTTTGGCCACCTTATGTGAAGAGTTGACTCATCGGAAAAGACTCTGGTGCTGAGAGGGATTGGGGGCAGAAGAACGGGACGACCGAGGATGAGATGGCTGAATAACATCGCGGACTTGATGGACGTGAGTCTGAGTGAACTCCGAGAGATGGTGATGAACAGGGAGGCCTGGCGTGCTGCGCGATTCATGGGGTCGCAAAGAGTCGGACACTACTGAGTGACTGAACTGAACTGAACCATGGGGATGGTCTTGATCCCTGTCTCCTGTAAAATGTCACGAACCTCATTCCATAGTTCATCAGGCACTCTTTCTGTCAGATCTAGGCCCTTAAATCTATTTATCACTTCCACTGTATAATCATAAGGGATTTGATCTAGGTCATACCTGAATGGTCTAGCGGTTTTCCCTACTTTCTTCAAATTAAGTCTGAATTTGGTAATAAGGAGTTCATGATCTGAGCCACAGTCAGCTCCTGGTCTTGTTTTTGTTGCCAATACAGAGCTTCTACATCTTTGGCTGCAAAGAATATAATCAATCTGATTTCAGTGTTGACCATCTGGTGATGTCCATGTGTAGAGTCTTCTCTTGTGTTGTTGGAAGAGGGTATTTGCTATGACCAGTGCATTTTCTTGGCAAAACTCTATTAGTTTTTGCCCTGCTTCATTCCGCATTCTAAGGCCAAATTTGCCTGTTACTCCAGGTGTCTCTTGACTTCCTACTTTAGCATTCCAGTCCCCTATAATGAAAAGGACATCTTTTTTGGGTGTTAATTCTAAAAGATCTTGTAGGTCTTCATTAAACCGTTCAACTTCAGCTTCTTCAGCATTACTGGTTGGTGCATAGACTTGGATAACTGTGATATTGAATGGTTTGCTTTGGAAACGAATAAAGATCATTCTGTAATTTTTGAGACTGCATCCAAGTACTGCATTTTGGACTCTTTTGTTGACCATGATGGCTACTCCATTTCTTCTGAGGGATTCCTGCCCGCAGTACGAGGCGTCTGCACTGCTTCTCCACTTGAGTTATCTTTGGGCATATAAATCTGTGGTCTTTAATTGTTTATTTATTTTCCTCCTGGTTTTGTTGCCCTCTGAGGTTCCAAGGCTCACCACAGACTTGCCAGTGAGAATGTTTCCTTGTGTTTGGAAACTTCTCTCTTTTTAAGACTCTCTTCCCAGGATGGATCACTGTCCCTACCTCTTTTGCCTCTCTTTTTATCTTTTATATTTTTTCCTACCTCTTTTCGAAGACAATAGGCTGCTTTTCTGGGTGCCTGATGTCCCCTGCCGGCATTCACAAGTTGTTCTGTGGAATTTGCTCATAGTTCAAATTTTCTTTTGATGAACTTGTTGGGGAGAAAGTGGTCTCCCCATCCTATTCCTCCACCATGTTAAGACCGAACCTCCTCTGAAACTGATATTTTAAAATGCTACCTCTCAGTTGGTTCAGAAGTTAAACAGGAAAGAGATATTTTGTTTATGGAGCTGCCTCAAAGATTCCAAAAACAAGAGATAAAATTTTAGTCATTTTTCAAGTACAATGCCTAGCACACAGCAGTTACTTAAATACATGCTTTATGGCTGAAACATTTTGAATAAAATGAAGTACTACATAAATAAGTGGTAATATTTATTATTTATTTCATTATGAAAAACAACCATGCTAGCAGATTTGTAAATTTGTATGCAGGTCAGGAAGCCAAAGTTAGAACTGGACATGAAATAACAGACTGGTTCCAAATAGGAAAAGGAGTACATCAAGGCTGTATATTGTCACCCTGCTTATTTAACTTCTATGCAGAGTACATCATGAGAAATGCTGGGCTGGAAGAAGCACAAGCTGGAATCAAGATTGCCAAGAAATATCAATAACCTCAGATATGCAGATGACACCACTCTTATGGCAGAAAATAAAGAGGAACTAAAAACCTCTTGATGAAAGTGAAAGCGGAGAGTGAAAAAGTTGGCTTAAAGCTCAACATTCAGAAAACGAAGATCATGGCATTTGGTCCCATCACTTCATGGGAAATAGATGGGGAAACTGTGGAAACAGTGTCAGACTTTATCTTTTGGGCTCCAAAATCACTGCAGATGTTGATTTCAGCCATGAAATTAAAAGATGCTTACTCCTTGGAAGGAAAGTTATGACCAACCTAGACAGCATATTAGAAAGAAGAGACATTACTTTGCCAACAAAGACCCATCTAGTCAAGGCTATGGTTTTTCCATTGGTCATGTATGGATGTGAGAGTTGGATAAAGAAAGCTGAGCTCCAAGGAACTGATGCTTTTGAACTGTGGTGTTGGAGAAGACTCTTGAGAGTCCCTTGGACTGCAAGGAGATCCAAGCAGTCTATTCTAAAGGAGATCAGTCCTGGGTGTTCATTGGAAGGACTAATGGCTAAAGCTGAAACTCCAGTAATTTGGCCACCTTATGCGAAGAGTTGACTCATTGGAAAGGACTCTGATACTGGGAGGAATTGGGGGCAGGAGAAGAAGGGGATGACAGAGGATGAGATGGCTGGATGGCATTGCCGACTGGATGGACATGAGTTTGGATGAACTCCAGGAGTTGGTGATGGACAGGAAGGCCTGGCGTGCTGTGATTCATGGGGTCGCAAAGACTTGGACACGACTGAGTGACTGAACTGAACTGAACTGAACTGAATTTCTAAGAGAAGCTATTAGCAAAACATAGTTGATGCCCCAGGAAATTTGTATATCATTGTCTTAGTTCCAGCTGTTAGAACAAAATATCACAGACTGGGTGGCTTTCAAACAACAAGCTAATTTCTCATGGTTCTCAGGACTGAAAGACCCAGCTCAGAGTGCCAGAATGCTGAGGTGGAGGCCGTCTTTGGTTGCAGACTTCTTGTATTATGATGTGATGGAAAAGGCAAGCTAGCTTTCAAGGGGGATTCTTTTAGGGGAACAATTCCATATGACTTAGTCATTAGGAATAATGAAATAAGCATCATTTGCAGCAACATGGATAGGCCTAGAGATTGTCATACTGAGCGAAGTAAGTCAGAGAAGAAATATCATATGACATCACTTATGTGGGGAAAATAAAAAGAAATTATACAAATGAACTTACAAAACAGAAAGAGACTCACAGGCTTAGAGAACAAATTTATAGTTGCTGGGTAGTGGGGCGAAGGATGTAGCAAATGGATAATTAGGGACCTTGGGCTGGACACGTACACACTGCTATATTTAAAATGGATAACTGACAAGGACCTACTGTTTGAATTCTACTCTGTTATGTGGCAGCCTGGATGGGAGGGGTATTTGGGGGAGAATGGATTACGTGTATATGTAAGGCTGAGTCCCTTTGCTTTCCACCTGAAACTGTCACAGCATTGTTGATTGGCTATACCCCAATACAAAATATAGTGTAAGACAAAAGCAGTAGTGTAAGAGAATAAAGCATTGGTTCTCAAACTTTGTGCTCAAGAAATGCCTGGGTGTTTTGTTAAGAATGTAGATTCCAGGGCCACATCAAGAGAGAGTCTCATTCAATTTATCTGGAATGGAACCCAGGGAGCTGCATTTTTAATAATTACTTACGATGATTTTTATATATCTATTCATAAGCAAACCTAGAGAAATAGGAAACTGATAAAAATATAGTCTATCTTTATACATATTAGAATGTACTGTAGATTCTATACTCAGAAAACACCATTCAACTCAATTAAGTTGATCTGATATTTATCAAACATCTTTTATGAGCTTTTTCTGTATATAAATCAGTGGTTCTCAAAATGTGGTCTCTTGATCAGCATCACCAGCATCACCTGAGAATCTATCAGATATGCAGATTATGGGACTTTACCACATGCCGGGAGCCAGTGTGAGGAACTCTGCCCATGGCAAAGGTCATGAGGAAGGAGGCTCAGCATACACAAAGGTGGGATCGAGCCTCAGGAGACCCCCTGTTCCTGAATATCTACCCCCAATACCAGAGTCTGCCTACTTTACTGCTTTATGCTCTCACCTACACCTCTGACTTTACGGGGGGCTATCCCTCACTACCTCTCTCTGTAAGGGAGTTAACTTAGGACTCCAGATAATAAATTTCCTGGGTGTGACAAGGGTGTCTCAGGTCAAACCTCTCTGCTGGCAGACTAGCTTGTGTGATAGGATTATCTACACTCTTGCTACTACCTACATGATTGTTTACAACCTCTCAACCATAAACAGCAGAGAGTTTGGAGTATTTTGAAAGTCTTAGTTAGTATTGGGTTTTTCTAAAGATAAAAATCATGTTGGTGAAGTGTTTCATTGCTGAGTTAATGATAGCCGCCAAGCCTCCATATCCTTATGCACCTGGGAGTATGTTAATCAATGTAATTGGAATATATAAAAGAAAATATAGTAGTTTTGATGTTAGCAATACTAGACTTTTGAGTTAATGAATTTTCTCTTTGTTACAGATCACTGTACTCCTCTTTCTTTGTCATAAATCATTGTGTCCTTGCTATGTAAGAATGTAACTTTATCACTATCTTAAGACTAAGTAGATATTAAGGGGAAACAAGTTTTCTGATTGACTAACCTTTATCAATAGAAAATAAGGTGGGGCCATAAAATGTTAATCGGTCTCCAGACCAGAAGATATTGTGAACAAATGTAAGACCCTTGTAAGAACAAAGATATGCTGATAAGGGTCTGAGCAACTGATCCTGCATGGTTTCTTACATTTATCTCTATGTATAACTGAAAGTATAAAAGTGGACCTGGAAAATAAAGAAACGGGACCAGTTCCTGGAAAGACTGGCTTCCCCCGCCTGTGTAGTCTTTTCTCATTCTCTTCTTTTCTGGCTAAATTCCCATCTGGAGCATGGAGGCTCGCCATGTATACTTACTTGCCCTGGCTTCTAAGACCCACTTGAGAGGGAGCCCAAGGTGGGGCACCCTCCGATATTCAAGTGGGTGCCGGTGGCCTACGTAGGTGGTGCAAACTCCTTGTCTTGGAGTTTTATTGGTTTTCCATGTAAACCAAGTTATTTGGCATCTTTTTCTCCACTAATTTTCCTACTACACTATTCTTTCCTAATCTCTCTTTATATCTATAATTAAACAAGTTCTTTCCTGGGGCACCGACTCCATCCCCACTTCAAATTCCCTGGATCCACTGGGGCTGGACCCCGGCAACTGCAGACCTACTGAATCAGAAACTCTGGAGCTGGGGTTCAGTGATCTGGTTTAACCAAGACTTCTAGATATTTTGAGGAGTTTGTGAACCAGTCCTCTAGTGTAATATGAGCTTTGTGTAATATAGCTAACCTTCACATTTGCTATTAGATCCTCTCAGTCCAAAGCAGTGTTTTAAAAACAGGAGCAGGGAGAGACTTACCTCATATTTTAATTTAGCAAAATAAAACTAGAGAGCAAATGTGTTGTAAAAAGCTGGTGATTTTTTTATCCATACTGATTAATAATACTAAAGAATTTTGAACTTATTTTCCTAAAGGACATTACCTAATTTTGTTGTTTAAACCAATGGATATGATGGTGTGATTTCATTTTTATATGAATATGTAAATTATATGTATTTGTTACTATTCTTTCAACATAATTGTAATGAATATGTAGAAATGCAATTTATTCTAGTGTAAAGCAATGTTTTTCACCTTTTATTGAGCATCAGAATCACCTAGGAAACTTTCAAGATAGATGCCTAGATGAGCCTCCTCCCTCCATTCTGCTTGAGTTGATCTATATTGGTGCAGAAGCGCTGGTAATTTTGAGAGCTCCCCAGGGGATTGTTCTGTGCAGCCAGGTTTGAGAACCACTGGCCTTGAATTTTCTACTTGGTTCCTATCTTGATTTAGCCTCTAACCTCTTTGTTTAACAGCATATGTATCCTGAAAAAAGCACAACAATGAAAGAGTTCTTATAACAGTAAAATTTTGAAAAGGCAATAACGGTAGGCAGGTCAGGAGACAGTAATTCAGATCTCTTCCACTAGATGATCAGTGCATCATTTATTATTCTTTGGTGATTAACATCTGGACATCAAAGTATTTGAAATCAGTATACATATTAAAATGCAAGGTAGGTTAAAATTTGTACCCCAAATGCAAAATCTCAGAAAGACTAATATCCTATGTTATCCCTCATATGCAGACACTTTTAAAAATGATGCAAATGAATTTATTTACAAAATATAAATAGACACAGATCTAGAGAAAGAATTTATGGTTGCCAGGGAGGGATAGATTGGGAGTTTGAGATTGACAGTACACACTGCTATATTTAAAATAAAATGCCTTTCCGTGAAAAAAGTTTTAAAAAACCCTCAAAATGCAAAGCTTAAATGATACTGGGTTTCATAAGATGAAGAGCTTATAATGGATTGGGGCAACCAGGAAAGATTTCATAGATGAAATGGAACTTCAGCAGATGGATGAAGTAGGAAGAATAAACCAATAGGGAAGAGCATAAAGGACACAGTTGCAGCAGAATTTTGGGAGCTAAACTTGAAAAAAGTAGGTTTGGGATAGATTTTAGAGAATTTTTGATGCAAATTAAACTGTTTGAACTTTTAGATTTTATTTTATGGATGGAAGAGAGGCATTAGTGTGTTTTGTGGTTTGTTGGTTTTTAGCAGGGGAGAGACATGACAAAAATAGCATTTTAGACATTTTATTCTGGTAATAGAATAGCTATCAATTGAAATGGAAGTTGGCACTAATGGTGACTGAGTAAATTATGAGGGTGTTGAAAATACAGGCCACTCAAAGTCTTGAGTGGAATTATGCCATGACAGTGGGAACATACAGGAAAGAACAGATGGTGAATTTGTAGCTAACAGATGGTGAATTGCAACATCCAGCTATGTGTGTGTGTATATATATATATATATATATATATATATATATATAAAATGCCAAATATGTACCAAGCAATGTAAATCAAAGGAACATCTAGGGCTGATAAACAAGATATTTAAGAATTGGTACAACATGGGCATCTTCAGCTTTCACCTGTCAGAACTCATGCAGTCCAGTAGGTTTTGCCAGTGTTTACTGACTGACTATCACTCCTGGATAAAGCAGTGAACAAAACAGTCTGTGCCCTCATGGAGCTCTTAGGTTTTTAAAGAAGAATATGTTTGGTGCTAGAGTGTTAACAGAGAAATGACAGCCCCCATAAAGTTGTGACACTAAAAATGATCTTTTGGACAATAAAGAATTAATTTGGTCACCCTTGATTATTTTCTGAATTTGTAGCTTCTTTTCCTTTTCATTCTGTACTAATCTACCCCTTTTGAAATCTCTATGGCTCTTGTGGCTTACTATAAAACTTGTTCTCTTAATAGATTGAATCTATTTACTTCTTGTTGCTTTCAGTTACAAGCTTTATATGCTCTTTTAAAACTTCCCAAATCTAAGTTGTGCCACATGTGACATATCTATGAAGAACTTAATGATATTTGAGGCCATACCATAATAATCACTGGGCTTTGCCAGTGGCTCAGTGGTAAAAATCCGCCTGCATTGCAGCAGATGCAAGTTCGATCTTTGGGGCGGGAAGAACTCCTGGAGGAAGAAATGGCAACCCACTCCAGTATTCTGGCCTGGAAAATTCCACAAAGGAGCCTGGCAGGCTACAATCCATGGGGCCACAAAGAGTCAAACATGACTGAGCATGCATGCAGGCAAAAGGAGAGAGAGAGAAGGAATGAAAGATAGAGAAAGAGATTGTTAAGAGCATGCAAACTTGGTCCAAGTTTACTGGTTGCTAGAGAAGTATTTTTAGGTCAAGTTGTTTTTTACAGACCTCTTAATGATTGCACTTTGCATAATCAATGGGATCACCTTTGCAGTAAATCCTTTCTGCTTGTTAAAATGTCTGAAAATACCAGACTGACTATTTTTCAGGCTGTTTCTTAATCACCTTTAATCAGGTATAATTTATCAAATCATTCAGTAGAAGTGCTATTTTTTACACAAAGGACATTCTTAATTATTAAACACTGGCAAAATGAAGTGTGTTACTGAAATACTAGGGGAGGTCAATTTTTCAGACTATCAACATTTAAGACCATTTTATTGTCTAAGACTTCTGTTTAAAAACAAAGAAAGATAACACATTTATTTTTCTTTTATAAATATAATAGAAGAAGAAGTGGAGTGGCTCAGTCATGTCCAACTCTTCGCAACCCCATGGACTGTAGCCTACCAGGCTCTTCCATCCATGGGATTTTCCAGGCAAGATTACTGGAGTGGGCTGCCATTTCCTTTTCCAGGGGATCTTCCCAACTCAGGGATTGAACCCAGGTCTCCTGCATTGCAGACAGGCGCTTTACCATCTGAGCCACCAGGGAAGCCCTATTAATATTTATATTAATAAATACATAATTTATTGAAAAAAGTACTTTGAAGATACAGAAAAAATTTTAATGTTAACCAAAAGCACTCATGTTTGTACAACAGACACCCCAAAAGTCTAGTAATTATTTCATTTCAACACTTTTTTTCAATGCATAGTGTAATGTTTTGTATATAATTTTGTATCATAAATTTTAATTTAACATTATAGGGCATTTCCACAAGTCTCTGTTTTTATTTTTATAAAATACAGTTATAATTGCTATATAATGTTATATGGATGTATACCTTGCTTTAACCCATAAACAAAACTCACTTCTGCATTTCTGATCATATCCCAAGGTTACTAACCTACATTTTCAGTTATTATACCCAAGTAAATGAATATTTATAAAGTCCTTTATATATTTTATTATCCAGAAATGTTATAGCTAACTACTCAGCCACCAGTAAATATATGAGAGTATCTTTCTCACTCTATTCTCGTTAGAATTTAGTACTACTATTAATACATGGGGAAAAATGGCAGTTATTTTTGTTTCTAACAAACAAGCAAACCAGCTGCCCATATTGACTATCCCATGAAAAACAAAACAAAATGAATAAAAACACTTTATAAATCTTTTTGAATACATCTATCAGTTAGAAAAAAATAAATTATTCAGTGATGAAATGAAGGCAGAGACCTAAAAGGACCAGCCATCTCTCTGAAGCCAACTTTTGGTTTAAGAGCATATGTTGAGCTCTATAAACTGTTTTTCACAGTCTTGTGGAGTTCAGAGAACAGGAAACAAAGGGTATAATCCACCTAAGATGAAGAATCTAACAGAAGATCCTTCTACAAATTTTGGGACCCAAAGAGCCATATCTACAGTTTAAGGGTTAACTAAGAATAAATGCAGAGAAGGCAATGGCACCCCACTCCAGTACTCTTGCCTGGAAAATCCCAGGGGCGGAGGAGCCTGGTGGGCTGCAGTCCATGGGGTTGCTAAGAGTCCGACATGACTGAGTGACTTCACTTTCAGTTTTCACTTTCCTCCATTGGAGAAGGAAATGGCAACCCACTCCAGTGTTCTTGCCTGAGGAATCCCAGGAACAGGGGAGCCAGGTGGGCTGCCGTCCATAGGGTTGCACAGAGTCGGGCACAACTGAAACGACTTAGCAGCAGCAGCAGGAATAAATTGGTTCCTTATCCTGGAAACTGAAAGGAAAACTGTACTACCTGCTTTGAACCTTGGTAGGAATGTAAGTTAATCTCTTGAGATTTTGAGATAGCAAGCTAGTTTTTACGTAAGTTTACAGCCCAAATATTCACCACGTATGTAGCCTGGAAAACCCAAAGCTGAGTATTTATTTATATATTTATTTTTTAAACAACAACCAGCAAATTTATTTGTTAGCTGTAACAAATGTATTATACTCATGAAAGATGTTGATAATAGGGGAAACTAGGTGTGGGTAAAGGGGGGCATTTGGTACAATCTTCTCAATTTTTCTGTAAATCTAAAAAAAATAGTTGTCCATGCCTATCATCCTTGAAGTTTAGTTTTTGCTCACTTAACTATGTGAATCATGTATCAGTTCCAGGACCCAGGTTTCTCCTGTCTTGTGGCTCTCCCTATGGCCTCAGAGCCCTTAGCTGGGACATTTCCTTCCTGCTGAAATGGAGAGAGAGAGAGTGAAGGAAGACAGAGTAGGAAGTTTCTATGGGTAGGTCTAGAAGTTCTGTGCATTTCCCTGGCCAACTCTCTGTGACCACATATACATGCAAAGGAGGCTAGGAAACGTAATCTCCCCATGGGCCCAGGAGGAAAGAGCCAGCCTGTGAACTACTACAAGTGTGGGGCAACCCTAATGGAGGTACTTAGCTACTATGAGATTCTTTCTTGATCAGATCTTAACCACCATGGTGGCTTCTGCTCAAGGGACAGATGCCCTCTGCTTGGTATCTGAGGCTCTTGCATCGACAGGTTCTGTTGGAAGCATGCCCGCTGCTACACCCAGCTGGAGACACAAGACTGCCACGTGTTGACACAGGCTTACACATACAGGGTTGCATGGGGCTTTGTCATCTGCGGTAAGGCTGGGGCCACCATTTGGGTCACCCAGAGACCCTGAGTTCCTGCTGTCTCTGAGGTCAGCTCTCCCAAGAGCTCAGCCAGTCTATATCTTGGTGGGCAGAGATGGGGGCAAGAGAGGCAGGATTATTGCAGCTGTATCTGACCTCCAAGGGACAGGTTGAGGGGTCTTAGGCTCAACAGGCTCTAGAAGTCAAGTGCTCTGCATATTTCCTTTTGCTTGTGGGTTTAGTGTCCCCATTTTACAGATGAGGAAACAGATTCAAAGAGGATTGCCAAGCACACACAGCTAGAGTCAGGATTCAAACTCAGGTCCATCTGAGTTCAAAGTTAAATCTGGAGGTGGCGTCTCCTTTCTGAGAACTGGAGTTTCTCCAGAGCCAGGGCTGTCTCCACCATCACACTGGGAACTCTGGAGGGAATCTGTGTACTCCATCAGACTGGAGACTCCCTGAGGGCAATAGCTGGTTCTACCTGGGCTCAAACCTCACCCTGGGCTGCTAGCAGCTGTGCCCCTTCCATCCGATTATGCAACCTCAGCATAGAAGCTGGGCTCCCTCCTCAGGCTGAGAGTAGGGAGGAGACTGGGGTGTCCACTCAGGCTAGCAGGAAGTCTTGCTCCAGGGCCAGCCTGGAGTCAGTGTCACAGAGCGTCTCTTTGCTTTCTCATTCTGCATTTGGCATCCTGTTTGCAGAACACGGGTCCTGCGGCCAGCGGCAGCTCTGCGCCTGTGATCAGAAATTCATCTACTGCCTGAAAAGAAATGTGAGGAGCTACAACCCTCTTTATCAATACTTTCCCAACTTCCTCTGTACCTAGTCATCCTCGGAGAGCTCCTCCTGGGCCAGGAAGCTTGCTCCCCTCACTACAGCAACGAGCTCACCCACTCTGCTGGGCTTCCCAGGGAGGTTCCAGGTCTGGAGTCTCAGTGGTCTTACTGGGCTTGGAGGAGCCCCATGCCCACACTCTCTGGGCCCACCAGAGAGTTCCAGGAGAGTGACTCATGTCACTGGATCAAGAAGGCCAGAGTCCCTGGCCTCCATTTGCAAGAACGCCTGCTCTGGTGCTGAAAGCTCACCCCTGACTCCAGGCCCGCCGTGTGTTTCCTCATCCCTGAAGATCACACTTATTTCCCTCGGAGGGTGGTTTTCCTGGGATGTGTTAACTTTTCAGTTCCACAGTCACTACCACCTTGCAGAGAATTTTCACTCAAGTAGTATCAAAAGTGACTCCCATAATTCTGCCTCGAAGATATTAAATAAAATTCCTTTTTAAGAATAATAATAACCACAGATATTTCCTCCCACCATGGGGGATTGCCTGCATCTCTTTCTTGGTTGTTGGGGGCACTAGACTCAAAAGCTGAGTATTTAGTTTAAAGCAAATCCAGACTGGTGGTTTCTCCTAGAGTCTAACAGAACAAACTCAAGTCCTTTTCTGAGTGAACATACCTTTATCCTAAGCTCAAAATAATTCCCACAGATAAAGATAAAAGGAAAATGAGAGAAAAATAAACTTATGAAGAAGTAACCATGCATGAGAGCCAGTAGAAACAAAAGACAATAGAATAAGATTCATAAAATTTTATCTTTGTACCTGAGATTGGGGTATAAAATAAGTTTTCTACACTTTAATAAATTAAAGATAGAATTTAAAATATAACTAAGGAGGAAGTAGCTATTGAATCATAAAGAACCCATCTTAATGGAATGTATCGAAATTGAAAACTTTGTGAAAGTGTCTAACAATGATTACACACAATTGAATAGAATTTTAGAGAACTATAATAAAGAACTGAAGGAAATATACAGAATACAATCCAAGAGATGATGAGATGGGAACTGTGAAAGAAAGGATAACAGACTTGTAGGACAGACTGAGAAGATCTACTATACAGTTAATCAGAGATCAAAAAAATAAAAGAAATTGAGGATGAAACAGGGGAAATATTTGAAGATATAAGGACTGAACTGTCTGTAAAGCTATTAGAAAACATCAGTACATGGATTCAAGAAGCATAACTAATCCCAAGCAAGATTAAAACAAAACAAAACAAAACACGCACACTCCTAGAGACATTATGTTGAAACTGTAGAATATCAAAGACAAAGTGATCTGCAAACAAGTGGCAAACTAGAGTTCTATTACCAGCAAAAATATCTCTGTGGCAGAAAATACGATCTAAGATAGGAGATTTGAAAAGCAAGGTGTGCTGAAGAAATAAAATTGCAAGTACATGGGTAAACATAAATATATACAGAATATTTCAAATAATAATGATGATATCTTGAGGAATAAGAAAGATAAAACTAAATACTAGATAGCGATAGAAATGTTATAGTAATAACATTATGTGAAGAGGAGATTTGTTAAAATGGAAATGGATCAGGTTTGGTGTTCTTGGTTCTTATATTATTTGCTTGGGTAAATATACTGATGAAGGTAGATATACTGATTAGCTTTGAATTTCAAATTATTGTTACCATATACACAACAGTATCTGACCACAGGGTGATTAAGTTAGAAATCAACAGGTAACTACAAAAGACTCACATACCTCAAAATAATGATATACTTTTCAATAATTACCAAATCATAGGACAAATAAAAATGGAACTTATGAAATGTTTGGAATTTTTAACATGCACCATAAGAAAATTTAGATCAAACTAAGTCAGTAGAGTTTATTTTCTTGGGCTCCAAAATCACTGCAGATGGTGACTGCAGCCATGAATTAAAAGATACTTTCTCCTTGAAAGAAAAACTATGACAAACCTGGACAGCATATTAAAAAGCAGAGGTGTTAATTTGCTGACAAAAGTCTGTGTAGTCAAAGCTATGGTTTTTCCAGTAGTCATGTATGGATGTGAGAGTTGGGCCATAAAGAAAGCTGAGTGACAAAGAATTGATGCTTTTTGAGCTGTGGTGTTGGAGAAGACTCTTGAGAGTCCCTGTACTGCAAGGAGATTAAATCAGTCAATCCTAAAGGAAATCAATCCTGAATATTCATTAGAAGGACTGATGCTGAATCTGAAGCTCCAATATTTTGGCCACCTGAGGCAAAGAGCTGACTCATTGGAAAAGACCCTGGTGCTGGGAAAGATTGAAGGCAGGAGTAGAAAGGGACGACAGACAATGAGATGGATGGTATTACTGACTCAATGGACATGAGTTTGAGCAAGCTCTGG
Source organism: Nanger dama (assembly GCA_917880005.1). Taxonomy (NCBI): domain Eukaryota; kingdom Metazoa; phylum Chordata; class Mammalia; order Artiodactyla; family Bovidae; genus Nanger; species Nanger dama. The sequence goes on from CAKJTW010000089.1 coordinate 2,403,925, forward strand.
AAGGTGGTGAAGGACAGGAACGCCTGGTGTGCTGCAGTCCATGGGGTCGCCGAGTTGGACACAACTGAGCGACTGAACAACAACAAAGTCAGTAGAGGGAAATTTTAATACTGTTAAATGTATGTATTAAAGGAAAGAAAGTCTGGAAGTTAATGAATTCCAGAAAAAGAGTAGAAAACTAAATATAAATAAGTGATAAGTAAGGAAAGAACAAACATTAGAGATTAGTGAAATATAAAATAAACATACATGAGATAGGACCAACACAGCCAAGAGTTAGTTTTTAGGAAGAAAAATAAAATGAACAAATCACCATGAAGAAGTGAGCAAGAGACAGAAGAGTAAAACGCATGGTACAAATGTACAACACCAGGGACACAGAAGGGTATATACAAAACTTCACCTAAAAATATGAGTGTATAATGAACAATTTTATGCCAGTACATTTGATAACTTACATACTTAGGAAGATCCCTGGAAAAACATAATATGCACTGTGTTTCAAGAAGAAATATAAATTCCTAATTTACCCGTTCCCGTACCTCTTTGGTGTCCTTGTTTGCTTTTATATCTGTGAATATATTTGTTTTGTGTATAAGTTCATTTCTATCACTTTTCCACATATAACTGATATCACATGATATTCATCTTTGTCTTGCTTATGTGGCTTTAGTCTATTAATGTTTCAACATTCTTTTTATGGATATTATTCCATCTCTCTCTCTCTCACACACACACACACACACACACACACACACACACACATGTCATATCTTCATCTATTCATCTGCTGATATACATTTAGGTTGCTTCCATGTCTTGGCTATTGTAAATACTGCTGCTCTGACATTGGGGTGCATGTATCTTTTGAATTAGAATTTTCTCTGAATATATGCCCAGGAGTGTGATTGCTGGATCATCAGTTCAGGCACTCAGTTGTGTCTGATGCTTTGAGACCCCATGGACTGCAGAATGCGTGGCTTCCCTGTCCATCACTAACTTGTGGAACTTGCTCAAACCCATATGCATCGAGTTGGTGATGCCATCCAGCCATATCATCTTCTGTCATCCCCTTCTCCTCCTGCCTTCCATCTTTCCTAGTGTCAGGGGCTATTTCAGAGTCATTTTTTCATATTGGAACTACAGCTTCAACATCTGTTCTTCCAATGAATATTCAGAACTGATTTCCTTTAGGACTGACTGGTTTGACCTCCTTGCTGTCCAAGGGACTGTCAAGAGTCTTCTCCAACACCACACGTCAAAAGCATCAATTCTTCAGCGCTCAGCTTTCTGTATTGTCCAACTCTCATATCCATACATGACTATTGGAAAAACCATAGCTTTGACTAGATGGACCTTTGTAGGCAGTTATGTCTCCACTTTTAAATATGCTATCTAGGTTGGTCATAGCTTTTCTTCCAAGGAGCAAGCGTCTTTTAATTTCATGGCTGCAGTCACCATCTGCAGTGATTTTGGAGACCCCCAAAATAAAGTCTGTCACTGTTTCCAGTGTTTTCTCATATACTTGCCATGAAATGATGGGATCAGATGCCATGATCTTCATTTTCTGAATGTTGAGCTTTAAGCCAACTTTTTCACTGTCTTCTTTCACTTTCATTAAGAGGCTTTTTAGTTCCTTTTCATTTTCTGCCATAAGGGTGGTGTCTTCTGCATATCTGAGCTTATTGATATTTCTTCTGGCAATCTTGATTCCAGCTTGTGCTTCATCCGGTCCAGCATTTCTCATGATGTACTCTGCATATAAGTTAAATACGGAGGGTGACAATATACAGCCTTAACATAGTCCTTTCCCAATTTGGAACCAGTCTGCTGTTCCATGTCCAGTTCTAACTGTTGCTTCCTGACCTGCATACAGATTTCTCAGGAGGCAGGTTAGGTGGTCTGGTATTCCCATCTCTTTAAGAATGTTCCACAGTTTGTTGTGATCCACACAGTAAAAGGCTTTGGCATAGTCAATAAAGCAGAAGTAGATGTTTTTCTGGAACTCTCTTGCTTTTTCCATGATCCAATGAATGTTGGCAATTTGATCTCTGGTTCCTCTGCCTTCTCTAAATCCAGCTTGAACAACTTGAAGCTCTCAGTTTACGTACTGTTGAAGCTTAAGTTGGAGAATTTTGAGCATTCCTTTGCTAGCCTGTGAGATGAGTGCAATTGTGCAGTAGTTTGAACATTCTTTGGAATTGCCTTTCTTCGGTACTGGAATAAAAACTGACCCTTTCCAGTCCTGTGGCCACTGATGAGTTTTCTAAATTTGATTGCATATTGACTGCAACACTTTCACAGCATCATCTTTCAGGATTTGAAATAGCTCAGCTGGAATTCCATCACTTCCATTAGCTTTGTTGGTAGTGATGCTTCCTAAGGCCCACTTGATTTTGCACTCCAGCATGTCTAGCTCTAAGTGAGTGATCACATCATCATGGTTATTTGGGTCATGAAGATCTTTTTGTATAGTTCTTCTGTGTATTCTTGCCACATCTTCTTAATACTTTCTGCTTCTGTTAGGTCCATACCATTTCTGTCCTTTATTGTGCTCATTTGCATGAAATGTCCCCTTGGTATCTTGAAGAGATATTTTTCTTGAAGAGGTCTCTAGTCTTTCCCATTCTATTGTTTTCCTCTATTTCTTTGCATTGATCACTGAGGAAGGCTTTCTTATCCTTCCTTGATATTCTTTGGAACTCTGAATTCAGATTGATATATCTTTCCTTTTTTCCTTTGCCTTTTGTTTCTCTTCTTTTCTCAGCTATTTGTAAGGCTTACTCAGACAATCATTTTCCTTTTGCATTTCTTTTTCTTGGAAATCGTTTTGATCACAACCTCCTGCACAATGTTATGAACCTCCATCTATAGTTCTTCAGGCACTCTGTCTATCAGATCTAATCCCTTGCATCTATTTGTCACTTCCACTGTATAATTATAAGGGTTTTGATTTAGGTCATACCTGAATGGTCTAGTGGTTTTCTCTTCTATTTAAATCTGAATTTGGCAGTAAGGAGTTCATGACCTGAGCTACAGTCATCTCCTGGTCTTGTTTTTGCTGACTGTATAGAGCTTCTCCATCTTCAGCTGCAAAGAATCATATGCTGGATCATATGGCAACTGTTTTTTTTTTTTTTTTTCTTACACTTTTCTAAGGAACCTGCATAGGCTTCCCTGGTGGCTCAGTGGTAAAGAACCACCCACCTGCCAGTTCAGGAGATGCTACTTTAATCCTTGAGTCAAGAAGAACCCCTGGAGAAGGAAATGGGAACCCATTCCAGTATTCTTGCCTGAGAAATCCCATGGACAGAGGAGCCTGGCAGGCTACAGTCCATGGGACTGCCAAAGAGTTGGACATGACTTAGTGACTAAACAACAAAAGAAAAGGAAACTTCATGCTGTTTTCTATAGTGGATGCACCGATTCATGTTCCCACCAACAATGTAGAAGGGTTCCCTTTTCTCCACACTCTCACAAGCATTTATTATGTAAAAATTGTAATAATGGCCATTCTGACTGGTGATACCTCCTTTTAGCTTTTTATTTTATTTTTAAATTTATTTTTAGCTTTGTTGGGTCTTGCTGCATGGGCTTTTCTCTAGTTGCAGCAAGCGAGGGCTACTCTGTAGTTGTTTCAGTAGTTGAAGCTCAGTCGTTGTGGTTCCCAGGCTCTAGAGCATAGGCTCAATGGTTGTGGCACATGGGCTTAGTTGTTCCTCAGCATATGGGATCTTCCTGGACCGGGGATCCAACCCGTATCTCCTTCATTGGCAGGCGAATTCTTTACCACTCAGCCACCAGGGAAGCCACTCATTTCAGTTTTGATTCACATTTTCCTGATAATGAATGATGTGCATCTTTTTCTAATTTAGTTAATTTATTTTAATTGGAGGAAAATTACTTTACCATATTGTGATAGTGTTTGCCATTTAGGACTTCCTTGTAGCTCAGATAGTAAAGAATCTGCCTGCAACACAGAAGACCCGGGTTCATTCCTGGGTTGAGAAGATCCTCTGGAGAAGGAAATGGTGACCCACTCCAGTATTCTTGCCTGGAGAATCCCATGGACAGAGGAGCCTGGTGGGCTACAGTCCATGGGATTGCAAGAGCTGGAAACCACTTAGTGACTAACACTGGTGTTCATCATACATCTACATGAATCAGGAAGGGTACAGATGTCACCCCATCTTGAACCCCCTCCCACCTCCGTTCCCACCCTAACCCTCTGGGTTGTCCCAGAGCACTGCCTTTGGGTGACTTGCTTCATGTATCGAACTTGCACTAGTTATCTGTTTTACATATGGTAATATACATGTTTCGATGCTATTCTCTCAAATCATCCCACCCGGCTCTTCTCCCACAGAGTCCAAAAGTCTGTTCTTTACATCTGTGTGTCTTTTGCTGCCCTGCATATAGGATCATTGTTAATGTCTTTCTAAATTCCACATTTATTCGTTAATATACAGTATTTGTCTTTCTCTTTCTGACTTCACTCTGTATAGTAGGTTCCAGTTTCATCCACCTCATTAGAACTGACTCAAGTGCATTCCATTTTATAGGTTATTAATATTCCATTGACCCTTGAGAGTCCCTTGGGCTGCAAGGAGATCCAACCAGTCCATCCTAAAGGAGATCATTCCTGGGTGTTCATTGGAAGGGCTGATGCTGAAGCTGAAACTCCAATACTTTGGCCACCTCATGTGAAGAGTTGACTCATTGGAAAAGACTTTGATGCTTTGAGGGATTGGGGGCAGGAGGAGAAGGGGACGACAGAGGATGAGATTGCTAGATGACATCACCAACTCGACGGACATGAGTTTGAGTGAACTCCGGGAGTTGGTGATGGACAGGGAGGCCTGGTGTGCTGTGATTCATGGGGTCACAAAGAGTCAGACATGACTGAGTGACTGAACTGAACTGAACTGAATATTCCATTGTGTATATGTACCATAACTTCCTTATCAGTTCATCTGCTGGTGGGCATCTGGGTTGCTTCCATGGCCTAGCTATTGTAAGCAATGCTACAATGAACATTGGGGTACATGTGTCTCTTTCACTTCTGGTTTCCTCAGGGTGTATGCCCAGCAGTGGGATTGGTGGGTTGTATGGCAGTTCTATTTCCAGTTTTTCTAAGAAATCTCCATACTGTTCTCCATAGTGGCTTTACCAATATGCATTCCCACCAACCGTGTAAGAGGGTTCTCATTTCTCTGCACCCTCTCCAGCGTTTATTATTCATAGACATTTTTTATGGCAGCCATTCTGATGGATATGAGATGATACCTTATTGTGGTTTTGATTTGTATTTTTCTAATAATGAGTGATGTTGAGCATCTTTTCATGTATTTATTAGCCATCTGTATGTCTTTGGAGAAATGTCTATTTAGTTCTTTTGCCACCTTTTTGGTTGGGTTGTTCATTTTTCTGGTATTGAGCTGCATGGGCTGCTTGTATATTTTGGAGATTAATTCTTTGTCAGTTGTTTTGTTTGCTATTGTTTTCTCTCAGTCTGAAGGCTGTCTTTTCACCTTGCTTATAGTTTCCTTGGTTGTGCAAAAGCTTTTAAGTTTAATAAGGTCCCATTTGTTTATTTTTATTTCCATTACTGTGGGAGGTGGGTTAAAGAGGATCTTGCTGTTATTTATGTCATCGAGTGTTCTGCCTATGTTTTCCTCTAAGAGTTTTATGGTTTCTGGCCTTATATTCATATCTTTAATCCCTTTTGAGTTTATTCTTATATATAGTGTTATAAAGTATTCTAGTTTCATTCTTTTACATGTGATTGACCAGTTTTCTTAGCATAACTTGTTAAAGAGACTATCTTTTCTCCATTGTATATTTTTACCTCCTTTGTCAAAGGTAAGATGTTCATAGCTACGTGGATTTAACTCTGGACTTTCTATTTTGTTCCATTGATCTATATTTCTGTCTTTGTGCCAGCATCTTTTTCATGTGATTGTTAGGCATCTGTATGTCTTTGGAGAAATCTCTCTTCAGGTTCCTTTCCCACATTTTGATTGGGTTGTTTCCTTTTCTGGTATTGAGTTGTATTAGCTGCTTGTACATTAATGAAAATTAATTGTCAGCTAATATTTTCTTCCATTCTGAGGGTTGTATTTTCACCTTGTTTGTCATTTCCTTTGCTGTGCAAAAGCTTTTAATTAGGTCCCACTTGTTTATTTTTGTTTTTCTTTCCATTACTCTAGGAGGTGGGTCGTAGAAGATCTTGCTTTGATTTATGCCATCGAGTGTTCTGCCTATGTTTTCCTCTAAGAGTTTAATAGTTTCTGATCTTACATTTAGCTCTTTAATTCATTTTGAGTTTATTTTTGTGTATAACATTAAGTAGTGTCAAAGAGGATTATTCTTGAGCATCAAAAATCTAGTGTAATTTGCTTTGCTAGTGGAGTTTGGACTTGCTTGGAACCCATCAGTTGTTTCTTCTTTTCTACTTCTCTTTTTCATAATGGGAGTGACTATCCTATAATCCTTCCAACCATTACATTTTGAAAGCAGATAATTTGTCTGGTTTACAGAGTCCCGGCTGAAGAAGAATTTGCAACAGAAGAATTATACCCCAAGTATCTCTTTCTCTTCATTTTTATTGGAGTTAGTTGCTTTACAATGTTGTGTCAGTTTCTACTGTACAGCAAAGTGAATCAGTTACACATACATATATCCTCTTATTTAGAGTTCCTTCCCATTTGGGTCACCACAGAGCATTGAGTAGCATTGTGGTATACAATAGGTTCTCATTAGTTATCTATTTTTGGAGAATCCCAGGGACGGGGGAGCCTGGTAGGCTGCTGTCTCTGGGGTCTCACAGAGTAACACACGACTGAAGCAACTTAGCAGCAGCAGCAGTTATCTATTTTACACATAGTAGTAGTAGTGTTAGTTGCTCAGTTGTGTCTGACTCTTTGTGACCCCATAAGCTGTAGCCTGTAAAGCCCACCAGGTTTCTCTGTCCATGGGATTCTCCAGGCAAGAATACTGGAGTGGATTGCCATTACCTTCTCCAGGGGAATCTTCCTGATCCAGGAATTAAACCTGGGTCTCCTGCATTGCAGGCAGATTCTTTACCATTTGAGCTGCAAGGAAGCCCCACGCATTGTAGTGTGTATATGTAAATACCAATCTCCCAGTTCATCTCAGCCCCTTTTCCTCTCTTGGTATCCATAAGTTTGTTCTCTGCATCTGTGTCTCTATTTCTGCTTTGCAAATAAGTTCGTATGTACCATTTTTCTAGATTCCACATATAAATGATATTATATGATGTTTGTTTTTCTCTTGCTGGCTTAGTTCACTCTGTATGACAGTCTTTAGGTCTTTCCATGTCTCTGCATATGGCACTATTTCATTCCTTTTCATGGCTGAGGCTTCCCTAGTAGTTCAGCCTGTAAAGAATCCACCTGCAATGCAGGAGACCCAGGATTGGTCCAGTATTCTTGCCTGGAGAATCCTGTGTACAGAGTAGCTTGGGAGGCTACAGTCCATGGGGTTGCAAAGAGTCGGACAGGACAGCACACATACACACGTGATGAATTAGCTAAAGGCTCTAATGGAAAAAGTGGAAACACACAAAAAGAGATAGATAATGTAAGCAGGGAGACAGAACATCTAAGAATCAAAAGGAAATGCTAGAAATAAAATTGATATAGTAAGAGAAGAGAAAATTTAAAATCATAAAATGCTCAATTAAAACTACAAAAATCAGAAAATAATAAAGAAAAAAAGAACAAGGACAACAGATAAAAACTAGCAATTGTGATAAGATATTAATCTATGTCAATAATCACTTTAAACAACAGTGGTCTAAATACACAAGTTAAACAAGTGGATATAGAAACTAGTCTTTATGTGCTGTTTATAAGAAGCTATATGTTAGCTACAAGAAAACTTCATTAATGTACATAGACAAAAAAGTTTAGGGATGGAGAGAGGTAAACCATTTTAATAATAGTCAAAAGAAGATTAGGTAAATTAATATTTATATTATATCCAGATAAAGCAGGCTTTACAGTAAGGAAGAGTATCAGGGATACAGAGGGGCATTACATAATGATAAAAGGGTCAATTCACCAAGAAAACAGTGATCATGAATGTGTATGCATCTAACAACAGAGTGTCATCATATGTGAGGCAAAAACAAATAGAACTGCAGCGAGAAATGAATGAACTCACTATTATAGTTGGAGACTTCAGTACCCCTCTATCAGTAATTGACAGATCCTACCAGCAGAAAAATAATGACATAGCTGAACTGAACAACACCATATATCAACTGGATTTAATTGACATTTACAAAATACTTCATCCAATAGCAGCAGAATGAATGTTTTTCTCAAGCTTATAGAGCATTTACCAAGATAAACCACATTTTGGGCCATAAGACACAACTTAGCAAATTTAAAAGATTATTAATCACACAAAATACATTCTCAGACCACAATGAAATGGAACAAAAAAAAATCAATGATGAAAAGACAGTTGAAATATACTATGCCTGGAGATTAAATGGCACACTTACAAATAACACATGGGTCAAAGAATCCTCAAGAGAAATTAAAAAAACATTTTGAGGAAAATGAAAATGCAACTTAGCAAATTTGGATGCAGCAAAAGCAATGTTTAAAGGGAATTCTTTAAACATTTAATACATATACTAGAAAGGAGGAAAGATCTAAAATTAATAATCTAAGCTTCCATCTTAGGAAACTGGAAAAAGAAGAACAAATTAAACAGAAGGAAGCAGAAGAAAAGGAGTAATAAAAATTAGAGAGTATCTTCTGGAAGATAACAGAGGGAATACTTACTACCTCATTCTGTGAAGTTACTAATATCAAAATCAGGTAAAGTCATTATAGGAAAAGAAAACTATACACCAATATCTCTTATAAATATAAGTGCAAAAATATTAGGAAATGAACTCCAAAAATGTGTAAAAAAATTGCATAAATTATATGACATGAACAAGTGAGATGAATTCTGTACATGCAAGGTGGTTCATCGTTTGAAATTAATGTAATCCTTCACATCAGCAGACTAAGGAAGAAAAATCATATAATATTAATAGATACAGAAAAAGCACTGACAAAATCTAATAACCATTCATGATTTTAAAAGCTCTTAGCAAATTATGAATAAAGGGGATCTTCTCCAACTTGATAAAGAACATCTACAGAAATCCTTCAGTTAATGTCATACTTGATCAGAAACCAGGTGATTTCTTGTTAATGTCAGGAATAAGACAGTGTTGTCACCTCTTACCTCTCTTAGTCAAAATAGTCCTGGAAATCTTTACGAATTCAATAAGACAAGAAAAAGAAATAAAAGGTATGTGGTTTTGGGAAGGATGAAATAAAACATTTTGTTTGCAGATGATATGTCTACATAAAAGTTCCAAAGAATTAATAAAATCTCTCCTGGAACTAATAAGCAGTTATAAGCAAGGTTGTGGAATAAGAAGTTAATGTATAATGATAAATTGCTTTACTATATTGCAGCAATGAAAATTGGAGTTTGGAATTAAAAACACAACATCATTTATATAGTTCTGCGTTTTCTTTGCTTGAGTTTTGTTCAGGATTTTGTGTCTATTTTCATAAGTTTATTTTCTTGGTATAATTTTGTCTAGTTTTGTCAGGACCTTATAGAATGATGTAACAAGTGTTCTTTTTTGGAAGATTATATGAAGATTTGGTATTAATTCTTTAAGTATGTGGGATAATTCATCGGTGACACTATTGAACCTGGCTTTTTCTTTGTGGGAAGGTTTTTAATGAGCAGTTTCATATGTTTATTATAGGTCTATTCATATTTTGTCTTATTGAGACAGATTCAGAAGTTTGTGGGTTTTTAATATGCATTATGTTTTAGACCAGATTTAGGTTTATAAAAAATTGAGTGAATAATACAGTTTCTGTAAACCACTTCATAATTTCTCTTATTATGAACATTTTGCATGTTTGTTACAATGATGCACTAATATTGATACATTATTGTTAACTGAAGTTCATAATTTAGATTAAGGTTCACACATTTTGTATGTTCTATGAATTTTGACAAATGTATAATGACATATATCCACAATTATAGCATCATATATAGTATTTTCAGTGTCCTGTCATCCTTTCTGCTCTGCCTTTATATCCCTGCCTATTCCCTAACCCCTAGAAATCACTGATCCTTTTACTATCTCCATATTTGCCTTTTCCAGAATGTTGTATGGTTGGAATCATACAGTATGTAACCTTTTCAGACTGGCTTCTTTCACATAAGAATGTACATTTAAAATTCCCCCATGTGTTTTGTGGCTTAATAACTCATTTTTTTTTATCAGCAAATAATATTCCTTTGTATGGATGTATGACTATCCATTCACCTGATGAAGCATACCTTGGTTGTTTCTAAGTCTGGGCATTTGTGAATAAAATTGCTTTATAAGTTGTGTTCAGGTCTTAAAACTTAAAAAATATATATTTATTTATTTTATTTGTAGCTATGCTAGGTCTTTGTCACTGTGCACGGACTTTCTCTAGTTTCAGCAAGTTGGGGCTACCCTCTAGTTGCAGTGCATGAACTTCTCATTGTGTCGGCTTCTCTTGTTACAGAGAATGGGCTCTAGGCTGTGGGTTTCAGTAGTTGTGTCATGTTGGCTCAGTGCTTGCAGCTTGAGGACTATAGAGTGCGGGCTCAGTAGTTGTGCTGCACTGGCTTAGTGGCCTGCGGCATGTGAAATCTTCCCAGACCAGGGATCGAACCTGTGTCCTCTGCATTGACAGCCAGATTTTTAACCACTAGACCACCAGGAAATTTCATGTGCAGCTTTTGTGTAGAGATGTTTTCAATTTACTTGGGTAAATATTAGGAAACAAAATTACTGAATCATGTAATGTCTGTGTTTAGTTTCTACCAGTGTTCTTCAAAATGACTGGACCATTTTTGCCTTCCTACCAGAATTGAGAGTACTTATTGCTCCACATCCTTACCAGAATTTGGTATTTGATGTTGTCAGTTTTTCTGATCTTAGACATTGTAATAGGTGTGTAGTGATATTCAATATTTTTTACACATAGTTTTTAGTCATTTACATTTCTTATTTGCATCATCTAGCCAGAACCTAAGAGTTCATCAGAGACACACATAAAATCTGGATCTCTGACATTAAGTAAAAATCCTTAATAATGTTTTATTTAGAAAAACAGCTTATAACAAGGCATATTTGGAATAGAATTCATTCTTGGGTGAAAAATATGAGCAACACAGAAACTTTGCAAATAAGAGAAATTCATTTCACCAGTAAAAATATTTTTCAAATCTTCAGGAAATAATGGACATTTATTTAAACAAGTTTTATTTAAGTAATTCTTCTGGGATTTGTCTCTTAGTAAGAAAGCATACAACTATAAACACATTCTGACACTTTATGACCTTAACTTTCTTTCATCCTTGGTATATGAATAAAGGAATCTGGACTGTGTCTAACCTCAGCTGTGTTATATTAATTCAAAGCAATAGATTTGACCAATGTACAGTCAAGTGTAACAGAGATTTTGATTTTCATTACAAAAGTTTGTGAACTCTGTTATCACCTCTGCACCAAGAAATTGCAAATGCATTTACCTTTGCTTGTCATTTCACATTATAAGCAGTTATCAGGAATACAGTCCCCGGTATTTGCACATTTGCATTTACAAGAAGAGTTGTTTTCTTTCTCTCTTTACACCACTGCCCAGTCTTTTTATTAGTTCTAACACTGAACTTAACCCTTTTTAAAAATGTGAGATAAATTTCATGAACATTTCCATGCACGGAGATTTATAAAAGTGAACTACAGTCTTTTTTAAATATAAATATATTTATTTTAATTAAAGGCTAATTACTTTACAATATTATATTGGTTTTGCCATACATCAACATGAATCTGCCACGGTTGTACTCGTGTTCCCAATCCTGAGCCCACTTCCCACATCCCTCCCCATCTCATCCCTCTGGGTCATCCCAGTGCACCAGCCCCAAGCATCATGCATTGAACCTGGACAGGTGATTCATTTCACATATGATAATATGCAAGTTTCAATGCCATTCTCCCAAACAATCACACCCTTGCCGTCTCCCACAGAGTCCAAAAGACTGTTCTATACATCTGTATCTCTTTTGTTGTCTCGCATACAGGGTTATTGTCAACATCTTTCTAAATTTCATATATATGTGCTAGTATACTGTATTGAAGTATTTCTTTCTGGCTTACTTCACTCTGTATAATAGGCTCCAGGTTCATCCAGCTCATTAGAACTGATTCAAATACATTCTTTTTAATGGCTGAGTAATATTCCATTGTGTATATGTACCACAGCTTTCTTATCCATTCATTTGCTGACGGACATCTAGGTTGCTTCCATATCCTGGCTATTATAAACAGTGCTGTGATGAACATTGGGGTACATGTGTCTCTTTCAATTCTGGTTTCCTCGATGTGTATGCCCAGCAGTGGGAATTCTGGGTCATATGGCAGTTCTATTTCCAGTTTTTAAGGAATCTCCACACTGTTCTCCATAGTGGCTGTACTAGTTTGCATTCCCACCAACAGTGTAGGAGGACTTCGTCTTCTCCACACCCTCTGCAGCATTTATTGTTTGCAGACTTGTGGATAGCAGCATTCTGACCAGTCTGTATTCTGACCAACCAGTTTGTATGTCTTCTTTGGAGAAATGTCTGTTTAGTTCTTTGGCCCATTTTTTGATTGGGTCGTTTATTTTTCTGGAACTGAGCTTCAGCAGTTGCTTGTATACTTTTGAGATTAGTTGTTTGTTGGTTGCTTCATTTGCTATTATTTTCTCCCATTCTGAAGGCTGTCTTTTCACCTTGCTTATAGTTTCCTTTGTTGTGTAGAAGCTTTTAAGTTTAATTAGGTGCCATTTGTTTATTTTTGCTTTTATTTCCAATATTCTGACTTCCCTGGTGGTTCAGATGGTTAAGCGTCTGTCTGCAGTGTGGGAGACCCGGGTTCGATCCCTGGGTTGGGAAGATCCCCTGGAGAAGGAAATGACAATCCACTTCAGTACTATTGCCTGGAAAATCCCATGGACAGAGGAGCCTGGTAGGCTACAGCCCATGGGGTCACAAAGAGTCAGACACGACTGAGCGACTTTACCTTTACCTTACTTTACTATATTCATTGATTAGTTCTAGTAATTTTCTGGTGGAGTCTTTAGGATTTTCTATGTAGAGGATCAGGTCATCTGCAAACAGTGAGAGTTTTATTTCTTTTCCAGTTTGGATTCCTTTTATTTATTTATTTTTTTTTCTGCTCTGATTGCTGTGGCCAAAACTTCCAAAACTATGTTGAATAGTGGTGAAAGTGAGCACCCTTGTCTTGTTCCTGACTTTAGGGGAAATGCTTTCAGTATTTCACCACTGAGGATAATGTTTGCTGTGGGTATGTCATATATAGCTTTTATTATGTTGAGGTATGTTCTTCCTATTCCTGCTTTTTGGAGGGTTTTTATCATAAATAGACGTTGAATTTTGTCAAAGGCCTTCTCTGCATCTATTGAGATAACCATATGGCTTCTATTTTTTGGTTTGTTAATGTGGTGTATTACATTGATTGATTTGCAGATATTGAAGAATCCTTGCATCCCTGGGATAAAGCCCATTTGATCATGGTATATGATCTTTTTAATATGTTGTTGGATTCTGATTGCTAGAATTTTGTTAAGGATTTTTGCATCTATGTTCATCAGTGATATTGGCCTATTGTTTTCTTTTTGTGGCATCTTTGTCAGGTTTTGGTATTAGGGTGATGGTGGTCTCATAGAATGAATTTGGAAGTTTACTTTCATCTGCAATTTTCAAGAGTTTGAGTAGGACAGGTGTTACATCTTCCCTAAATTTTTGGTAGAATTCAGCTGTGAAGCCATCTGGACCTAGGCTTTTGTTTGCTGGAAGATTTCTGATTACAGTTTCAATTTCCATGCTTGTGATGGGTCTGTTAAGATTTTCTATTTCTTTCTGGTTCAATTTTGGGAAGTTGTACTTTTCTAGGAATTTGCTCATTTCTTCCAAGTTTTCCATTTTGTTGGCATATAATTACTGATAGTAGTCTCTTATGATCCTTTGTATTTCTGTGTTGTCTGTTGTGATCTCTCCATTTTCATTTCTAATTTTATTGATTTGGTTTTTCACCCTTTGTTTCTTGATGAGTCTGGCTAATGGTTTGTCAATTTTATTTATCCTTTCAAAGAACCAGCTTTTGGCTTTGTTGATTTTTGCTATGGTCTCCTTTATTTCTTTTGCATTTATTTCTGCCCTAATTTTTATAATTTCTTTCCTTCTACTAACCCTGGGCTTCTTCATTTCTCCTTTTCTAGTTGCTTTAGGTGTAGAGTTAGGTTATTTATTTGACTTTTTTCTTGTTTCTTGAGGTACGCCTGTATTGCTATGAACCTTCCCCTTAGCACTGCTTTTACAGTGTCCCACAGGTTACGGGTTGCTGTGTATTCATTTTCATTCATTTCTATGCATATTTTGATTTCTTTTTGATTTATTCTGTGATTTGTTGGTTATTCAGCAGCGTGCTGTTCAGCCTCCATATGTTGGAATTTTTAATAGTTTTTCTCCTCTAATTGATATCTAATTTTACTGCATTGTTGTCAGAAAAGATACTTGGAATGATTTCAAGTTTTTGAATTTACCACGGCTAGATTTATGGCCCAGGATGTGATCTATCCTGGAGAAGGTTCCGTGTGCGCTTGAGAAAAAAGTGAAATTCATTGTTTTAGGGTGAAATGTCCTATAGATATCAATTAGGTCTAACTGGTCTATTGTATCATTTAAAATTTGTGTTTCCCTGTTTCTTTTCTGTTTAGTTGATCTATCCATAGGTGTCAGTGGGGTATTAAAGTCTCCATTATTATTGTGTTATTGTTAATTTCCCCTTTCATACTTGTTAGCATTTGTCTTACATATTGTGGTGCTCCTATGTTGGATGCATATATATTTATAATTGTTATATCTTCTTCTTGGATTGATCCTTTGATCATTATGTAGTGTCCTTCTTTGTCTCTTTTCACAGCCTTTGTTTTAAAGTCTATTTTATCCGATATGAGTATTGCTGCTTCTGCTTTCTTTTGGTCTCTATTTGCATGGAATATTTTTTTTCCAGCCCTTCACATTCAGTCTGTATGTGTCCCTTGCTTTGAGTTGGATCTCTTGTAGACAACATATAAAGGGGTATTGTTTTTGCATCCATTCAGCCAGTCTTTGTCTTTTGGTTGGAGCATTCAACCCATTTACCATTAAGGTAATTACTGATAAGTATGATCACGTTGCCAATTATTTTATCGTTTTGGGTTCTAGTTTATACATCCTTTCTGTGTTTCCTGTCTAGAGAAGATCCTTTAGTATTTGTTGGAGAGCTGGTTTGGTGGTGCTACTTTCTCTCAGCTTTTGCTTGTCTGTAAAGCTTTTGATTTCTCCTTCATATTTGAATGAGGTCCTTGCTGGGTACAGTAATCTGGGCTGTAGGTTATTTTCTTTCATCATTTTAAGTATGTCCTTCCACTGCCTCCTAGCTGAAGAGGTTCTATTGAAAGAGCAGCTGTCATCCTTATGGGAATCCCTTTGTGTGTTATTTGTTGTTTTTCCCTTGCTGCTTTTAACATTTATTCTTTGTGTTTGACCCTTGTTAATTGGATTAATATGTGTCTTGGGGTGTTTCACCTTGTGTTTATCTTGTTTGGGATTCTCTGGGTTACTTAGACTTGGGTGATTATTTCCTTCCCCATTTTAGGAAAGTTTTCAACTATTATCTCTTCAAGTATTTTCTCATGGTCTTTCTTTCTGTCTTCTTCTGGGACTCCTATGATTCGAATCGTGGGGCATTTAACATTGTCCCAAATGTCTCTGAGATTGACCTCATTTCTTTTAAATCTTTTTCCTCTCTCTTTCATTTAGTTCTACCATTCTGTCTTCTATTTCACTAATCGTCTTCTGCCTCTGTTATTCTACTGTTGGTTCCCTCCAGAATGTTTTTGATCTCATTTATTGCATTATTCATTATATATTGAATTATATATTATTTCTTCTAGGTCTTTGTTAAACCTTTCTTGCATCTTCTGAATCCTTGTCTCCAGGCTATTTATCTGTGATTCCATTTTGTTTTCAAGATTTTGGATCATTTTCACTATCATTATTCAGAATTCTTTATCAGATAGATTCCCTGTCTCTTCCTTTTTGGTTTGGTTTGGTGGGCATTTATCCTGTTTCTTTACCTGCTGGGTATTCCTCTGTCTCTTCATCTTGTTTATATTGCTGTGTTTGGGGTGGCCTTTCTGTATTCTGGCAGTTTGTGGAGTTCTCTTTATTGTGGAGTTTCCTTGCTGTGGGTGGGGTTGTTCAGGTGGCTTGTCAAGGTTCCTGGTTAGGGAAGCTTGTGTCGGTGTTCTGATGGGTGGAGCTGGATTTCTTCTCTCTGGAGTGCAATGAAGTGTCCAGTAGTGAATTGTGAGATGTCACTGGGTTTGGAGTGACTGTGGGCAGCCTGTATATTGAAGCTCAGGGCTATGTTCCTGTGTTACTGGAGAATTTGTGTGGTATGTCTTGCTATGGAACTTGTTGTCCTTTGGGTGGTGCTTGGTTTCAGTGTAGGTATGGAGGCTTTTGATGAGCTCCTGTTGATTATATTCCCTGGAGTCATGAGTTCTCTGGTGTTCTCAGGATTTGGACTTAAGCCTTGTGCTTCTGGTTTTCAGTCTTATTTTTACAGTAGCCTCAAAACTTCTCCACCTATACAGCACTGTTGAGAAAACATCTAGGTTAAAGATGAAGTTTCTCCACGGTGAGGACACCCAGAGAGGTTCACAGAGTTACATGTAGAGCAGTGGGAGGAGGGAGATAGATGTGACCAGGATGAGATGAGATGGAAGCAAAAGAGCAGAGAGAAAGCTAGCCAGTAATCACTTCCTTATGTGCGCTCCACAGTCTGTACCACTCAGAGAGCATCACGAATTTATACAGAAAAGGGAAGAACGAGGAAGGAGACAGAGGTGGCCAGGAGGATAAAGGGGGTATCAAAAGGAGAGAGACAGATACAACCAATAATCAGTCCCCTAAGTGTTCTCCACCATCTGGAACACACAAAGAGATTCACAGAGTTGGGTCGGGAAGAGAAGGGGGAAGGAGGAGATATAGGCGACCTGGTGGAGAAAAAGGAGAGTCCAAATGGAGAGAGAGTGGTCAAGCCAGTAATCTCGCTCCCAAGTAAAAATGGGTACTGAAGACTGCGTTCTTAAAGGTACAAAATCGATAACAAATATCAAAAAGCAAAGATTAGAAGTCAAGAGTAAAGTTTGGATTTTCAAAAATTCAATGTTAAAGAAAAAAACCAAGTCATAAAAATTATATATATATATATATATATATATATATATATGGTTTGCTTTAAAAAATAGTGCCTCCTTTTTTTTGTAAAGTAATGGTAGATTATAAAATGAAAATTAAAGGAATAATGAGGACTTAAAAAATTAAAAAATTAAAGAATGATAGTAAAAATAGTAAAAATGTCTCTAGGACTTTCTCTGGTATTGTGGGCAGTGTAGGGTCAGTTCATTTTCAGATAGTTCCTTGATCTGGCTTATATTTCTCAAGATCTGTAGGCCTCTTCTTATATAGTCAGTACTAACTACAGGGTTTTAATCTATTGCACCTGTCACTTCCAAGGATGTTTCCTCTGTTTTAGCTTTTTCTGTTTGCTGGTCTCTTCAGTGTCTAATTTCTGCCCTGACACAAGGGGGCGGTGGTGGACAGTTTTTTAGGCTCACTTGTTCAGTCGTGCTGTGGGGAGGAAGGAGTGCTGCAAACAAATAACACTGGCATGTGCTTGGTGCGCTCGCAGTATCTCAGCCACACTGGGTTTGCCCCCACTCACTGCATGTGTGCTTTCCCTGTCTACACTGCTTAGGCTCTAGGTTGCTCTGCCAGGAACTGTCTGAGACCGGACCTGAGTTGTATGCAGTTTCCAGGTCTAAGCCACTCAGGTTCAAGTACTCGGGTAGTCCTCAGAGGCGCAGACTCGGTTGGGCCTGTGTTTTGTGCCCTTCCCAGTTCTGAGCAGCTCAGGTGACCAGGTGTTTGGTGAGCATGGTCGCTGGGACTTATCGCCTCCCCCATCCCTGCTGCTCGGTTTTCTGGGTGTACAACCAGTGCACCTTCTCAGGCAGATGTTGACCATCCAGAATCCCAAGAAGTCTTGGTTAGCAACAAAGCCTGCTTGCAGTTTGGTAGATAATGCCTCTCTGGGGCTGTAATTGCCCTCTTCTGGCTCTGGCTGCCCTCGCCTGCCTGTTGGAGGGGGATGGGCCGGCCTGCAGCCAGCTAGCTCCGTTCAATCTTTTGTTCTGTGAGTGGGCCTGGTGGTGTCTTAGGTTAGGGCTTTACACGTGGTAGCTATCCCACAGTCTGGTTTGCTATCCCAAGTTAGTTCCCTCAGATTGCCCTTGGGGCATTCTGGTCTGGTCCTTACTCTAAGCAATGCAGCCAGCGTCTCCCTGCCCAGCACCCGCTTGCTAGTGGCAGATGCAGGCATCTCAGCTGCTTCTCCACTGAGGGAGTTTCCGTTGGGCATGTAATCTGTGGGTTTTAATTATTTATTTATTTTTCTTCCCAGTTATGTTGCCCTCTGAGGTTCCAAAGCTCACCACAGACTTGCCAGTGAGAGTGTTTCCTGGTGTTTGGAAAATTCTCTTTTTAAGATTCCCTTCCAGGGACGGAGCTCTGTTCCTACCTCTTTTGTCTCTCTATATTTTTTTCCTATCTCCTTTTGAAGACAATGGGCTACTTTTCTGGGTGCCTGATATTCTCTGCCGGCATTCAGAAGTTGTTTTGTGTATCTGCGTCTCTTTTGCTTTCTCGCATACAGGGTTATCATTACCATCTTTCTAAATTCCATATATACGTGTTAGTATACTGTATGGGTGTTTCACTTTCTGGCTTACTTCACTCTGTGAATTTACTCAGCGTTCAAATGTTCTTTTGATGAATTTATGGGGGATAAAGTGGTCTCCCTGTCCTATTCCTCTGCCATCTTCTCTTATGTCCCCCTGAACTACAAGTCTTAATTGGCAACCTTGTAGAAACCATTGGTTTGCGTGAAGGATAGTAAAGGTACCTGAAAGCTGGACATGATCTGTAGAAAACCTAGCCCTGCACCTCCTTGTAGGTTTTACCTTTGAATAATTCTCCCACAAGCAGCCCCAAATCATTACCCATGATGGTTTACAGTTCTCTGGAGAAGGCTTTTGGGACAACCTTGCAGCATTAATGTTTAATGTCCCATGAACTATTGTCAGGATAAAATTCTCTTTTCTTTCTAACTTGTAGTTTTATCCTTTTTCTATTTAAACTCTCTCTGAAGGTGTCTACTGCTCATCAAGTTCATTTATATTCTGAAAACTATTATTAATAAAGGGCACGGAGCTTGTGTTTTCAACTCCAATGGCAAACTTTCAGTGTCATTTAATTGACCTCTCAGCAGCACTCACAGAGATAACTACTCCTTCTAAGTTGATATCCTTTATTCACTTGGCTTTCATAAACTGCATTATTCTACCGCCCCCCCCACCTTTTTTTCCCCTGCTTCCTCATTAGCTCTTCCATCTGTATTATTTTCTGGATTATCTTTCTCTACTCCTACCTCTGTTAAATGCCAGAGTGGGCTTATCCTTAGTCCTATTTTCTTCTCTATTACATTTTTTGAGGGGTAGGTGATATCATCACTTGATTTTAAACATCATCTACATATAAATGGCTCCTAAATTTGTGTATTTATTATAGACCTGTTCTTTGGGCTCCAGATTGGTATATTCCACTACTTACTTGGCAGCTTAAACCTAACACACTCAAAATTGAACTCCTGATTCTACCCCCTTGAAACCAAATTGTCTTTTCTCATTGTGTCCCGTTGTCATAAATGGCACCAACATTCACCAGTTGTCCAGGCCAAAATCCTTGGAGTCATTCATGACTGTTTCCTCTCATGACCCACATACAACTTATTAGCAAATCCCATGGGCTCTATCTTTAAGATGTGTCTAAAAGATCACCACCTTTTACCATTTCCAACACTTCAACCCATTTCCAAGCCACTATTATCTCTTACATAGATCATTACAATAGATTTCTTGCTAATTCTCTTGTTTACACTTATTCTCTGAGAGTCTATTCTCCATACAATATCCATATTACACTTTCTGCCATTAACTGAATTTTGTCCCCCTAAAATCCATATGTTGAAGGCTTAAAGTGTGTGAAAGTCACTCAGTTGTGTCTAATTCTTTGCAGTCCCATGGACTGTATGGTTCCTGCAATTCTCCAATTCAGGATACTAGAGTGGGTAGCCTTTCCCTTCTCCAGAGGATCTTCCCAACCCAAGGATGAAACCCATGTCTCCCACATTGCAGGTGGATTCGTTACCAGCTGAGTCACCAGGAAAGCCCAAGAATACTGGAGTGGGTAGTTTATCCCTTCTCCAGCAGACCTTCCCAACTCAGAAAGTGAACCAAGGTCTTCTACATTGCAGGCAGATTTTTTACCAGCTGAGCTACCAGGGAAGCCCTTAACCCCCAATATAATGGTATTTGGATGAGGACTTTGGGAAGTAGTTAGGCTTAGATGAGGTCATGAGGATGGGGTTCATGTAATGGAATAAATGCCCTTATAAGAAGAGACACCAGAGAGCTTGCTTCTTCTACTTCTACTCTCTCTCTCTCCCTCTGCCCTACATGCTTGGAGGAAAACCATATAAAGACTTAACAAAAAGGTAGCTGTCTGAAATCCAGGGAGAGAGTTCTAACTAAACATCAATCCTACTGGCAACTTGGTGTTAGATATCCAATCTCCAGAACTGTGAGACGTTGATTCCTGTTGTTTAAGTCATCCAGTCTATGCTATTTTGTTATGGTGGCCTGAAATAACTAAGGTAGTGTCCAAAAATACATAAATGAAATCATGTAATTTTCCTGATAAAATTTTTCAAATAACTTTCTATAATTTCTAAAATAAAGTCCAAAGATTTTGCTAGAAGGAAATGGCAACCCACTCCAGTATTCTTGCTTGGAAAATCCCATGGACAGAGGAACCTGGTGGGCTACAATCCATGGAGCCACAAAGAGTCAGACACAACTTAACGACTGAGCACACATTGAGGATTCTATGGTCTTCTCAGGTGGCGCAAGTGGTAAAAAACCCACCTGTCAATGCAGGAGCTGTAAGAGACAAAGGTTTGATCCCTGGGTTGGAAAGATTCCCTGGGAGAGGACATTGCAACCCACTCCAGTATTCTTGCCTGGATAGTCCCATGGTCAGAGGAGCCTGGAAGGCTATGGTCTATAGGGTAGCAAAGAGGTGGATGTGACTGAAGCTACTTATGACACATGGATAAGATTTTATATGATCTAAATCCCTGCTGCTTCTCTGATAACCATTCCAGCCACTCTGGCTACTTTGCTGTTGCTAGGTTACCACAAATTCTTCCTTCCTCCATCCTCAGATTTTGCACTTGCTGACTCTGCCCCTCTTCTTCCCACCAGTGGCATTACTCACGCTTAACCTTTACATTGTTCTCAAATGTAAACTTCTCAAAGATCTATTTTTCTCTAAAATAACCACATGTTTACCCCATTACATTTTATCCTCTTATCCTGATGTTTTTAAAATTTATTTATAAACTTACTACTAACTGATGTTATCTATCTCTAATTTATGATCTTTCCCCCAGTAGATGATGTTTCATGAGGGTAGGAGGTGACTATGTTTTCTTCACTATTGTAAATTTGTATATGGTAGGTATTTGATAAGTAGTCAATGAATAAATAAACAAGCTTGATCCCACAATCACTGCTCTCTTCTGGCTCTTTTGTTTAACTCTTAAAATTAAAGTAAGGAAAGGATGACTTGGAGTGACTTTAAAAGTCAAACAAGAGAAATATAATTTGGAATTCAGTTTTAGTATGATGCTAAAGCTGAAACTCCAATACTTTGGCCACCTCATGCAAAGAGTTGACTCATTGGAAAAGATTCTGATGCTGGGAAAAATTGGGGGCAAGAGGAGAAGGGGACGACAGAGGATCAGATGGCTGGATGGCATCACTGACTCGATGAACGTGTGTTTGAGTGAACTCTGGGAGATGGTGATGGACAGGGAGGCCTGGCGTGCTGCAGTTCATGGGGTCACAAAGTCAGACATGACTGAGCGACTGAACTGGACTGTTAACAGAATAACAACCTTTTAAATTTGATGTTTCCACACACAGCTAACTGCTCTGCTTTTTTGCCCTGACAAAGTACATGCTTGGTCCTGTTCAGTTCAGTCGCTCAGTCGTGTCCGACTCTTTGTGACCCCATGAATCGCAGCACGCCAGGCCCCTCTGTCCATCACCAACTCTCGGAGTTCACTCAGACTCACATCCATCGAGTCAGTAGTGGTTAGGAAATCTTCATAGTTTATGATGAAATAGTCATCTGACTGGCTTTCCAGGTGGCTGAGTGGTAAACAATCTGCCTGCCAATGCAAGGAGATGCAGATTTGATCCCTGGATCCAGAAGATCCCGTGAAAGAGAAAATGGTAACCCATACCAGTTTTCTTACCTGAAGAACCCCATGGACAGAGGAGCCTAGCAGGCTACAGTCCATGGGATTACAGAGTCAGACATGACTAAGTAACTGAGTAAGTGAGCACACATACAACTATCTGTGGAAGTATATACCTGTAGAAGTGAACATGAACCTTGTTTAATTTTCTATTTAGAGTACTCCTGTGATTTATTCATTCAACAAATATGGAAAATTTAGGGGAAAATGCATGTCCAGCTCTTTGTGACCCATGGAATTCTCCAGGCCAATACTGGACTGGGTAGCCTTTCCCCTTCTCCAGGGGATCTTCCCAACCCAGGGATTGAAAATGGATCTCCTGTTGGAAACAAAGACAAATAAGATCCAGTCCATGCCACTGAGAAACACAGTCTTGTGGGGATGAACACATAATAGGATAATTTCAATATAATGTGATATGTGCGGTTCTTAGTTGCTCAGTCGTGTCTGACTCTCTGTGACACCATGGACCCTGCCAGGTTCCTCTGTCCATGGGGATTTTTCAGGCAAGAATACTGGTGTGGGTTGCAGTGCCCTCCTCCAAGAGGTCTTCCCAACCCTAGGATCGAACCCAGGTCTCCCACATTGCAGGTAGATTCTTTACCATCTGAGACACCACAGAAGTCCAAGAATACTGGAGTGGGTAGATTTGCCTGACTCAGAAATCAAACCGAGGTCTCCTGCATTGCAGGTGAATCTTCACCAGGTGAGCTACCAGGGAAGCCCTATAGTGTGATATGCTAGGGTATAATTTAAGATATGATGTGGGAAAAGTATCTGTAGCTATCTGAAAAAGTCAGAGAATGCTTCATAGAGGAGGTAGCATTTGCTATGATAGATGAAGGATGAATAAGTCCTATTGCCAGACAAAATATGCTGAGAAGGTTTCTTGAAGGATGATGTGGTGAATGAGATGGGCCATGGAAAAAGGTATGATTGAATACAAGCGAATCTATGAAGGAGGACATTGTATGGGCAAAGAAGCCACATCACATGATTTTTTTAAATACATGGCTTATTTGAATGATTGCAAATAATGTGAGTGTATTGAGAGAAGTGGAAGATAAGACTAATTTAGCCTATTCAAGCTGGTCTGGGATTTCCAGAGGGACTAATTAAAAGTATACACCATTACAAATTCCATTTCCACAATGCACAGCTAGTTGAGAGGGACATTTGATAAACTAATCTAAATTATAGTGTGCATGACTCATTTGTTACTACTCTCGAGACATTTACATTTTAAAGGAGGATGCCTAGAGAGGAAAGTGCATTAGCTAGCAGAATTTTGGCATGAGCAAGTAGATCCAACTTAAACTGAAGTATTTCTAGAAAGATTTCTCCCCCCTTAAAAATCATGGCCTCTGTCTGCCATGTCTGCTCACTGCCCTAGCAGATTTTAAATTCTCCCTGCAATACTTTGTCTAAAAGGGGCAAGAAAATGAATGAATTTATTCAGTTTTTAAGAATACAAAATAATCATTCCCCCAGATTGGAATTCCAAATACCCCAAAGAGATTTTTTTTTTTTTTTAAAGTAGTGTGATGTAGAGAATAAATTTAAAAAACAACAAAACAGGACTTGAAGCAGCTGTTCTTTACCTGTCTAAATAAATAATAATACATAAAGAAAAAAAAAATCGATCTGTTTTGAGTCATAAAATCATCCTCCAGGCTCCAAGAAGAGCTTATATCCAAGTGTGAGAGAAAGTGATTCTCCACATGCAACTCAATTCTAAAGAACAACATCTTTTCCTTAAGGCCTCCTGGTGGGATAGATCTTTCTCTTTCATCAGACCAGGTTACTGAGCTACAGATATGTGTAAAAGTTAAATTACAGTACCTCAGTTGGAATATGTAAAGCCTGATGATTATTCATGCACTTAGTGTCATATTTAAAAACAGAGCTTTGAAAATACAACATGAAAAACAGGTTCTTTTTTAAAAAGAAAGCAAAATGAAAATGAGTTCCATTTAGAAAAATGAAGAAAGTAAATGAATTTGGGCATTAAAAAATGGCTTTATAACTATGAAAAGTAAAAAAGTTACAACATATCTGCATTTCTATGCCAAATTATCTCTGCTGCTGCTACTGCTGCTAAATTGCTTCAGTCGTGTCCGACTCTGTGCGACCCCATAGATGGCAGCTCACTGGGCTTCCCCCGTCCCTGGAATTCTCCAGGCAAGAAAGCTGGAGTGGGTTGCTATTTCCTTCTCCAATGTATGAAAGTGAAAATTGAAAGTGAAGTCTAAATTCACTCAAAAGTCCACAAGCTTCTATTTATTGATTATTAATATTAAAATACATATATATCATGAGCACTGCTTTAAGAAATGTTGGTGATAATGAAAAGATCCTTTGCCCTCTGATTAATATCTAATTATGGAAGCATGAGGATTTCAAGGTAGATAGAAGTCATTTGATATTGATCTACATATCGTGTTATAGGTATTTCAAGTAAGGAAATGGTCACTGAGGGATGGAGTTAGACTGGGCAGCTCTTATGAAGAAGATTTTTCTTGAACTTTATTATTCATTGTACAGTCGTCCAGTCGTGTCCGACTCTTTGAGACCCCATGGACTGCACACTAGGCTTCTCTGTCCTTCACCATCTCCAGGAACTTGCTCAAACTCATGTCCATTGAGTTGGTGATGCCATCTAACCAAATTGTCCTCTGTCGTCCTCTTCTCTTCCTGCCCTCAATCTGAATTCCCAGCATCAGAGTCCTTTCTAATGAGTCAGATAATAAGTTGGCTAATGAAAATCAAAAGATGCTTACTCCTTGGAAGGAAAGTTATGACCAACATAGAGAGCATATTAAAAGCAGAGATACTACTTTGCCAACAAAGGTCCGTCTAATCAAGGCTATGTTTTTTCCTGTGGTCATGTATGGATGTGAGAGTTGGACTGTGAAGAAAACTGAGCACTGAAGAATTGATGCTTTTGAACTGTGGTGCTGGAGAAGACTTTTGAGAGTCCTTTGGACTGCAAGGAGATCCAACCAGTCTATCCAAAGGAGACCAGTCCTGGGTGTTGGTTGGAAGGACTGATGCTGAGGCTGAAACTCCAATACTTTGTCCACCTCATGCAAAGAGTTGACTCACTGGAAAAGACCCAGGTGCTGGGAGGGATTGGGGGCAGGAGGAGAAGGGGACGACAGAGGATGAGATGGCTGGATGGCATCACTGACTCGATGGACATGAGTTTGGGTGAATTCTGGGAGTTGGTGATGGACAGGAGGCCTGGCGTGCTGGGATTTATGGGGTCGCAAAGAGTCGGACACGACTGAGCTACTGAACTGAACTGAACTGAATGACTCTAATGAGTCACATTAGGTGGCTAAAGTATTGGAGTTTCAGCTCCAGCATCAGTCCTTCCAATGAATATTCCAGAATTGATTTCCTTTAGGATTGACTGGTTGGATCTCCCTGCACTCCAAGGGACTCTCAAGAGTCTTCTCCAACACCACAGTTTAAAAGTATCAGTTCAAAAGCTCAGTCTTCTTTATGATCCAACTCTCACATCCATACATGACTACTAGACTATACTTACCTTTTTTGGCAAAGTAATGTCTCTGCTTTATAATACGCTGTCTATGTTTGTCTTGAACTTAGATCTTCAAAAAAAAAGTAAATTTGGAGTTTTGAATGATAGAGATATACGAGAAAGCATTTTAGATAAAAGGAAGTGAAAAGATTGATAGTATGGAAGCAGGAATGTGGCATGTGATTTTTAAGGAGGCCAATTTGACAATTGGGGCCAGTGATCATGCCGGGGATTAGTAGGAGTTTAGCGTGAATAGGTAGGGTGGAGCCACTTGATGGAAGACCTGGACTGTCAGTTTGATTAGTTTTGACTTGATCCTACAGGCAAATGGATGCCCTTGTTGGGGAATGACATGCTGAAAACAGCACCTTGAGATTAGTCTAGCAGTGATTTTTCAGGGAAGGGTTTGCTAGTTTGTGTGTGGTAAGTGATGGATGGGTGTGGGATCAGTGAAAGAGTTAACTCTCAGTTATTGTGTTAATTCTCTGCTAAGTGATTTTTTTTCTTTTCCTTTGTTGATATTATCATAATTTATTTTAATTCTCCCCTTTTCTAATTCAGCGTGCTACAAAGAGAGACCTTTCAAGGTGTTTGTACTGCTTCCACTATCTTCTTGCCCTGCCCCCACCTTGTCCATGCTCAGTGGTCAGGAAATTTTAAAACAGACTTATGATTCATTCTTCCATTCCCTGGGGAAGATGTGAGTCATTCAGCCTGTAATCATCAAAGTCCCTAAATCTGGGCTTGGTGCCTTGCTTCAGTTTTCAGCATAAATGTAAACTGAGTTGCTTTCCATTTTCTTCAAAATCACCTCTTCTCAGTGTGACTTCACTATCTGAAATCATGCGCAGTCCTAATATCCCAGACAGAGTCTATTGAAATGGAAATACAAACACACATTGAAAATGCAAAATAGGGATGAACTGGAGATTATCTCTGTTACTATCTCCGCAGTTCAATTGAGGTCACTTTAATGATTATTTATTGAGCACACCCATCAGGGATTTATAATCTGTATAGACATAAAGCCTTATCCATAACGAACATGTAAGTAATAAGTGAACAAACTGCACTGAGCTGTTAAATAGCAATATGGGATATGTATGATTAGGTGATAAAACAGGTGGTCCAGACAACTATAAGAATTGACTGAAATAATTGCTCAGCATTAAAAAATAAAACCCAAAGTCACACAGTAAGTGTGCATATTATGATGCACGTTGAATAACTTTCTTCATCTTACTATGAATTTCTCAGATCTGGTATGAACACAAATGAGAACTGACATTTAGTAGATTCAATATCAAAATATCATTTCCTAAGTAGGGTTTTCTTTTTGCTTTTGAGGTTTGCCTTTATAACATTTATTTCCTAAGTAGCTGAATTGCCCTTTAATTAAGTGCCACTTTTTCCTTTACAATTAAGGGGATTCATTTCTCACTGAAAAATATTATCTGAGTTCATATATACAGCAACCTCATCTTGATTTGAAGACTAGGCTGTAGGATTATGCAAGAAGTGAATATGCTTACTCCATCGGTAGATTAATGAGACAGAATTGGAATCTCTCATGGTCCTGCGGTCACATCTGGCAATGAAGTTTGATTTCTGTGCCAATAAATATGTGCCTATGCTCAAGTATCTTGAGGATACTGAGATTTTGTTGGCAGATTGAAGAATGAGTGGGATAAACTGGAGTACCTTTGTAAAGGGAAACTGCTTTGGAATGATTTTCTGACAGTGAAGGAAACATGCTGGGATAGAAAGAACTGGTTCTTGAATAGTGTTAAAATGCATTAGGTTGCCTGGCCTATCAACCTATAAGTAAATCACATTAAGATCAGCTCAGTGTATTCTGTGTATGCTACCTGGTTGAGAGCAAAGGCCTAAGGGAAGAAGATCTAGGAGATGATGAGACATACAAGGGGAAAAAGGAAAGAAAAGAGAGAGAGAGAAAGACAAAGGAGTAACAGGAATTAATGACAAAGTGGAAGAGATTGTTGCATATACTTGAGTTTGGACCATTGACAAGGCAGTAAAGCAACATATTCTTGATGTTTCCAGAGAATGGTTGTTCAAAGAACAGAAAGTCTGAGTAGATGACATGGATGACAAACAAAAATGGTTCATCTAGCCATCTACAATGTTGTTTGACTCTTCAAAGATCTTTTCTCCTTCTCCATGCTTTGCAAATATAATGTATTGAAATCACATGAAAGGAGACTGTGCCAGTGCTGCATTCATTCTTGATCGGCTGGAGTAGTTGGACCTATTCAAGATATGAAAATAATATAATTCAAAAACAATTTAATAGTTTTGAAAATGTTGCAACCCAGAGATCAAACGCAGGTCTCCCATGTTGCGGGCAGATTCTTTACCAGCTGAGCCACAAGGGAAGCTTTTGAAAATGTATTGCTTAGTAACTATATTATATATGATGATGTAGGCAATTCCTCCACTTTCTCTATAGCAAAATACCTTTAAGAGTAGCTAAACAAGTTGGTACATGAAACACATTTACATATAACTTTTATTAAGTAATAATATTTTGAAAGTATTCTATTTTGGAATAGTTCTGAATCTTCTTCCCCCAAACTCTCATTTTCTACAATAGTAGAGTCATGTCCCCTTCTACATCTTACCTATAAGCTCTTTTTCTACTTCTCCCAACCACACTTTGTATGCCAAGTAGACGTAGAGAAGTTCCATATAGTTAGATTGGCCATCTACGATTGTCTGATAGCATTCTTAGCTGTGACATCAACCCAGAGCGGTTATTTGGAAGCCCCAAATTAAAAACCCTTAGACTCATATCAACAGAAATGAGACCTAGAGGGTCATGCAGGGCAACGGAGAGATATGCAAGGGTAGGTTGTTGACATTGAAAGGCTTTCACTTAAGTGAATGTGGCAAATCTAAGTAATTTTCTAAGTCAGCATTAAAAATGCTTATTTTTCAACATTTCATCATCTCCAGGAAAGAGCTTTCTGCATTGTCTTATTTTCCCCTTTCTTAGTATTTGTAGTAGGATTGCCAGGATTCACATAGAACTCTGGAATCTCCAGGGACTCTGAAGGCAACCTAGCTATGTTTTTATCTGTCTTCATAAGGAATCTTCTACATAGAGCTGAATGTAATGGTTTTGTTTCCTCTAAGATTATTTTTTCCAAGGATTTAATGAGGCATATGGGAGAAATAACTGTTTTCAGAGTAGCAGAGATGAGAGGTTTTTCCTGTTTAATTGTCTCAACAAGACTCAAAATGGAGGAAAAGCTCTGATTTAACCCCAGGAGGAGAAAAGTAACTCACCCTTTGTCGATCAGATTTCATCAGCTGTAATTCTACCTTCTTTGCTTCTCAGAGTAACATTTGTTTAAGGAAGTGTAATAGGTTTGTTTGTAGGAGGAGAGGGGTAGTGAACAAATGTGGCCTCTATTATAAAGAGGGGGCTTCCCAAGTTGCTCAGTGGTAAAGAATCTGCCTGCCAGTGCAGGAGATGCAAGAGACTGTAGGCTCGATCCCTGGGTTGGGAAGATGCCCTGGAGAAATAAATAGTAACCCACTCCAGTATTCTTGCCTGGAGAACTCCTACAGACAGAGGAACCTTGTGGGCTACAGTCCATGGGGTTGCAAAGAGTCTGACAGGACTCAGCGACTAAACAACAACAACAAAGTTTATCTCAAGTGCTCAAGGAAAGGTTTCATTCATTTATCAAGGAAACTGTAGTAAAAGTTATAAAAAGGACTATGTGTAACACTGTACTTGCCATAGTGAATACACTCTCAAAAATGCTCACTTGGTGGAACAATATTGAATCATATTTTCTGTTAATGAAAATATTATTTGAGGAATTAAAAAAAAAAAAAAACTAGAAGAGAATAAAATCTCTTTATTTTTAACTGTCCCTTATAGAACCTGGTAAGAAACTGATTTAACTCTCTCTTTACAGGATACGAAAGTGCCCTTGGTGTGATGTTCTACTGGATAATATCTCAGTGACCTGTAAGTATCAGTGAAGTTGGAGGTCAGTTTTCAGTCGCATACGTAAGGTTGACAAGGCTTGTCTTTGGAGTTTTCTTGCCTTTTTTTTCAACGCTTTTTTCCCCACTGTGGTACCTTTATCTTTAACATATGACTGATATGCATGCAGTGTTTTTACAGTCAATTTTAAGTTCAAATTCTGATGAATTTTGTGATTGTGTATAATTGTGTCAACACCACCACAATCCCTGAGAAGTTTTCTTCACACCCCTTTAACTTAACCTCCCTCCCCATTTATCTCTTTTATGTTATTATAGTTTTGCCTTTCCTAGAATTTCATATGAATGGAATCATACAGTTTGTGATATTTTGTGTTTGACTTTTTTCACTTATCACTTTTACTTTTTAGTCACTGACTTTTTCACTTTCACTTGACCTTGACACTACTGACATTTGAGCTGTTTAGTCCTCTGTTGTGAGGGGCTTCTTGTGCTTCTCTATGCTGAGCAGCATTGCTGATTGATGAATAGCATTCCAATTTATGGATATACCACAGTTTACATTTCATTCAAATGTTGATGGGCATTGGATTATTTCGTGTTTTGGAATATTAGAAACAAAGCTACTACCGACATTCACATATATATTTTGTGTAGATATATGTTTCCTTCTCTTTTGGGGAAATACCTAGGAGTGGAATTGCTAGGCTATATGGAAACTTTGTACTTAACCTTTTGAGGAAATGCCAGACTGTCTTCCAAAGTGGATACACCATTTTACATTCCCACTGGTAATGTTCCTCACCAGCACTTGATATTGACTATCATTTTAATTATAGCCATCCTCATGGGTATATTGTGGTATCTCATTGCAGTTTTGACTTATGTTTCCCTAATGACTAATAATGCTGAGCATTTTCATGTACTTATTGGCCATCTGCATATCTCTTTTGGAGAAATGTATATTGAAGTCTTTTGCTGATTTTTACATTGAGTTATTTGTATTTTTGTTATTAAGTTGTAAGAATTCTTTATACAGTCTTGGTTCAAGAGCATTTTGTGAGGTACATGTTTTATAAATACTCCAAGGCTGTAGCTTATTTTTTGTTGTTGTTGTTTTCTTATGTTTTTCAAGAAAAAACTTTCTTAATGTTTATGAAGCCCATTTCATCACTTTTTTAATACTTCATATTTTGGTGTCCTATTTAAGAAATTTTACCTAATTTAATGTTACAAAAATTGTTTTCTATGTTTTTCTCTAGCAGTTTTAGCTCTTACATTGAGATATATGATATATTTTGAGTTAATTTTTGTGTTTGGTGTGCAATAAGAGTCAAGGTTCTTTTTTTCTATATAGCTATATAGTTATTCCAATATAATTTGTTGAAAAGAGCATTTCCCCCCACAAAATTGCCTTAAAATATTTATCAAATATCAATTGAACAAAAGTATGGAAAGATATTATGCATACTTGAAAGAAATGTGTATTTTGCCATTTTTGTGTGTATTCTATGAATATTAATTAAGTTGAAGTGATGATCAGTTCAGTTCAGTTCAGCTCAGTCACTCAGTCGTGTCCAACTCTTCATGACCCCATGAATCGCAGCACGCCAGGCCTCCCTGTCCATTACCAACTCCCAGAGTTCACTCAAACTCACGTCCATCGAGTGAGTGATGCCATCTAGCCATCTCATCCTCTGTCGTCCCCTTCTCCTCCTGCCGCCAATCCTTCCCAGCATCAGAGTCTTTTCCAATGAGTCAGCTCTTCACATGAGGTGGCCAAAATACTGGAGTTTCAGCTTTAGCATCATTCCTTCCAAAGAAATCCCAGGGCTGATCTCCTTCAGAATGGACTGGTTGGATCTCCTTGCAGTCAAAGGGACTCTCAAGAGTCTTCTCCTGGGGAAGCCAGTTGGCACGTTATGAGTAGTTCTATAGAAAGGGTCACATGGTAAAGAACTGAATTTCAGGTAACAGCCATGCTATTACTCTTGGAAGTAGGATCAATGCAAATAGTGAGTTTAAGAAGTCTAGAGTACCTAAATTATTATTTAATAAAATACATTTTAAAACAAATTGTATTACCATTGCCAGAAATGATAACTTTATTATTATAATACATGTGTCAATTCAACAGGATAAAACAATCACAAGTATGTGATTATAAAGCTTCAAAATGCATGAACCAAAATGGCAAAATTAAGGGAAAAACAGACAATTCCTCAATCATAGTTAAGGATCTTAACAGTCTTCTCTCAAAACTTGATAGAAAAACTAGACAAAAACTCAGCCAAAAATTAAATCTGAACAAAACTATCATCACCATTTACACCATTCATTACCCTCACCCCCTTTACAATGCAAATTATGTGATGGTCTTATCTTTTTCCAAAGAACTTTCTATAGAACTTTAATTCCCTTTGCTCTGGGGGGAAAAAAAAATTTCCATGGTCATATGAGTTTGGGAGGTATTGTATAGTATATTCTTTTCTTAGAAATGCATGCAATATGTTAAAAACTCTGAAAAAATACAGTACTGAAGAGGTCTATTTAACATTAATCAGTTGTTTTCCAATTTATTTGACCATGGAAATAATTTTTGAAGAATATTTCTTTAAAAGCATAAAACTATTCACAGAACATATTTTGGGAAATGCTGCTCTGTCACATGGGGCTATTTGAAGTTTCCTGAATATCCATGTTTTACAATTTTTAACATGAGACGGAGGAGATTAATCTGGAAGTGGAAACCATACAAGGCTTTTTTTTTTTACCAACCCAGAAAAGTTACTTATCTTTTAAAGCCCAGCGCATGTTTAATCTCTCATAATAGCTTTTCAGTAGAAAATGGCAACCCACTCCAGTGTTCTTGCCTGGAGAATCCCAGGGACATGGGAGCCTGGCGGGCTGCCATCTATGGGGTTGCATAGAGTCGGACACAACTGAAGCGACTTAGAAGCAGTAACAGCAGCATTAATTGATTATCTATGTCATTATAAAAGAAGCAGATATTTCTTTTTAACATTGCTTCTCACATTTTATGTGTCTGCCTCTTCTCGTGGTAAACTATGAGCTTCTTTAGGGAAGGGGCCACATCTTATGCACTTTCCTGTCTTGAATGCCTAGCATAATGCCAGATATTTCAGAGGCATATTCAGTTAATGTCCATTGCATGAATATACATGAAATTATTATCCCAATACAAGCTAATATATAAATAAAGCCTGAATGGTATATTGTATACTAAGTACTGTAGGAATTTTTAAAAATGATATCAATGAGGACTGGAATAATAAAGGAAAGTTTCGTAGAGAAGGCAGTTCTTGAACTAGAATTTGAAAGATAAGTAGGATTTGTGTAAGGTAAACACTTTAAATGAAGGCAGAGGTAGACATGATCCTGGCATGTTAATGAAATGGTCAGGGAAAATAATGGATGCTGAGAGGTAGGAATAAGTAAAGTTAGGTAGCTGGAGTGATACCAGGTTATAAAAATCTTTGAATGTCAAGTATAATTGCTCAAAGGCTGTTGATTAAAGGATTAAATCAAGATAAAAGCAGGATTTAACAAAGATTAGACAAAAATATCCGAAACATGTATCAATTTAAATTAAGGTATCTGTTAATTATTAGTCACCGATATCTTGTCAATATTTGTTATTACATTAATTCACAGTATTAAGGCTCATGTTTGAATTGCATTGACTTTATATTTCCTAACAGAAACTTAGTAATTTATAGATTAAATATTATCATGAAAATAGAATCTTCCTCCTGTCCCCATTTTTTCCTGACAATGTATTTCTACAGAGAACTGTAAAGATAGTCCTCTTAAATTCAAACATGAGAAATGACCCCTGTTCTTGGCCATTAATCCATGTTTTCTAGCTCTTACATTTTGAAATATAGAGGGAGTTTTTTGAACTCACTAGAGAAAAGGTATTCCTCAACAGAGAAACAAAACTTTTCTTAAATTGGCATTCATCTTTCTTTACCTTCAGCTTATTAAAATAGTGTGAAATTAGTTTGTAGGCTATCATATTGAGTTTTTAACGTACCTATTATTAAAACATGTTTTTTCTCTTAACGAGATTGTAAGCTCCAAGAGAATATTTCAAATCTAATAATTGGATTTTGGATTATCTTATTCCAAGAGTATATTTTCTAAATTTTTTTCTGAATGCTATTAAATGAACCTTCTGAAACATTTTCAATCTAAGTTTTACTTTGTTGAAACTGACAGCTCCAAATCCACTTGCTTAGTTCTAATTAAAACTTCTAATTTTGATTTGATATCTTTAACGAATATTAAAATATATATTTTAAATTTTATTTGAGATATAATTAGTATATAACATTATATTATTTTCAGGTATATAACATAATAATTCAACATTTGTATTCATTGTGAAATTTTCACCACAATAAGTCTAGTTAACATTCATCACTCTACATAGGTACAATTTTTTTTCCTTATAATGAAAACTTTTAAGATCTACTCTCTTAGCAACTTTCAAATACATAATACAGATTTATTAACTATAGTCACCATGGTCCATTACCTGACTAATTCATTTTTAGTAGTGCCATACCAATCCTTTCTTTCCTTTTACCTTGGATTATTTTTCTTAATTTAATTTATTACAACCTGGTATATTAAGCATTTATTTCTTTTTTTTTTTTTGTCTCTCCTCATTAAAGTTTAACATCTATGAGAGCAAGGACATTGTTTTGCTTACTGCCACATTCAGAGTTTTGAAATTTTACCCAGAATGTAATGGTACTTAATAAATACTAGCTGAATGAATGAATGAAGTAAAAGAATACACTAAATGCTTTTGGCCTAAAATGAGTTATTTAAAAGCAGAGCGTTTATTCTTTCAATGAACAAATACTTACTGTGCTGTTTCTATATGTAAGATATTCTATTATACTAATCACCTGCAGCATACACAATAAATCATATATAGCCATGTCATGTCTGCCTTCAAGGAACTGTTTAGTGGGGAAGATAATATACACACACAAGTAACTTTAATACAAGATAAAAATAAAAATTCAGAAAAATGATGAATATAAAGTACTATAAGAATTAAAAGGGGGAAAATATTTTTGGCTGATGGAGTGAGAGCGGACGACTTCCCAGCTGGTGCCAGTGATAAAGAAATTGCCTGCCAAGGCAGCAGACATAAGAGATGCAGTTTTGATTCCTGAGTTGGGAAGATCCCCTGGAGGAGGAAATGGTAACCCACCCCAGTATTCTTGCCTGGAGAATCCCACGGACAGAGGACCTGGCAGGCTACAGTCCACAGGGTCACAAGGAGTTGTACAGGACTGAAGTGACTTAGCATGTACTCATGAGAGTGAGTATCATAGGCAAGAGAGTGTTTGACACATGGTGGATAAATATTTGAATATGCTTTAGAAGTAAATATATTTTAGAAAAGAAGTAAGTATATTTTGTTACAGGAAAAGGAGTAAGCAAAACATGATATATAAAATTATAGGATATTACCTCATTGCTATTTTATTTCAATATTCATATAGCTGACATTTTGCAAAGTGGTGGTTGGGAAATTATCAGTGATAAAATATTGAGTTGACAACATGCAAAACTATTTATTTCTTTTCTGTCACTTTGACAACTGGTAAGCCAAATCACCTCATTTAATAGTATTATGGATAGACAGGAGGTGACTAACCAAATATCCTGACCTATGACACAAGGTCCTATATGTATGAAATATGGTGGTGGTTTAGTTGCTAAGTTGTGAACGACTCTTGTGACTCCATGGACTATAACCCGCCAGGCTCCTCTGTCCCTCGAATTTTCCAGGCAAGAATACTAGAGTGGGCTGCCATTTCCTTCTCCAGGAGATCTTTGGCTTCATACTTTCTCCACTCTGATCACACACAAAATACCTATGATGGGCACCTTGAAAATTCAATCAAGAATTTTGGCAGCTTGGTAAATGAAAAGACTTTAGAGGACCACCAAAAGAGACAGAGATATGTTTCCAGCTTAAACTGTGTTATTTAAAAAAAAAAAAAAACCTGAAATACATCTGTCATATCATCAAAGTGTAAACAATAATGTAGGGAGTATTAAAAAAAAACAAAAATGGGAAACATTTTTATTGCAGAATGAAATGTGCTTTATTGTCTCTTCAATGAATAATTATTGAAGACCTATTATATATAAGCACTGAGCTAGACATTGTGGGATAAAACACGATTAATATGTAATATTATATTTATCAAAAAAATTTAAAATCTAGTAGGGAAAAAAGGTATCTCTTCAAAATGTCATAATACTCAACTAGGAAGTATAGTTGCCATAAAAACTGTTGAAACACATGCATGGAACTTCAGAGGAAGAGGAATACATACCCATTGGTGGTAGATCATTGAGATGATTGCACTGAGCCTGGAACTTGAAGGAAGAATAGCATTCAATCTGCAAAATGGAGAGGGAGGAGTCAATGAAGACGGCACACCATGAGCAAAAATATAATGATGAAAATGTGAGAAGCCTTTTTTTAAATCTTTTTGAAATCTGTGTAATGATATGTGGATCCAATAATTAGAAGACAAATGCTTGATATGAATATGGCCCATAGCCTGCAAATATTAAATGAGATTATTACTTTTCTTTTATTAAAGAGGCCCAATAAAATCTCATGACATATTTAAATCTACTCTTAAAACACTAACAATGCCTGATAGTGGAGCATTAAGTTTTAAATGAAGGCTGTGAATTGAGAAAATCGAAATGGCTCATTTCAGACTGTGTCTGATGGTCTGTGTGGTGATGAATAACTAGCTTGACTGAATTTTTATTTGTCAGTTGGTGGTTTCCCATTGTGTATGTAGATGTGAGAAAAGACTAGATGCATGTTTGGAGTGCATCTTTTGTGCTTTTATACTGATTCCATATTCTTGTTGTCATGACTACCTGTCAGGCATAGAACAGAGCAGATATTCCTTTATTTGAATGCCTATATAAGCTCCCTCTGCACCTAACATGTACTAGTCATTAAGTCAAGGGAAGTAGCAGAAGTGACTGAATTTGTATCACTAATAACTCCCTTTTCCTGTCTACATCCATTCTTTCTCTTCTGAAAAGCTGTAATTACTCTGAAAGATAAAAGATCAACTTTTCTACTAAGTGCAAGCGTGTGACTTTTAAGTGTCTAGATACTACTTCTCTAATGAATGTGAGTCCGGCTAAACAGTTAAATTCAAGATGATTTTAACTGTAAGCCTGCATTAATAGGATTGTGATATGGTAATTTTTTCATGTTGAGTAAATCGGTTTAAGAACTGAAAAGGATTTATGCTTGGTTCAAAGGGAAAAATAAATTTATGACTTACAGGGTCATGTTTTCTTTCTCTCATTTAATTTCCCTTGTTTTTTTTTTTTATGCAATGTAATAGGTCAAAAATTTTGGATATATTAAAATAATACTCAACTTGCTTGGAGTCAATAGTTGATACTGATGTTTTATGATGTGAGCCTAAATTACATAATTTAACCAATCACACAGATGATTCATTCAACACCTTACTCACTCTGCAGTTAACCAGTTTTACTCCATTCCAGTAACCAAGTTTTAAAGGTCATACCCCAGTCTCTGCCTTCTATTACAATACTTACAATAATTAATAATGGGGACAGAAGGAGAGATAAATTAAGAGCTTGGGATTAACAGGTACATACTACTATGTATAAAACAGATAAAAAGCAAGATCCTACTGTATATATCATAGGGAACTACATTCAGTGTTCTGTGATAAAACATAACGGAAAAGAATATGGAAAAAATATATGTATAACTGAATATGAAATATGTATATATGCATAACTGAATCACTTTGCTGTACACCAGAAACAGAGCATTGTAAACTATACTTCCAATAAAAAAATAGTCTTTATAAAAATTTAGCAATTAAAATAACTTAATAATACTATGTACAAGACACTGAATTAAGCAATTTATATAACTTACGTATTCTTTCTGGCAACTTTTGGAGTAAATAGTAGGGACTTCCCAGATGGTCTAGTGGTTAAGACTCCATACTTCCACTTCAGGGAGCATGGGTTCTATCCTTGGTTGGGAATTGGATCCCACATACTGCATGTCTTGGCCAAAAGAAAAAGTACTAGTATTATCACTGTTTTACAGATGAGGAAACAGCCTGGAAAGGTCATGTAAATTTACCCCAAAGTAACACAGACATGTAGATAAAGAAACTAAAGATGTGAACCAAGATTTGACTGATTCCAAAGTCTGTATACTTTGACCACTATGCTCCAACTCTGCAATTTTAGACTATGACTCCTTTCTTCACTTTTTCTGCTTCTACATCTAAGCAGATCCTTAGCCTCACTGAGCACTCTGATCCTTGCCATGCTACATTTTACCTAAAGATCGCTCACTTTCAATTTCACATTTTTCTTTACCAAGTGTTGATACTCCCACTAGTACCCTATGCTTGTGTCTTTTAGCCATTTCCCTCAGCTACTCTACACATTCTCACAATTAAATCAGTCTAATTATCCATTTATTTTGCCTCTCTTCTCAAATCCCCCAGTCTTGGTTGAGTTGTTTTTGATGACTACATTGCACAACGATTTGGCACTTTGAAATATGTTTTTTTCTCACCTTGATGCAGTTGTCAGTACTGGTTACCAGTCTTTTATGATCCCTACTGACCTTCCTTTTCTAATCTCCACTGTTGCTATTTCAAACCATATCACTTTTTCAGACCCTCATTTTATCCTATCCCT
The DNA here is from genome assembly GCA_917880005.1 of Nanger dama. Taxonomy (NCBI): domain Eukaryota; kingdom Metazoa; phylum Chordata; class Mammalia; order Artiodactyla; family Bovidae; genus Nanger; species Nanger dama. Next base: position 2,442,897 of record CAKJTW010000089.1, read on the forward strand.
ACCACTTCAATATATACAAATTATTTTAACTCCTCTGACATAGAAGGCAAAGACCTGATTCTTCTCTCCTTTAAATTTGTATCTAGTTTTACCCATTTATACATCATTCTTTTCCAAGGCTAATCTGTGCCCTTGAGTCTATCTTTTCTCCATAATCCAATCACTTTATCCCTCCTCCAGAATCTTGATCCATCAATTGTCAAATCTCTCTACTTCCCCACCCATTCCTCTTTATTGGCTGCTTTCTTTATACTACAAACCAAGTCACCTCACTCTCCAGGCCCCAATAGTTAAAAGACATAAGCAAAAGGAAAGATTGGCTTGGCCTGGCTTGTTCCATCGGCTGTAGTTTTCCTTCTCTAACATATTTCTTGAGAGAGCATCGTATTCTCACTTCCTTCATTTTATTATCTTTTGTTCTTCCCCTAACTTGCTAACAGTTCTTTACTTTGCTACATACTCTGCAGTCATACCAGATTGTGATTTATCCCAATTGCCAAGTACAAATATTCCTGGTGAGACAGGGGAAGGAAAGTGAATATTAGATTATTTCCACTTTTAGGTGATTCATTTTAATTGAATCAAGTTACATATAATACTGGGCAGCTGTTTCAACAACATGGTGTTCTTTGGTTAGAGATGAAAGATAATTTCGATAGTGGAGTACTTTAGAATGGGAGAAAGTCTAAATGAAATTGTGCACTGGTGGTAATAAGGTATCTTTAAAGCACTTAGAATGGCCATACAAGGGTAGGTAGGGAGTTCATATGGTGACTCAAATGTTTATCAAGAGAAAAGAGAGAGACAAATGAAGGTAAATGGGGAGTACCTTAAAGTTAAGTTGTTTACACTTAACATTATGCCTCAATCCAGCCCAATCCAGTCCAGTTCAATCCTAGTAGACAGATAAACTAGCCTAATGCCATAGGGTTAAATGTACTAGCTTTCTATGCATTTTGTGAGAGATTTTCCTGTTGGTTTCTGGTGCATTGGGTGTATCAGAGAGTCAAAAGGCAGTTGGACATTAAGGAATACTTGGACTGATTGTGCATTTCTGCTCAAAGATCATGGACATGAAAGGTTGTTGCTATGAGCAGTGAGTGACACCAGGATTCTTGGCCTCCAAAGGAGAGGAATTCGATCTGGGGCCAGTGACAAGGCTTGATTGCTCAGCGCTTTTGTGTAATAAAGTTTTATTAAAGTATTGAAGAAAGAATTCATAAGGCCTGGACTCCAGCTTAGGCCAGTTCATGCTGATCATTCTTGGCCACCTTTCCAATGGATTCTGAACTCTGTGCTTAGTGCCTATGAAAACAACAACAGAAGGATAAGATCCCCTCCAGACAGAGGAACCTTGAAGATTATATCTAGGTTACTCATTGCCTAAGAGAAAACATACACTAATCACCCCTTCCTCCAGACAGGCCATAATTTTTTTCTGTATGTATCGGAGTGTAACCTCGGGTTTATGATTATTGGCTAATTGTTTGACTGTTTGAGCACATAGCACGTGAATGATGGGGTTATTGGGATTTATTTTCCTTGGTTTATGTAAGTCTCAAGGAATTTGGGGTGGTGGGTTCGGACACATACACATGGGGTATAAAAGATTTTCACAAATGTTGGTCGGGGTCCTTGGCTAAGAGGAGACCCTGCCTTGGGCCCACTGGTGTAATAAACTGCACTCCACTATCTGCATTGTCCTTCTGAGTGAGTTTGTTTCCTGGAACGCGTGGCTACAACAGTATAAAAGAGATAGAGAGAATTCTGACATAGCCATCAGAAGGAGGCAGAAAGAGTACCCCCTTTCTAGTTTTATCAAGAAGTTATATACCTATTAGCAAGCTGTTAATTAGAGAAAAGAAATGTCTCAAAACTCAGAGAATGGCACCAGGTGCTTCACCCACAACAAGCATTTTGAAATAGCATTGGCACAAGGTGAGTCATCCTGGGCCATAAAACTATTGACATGAATCTTGAAGAAAGGCAGATTCTAAGGTAAATACATAGTTCATTAACATAGCTTAAGAAAAACTTTTCTGTAACAAAAGCGCATAGGTTTGTTCAGGTTTGAGAAAAGTTAAGATATGGTGGAACTGGGTGTTGTTATAACAACACAGAATTTTAAAAGAAACCTCCTTTTAATTTTGTATGAAAATGAAAGTGAAGTCGCTCAGTCGTGTCCAACTCTTTGCGACCCGTGGACTGTAGCCCACCAGGCTCCTCCGTCCATGGGATTCTCCAGGCAAGAATACTGGAGTGGGTTGCCATTTCCTTCTCCAGGGGATCTTCCCAACCCAGGGATTGAGCCCAGGTCTTCCACATTGCAAGCAGACACTTTAACCTCTGCACCACCAGGGAAGCCCATAGAGAAGGGGGAAAAAATCTGACACTTGTAGTTTGTTTCCTCCTGCTGCTTAAGAGAGAGAAAAACATCTGACACTTGCAGCCTATTTCCTCTACTTGGGGACCCCTAGACTTCCTGCCTGTTACCCTCTCAGACACTGAATGTTTTCCTTTAGGAAAATTATAAGATACTAAAAATATATAATCAAGAATGTTCTGGTGAGTCTATTTCGGAAAAGTCCCCCAGATAAGGATTTGACACACTTGGCCTGTAATAGTAAATCTTTGCGTTAGGAAACAATAGTTGAATTAATACCAAAACTCATTATATCTGACAGATACTTAGCCATTTATTAGAGATTTCAAAATCCTAAAATGTATAATTCTGCATGAAAAATTAAAGTAAGAAATTTAGCATATCATTTTGATGTATTACATTTCTGAGTAAAGTTTGGACTTCATTGTTTTCGGTTTTGCTTTGTTTTTAGATGAGGTGAATGGATATAGGGGTAAGAGAGAAGATAATATTTAGAAATGCAACTGGGTGTATAGAGACAGGTTAAATTAACTCTTTGTGTTGGTTGAGTGCCAGACCACTGGGCAGAGCATGAGATTACAGAAGCTCCTAGGATAAAATCAAAAGGAAGACTTTTCTTAGGTGAAACTTTGAAATGAATTTTTTCATCCCTTTACAAATTTGAAACTCTTCATTTGAGAACTCAGAGCATTTCTATAGATGTTAAAGAAAACTTCCTTTGTCTCCTTTGGTCACCTTTTCTCTCTTTCTCTATCACTATCTCGTTCTCTTGTTTCTGTTTTGTATATGACTCTCTAGATGTGCGTGGCTTAAATCGTATGATATAAGAAAACTTTCTTTGGAAAGCAAAGAGCCTTGGTAGAGAATTTTCCCCATCTTTTCTGCTATTCATGCATTAGTAAGAATGGAGATTCCTTAATTGGATTATTGGAGTTCAGTTTGGACATCTTTGATGATTTCCACATCATTTTGGCATGGTAGAGGACGATTGTTATTCACAAAAATGTGATTCTCTGAGTATACAATAGTGCTCCTTTGTAGTTTCACTTTCTGCATTTTCAGGTACCTGTGGTCAACTGCAGTCCAAAAGTATTAAACGGAAAATCCAGAAATAATTCATAAGTTTTAAAGTTTTAAATTGCACAATATTCTGAATAGTATGATGAAATTTCAGCTGTCCTACTCTGTTCTGCCCGGGATGTGAATTATTTCTTTGTCCAGTGGAACACCCTCCCCCACCAATTAGTCACTTCTTAATTTAGAAATTAAATTTTATCATAGGTGTGTGTTATAGGAAAAAACATAGTATATTTAGGATTCAGTACTATCTGTAGTTTACTGCAGGGCTTGGAATGTATTCCCGGAGAATAGTTCAGTTCAGTCACTCAGTCATATCCTACCCTTTGAGACCCCATGGACTGCAGCACACCAGGCTTCCCTGTCCATCACCAACTCCCAGAGCTTCCTCAAACTCATGTCCATTGAGTCAGTGATGCCATCCAACCATCTCATCCTCTGTTGTCCCCTTCTCCTCCTGCCTTCAATCTTTCCCAGCATCAGGGTCTTTTCCAGTGAGCCAATTCTTTGCATCAGGTGACCAAAGTATTGGAGTTTCAGCTTCAGCATCAGTCCTTCCAATGAATATTCAGGACTGATTTCCTTTTGGATTGACTGGTTTAATCTCCTTGAGGATAAAGGGAGACTATGTATGTTGTTTGCTATTTTTAGTATTGTTTCAGAAAAAGAAATTGCTGTAGTGGTTCATCATTGAACAACAATAGGTGAGCTAAATTTAGTAATTGACTTTACCGTCTGAATAAAATAGTGTCAATGGACTGCCCTGACTGTTCACACTGTGAATGCTTTGCTAAGATATTCAAGTCAATCTCTTAGTTTTGTTCCTGTCCACAAGATCATTCAAGCTTCTTGTGTTTCCTATCCTAGGTCGTAGGTTGATAGCTGTCTTTTTTCATTGAATATGGTTTGTCTTTTTCCTTCATTTCAGCTTATTTTTGTAATCAAAAGCAAATGAAGCTTATCTATGCTAGAGTTCTTTTTAATACAAAGTACAAAAACAACAAGGAAGGTCCACAAATGGAAGAGATTTCTTATTTCTCTGATATCTGGTAGGTTTGGAGACATTGTTTAGGTCAAAAAGTACATATATACAATAGAATACTAGTCAGCCATAAAAAGGAATGCATTTGAGTCAATTTTAATGAGGTGGATGAACTTAGAGCCTATTATACAGAGTGAAGTAAGTCAGAAAGAGAAAGATAAATATTGTATACTGATGCATATATATGGAGTCTAGAAAAATGGTACTAATGAATTTATTTTCAGGGCAGCAGTGAAGAAACAGGCATAGAGGCGAGACCTATGGACATGTGGGGAGGGGGAGGAGGGAGAGGTTAAGATGTACAGAGAGAGTATCATGGAAACTTACAACACCATATGTGAAACAGATAGTCAATGGGAATTTGCTGTTTATGACTCAGGAAACTCAAACAGGGGCTCTGTGACAACCTAGAAGTGTGAGATGGAAAGGGAGAAAGAAGGGAAGTTCGGGAGGGAGGAGACATGGGTTTACCTATGGCTGATTCTTGTTGACGTATAACAGAAAACCACAAAATTCTGTACAGCAATTATCTTTAAATTAAAAAGTAAATTGGCCCCAAAAAGTTCATTCAGGTTTGTCCAAATGGTCTTATTAAAAGTCCAAGTGAAATTTTTGGCCAACCCTATAATTAAGGCTATATATGTGAATTTTTTTTCCTCTTTAACCTGATCCATTTGTTGCATGCTATATTTAAGGATTGGTAGCAGGTCACTGGAGAAGGCAATGGCACCCCACTCCAGTACTCTTGCCTGGAAAATCCCATGGATGGAGGAGCCTGGTGGGCTGCAGTCCATGGGGTCGCTAAGAGTCGGACACTACTGAGTGACTTCACTTTCACTTTTCACTCTCATGCATTGGGGAAGGAAATGGCAACCCACTCCAGTGTTCTTGCCTGGAGAATCCCAGGGAAGGGGGAGCCTGGTGGGCTGCCATCTATGAGGTCACACAGAGTCGGACACGACTGAAGCGACTTAGCAGCAGCAGCAGCAGCAGGAGGGTCAAACTAAGGGCAAAGGAAATGAACATAACTCCCTTATGTCTCCTTTGCAGATCATAATCTATAGATACAGCTTGAGAAGTTTTTGTCATTTAAGGAAGGTCAATGAATGTTCTTCAAATTTGCATGTTTTATATATTTAAATTAAAAATTTATATATGTGAAAAATATATTGAATGGGGTAATAGTAAATAAGATAGAGGCAATATAAAATAGTAGTTAAGAGTGTGGATCTGGGTTCATAATCCAGGAATATAGACAATATTTTATAATTATATTAAAATTCTGTATACTCTATAAAATATTGAATCATTTTGTTGTACAACTAAAACTAATATAATAATATGTCAACTTTACTTCCATTTTAAAATATCCGTACTTTTCAGAGATGCAGGCCAAATTATGTATATACTGGTGAAATAACATAAAATATGGGATTTGTATTAAAAATACTTTAGCAAACAAAAAAAAATAGGACAGATGGAGCAAATATGGCAAAATTTGATAATTAATGAATTTGAATGATGTTATATGGGTTTTTAAAAATCAGTCTCTCTATTGTATATATGTTTGTAATTATTCATTAAAAAACAAACAAATCTCCAATGGTTCCTCAAACCACGTATAATAAAATCCAAACCCTTTTTAGAGACCTTACAAGATTTACCTGATTTGTCTACTTTTCTGACTCATTTCTCTCTGCCCTTCCCTCCATTTTCCAGCTACTCTGCTGACAATTTTGTTTTTGAACACACACAGAGCTCTTTTCATTTTCAGATATCTGAATTTGTTTTTTCTTCTGTTTGGAACGCTCTTCCTTCAAATAGTTCCCCTTTTCAACATTGGGGATCCAACTCATGTATTACCTGCTTGGTACATTTGTCTCCCACTATCCTAACTAAGGAAGCCTCCATCTTTATACTCTACTATGATATCCTGTGTAGAAGATTAGATGACTCTTCAGCAGATACGTACTACCATTCTCCTTCCACTGGAAGAGTATATTTCCTTTTTCCAGTGTTATTTGGGTTTGCTGAGTTGAACGCTATGAAATGTTATGAATTGTGAATTATTATGACTAATTCGGCCAGTTGGTTATAAGCAGATGTAATCAGGCAGACTTAAAATGTGTTTGTACAGTCAGAAACTCTTACTCTTCTGATAAAGCCATGGAAAGAACTTTCTCTGGGCAGGTGCTGCCCCCTTTTTTTTTTTTTTAAATTGATCTTGTTACTAATATCTCTAAAGTACCATACAGATATTTGCTGTAATTGTCAAAATCTGTCACAGTGACTGGCAAATACTACGCATTCAATAACATTTTATGGAGATTTGGAAATGGCTTGATTTTGGAATATTTGGCCACCTCTTTGAGCCTCCAATATTAGTGCAGAATCCTGTGTATTGGGAGGTAGGATAATGAAACCTTGTCAACCAAACAGGAAATATCAGATTTTATGACTTGTCACTATTTGCTTTATGAGTTTTATTTGCCCTCTACCTCTAAAAACTTTCCCAAAGCCTTATATATGTGGCTCATTTGAATCTGTTCATTCTAAAAATATTTATCAGGTACTTGTTGGATTATGAGACAAAGCATGAATTTTGGTCTTCCATCACTGAGTCTTATTCAATATGGCTTTTTTGTCAACACTTTAATGCATTTCTGGGTCAGTCATCCATACTGATCTTCTTTTAGGTACTAGAGGTTTCCTTGCTGAGATTTCTTTTTCAGTATCTATATGGTGCATGCTCAGTCTCTTCAGTCATGTCCAACTCTTTACAGCCCCATGGAATATAGTCTGTCAGAATTTTCTGCTCATGGAATTTCCCACGTAAGAAGACTGGAGTGGGTTGCCATGACCTCCTCCAGGGGATCTTCCCATCCCAGGGATCGAACCCACATCTCGTATGTCTCCTGCACTGGTAGGCACCCATATATGGTATATGCCAACAATTAATCAATAACCATGTGAATCAGGGAAAGAGTTTAAGAGTGTCAGCAGTATGTGAATGTAGGTCTGAGTTGGAGGCTACAACAGAGAGGAAGCACATTTTAAAACATATTTTAAAGTGTTCTATAAAACCTGCTGAGTATGTAGGTATCTCCTATGGAGTCTACTACTGGGCTCAGCTATGGACCTATCCCAAGAAATATTTTATGGTGTCTTGGCACCATGACAGAAGATCAACCTTAATTCGGTAACAAGGTTGTTAGAGTTTTGGAGAGCTTATTACCACTCATGGTGTGTTGCTGAATTATGGCAATGCTTTCTAGATTGTCAATGCTTCTACTGTTCTTAATTTAACCATCTTCTTTAAAAACAAGCTAAAAGAAAAACTCTATATTAACTCATATCAGGAGATATGAATTCCATATCTGACTCTGTTAGTAGCTAGCTATCTCCTCTTTGGCTAATTCTTCTATAAAATGAGGGATAATCTTCAATGTATCCTCCAGCAATGATATTCTCTGATCCTATGAGTAAGTGTTTATTCCTAGAAAGATACTACCTCTTTTTATATATTTTCATGGCATTTATAAATATCATTAGAACTAAATAACACTGAAAATGGAAACCCATGACTGAAGAAGTAGAACACCATAAGAAGTCAAATATATATCATTGTCCTTTGTAGTCATTTCAATAAATGATTTCTATCTTTAGTACATGCATATCTGTTTAGCTATACAGCTGCTTAATAATCAGGCATAAATACCCTTTGGTAATTAGGAGGCATGCCTCCTACTGCAAAGTCATAAGATGTAAGAATTAGGATGATTAATTATTGCTAAAGTAATTGAAGAATGGAGTACCCTGATCAGCCTTTACAAATTGTGTCTTGTTTTTCTCTTTAAGAAAACAATGAATAAGAGCTTTATTATAGATAGAATACATAATGAATTTTCATATCATTCTAAAGGCTTTTATTTAAAGTGTTATATAGCCTTAGAAATGGCAGAAAGGACTTAGTCACAAGGAAATGAAGTTTTTCAATGCTCTAATTACTTAAAATATTCATTACAATAAAACAGAACTGTTTTAAAGTGGAAGCTAGGATGGTCTCCATCAACAAAAAATAAGCCAGCTTTCTATGCCAATAGCTGAGACCTTGCCCCTTCCCCTTTTCACCAGGAAAGCATCTGACGACCAGAAACACATTCAGTGTTCTCTAGAAGTCATGTATTAGCATTTAGTTTACATAGGAAAAACATACTTTTTCATACAAATTTGGTGCTTTCAAAAAAGCTTGTTGTTATTGTTTTTCAGCCGCTCAGTCATGTCTGACTCTTTGCGACCCCGTGGACTGTAGCCCACCAGGCTCCTCTGTCCATGGGATTTCCTAGGCAAGAATACTGGAGTGGGTTGTCATGCCCTCCTCCAGGGGACCTTCCCAACCTAAGGATCAAACTTGCATCTCCTGCACTGGCAGGTAGATTCTCTACCACTGAGCCACCAGGAAGCCCTGTGATGAAACCCTTTCTGATGAATTCTCCTTTTTTTTTTTTTGTACTTATTGTTTATGTCACAAATAAGACCTTATTGTTTAGCTCTGATATCACAGAATTTAGCACTTTATACTATTGAGTCTATGACTGTAAACGTCTCCTCAGCTGGTTTTCAAGTGCCTCATAACAGGATTCTCTTTCTCAATTTACTATGATTCTCCACAAGATCTAGCATGTTTCTGGGCACATAGAAGATGCCTTGATTAAATGATTGATTAATCAATATTGTTTGATGAAAAATGATTGAGAGTGACATGGACTGTGTACAAATTTGAGAAAACAAATATGATACTTGGATGTCTTAAAGAATGGACCATTTGGATGTCTGATTAATGGATAAGGTTTAATTCATCATCTTCTCATCATTGACCAGCAGACATACAGCATCAATGTTAGTACAATAGAGAATTTTATTTTTGGGACATAGCAATGTCAGTAATATTATAAAATAAAATGAAGAAGCTTTTAAGTTTAATTAGGTCTCATTTGTTTATTTTTATTTTTACTTTCATTACTCTAGGAGGTGCGTCAAAAAGATCTTGCCATAATTTATGTGAAAGAGTGTTTTTCCTATGTTTTCCTCTAAGAGTTTTATAGCATCGCGTCTTACATTTAGGTCTTTAATCCATTTTGAGTTTATTTTTGTGTATGGTGTTAGGAAGTGTTCTAATTTCATTCTTTTACAGTAGCTTTCTACTTTTCCCAGCACCACTTATTGAAGAGGCTGTCTTTTCTCCATTATATGTTCTTGCCTCCTTTGTCATAGATTAGGTGACCATAGGTGTGTGGGTTTATCCCTGGGCTTCCTGTCCTGTAACATTGGTCTATATTTCAGTTTTAAACTTAAAAGCTTCTGTACAGCAAAGGGAATGATAAAGAAGATGCAAAAACAACCCTCAAAATGGGAGAAAATATTTTCAGATGAAACAGCTGAGAAGGGATTAATGTCCAAAATATACAAACAGCTCATGCAATTCAACATCAACATAAAAAACAACCAAATTTAAAAATGGGTAGAAAACCTAGGTAAACATGTCTCTGAAGAATACATATGAATGGCCAAGAGACACATGAAAAGATGCTCAACATCACTAATTATTAGAGAATGCAAATCAAGGTTACAATGAGGTATCACCTAACACTGGTCATAATGGCTATCATAAAAATATCTACAAACAATAAATGCTGGAGTGGGTGTGGAGAAAAGAGAACACTCTTGCACTGCTGGTGGGAATATAAATTGATAACAGCTACTATGGAGAATAGTATGGAAGTTCCTTAAAACACTGAAAATAGAACTATCTTATGACCCAGCAATCTCACTACTGGGCATATGCACTGTGGAAACCACAATGTAAAAGGACACATGCACTCCAATGTTCACTGCAACACTATTTACAATAGTCAGAATATGGAAGCAACCTAAATGTCCATTAACAGATGAATGGACAGAGACATGGTGCATATATACAATGGACTATTACTCAGCCATTAAAAGGAAAAAAATTGGGTTATTTTTAGAGGTGTGGATGAACCTAAAGTCTGTCATACAGAGATAAATAAGCCAGAAAGAGAACAAACAAATATCATATATTAACACACGTATGTGGAATCTAGAAAATGGTACAGATGAACCTATTGGCAGGGGAGGAATAGAGACACGTAGAGAATGGACATGTGAACACAGAACAGGGAAGGGGGAGTGGGACGAATTGAGAGAGTAGCTTTGACATATACATACTGCTGCTGCTGCTGCTAAGTCACTTCAGTTGTTTCCGACTCTGTGCGACCCCATAGATGTCAGCCCACCAGGCTTCCCCATCCCTGGGATTCTCCAGGCAAGAGTACTGGAGTGGGGTGCCATCTCCTGCTCTGATACACACTACCATATGTAAAATAGATAGCTGGTGGAAGCTGCTCTATAGCAAAAGGAGCTCAGTCTGGCGCTCTGTGAGGACCTAGATGGGTGGGATGGAGGGTGGAGTGGGAGGGACATCTGAGAAGGAGGGGACAGATGTATACATATAGCTAATTCACTTCACTGTACGGCAGAAACTAATATAGCATTGTAAATCAATTATAGTTCAATAAAAAATAAATGAAATGTGATCAAACTTGATCAAACTGAATTTTTAAATGGTTAGGACAGGTTTTATTCAGTTTCATTTTTATAAAACTTCAAATATCTGTATATTTTTGGTTTCAATATAAGTTCACTTCGTTCATTTTAACAACCATTTCTATACAAACATAACAAAACTATTGCCTTATGGTTATTATTTTACAGATTCTGAAAGGATCTAATGATGTTTAATTTTGTGTATCAACCCTGAATAACATGGATGTCAGGTGTGTTTGGCCTTCGTCAGACTCATATCTGACCTCTACTTTGTTTCAGGCTCACTTAGCACAATGCCACATCAGAAATAGGTAACTATTAGAGTCTGTTGTGTTAGTGTTAGTCACTCAGTGATGTTGAACTCTTTTGAGACCCCATGGATTTTAGCCTGCCAGACTCCTCTGTTCATGGGATTCTCAAGGCAAGAATACTGGAGTTAGTTACCACTCCCTTCTCCAGGATATCTTCCAAACTTAGGGATCGAACCTGAGTCTCCTGCATTGCAGGTGGATTCTTCACCATCTGAGCCACCAGGGAAGTTTAATTTGATCTAAATTTCATAAACCAGTATCTTATACCAGAGTTCTTTGCTTTCATGAGACTGACTCAAATAACTGCCTATTTTGTGCTACAGATTGTGAAGTGCATTAAAGCACCAGGATAAGGGGGAAATGGAGTCTGGCATGGGGCTCTATTGTCTGGAAGGAATAGGAGTCTTTTAATAATTTGATGAACTATATGGGCCAGCAGTGTTTTCATCTTGGGTTTATTTTAGCCTTGATCCCTGTCTATTACCTAAAGCCTTCTGTCTCCTTTCAAACTGGCCTCACCTACTGTGCCCATTGAGACAAATTCCCTTTGTTGCACTAACCTCACAGATGCTTCACATATGAGAGTTTAGTCTTTTCAGTGATGGGGCAGATAAAGTTATGCTACTCTTCAAAAACTGACTTGTTGATTTGGTTTTCTACCATCAAATGATATTAGTGTGCTACAATTAGTGATTTCCCTAAAACTGAAAATAATGGTTCTGTATTTGAAATCTCAGACATAGACTTCTTACATTCATTATACATAAAAGGATCTTTTGAACTAAAATAATGTCTTTGCCTATGTTAAATAAATGTTCAAAAATGTAATAATTTTAAAGTGAATTTTTTCTTTGAAGCAATGAAATCTCAAGATAAAGGAGTATATCTTGGAAAAAGAAAAAAATAGCTTTTACTGCTACTATCATAGATTATTAGTTTTTATTATTTTTAACATGATATATGTTCCTTGAAACAAAATTCAAACAATACTTAAGTGTAGAGAATAAAAAGTTAAAACCCTTCTTAACCCACTGACTGAGCCACTCCCACACCCAAAATGTAACACTATATGATGTATTTTCTTCCAGAAGTTTTCTATGTGTGTGTGTATGTTCAGTCACTCAGACATGTCTGACTCTGTGACTCTATGGACTGTAGCCTGCTAGGCTTCTCTGTCCATGGAATTTTCTGGGCAAGGATTCTGGAGCAGGTTGCCATTTTCCCCTCGAGGGAATCTACCAGACCCAGGGATCAAACCCACATCTCTTGAACCTCCTTCACTGACACTACCACTGTGCCACCTGGATATATGTGTAGATTTTTTAAAAGAGGGTTTTTATTTTTAAAAAAATGGCTTGTGGTATATGTACTATTCTGAAAATACCCCCTTTTTACATGACATGATGTTAAGGATATACCTTCATGCAACTTGTTGATGCTGTTGTTGTTCAGTCACCCAGTCGTGTCCGACTCTATGTGACCCCATGGGCTGCAGCCGGCCAGGCTCCTCTGTGCATGGGATTTTCTGGGCAAGAATACTGGAGTGGGTTGCTACGCCCTCCTCCAGGGGATCTTCCTGACCCAAGGATTGAACCCGAGTCTCTTACATCTCCTGCATTGGCCCACAGGTTCTTTCCCACTTATGCTACCTGGGAAGCCCACATACCTTCATACTTAGTACCTAAAGAACTTTGTCAATGGCATCATGGCATTTCATAGTCCAAATATACCCTGATTTATCTGACAAATTATATTGCATGGCACATTATTCCTTATTTTTCACTCTTATAAATAATGTCGTCAACATTTTTCACTAATATCTTACATTCGTTTAATTTCCTGAATAACAAATTATAACAAATATAGCATAAGATAAATTCATTATTTCATGATTTCCATGGAGGTTTAACTAGGGCAGGATCTGATTCCAAGCCTTTTCAGTTTGATGGCTGAGTGACTTTCTTTGTGGCTATATGACTAAGTTTCTTGCTTTTTATTGGCTGTTGGGCAGGGATCACTCTCAGAACCTGTAGGCCACTCTCAGGTCCTTGCCACATGGTGCCCTCCATTGGCCTTCTCACATTTTGAATCTCTCTAATGTTGGGAAGGAATCAATCTCTTTTGGGACTCACTTACTCAGGACAGAACCATCAGGGTAATCTTGCTTTTGAATAATTCCTAAGTCAACTGATTGATAACATAATCATAGGTCATTATATTCATAGGTCTTACACACACTCCTGAGGGTTATGGAAGACATGTACACCAAGGAATGGGAATCTTGGAAGTTATCTTATAATTATGTTTATTACATACTCTTAGACCCTATATAGGTTTATCTGTTGGAAAAAGTTACAAGTAAAATTGCTAGGCCAAAAGGTATGGGTATTAGTAATTTTGATTCACATCTAACATTCTTTTTTAATTGAAGTATAATTGACTTCAGTTCACTCAGTTCAGTCACTCAGTCGTGTCCGACTCTTTGCGACCCCATGAATCGCAGAACACCAGGCCTCCCTGTCCATCAGCAACTACTGGAGTTCAGCCAAACTCATGTCCATCGAGTCGGTGATGCCATCCAGCCATCTCATCCTCTGTCGTCTCCTTTTCCTCCTGCCCCCAATCCCTTCAACATCAGTCAGGACTGATGAACACCCAGGACTGATCTCCTTTAGAATGGACAGGTTGGATCTCCTTGCAGTCCAAGGGACTCTCAAGAGTCTTCTCCAGCACCACAGTTCAAAAGCATCATTTCTTTGGTGCTTACCTTCCTTCACAGTCTAACTCTCACATCCTTACATGACTACTGGAAAAACCATAGCCTTGACTACACCAACCTCAGTCGGCAAAGTAATGTCTCTGCTTTTGAATATGCTATCTAGGTTGGTCATAACTTTTCTTCCAAGGAGTAAGCGTCTTTTAATTTCATGGCTGCAATCATCATCTGCAGTGATTTTGGAGCCCCCCAAAATAAAATCTGACACTGTTTCCACTGTTTCCCCATCTATTTCCCATGAAGTGATGGGACCGGATGCCATGATCTTCGTTTTCTGAATGTTGAGCTTTAAGCCAACTTTTTTCACTCTCCTCTTTCACTTTTATCAAGAAGCTTTTTAGCTCCTCTTCACTTTCTGCCATAAGGATGGTGTTATCTGCATATCTGAGGTTACTGATATTTCTCCTGACAATCTTGATTCCAGCCCAGCGTTTCTCATGATGTACTCTGCATAGAAGTTAAATAAGCAGGGTGACAATATACAGCCTTGATGTACTCCTTTTCCTATTTGGAACCAGTCTGTGGTTCCATGTCCAGTTCTAACTGTTGCTTCCTGACCTGCATACAGATTTCTCAAGAGGCAGGTCAGGTGGTCTGGTATTCCCATCTCTCTCAGAATTTTCCACAGTTATTGTGATCTACACAGTCAAAGGCTTTGGCATAGTCAATAAAGCAGAAATAGATGTTTTTCTGGAACTCTCTTGCTTTTTCCATGATCCAGCAGATGCTGACAATTTGATCTCTGGTTCCTCTACCTTTTCTATAACCAGCTTGACCATCTGGAAGTTCATGGTTCATGTACTGCTGAAGCGTGGCTTGGAGAATTTTGAGCATTACTTTACTAGCATATGGGATGAGTGCAATTGTGTGGTAGTTTGAGCATTTTTGGCATTGCCTTTCTTTGGGATTGGAATGAACACTGACCTTTTCCAGTCTGTGACCACTGCTGAGTTTTCCAAATTTGCTGGCATATTGAGTGCAGCACTTTCACAGCATCATCTTTCAAGATTTGAAATAGTTGACTTACAGAATTATATATTTTGTTAGTTTCAAGTATACAGCACAGTTGATTTGATATTTTTATACATTAAAAAATGATCACCACTATTAGTCTAGTTGCTGTCTGTCACCATAAAATACATTAGAGTATTATTGACTTTATTTCATATGCTGTACATTACGTCTTTGTGAGTTATTTATTTTATATCTGGAAGTGTGTGCCTCTTAATCTGCTTCATCTATTTCATCCATTCCCCACATCCCTCTCCTCTGGCAACCACTAGTTTGTTCTCTGTGCCTATGAGTCTGTTTCTGTTTTGTCATGTTTATTATTATTATTATTTGATTCCACATACAAGTGAAATCATACATTATTTGTCTTTCTCTTTCTGATTACTCCACTTAGCATAATATTAATACCCTCTGGGTCCATCCATGTTTTTGCAAATGCAAGGTTCTTATGGCTGTATACTATTCTTTTATAACATTTCTGAGTAATATTCCATATCTTCCTTATCCATTGATCTGTTGACTGGCCCTTAGGTTGCTTCCATATCTTGGCTACTGTAAACAATGCTGTTATAAATATTAGGGTGCATATATCTTTTGAATTAGTGTTTTTGTTTTTTTTTTGTTTTGTTTGTTTTTTTTTCTTTTATTTTTTTTTTTTTTTTTACCAAATTCACTTTTTAATTCATTCTTTTTTTTTTTAAATTACATTACTGTATTTGTTTTGCCATACATTGACACGAATCAGCCATAGGTGAACACAATCTCCCAATGCCGAAGCCCCCTCCCACCTCCCACCCCACATCCTCTACTTGAATCATCCTGTGCATCAGCCCCATGCATCCTGCATCCTACATTGAACATAGATTGGCACTTCGTTTCTTACACGAAAATATACATGTTTCATTGCCATTCTCCCAAACCATCCCACCCTTTCCCTCTCCCTCAGAGTCCAAAAGTTCACTCTATACCTCAGTGTCTCTTGGTTGTCTCACATACAGGGTCATCATTACTGTCTTCTAAATTCCATATATATGTGTCAGTATACTGTATTGGTGTTTTTCTTTCTGGCTTACTTCACTCTGTATAATCGGTTCCAATTTCATCCATCTCATTAGAACTGAGTCAAATTTATTCTTTTTAAGGGCTGAGTAGTATTCCATAGGATAGATACTCAGAAGTAGAACTTTCTGTATTGTGTGGTAGTTTGTTTTTTTTTTTTTAATTTTTTGATTTTTAATTTTTAAATTATTTTTCCAAATAGTTTTCCATAGTGGCTATACCAATTTATATACCACTAACAGTGCACAGGGGTTCCCTTTTCTCCGCATCCTTCTGAAAATTGTCTGTTTCTTGTTTTTTATTTTATTTTATTTTATTTTAATAATAGCCATTCTGACAGGTGTGAGATGATATCTCACAGTGTTTTTGATTTGTGTTTTCCTGGTGATCAGTGGTGTTGAGCATCTTGTTCATGTGTATGTTTGTCATCTGTATGTCCTTTTTAAAAAGTGCCTGTTCAAGCCCTCTGTCCACACAGAGTTGTATGAGTTCTTTACATATTCTTTGTATTAACCCCTTGTTAGACATATCGTTGCAAATATCTTCCTCCATTCTGTTGGTTGCCTTTAAGTTTTATTGATGGTTTTCTTTGCTGTACAAAACTTTTAATTTAATATAGTCCCATTTACTTATTTTTACTTTTATTTCCTTCGCCTGAGACAGATCCAACAAATATTTCTAAGACTGATATCAAAGAGGTAATTGCTTATGTCCCCCCCAGGAGTTTTTGATTTCAGATCTTATATTTCACTCTTTAATCCATTTTGGGTTTATTTTTGTATATGATGTTAGAAAATGGTCTAGCTTTATTTTATTTTTACACATAGCTGTCTAGTTTTTTCCAATACCATTTATTAAGAGACTATCTTTTCCTTGCTGACAATGGTCCATCTAGTCAAGGCTATGGTTTTTTCTAGTAGTCATGTATGGATGGGAGAGTTGGACAATGAGAAGATTGAGTACCAAATAATTGATGCTTTTGAACTATGGTGTTGGAGAAGATTCTTGAGAGTCCCTTGGACAGCAAAGAGATCAGACCAGTCAATCCTTAAGGAAATCAGTCCTGAATATTCATTGGAAGGACTGATGCTGACTCCAATACTTTGGCCACCTTGTATGAAGAACTGACTCATTGGAAAAAACCCTGATGCTAGGAAAGAGTGAAGGCAGGAGAAGGGGACAGCAGAGGATGAGATAGTTGGATGGTATCACCAACTTAATGTACAAGAGTTTGAGCAAGCTCTGGGAGTTGGTGATGAACAGGGAAGCCTGGTGTGCTACAGTCCATGGGGTCACAGAGCATCGGACACGACTGAGTGACTGAATTGAATTGATCTTTTCCTTATCACATATTCTTGTGTCATTTGTCACAGATTTATTGACCATTTAAGCATGGGCTTATTTCTGGTCTCTCTATTTTTCCCTTGATTTCTGTGTCTGTTTTTGTGGTATACCATACTGTCTTGATTACTATAGCTTTGTAGTATAGTCTGAAATCAAGGCATGTGACGCTTCCAGTTGTTTTCTTTCCCAAGATTGCTTTGACTATTTGGGTTCATTTGTGATTCCATACAATCTTTAAGATTATTTGTTCTAGTTCTGTGAAAAATACCATGGGCATTTTGGTAGGGAGTTCACTAAACATGCAAATTACTTTAGGTAGTATATTTAGCAATATTGTGTGCGTGCTAAGTCACTTTACTCATGTTCAGCTCTTTGTGACCCTATGAACTATAGTCTGCCAGGCTCCTCTGTCCATGGAATTCTCCAGGCATGAATAGTGGAATGGGTTGCATTTCCTTCTCCAGGGGATATTCTCAACCCAACAATTGAACCCACATTTCTTGTGTTTCCTGCATTTGGCAGGTGGTTTCTTTCCTACCAGTGGCACTGGGAAGCCCCCTTAACAATATTAATTATTCTAATTCATGAGCATGGTGTATCTCTCCACTTATTTCTGTCACCTTCAATTCTTTTTGGCCAGTTTCTTATAGTTTTCAGGTATTTTATCTGTAGGGTTAAATTTATTCACAGACATTTTATTCTTTTGGTGCAATTGTAAATGGGATTGTTTTCTTCTTTTTTATATAGTTCATTAATAATGTATAGAAATGCAACTAATTTCTGTATATTAATTTGTATCTTGGAGCTTTAATGTATTCATTTATTTCTTCTAAGTTTCTTGATGGAGTTTTTAGGATTTCCTACATATAGTATAATGTCACCTGAAAATAGTGCCAATTTTAATTTTCCCTTCCAATTTGTGTGCTTTTTGTTTACTTTTCTTATCTGGTTGCCATGACTAGGACCTTCAATACTATCTTAAATAAAATGATGAGAGTGAGAATACTGGTCTTGATCTTAGAGAAATGCTTTCAGCTTTTCTCAGCTGAGCATGATGTTAGCTTTGGGCTTGTCATACATGGTCTTTATTTTGTTGAGCTATGTTTTCTCCATACCCACTTTGTTGAGAGTTTTTGTAATAAATGGATGTTGGATTTTATCAATTGACTTTTCTGCATCTATTGAGATGATTATGTGATTTTTATCCATCATTTTGTTGATGTGGTGTATCATGCTGATTTGCTTACAAGGTAAAGACAACATTCAAGAGAGCAGAAGAGTAGAGACAAATATTTTTCATTTAAATGAGGTTGTTGATTGACTTTCTCTGCTAAGGCTTTAGAGATTTTGTTGAATTAACATAAAAGAAGCAAGAATCTCCAAGGAGATGTTCTTATATGTATACAACTCATGTTCTGAACTGGAATTCCACTTGCTACAATTCATGCATAGCCTAATAGTTCATTGTAAGTAAAGTAAGTAAAGTCGCTCAGTCGTGTCCGACTCTTTGCGACACTGGAGACTATTGCCTGCCAGGCTCCTCTGTCCACGGGATTCTCCAGGCAAGAATACTGGAGTGGGTTACCATTTCCTTCTCCAGGGGATCTTCCTGGCCCAGGGATTGAAGCCGGGTCTCCTAATCTCTAATAAATTAAGGAAATGAAAATAAAATTATTATTGCATTTCTAGAATAAATACCACATAATCATTATTTTTGTGATCCTTACAATGTATTGTTGAATTGTTTGTCAATATTTAGCTGAAGATTTTTACATCAGTGTTCATTAGGGTTATTAGCCTGATTTTTTTTTTTTTTTGGTAGTATCTTTGCCTCATTTTGGAATCAGGCTAATTACTAGAATCATAGAATTATATTTGATGTGTTCCTTCCTCTTCAATATTTTGGAACAGATTGAGGATAGGTATTAACATTTCTTTAAATGTTTGGTAGAATTCCCTTGTGAAACCATCTGGTCCTATACTTTTGTTTATTGGGAGGTTTTTTATTTTTAATTACAGATTTAATTTCATTACTGGTTATCAGTTTGTCAAGATTTTCTATCTCTTCCTGATTCAGTCTTGGAAGATTGCATGTCTTTAAGAATTTATTCATTTCTTCTAGGTTCTCCAATTCGTTGGCATATAATTGTTCATAGTAGTCTTTTATGATTGTATTTCTGTTTTATCTGTTGGAATTTCTCCTTTTTCATTTTTTATTTTATTCATTTGGGCCCTTTATCTTTTCTGTTTTGCTGAGTCTGGCTAAAGTCTTGTCAATTTTGTTATTTTTTCAAAGAACCATCTCAGTTTTATTGCTCTTTTTATGACTTTTTCAGTCTCTACTTCATTTATTTCCACTCTATTTATCCTTATATTTGGAGTTATAGCCTTGCTGGGTAGAGTATTCTTGTTGTAATGTTTTTCCTTTTAGTAGTTTAAATATATCTTGCCACTCCCTTTTTGCCTGCAATATTTCTGCTTAAAAAAAAAAAAATCAAATGGTAGCTTTATGAGGGTCCCCTTTATGTGACTTGTTTTTCTCTTTCTGCATTTAAAATTCTCCCATTTTTAACTTTTGCCATTTTATTATCTCTTTGGATTTATCTTGCTTGTGATTCTGTGGCCTCTGGACCTAGATATGTATTTCTATCCATAGATTTGGGCTTCCCAGGTGGTGCTAGTGGTAAAGAACAAGCCCTGTCAGTGCAGGAGGCATAAGAGACTCAAATTTGATCCCTGGTTTGGGAAGATTCCCTGCAGAAGGAAATGGCAACCCACACCAGTATTCCTGCCTGGAGAGTACCATGGACAGAGAAGCCTGGTGAGCTACAGTCCATAGGGTTGCAAAGAGCCGGACATACTAAAGTGACTTACCATGCGTGCATAGGTTAGGAAAATTTTCAACCATTATTTCTCCATATGAGTTTTATATTCCTTTTTCTCTCTTCTACTTCTGGGACTCCTATAATGCAAATGTTAGTACACTTACTGCTTTCCCAGAGATTCCTTAAACTTTCCTGATTAAATTTTTTTTCTCTTTTTGTTTTTCTATTTTGATGATTTATACTATTCTGTATACCAGTTCACTTATGCATTCTTCTGAATCACCTAATATGTTGTCCCTGTAGTGTTCTTTCCATTTCTATTATTGTATTCTTCTATTCTGGAGAAGGCAATGGCAACCCACTGCTGTACTCTTACCTGGAAAATCCCATGGATGGAGGAGCCTGGTAGGCTGCAGTCCATGGGGTTGCTAAGAGTCGGACACGACTGAGCAACTTCACTTTCAGTTTCATGTACTGGAGAAGAAAATGGCAACTCACTCCAGTGTTCTTGCCTGGAGAACACCAGGGATGGGGAGCCTGGTGGGCTGCCGTCTATGTGGTCGCACAGAGTCGGACATGACTGAAGCGACTCAGCAGCAACAGCAGCAGCAGCAGCAGCAGCATCAACAGCATTCTTCTATTCTGATTGGTTTTTTTTTAAACACTTTCTCTTTCTTAAAGTTCTCACTGTGTTCCTCCATTCTTTTCCTGGATTCATTGAGCATCTTTATGACTGTTGCTTTGACCTCTTTATCAGGTAATACTTATCCCTGTTTTATTAGGCTTCATTTCTGGGTTTTTATCTTTTTCTCCCATTTGGAATAAATTGTCCTGTCTCCTCATTTTTTGTTTGTTGGATTGAGGACAGGCTGGGGTGTCGAAGGGCGTGCCAAGTCCGTCTAGGGCCACTTTAGTGGGATAGCTAGTGCTGGAGTGGGCATAGGCTTGGATTTACTGAGGTGCACTGGGGCCAGTATGGTAGAACTGTTGAAGCTGGAACATGTGTGAGCTGGAGCTTGCCCAGGGTGCTCTGGGGCCATCACCTTGGAGGGATAGCTAGAGTGAGAGCAGAATCAGGCTGGTGTGTTGGTGTGGCCTTGGAAGGATGGCTAGAACATGACGTCCTTTTTATACTGCTGCCTGTGTGCTGGATTCAAACAGTTTATGTGTGAGCCCACTTAAGAAATGAGTCTTGGTTTCTTGCAGCCCTCTGGCTCTCCTAGACATAAGTAAGTACTGCTGGTTTTTAAAGCTAATAGTGGGGACTCGTCTTTTCAGTGCTGGTCCCCAGGGCTGGGGTACCTTATGTGGGGCTCAAGCCCCTGGCTTCTCATGGTGTACCTTTGTGTTTGCAATATCTCTTCCTGATTATACATATTTGTGCTAGAGGTGAGCATCCTAACTATATTTCATCTTTGCTCCTCTTACTCATCTCAGTGTGGTTTTGTTCTTTAGGTCCTTAATTGTAGAAAAGATGTTCTTCTAGTCTTCAGGTTGTTCTCAGAGAGAGTTGTTCTGTATATAGTTTTAGTTTTGGTGTGTCTGTGGGAGTCCATGAGTTTAAGATCTTCCTACTGTGCAATTTTTATTCCCCTCCTACATCTAACTTTCAAAATAGTGTGTTTTTTTCATAGTCTAACCAAAGTCTAACAGATTATTTTAACCCTAACCTTGCTTATTAGAACGTTAAGTAGTAAAGAACAGGTGTTTTTATTTTGTCCATGGAAATACCCTGAATATTTAGAAGAGTTCTTGGCATATAGTAGATACTCCATAATTATGAATGGAATGGATGAATAAACATGCAGAATATACCTTGATTAGAACTATTAATCTGGGTAGTTCACTCTGAAACTTAATGTAGCATCAGGATTCTTAATGACTTGTCTCACAGCAGCTGCCTTATTTCAGCATTATCTTACTGAATAATCCTGCTTAAAAACTTTCATAACAATCTTTTTGCTAACTTATAACAATTTCATGCTCTGATAAAGCATGTCTCTATTTTTCTGCTCTAAAAGTAGCTCTTCCACTTACCCGTCAGAGACTCTGAATATCTCTCTGTTTCAGGAAATTACTGTTTTGTGTGTGTGTGTTTTCTTTACCAATTAATACTTGTCTCTGTCATTGGAAAAAGGGTAGAGGTATTCTTACTCCTCTTTCTACACTTTCCTAGCTTCAACTTTAGTTTTATCTGTATCTAGATATGTGTCTTTACCACCATTAACTTATTTTATGAATAAACAGCCTGAACAAATGGCTTTAAAAATGCTAATTATTTTCAGGTATAAAGAGCCTACCTCCCTGACAACAGAACTTAAACAAAAAACTTAACCTGTTACACTGAGTGAAGTAAGTCAGACAATGAAAGAGAAATATCATAAGACATCCCTTATATGTGGAATCTAAAAAGAAATTATACAAATGAACTTATGGAACAGAAACAGACTTTCAGACTTAGAAAATGAACTTATGGTTGCAAAGGGGGAAGGATATAAGGAGGGGATAGTTAGGGAGTTTGGAATCCACATGTTCACAGTGCTATATTTAAAATGGATAACCAACAAGGATCTACTGTATAGTACAGAGAACTCTGCTCAATGTTATCTGGTAGTCTGGATGGGAGGGGAGTTTGGGGGAGAATGCTATAGTTGAATCACTTCACTGTTCACCTGAAGCTATCACATCATTGTTAATCGGCTCTACCCCAATACAAAATAAAAAGTTTAAAAAAATAAACATAAATGTTTTGGTTTTTATTTTGACAAAGTAAGAGGGTTACCAAAACTAAACTGGAACTACATTGGTTATCATAAATGAGGTGAAAAATGTACTGAATAGAGAAGAATCCAAAGGGTGTTGGGGAATAGAAGCAAGATCATTTGATAAATCAATAAATATAACTCATATAAATTATTTAAATAGAAATCAAATAGTTTCTATATTGACATTCAAAAAGTATTTTTCCAGCGTTATTGAGTTATCAGTTCAGTCACTCAGTTGTGTCCAACTCTTTGCGACCCCATGAACTGCAGAAGGCCAGGCGTCCCTGTCCATTACCAACTCCTGGAGTTCACTCAGACACACGTCCATCGAGTTAGTGATGCAATCCAGCCATCTCATCCTCGGTCGTCCCCTTCTCCTCCTGCCCCCAATCCCTCCCAGCATCAAAGTCTTTTCTAATCAGTCAGCCCTTCGCATGAGGTGGCCAAGGTACTGCAGTTTCAGCTTTAGCATCACTCCTTCCAAAGAAATCCCATGGCTAATATCCTTCAGAATGGACTGGTTGGATCTCCTTGCAGTCCAAGGGACTCTCAAGAGTCTTCTCCAACACCACAGTTCAAAAGCATCAATTCTTCGGCGCTCAGCCTTCTTCACAGTCCAATTCTCACATCCATACATGACCACAGGAAAAACCATAGCCTTGACTAGACAGACCTTAGTCGGCAAAGTAATGTCTCTGCTTTTGAATATGCTATCTAAGTTGCTCATAACTTTTCTTCCAAAGAGTAAGCGTCTTTTAATTTCAGGGCTACAGTCACCATCTGCAGTGATTTTGGAGCCCCCCAAAATAAAGTCTGTCATTGTTTCCACTGTTTCCCTATCTATTTCCCATGAAGTGATGGGACTGGATGCCATGATCTTCGTTTTCTGAACATTGAGCTTTAAGCCAACTTTTTCACTCTCCTCTTTCACTTTCTTCAAGAGGCTTTTTAGTTCTTCTTCACTTTCTGCCATAAGGGTGGTGTCATCTGCATATCTGAGGTTATGGATAATTCTCCCACCAATCTTGAATCAAGCTTGTGTTTCTTCCAGTCCAGCATTTCTCATGATGTACTCTGCATATAAGTTAAATAAGCAGGGTGACAATATACAGCCTTGACAGACTCTTTTTCCTATTTGGAACCAGTCTGTTGTTCCATGTCCAGTTCTAACTGTTGCTTCCTGGCCTGCATATAGGTTTCTCAAGAGGCAGGTCAGGTGGTCTGGTATTCCCATCTCTTTCAGAATTTTCCACAGTTTATTGTGATCCACACAGTCAAAGGCTTCGGCATAGTCAATAAAGCAGAAATAGATGTTTTCTGGAACTCTATTGCTTTTTCCATGGTCCAGCAGATGTTGGCAATTTGATCTCTGGTTCCTCTGCCTTTTCTAAAGCCAGCTTGAACATCTGGAAGTTCATGGTTCACATATTGCTGAAGCCTTGGAGAATTTTGAGCATTACTTTACTAGCGTGTGAGATGAGTGCAACTGTGCAGTAGTTTGAGCATTCTTTGGCATTGCCTTTCTTTGGGATTGGAATGAAAACTGACCATTTCCATTCCTGTGGCCACTGCTGAGTTTTCCAAATTTGCTGGCATATTGAGTGCAGCACTTTCACAGCATCATCTTTCAGGTTTTGAAATAGCTCTACTGAAATTCCATCACCTCCACTAGCTTTGTCTATAGTGATGCTTTGTAAGGCCCACTTGACTTCACATTTCAGGATGTCTGGCTCTAGATGAGTGATCACACCATCATGATTATCTGGATCATGAAGATCTTTTTGTATAGTTCTTCTGTGTATTCTTGTCATCTCTTCTTAATATCTTCTGCTTCTCTTATGTCCATACAATTTCTGTCCTTTATCGAGCCCATCTTTGCATGAAATGTTCCTTTGGTGTCTCTAATTTTCTTGAAGAGATCTCTAGTCTTTCACATTCTGTTCTTTTCCTCTATTTCTTTGCATTGATTGCTGAAAAGGCTTTCTTATCTCTTCTTGCTATTCTTTGGAACTCTACATTCAGATGCTTACATCTTTCATTTTCTCCTTTGCTTTTCACTTCTCTTCTTTTCACAGCTATTTGTAAGGCCTCCCCAGACAGCCATTTTGCTTTTTTCCATTTCTTTTCCATGGGGATGGTCTTGATACCTGTCTCCTCTACAATGTCATGAACCTCATTCTATAGTTCATCAGGCACTTTATTTATCAGATCTAGGCCCTTAAATCTATTTCTCACTTCCACTGTATAATCATAAGGGATTTGATTTAGGTCATACCTCAATTATTTAATGGTTTTCCCTGCTTTCTTCAATTTCAGTCTGAATTTGGGAATAATGAGTTCATGATCTGAGCCACAGTCAGCTCCTCGTCTTGTTTTTGTTGACTGTATAGAGCTTCTCCATCTTTGGCTGCATAGAATATAATCAATCTGATTTTAATGTTGACCATCTGGTGATGTCCATGTGTAGCGTCTTCTCTTGTGTTGTTGGAAGAGGGTGTTTGCTATGACCAGTGCATTTTCTTGGCAAAACTCTATTAGTTTTTGCCCTGCTTCATTCTGCATTCCAAGGCCAAGTTTGCCTGTTACTCCAGGTGTTTCTTGACCTCTTACTTTAGCAGTCCAGTACCCTATAATGAAAATGACATCTTTTTGGGTGTTAGTTCTAAAAGGTCTTGTAGATCTTCATAGAACCATTCAACTTCAGCTTCTTCAGTGCTACTGGCTGGGGTATAGACTTGGATTATTGAGTTATAATTAACATTTAATATTAAGTTCAGTATGTACAGGATAGACTCGTGGGCACTCCTGGTGGGTCCAAGCTCTGGAACAAGTAATATACCGTGATGATCCCTTGTTCACAGTGTGGATTAAACTGGAATTTGAATATTAGTTCCACCATTCGTTAGCATGTGACTATGACAATGAAAAATATTCAATTTCAGTTTTAAAAATGAAATACTCCCTGCTGTATCAGTAAACAAAGGATGTTGCAGTCACCAGTGATTGCAGGCACCTACAGACATTAGCCAGTGAGTCCTAACATAAGTCAGGAAGAGACAAAGAATACCAGCTGTCTAGCTGCCATCAGACAGCAGCTACAGAGGAAATGTGGGATGAGAAAACACAGGATACTGGTCCCAGATAACTGAGCTTACTTAAGCCAAAATCTATGAGAGCCTTCAGTCAGAGATCAAGCCCTGAGCTTTTGGAGTGGGAGCACTGACTCCAAGACTGTAGACTATCTGAGAACTAACCCAGGGAGTATCAAATAATGAGAACTTACACAAAGGAAACCACTTGAATACTAGATCTGGCATCATCCAACCACCAGTAGCACCCTGTGCAGGATGCCTCATCTAAACAACAAACAAAACAAAAATAGAAACTCAGTCATTAGCAGACAGGATTACCCTCTCACTCAGCCTTGCATATCAGAGGAAGAACAAACAAACAAAAAACTCAGCACAAATCTCACCCTATAAAAAGCTTACACAAACCACTAGATCAACCCTAGAGGGCAGAATCCAAAAGGAAGAAAGAATTGAACCTTGAAGCCCGGATAAAGGATACCTCAAACACAGTAAGCAAAAAAAAAAAAAAAAAAAAAAAAAAAAAAGAAAGAAAGAAAGAAAAGGAATTAGAGGGTAACAGGCAGGAAGGAGTCCAGGGGTCTCCAAACAGAGGAAATAGTCTGCAAGTGTCAGACATTTTTATCTCTCCCTTAAGCGGCAGGAAGGAACAAATTACAAGTGTCAGATTTTTTTTCCTTCTCCATACAAAATTAAAAGGAGATTTCTCTATGGAAATGTTTTTCTTAAGCTATGTCAATGAAACTATGTATTTGCTTTGGAATTTGCCTTTCTTCAAAATGGTTCCACCTAAGACTAACTTGAGCTAATAATAGCTCTACAAATGAGTATTCATATCAATTGTTTTATGGCTGGGGGATGACATATCTCATGCCATCCTATCTCAAAAATGCATACTGTGGGAGAGGGACCTGGTGAAACTCCTTCAGCCTTGAGGTGTTTCTCTTATCTGATTAATAACTTTCCGCAGACATAAAACAGCTTGGTAAGACTAGCAGGGGGCAGGCGGTACTCTTTTTCCCCATTCTGATGTCTATGTCAGAAGCTTTCTTTGTCCTTTTTCATACTTAAATAAAGCTGTGCTTCACAAAAGCTCTTGAATCATCAAGCCTAATCCCCAGTCCTGAAGATAAATCTTCAGAGATTGGGAATCTGACACCGGCTATCAGGCAAAGAAATACTACACAAATGAAGGAACAAACTAGAAACACGGAAGTCCAAATAAATGAAGAGGAAATAGGCAAACTACCTGAAAAAGAATTCAGAATAATGGTAGTAAAGATGATAAAAAAATAACCTTGAAAAGAGGATGGAAAAAATGCAAGAATCAAATAACAAAGACTTAGAAGAATTTAAAAATAAACATACAGAGACAAACAGCACAATTACTGGAATTAAAAATACTCTAGAAGGAATCAGTAGCAGAATATCTATGGATACAAAAATAAGACCTAATAAGAACGAATCAGTGAGCTGGAAGATAAAATGTTTAGAATAACTTCAGAAGAGCAGAATAAAGTGAAAATAATGAAAAGAACTGAAGATAGCCTCAGAGACCACTGGGGAAATATCAAATGCACCAACATTTGGATTATAGGAGTCTCAGAAGAAGAAGAGAAAAAGAAAGGGTATGAGAGAAATTTTGAAGAGATTATAATTGAAAATTTCCCCAACATGGGAAAGGAAATAGTCAGTCAAGTCCAAGAGGCACAAAGAGTCCCATACAGGATAAACCCAAGGAGAAACACACCAAGACACATACTAACCAAACTAAAAAGACTAAATACAAAGAAAGAATATTAAAAGCAGCAAGGGAGAAGCAATAAGTAACATACAAAGGAAACCTTATACGCTTCACAGATGATCTTTCAGCAGAAACTCTGCAGGCCAGAAGGGAATCGAAGGATATAGTTAAAGTACAGAAAGGGAAAAATCTACAACCAATATTACTGTACCCAGCAAGGATCTCATTCAAAATTGATGGGGAAATAAAAGCTTTTCAGACAAGCAAAAGTTAAGAGAATTCATTACCACCAAAACCAGCTTTACAACAAATGTTAAAGGAACTTATATAGTCAAGAAATACAAGAGAAGAAAAAGATCTACAAAACAACAAATGAAACCCCAAACAATTAATAAAATGGCAATAGGAACATATATTTCAATAATTACTTTGAATTTAAATGGGTTAAATTCTTCAACCAAAAGACACAGACTGGCAGAATGGATACAAAAATAAGACCTATATATATGCTGTCTAAAATAAACCCACTTCAGACCTAAAGACACATATAGACTAAAAGTAAGAGGATGGAAAAATATATTCCATGCAAATGGGAAGCAAAAGAAAGCTGGAGTAGCAGTCCTCATATCAGACAAAATAGACCTTAAAATAAAGGAGATTATAAGAGATAAGGAAGGACACTACATAATGATTAAGGGATCAATCCAAGAGGAAGACATAACAACTGTAAATATCTATGCACCCAACATAAGAGCACTTAATCCATAAGACAAACACTAACATATGTAAAAGGAGAAATTGACAGTAACACAATAGCAGGAGGCTTTAATACCCCACTCACACCAATGGACAGATCATCAAAACAGAAAATTAATAAAGAAATACAAGTCTTAAATGATATATTATATGAGATGGATCTCATTGATATATTCAGGACATTCCACCCAAATGCAAAAGAATACACCTTCTTCTCAAGTGCACACAGAACATTCTCGAGGATAGACCACATCTTGCATCACAAATCAAACCTCAGTGAATTTAAGAAAATTGAAATCATATCAAGCATCTTCTTTGACCACAGTGCTATGAGACTAGATATGAATTTCAAGAAAAGCTGTAAAAATCACAAACAATACATTTCTAAATAACCAACAGGTTACTAAAAATAAAAGAGGAAATTAAAAAAAAATTCCTAGGAACAAATGACAATGAAAACACAACTCAAAACCTATGGGATGCAGCAAAGCAGTTCTAAGAGGGAAGTTTATAAGAATACAATCCTACCTCATGAAACAAGAAAAACATCGAATAGACAACCTAACTTTATACCTAAAACAACTGGAAAAATAAGAAAAAAACACCAAAATTAGTAGAAAGAAAGAAAGAAAGAAAGATCAGAGCAGAAATAACTGAAAAAGAAATGAAAGAAACAATAGTAAAGATTCATAAAACTAAAAGCTGGTTCTTTGAAAAGAGAAGCAAAACTGACAAACCTTTAGCCAAACTCATCAAGAAAAAAAGAGAGAAGAATCAAATCAACAAAATTAGAAAGGAAAAAAGAGAGGTTACAACAGATAATGCAGAAATGCAAAGAATTATAAGAGACTATCATGAACAACTTTATGTCAATAAAATGGATAACCTGGAAGAAATGGACAGATTCTTAGAAAAATTCAACCTTCCAAGACTGAACCAGGAAGAAATAGAAATTATTAACAACCCAATTACAAGCACTGAAATTGAAGCTGTGATAAAAAAAAAATCTCCCCCAAAACAAAAGCCCAGGACCAGATGGCTTCACAGGAGAATTCTATCAAACATTTAGAGAAGAGCTAGTGCCTATGCTTCTAAAACACTTTCAAAAAATTGCAGAGGGAAGAACACTTCCAAAATCATTCTATGAGGCCACCATCACCCTGATACCAAAACCAAAGACAACACAAAAGAAGAAAACTAGGGCCAATATCACTGATGAA
The DNA here is from genome assembly GCA_917880005.1 of Nanger dama. Taxonomy (NCBI): domain Eukaryota; kingdom Metazoa; phylum Chordata; class Mammalia; order Artiodactyla; family Bovidae; genus Nanger; species Nanger dama. The sequence goes on from CAKJTW010000089.1 coordinate 2,472,926, forward strand.
CATAGATGTTAAAATCCTCAACCAAATATAATTCAGCAACACATCAAAACGCTCATACACCATAATCAAGTTGGGTTTATTTGAGGGATGCAAAGATTCTTTAATATATACAAATAAATCAATGTGATACACCATATTAACAAATTGAAAGATAAAAACCACATGATAATCTCAACAGATGCAGAAAAAGCCTTTGACAAAATTCAGCACCGATTTATGATTAGAACTCTTAAAAAAATGGGCACAGAAGGAATCTAGCTCAACACAGTAAAGGCCATATATGATAAGCCTACAGCAAACATTATTCTCAATGGTTAAAAACTGAAAGCATTTCCCCTAAGATCAGGAACAAAGATGCCCACTTTCACCACTATTACTCAACATAGTTCTGGAAGTCCTAGCTACAGCAATCAGATAAGAAAAAGAAATAAAAGAAATCTAGATCAGAAAAGAAGAAATAAAGCTCTTGCTGTTTGCAGGTGACATGATACTGTACATAGAAAAACTTAAGATAGTATCAGAAAATTACTAGAGCTAATCAGTGAATTTAGTAAAGTTGCAGAATACAAAATCAATACACAGAAACCATTTGCATTCCTATATAATAACAATGAAAAATCAGAAAGAGAAATTAAGGAATCAATCCCAATCACCACTGCAAAAAAAAAAAAAAAAGAATAAAATATCTAGGAATGAACCTAACTAAGGAGACAAAAGAACGGTATATGGAAAATTATAAACACTCATGAAAGAAATCAAAGATGACATAAACAGATGGAGAGATATTCCATGTTCCTGGGTAGGAAAAATCACTATTGTGAAAACGACTCTCCTACCGAATGCAATCTACAGATTCAATGCAATCACTATCAAATTACCAATGGCATTTTTCACAGAACTAGAACAAAAATTTTCACAATTCATATGGAAACACAAAAGACCCTGAATAGCCAAAGTAGTCTTGAAAAAGAAGAATGGAGCTGGAGGAATCAACCTTCCTGAACTCAGACTCCACTCAAAGTTACAGCCATCAAGACAGTATGGTACTGGCACAAAAACAGAAATATAGACCAATGGAACAAGATAGAAAGCCCTGAAATAAACCCCATACACCTACGGGTATCTCATTTTAACAAGGGACCCAAGAATATACAATGGGGCAAAGACAATCTCTTCAATAAATCATGTTGGGCAAACTGGACAGCTCCATATAAAAGAATGAAATTAGAATAGTTCCTAACACCATACACAAAGATAAACTCAAAATGGATTAAAGACCTAAATATAAGACCAGACACTATAAAACTCTTTGAGGAAAATGTAGGCAGAACACTGGATGACATATATAAATCAAAGCAAGATCCTCAATGACCCACCTCCTAGAGTAATGGAAATAGAAACAAAAGTAAACAAGTGGGACCTGATTAAACTTAAAAGCTTTTGCACAGCAAAGGAAACTATAAGAAAGGTGAAAAGATGACCCTCTGAATGGGAGAAAATAATGGCAAATGAAAAAAATTGACAAAGGATTAATATCCAAAATATACAAGCAGCTCATACAACTCAATACCAGAAAAACTAATAACCCAATCAAAAAGTGGGAAAAAGACCGAAACAGACATTTCTCCAAAGAAGACATACAGATAGCTAACAAACACATGATAACATGCTCAACATCATTCACTATTAGAGAAATGAAAATAAAAACTATAATTAGATATTAACTTACACCAGTCAGATGGCCATCATCAAAAAGTCTACAAGCAATAAATTCTGGAGAGAGTGAGGAGAAAAGAGAACACTCTTGCACTGTTGATACAGCAAACTATGTAAATTGATACAAACACTATGGAAGGTGGTATGGAGATTCGTTTAAAAACTAGGAAAAGAGGTAGGTCCTAAGATGGCAGAGGAATAGGATGGGGAGACCACTTTCTCCCCCACAAATTTATCAAAAGATCATTTGAATGCTGATCAAATTCCACAAAACAAATTCTGAGCACTGGTGGAGGACACCAGACACCCAGAAAGGCAGCCTATTGTCTTTGAAAGGAGATAAAATGAGAGACAAAAGAGTTAGGGATGGAGAGTCATCCTGGGGAGGGAGTCATGAAGGAGGAGAAGTTTCCAAACACCAGGAAATCCTCTCACCAGCAGGAAGACTTGGTTAGCAACTGGGGGCCTGCTCAGTTTGGTAGAGGATGCCGACACTGGGGCCGAGATTGGCCTTGCCTTCTGGCTCTGGCTGTCTCCCACCTGCCCCTCTGCCTCTGGTGGGGAATGGGCTGGTCCACAGCCAGCTAGCTCTCCTCTGATATTTCCTCAGTCCTTTGTTCTGTGAGTGGGCCCAGCAGTGCCTTCAGTTCAGTTCAGTCACTCAGTCGTGTCCGACTCTTTGCGACCCCATGAATCTCAGCAAGCCAGGCCTCCCTGTCCATCACCAACTCCCAGAGTTCACTCAGACTCACGTCCATCGAGTCAGTGATGCCATCCAGCCATCTCATCCTCTGTTGGACCCTTCTCCTCCTGCCCCCAATCCCTCCCAGCATCAGAGTCTTTTCCAATGAGTCAACTCTTCTCATGAGGTGGCCAAAGTACTGGAGTTTCAGCTTTAGCATCAGTTCTTCCAAAGAAACCCCAGGGTCGATCTCCTTCAGAATGGACTGGTTGGATCTCCTTGCAGTCCAAGGGACTCTCAAGAGTCTTCTCCAACACCACAGTTCAAAAGCATCAATTCTTCAGTGCTCAGCCTTCTTCACAGTCCAACTCTCACATCCGTACATGACTACTGGGAAAACCATAGCCTTGACTAGATGGACCTTAGTCAGCAAAGTAATGTCTCTGCTTTGTGCTTAGGTGAGAGCTTTTCACGGGAAAGTTCTTTCTTCTTTTCTCTCTCTCTCTCTCTCTTTTTTTTTTTTCTCTCTCTGTCTCTCTGGCTATCCAGCAGTTTGGGTTGCTATCTCACATTAGCTCCTTCAGATTGTCCTCAGGGCATTCAGGCCTGGTCCTTACCTTAAGAAATGCAGCCCACCCCTCCCTATTCAGGCCCCGCTTGCTGGCGGCGGATGTGAGTGTCTGAGAGTTGTGGTTAGGCACATAATCTGTGGGCTTTTTTTTTTTTTCCCCTCCCGGTTATGTTGCCCTCTGAGATTCCAAAACTCCCCACAGACTTGCTGGTGAGAGGGTTTCCTGGTGTTTGGAAACTTCTCCTTCATGACTCCCTCTCCCGGGATGGGTCCCATCCCTAACTCTTTTGTCTCTCGTTTTATCTTCTTTTGAAGACAATGGGCTGCTTTTCTTGGTGCCTGGTGTCCTCCGCCAGTATTCAGAAGTTGTTTTGTGGAATTTGCTCAGTATTCAAATGATCTTTTGATGAATTTGTGGGGGAGAAATTGGTCTCCCCATCCTATTCCTCCATCATCTTAGGACCACCCCTATTAGGCAGATTTAACTTACAAGAGATGTAAGGCAAAGCTGCAAAAAAGAAAAAGAAAAGAAAATTTGCAATTATGAATCACCTACTTTATGTCCGGAATTGTGATAGGCAGTTTACACGTTATATCAAATAATATACTGTCCCCTTCGGGCATCACTTTTAAATTCTTTTCAGTTATTTATGCCTCAGTGTGAATGAGACAATATTTTAATGGAACAAATGTGGAAACCAGAGCACCGAGGAAGAGAACAAACATGAAGGAAGGGAAGAAGAGAGATCACTTGGGTAGGAAAGGGTCAGTTACATTATTTTACCAAAGGCCACAACTGATCTATTACTTTAAAAATGTGAATGAACTCAGGAGTAAATTTGAGATATACAATGGTTAACATTGAAGGCAAGGTTCACATTAAAATAAAAATCAAACTTAAAAATAAGTACCAGAATTTTCTTATATTATATGACATCTTGGAAATAAGTGAGAGTTTATTGTTGTTTAAAGTATTGATCATCTTGCTTGATTTTAGTTATTATCATTATCTTAATAAGGAACTTCATGTTTATATTATGATTAAAATCATCCTTTGCAATTATTTTAATGTATTGTGGTAGCTTATAAAGAAATTTGACATTAAGAATATTGATGTTTCACACTCTACCTTCATCATCTATGGAAATGTTTATGCTAATAAAACTCCTAATTGATTTTTAACTTTGAAACCTTAACCCTACATTACTGTCTGATTGTATGCCAAGAAACGGAAGCCTCACATCAAATATATATTCATATACTATAATAAAGTATCAGTTCAGTTCAGTTCAGTCACTCTGTCATGTCTGACTCTTTGCAACCCCATGAATCGCAGCACGCAAGGCCTCCCTGTCCATCACCAACTCCCAGAGTTCACTCAGACTCACATCCATCAAGTCAGTGATGCCATCTAGCAATCTCATTTTCTGTTGTCCCCTTCTTCTCCAGCCCCCAATCCCTCCCAGCATCAGAACCTTTTCCAATGAGTCAACTCTTCGCATGAGGTGGCCAAAGTACTGGAGTTTTAACTTTAGCATCATTCATTCCAAAGAAATCCCAGGGCTGATCTCCTTCAGAATGGACTGGTTGGATCTCCTTGCAGTCCAAGGGACCCTCAAGAGTCTTCTCCAACATCATAGTTCCAAAGCATCAATTTTTCGGTTCTCAGCTTTCTTCATAGTACAACTCTAACATCCATACATGAAAACTGGAAAAACCATAGCCAGAGTTCCAAAGAATAGCAAGAAGAGATAAGAAAGCCTTCTTTAGCAATCAATGCAAAGAAATAGAAGAAAACAACAGAATGGGAAAGACTAGAGATCTCTTCAAGAAAATTAGAGATACCAAGGGAACATTTCATGCAAAGATGGGCTTGATAAAGGACAGAAATGGTATGGACCTAACAGAAGCAGAAGATATTAAGAAGAGGTGGCAAGAATACATGGAAGAAGTGTACAAAAAGATCTTCACCACGCAGATAATCATGATGATGTGATCACTCATCTAGGGCCAGACATCTTGGAATGTGAAGTCAAGTGGGACTTAAAAAGCATCACTACGAACAAAGCTAGTGGAGGTGATGAAATTTCAGTGGAGCTGTTTCAAATCCTGAAAGATGATGCTGTGAAAGTGCTGCACTCAGTTCACCAGCAAATTTGGAAAACTCAGCAGTGGCCACAGGACTGGAAGAGGTCAGTTTTCATTCAAATCCCAAAGAAAGAAAATGCAAAAGAGTGCTCAAACTATTGCACAATTGCACTCATCTCACATGCTAGTAAAGTCATGCTCAAAATTCTCCAAGCCAGGCTTCAGCAGTACGTGAACCGTGAACTTCCAGATGTTCAAGTTGGTTTTAGAAAAGGCCGAGGAACCAGAGATCAAATTGCCAACATCTGCTGGATCATGGAAAAAGCAAAAGAGTTCCAGAAAAAGATCTATTTCTGCTTTATTGACTATGCCAAAGCCTTCTTCTGTGTAGATCACAATAAACTGTGGAAAATTCTGAAAGAGATGGGAATACCAGACCACCTGACCTGCCTCTTGAGAAATCTGTATGCAGGTAAGGAAGCAACAGTTAGAACTGGACATGGAACAACAGACTGGTTCTAAATGGGAAAAGGAGTACGTCAAGACTGTATATTGTCACCCTGCTTATTTAACTTATATGCAGAGTACATCATGAGAAATGCTGGACTGGAAGAAACACAAGCTGGAATCAAGATTGCTGGGACAAATATCAATAACCTCAGATATGCAGATGACACCACCCTTATGGCAGAAGGTGAAGAGGAACTAAAAAGCCTCTTGATGAAAGTGAAAGAAGAGAGTGAAAAAGTTGGCTTAAAGCTCAGCATTCAGAAAACGAAGATCATGGCATCTGGTCCCATCACTTCATTGGAAATAGATGGGGAAACAGAAGAAACAGTGTCAGACTTTATTTTTTTGGGCTCCAAAATCACTGCAGATGGTGATTACAGCCATGAAATTAAAAGACGCTTAGTCCTTGGAAGGAAAGTTATGACCACCCTAGATAGCATATTCAAAAGCAGAAACATTACTTTGCCGACTAAGGCTCGTCCAGTCAAGGCTATGGTTTTTCCTGTGATGATGTATGGATGTGACAGTTGGTCTGTGAAGAAAGCTGAGCATGGACGAATTGAGGCTTTTGAACTGTGGTGTTGGAGAAGACTCTTGAGAGTCCCCTGGACTGCAAGGAGATCCAACCAGTCCATTCTGAAAAAGATCAGCCCTGGAATTTCTTTGGAAGGAATGATGCTAAAGCTGAAACTCCAGTACTTTGGCCACCTCATGAGAAGAGTTGACTCATTGGAAAAGATTCTGATGCTGGGAGGGATTGGGTGCAGGAGGAGAAGGGGACGACCGAGGATGAGATGGCTAGATGGCATCACGGACTCGATGGACCTGAGCATGAGTGAACTCTGGGAGTTGGTGACGGACAGGGAGGCCTCGTGTGCTGTGATTCATGGGGTCGCAGAGAGTTGGACACGACCGAGTGACTGAACTGAACTGAACTGACTAGACAGACCTTTGTTGGCAAAATAGTGTCTCTGCTTTTGAATATGCTATCTAGGTTGGTCATAACTTTTCTTCCAAGGAGTAAGTGTCTTTTAATTTCATGGCTGCAGTCACCATCTGCAGTGATATCTAGAGGAAATAATTTTGTACACAGACAGACATATTTAAAATATTTTTACTGACGTTTAATTTTTTGAAAGAAAGATAACACTCAAAGATTATGCAAAATTTTCCAGGTAGCCAAATATGATTTATTAAGTAAGGTGGTGTGATACATCGTTAACAAAATTGATGACTCCTCACTCAGACAGTGAGTGATAATCACTTATGTTTTGGAAAATATCTTATTTGAATTCAAGTTTACCTGAAGAGGATGAACATTTAATAGGTATTGTGATAGCCAGCCTTAAAAATGACCCCTAATTATGATCCCTGCTTCTTGGCATTATCAGGTTTAGACTTCATGATCAATAGCTTATGGCCGGAGTGATGTTAAGTCACTTCTGAGATTGAGTTATACAAAACCGTGGCCTCTATCTTTGGTGTTCTATTTGTTTCTCTCTATCTTGGATCACATACTCTGGGGAAAGCCATGTCAGTGCAGGCCTACGAAGATTCCCATATGATAGATAATTGATACTACCTTCCCAAAGTTATGGCCATGTGAGGCTAAGTGGGTACTTTAGCCTCTTTAGAGCTTGTATTCCTAGTTATAGCTTCAGTTCAGTTCAGTTCAGTAGCTCAGTCATGTCCAACTCTTTGAGACCCCATGAGCTGCAGCATGCCAGTCCTCCTTATCCAGCACCAACTCCTGGAGCCCACCCAAATTTTTGTTCATTGAGTAGTTATGCCATTCAACCATCTCATCCTCTGTCATCCCCTTCTCCTCCTGCCCTCAATCTTTCCAGCATCAAGGTCTTTTCAAATGAGTCAGCTCTTCACATCAGGTGGCCAAAGTACTGGAGTTTCAGCTTCAACATCAACCTTCCAGTGAAGACCCTGGACTGATATCCTTTAAGATGGACTGCTTGGCTCTCCTTGCAGTTCAAGGGACTCTCAAGAGTCCTCCAACACCACAGTTCAAAAGCATCAATTCTTCAGCACTCAGCTTTCTTTATAGTCCAACTCTCACCCATACATGACTACTGAAAAAACCACAGCCTTGACTAGACGGACCTTTGTTGGCAAAGTAATGTCTCTGCTTTCTAATATGCTGTCTAGGTTGGTCATAACTTTCCTTCCAAGGAGTAAGCCTCTTTTAATTTCATGGCTACAATCACGATCTGCAGTGATTTTGGAGCCCCCCAAAATAAAGTCTTTCACTGTTTCCACTGTTTCCCCATATATTTGCCTTGAAATAATGGGACCAGATGCCATGATCTTAGTTTTCTGAATGTTTAACTTTAAGCCAACATTTTCACTCTCCTCTTTCACTTTCATTGATAGGCTCTTTAGTTCCTCTTCACTTTCTGCCATAAGGGTGGTGTCATCTGCATATCTGAGATTATTGATATTTTTCCTGGCAATCTTGATTCCAGCTTGTGCTTCTTCCAGCCCAGTGTTTCTCATGATGTATTCTGCATATAAGTTAAATAAGCAGGGTGACAATATACAGCCTTGACATACTCCTTTTCCTATTTGGAACCAGTCTGTTGTTCCATGTCCAGTTCTAACTGTTGCTTTCTGGCCTGTATACAGGTTTTCCAAGAGGCAGGATAGGTGGTCTGGTATTCTCATCTCTCAGAATTTTCCAGTTTATTGTGATCCACACAGTCAAAGGCTTTGGCATAGTCAATAAAGCAGAAATAGATGTTTTTCTGGAATTCTCTCTCTTTTTTTTTTTTTTTTTGGTGATCCAACAGATGTTGGCAATTTGATCTCTGGTTCTTCTGCCTTTCTAAAACCAGCTTCAACATCTGAAAGTTGGTTTACTTATTGTTGAAGCCTTAGTTGACACTTTATGTGAAACCTTGAGCCTGAACCACCTTGCTACACTGATCCCAACTTCCTGATTCCCAAAAACTATTGTTTGTTGTTTAAGCTGATAAATTTTAGAGTAATTCGTTACACAGCAATAGATGATTAATACAGATGATGGATTCATATATTTCAGAGTTCTCTAGAAAAGGAAGAAAGCATTTGACACATATTTGAATATGTGACATTTGTATCTTACATTTTACCGCTCTACCAGTGAAACCTTATATGTTGGTGACTAATTGAATTGCAAGGAGATCCAACCAGTCCATTCTGAAGGAGATCAACCCTGGGATTTTTTTGGAAGGAATGATGCTGAAGCTGAAACTCCAGTACTTTGGCCACCTCATGAGAAGAGTTGACTCATTGGAAAAGACTTTGATGCTGGGAGGGATTGGGGGCAGGAGGAGAAGGGGACGACAAAGGATGAGATGACTGGATGGCATCACTGACTCAATGGACATGAATCTGAATGAGTTCCGGGAGTTGGTGATGGACAGAGAGGCCTGGCGTGCTGCGATTCATGGTGTCACAAAGAGTCGGACATGACTGAGCAACTGAACTGAATTGAACTAAACATATAAACACTGTTGCCACCCAACACAGTCGTCTTCTTTCATACATTTGCTAGGATCAGAATTTGGAATCAAATAGAAGTGTTTCTGAGTTCCAGCAGTACTACTCAGGCATATGACTACTGACAAATATCTTAAACTCTCTTAGCCAGAGTTTCTTTATCAATAAATTGAAGATGGTAATTCATTATAAGATTGTTATAATTAAGTGAATTAATGCCTGTAAATGCTTAGTGTATTGTTTGCAATATAGTAAGAAATAAATGAGGGTTCCTAGGTGGCTCAGTGGGTAAAGAATCTGCCTGCAACAGGAGACAGGCATTATTACTTTGTGTTTGTGTGTTAGTCACCAACATATATGGGTATAGGATGATCTTTCCCAATAATACTGTTGCCATTTATTTCTTGTGCTCAGACACTCAGTCGTGTCCAACTCTTTTGTGACCCCATGGACTGTAGACCGCCAGGACTCTCTGTCTATGGGATTCTCAAGGCAAGAATGCTTTAGTGGGTTGCCACATCCTCCTCCAGGCTATCTTCTGGGCCTAGGGATTGAATCCATATTTCCTGTGTCTCCTGTTGCAGGCAGATTCTTTACCCGTTGAGCCACATGGAAAGCCTCATTTATTTCTTACTATATGTCAAACAATATACTAAGCATTTACAGACATATCCATATCCTGTTCTAACTGTTGCTTCCTGATCTGCATACAGGTTTTCCAAAAGGCAGATCAGGTGGTCTGGTATTTTCATTTCTTTCAGAATTTTCCTATACCCAAAATCCTTACTTAATAATACCTAATAATCCACTCTGATGCTTTTGAAGCTTGTTTTTACTAAGACCCCCACCCCACCCCAGTGAAACACAGTTTACATCATGTCCAACACACACACACACACATACATGCACACACACCTGAAATAAACACTTGACAAAATAATACCCTTATGTAGTCTGATATGTCCTATTCTAGTCTGTTTTTAATTATAGCATTGTTGGTCACAATTTCCTAAATATGCTCTCATTTTGAAAAACTCATTTGTTGCTGACACTTGGAAACATTCCTTCAGGTATACAATTTTTATGTTTGAGCACTGCATTTTGTAAAAGTACAAATATGACACAACCCTGCATAAAGGCTACCGTTGTATTACAAGTTAACTTCATTCATTTGTTCATTAGAAAAGTACGTACATTTGCTGCTGCAGTGTGGAAGCATTTTTAAAATGTGAATACCTTGAGGTTAAAATGCTTCTAATGTAAAGCCTTAAAATGAGGTCTCTATTCTTTAGTTCATCACAGGCTCCACAAAACCTATTGCTTACCATATATACATTTCCCACACTTCTACGATCACTTACATACCTGAAAGAACTTTGCCTTGTAGCCTCTGTGATCTTATTTTGGAGTAGTGGTTATTGAAATGGACAGTACCATTACTAGGCGATGCTTTAGAAGTGGAGGGGGTGGCATTTTCTTTAGGTTGTCACTATGCATGGGAATGGTATTGGCATTTAGTGGGAGGGGTTCCGGGGATGCTATGTGCCCTGAAATACATGGGACAAGCCCACAGAGTGAAGATTTTCTCTATATCCCATATTGCTTTTTTTTTTTTTCAAGTTTTGGCATTTAGAAAATTCAAGTATAGTTGATTTATAATATTATATTAGTGTCAGATGTACAACATGGTGATTCAATATTTTAGAGATTATACTCTGCTTAAAGTTATTATAAAATATTGGTTACATTCTCTTAATTCCCTAACCCTTTTCTGTCCCTCTTTCCTTTCCTCTCCCCTCTGGTAATCACTAGTTTGTTCTGTATATCTATCAGTCTGTTTCTATTTTGTTATATTCATTCATTCATTTTGTTTTTTACATTCCACATGTTAGTGATAACATGCATTATTTATCTTTCTCTGACTTATCTCATTAAACATAATACCTTCTATGTCCATCCATGTTGTTACAAATGAAAAATTTCATTATTTTTATGGCTGAGTAATTATTCCTCTTTTCAATTTAGTGTTTTTCTTTTCTTCAGATGTATATCCAGGAGTGGGATTGCTAGATTATATGGTAGTTCTATTTTTAGGTTTTTTAAGAAACCTCTCCTCCGTTTTTCAAAGTGGCTACACCAATTTACATTCCCACCAACAGTGTATGAAGTTTCCTTTTTCTCTGCATTCTTGTCAACATTTGTTATCTGTATTCTTTTTGATGATAGTCAGTCTGACAGGTATGAGGTGATATCTTATTCTGATTTTACTTTGTATTTCTCTGATGTTTAGTGATGTCAAGCATCTTTTCATGTGCCTATTTCCCACCTCAGTGTCTTCTTTGGAGAAACGTCTAATCAGGTCTTCAGCCCATTTTTAAATTGGGTTGTTCATTTTAAAATATTGAGTTATAGGAGCTATTTATATAGTTTGGATATTAACCCTTTATTGTTCATGTCATTTACAAATATTTTCTCCCACTAAGTAGGTTGATTTTTATTTTGTTGATGTTTTATTTGCTGTAACCTTTTGCTTATTTTTGCTTTTGCTTCCTTTGTCTTAGGAAACAGATTCAAAAAATATTGTGACAGTTTGTGTCAGTGTGCTCTGCCTATGTTTTCTTCTAGAAGTTTTATGGTTTCACATCTTACGTTAAGATCTTTAATCCATTTTGAGTCTACTTTAATATTTGGATTAAGAAAATGTTCTAATTTCATTTTTTATGTTTAGCTGTCCAGTTTTCCCAGCCCCACTTATTTAGGAGGCAGTCTTTTCTCTATTTGTCTTTTCTCCATTTTCTCTCTTTGCCTCATTTGTCTTAGATTAATTGGCCATATGTATGGGGGATTATTTCTAGGTTCTCTATTCTGTTCTATTGGTCTATGTGTCTTGTTTTTGTGTACCATACTGTTTTGATTACTGTAGCTTTGTAGTACGATCTGAAGTCAGGGAAGTGTGATACCTCTAGATTTGTTCTTTTTCGTCAAGATTACTCTGGTTATTCAGGGTCTTTTGTGGTTCCCTATAAGACTTTTAAATGCTTCTCTCAGAAATTTATGTAGGCAAAAATATAAAATTATTTGGGATTAGAATATAACTCCATTTTTTTATATAAAAGCAAATTACTTTTGTATAGTTTTAATAGCTGCTGACTTGTCTAAAAATGCAACTACTGTATAAATCAAGGGAAGGACTTACTTTATTTTGTTTGGTATTTCATATAAAGTTGTTTACTATTTCCAAAAATCATGACATCAGTGCCAGTGCCTACTTGTGGTATGTGAGTTGTCAATACAATGATCCAGTATTAATCTACATTTGTAGTTGACACATATGTGGTGATTTTGTCACATTCATGGTAATCCTATGGATATATTTCTACAGCCCTCATTTTCTTAATTTTTATATAATTTTAAAGGTTACACTTCATTTACAGTTATTTTAAAATATGGGCTATATTCCACATGTTGTACAATACCTCTTTGTAACCTACCTTACACCAAATAGTTTGTACATCTCATTCCCCTACCCCTATATTGCCCCTCCCTTTTCTCTCCCCACTGGTACTCATTAGTTTGTTCTCTATATCTCTGAGTCTGCTTCCTTTATGTTATATTCACTGGTTTGTTGAGTTTTGTAGACTCCATATATAAGTGATATCATACAGTATTTATCTTTCTCTGTCTGACTTATTTCACTTAGCATCAGTTCAGTTCAGTTGCTCAGTCATGTCCGACTCTTAGCAACCCCATGAATCGCAGCACACCAGGCCTCCCTGTCCATCACCAACTTCTGGAGTTCACTCAGATTCATGTCCATTGAATCAGTGATGCCATCCAGCCATCTCATCCTTGGTCGTCCCCTTCTCCTCCTGCCCCCAATCCCTCCCACCATCAGAGTCTTTTCCAATGAGTCAACTCTTCGCATGAGGTGGCCAAAGTACTGGAGTTTCAGCTTAAGCATCATTCCTTCCAAAGAAATCCCAGGGATTATCTCCTTCAGAATGGATTGGTTGGACTCCCCCAAAATAAAGTCTGACACTGTTTCCACTTTTCCCCCACCTATTTCCCATGAAGTGATAGGACCAGATGCCATGACCTTTGTTTTCTGAATGTTGAGCTTTAAGCCAACATTTTTGCTCTCCTCTTTCACTTTCATCAAGAGGCTTTTTAATTCCTCTTCACTTTCTGCCATAAGGGTGGTGTCATCTGCATATCTGAGGTTATTGATAGTTGTCCCAGCAATCTTGATTCCAGCTTGTGCTTCTTCCAGCTCAGCATTTCTCATGATGTGCTCTGCATAGAAGTTAAATAAGCAGGGTGACAATATACAGCCTTGATGCACTCCTTTTCCTATTTGGAACCAGTCTGTTGTTTCATGTCCAGTTCTAACTATTGCTTCCCAACCTGCATATAGGTTTCTCAAGAGGCATGTTAGGTGGTCTGGTATTCCCATCTCTCTCAGAATTTTCCACAGTTTTTTGTGATCCACACAGTCAAAGACTTTGGCATAGTCAATAAAGCAGAAATAGATATTTTTCTGGAAATCTCTTGCTTTTTTGATGATCCAGCGGATGTTAGCAATTTGATCTCTGGTTCCTCGGCCTTTTCTAAAACCAGCTTGAACATCTGGACGTTCATAATTCATGTACTGCTGAAGCCTGGCTTGGAAAATTTTAAGCATCACTTCAGTAGCCCTCCAGGTCCATCCATGTTGTTGCAAATTATAGCCCTTAGTTTGAAATGTCAAATATAAATTAAAAGTAGTGATAGTGAAAATATTCAGCTAAATGTTGTCTTGTTTATCTAAAATAAATATATATTCATTTTAAGTCAGTGTAAGTATCTGACTATTCCATTATATCTTCCAGTATATTCATGCCCAAACATTTATGTATTGAAATATGCAATATGTTATGTTTATGTATTACCATATTATGAAACCACTTCTTGGTATTTCTGTTATATGTTTTAATTAAACTATCACATTGATATTTTATGTGTAGATGAGTTCTCTTATTTATAGTTTTCAGAAAGAGGGTATTGCAAAGTATTTAAGATAAGGCAGCATTGATCTGATAGAAGTGAAGACTATTGCTCTTTAGCTATTCAAGTGTTGCTTGAGCAGCTATTTAAATATACTGGATTTTAGATACAACCAAGGCCTACTGAAGTAGTACCTATGGGGAACATAAGTTCAGAGATCAATCTTTTAGTAAGCTCCTGGGATGATTCTGATGCTTTGTAGAATAAGTTGATGAACTGGCATTTGGAAAACATTGGTTTTAATGTCATCATCATCTTCCTTTATATTCTTGTGATCCAAGTCTTATTGTTATCTTTTCTTAGGAAATAAATTATTCTTTTCATCTTTTATTTTAAATATGTCTCTCCTCTGATTCCTTTATCTTTATCTACACCCGTGCTTAGAGAGTCAATGGCTTAAAGAAGTTCTTATTTGATCCCATTTTCCTCCTAAAACTGAGCTTTATCATTTAGGTTTTTTTTTTTTTCCCAAATGAACGGTTGAAAAAGTTGTTAAATGATTTTTATCTCCACTAATATTTCTTTGTTCTCAGAAACTTGAAATATGTCTTCTGCCTTCAGCACTGTAATGAAACCACTCTTTCAAACTCTTCTGACAATACAGTGACAACTTCACAGTTCTTATCCTGCTCAGTTCCTTTGCAGTATTATACACTTTTGAATATTTTTTCCTGATAGAAAATTTCCTTTTTCTTGAAAGTAAATAGGAAGCTCTCATGATTTTCCTTTACTCTGCTGATAAACATGAATAAAGTTTCCTTGCCCTTAAACATGTTTTTCTATCTACTTATTACAGATCTTTTCAAAGATCAGTCCCTAGATCATTTTTTTGTATAAATATATGTTCCCCAAATTCTGTAAATAGCCATTTTTTAAGGATTCAGTCCTATATTTTCATTTCTCTTCTAGGCATTTATTTATACACAAAGTGTCCTGAAGAAATCTCAGTTTTAGGCATCTGAGACAGAACTAATCTTTTCTCATATACTAGCCACAGATTTTATCCTAGGTAGTTCATATCACCATCAAATTACTCAGACGTGAAACCTCAGTCAACTTAACTATTTCTAATCCTTCATATATAATCAGTTATGAACTTTTACTGGTTCTTGTGCAAAATCTACTATAAATCTTTAAATTCATACTGCATCTGTCATCATTTCAAGTACTTGTTACCTTCCGCTTTGATTCTGGCCTTCTAACTGGTTTCCTTTTTACTAAGATCTCTTCTTTGTAGATTAGCATCTCAGCAGTTAAACAATTAACCTCTAGAGCTAGGCTGTCACTGTTTGCCATTATCACTTACTACATGACCTTGAACAAGTTCCTTAGTCTCTCTCTGTGCTTTAATTTCCCCATCTATGAAATAAAGCTACAAGAGTATCTACTAGGTAAGATTGTTTTTATGATGAAAGCAAATGTAATATGTATAGTGCTTCAAAAAGTGCATGAAGGATGCGGTCCTAAAATGGCAGAGAAATAGGATGGGGATACCATTTTCTCCCCTAAAAATTTATCAAAAGAACATTTGAATGCTGAGTAAATTCCACAAAACAACTTCCGAATGCCAGCAGAGGACATCCAGAAAAGCAGCCCATTGTCTTCGACAGGAGATGGAGAAACCTTGAGGCAACTGTAAGAATAAGACTGAAAACAAGAAGCACAAGGCTTAAGTCCAAATCCTGAGAACAACAGAGAACTCATGACTCAGGGAATATAATCAACAGGAGCTCATCAAAAGCCTCCATACCTACACTGAAACCAAGCATCACCGAAGGGACAACAAGTTCCATAGCAAGACATACCACACAAATTCTCCAGTAACACAGGAACATAGCCCTGAGCTTCAATATACAGGCTGCCCACAGTCACTCCAAACCTACTGACATCTCACAATTCACTACTGGACACTTCATTGCACTCCAGAGAGAAGAAATCCAGCTCCACCCATCAGAACACCGACACAAGCTTCCCTAACCAGGAAACCTTGACAAGCCACCTGAACAACCCCACCCACAGTGAGGAAACTCCACAATAAAGAGAACTCCACAAACTGCCAGAATACAAAAAGGTCACGCCAAACACAGCAATATAAACAAGATGAAGAGACAGAGGAATACCCAGCAGGTAAAGAAACAGGATAAATGCCCACCAAACCAAACCAAAGAGGAAGAGACAGGGAATCTATCTGATAAAGAATTCTGAATAATGATAGTGAAAATGATCCAAAACCTTGAAAACAAAATGGAATCACAGATAAATAGCCTGGAGACAAGGATTCAGAAGATGCAAGAAAGGTTTAACAAAGACCTAGAAGAAATAATATATAATTCAATATATAATGAATAATGCAATAAATGAGATAAAAACACTCTGGAGGGAACCAACAGTAGAATAACAGAGGCAGAACATAGAATCCTAGAAGACAGAATGGTAGAAATAAATGAAAGAGAGAGGGAAAAAGAAAAAAAGATTTAAAAGAAATGAGGACAATCTCAGAGACATTTGGGACAATGTTAAATGCCCCACCATTCGAATCATAGGAATCCCAGAAGAAGAAGACAAAAAGAAAGACCATGAGAAAATACTTGAGGAGATAATAGTTGAAAACTTCCCTAAAATGGGGAAGGAAATAATCACCCAAGTCTAAGTAACCCAGAGAGTCCCAAACAAGATAAACCCAAGGTGAAACATCCCAAGACACATATTAATCAAATTAACAAAGATCAAACACAAAGAATAAATATTAAAAGCTGCAACAGAAAAACAACAAATAACACACGAGAGGATTCCAATAAGGATAACAGCTGATTTTTCAATAGAAACTCTTTAGGCCAGGAGGGAATGGCAGGACATACTTAAAGTGATGAAAGAAAATAACCTACAGCCCAGATTACTGTACCCAACAAGAAGGACCTCATTCAAATATGAAGGAGAAATCAAAAGCTTTACAGACAAGCAAAAGCTGAAAGAAAGCAGCACCACCAAACCAGCTCTCCAACAAATACTAAAGGATCTTCTCTAGACAGGAAACACAGACAGGGTATACAAACTTGAACCTAAAACAACAAAATAAATGGCAACGGGATTATATGTATCAATAATTACCTTAAATGTAAATGGATTGAATGTCCCAACCAGAAGACAAAGACTGGCTGAATGGATACAAAACAAGACCCCTATATATGTTGTCTACAAGAGACTCACCTCAAAACAAGGGACACATACAGACTGAAAGTGAAGGGCTGGAGAAAGATATTCCATGTAAATAGAGACCGAAAGAAAGCAGAAGTAGCAATACTCATATCAGATAAAATAGGCTTTAAAACAAAGGCTGTGAAAAGAGACAAAGAAGGACAGTACATAATGATCAAAGGATCAATGCAAGAAGAAGATATAACAATTATAAATATATATGCACCCAACATAGGAGCACCACAATATGTAAGACAAATGCTAGCAAGTATGAAAGGGGAAGTTAACAATAACACAATAATAGTGGGAGATTTTAATACCCCACTCACACCTATGGATAGGTCAACTAAACAGAAAAATAGTAAGGAGACACAAACTTTAAATGATACAACAGACCAGTTAGACCTAATTGATATCTATAGGACATTTCACCTGAAAACAATGATTTTCACCTTTTCTCAAGCACACACAGAATCTTCTCCAGGATAGATCACATCCTGGGCCATAAATCCAGCCTTGGAAAATTCAAAAACTTGAAGCAAGGAAACTGACACTGTAGTCAGAAATCTTCCAGCAAAAAACAAACAAACAAACAAAAAAAAACCATGTCCAGACGTCTTCACAGCTGAATTCTACTAACAATTTAAAGAAGAGCTAACACCTTTCCTACTCAAACAATTCCAGAAAATTGCAGAGGAAGGTAAAGTTCCAAACTGATTCTATGAGGCCACCATCACCCCTAATACCAAAACCTGACAAAGATGCCACAATAAAAGAAAACTATAGGCCAATATCACTGATGAACATAGATGCAAAAATCCTTAACAAAATTCTAGCAATCAGAATCCAACAACATTAAAAACATCATACATCATGACCAAGTGGGCTTTATTCCAGGGAAGCAAGGGCTCTTCAATATCCACAAATCAATGAATGTAATACACCACATTAAAAAATGGAAAAATAAAAGCCATCTGATTAGCTCAATAGATGCAGGGAAAGCCTTTGACAAAATTCAACATCCATTTATGATCAAAAAAACTTCCAGAAAGCAGGAATAGAAGGAACATAATAAAATCAACATAATAAAATCTACATGACAAACTCACAGCAAACATTATCCTCAATGGTGAAAAATTGAAAGCATTTCCCCTAAAGTCAGGAACAAAACAACAGTGCCCACTCTGACCACTACTACTCAATATAGTTCTGGAAGTGTTGGCCACAGCAATCAGAGCAGAAAAAGAAATAAAAGGAATCCAGATTGGAAAAGAAGAAGTAAAACTCTCACTATTTGCAGATGACATGATCCTCTACATAGAAAACCCTAAATATGCCATCAGAAAATTACTAGAGCTAGTCAATGAATATAGTAAAGTTGCATGATATAAAATCAACACACTGAATCCCTGGCATTCCTATACACTAATAATGAGAAAATAGAGAAATTAAGGAAACAATTCCATTCACCATTGCAATGGAAATAATAATATACTTAGGAATATATCTACCTAAAGAAATAAAAGACCTATATATAGAAAACTATAAAACACTGGTGAAAAAAATTAAACAGGACACTAACAGATGGAGAAATATACCATGCTCATGAATCGCAAGAATCAGTATAGTGAAAATGAGTATACTACCCAAAGCAATCTATAGATTCAGTGCAATTCCTATCAAGCTACCAATAGTATTTTTTCACAGAACTAGAACCAATATTTTCACAATTTGTGTGGAAATCCAAAAAACCTCGAATAGCCAAAGCAATCATGAGAAAGAATAATGGAGCTGAAGGAATCAACCTACCTGACTTCTGGCTCTACTACAAATCCACAGTCATCAAAACAGTATGGTACTGGCACAAAGACAGAAATATAAATCAATGGAACAAAACAGAAAGATCAGAGATAAACCCATGCACCTATGGACACCTTACCTTTGACTAAGGAGACAAGAATATACAATGGAGAAAAGACTATCTCTTTAACAAGTGGTGCTGGGAAAACTGGTCAACCACTTGTAGAAGAATGAAACTAGAACACTTTCTAACACCATACACAAAAATAAACTCAAAATGGATTAAAGATCTAAACATAAGACCAGAAACTATAAAACTCCTAGAGGAGATCATAGGCAACACACTCTCCGACATAAATCACAGCAGGATTCTCTATGACCCACCTCCCAGAATATTGGAAATAAAAGCAAAAATAAACAAATGGGACCTAATTAAACTTAAAAGCTTCTGCACAAAAAAGGAAACTATAAGCAAGGTGAAAAGACAGCCTTCAGAATGGGAGAAAATAATAGCAAATGAAGCAACTGACAAAGAACTAATCTCAAAAATAGACAAGCAACTCCTTCAGCTCAATTCCAGAAAAATAAACGACCCAATCAAAAAATGGGCCAATGAACTAAATAGACATTTCTCCAAAGAAGACATACAGATGACTAACAAACACATGAAAATATGATCAACATCACTCATTATCTGAGAAATGCAAATCAAAACCACAGTGAGGTACCATTTCATACCAGTCAGAATGGCTGCTATCCAAAAGTCTACAAGCAATAACTGCTGGAGAGGGTGTGGAGAAAAGCCAATCCTCTTACACTGTTGGTGGGAATGCAAACTAGCACAGCCACTATGGAGAACAGTGTGGAGGTTCTTTAAAAAACTGGAAATAGAACTACCATACAACCTAGCAATCCCACTGCTGGGCATACACACCAAGGAAACCAGAATTGGAAGAGACACGTGTGCCCCAGTGTTCATCACAGCACTGTTTTTAATAGCCAGGACATGGAAGCAACCTAGATGTCCATCAGCAGATGAATGGATAAGAAAGCTGTGGTACATATACACAATGGAATATTACTAATCCATTAAAAGGAATACATTTGAATTCTAATGAAGTGGATGAAACTGGAGCCTATTATACAGAGTGAAGTAAGCCAGAAAGAAAAACTCCAATACAGTATACTAATGCACATATATAGAATTTAGAAAGATGGTAACAATAACCCTGTATGTGAGACAGCAAAACAGATACAGATGTATAGAACAGTCTTTTGGACTCTGTGGGAGAGGGTGAGGGTGGGATGATTTGGGAGAATGGCATGGAAACATTTATAATATCATATATGAAATGAATTGCCATCGAATCCAGGTTTGATGCATGATGCTTGGGGCTGGTGCACTGGGATGACCCAGAGGGTTGGTATGGGGAGGCAGGAGGGGGTTCAAGATGGGAAACACATGTTCACCCATGGTGGATTCATGTCAATGTATGGCAAAACCAATACAATATTGTAAAGTAGTTAGCCTCCAATTAAAATAAATACATTTATATTTTAAATAAAATACATAAAACAGGGTAAGCACTCAGCATCTGTGAACTGTCATTAACTCTTTGACTTAATAGCATTTTTAACCAGGTATGTTTTCCCATTCAGAGTTTCCTTGAGTTCTCTACTGTTAGAAGTCTTTGCAACTCTCAGTAGCCTCAATTATTTATTGAGGCTCATCTGATTTGATCTTTACATAAATTAAACATGAGAGAATGAATTTCCTTTCACTTTGCTCCCTTTGGAGTATTTTGATAAACTATATCATCATAATAATTTATCTCTGTCCAGGTCAGAACAGATTAAATATTCCTATCTTATACTATTACTTTCATTTATTGGATCACTTATATCTCATCTGTGAAATTCGACTGATTAATGTGGCCTCACATTTCTGAGTAAGGAACAGAGTACTGCATGAAGTCAATCACTTTTTTTTTTTTATGTATATGCTCAGTTATGCTTTAGGTGCAGTTTTTATTGAAGTACAGTTGCTTTACAATGTTTTGTTAGTTTAAGGTATACAGCAAAATGATTTAGATATACATATACATATATATATATACACACACACACACACACACACATACTTTTTACTTTCTTTTCCATTATAGTTTATTACAAGATATTGAATAAAGTTCCCCATGCTATAAGTCCTTATCAATTTTATATATAGCAGTGTGTATCTGTTAATATGACTTATTTCACTTAATATTATAAACTCTATGTCCATCCATGTTGCTGCAAATGGCATTATTTCATTACTTATGGTTGAGTAACATCCCATTGTGATACACACACACACACACACACATGCACCTTATTTTCTTTATCCATTCATTTGTTGATAGAGATTTAGGTTGCTTCCATGTCCTGACTATTGTAATTGTGTTGCAATGAACATTCAGTTCATTGTATCTTTTCAAGTTAGAGTTAGATGCTATATTTGTTTCTGTCAACTAATGAAGTTTCTTCATGGAAGGAATAGGAAAAAATCTAGCTATAATTCAGAACTGTGATACTAACTTTGAAAATGATATTCCTTGAAATAGCCCTTTGTTTGGTAGACAAAGGACATCTTTTGGAGGGAGGTGATGTATACATAAACTTTTTACAATATGCTTCTCTTCTACATTTCTTTCTTTGATTATTTTACATGTACTTTATACAGTGCATGTTGAATGTTTCAAGATAAGCCAATCTCCTCTCTCTGATTAGATTTGACTTTTATAATCAGAGTGATAGATTCCCACCATTACCCTCACTTATTCTAAACAAACTATATGAGATTTGAGTGGATGGGTGTTGGATGAGAATTCAGAGAGATCATGCACAATACAACTAAACCCAGGAAATCAAACTTGGCCAAGGGCAAGAGAATGCAATGCATTTGCCACATTGCCTTTCAAGCATTAAGAAAAAGACTGCAGATCTGAAATGGAGTCCCTTATAGGAAGCACCATGTCATCAAACCTAGACTTAACTGTGGTTTTGGCTGTCCCAGAAATGGAACCTTAAACCAGTGAATTAGGAATCTCCTGATCAGCACTAGTAAGTTAGGTCATCTTCCTGATAGACCCCTTCAGTTCAGTTCAGTTCAGTCGCTCAGTCATGTCGGACTCTTTGCGACCCCATGAATCGTAGCACGCCAGGCCTCCCTGTCCATCACCAAGTCCTGGAGTTCACTCAGACGCACGTTCATCGAGTCCGTGATGCCATCCAGCCATCTCATCCTGTGTCGTCCCCTTCTCCTCCTGCCCCCAATCCCTCCCAGCATCAGAGTCTTTTCCAGTGAGTCAACTCTTCGCATGAGGTGGACAAAGTACTGGAGTTTCAGCTTTAACACCATTCCTTCCAAAAAATCCCAGGGTTGATCTCCTTCAAAATGGACTGGTTGGATCTCCTTGCAGTCCAAGGGACTCTCAAGAGTCTTCTCCAACACCACAGTTCAAAAGCATCAATTGTTTGGCGCTCAGCCTTCTTCACAGTCCAACTCTCACATCCATACATGACTATTGGAAAACCATAGCCTTGACTAGACGGACCTTAGTCAGCAAAGCAATGTCTCTGCTTTTGAATATGCTATCTAGGTGGCTCATAACTTTTCTTCCAAGGGGTAAGCGTCTTCTAATTTCATGGCTGCAGTCACCATCTGCAGTGATTTTGGAGCCCTCCCCAAAAAAAAAAAAAAATCTGACACTGTTTCCAGTTTCCCCATCTATTTCCCATGAAGTGACGGGACCGAATGCCATGATTTTCGTTTTGTGAATGTTGAGCTTTAAGCCAACTTTTTCACTCTCCTCTTTCACTTTCATCAAGAGGCTTTTAGCTCCTCCTCACTTTCTTCCATAAGGGTGGTGTCATCTGCATATCTGAGGTTATTGATACTTGTCCCAGCAAACTTGATTCCAGCTTCTGTTTCTTCCAGTCCAGAGTTCATCATAATGTACTCTGCATATAAGTTAAATAAGGAGGGTGACCATATACATCCTTGATGTACTCCTTTCTTATTTGGAACCAGTCTGTTGTTCCATGTCCAGTTCTAACTGTTGCTTCCTGACCTACATACAGATTTCTTAAGAGGCAGGTCAGGTGGTCTGATATCCCCATCTCTTGAAGAATTTTCCAGAGTTTATTGTGATCCACACAGTCAAAGGCTTTGGCATAGTCAATAAAGCAGAAATGGATGTTTTTCTGGAACTCTCTTCCTTTTTCCATGATCCAGCAGATGTTGGCAATTTGACCTCTGGTTCCTCTGCCTTTTCTAAAACCAGCTTGAACATCAGGAAGTTCACAGTTCATGTATTGCTGAAGCCTGCTTGGAGAATTTTGAGCATTACTTTACTAGCATGTGAGATGAGTGCAATTGTGCGGTAGTTGGAGCATTCTTTGGCATTGCCTTTCTTTGGGATTGGAATGAAAACTGACCGTTTCCAGTCCTGTGGCCACTGCTGAGTTTTCCAAATTTGCTGGCATATTGAGTGCAACAGTTTCACAGAATCATCTCCTCTAAATGAATGTAACCTTACAATAACCAACCCCCATTTTTGTCAAGTGCACCTTGCTTTTTCTTGCCCCCTCTCAACCTATACATTTAGAAAAATTTTTATAAATCCTTGGAGTTCCTTTGTATCTGTTAGACTGGGTGATGCTCAATTCGTGAATCACTTAATAAATCCAAAAAGGTCTTTAAATTTTACTCATTTAAATGTTGCATTTAACAACAGTTGTAAGAGTGTTTTCACAAACAGTCAACAGGCTGGTAGAAAAACTTCAGAGTTAAGGAGATAATTGGAAAGGAAAAGGATAGGGGAAAAATTAGCAGATTGAGAAGATAGTAAGGGTATGTTCTAGAAGAAATTTCTAAGCATCCTCATCTGTGTCCTGAAAGTTTTCCTGTGGCCTTGTCTTACCCATTCAAGAGAGTGTGATCAAAGTCTGGGTGTAGGCCCCTTTCAACCACCAAGGGCAGCTTTGAAAAACAATTAACTTCTTTTGTAAACTGAAATATTGTTAATTTAAATATTGTAATAGTTTAAGATGTGCAGCATAGTGATTCAGTATTTTTGTAGATTATGCTCCATTATAAATTATTATAAGATAATTGTTATAATTCCCTGTGCTATACAATATATCCTTCTTGATTATCTATTTTATACCTACTAGTTTGTTAATTTCATATGCATAATTTGTCCTTCCTCCTTTCTCTTCCTTCAGTAACCACTAGTTTGTCTTCTGTATCTGTTTCTCTTTTGCTATATACATTTGTTTTCTTTAATATCATACAATATTTAACTTCCTCTGTCTGACTTAATTCAGCTTGAGTAATTTTTCCTGTGGTCATGTATGGATGTGAGAGTTGGACTGTGAAGAAGGCTGAGTGCCAAAGAATTGATGCTTTTGAACTGTGGTGTTGGAGAAGACTCTTGAGAGTCCCTTGGACTGCAAGGAGATCCAACCAGTACATTCTGAAGGAGATCAACCCTGGGATTTCGTTGGAAGAAATGATTCTAAAGCTGAAACTCCAGTACTTTGGCCACCTCATGCGAAGAGTTGACTCATTGGAAAAGACTCTGCTACTGGGAGGGATTGGGGGCAGGAGAAGGGGACGACACAGGATGAGAGGGCTGGATGGCAACACTGACTTGATGGACGTGAGTCTGAGTGAACTCCAGGACTTGGTGATGGACAGGGAGGCCTGGCGTGCTGCGATTCATGGGGTCGCAAAGAGTCGGACACGACTGAGCGACTGAACTGAACTGAATGTTCTCTTGGTCCATCCATACTGCTGCATTTGGCAAAAATTTCATTCTTTTTATGGCCAAATAATATTCCACTGAGATGGTCACAGCAAACCAGGCAGCCACTAGGGCAGACTTCTCTCTGCCCTGCCTGGGGGCAGCCAGTGCCTGCATGTTCCTCATGTGTGAAGTCCAGGCTTTTCCAACCTTTCTATCTGTTCCAGTGATTCTCCAGCCAGTCAAGGAGGGCTTGTCTCCTAGGTATAAAATCTCAGAACTGGGGCACCCAGTCTGTGGTTTTCACTGTACACTTCCCATTATAACTCTCTTTCCATGAATTCTCCTTTTCCTGGAACTAAGTCCTCTCCAAAGGGCACAGGTTCCCACCCTATCATTCTTAGTTCCTTCCTGCCCAATTATATGTGGATCATATTTACAGTCTTGTTTGTACAGCAGTCTTTTTCCAATTTCTAGTTAGTTTTCAGTGAGAATTGTTCTACATGCAAATGTATTTTTGATGTGTTCATGGGAGAAGGTGAGCTCCACATCCTCTTACTCTGCCATCTTAATCTCAGATCAACAATTAACTTAATGCAGTGTAAGAGGTTGTTAAAATTCCTCTACCCTCAATTTCTTAAAATGCCCCCAGTTACCTCATACTCCTCCAGTCTTCTGTCTTTGACTTTACTTGAAATCCTTTCTTCCATATTATATATTCCTTACACCTCATCCCCATAAGTCCCTTTTTTTCCTTTTCATTACTCACTCCTATAAAGCAACAAACAGTGAAGCAGCATGGTAAAGACTTATCTATACGGTACACAGAGATGACAACAAAGGTCCATATAGTCAAAATACAGTTTTGCCAGTAGTCATGTATGTATGTGAGAGTTGGACTGAAAGAAGGCTGAGTGCTGAAGAACTGATTCTTTTGAACTGTGGTCCTGGAGAAGATTCTTGAAAATCCCTTGGATGGCAAGGAGATCAAACCAGTCAATCCTGAAGGAAATCAACCCTGAATATTCATTGGAAGGACTGATACTGAAGCTGAAGCTCCAATACTTTAGCCACCTGATGCAAAGAGCCTACTCTTTGGAAAAGACCTTGATGCTGGGAAAGACTGAGAGCAAGTGGAGAAGGGGGCAACAGAGGATGAGATGTTTGGATGGTATCACCAACTCAGTGGACATGAGTTTGAGCAAACTCAGGAGATAGTAAAGGACAGGGAAGCCTGGCATGCTGCAGTCCATGGAGTTGCAAAGATTCGGACACGACTTAGCGACTGAACAACAACAGATAATTTTCCGTTTACAGTTTGTTTGATTCCTTTTTCATTCCTCACTAGGGGCTTCACTTCCTACTTTTATCCTTTTTTACATTCTACCTAGCCCTTTCTGTGCATAGTCACAGCATAAATATATCATTTAAGCCAGTGAAAAAGCAGAATAATTGTGTTGTGTTTGATTGGTGAGGCTGTCATATTAGTTAAATCAAATCTGCAAGTAGACAGAGTGCTGTAACATTTGTTTCAAAAAGGATATGTAGAACATAGTGTGCTATGAAGTGCCTCATTCATTATATCCTGCTCACAGCAGGTCCTCCAAAACTGAAGACACAGTCTTTGACCTCAAAAAGTTGATCATCTGCTTGGTGCAATGAAATATTGACAATTGGAAACATTTAAAAAACAAAATATCAACAAATACAGGTCGATTTTGTAATAAACTGGGCCCCCTAGGTAATCTACTCTTCTGGGGATAATCAAGGAAGGTATATGACGTGTGCCAGTTAGACTCTCAAGAAGTACTAGATGGAAGTGGATGAATATAGAAGAAAAGAATAGAGAACTTAGTCCAGAAGTATGGTGCCTTCCAAAGGTCTGGGTAAATTCAGATTTGGATTCAATATCATTTAATGATTAGTCACCATGTGCCAGGATTGATGTTTTTACATATGTGATCTTGTAATTATCATAACAGCCTTGTAGTGGTACTAATGCTCAATAGAATTATATAACTAAACTAAAATCAATTCTAATACTTGATTATTTACTCTAAAATTGGTGCTTTTAAATCTGTTTAGGAGTAAAAAAGGAAAATTTAAGAAAGAAACAGAGAAATAAAATCTTGAAATGTAGACAGGCTAATATAGCTGAGAACTGGATTTAGCTAAGTAGCATGGTTTATTTTTAGTAAAGAATCCACATGGAAGTGAGCTAACCTGTTTGTGCTCACCTCACAAAGGGAAAGCACATTCGTAAAGCTTCAGGGCCATTTCTATATCATTTGCATTAAGAAATATTAAATAGGAATGATTCAGGATACAATGTTTTCTTGGTAAGTTATGATTAGTGTCTTTCTCCAACATAGATGTGTGCAAATTGAATTCACAGTAATGTGATTTCTATTTGTAATGTACATTACCACTGCATTCTGACAACTTGAGATCTGTCATGAAGAAATAAAATAATTAGCAATCAGCAGTGGGAGTTTAATATTTTAATTTTCCACCTGTTGTGCAAAATGTTTTTGTACATGTGGATTCAATTAGTCATAAAGTAGGGAATCAGCATAATGCAGCTACATTATGCAGTCTTTGAACATGCACTACAGATAGAAACTGACAGGTTCTTTAGTTTATTGTCACTATTCAAAGGGAATGCAAGCATCAGAAATATTTCAAACTAAGGATTCTTAATATTGACACGGAAATATTCAGAGAAGACATGTGACCACAGTAGAACCATGGAATACATTGAATCTATAATATATAAATTGAGATAATAATTACAAAGGAAATATTGTAACTTTTACACTATTTACAATTTTTACAGACTACTTACAATTTAAAAATAAACACAATATAGCTGAAACATTTGTCCACCTAAATGAAAGATAAATACAATTTAATGACAAATGACAGTCTGAGGTAAAACTTTTATAAATGTATGCAGACATAAGGACAATGAATTTGTTTATATTTTTTTATTTATATATATATATATATTTAATACTTTATTCTACATTACAATACTGTATTTGTTTTGCCATACATTGACATGAATCAGCCACAGGTGTCCACGATCTCCCAATGCTGAAGCCCCCTCCCACCTCCCACCCCATATCATCTCCCTGAATCATCCCGTGCACCAGCCCCATGCATCCTGCATCCTGTATTGAACATAGACTGACTCTTCGTTCTTACAAGATAGTATACATGTTTCAATGCCATTCTCCCAAATCATCCCCCCCTCCCTCTCCCTCAGAGTCCAAAAGTCCGTTCTATAAATGTAAAGAAAATTTTTGAGCTCAGTGACAGTTAAAAAAACACACACATAGTACTAATCAATAAAAATGGGCAAAGGCTATGAACCAAAATTTCACAAAAGAAGAAATATGAATATAAATAAATGTGCAAAAAGGTCTGTTCCTACTAGTAAGGCCTGCACCAAGTTCCGCCATCCATGGGATTTTCCAGGCAAGAGTACTGGAGTGGGTTGCCATTTCATTCTCCAGGGAATCTTCCTGACCCAGGGATCGAACCCAGGTCTCCCTCATTGTAGACAGAAGCTTTACCGTCTGAGCCACCAGGGAAGTCCAGGTAAAAAATGAGCGATGAGTTTATGCCCTAATCTTTCCCTTTCCCTGAATGAGATACAGAAAAATGCTAATAACATAAAATTAGCAAAATATGATCATGTTCAAAACAATAAACTACTGTGTGGAACAGAAATAAAGTAGAAATATAGTTAGTGGTAAAACCAGAGGCATAACTAGCTAGGCAGAAGTTCTGAAAATTTTAATTTGTATGTAATAAAGGAGCTGTAAGCATTGCATACATAGAAGTTCAGTTCAGTCACTCAATTGTGTCCGACTCTTTGTGACATCATGGACTGCAGCACTCCAGGCCTCTCTGTCCATCACCAACTCCCAGCGTTTACTCAAACTGATGTCCATTAAGTCGGTGATGCCATCCAACCATCTCATCCTCTGTCATCCTCTTTTCCTCCCACCTTCAATCTTTCCCAGCATCAGGGTCTTTTCAAATGAGTCAGTTCTTCGCATCAGGTGGCCTAAATATCGGAGTTTCAGCTTCAGCATCAATCCTTCCAATGAATATTCAGGACTGATTTCCTTTAGGATGGACTGGTTGGATCTCCTTGCTGTCCAAGAGACTCTCAAAAGTCTTCTCCAACACCACAGTTCAAAAGCATAAATTCTTCAATGCTCAGCTTTCTTTATAATCCAACTCTTACCATATCCATACATGACTACTGGGAAAACACAGCCTTGACTAACAGATTTTTGTTGGCATAGTAATGTTTATGCTTTTTAATATGCTATCTAGGTTGGTCATAACTTTCCTTTCAAGGAATAAGCATATTTTAATTTCATGGCTGCAGTCATAATCTGCGGTGATTTTGGAGCCCCCCAAAATAAATTCGGCCACTCTTTCCACTGTTTCCCCATCTATTTGCCATGAAGTGATGAGACTAGACGCCATGATCTTTGTTTTCTGACTGTTGAGCTTTAAGCCAACTTTTTAACTCTCCTCTTTCACTTTCATCAAGAGGTTTTTTAGTTCCTCTTCACTTTCTGCCATAAGGGTGGTGTCATCTGCATATCTGAGGTTATTGATATTTCTCCTGGAAATCTTGGTTCCAGCTTGTACTTCATCCAGCCCAGCATTTCTCATGATGTACTCTGCATATAAGTTAAATAAGCAAGGTGACAATATACAGCCTTGACGTACTCTTTTCCCAATTTGGAACCAGTCTGCTGTTCCATGTCCAGTTCTAACTGTTGCTTTCTGACCTGCATACAGATTTCTCAGGGGGTGAGTCAGATGGTCTGCACATGTAGAAGGACAGAGCTAAATTCACAATGTGGAAGCAAGAGCTTTGATGAAGCTCTCTTGATCATGAAAAAAAAAAAAAAAAAGATAAAACTTAGGACCATTGCCTGAGCTGTAGTCTTTTAAAGCTACATATATTATAATTTTTCAAGTACAGATCTTTTACCTCCTTATGTAGGTTTATTCCTAGGTATTTTATTCTTTTTGCTATGATGGTATATGTGAAATTATACCTTAATTTCTCTTTCTGATAGTTCATTGTTAGTGTATAGAAATGCAAGAGATTTCACTGATGAAAGAAATTGAAGACAACATAGATTGAAAGATATGTATTCATGAATTAGAATAATTAGTGTTGTTAAAATGACCATATAGCCCAATGCAATCTACAGAGTCCATATAATCCCTATCAAAATACCAGGTCATTTTTCAAAGACCTGGAGCAAATAATTTTAAAAACTGTATGGAAACACAAGAGACCCAAATAATGCAATAATCTTGAGAAAGAAGAATAGAGGTAGAGGAATCATGCTCTCTGACTTCAGACTGTACTACAAAGCTACAGTAATCAAAAAAGTATGGTACTGGTAGAAAAACAGATACATAGATCAATGGAACAGAATAGCCCAGAAATAAACCCATGTACTCATGGTCAATTAAATTATGACAAAGGAATCAAGAATAAATAATGGAGAAAAGACAATATCATCAATAACTAGTGCTGGGATAAGCTGGATAGCTACATTTAAAATAATAAAATCACAACATTCTCTAACTCCATATACAAAAATGAACTCAAAATGAATTAGAGACCTTAATTTAACACCTGAAACCATAAAAGTCCTAGAAGAAAATTTAGGTGGAACACTCTTTGACATAAATTGTAGCAATATTTTTTTAAATCTGTCTCCTAAATCAAACTAAACAAAAGCAAAAATAAACAAATGGATCTTAATTAAAATTTTTGCACAGCAAAAACAACAACAACAACAACAAAAACCCCACAAAACATTGACAAAAATGAAAAGACAACCCTTGAATAGAAGACAATATTTTCAAATCCTATACCTGATAAGGGTTAATATCCAAAATATATAAACAGCTCATACAACTCAACATCAAATAAAAACAATCAACATGCTTAAAAAATGGGCAGGAGAATTGAATAGACATTTTTCCAAGGAAAGACATATGGATGGCCAACAGGCATATGAAAAGGTGCTCAACATTGTTAATCATCAGAGAAATGCAAATCAAAACCAAAGTGAGATATCACCTTACATCTGTTAAATGACTATCATCAAAAAGAACACAAATAAAAAATGTTGATGAGGATGGAGAGAAAAGGGAACTCTTGTACACTGTTGGTGGAAATGTAAATTGCTGCAGTCACTGTGGAAAACAGTATGAGGGTTTCTCAAGAAACTAAAAATAGAACTATCACATGACCCAACAATTCCACTACTGGGTATATATCTGAAAACAAACAGCATAAAAAAATGAAGACATTATTAAAAAGATACATGTACCCCAATGTATAGATGCTATATATATAGCATACACACACACACAATGGAATACTACTCAGCCAAAAAAGTTGAAAATTTGCCATTTGCAACTGCATGGATGGACTTTGGGAGTGTAAGTTAAATGTCAGTGAAAGATATGTACTGCATATAATCATTTATATGTGGAATCTAAAAAATGGAACAAACATAAATATAACAAAAAGAAACAGACTTACAGATATATAGAACAAACTAGTGGTTACCTGTGGGGTGAGGGAAAGAGGAGAGACAAGATAGGAGTAGCAGATGAAGATTAAGAGGTATAAATTCCTGCTTATAAAATAAATAAGCTAAAAAGATATACTGTACAACACAGATAATATAGCCAATATTATATAATAACTATAAATGGAGGCAACCCACTCCAGTACTCTTGCTTGGAGAATCCCATGGAGGGAGGAGCCTGGTAGGCTGCAGTCCATGGGGTCACAAAGAGTTGGACATGACTGAGCGACTTCATAAATGGAAGAGAGCCTTTAAAAATTGTGAATCACTGTTTTATATACCTGTAACTTACATATACCTTAACTATACATATACCTTAACTATACCTCAGTTTAAAAGCTGCATATCTCCCAGAGTCATCTTTCTCCTGGCCTTAAACCATCACAGGTATGAGGAAAGAGGGAGTCTGAGCTGCCTTTGCTCCTAGTAACTTCTTTACTAGCTGAGCCAACCAGGGAAGCCCACTCCTGATGGAGTGGATGGATAGAATAGATGATGGATGGATAGAAGCCCACTTCTATCCCTTCCTCACGTCCATCAAGAGGGGACCCCATATTTAGGAGCTCTTGGCAAGACCTCTACTTGATCATTCCACACTCACACAAATACTGAAAGCCAAGCCTGTCCCTAAATTTTCAGGGTCCAGAGCAAGTATACCAACAGAAGCAGGTGTATCATACTTATACCTATTGAAATGTTGAAGACAGAGCAAACAAAAGGTAAACAGAATAGCATCTCCTATCTTGAAGACTCTACGTTTATACTGATAAAGTGAAGTCGCTCAGTCATGTCCGACTGTTTGCAACCCCATAGACTGTAGCCTACAACACTCCTCTGTCCATGAGATTTTCCAGGCAAGAGTACTGGAGTGGATTGCCACTTCCTTTTCCAGAGGATCTTCCCAACACCAGGGATCGAACCTGGGTCTCCCACATTGTAGGCAGATGCTTTACCATCTGAGCTTCCAGGGAAGTCTATACTGATAAAATGAAAATGAAAACATAACTATGGTTTTTACATGCTGAAAATTTGTAAAATGCCCCAAATTACTGAATTATTATTTTACATATATAGCTTTCTGTTTATAGCTTTGTGATGTTTGTAAGAATTAGAAAACAAATACATAATTCATAAGTTAGTACATATTTATTCAAGTAACTATTTTTCTTGCTTTAATTGCAGAAAGGTCACTCTGAGGTTGTAAGAATCAAGATTTTCACATAATCTGAGTTCTATATGGAGTTCTGATTTGAAGGATCAAAATTAATATATATTCAAAATTTATAAAATTTGAATGTTTTTATAGTAAATGTAAATTTAAATAAATTTATAATAAATTTTAAATGTTTTTAAAGTTATTTTTCTTATAAAATAAAATCAATAAAATTAATATACTTTTAAATCGAAATTATTATGTAAAGATTTTATTTAATTTTTAAAAAGATAAACACTAAATACTTATATAAAATGAGATTGTTCACAAATTTTTAGTTTGATGTGTTAGTAACCAAAGAAAATAATTGGTATTAAGTTTACTCATATCATACCTTGACAGATATAGAAACACCTTTAGGAGTAATATGAACTGTTTAATAATGCAAGCTATTTCTCAGCCAACATGTGCAGTTTTTAGATTTGGAGTTTCTCAAGAGCCGTAGATTCCCTGGTGGCTCAGATGGTAAAGAATGTTCCTGCAATGCAGGAGACCCTGGTTCGATCCCTGGGTCAGGAAGATCCCCTGGAGAAAGGAATGGCAACACAATCCAGTATTTTTGCCTGGAGAATTTTATGGACACAGGAGGCTGGCGAGTTCCATGGGGTCACAAAGAGTCGGATATGACTGAACGACTGACACTTTCACTTCAGGAACCATGAGTCATATCAGGAAGATAATAAAAAAATGGATGCCAAGCACTATTCTGAGATGAAACTTTGTTATGCAACAATCCATTGCATTCATATAAATTGTAGGGTTTGACAAGTTAGTTTTTCCTACTAACAGTGATTCTGTTGCTCAGTCCCTCCCCACACTCTAATGCACTGTTTTGGTCTGACTAAACAGCAGTGCAAACCATAAATCTTCATCACATGTGTTAGTTTAGATTCTTTGAAAGGCAGATGCCAAAACAGGATTAGACATGTAAGAGATTTATTAGGGAAAATGCCTATGAAAGACAAAGGGAGGGAATTTGAAGGCAGGGAGCATCTCCAAACAGTGTTAGAAGTCTGACCCTATAGGACAAGGCAAAGAAAAGAGAGCAAAGAGATCTCAGAATTTCAGACTGAAGTACTGTTCTTAGAAAGTTTTAGGCAAATCAGTAGGTTTTTTTGATCCAAAGCTGCACATTAGAGAAGACCTATGTCCTGCAAGAAAAAGCCTGTTCATGTTTCCCTGCAGTATTTAAGCTTTGATTAAGAGCCTTGGAAATGTGGTCATGGACCCAGAGGAGCCACAGCTTAGACTGTTGATCAACCAAGCTCAATAAAACGTATTTAGGCAGCACATTTCTTGGTGATCAAAGTTTCACGGGTAGAAAGAACTCAAATTGTTAAACTATCAGTTCTCCAGAATTTAATCTAGAGTCAATTCAACACTTATCAATCCCAGCAAGTTTTTCCTGTAGAAATTGATAAACTGATTCTCAAATTCATATGACAAAGGACGTAGAGTAGTCAAAATGACTTTTGTAAAGAAGAACAAAATTGAAAGACTGTTACCTGTTTTCAAGACATTATAAATTTCTAGTTATCAAAGTAGTGTGGTGTTGGTGTGAAGATACACATGTGGATCAACAGAACAACAACAACAAAAAGGATTCAGAAACGACTCATACATGTGTATATGAAAATGATTTTCAACAATGTTGCAATGACAATTCAGTCAGTGGGAAAAGGAAAGTCTTTTCAATAAATGGTGCTGGAACAATTGAATAACTATATGCCAAAGTACATGCAGGAGAAACATCAACAACCTAAGATGTACAGATGACATCACTCTAATGGCAGAAAATGAAGAGGAACTAAAAAGCCTCTTGATGAGAATAAAAGAGGAGAGTGAAAAAGCTGGCTTGAAGCTCAATTTTCAAAAAAAAAATAAGATCATGGCATCTGGTCTCATCACTTCATGGCAAATAGAAGGGGAAAAAGTGGAAGCAGTGACAGACTTTATTTTCTTGGGCTCAAAAATCACTGCAAGGGTGACTGCAGCCGTGAAATAAAAGATGCTTTCTCCTTGAAAGGAAAACCGACAAATCTAGACAGAGTATTAAAAAGCAGAGACGTCACTTTGCCAACAAATTTCATATGGTCAAAACTATGACTTTTCCAGTAGTCATGTATGGATGTGAGAGCTGGACCAAAAGAAGGCTGAACGCCAAAGAATTGATGCTTTCAAACTGTAGTGTTGGAGAAGACTCCTGAGACTCTCTTGGACAGCAAGGAGATCAAACAAGTCAATCCTGAAGGAAATCAATCCTGTATATTCATTAGAGGGACTGATGCTGAAGCTGAAGCTGAAGCTCTAATACTTTGGCCTCCTGATGTGAAGAGCCAACTCACTGGAAAAGACCCTGATGCTTCCCTTATTGAAAGGGGTCGTAAAGGATGAGATGATTGGATGGCATTACTGACTCAGTGAACATGAATTTGAGCAACTCCAAGAGATAGTGGAGGACAGAGGAGCCTAGCATGCTGCAGTCCATGTGGTTGCAAAGAGTCGTACATTACTTAGTAACTGAACAACAACAGTGCAAAAATAAACTTCAATCTATATATCATACCATATTAAAAATTTATTCAAAATAGTTTATAGACATAAATGTGAAAATTTCATAGATTAAAGAATGGCAAACAATATTCTGCAAGCCATATCCACCTCACTATATGTTTTTATAAATAAAGATTTACTGGATAATCTTGCCTATAATTATGTATTAGCTGTGGCTGTTATTGAACTACAGAGTTGGATAGCTGTGAAAGAGACCGTATGGTCCAAAAACTCCAAAATATTTGCTATCTAGTCCTCTAGAGAGAAAAAAAAAATTGTTGTATAAGATATAGTAAAATCACAACACCTAAAAGCAAAAAATGATAAACTGCATTCAGCAAAGTTAGAAATATCTCCATTAGTCTTCACAGAATACTGTGAAGGAGACTGAAAAGACAAGTCATAGACTAGGAGAAAAGATGTGCAAATCATACTTTGAACAAAGAACTTTTATCCAGAATATAAAGAATTTCTAAGACTCAGAAAAAAATTCAAACAACCTAATATTAAAATGGGCAGAAAGATTGAGCAAGTGTTTCACCATGTGAAAAATACTCAGCATTATTAGTTACTAAGGAATCTGTATTAAAACCACAATAAGATATCACTAAGTACCTATTCAAATGGCTAAATGCCAAAAGACTCACCATACCAAATTCTGACAAGGATGTGAAGGAAGTGCAATGCTGTACCATGCTGATGAGAATGTAATACGGTACAGCCACTTGGGAAAATGGTTTGTTTGCCACTCTCTTAAAAGTTAAATGTACACCTATCATGATCCAGCCATTCTATTCACACTGACTTACCCAAGAGGATAAAAGCATATGCCCCTACAATTATTTGTATGTGAACATTCCTTGCAGTTTTATTTTAATTCTCAAAAACTGGAAACAACTCAAATGCTCATCAACAGGTAAACGAATGGACAAACTGTGTTATATTAACCATTGTTACATACAATGACATGAATATATATGTAATTATGTAAAATGAATAAAATCAAACAGAAAAGAGGAGCTCATACAATATGATTCCATTTATATAAAATTCTAGAAAATTAAAAATGTATAGTCACAGAACAGATCATTGGTTATTTGTTGGGGAGTATTAGGAGGGGCAGAAGAAAGGGACTGTGAAGAGGCACAAAGGAAGTTGAGGGAATTAAGTGTGTTCATTAGATTGACTGGAGTGATGGTTTCATGATTATGTAGGTATACAAAAACTTATCAAAATGTACACTTTAAACATGCCAATTATACTTCAATAGAGCTGTTTTTAAAAGTTAATAAAAGTATTCACTGATAAAAGTTTACCCTTTCTAAGGACAAGGACTGACAACCATATAAAACCTAGGAACTGATGGCAAGAGAACCACTTCTGCTTTGACCCCCTGGTTCATGGACTCATGGAGCCTTCTTTTTGGGGGTACAATACCATATAGAGATCTTTAATTTAAGACATTTACTGCTTCTTGGAGAATGGAACTAAAAGCCTCTTGATGAAAGTGAAAGTGGAGAGTGAAAAAGTCGGCTTAAAGCTCAACACTCAGAAAATGAAGATCATGGCATCTGGTCCCATCACTTCATGGGAAATAGATGAGGGAACAGTGGAAACAGTGTCAGACTTTCTTTTGAGGGGCTCCAAAATCACTGCAGATGGTGACTGCAGCCATGAAATTCGAAGACACTTACTCCTTGGAAGAAAAGTTATGATCAACCTAGATAGTATATTCAAAAGCAGAGACATTACTTTGCCAACAAAAGTCTATCTAGTCAAGGCTATAGCTTTTCCAGTAGTCATGTATGGATGTGAGAGTTGGACAGTGAAGAAAGCTAAGCTCCGAAGAATTGATGCTTTTGAACTATGGTGTTGGAGAAGACTCTTGAGAGTCTCTTGGACTGCAAGGAGATCCAACAAGTCCATTCTAAAGGAGATCAGCCCCGGGCGTTCTTTGGAAGGAATGATGCTAAAGGTGAAAGTCCAATATATTGGCCACCTCATGCGAAGAGTTGACTTATTGGAAAACACTCTGATGCTGGGAAGGATTGGGGGCAGGAGGAAAAGGGGACGACAGAAGATGAGATGGCTGAATGGCACCACCGACTCGATGGATGTGAGTCTGAGTGAACTCCGGGAATTGGTGATGGACAGGGAGGCCTGGCATGCTGCGATTCATGGGTTGGCAAAGAGTCGGACAAGAGTGAGTGACTGAACTGAATTGAACTGAACTGATATACAACCTCTTATTCTTCTCTCACCCATTCCAGTCCATTTTAGTTCGCTGATTCCTAGAATGTCAACATTCACCCTTGCCATCTCTTGTTTGACCACTTCCAATTTGCCTTGATTCATGAACCTGACATTCCAGGTTCCTATACAGTATTGCTTTTTACAGCATCGGATCTTGCTTCTTTCACCGGTCACATCCACAGTTGGGTATTGTTTTTGCTTTGGTTCCATCCCTTCATTCTTTCTGGAGTTATTTCTCCACTGATCTCCAGTAGCATATTGGGTACCTACTGACCTGGGGAGTTCCTCTTTTGATATCTTATCATTTTGCCTTTTCATACTGTTCATGGAGTTCTCAAGGCAAGAATACTGAAGCGGTTTGCCATTCTCTTCTCTAGTGGACCACATTCTGTCAGACCTCTCCATTATATCTACTACTGTGGGCAGGAATCCCTCAGAAGAAATGGAGTAGCCATCATGGTCAACAAAAGAGTCTGAAATGCAGTACTTGGATGCCATCTCAAAATGACAGAATGATCCCTGTTTGTCTCCAAGGCAAACCATTCAATATCACAGTTATCCAAGTCTATGCCCCAACCGGTAATGCTGAAGAAGCTGAAGTTGAATGGTTTTATGAAGACCACAAGACCTTTTAGAACTAACACCCAAAAAGATGTCCTTTTCATTATAGGGGACTGGAATGCAAAAGTAGGAAGTCAAGAAACACCTGGAGTACCAGACAAATATGGCCTTGGAATGCAGAATGAAGCAGGGTAAAGACTCATACAGTTTTGCCAAGAAATTGCACTGGTCATAGCAAATACCCTCTTCCAACAACACAAGTGAAGAAGACTCTACACATGGACATCACCAGATGGTCAACACTGAAATCAAATTGATTATATTTTTTGCAGCCAAAGATGGAGAAGCTCTATACAGTCAACAAAGACAAACCAGGAGCTGACTGTGGCTCAGATCATGAACTCCTTATTACCAAATTCAGACTCAGATTGAAGAAAGTAGGGAAAACCACTAGACCATTCAGGTATGACCTAAATCAAGTCCCTTATGATTACACAGTGGAAGTGACAAATAGATTTAAGGGCCTAGATCTGATAGATAGAGTGCCTGATGAACTATGGAATGAGGTTCTTGACATTCTACAGGAGACAGGAATCAAGACCATCCCCATGGTAAAGAAATGCAAAAAAGCACAATGGCTGTCTGGCGAGGCCTTACAAATAGCTCTGAAAAGAAGAGAGGCAAAAAGCAAAGGAGAAAAGGAAAGATATAAGCATCTGAATGCAGAGTTCCAAAGAATAGCAAGAAGAGGTAAGAAAGCCTTCTTCAGCAATCAATGCAAAGAAATAGAGGAAAACAACAGAATGGGAAACACTAGAGATTTCTTCAAGAAAATTAGAGATACCAAGGGAACATGTCATGCAAAGATGGGCTCGATAAAGGACAGAAATGATCTGGACCTAATAGAAGCAGAAGATATTAAGAAGAGGTGACAAGAATACATGGAAGAAGTGTACAAAAAGATCTTCATGACGCAGATAATCATGATGATGTGATCACTCATCTAGAGCCAGACATCTTGGCATGTGAAGTCAAGTGGGCCTTAGAAAGCATCACTACAAACAAAGCTAGTGGAGGTGGTGGAATTCCAGTAGAGCTTTTCCAAATCCTGAAAGATGATGCTGTGAAAGTGCTGCACTCAATATGCCAGCAAATTTGGAAAACTAAACAGTGGCCACAGGATTGTAAAAGGTCAGTTTTCATTCCAACTCCAAAGAAAGGCAATGCCAAAGAATGCTCAAACTACCGCACAATTGCACTCATCTCACATGCTAGTAAAGTAATGCTCAAAATTCTCCAAGCCAGGCTTCAGCAGTACGTGAACTGTGAACTTCCAGATGGTCAAGCTGGCTTTAGAAAGGCAGAGGAACCAGAGGTCAAATTGCCAACATCCGCTGGATCATGGAAAACTCAAGAGAGTTCCAGAAAAACATCTATTTCTGCTTTATTGGCTATGGCAAAGCCTTTGACTCTGTGGATCAAAATAAACTGTGGAAAATTCTGAAAGAGACGGGCATACTAGACCTCCTAACATGCCTCTTGAGAAACCTATATGCAGGTCAGGAAGCAACAGTTAGAACTGGACAGGGAACAACAGACTCGTTCTAAATAGGAAAAGGAGTACGTCAAGGCTGTATATTGTCACCCTGCTTATTTAACTTCTATGCAGAGTACATCGTCAGAAATGCTGGACTGGAAGAAACACAAGCTGGAACCAAGATTGCAAGGAGAACTATCAATAACCTCAGATATGCAGATGACACCATCCTTATGGCAAAAAGTGAAGAGAAGCAAAAAGCCTGTTGATGAAAGT
This sequence comes from Nanger dama, assembly GCA_917880005.1. Lineage (NCBI taxonomy): Eukaryota > Metazoa > Chordata > Mammalia > Artiodactyla > Bovidae > Nanger > Nanger dama. Next base: position 2,512,855 of record CAKJTW010000089.1, read on the forward strand.
GAAAGAAGAGAGTGAAAAAGTTGGCTTAAAACTCAATATTCAGAAAACGAAGATCATGGCATCCTGTCCCATCACTTCATGGGAACTAGATGGGGAAACAGTGGAAACCGTGTCAGACTTTATATTTTTGGACTCCAAAATCACTGCAGATGGTGATTGTAGCCATGAAATTAAAAGATGCTTACTCCTTGGAAGGAAAGTTATGATCAACCTAGATAGTATATTCAAAAGCAGAGACATTATTTTGCCGACTAAGGTCCGTCTAGTTAAGGCTATGGTTTTTTTGGTGGTCATGTATGGATGTGAGAGTTGGACTGTGAAAAAGGCTGAGCGCCGAAGAATTGATGCTTTTGAACTGTGGTGTTGGAGAAGAGTCTTGAGAGTCCCTTGGACTGCAAGGAGATCCAACCAGTCCATTCTGAAGGAGATCAGCCCTGGGATTTTTGGAAGGAATGATGCTAAAGCTGAAACTCCAGCACTTTGGCCACCTCATGTGAAGAACTGACTTATTGGAAAAGACTCTGATGCTGGGAGGGATTGGGGGCAGGATGAGAAGGGGACGACAGAGGATGAGATGGCTGGATGGCATCACGAACTTGACAGAAGTGAGTCTGAGTGAACTCTGGGAGATGGTGATAGACAGAGAGGCCTGGCATGCTGTGATTCATGGGGTCCCAGAGTCGGACACCATTGAGAGACTGAACTGAACTGAACTGATTCTTCTCTCATCATTTCTTTTTTTTTCTCATTTGATTTTTAAAATCCATTTTCATCATTTGATTTTTTTATTGTAGTAAAATTGATATAATTTAAAATTTATTATTTCACCACTTTTAAACATAACCATTCAGTGGCATTAAGTGTATTCACATTTTCCCCCAACTATTACCACTATACATTTCAACCTTTTTTTTTTTTTGCAGGATAGTATTTATTTGTTTATTTGACATTGATGCAAAAATACTCAGCACAATACTAACAATCCATATCCAGTAATACACTAGAATAATCATATACTATGATCAAGTGGGATTTACCCCAGGGATCCAAGGATTTTTCAGTATCCACCAATCAATCAGTGTAATACATCACATCAATAAACTGAAGAATAAAAATCATGTGATTATCTCAATAGATGCAGAAAAGGCTTTTGACGAAATTTAGCACCCATTTATGATAAAAGTTCTCCAGAAAATGGGCATAGCGGGAACATTTCTTAACATAATAAAGGTCATATACGACAAGCCTATAGTTAACATCACACTCTCAACATTTTTCTTTGTGTTTTAAGTCTTCTTCTGGAAAGACTTCCTTGTCATTATTGCTAAAGTATATCCTTTAAAGTTCCCTTTAGTGAAGATCTGTTTTATATAAATCCTGTCCCTTTTGTTTTCTAGAAAAGTGAAATGTGAATGAGAGGTGATATATTTTCTCAGCTTTTGAAATTATTATTACACTGTCATATTTCCTGTACTACTCTGGATAAGTCTACTGTCAGTTTAATAGCTTTTCCTTCAAAGGTATTTTGTCTTTACTCTTTGTGTTTTTTTAGTGTTCTTTAGTTTTACTGTGACATGTCAGATTTGGATGTCTTTCGATTTATCCTACTTGTGATAAATTGTGTTTCTTAAACCTGAAGGCATCTGTCATTACCTCTTTGACTTTTGTCTCTCCTCCATTCTCATAAATCTCTCTCCAGGACTCCTATCATATACTCATTGGAACTTTCATTCTATCTTCATATTTCTAAAATTCTCTTTGAATATTTTCTATCTGTTTGTCCTTCTGGGAAGTTTTTGGGAAAATTTTCCAGATCTAACAGTTCACAGACCTTTTGCTTTATTAAGTCAAATATCTTATTTTTTTGATATTAGTAAATCTTTTCTGAGAATCTACAACTTCATAATCAGCTTTTCTTTCTGATTTATACCACGGTCTCTATTTTTGTCTTTCTTCCCTCCCCTCTCTTTTCTTTCAGTCTCTCTCTCTCTTTCTGCCTTACTGGCTCAAAATTTGCTCTTTTTTGAAATTTCATATGTGAATATTTTAAACTTTATATTTTGACCAGCTATGAGTTTAATAGCATTCTTATTGTATTACGTTCAGAGTTTCTTGAAGTTTTAATGGATTTTTCTCAAGATATTTAATCTGCCTTATTTCTAGGAGCAAAAGTTGACATCCATGACCTTTTAAAAAGTAATCAAATTAATTAACAGCATATGGTTTTTAGTTGCTAAGTTGCATCTGACTCTTATGACACTATGGACTATAGACTGCCAGGCTCCTCTGTCAGTGGGATTCTCCAGGCAAGAATACTGGAGTGGGTTGACATTTCCTTCTCCAAGGGATCTTCCCAACACAGGTATCAAACCAGGGTCTCCTGCACTGCAGGCAAATTCTTTTTTTTTTTTTTAAATAAATTTATTTATTTATTTTTTTTTTTAAAAAAATTACAATACTGTATTTGTTTTGCCATACATTGACACGAATCAGCCATAGGTGAACACAATCTCCCAATGCCGAAGCCCCCCCCCCTCCCACCCCACATCCTCTACTTGAATCATCCCGTGCATCAGCCCCATGCATCCTGCATCCTACATTGAACATAGATTGGCGCTTTGTTTCTTACAGGAAAATATACATGTTTCATTGCCATTCTCCCAAACCATCCCACCCTTTCCCTCTCCCTCAGAGTACAAAAGTCCACTCTATAACTCTGTGTCTCTTTGTTGTCTCACATATAGGGTCATCACCACTGTCTTCTAAATTCCATATATATGTGTCAGTATACTGTATTGGTGTTTTTCTTTCTGGCTTACTTCACTCTGTATAATCGGTTCCAATTTCATCCATCTCATTAGAACTGAGTCGAATTTATTCTTTTTAAGGGCTGAGTAGTATTCCATAGTGTATATGTACCACAGCTTTCTTATCCATTCATCTGCTGATGGACATCTAGGTTGCTTCCATGTCCTGGCTATTATAAACAGCGCTGCAATGAACATTGGGGTACATGTGTCTCTTTCAATTCTGGTTTCCTCGGTGTGTATGCCCAGCAGTGGGATTGCTGGGTCATAAGGCAGTTCTATTTGCAATTTTTTAAGGAATCTCCACACTGTTTTCCATAATGGCTGTACTAGTTTGCATTCCCACCAGCAGTGTAAGAGGGTTCCCTTTTCTCCACATCCTCTCCAGCATTTATTGCTTGTAGACTTTTGGATCGCAGCTATTCTGACTGGTGTGAAATGGTACCTCATTGTGGTCTTGATTTGCATTTCTCTGATAATGAGTGATGTTGAACAAACACATGAAAAGATGTTCAACATCACTCATTATCAGAGAAAGGCAAATTCTTAACCAACAGAGCTATGAGGGAAGCCTACTTAATGCAGTGTGGTAATATCAAATCTTGTTTTAATCACATAAATGTCTATGTTACTTATCCCATTCTAAGTAACCATTGAAAGAATTTTTGGTAACTCCATTAAAAAAAAAAAAACTCATCAACATAATAGCTAGACCTTTTCATGTGTTTTTTTTTCCCAAGTTTTTTTGTAGATAGTCTTAATTGCTCTTATTAGCATCTGTAAAGCCAATTGAGAAGGCTTCAGTGGTTAGTTGTTTAGTCACAAAGTGTCCAACTCTTGAGACTCACTGGAGTGTAGCCTGCCAGACTCCTCTGTTCAGGGGATTCTCCAGGCAAGAATACTAGAGTGGGTTTCCATTTCCACTTCCAGAGGACCTTACCAACCCAGGAATCAAACCAGGGTCTCCTGCATTGCAGGCAGATTCTTTACCAACAGAGTTTTGAGGGAAGCCTGAGAAGTCTTCAGTGAAGTTTCCTAAATCTCTTTTTCTCATTCAAAAATGTCCTTAGGTTAATTTGAGTTTTGTTTTATAGGTAACATCAAAACAGTTGTTTACAATGAGAATGCTCTAGATTTAATAATTTGTTAGTGTCTCTAATTTTAAAAGGATCTTTCATTTGGCCACCAATTAAGAATGAAAAAAGACCTCTTATAAGCAAACATACACACAATAGAGCAACCTAGGAAGACCTGATAGAACATTTACATCTCAAAGACACAGAGAAATCTGAGCTTCTCCCTAGAAGAACTTGCTTAAGAGTAAGATAACTGCCTATATATCAACACTAGTTCAAGGTTACGAGTTAAGCAGACTTTTCTTGGCTTCAGTCTATATGATAATAACACCAGGCAGTATTAAAGTGTTTTGAAAGCTTTTCAAAACACTTCCATATTCTATCTAATTTTACCCTCTCAAAACATTTATAAAGCTGAATATCTTAACCAGAGAGGTGAAGGTACTTGACAAACTCATACAGCATGTTAGGGGCAACTCACACTACTAAGCACCAAGATCAATACACTCTTTCCTATTAATATTTCATAAAGTAAGACATGTATCTCTGCTTGAGAAGATCCTCTTTGATTTCAAAATCCAAAGAGCTACAATGCATGTTTTCTTCCTATTTGAAAGGATTTCTTGGACTCTAAAATTTGTGCTATGGGATTTGAATATAAAAAGACTCTATGCTAGAAACTCCAGTTACAGTTTCCTCTGGATTATGAAGGCAGAACAGTTTTATACCTCTCTTTTGGAAAGCATTGATATATTCTGTATTTTAGTTGTTTATATGAACAAATCCAACCAATCCATTCTGAAGGATATCAGCCCTGGGATTTCTTTGGAAGGAATGATGCTAAAGCTGAAACTCCAGTACTTTGGCCACCTCATTTGAAGAGTTGACTCATTGGAAAAGATTCTGATTCTGGGAGGGATTGGGGGCAGGAGGAGAAGGGGACAACAGAGGATGAGATGGCTGGATGGCATGTGAACTCCAGGAGTTGGTGATGGACAGGGAGGCCTGGCATGCTGCGATTCATGGGTTGGCAAAGAGTCAAACATGACTGAGTTACTGAACTGAACTGACATGAACAAAGTAAAACTTGAAAGTGCCACAAAGCAACTGTCCTTCTGCCCATAAGTTTTTAATCAACAAAAATCACCAGGGCTTAGCCTTATGTCCTCTGCTTTTCAGCATGTAAAGACATCTTCAGGTCACCTCTCAGTCATAGTGGAATTCTGCACCCATCTTGACATGCAGATGGATATTTCTTTGATAATCCATAAGGAATAATGTTTCTTTTTTAATCTGAAAAATTAACCTCCTTGGAAGTTAAGCTGATTCAAACACAGCTGGGCAAGATCAAAGATAGTTTTTGATAGGTAAATAGTATGAGTTGGTCACAAGCTAAACAAACCTATGTAAGGTGGCCTCTGTAATGTTATTTGCTTGAGACTTGTCAGCTTATCTTGTCTGTATTTGTAGGAGCTACATAGAACAGAATCTTCCCTTTAGAAATGGAAGAGGTGATTGGAGGATATTCCTGAAGTTAAGTGGGAGGTAAAGGACTGGGAAAGTTGCAGGAAAGAAAGGAACAAAAGGTAAATGATGATATTTTTATTTTCCTTTACTGGAATATTTAGGGGAAGCACACTGATTGAAACCACCCATCCTGGCCAGGCACCATAATAACCATTTGCATGAGTTGTTTTAGGATAAGAGGTTCTGGTAAAGAACACAGAACTAATAAGCCTCTACCAACTGAAAGAGTTTGGGAAAGGTCAAAAGGAGACACCACATGTCCGACCACCTCCCAGAATCCTTCTCTCTGGCATCCAACTGAGCTGAACAAGGCGTGCATCAGAAGAAAGGACTCTAAGTCAGAATGATTGGCTAAAGACAACCCAGAAACTAATCCCATCACCACAAAACCCAAGACTGAAAGTCATGTGACAAAGCTGTTCTCCTGGTTCCCTTACCCTACCTCTCTCCACCGGGGTGCCCTTTCCCAATAAAATCTCTTGCTTTGTCACCGCATGTGTCTCCTTGGACAATTCATTTCTGAGTGTTAGACAAGAGCCCAGTTTCAGGCCCTGGAAGGGGTCCCCCTTCCTGTAACAGAATGAGACTAGAGGTAAAAAGTCTTACAGAGTAAGTTTATTTCCCTTCAACTGGGAAGTCATTGTATAAGGAAAAGTGGAAAATATGGATTGCATTCCTGTATGGTTTCAGTTCAGTTCAGCTGCTCAGTCGTGTCCAACTCTTTGCAACCCCATGAATCGCAGCACACCAGGCCTCCCTGTCCATCACCAACTCCTGGATTTCACTTAGACTCACATTCATCGAGTGAGTGATGCCATCCAGCCATCTCATCCTCGGTAGTTCCTTTCTCCTCCTGCCACCAATCCCTCTCAGCATCAGACTCTTTTCCAATGAGTTAACTCTTCGCATGAGGTGGCCAAAGTATTGGAGTTTCAGCTTCAGCATCATTCCTTCCAAAGGAATCCCAAGGTTGATCTCCTTTACAATGGACTGATTGGATCTCCTTGCAGTCCAAGGGACTCTCAAGAGTCTTCTCCAACACCACAGTTCAAAAGCATCAATTCTTCGGAGCTCAGCCTTCTTCACAGTCCAACTCTCACACCCATACATGACCACAGGAAAAACCATATCCTTGACTAGATGGACCTTAGTAGGCAAAGTAATGTCTCTGCTTTTGAATATGCTATCTAGGTTGATCATAACTTTTCTTCCAAGGAGTAAACGTCTTTTAATTTCATGGCTGCAGTCACCATCTGCAGTGACTTTGGAGCTTCAAAAAATAAAGTCTGACACTGTTTCCACTGTTTCTCCTTTTATTTCCCATGGAGTGATGGGACCGGATGCCATGATCTTTGTTTTCTGAATGTTGAGATTTAAGTCAAATTTTTCACTCTTCTCTTTCACTTTCATCAAGAGGCCCTTTAGCTCCTCTTCACTTTCTGCCATAAGTGTTGTGTTCTGCATATCTGAGGTTATTGATATTTCTCCCGGCAATCTTGATTCCAGCTTGTGTTTCTTCCAGTCCAACATTTCTCATGATGTACTCTGCATATAAGTTAAATAAGCAGGGTGACAATATACAGTCTTGACGTACTCCTTTTCCTATTTGGAACCAGTCTGTTCCATGTCTAGTTCTAACTGGTGCTTCCTGACTTGCATACAGATTTCTCAAGAGGCAGGTCAGGTGGTCTGGTATTCCCATCTCTTTCAGAATTTTCCACAGTTTATTGTTTATTGACATAGTCAAAGACTTTGACATAGTCAATAAAGCAGAAATAGATGCTTTTCTGGAACTCTCTTGCTTTTTCCATGATCCAGCAGATGTTGGCAATTTGATCTCTGGTTCCTCTGCTTTTTCTAAAACCAGCTTGAACATCAGGAAGTTCACAGTTCACGTATTGCTGAAGCCTGGCTTGGAGAATTTTGAGCATTACTTTACTAGCATGTGAGATGAGTGCAACTGTGTGGTAGTTTGAGCATTGTTTGGCATTGCCTTTCTTTGGGATTGGAATGAACACTGACCATTTCCAGTCCTGTGGCCACTGCTGAGTTTTCCAAATTTGCTGGCATATTGAGTGCAGCACTTTCACAGCATCATCTTTCAGGATTTGAAACAGCTCAACTGGAATTCTATCACCTCCACTCTCTTTGGTTGTAATGATGCTTTCTAAGGCCCACTTGCCATCACATCCCAGGATGTCTGGCTCTAGATGAGTGATCTCACCATCGTGATTATCTGTGGTGTGTTTTTTGGGCCTTAAATAGTGAACTTTGGAACAAAGGTGGGTCATATATATTGAGCAATATAATAATATAAAATAAGTAACACAATTGATTGTGTACTATGTCATAGGCACTGTTTTAAGCCCTTTACATATGTTAAATAAATTAACTTTCAGAATGACTCTTAAGTAATAGTGGTATCCATATTGACATCCATATTTCAAAGATGAACAAGCTGAGTCTCAGAGATGTTAAATAACTTGTCAAGATTAAAAATTTAGAAAATGAGGCTAGAATTTGAACTCAGATACCTGGCTCTGTGCTCTTTGTTCTCTGTTTCTTCAAAATTCTTACCTTAACCTTTTCCATCTCTTACATGGAACCCTGTTCCTTCTGGGTAAAAGGGGCTGTGGTGCCCATTTAATGGGGGTAACATTAATACTGTCTTTAGGAAGCTACTGAGAAGTGTCCTTAAGCAAAAAGAGTTTCCATTTTGTGGTGACCCAAGGATGAAAGAGCAGGTAAAACCAAGAAAGGTTTTGGAATGAAGGAATTGAGAAAACCAGACCCATATCATCCTTCCCTCCCCCATGTTGTAACTATTAATAGATTTCAAGTCCTACTGACCAATGTAACTTGTCTACCCTCCTACCCCATAGGGAGAAGGTATTTGTCTTATTCTTCTCTCCATCCAGTATACGTGCCTCATCCAATCAGCAAATGACCCACAAGATCCCTATCCCACTCCTTGTACCCTGGGTATAAAGGTGGACAAAAGACCCCTGTTCAGTGTTGATTCTCCCTTGAGCTGGCCTGCTGTTATAACAGTGTCTCTCAATCTAATAAACTTTAGTTCCTTCTCATTCTGTCTCATGTCTGGACACATTTTAAAAATTTTATCAAAAATAGCTAAGAATTATTGATTTGGGGGAGGGGGTGAGGTGACACTTATATAGTGAGTCTGATGTAAGTTATCTCAGTTTTGAAAGGTTGTTGCTGAGCTGTGAAAGACACTGGGATTCTTGGCCTGTGGAGGAGATGAATTCAACCCAGGACCAGTGATGAGGCTATATCGCTCAGAGCCTTTGTGTAATACAGTTTTATTAAAGTATAAAAGAGATAGAGAAAGCTTCTGACATAGATATCAGAAGGAGGCAGAAAGAGTTCCCCCCATCCCGCTAGTCTTTAGCCAGATGTTATATAGTTACTAGCAGTCTGCTAATTAGAGAAAGGAAAGGTCTCAAAACTCAGAGACTGGAGCACCAGGCCCTCACCGACAACATGCATTTTGAGATAACATTGGCATAAGGTGAGTTGTCCTGGGCCATAAAATGATTGGCATGAATCTTGAAGAAAGCCAGGTTTCCAAGCAAATACAGTCCTATTAACATAGCTTAAGAGAATAGTCAAGTCCATTCTGAGTCTTAGGTGGCACCCACTTGAAGACAGAATCTAAGATAAATACATTGTTCATTAACATAGCTTAAGACAAATATTTCCATAAGAAAAACTCATTGGTTAGCTCAAGGATTGAGAAAAGTTAAGTTCAGTTGGAACCACTTGTCATCATGGCAACACAGAATTTTAAAAGAAACCTCTTTTAAAATTTGTATAGACAAGGGGAAAGAATCTAACTCAGTTTGTCTCCTCCTGACTCTTAATAGATAAAAATGTCTGAAATGCAGCCTATTTCCTCTATTTGGAGACCCCTGGCCAGTTGTATGCTACCCTCGCAGTTTGATTGACCTTTATCTTTATTTGCCTCAAATACACAGGCCACAGAGAGCATGAATAGTTTTCCAGTTCAATGCCCTGAGTTTAGGACTTTTTTTCATCATTTAGTGCTTTCGCTTGATTCTCAGTCTGTAAATATTTCTAGAGTGCTTACTATTTGTCAGACACTGTGCTAGGCCCTGAGGGCATTTTGATGAACAGAGAGGGACCTGTTGTCATCCTCTCATAGAATTTGTAGTCAATAGAGGAGGCAGTTCAGTTCAGTCCTTCAGTCGTGTACTCTTTGCGACCCCATGAATCACAACATGCCAGACCTCCCTGTCCATCATCAACTCCCAGAGTTCATTCAGACTCATGTCCATCGAGTCAGTGATGCCATCCAGCCATCTCATTCTCTGTCGTCCCCTTCTTTTCCTGCCCCAATCCCTCTCAGCATCAGAGTCTTTTCCAATGGGTCAACTCTTTGCATGAGGTGGCCAAAGTACTGGAGTTTCAGCTTTAGCATCATTCCTTCCAAAGAAATCCCAGGGTTGATCTCCTTCAGAATGGACTGGTTGAATCTCCTTGCAGTCCAAGGGACTCTCAAGAGTCTTCTCCAAAACTACAGTTCAAAAGTATCAACACTTTGGTGCTCAGCTTTCTTCACAGTCCAACTCTCACATCCATACATGACCACAGGAAAAACCATATCCTTGACTAGATGGACCTTAGTTGGCAAAGTAATGTCTCTGCTTTTGAATATACAATCTAGGATGGTCATAACGTTTCTTCCAGGAGTAAGTGTTGTTAATTTCATGGCTGCAATCACCATCTGCAGTGATTTTGGACCCCCTCCAAAAAAAAATCTGACAGTGTTTTCACTGTTTCCCCATCTATTTCCCATAAAGTGATGGGACCGGATACCATGATCTTCACTTTCTTAATGGTGAGCTTTAGGCCAACTTTTTCACTCTCCACTTTCACTTTCATCAAGAGGCTCTTTAGTTCCTCTTCACTTTCTGCCATAACGGTGGTGTCATCTGCATATCTGAGGTTATTGATATTTCTCCCGGCAATCTTGATTCCAGCTTGTTTTTCTTCCAGTCCAGCATTTCTCATGATGTACTCTGCATAGAAGTTAAATAAGCAGGGTGACAATATGCAGCCTAGACGTACTCCTTTTCCTATTTGCAACCAGTCTGTTGTTCCATGTCCAGTTCTAACTGTTGCTTCCTCACTTGCACACAGATTTCTCAAGAGGCAGGTCAGGTGGTCTGGTATTCCCATCTCTTTCAGAATTTTCCAGTTTATTGTGATCCACACAATCAAATGCTTTGGCATAGTCAATAAAGCAGAAATAGATGTTTTTCTGGAACTCTCTTGCTTTTTCCGTGATCCAGCAGATGTTGGCAATTTGATCTCTGGTTCCTCTGCCTTTTCTAGAGCCAGCTTGAACATCAGGAAGTTCACGGTTCACGTATTGCTGAAGCCTGGCTTGGAGAATTTTGAGCATTACTTTACTAGCATGTGAGATGAGTGCAACTGTGTGGTAGTTTGAGCATTGTTTGGCATTGCCTTCCTTTGGGATTGAAATGAACACTGACCGTTTCCAGTCCTGTGGCCACTGCTGAGTTTTCCAAATTTGCTGGCATATTGAGTGCAGCACTTTCACGGCATCATCTTTCAGGATTTGAAACAGCTCTGCTGGAATTCCACCACCTCCACTAGCTTTGTTCATAGTGATTCCTTCCAAGGCCCACTTGATTTCACACTCCAGGATGTCTGGCTCTAGATTAGCTATCACACCATCATGATTACCTGGGTTGTGAAGATTTTTTTTGTTGTTGTTCAGTTCTTCCATATATTCTTGCCACCTCTTCTTAATATCCTCTGCTTCTATTAGGTCCAGACCATTTCTGTACTTTACTGAGCCCATCTTTGCATGAAATGTTCCCTTGATATCTCTAATTTTCTTGAAGAAATCTCTAGTCTTTCCCATTCTGTGCTTTTCCTCTTTATCTTTGCATTGATTGCTGAAGAAGGCTTTCTTTTCTCTTCTTGCTATTCTTTGGAAATCTGCATTCAGATGCTTATATCTTTCCTTTTCTCCTTTGCTTTTTGCTTCTCTTCTTTCAGAGCTATTTGCAAGGCCTCCCCAGACAGCCATTTTGCTTTTTTGTATTTCTTTACCATGGGAATGGTCTTGATTCCTGTCTCCTGTACAATGTCATGAACCTCATGCCATAATTCATCAGGCACTCTATCTATCAGATCTAGGCCCTTAAATCTATTTCTCACTTCCACTGTGTAATCATAAGGGACTTGATTTAGGTCATACCTGAATGGTCTAGTGGTTTTCCCTACTTTCTTTAGTTTGAATCTGAATTTGGTAATAAGGAGTTCATGATCGGAGCCACAGTCAGCTCCTGGTCCTGTTTTTGTTGACTGTATAGAGCTTCTCATCTTTGGCTGCAAAGAATATAATCCATCTGTTTTTGGTGTTGACCATCTGGTGATGTCCATGTGTATAGTCTTCTCTTGTGTTGTTGGAAGAGGGTGCTTGCTATGACTAGTGCATTTTCTTGGCAAAACTCTATTAGTCTTTGCCCTGCTTCATTCTGCATTCCAAGGCCAAATTTGTCTGTTACTCCAGGTGTTTCTTGACTTCTTACTTTAGCATTCCAGTCCCCTATAATGAAAAGGACATCTTTTTTAGGTGTTACTTTTAAAGGTCTTGTAGGTCTTCATAAAACTGTTAAACTTCAGCTTCTTCGACCCAGCGCACTAAGTGCGGCTGAGAGGAGTTACCCCATGTCCAAGTTCAGGGGTAGTGGCTGAGAGTGCCAGGCTGTGATGGTGCAGTAACGGCCTAGGAGGAGCCCAAGTCCGAGGTAGGGGCAGCAGCCCGGAGTAGCTACACTGCATCTGGAGGTCAGTGGCGGCCAGAAAGAGACACCCCACGTCTGAGGTCAAGGGCAGCGGCCGACAGGAGCTACCCCACGTCCAAGGTCAGAGGCGGCCGGGAGAAGCCACCTTGCACCCGTGGCCAGGGGCAGTGGCCCTGAGGAGCCACCCTGTGCCCGAGGCCGGGGGCGGCAGCCAGGAGGAGCAACCTGAGGCGCGGAAGCGTAGGAGGGCCTTGAGGAGCTATCCCACCTTGAAGGTCAGGAAAGGTGGTGGTAAGGAGATACCCCTCATTCAAGGTAAGAGCAGTGGCTGTGCTTTGCTGGAGCATCCATGAAGAGATACCTCATGTCCAAGGTAAGAGAAACTCAAGTAAGATGGTAGGTGTTGCAAGACGGCATCAGAGGGCAAACAAACTGAAACCATAATCACAGAAAACTAGTCAATCTAATCACACTAGGACCACAGCCTTGTCTAACTCAATGAAACCAAGCCATGCCCGCGGGGCAACCCAAGATGGGCAGGTCATGGTGGAGAAGTCTGACAGAGTGTGGTCCACTGGAGAAGGGAATGGCAAACCACTTCAGTATTCTTGCCTTGAGAATCCCATGAACAGTATGAAAGGGAAAAAAAGATAGGATACTGAAAGAGGAATTCCCCAGGTCAGTAGGTGCCCAAAATGCTACTGGAGATCAGTAGAGAAATAACTCCAGAAAGAATGAAGGGATGAAGCCAAAGCAAAAACAATATCCAGTTGTGGATGTGACTGGTGATAGAAACAAGGTCTGATGCTGTAAAGAGCAATATTGCATAGGAACCTGGAATGTCAGGTCCATGAATCAAGGCAAATTGAAAGTGGTGAAACAAGAGATGGCAAGGGTGAATGTTGACATTCTAGGAATCAGCGAACTAAAATGGACTGGAATGGGTGAATTTAACTCAGATGACCATTATATCTACTACTGCAGGCAGGAATCCCTCAGAAGAAATGGAGTAGCCATCATGGTCAACAAAAGAGTTCGAAATGCAATACTTGGATGCAATCTCCAAAAACGACAGAATGATCTCTGTTCGTCTCCAAGGCAAACCATTCAGTATCACAGTTATCCAAGAGGAGGCAGAGGAGCTTGCAATCCCACAAAAAAATCCCAAAACCTGAGTCATGAGTTGTGTAGGACAGGCATTTGGAACCATAATAGAGAGTATCACAGGAAGAATTTAGCCTCATTTGAAGGATTATAAAACATTTCTCTGAGGAAATGACATTCCTGTTAAAGGAAGCAACATATACAAGCCTGTGAAAATGAAAAATAGATTTATTACTTATTCATGGAAAAACTGCTTTGTTTATAACTCTGTTTACTGTTCATACTTTTCAAAGACTTGTTTAGACATGATCTTTTACCTTCTTGTTGACCAAACGAGTAAAAAGCCAACTTTCTTTTGGTAAGCTCACTTTTGTTTTTGGTAAAAGCCTTAGATTAAGGAAACTTTTTTCATTTATCCATCAGATTATCTTCTTAAGCATCTTTCCACCCTCCTTTCTTCTTACTCTTACACAAAAATGTACTGAATGCTAATAATGTACCAGATACTGTTATACTTCTTGTCAAAGTCAAATTCATGATAAAGTGGTTTATACTTGTTGCCTCCCTTTTCTTACATTCTTAACCCATACCATTCTTCTTTCTATTCCCATAATTTCCCTGAAACTGTCAAATCAAAAATTTGCCTCTTAGTTCCTCATTGTACTTGGTTTTCTGCAGCATTTAGCTCTGTTGTTCAAACAAATAAGCAAACAGAAATCTCTTCTCTTTGGTTTTTATGACCATTCTCTCGTTTCATATACCTCTTTCCTTAGTTTGTCATCATTTTTGCTGACTCCTCTTTTTCTACCTTATACTAGAATGTTGTTGCTTTCCAAGTCATCCCTCTCATCATGTTTTTTTTTTTTTTTCTTCCTTGCATGCATTGTCTCTCTAGGTAATCCTATCTACTTCAGTAGAGTCCACTGGAACTTGTATCTTCAGTAGTTTCCTTTCTCCTAAGCTCTTGTACCTAACTGTGCACTAAATATCCACCCCTGAGTATATATTTCATATTTAACATGTTTGAAAGTGAAATCGTTCTCCCTCTCTTCAATTCAGTCTCTACCCTGAAGCCACAGTGACCTTGTAAAATACAAATATAATTGTCTCTGATTGAAAATCTTCAATGGTTTCACATTGCCATCCTGAGTATCTTGTAGTCATATTATAGTTTGATCTCCACTCTTTCTCCACATGAAACCACTTGTTTAGCCTCTCATTCATATCCTACTCTTTTGTGACCACATAGACTATAGCCCGCCAGGTTCCTTTGTCCATAGGATTTCCCAGGCAAGAATACTGGAGTAGGTAGCCATTTCTTCCTCCAAGGGACATTCCGAACCCAGGCGTTGAACTCACATCTCTTCAGTCTCCTGTATTGTCAGGTAGATTTTTTACCACTGAGCCACTAGAGAATCCCACATCAAACGACTAGCCAACATAAAACGTATCTGGGGTGTTTCCATGTGCTGATCTCTACCTGAAATATCCCTTTCCAATTTTCTATTTTTTTCTGCTTAAATTCCACCTCTTCAATTGACAAAAGTCAATTGGCAACTCTAAGGGGAAATACTTGATATATATTTCTCATATTTTTGGACTTTCATGGCATGTTGTATATATTTCTGTTGCAGGAAGGGGGGCCCGAAACTGGGCTCTTGTCTAACACTCAGAATGAATTGTCCAAGGAGACACATGTGCTGACAAAGCAAGAGATTTTATGGGGAAAGGACACACGGGTGGAGAACAGTAGTATAAGAGAACCCAGGAGAACAGCTCTGCCAAGGGGCTCACATTCTTGGGTTTTATGGTGATGGGATTAGTTTCTGGGTTGTCTTTAGCCAGTCATTCTAACTCAGAGCCCTTCCTGGTGGTGCACGCCTTGTTCACCCCAGATGGATGCCAGAGAGAAGGATTCTGGGAGGTGGTTGGACATGTGGTGTCTCCTTTTGACCTTTCCCGAACTTTTCCAGTTGGTGGAGACTTATTAGTTCCGTGTTCCTTACCAGGACCTCCTGTTATAAAACAACTCAGGCAAATGGTTATTATGGTGCCTGGCCAGGGTGGGCGGTTTGAATCAATGTGCTTCCCCTAACACTTCCATTGTGGCACTTAGATGTAAATATATCATGTAAATGCAACATGAGATCTCTCACAGCAGACTATATGCTCGAATGTAGGAACAGAATTTTACATACAATGTGCAAAATAAAGCAGTGTTTAATATGTATCTGATGTATAAATGAATCTGGGGATTCTAGGAAAGGTCAAATGTAAAGCATTAGTTAATTGCCATAGGCTGATACTTGAAAATTTTGTTTTACTCAGTTACTTAACTAGTCTTGATGATGAGAAAAAATTAACCATGATTGCATAAAGTATGTTTCCATCTTCACTTCATAGATTATCCATTGTTCCTGATTAATGGCTCTTACTATCTATAATTAATAAAAAGAGCTGTTCATTCAAAGTGGTTTCTTGTGTCACATTTTTTTTCTTTTATTTGAAATCTAATAAGAAGTAATCTGTAGTAGAGCAAAATGCTCTTGATTTTATCAGACAGACATTGCCATTTTATTAGTGAGTTAAAATCCTATAAAGCATATAGATTCTTTGGAGATTATGATGAGGAGTAGAGTTCTTTTTCCAGGAAACAAAAGCACGAATATTTTGAACATATTGCTGCTGCTGCTGCTGCTAAGTAGCTTCAGTCATGTCCAACTCTGTGTAATCCTACAGACGGCAGCCCACCAGGCTCCCCCATCCCTGGAATTCTCCAGGCAAGAATACTGGAGTGGGTTGCCATTTCCTTCTCCAATGCATGAAAGTGAAAAGTGAAAGTGAAGTTGCTCAGTTGTGTCCGACTCTTAAAGACCCCATGGACTGCAGCCTACCAGGCTCCTCCATCCATGGGATTTTCCAGGCAAGAGTACTGGAGTGGGTTGCCATTGCCTTCTGGCATATTCTTGAATATTTCTATCAAATAAATGAAATGCAAAATATTTTAAATAAAAGTAAATTTATTTTAAAAGGCAATTGGGTATATACATTGTAAAGTGACCAGGCAATTACATAATTACAGAAAATACAGAAACTTAAATCTGCATTTGATTCTTTTTTTTTTTTAATTTTGTGGCCACACTTCATGGCTTGTAGAATTTTGTTCCCTGACCAAAGATTAAACCTACACCCTCTGCAGTGAAAGTGTGGAGTCCTAAACACTGGGGAATTTCCACCAAGGAATTCCCTTAAATCTGCATTTGTATTACATTTAACTAGAAAGAATATATCTGAAAGTAGCACTAGAAAGGCCCAAATTCCACAATAAAAAGAACAATGGATGTTACATATATTGAAGTGAATCTGCTATATAAAACAGATGTTGAAGAACACAAGCAATACCTATCTTAAGGTTGTCTTTATTTAAAAGAGCTTTCACTGCCCTGTATATTGTTCTGTCAGGGGATGCACACTGACTGAAACCGCCTATGCTGGCCAGGCACCATAGTAACCACTTGCCTGAGTTGTTTTATGATAGGAGGTCCTGGTAAGGAGCATGGAATTAATAAGCCTCCACCAACTGGAAGAGTTCGAGAAAGGTCAAAAGGAGACACCACATGTCCAACCACCCTCCCAGAATCCTTCTCTCTGGCATCCATCTGGGCTGAACAAGTCGTGCACCACCAGGAAGGGCTCTGAGTCAGAATGACTGGCTAAAGACAACCCAGAAACTAATCCCATCACCATAAAACCCAAGACTGTGAGCCCCTTGGCAGAGCTGTTCTCCTGGGTTCCCTTACCCTACTGTTCTCCACCCGGGTGCCCCTTCCCAATAAAATCTCTTGCTTTGTCAGTACATGTCTCTCCTTGGACAATTCATTTCTGAGTGTTAGATAAGAGCCCAGTTTCAGGCCCTGGAAAGGGTCCCCTTCCTACAACAGTTCTGTTTTGAATGATGTTCTAAAATCCTCAATAAATTTTAAGCTATGTTTGGTAGAAATCTATGTCAATAATTTAAAACTCTGACTTGTATTTTGATACTGCTTAATCTAAATATGAAAATATAAAAAGTTTTCTGCCAAAATGAATCTAAATACTAACCAGACTACAATGGATTTGTGTGATATTTGCATTTTCCCCCTGTTATTTTGGAAGGTAATGAAGGTAATTTTCTCTGTCATGGCTTTGGTAAGCACTGGCGACTTTAGTGTGCTTAAATAACTGCCTTACATTCTTTCATTCTAAAAACAAAGATCAATAAGAAAATAAAGGCAAATCACCCTGGTGAGTATTTCTCAAACATTGTTGCATATTAGGATCACCAAGAGAAGTTGTTGACAGTGAGATCCCTAAAGTCCTCCTTAAGATCCTGATTTTGTAGTTCTGGAATAGGACATAGGAATATGGATTTTTAACAAGCCCCCAAGAGATTCATATGCTCCAATTTCAGAAACAATTCACTGTTATCTGTTCCACCAAATTTCCCCTCATTCTTTCAAATGTCCTTTACCTTCTGAGATTCCATGGCTTTGCAAATGTATTCATTCACTCATTAGATCTTCAATGTCTTTCTTCCCAAATTACTACTTGGTAGAATTCCTGTTTCTCTCTCAAGACCTTATTCACATGTACGTCCTTCTTCTGAGCCTTCACTCAACACTTTGTACATATCTCTGTTTTAATATTTATACAATATATTAACACACACATACCCCAATACATTGAATTTCTTTTAAAGAATAAGACTGTTTCTTGGCCTTTATGTAACAATGTGAGAACAAAGAAGACAGGCTAGTACAAAACAGAATTTAGCATGCATAAGAATTATCTGAAGAGTCTGCTTAAAATAGAGTTAGCCAGCATGTCTCCCACCCGCCTTACATAATTCCCACATTCTCATTCAGTAGATTAGAAGTTGGTTCTAGGAATTCATATTTTTACATGTTTTCCAAATATTTCATATCTTAACAAATTCTGAGTACCAACAAACATTAAGGTAAATAAAATATGTGTTCAAATGACTACTTCTATTTTCCCATTTACTCTCTAGTACAACAAAATTTTCTCATACATTCTAACATATTTTGGACATTGTCTCATGACAATCTTCAAGTGCATCTGAATAGCAGTCAAAGTCAATGCAAATCACTTTACATAGGGTCTTATGGTTTACACAGGACAGTTAGGGCTCATGAAGCATCTTGGAAGAATTTCATTGAGAATTTTCTCTATAGAGAGGGCTTGCCAGGAGTAAAAGTCAATAATTAGTTTCAAAAAGTGAAAAAAATTCTCATTTTTATTTTAGATTTTCTAGTAAGTATTATTTTTGCATCAGCAATTTAAAATCATATAATAAAACATTAGAACTTCTTATCATAGCTAAAATGGAGTAACAAAGTAACAAGGGCCATGTAGCAACTAAAAGCAAACAAAGAGAAAATTAATGAACAACAGCTTTTGAGATAATGAACATCAAATAATGAATGGCAGTAACCCCAGAGAGATGGGAACAAGTGAAATCAGCACTATGATTGTCCCAACTTAATCTGTTGAGACAGTATTCAGGTATACCACAGTGAGGTGGACTGAGGTGGAGTAAAGGCATTCAATGGAGAAAGGATTGTTGTTGTTCAGTCGCTAAATTGTGTCCCATTCTTTTGTGATCCCAGAGACGATAGCATGTCAGGCTCCTTTTTCCTCCACTATCTCCCCAGAGTTTGCTCAAACTCATATCCACTGAGTCGGTGATTCTATCAAACCATCTCATCCTCTATCAAACCATCTCATCCTCTTCTCTTCTCGCCTTCAATCTTTGCTGCATCAGGGTCTTTTCCAATCAGTTGGCTCTTCACATCAAGTGGCCAAAATATCAGAGCTTCAGCTTGAACATCAGTCCTTCCAGTGAATATTAAGGGTTGATTTCCTTCAGGATTGACTGGTTTGATCTTCTTGTAGTCCAAGGAACTCTCAAGAGTCTTCTCCAGCACTACAATTAAAAAGCATCAGTTCTTTGGTACACAGTCTTCTTTATGGTCCAACTCTCACATCCATACATGACTACTGGAAAAATCATAGCTTTGACTATATGGACATTTGTCTGCAAAGTGGTGGCTCTGCTTTTTAATATGCTGTCTAGGTTTGCCATAGCTATTCTTTCAAGGAGCAAACATCTTTTAATTTCATGGCAACAGTCATGTCTGCAGTGATTTTGGAGCCCAAGAAAATAAAATCTGTCCCTGCTTCCACTTTTTCCTCTTCTATTTGCCATGAAGTGATGGGACTAAATTCTATGATCTTAGTGTTTTGAATGCTGAGCTTCAAGTCAGCTTTTTCACTCTCCTCTTTCACCCTCATCAAGAGACTCTTTAGTTCCTCTTTACTTTCTGCCATTAGAGTGGTATCATCTGCATATCTGAGGTTGTTGATATTTCTCCTGGCAATCTTGATTCCAGTTTATGATTCATCTAGCCCATTATTTCTCATGATGTACTCTGCATATAAATTAAATAAGCAGGATGACAATATACAGCCTTGACATACTCCTTTCCCAATTTTGAACCAGTCTGTTGGTCCATGTCTGGTTTTAACTGTTGCTTCTCATAGTTTCTCATAGTCTTCAACAAATAAAGTGTTGGAATAACTGGATATCCATATGCAAAAACCCTTCAATCCATATTTCACACTATATGCAAAAATTAATGCAAAATAAATCAGTCCCAAGAATATAACCTAAAGCTGTAAACATTTTAGAGAAAAAAAAAACATGAAAACATATTTCTGACTTAGGGTTTTAGACAAAAATTGTTTAGTTAAGACACAAAGAGCATGATCATTACAAATATAAAATTTGTAAAATATGCTTTTAAATGTAATCTTCATCCTCCCTACAAAAGACATAAGAGATTGAAAAGACTAGTCACAACTGGGAGAAAGTCTTTGCCTGGAAAAGGACTTTCACTCAGAGTTTATGAACAACTCAGCAAATTAAGAAAGGAAAACAACCCAATAAAAAGTGGGCAAAATATTTGAACAGATACTTTGCCAAATAATATATACAGTTGGCAAATGGACACTGTATATATGTTCAACATCATTAATTATGAGGGAAATGCAGACCAAAATCACAATGTGATATCATAACAATTTGTTAGAATGGCTAAAATTAAAGTCTGACCATTTCAAATATTGGTTCAACTGGAATTTTCACATATTGCTGATGTGAATATAAAAATGCCCAATCACTTTGGAAAACAGTTTGATAGCTTCCTGAAAATTAAGCATATATTTATCATGATCCAGCCATTCTACTGCTAGGGGTTTATCCAAAAGGAAAGAATATGTCTACATATAGATTTTATACAAATGTTCATAGGAACTTTATTTGCAAGAGCCTCAAACTTTAAACAACACAAATGTCCTTTAAAAGGTGAATTGAATGGATAAAAACATTTTGCTATAATCACAAAATGGAATATTACTCAACAAAATGAATAAACTGTTGATACTCTAATACAAATATATACCACATACACATACTATAATATACTATTTATACCTAATATGAATAATCTTATAATTTGGTAAGTGTGAGAAGCCAGAAAACTATGAACATATAGTTTATTATTCCATTTGTCTAAAATTCCAAAGAATGGTATCTAATCTATAGTGACAGAAGGAGAATGAGTGGTTGCTTAAAGAGAGTGGAAGAGAGGGCTTATTACTGCTATGAGTAGAGTCTTAAAGATAATAAATATGCTCACTATATTGCTTGTATTATTGGTTTCATGAGTGTATATATATATGTGAACTAACCAGATTGTACACAAAAATATGCAGTTTATATTTTATCATTTACACCAAAATAAAACTTTTAAAATGCATGAGGCCTTTTCTTCAAATAAGCTCTCATTTGGAAGTCCAATAAACAAAACAAAAAAACTGGACAGAAGCCTCCTACCGTCTTATGTCTGAAGAGATCCTAGGAACTCTCATTTGAAAACCTATGATAGAGAACACTTGACTTCCAGAAATATATTTGACTGTATAGATAAGTATATTATATTTTACTTTAACTCTCCTGTCCAGAAGTCTTGGGTTGCCAGGAGTCTTAAGTATACTAATAGTGAAATTTAAGTCATTGAGAAATTACCTGAAAATGAGCTAATTTGGATACCTATGTGTTGGGCATATTACTTTAACCATTATTTTAAAAAGATATTTTTAGCAATTTTTATCATAATATATGATTCACTTTTCCATCACCTTAAAAAGAGTAAATATGCCCTTTTATTTAGTTTACATTTCATTAATGGTTTAAGGCTATCATTATTAGCATCAGATTTGCATAAGGCTAGATAGCATATTAAAAAGCAGAGATATTACTTTGCGAATAAAGGTCTGTCTAGTCAAGGCTATGGTTTTTCCAGTGGCCATGTATGGATGTGAGACTTGGACTGTGAAGAAAGCTGAGCACTGAAAAATTGATGCTTTTGAACTGTGGTGTTGGAGAAGACTCTTGAGAGTCCCTTGGACTGCAAGGAGATCCACCCAGTCCATTCTAAAGGAGATCAGTCCTGGATATTCTTTGGAAGGACTGATGTTGAAGCTGAAACTCCAATACTTTGGCCACCTCATGCGAAGAGTTGACTCATTGGAAAAGACTCTGATGCTGGGAGGGATTAGGGGCAGGAGGAGAAGGGGATGACAAAGGATGAGATGGCTGGATGACATCACCTACTTGATGGACGTGAATTTGAGTGAACTCCAGGAGTTGGTGATGGACAGGGAGGCCTGGCGTGCTGTGATTCATGGGGTCGCAAAGAGTCAGACACGACTGAGTGACTGAACTGAACTGGAGTGTAGTGATACCCTCAGGATTTCATTAAATGTGCTTCCTTATTTTCTCCAGCAATAAGTGGAACAAGAGCATTTTTTTCTTTTTGTGGGAAGAAATGGTGATTATATCTGCCACTTCTGTATTTTTGGCTTCTCCTGTGGTAGTCATATGTCATTTCTTACAGAGTGTTACTTCCTGGTTCAACATCCTTTCCTTCATTTTAATATATAGACTCTAATTGGTAAAGCACATAATCAAGATAGAATTATATAGTCAAAAGCTATGAGTAGAGAACAAGGAAGTTTTCCTTAAAGTAAAATACATCATTTTTATTGCATGGAGTATTTTCACTGAATGAAACAAGTCATTTTTTATCTTCTGGTTTTCAACTCTGTATTGGACAATTTGGTTTTTTGCAGAATTCAGTTCCCAACAGGTGAGATATTATTTTGTTACATGTACAAAGATCTGTAATACAGAGACTGTAAAATAGCACTTTCACCATCAGAGTCTATACTGAAAATATTTATTACTTCAACTCTCAGTAAAAATCAGGACTTTTTGGGGGATCTGACAGTTGGAAAGTACCATTCTAAGATTTTATAGCTGATTAATTTCTTGGTCTTGCTAGTTGTCAAGCTAACAGATGGTGTGCTGTTAGTTGTTTTCTTGTTCAGTAATTTTTTACATCTCTCATATTAAATGTAAACTGGCAGAAGAAATGAACTAACTATGAATTATTCTTAAAGTTTCAAAATAGATTAATAACCTCTTCTTCAAATTTCCTTTTTCAAAATAAATCTTGGTTTTTTTTTTTTTAAGTTACATTTCTATTCCTCAATTCTAAATAAAACTTTAGAAAGCACTGACAATAGGCTCATTGGCTAAATTCAACAACTCATTTGGTAAAATGCCATTTCTCTATATTGAAGAATCAGAGTAACCTTATTTTGAAGAATTGTTGGAAAATACTCTGGGCCAGTAAGTGGATTATAAATAAGAACCATAGTTATCAATTTAGTTCTTCTGATTTCCCACCACAATATACTAACAGAAGCCTTGGTTGAGTGCTGAAGGGCCTCACAACTTAGTGTTTATGTTGATAAATTTACTATGGTCCAGTGTTTGGCCATCATGAATTTGATTCTCTAGCACTGAAACATGTATATTACCATATGTAAAATAGATGACCAGTGCAAGTTTAATGCATGAAGCAGGGCACTCAAAGCCAGTCCTCTGGGTTAACCCAGCAGGATGGGCTGGGGAGGGAGGTGGGAGGGGGGTTCAGTATGGGGAGACACATGTTGCACCCATGGCTGATTTATGTTGCTGTATGGCAAAAACTACCACAATATCGTAAAGAAATTATCCTCCAATTAAAATAAATTAATTAAAAAATAATTTTATTCTCTTAGCATATCAATAGTAATTGCTTCCTTTGTGGGGAGTAAGGAAATGAGTAACCTTGGATTAACATTAACCAAGATAGTAAAGATGGATATATAAAACAAAATGTCTATTTCTTCTGAGAAATGAAAGTATCAAGGCTAGAAGGCTATTTTTCCAAATCTAGACAATCTCTCCTTTTAGTCAACAAATCATCAGACTAAAAATTTTTTTGGATGTGGCATCAGAAGAAGAATAGTGCCACATAAAACACTCTTCTCTGGACAATATTTGGGTAGACATCTACCCAATTGGGTAGACAATATTTGGTAGACATCTGGCTCTTTGTGCTTTACAAATTCTGTAATTTTGGCTGACTCTTCTGTTCACCTAACCTCTCTTTAAAGAGAACCACACAGTTCATTAAGTTTTCAAACAAGATAAAACTCAGTTGATTATGTTTCTGTTTGAGTTAATTAAAATTACATTCCCAGCTTGCCTCCTTGGGCCATCTTGATTTGATTATTTTGTGTGTCTCTAAACTTTTCTAAACAACATAATGGGAAAGACTAGAGACTTTTTCAAGAAAATTAGAGATACCAAGGGAAAATTTCATGCAAAGATGGGCTCGATAAAGGACAGAAATGGTATGGACCTAACAGAAGCAGAAGATATTAAGAAGAGGTGGCAAGAATACACAGAAGAACTGTACAAAAGATCTTCACAACTGAGATAATCACGATGGTATGATCACTCACCTACAGCCAGACATCCTGGAATGTGAAGTCAAGTGGGCCTTAGAAAGCATCACTATAAACAAAGCTAGTGGAGGTGACGGAATTCCAGTTGAGCTATTTCAATCCTGAAAGAAGATGCTGTGAAAGTACTACACTCAGTATGCCAGCAAATTTGGAAAACTCAAACAGTGGCCACGGGACTGGAAAAGGTCAGTTTTCATTCCAATGCCAAAGAAAGGCAATGCCAAAGAATGCTCAAACCACTGCATGACTGCACTCATCTAACACGCTAGTAAAGTACGCTCCAAGCCTGGCTTCAACAATATGTGAACCGTGAATATCTAGATGATCAAGCTGGTTTTAGAAAAGGCAGCGGAACCAGAGATCAAATTGCCAACATCTGCTAGATCATGGAGAAAGCAAGAGAGTTCCAGAAAAACATCTATTCCTGCTTTATTGACTATGCCAAAGCCTTTTACTGTATGGATCACAGAAAACTGTGGAACGTTCTTAAAGAGATGGGAATACCAGATGACCTAATCTGCCTCTTGAGAAACCTATATGCAGGTCAGGAAGCACCAGTTAGAACTGAACATGGAACAACAGACTGGTTCCAAATAGGAAAAGTACGTCAAGGCTGTATATTGTCATCCTGCTTCTTTAACTTCTGTGCAGAGTACATCCTAAGAAATGCTGGACTGGAAGAAGCACAAGCTGGAATCAAGATTGCCAAGAGAAATATCAATAACCTCAGATATGCAGATGACACCACTCTTATGGCAGAAAGTGAAGAGAAACTAAAAATCCTCTTGATGAACGTGAAAGAGGAGAGTGAAAAGGTTGGCTTAAAGCTCAACATCCAGAAAACTAAGATCATGGCATCTGGTCCCATCACTTTTGGCAAATAGATGGGGAAACAGTGGAAGACTATTTTTGGGGGTCCAAAATCACTGCAGATGGTGACTGCAGCCATGAAATTAAAAGATGCTTACTCCTTGGAAGGAAAGTTATGACCAACCTAGATGGCATATTGAAAAGCAGAGACATTATTTTGCCAACAAAAGTCCGTCTAGTCAAGGCTATGGTTTTTCCAGTGATCATGTATGGATGTGAGAGTTGGACTGTGAAGAAATATGAGCATGGAAGAATTGATGCTTTTGAACTGTGATGTTGGAGAAGGCTCTTAAGAGTCCCTTGGACTGCAAGGAGATCCAACCAGTCCATTCTGAAGGAGATCAACCCTAGGATTTCTTTGGAAGGAATGATGCTAAAGCATCATTCATCCAGTACTTTGGCGACCTCATGTGAAGAGTTGACTCATTGGAAAAGATGCTGATGCTGGGAGGGATTGGGGGCAGGAAGAGAAGGGGACGACAGAGGATGAGATGGCTGGATGGCATCACTGACTCAATGAACGTGAGTTTGAGGGAACTCCGGGAGATGGTGATGGCAAGGAGGCCTGGTGTGCTGAGATTCAGAGGGTTGCAAAGAGTCGGACATGACTGAGCGACTGAACTGAACTGAACTTTTCTGAATAACCAATTTACACATAATTCCTTATTTATTTTACAAGGTGATTATTCACACAATATTAGTGAATTTTACTGAATTACTTTTGGAAGACTCTCTTATTTTCTTATTTTTCTTATCTGTTTAGAGTCAAGTCACAGTCATCACTATTACTTACAATGAAAAGTATATGGTGCCCTTCCCACAAATCTATAATATTTATGCATTTCATCTGCCTAATTTTGAGAGCTTGGCTTAATTTTTTTTTTTTTTTTTACCAACTAGATGATACCTTCAAGATCAGTTCATATTTAAAACTTACCTGAATATATTATTAGTTGGTCAACATATGTCAGACACTGTGGACAATTTATGCTATTAATTTTTAAAGATGCATTGATCATATACAGAAAAACTCAGTAGGTCATTATTTTTTATAGAGAATATTTTTGTATAGGACATATCTTTCTTGGATTCTATTCAATAAAGTAGAGTTACTTTAATGTCCTAGAAACTCATTATAAGGAAGTTTTCCAGTAATTCCCAGAGTGTATTCCAAAGACAAAATACCAAGGTATTTCAATGTATTGTCACAGTGATCATTTTGTAATTATCAACTATCAAGTTTTAACATACATTTTCACCTTTTACTTATATTAGTTTATTTCCATTCTACTTAATATGCCTCTGGAAATCCTTTCTTTTCTGTTAGTTGGTGTGTGTTTCAGGGAAGGCAAGCTAATTTTAGTATGACAGTGAAAAAAGTAAAAGTGTTAGTTGTTCAGTCTTGTCTAACTCTTTTGTGACCACATGGACTGTAGCCTGCCAGGCTTCTTTGTCCATGGCAAGAATTCTGGAATGGGTAGCCATTTCCTTCTCTAAGGGATCTTTCCAACCCAGGGTTTGAACCTGGGTCTCCTCCACTTCAGGCAGATTCTTTACCATCTGAGCCAGAAATAGAGTCCTAGAAAGTCCATTTGAAGGGAACTTACAGTACTTAAATCTTGATAATTACTCTATACAGTATGCACCCTTATGTCATTATCTCTTGAGTAGTCACTCAATGTTTAAACATTTTCAGTGTTGAGATATTTACTCCCCATAAAGCATCACATTCCACATATTTAATTGACAAAAGTTTTACTTCTGTTTGGATAAATATATATCTTTGTAAATTTCATTTGTTGGTTCCAATCCTATAGTCTACAGAAAATAGAAATAAAATCCAATGAATTATTTTTAACCTAGAAATAATATAAAACTTCTGACAAATAAATAATTTAAAAAAACAATTAGAAAACCAATAAAAATGTTTTCCGTTATCTGATGTTTTGGATAATTAAGCCAATGATATCTTTAGAAAACCAAAGACTAGTAGATATACTGTTGACTCTGAACAATGTAGGGATTAATTTGTGTATAATTTATAGCTGACCCTCCATATCTGAGATGCCTTCACATCCACAGATTCAACCAATCATGCACCATGTAGTACTGTAGTATTTACTATTGAAAAATATCCATGTGTAAGTGGACCTATGTGCTTCAGACCTGTGTTGTTCAAAGGTCAACTGTATACAAAAAAGTAGTGATAGACATATGACAGTAAAAATCATCTGGAGAAATACACATCCATGGTAAATTATTCATATAGGAAGAAGGATGAAGATGGAGCTCCCTTAGGGTGGTTGGAGAGGCTGAGACCAGATAAAACTATTACAAAAGTGAAAGTGTTAGTCACTCAGTCATGTCTGACTGTGCAGCCCCATGGACTGTAATTTGCCAAGCTCCTTTGTCCATGGAATTAATTCTCCAGGCAAGATTACTGGAGTGGGTTCCCATTCCCTTCTCCAGGGTCTCTTCCCAACCCAGGGACTGAACCTGGGTCTCCCATACTGTGGACAGATTCTTTACCATCTGAGCACCAGGGAAGCCTAAAACTAATGTAAGATATGTATAAAACATTTACATATTATAACATTTAATATATATATATATATATATATTACAACATTTATGAAAGTGAAAAGTGAAGTCACTCAGTTGTGTCTGACTCTTTGTGACCCCATGGACAGTAGCCTACCAGGCTCCTTTGTCCATGGGATTTTCCAGGACAGAACACTGGAGTGGGTTGCCATTTCCTTCTCCAATATAACATTTATATATTATGTTATATATACAAAACATTTAAGAGCTATTAAAATCTTATATATTGTCTATGTTCAATGACTTTATTTAATAAGTAAAGATACTCTGGACCAAAGAAGGAAGTCACTTATCCAATGACTTTCAACATGTGACAGAGTTTAGGCTAGAATACAAGGCTGCATATCTTCATCAGTTCAGTTCAGTTCAGTCGCTCAGTTGTGTCTGACTCTTTGCGACCCCATGGACTACAGCATGCCAGATCTCCTTATTCATCACCAATTCCTGGAGTTTACTCAAACTCATGTCCACTGAGTTGGTGATGCCATCCAACCATCTCATCCCCTTCTCCGCCTGCATTCAATCTTTTCCAGCTTCAGGGTCTTTTCAAATGAGTCAGCTCTTTACATCAAGTGGCCAAAGTATTGGAGTTTCAGCTTCAGCATCAGTCCTTCCAATGAACATTCAGGACTGAGTTTCTTTAGGATGGACTGGTTCCATCTCCTTGCTGTTCAAGGGACTCACAAAAGTCTTCTCCAACACCACAGTTCAAAAGCATCAGTTCTTCAGCGCTCAGCTTTCTTTATAGTCCAACTTTCACATCCATACATGAGTACTGGTAAAACCATAGCTTTGATTAGACGGACCATTGTTGGTAAAGTAATACCTCTACTTTTTAATATGCTATCTAGGTTGGTCATAACTTTTCTTCCAAGGAGTAAGCATTTTTATTTCATGGCTGCAATCACCATCTGCAGTGATTTTGGAGTCCCCAAATATAAAATCTCTCAGTTTCCACTGTTTCCCCATCTAGTTGCCATGAAGTGATGGGACCAGATGCCAAGATCTTTGTTTTCTGAATGTTGAGTTTAAGCCAACTTTTTCACTCTCCTCTTTCACTTTTATCAAGAGGCTCTTTAGTTCTTCACTTTCTGCCATAAGGATGGTGTCAGCTGCATATCTGAGGTTATTGATATTTCTCCCAGCAATCTTGATTCCAGCTTGTGTTTTATCCAGCCCAGAGTTTCTCATAAAACTCAATATGCCAGCAAATTTGGAAAATGTAGTAACAGCCACAGGACCGGAAAAGGTCAGTTTTCATTCCAATCCCTTAGAAAGCAATGCCAAAGAATGCTCAAACTACTGCACAACTGCACTCTTCTCACACACTAGCAAAGTAATGCTCAAAATTCTCCAAGTCAGGCTTCAACAATACGTGAACCATGGACTACCAGATGTTCAAGCTGGTTTTAGAAAAGGCAGAGGAACCAGAGATCAAAGATATTCATATCTTAAAAGATATGCATATGCATATCTTAATACAGAAGGGCATTTAGGAATGAGTTGCATGATTTATCAAACAGGGATTTCTTTATAGCCTAATGTATCTGTTATCCTGGAGAATGTTCCATGTAGTCCTCAAAAGAACATGTGTTAAGCTGTCCGGTGGAATACTCTATACGTCTTTTAGGTTTAGTTGTTTTATAATGGTAATCAAAGAATAGGTGACAAGAATACACAGAAGAACTGTACAAAAAGGTCTTGATGACTGAGATAACCATGATAGTGTGGTCACTACCTGGTGCTAGACATCCAGGAGTGTGAAGTCCAGTAGGCCTTAGGAAGCATTACGAGGAACAAACCTAGTGGAGGTGCTGGAATTCCAGCTGAGCTATTTCAAATCCTAAAAGATGATGCTGCACTCAGTATGTCAGAAAATTTGGAAAACTCAGCAGTGGCCACAGGAATGGAAAAGGTCAGTTTTCATTTTAATCCTAAAGAAGAGCAATGCCAAAGAATGTTCAAACTACCACACAATTTAACTCATTTCATATACTATCAAGGTCATGCTCAAAATCCTTCAAACTAGGCTTCAGCAGTACATGAACTGAGAACTTCTAGATTTACAAACTGGATTTAGGAAAGGCAGAGAAACCAGAGATCAAATTGCCAATATCTGTTGGATCATAGAAAAAGCAAAGGAATTCCAGAAAAAGGTCTGATTCATTGACTATGCTAATGTCTTTGGTTGAGTGGATCGTAACAAATTGTGGAAAATTCTTAAAGAAATGGAAATACCAGATCACCCTAGCTGGTTCCCGAGAAACCTGTATGTAAGTCAAAAATTAACAGAATTGGACATGTACCAACGAACTGGTTTAAAATTGGGAAAGGATTACATGAAGGTGATATGTTGTCACCTATTTATTTAACTTCTGTACAGAGTACATGATGTGAAATGCTTGGCTGGATGAAGTACAAGCTGGAATCAGGTTTGCTTGGAAGAAATATCAACAACCTCATATATGCAGATGATACCACTGTAATGGCAGAAAGCGAAGAACTAAAGGGCCTCTTGATGAAAGTGAAAGAGGAGAGTGAAAAAGTTGGTTTGTAACTCAATATTCAAAGAAATAGTATCATGGCATCTTATCCCATCACTTCATGGCAAATAGATGGGGAAACAGTGGCAGATTTTATTTTCTTGGGCTCCAAAATCACTGAGGATGGTGACTGCAGCCATAAAATTAGATGTTTGCTCCTTGGAAAAAGCCATAAGAAACCTAGACAGTGTATTAAAGAGCAGAGATGTCACTTTACTAACAAAGATCCATACAACGATGTTGATGGTTTTTCCAGTAATCATGTATGGATGTGAAAGTTGGTCCATAAAGAAGGCTGAGCACCAAAGAATTGATGCTTTCAAGCTGTGGTGCTGGAAAAGTTTCCTGAGAGTCTTATGGACTGCAAGAGATCAAAGGAAATGCCAATGTTAACCCTAAAAGAAATGAACCCTGAATATTTACTGGAAAGACTGATGTTGAAGCAGAAGCTCCAGTACTTTGACCACTTAATATGAAGAGATGACTCACTGGAAAAGACCCTGATACTGGGAAAGATTGAGGGTATGAGGATAAGTGGATGACAGAGGATGAGATGATTGGATGGCATCACCAAATCAATGGACATGAGTTTGAGCAAACTCCAGGAGATAGTGAGGGACAGGGAAGCATGGTGTGCTGCAGTCCATGTGGTTGCAAAGAGTCAGACAACTTAACAACTGAACAACAGTGTTGTGATAGTTTCTGGTGAACAGCAAAGGGACTCAGTCATACATATACATGTATCCATTCTCCCCTAAACTCCCCTCCCATCCAGCCTGCCACAAAGCATTGAAAAGAGTTCCCTGTGTTGTACAATAGGTCATTGTTGGTTACCCATTTTAAATATAGCAGTGTTGTACGATAAAATCTTGTTGCTTATCTATTTTATACATAGTGGTTTATATCTCTAATCCCATACCTCTGTCTTGTCCTCCCTCTTCTCTCTTTCCACTGGTATTCATTAGTTTGTTTCTATATTTGTCAGTCTGTTTCCCTTTTTTGTATATAAGGAACTCATTTTAGATTCAAGTGCACATATAGGCTGAAAGTGAAGGCATAGAAAAAAATATTCCATGCAAATTATAACCAAAAGAAAACAGAAGTGGCTATATTTATATCAGATAAACTAGACTTTAAGTCACAGACTCTCTTTGGAGACAAAATTGGTCATTATAAAATAATAAAATGGTCAGTTCAACAGAATATATAACAATTGTAAATATATATGCACACTAACACTACAGTACATAATTGCATAAAGCAAATATTGACAGATCTGAAAAGAGAGATTGAAAACAATACAGCAGTGGGACACTTCAATATCTCACTTTCAATGACAGATAGTACACTCAAATAGGAAGTGAATAAAGAAACAGTAGACTTGAACAACACTATAGCTCACATGAATCTAACAGACATATGTAGAATTTTCTACCCAACAACAAGAGAAAACAGATTCTTCTCAAATACATACAGACCATTCTCTGGACAAATTACAAGTTAGATAGCAAAGCAAGTCCTAACAAATTTAAGAAGACTGAAATCATATTAAGAATCTTTTCTATCCACAATTGAATGAAACTAGAAATCACTCATAGAAAGAAAACAGAAATATTCACAAATATGTGGAAAGCATATAGCACACTACTGAAAAAAAGCTTGATCAAGCAGGAAATCAAAAGAGAATTAAAAAAATCTCAAATGAAAATAAAAGCACAACTAACAGAAATTTATGAAATGCAGCCCAAAAAGTAATAAGAAGGAATTTTATAGTGATTAGTGCCTACATTTTAAAAAAGAAAGATCTCAAATAATTAAAATTTGCATCTCCAAAAAAAAAAAAAATCTAAATTTAGTGGAAAGAAGGGAATAATTCAGAAGAAAAGGAAATCAAAGAACAGACAAACAATAGAAAAAGCCAACAAAAATGAGGTTTTTTTTTTTTTTTGTAAAAAGATAAATTTGACAAACTCTCAGCTAGATTAACCAAGGAAGCTCAAATAAATAAAATCAAATAAATAAAATGAAAGAGACCATGAATGTTGGAATGGTTGCCTCAGAAACAGAAAGCATTGTAAAGAAGGGACTATTATGAACAACTATAATGTAACAAATTAGATAACCTAGAAGAAACTGATAAAGTTCTAGAAATGTATAACCTACCAAAACTAAGTCAAGAAGAAATAGAAAGCCCAAACAGACCTATAACAAGTAAGGATATCAAAGTTATAATCAAAAACCTCCCAACCAAAGAACAGATGGCTTTATGGCAGAATTCTACTAAACATTCAAAGAAGAATGAATACCAATATTTATTAAAGTTTTCTTAAAAAAAAAAAAAAAAGAACAGAACTAGAGTAAATACTTTCAAACTCATTTAATGACTCCAGCATCACCCTGATACCAAAGCCAGATAAAGACTACAAGAAAAGAAAGCTAAAGGCCAATGTCTATGAACATCAATGTAAAAATTTTTAATAAAATACTAGCAAACTAAATTCAACAGCACAAGGAAAATATTATACTTTGTGACCAAGTTGTATTTATCCCTGGAAGCAAGTTTCATTTAACATACACAAGTCCTTCTGATATAGAAAGCTGATAAAATGAAAGATTAAAAACACAATCATTTCAATAGATGCACAGAAAAACATTTAATAAAGTTCAAAATTCATTCATAATAAAATGCTCAACAAAATAATTTGGAAGAAATTTCAGTGACATTTTTCACAGAAATAAAAAGCAATTCTAAAATGCATGTGGTCTCTCAACTTAAAAGATGTTCTCTTGGCTTTCAAGCACAGCAAACTAAACTAGCAGCACTGCCCTAGGGAGCAGCCCTTGGTTAAGGACAGAAGAGATTTAGAGAAAAATCCCCCAGTTTCCTTTGACTCTTAGGCTGAGTCTGCAGTGTGCTGTATCCTGATCCCCAGAACACCCAAATGGGTTAAGCCCCATTTACCGTAGTGTTGGGAGCCATGTTAGGCATTACTGACCAAATGGAGGCACAGCCCCAACCCCCTCTCCTATTCCTGCAGCCACAGTCCCGGGATGAAGGAGTTAGGTCTTGTGATTCTGACTTGTTCTTTCTTTTCTTCAGTTGAGTTGGTTGGAAAGAATGTTAAGGTGCTTATTGTTCTTGAGAGAAGCATGAGAAAGCACAAAGCCTTCTGCAGTGGTGCAGAGAAAATAATCTATAAAGTAACCATTGAATTTGTTCAAGGATCTTGAGCACGTAGGCCACAGCTTGAGGCCATGGGAAGGATTGTTATCTGAGACCTGTTTGTAAGGGGAATGTTTATGGCAAAGGAAGTTTGCTGAGCCTAGGGTTTAGAAATAATTAAGAATAGCTAGAAGCCTTTTTAGGAGATAGTGATCTTAAGATACTAGGGGCATAGGGGCAAACAAGATTTAGAAAGATAAGAAATAAACTGAGGAATGTGGCATGAGTTACAATGTAATCACAAGTTAAGTATAGGATGCATAAGAGGAAGTAGATAATAAAAAGCTGATTCTGAGAGAATCGCTGAAGCAGGAACTCTGTTTGAAGGGCAACAATGACTTCTGGAGACAATAAATCTGGGTTTGGGGGACTGAAAATGTCAAACCTCTGACCTAATGCTTTTGTCAAAGTATAAAAGAAAACCTGAAGCTTGAAATAAACATGCAGTCCCGCACCGTGAGTCAGAGGCTGCATTATCCACCGCTGACACTGCTCATCCCTTCAGGCTGATTCCCTGGCTGCTGGAGCTGGACTCTGGCACCATAGAAGTAATCAGCTCCCTTTATGGGCTTCAACATCACCTCTCAAATAAACTATTTGTATTCAGATCCTTGTCTCTGGGAAAATCCAACCTAAGAATACAGTCTAATACTTTTTCTGTGACTACTGAAACTATGTGATTTTCTTTGTCAATGCAGTGTCTTACTTTAACAGTTTTTGTTTCTGGACAGAACCATTCTTTTATTTCTGGATAAAACTTTCTTAGTAATGGTGTTTTTGTTCACCTTGGGTTTCATCTTGCTAGTACTTTGTTGTTGTTACTGTTTTTAATTTATTTGATTTAATTGGAGAATAATTGCTTTGCAGTATTGTGATGGGTTTTGCCTTACATTGGCGTGAGTCAGCCATGGGCATACATGTGTCCCCTTCTGCTAGTATCTTTTTAATCCATCTACTACCTAAGGGAAAGCAGCCTACAATTTTTTTTTTTTTACTATCTCTACTTAGTTATAGTAAAACACATCTTAGAAAAATGAAATATTTCCTTTTTCTATCTTCCTAAAGTATTTATATAAAGGGAAAAATTATTAGTAACACCACATAACCTGATGTCTTTCAGTGGGGGCAGAGTTTAGATTTTTGACTCCTTTCATTATTATTAGATTATTTAGGCTTTTATTTCTTATTGAAATTATGTATCTTTTATATATCATTTATAATTTTGTATATCATTTGTTTATATCATTTATATTTTCTTCTATATGATTCAGTTCAGTTCAGTTGCTCAGTCATGTCCAACTCTTTGTGACCCCATGAATTGCAGCATGCCAGGCCTCCCTGTCCATCACTAACTCCAGGAGTTTACCCAAACCCATGTCCATCGAGTCGGCGATGCCATCCAGCCATTTCATCCTCTGTCGTCCCCTTCTCCTCCTGCCCCCAATCCCTCCCAGCATCAGAGTCTTTTCCAGTGAGTCAACTCTTCTCATGAGGTGGCCAAAGCATTGGAGTTTCACCCTCAGCCTCAGTCCTTCCAATGAACACCTAACATGATTACCTATTTTATATTACATTTATTTCATATAAATTATATTCACATAAAATTGTTTTAAAAAGCAACAATAACAACAACTAAAAAAAAATGCATGTGGAACTCTTATAATACCCCCAAATAGTCAAAGCAACCTTGAGAAAGAAGAACAAAGTTGGAGGCATCACACTTCATAATTTAAAATTAACATACAAAGCTTTAGTAATCAGAACAGTATGTTACTGGCATAAAAGCAGACATATACATGAAGAGATGGCTAATATTACCAAGAGAAAAGTTTGTCTTATAGGTATTTTTCTCTGAGTCTGGACAGTGATGCCATTTCTCTTTTCAAATATTTATTACTCAGAAGACCTAAAGTAACAAGACCTTCCCCATCTCAATTCTATCACAGAAGATGCATCTAGATGCAGCTAGTTACCTAACTGAAAAATCAGAGATCTTGAAGGAGGGGAAGGAAGAGGGAGTGGAGGACCTGTACCCTAAAGAAAAGTATAGAGAAATAATAAAATCAATAAATTATGAAGAAGGAGGGAGAACAGAAAGGGTGTCTCCCTTCCCTGATGACCATCAGAAGTATACTGGGTATCTTGATAAACAACTGTTTTGGAAATATAAATAGTATTTTGTACCATTGTCTGTACTCTATATTTAAGCTTGATCATCTAAAAACAAGGTTTTCTACCTGGTAATAAACTGTATTTTAATAAACCTCCCAAGCATTGATTACATAATTACATAACTCAGAGACTGTAACTGACTCTGGAGAGGTGTGGAAGAATTGTTTGTCACATGTATTTCATGCTACTATTTACCTTCCTAACTGATTTCATGATGTCTGAGTCAGCCTGCCAGTGTTAAGTTGTAGACTATTGGACGTCTAAATATAGGCAACTGACATTCAGGAAAGATGTCAAGGTTAAGAATATAAATTTTAGAATCATCAGCATATGAATAGCATAAATTCATAAGAATGGATGATATCACCAAGGAGCTGAGTTAAAGAGTAAAAAGAAATCTAAGGACTAAGTCCTGGGGTACTCAATGTTAAGGAACAACCTGCAAAGAAAACAGAAAATTGATGACTGATGAGCTGGATAAAAAGCAAGAGTGTGGTGGTCTGGAAACCAAGGAAATAAATTGTTTTAAGGAGGAATGAGTGATTAACTGTCATATGCTGCCAATAGTTTAAGATGACAAATAAGAAATGATTTTGGATTTAGTAACATAAAATCATTGATAACTCTGATAAGAACAGTTTTAGTGGACTGGTGTATGTGAAATTCCACTTTGAATGGTATATTAGCTTCCTAGGGATGCCATAAAAATTGTTACAACTGAGTGGCTTAACACAACCAGATAAAGGATAAAGTGAGAAATTTATCCTCTCACTACTCTGGAGGATAGAAGTATGAAATCCAAGTCGTGGCAAAGTTCAATCTTCTTGTTCTGAGGGAGAAACTAGTTACTACCCCTCTCCTAGCTTTTGGTGATTTCTGGCAGTCCTTGGTGTTCCTTGGTTTATAGGCACAGCACTCCAATCTCTTTGTCTTCACATGGTGTTCTCCCTGTGTCATCTGACATCTTATCCATGGTACATCTATCTCTCTGTTTCTTCTCATCTTATAAGGACTCATGTCATAATAGAGTAGGGTACACCCTGATCTCCTCACCTAAAATTGACTGTATATAAAAACAAAAAAAAACAAAAAAAAAACTATTTCCAAATAAGATCACTATCACAGGTATCAGGCATTAGAACTTCAGCATGTCTTTTTTGGGGTGTCTTTCAACTCATAGCAAATGGGTTCATAAAAGTATAGCAAGATGAGAATTTTAAACATGGATTAGCCACAAGTGGGAACAGAGGGGCAAATGGGAACAGAAGAGTGTTTTTGTTGTTATTATTCTCTAAAGGAAATCAACACTGAATATTCACTGAATATTCACAGCAAGGACTTGCTGAAGCTGAAGCTCAATACTTTGGCCACCTGATGCGTACAGCCAAATCATTAGAAAAGACCCCGATGCTGGGAAAGATTGAAGGCAAAAGGACAAGGGGGTGGCAGAAGATCACATGGTTAGAAAGTATCACTGACTCAGTGGACATGAATCTGAGCACTCTGGGAGATAGTGAAGAACAGACGATTCTGGCATATTGCGGCCCATGGGGTCACAAG
This sequence comes from Nanger dama, assembly GCA_917880005.1. NCBI lineage: Eukaryota > Metazoa > Chordata > Mammalia > Artiodactyla > Bovidae > Nanger > Nanger dama. Next base: position 2,550,145 of record CAKJTW010000089.1, read on the forward strand.
GAGTCAGACACAACTTAGCAACTTAAAAACAAGAACGACAATTCACTTGTATTTTTACTCTGTGTTTTTAGGATGGTAAAATTAACATATTTAAATGTTTATAGAAATAATCTGATAAAGTGAAAAAACAGTGATATAGGAGAGAGAAAGGAGAATTATTAGATCAATGATTTTCAGTAAATGAGGGGGATGGGATCTCACGAAAGAGTGCAGAGATTGACCTTTTCTCAGAATTCATCCAAAGTAATAGCAAGGAAGGCTGGGTGCATGTGTGTGTACTAAGTCACTTCAGCTGTGTCTGACTTATTGTGACTCTATGGACCATAGTCCACAGAATACTGGAGTGGGTCGCCGTGCTGTCCTCCAAGGGATGGATCTTCCCGATCAAAAGACTGAACCTGCTCCATCTCTTGCATTAGCAGGTGGGTTCTTTACCCCTAGCACCACCTAGGAAACCCCAAGAAAGGCTGGGTATATGCTGAATATTGTTGGTAGGTAGGTGCATTTCGTATTGGAAGCTTTTGAAAGATCTCTTATCATTGCCTAAAATTAATTTTTGTTGTATTAGTTATCTACTGCTCTGTGACAAGTTTTGTCAGTTCATGTGGGTTAAGACTTCTCACAAGGCTTATATGAAGTTGTTGGTTCAGGCTTGGCTGGCAAAGGATCACTTAGTAATATTTGGTAGGTTTCCATCTTTTGCAGGTTGTTGAACTGAGGACCTCAGTTTCTCACAAGCTGTTGATCGGAGTCTGTCTTAAGTTCCTTCGCATTTGGGTATTTGCATCATCAAAGCATGTAGGCCGAGGAGATGATAATGGCCTACTGGCAGGATAAAAGTCAGTCTTTTAAAAACTCACTCATGGAAGTGACATCTCATCATCTTTTTCTATTTGTTACAAGTACCATCAATGGAAGGGAATGAGACAACACAAATACCAGGAGGCAAGAATCATGGGATTGCCCAGCCATAAAAAGGAATGAAATTGAGTCATTTGTAGTTATGTGGATGAACCTAGAGTCTGTTACACAGAGGGAGAAGTAAGTCAGAAAAAGAAAAACAAATGTCATATATTAATGCATAAATATGGAATATAGAAAAATGGTTCTGATTAACCTATTTGCATGGCAGGAATAGAGACAAAGATGTAGAGAATAGACTTATGGACACAGAAGGGGGAGGAGTGGATGGGATGAATTGAGAGAGTACCATTAACATATATACACTGCCACGTGTAAAATGTCAGAAAGTGAAGAACTAAAGAGCCTCTTGATGAAAGTGAAGGAGGAGAGTGAAAAAGCTGGCTTAAAACTCAATATTGAAAAACGAAGATCATAGCATCCGATCCCATCACTTCATGGCAAATAGATGGGGAAAAATGGAAACAATGAGAGACTTTATTTCTTGGGCTCCAAAATCACTGCAGACATGACTATAGCCATGAAATTCAAAGACTTGCTCCTTGGAAGAAAAGCTATGGCCAACCTAGACAGCACATTAAAAAGCAGAGGCGTTACTTTGTTGACAAAGGTCCATCTAGTCAAAGCTATGGTTTTTCCATTAGTCATGTATGGAGGTGAGAATTGGACTATAAAGAAAGCTGAGCATTGAACAATTGATGCTTTTGAACTGCGGTGTTGAAGACTCTTGAGAGTCCTTTGTACTGCAAGGAAATCCAACCAGTTAATCCTAAAGGAAATAAGTCTCGAATATTCATTGGAAGGACTGATGCTGAAGTTGAAAATCCAATACTTTGGCCACCTCACGCGAAGAACTGACTCATTTGAAAAGATCCTGATCCTGGGAAAGATTGAAGGTGGGAGGAGAAGGGGATGGCATCACCAACTCAATGAACATGAATTTGAGGAAGCTCCGGGAATTGGTGATGGACAGGAAAGCCTGGCATGCTGCAGTCCATGGGATCACAAATAGTCAGACATGACTGAGCGACTGAACTGAACTGATGTGTAAAATGGATGGTTAGTGGGAAATTGCTGTATAACACAGGAAGCTCAGCTTTGTGCTCTGTAATGACATACAGGGCTGAGATGGGGTGTCCAATAGGAGGGAGCTCCAAGAGGGAGGTGATATATATATGTTCACTTTGTTGTACAGCAGAAACTAACACAGCATTGTAAAGCAATTATCCTTCAATTTAAGAAAAAGTCGTGGGGCCATCTTAAAATGTTTGCCTACCCTAATCCTAACGGTTCCTTTTCTTTGTTAATGTTTTTCCCATGACTTCTATTCCTCCTTTCTGCCTAGTTTCCAGGATATACCCCAGTTTAACTGTAAGTTCTGAGTTGTGTTGACTTTTCTAGAGAAGTAATATAAAAATGCTGGACTAGAAGAAACACAAGCTGGAATCAAGACTGCTGGGACAAATATCAATAACCTCAGATATGCAGATGACACCACCCTTATGGCAGAAAGTGAAGAGAAACTAAAAAGCCTCTTGATGAAAGTGAAAAAGGAGAGTGAAAAAGTTGGCTTAAAGCTCAACATTCAGAAATCGAAGATCATGGCATCCGGTCTCATCACTTCATGGGAAATAGATGGGGAAACAGTGGAAACAGTGTCAGACTTTATTTGGGGGGGCTCCAAAATCACTGCAGATGGTGATTGCAGCCATGGAATTAAAAGACGCTTACTCCTTGGAAGAAAAGTTATAACCTAGATAGCATATTCAAAAGCAGAGACATTACTTTGCCGACTAAGGTCTGTCTAGTTAAGGCTATGGTTTCTCCTATGGTCATGTATGGATGTGAGAGTTGGACTGTGAAGAAGGCAGAGCACCGAAGAATTGGTGCTTTTGAACTGTGGTGTTGGAGAAGACTCTTGAGAGTCCCTTGGACTGCAAGGAGATCCAACCAGTCCATTCTGAAGGAGATCAACCCTGGGATTTCTTTGGAAGGAATGATTCTAAAGCTGAAACTCCAGTACTTTGGCCACCTCATGCAAAGAGTTGACTCATTGGAAAAGATTCTGATTCTGGGAGGGATTGGGGGCAGGAGGAGAAGGGGACGACAGAGGATGAGAGGGCTGGATGGCATCATGGACTCGATGGACGTGAGTCTGAGTGAACTCCGGGACTTGGTGATGGACAGGGAGGCCTGGCGTGCTGCGATTCATGGGGTCACAAAGAGTCGGACACGACTGAGTGACTGAACTGAACTGAACTGAGACTCACTCAAGTGAGTCAGAAGACAAACCAAAGTAGAAAGTATGTTTGGAAACAACCTAATCAACTTGGCAATATACTATTTAGATTTGCTAAAATGCTACCAAACTCTTCAAATTAACCTAGTGGGGAGACATCCTTAAGTGGTCTCTTCTATTTTTTCTCCTCTCAAACTCCTATCAATTCTATAGAATTTCTACAAAAAAAGTGAAGAAACATGGATTAAATAGGATTTTCTTCCAGGAGTTGATCTTGTACTTTTCACAAGCTAAGTTAAATAGATAAGAAGGTTAATTTTTCTTTTGCAGATAAGGTGTTTGTCACAGCAGTTTCCAGAAGAAATAATGTGATTTGACTTCAGGAAAAACTCATTGTGATCAGTCAGACTATATCTTTTAATGCATCAAGATTGAGCCCCAATGAGTACATAAGAGCTCTGTTTCCTGCAGACTCGTTTTTGTCCCCCAGAGAAAAGATTTTACTTGGTATTCATTCTAATTTTTATTATCTAAATATTAATGGTTTGTTTTTACTTTCTTTTCTTAATGCTAATAAGTAATTCAAATAGATCGTAATGGCATGTGTGGAAGAAAATATAAATAAAATTTCAGGAAGCTTGTAATTCCTTAACCTCAATGGTTCATTTATTATAAAAGTACCTTCTAATTCCCTTCATGTTAGGCATATTGAAAATTGTCTATTATTTCTTCTATTAAAGGAATTTATTTTTTCTCTCATCTCCTCTTAAATAGTGTCTTAAAACAGAAACTTTCACAAAAATGTGAATATTATAGCCTGGTATATATATTTTTGTGTTTGACTTTGAGATCTTCTATTAATTAGTTTAAAAGGCAAAGCCTATTAGCTATATTATTTTAGGCTAGATTTTATAATCATATCTGTTGACCTTTTACCTATTTAAAAGCTCTGTAAAGAACAATGAGACTATAGTAAATCTAGAAGATATTTTCATAAAAAGTAGAATAGAATCAAACATATCAGACTCTAGCATAAAATGTGGGTTCTTACTCAGTGAAAATAAGGGGTTTTTAAGAAGAGAACAACTAATGGAACTATGCTTAGTCTTTTATACTTTTCATGTTTGTGACATACATTAAAAGTCTAACTCACAGAAGCCATGATACTATTCCTTAAGAAAAAGGTAGCTCAGTAACTGTGTTTAGCTGTTTATCTATCTTAAAAAAAAGGAGTCAGGGTAATTCCCTGGTTGTCCAGTGGTTAGGGCTCTGGGCTTCCACTGCAGGGCTCACAAGTTTGATCCCTGGTCAGGGACTATCAATAAAATCCTGCAGGTTGCATCGCATAATTCACCCCCTCCCCCCAAAAAAATTAGTCAAAAATGCCAACTAAAAAAAAAAAAAGTTACGACCTTGGGCTGTGTTTCTGGGGGCCTCTGCTCAAAGTTTTATCACTTACAAATTCTGTAATTGAAAAAGTTGCTTAATCTCTTTGAACATTTATTTCCCTTCATTATTTGATGCTTTGTCATATGTTCAGATTAGGTGGAAAAGAAATCTGGAGTTGTAATTGGTAGCTCAGATAGTAAAAAAATCTGCCTGCAATGCAGGAAAACTGGGTTCAATCCCTGGGTTGGGAAGAACCTCTGGAGAAGGGAATGGCTATCCACTCCAGCATTCTGGCCTGCAAAATTCCATGGACTGTATAGTCCATGGGGTTGCAAAGAGTCAAACATGACTGAGTGACTTTCACTGAAACTGAAACTGAAAGCTGCATTTAGGTATGAGAGTAAGGGTCAGGCAATGTTAGTGGGAAATGATGTAGTTGCTCAATATAGACCTGCTCTGTTGCTAATAAGTCAATTTCCTTTGTAGAAAGCAAGTTACACAAAGGCAGGTTTGGCCTAGGGAATGGAATAGACTCAAGTTCAGAAACCTTGTCATGGTAAATGTATGAAATATATCTATACTCCTCTATACTTCCCTGAAGTCCTCTTCTCAGTTCCAGATGTAATCATCCTTAAAACTTTTGGTATTTTCTCTACACATTTCTTATTTATTTATTTATTTTGCTCTTGAAAAACCTTTTTATTATTTGTGGTATATAAACATGATTGCTTACTGAAATTGTTAAAGACAGTACTCAGTATAAGCAGATTAAGATGTCATCATTCCATCATTATCCATTTTGTTTCTTCATTATCCACAAAACTCCTACTTAATTCTGGAGAGTAAAAATCCCTAGCTTAAACCATTTGACTTCTCAGGTTCCCTTGTGGTTATCACTGGCTATTACTCAGTTCCAGTCTAGGAGATATATTCGGGCCTTTTTTTCGGTTGGGGAGCCCAGTAAAACTGTAGTTTTTCTGATGAAAATGTCTGACTCAATTGGCATGTCTCTTTTGCCATTCCTCTTTTTCCCTTTTTTGCAGGCATTTAATAAGTGCTGTAATAGAAGTTTGAATCCCTAATGATGCTACAACAATTCTTGAGAGCTACTTCTAGATCTTTTGCTACATGAGAAAAAAAAAAAAAAAACGTTTTAATTTGTGTATGTTATTTGGATGTTCTGGTTCATAAAACTTAACACTATTAGCTGATATAGAAACCATTTTTCTTTGTGTGACTTGCAAAGTTCTGGAAACTCCTCACATGGAAACTACACATATTTAGACTCTGAAGGCCTAGATATGATCCTTACGGGAAAGATTTTATAACTTCAATGACAAATCCATATGGCAAGACAAGAAGGGACTGACAGGGAGATGTTGCTTTGGTATCTGTGTAAACTGATGGGAGAGTCCTGAAACATTCCGGATCATAGGCAAATCTGTGGAGGAAAGGAAGAGTGCCTTTTCTTCCTCACTCACCACACAACAGAGCCAGTCCTTAGGCTACAGTACCAAGATAAAGTAATTTGATGAACAAATTCATTCCAAAGTTTACTTATGACTAAACTTTCTCTTCCCTTTCTGAGAAAGTATTTATGGTTTAATCCATTTATATGAATTTCTCCTGGTACAAGTGTAGAGATCTGAAACCATAGAAATACTAGAATAAAACACAGGCAAAAGCATCTTGTTACTTGTCTGGGCATTTAAAAAATATGACCCCAAAAATCATATTTAGCAAAAGCAAAGATAAACAAGTAGGATTTCATCAAACTAAGAAGTTGTATATAGCAAAGGAAATAATCATCAGAGTGAAAGGGAAAACTACAAATAAAAAATTTTACAGATAAAAAATTTGCAACCTAAATATATAATGTTAATAAATGGTTAATATCCAAAATATGTTGGGAACTTAGAAAATGTGTGCTCAGTTGTTAACGCAATAGCAAAAAAGTTAAAAATCCACAATCAAATAACCCTTTTTAAAAATGAGCAAAGAAACTGAATAGACATTTCTCAAGAAAAAAAGATAACAATGGCCAACATGAATATGAAAAAGTGCTAAACACAATTAATTATCAGTAAAATGTAAATCAAAACCACAATAAGATATTATTTCACACATATTAAAATGGCTATTATCAAAAGACACATAACAACTGTTAGCCAGATGGAAAAATTGGGACCTTTGTACACTGTTGGTAGTAATGAAAACTGGTACAGTTATTATAGAAAACAGTGGATATTTTTTTTCCAAAAATTAAATGTACAACTACCATATGTTCCAGCAGTCTCACTTCTAGGTATTTATCCAAAAGAATTGAATTCAGAGTCTTGAAGAGATATCTGTACTCCCACATACGTTGTATAATAGCAATATTTTAACAACAATAATAATCAAGGTGGGAAAACTATCTAAATGTCCATTGAAAGATGAATGAGCAAAGAAAGTTGGTATATGCATATAGTGGAATACTAGTAAGATTTTTAAAAAGGAAATTCTGCTATATATGATAATATGAATGAACTTGGAGACATTATGTTAAATGAAATCAGTCAGACTCAGAAAGAAATACTGCATGATCTCACTCATATGTGAAATCTAAAAAGAAGTCAGACTCAGAGAAATAGATAGCTGAATGTTGGTTGCAGGGAGCTGGTGGGAGAGGGAAATTGGGAGCTGTTAGTCAAGTGGTACAAAGTTTCATTTATGCAGGATAATAATTTCTGGTGATCTAATATACAGCATGGCAACTATAGTTATTAATACTGTGTTGTATATTTATAACTTGCTAAGGTAGTTACTTCTATATGTTGTCACCACAGCAAAAAAAAATAGTAACTATGTGATGTGGTAGATATATATTAATTAAAGTGTGATGATCATTTCACAATGTATAGGTATATCAAAACATTATACTATATACCTTAAATATATACATTTTTTTAATGTATAAATTACACCTCACTAAAACTAGGGGAGAAGGAGAAAATAAAGCCCATGTTACCCAAGATTAGTAACCCCAAATCTAGAGGCTGTTGATTAGAGGAACCATATATGGACATCCTTTTGCACATTTAATTTATTTTAAACACCTCTGTAAACTTTGGAAAACCATACAACAACACAAAAGTGTTACTTTTTCATATAAATCCATTGAAGTATTTTAGTACAAGAATTGACAAAGATTTTTTTTTAAGTGTTGGGTATAAATTTTTTTCAACTTTTGGGCTGGTCTCTGCCATTGTAGTTGGAAAACAGTCATAGACAATATGCAAACTAATGGGTATGGCTGTGTTCCAATAAAACACTAAAATTTGAATTTCATATAACTCCTCCATGTCACAAAATATTTTCTTTAAAAATTGCAGTAAGCCTTAAAATGATACAGCTTGAAAATTATTCCTAGCTTAAAATAAAGATCTCTACAATTTTCCTAGATGTATGTAATTAGCAAATTATTCATGGGGTTCTCAAGGCAAGAATACTGAAATGGTTTGCCATTTCCTTCTCCAGTGGACCACGTTTTGTCAGAACTCTCCACCGTGACCCACTCATCTTAGGTGGCCCTACACGGAATGACTCATAGTTTCATTGAGTTAAACAAGGCTGTGGTCCATGTGATCAGATTGGTTAGTTTTCTGTGATTGTGGTTTTTAGTCTGTCTGACCTCTGGTGGAGAAGGAAAGGAGGCTTATGGAAGCTTCCTGATGGGAGAGACTGACTGAGGGGAAAACTGGGTCTTGTTCTGATGAGCTGGGCCATGCTCAGTAAATCTTTAATCCAATTTTCTGTTGAAGGACAGGGCTGTATTCCCTCCTTGTTATTTGACCTGAGACCAAACTATGGTGGAGGTACTGAAGGCATCCTTCAAAAGATCCCATGCACACACTGCTACACTCAGTGCCTCTGCAGCAGGCCACGGCCAACCCATGCCTCTGCTGGAGACTCCTGGACACTCCTGGGCAAGTCTGGATCTGTCTTTTCTGGAGGGTAACTGCTCCTTTTTCCTGGGTCCTGGTGCACTAAGATTCTGTTTGTGTCCGCCAAGAGTCTGTTTCCCCAGTCCTATGTAAGACCTGGCGGCTCTATGGTGAGGTTAATGGTGACCTTCTCCAAGGTTATGCCATACCCAGGTCTACTGCATCCAAAGCCCCCATTCCTGCAGCATTCCACTGCTGACCTGTATCTCCTCAGGAGACACTCAAACACAGTTCTGTCTCAGTCTCTGTGGAGTCTCTGGGTCGTGGTGCACACAAGGTATCTTTGAGCCCTGTGAGCGTCTCTGACAGGTATGGGGTTTGATTCTAAACGTGATTTTGCCCCTCCTACAGTCTTGCCGGGGCTTCTCCTTTGCCCTTGGATGTAGGGTGTCTCCTCAAAGTCGCTGCAGCACTGCACAGCTGCCACTCCAGCTCCGCACAGCCACTGCTCCAGTGCCTACCATCATGCTGGGGGGAGGGGTGGTCTCTGCCCTTGGATGTGGGATATCTCCTCACAGTTGCTTCAGTGCCAGGTCTAAGAATCAAGGAAAATTGGAAGTGGTCAAACAGGAGATGGCAAGAGTGAACATTGACATTTTAGGAATGAGTAAACTAAAATGGACTGGAATGGGTGAATTTAACTCAGATGACCATTACATCTACTACTGTGGGCAGGAATCCCTTAGAAGAAATGGAGTAGCCATCATAGTCAACGAAAGAGTCTGAAATGCAGTACTTGGATGCAATCTCAAAAACGACAGAATAATCTCTGTTCATTTCTAAGGCAAACCATTCAATATCACAGTAATCCAAGTCTATGCCCCGACCAGTAGTGCTGATGAAGCTGAAGTTGAATGGTTCTATGAAGACTTACAAGACCTTCTAGAACTAACAACACACACACACACACACACACACACACACACACACACACAAATGTCCTTTTCATCATAGGGGACTGGAATGCAAAAGTAGGAAGTCAAGAGATACCTGGAGTAACAGGCAAAATTGGCTTTGCAGTACAGAATGAAGCAGGGCAAAGGCTAATGGAGTTTTGCCAAGAGAACGCACTGGTCATAGCAAACTCCCTCTTCCAGACAACACAAGACTCTACACATGGACATCATCAGATGGTCAATACCAAAATCAGATTGATTATATTCTTGCAGCCAAAGATGGAGAAGCTCTATAAGATTAGCAAAAACAAGACCAGAAGGTGACTGTGGCTCAGATCCTGAACTCCTTATTGTCAAATTCAGACTTAAATTGAAGAAACTAGGGAAAACCACTAGACCATTCATGTATGACCTATATCAAATCCCTTTCGATTATACAGTAGAAGTGAAAAATAGATTCAAGGGATTAGATCTGATAGACAGACTGCCTGAAGAAATATGGACGGAGGTTCCTGACATTGTACAGGAGGCAGGAATCAATATCATCCTCAAGAAAAAAAAAAAATGCAAAAAGGCAAAATGGTTGTCTAAGGGGACCTTACAAATAGCTATGAAAAGAAGAGAAGCAAAAGGCAAAAGAGAAAAGGAAAGATATACCCATTTGAATGCAGAGTTCCAAAGAATAGCAAGGAGGGATAAGAAAGCCTTCCTCAGTGATCAATGCAAATAAATAGAGGAAAAGAACAGAATGGGAAAGTCTAGAGATCTCTTCAAGAAAATTAGAGATACCAAGGGAACATTTTATGCAAAGATGGACACAATAAAGGACAGAAATGGTATGGACCTAACAGAGGCAGAAGATATTAAGAGCAGGTGACAAGAATACATAGAAAAACTATACAAAAAAATAAAATCTTCACGACCCAGATAATCACCATGGTGTGATCATTCACCTAGAGCCAGACATTCTGGAATATGAAGTCAAGTGGACCTTAGGAAGCATCACTACGAACAAAGCTAGTGAAGGTGATGGAATCCCAGTTGAGCTATTTTAAATTTTAAAAGATGATGTTGTGAAAGTGCTGCACACAATATGCTAGCAAATTTGGAAAACTCAACAGTGGCCACAGGACTGGAAAAGGTCAGTTTTCATTCCAATCCCAAAGAAAGGCAATGCCAAAGAATGCTCAAACTACTGCATGACTGCACTCATCTCACAGGCTAGCAAAGTGATGCTCAAAATTCTCCAAGCCAGGCTTCAAGAGTACATGAAATGTGAATTTCCAGATGTTCAAGCTGGATTTAGAAAAGGCAGGGAAACTAGAGATCAAATTGCCAACATCCACTGGATCATTCAAAAAGCAAAAGAATACCAGAAAAAATCTACTTCTGCTTTATTGACTATGCCAAAGCCTTTTACTGTACGGATCATAGAAAACTGTGGAACATTCTTAAAGAGATGTGAATACCAGACCACCTTATCTGCATCCTGAGAAATCTGTATGCAAGTCAAGAAACAACAGTTAGACGTGGTCATGGAACAACAGACTTGTTCCAAATCGGGAAAGGAGTATGTCAAGGCTGTATATTGTCACCCTGCTTATTTAACTTATATGCAGAGTAAATCATGAGAAACGCTAGGCTGGAAGAAGCACAAGCTGGAATCAAGATTGCCAGGAGAAATATCAATAACCTCAGATATGCAGATGACACCACCCTTATGGCAGAAAGTGAAGAAGAACTAAAGATCTTCTTGATGAAAGTGAAAGAGGAGAGTGAAAAAGTTGGCTTTATGCTCAACATTCAGAAAACGAAGATCATGGCATCTGGTCCCATCACTTCATGGGAAATAGATAGGGAAACAGTGGGAACAGTGTCAGACTTTATTTTGGGGGCTCCTAAATCACTGCAGATAGTGACTCAGCCATGTAATTAAAAGATACTTGCTCCTTGGAAAGATAGTTGTGACCAACCTAGACAGAATATTAAAAAAAAGACGTTACTTTACCAACAAAGGTCCATCTAGTCAAAGCTGTGGTTCTTCCTGTACTCATGTATGAATGTGAGAGTTGGATTATAAATAAAGCTGAGTGCCAAATAATTGATGTTTTTGAACTGTGGTATTGGAAAAGACTCTTGAGAGTGCCATGGGCAGCAAGGAGATCCAACCAGTCCATCCTAAAGGAAATCAATTCTGAATATTCATTGGAAGGACTGATGCTGAAGCTGAAACTCCAATACTCTGGCCACCTGATGTGAAGAACTGACTCATTTGAAAAGATCCTTATGCTGGAAAAGATTGAAGGCAGCAGGAGAAGGGGATGCCAAGGATGAGATGGTTGGATGGCATCACCAACTCAATGGACATAATTTTAAGTAAACACCAGGAGGTTGTGATGCACAGGAAGGCCTGGTGTACTGCACTCCATGGGGCTGCAAAAAGTCGGACACAGCTGAAGGACTGAACTGATGTAATTAACATAATTGTTTTCAGTAATTGAGTAATTTTAAAAGGACATGAAACAATTAAACATGCAAAATGAGCTTTTCAGAAGAAGAGAAAATAATGGATTAACAGTTATTATATAATCTCTCAAATGAGTTTTTCATTTATAGGAACATATTGACCATTTCTCTTTACTTCTCTTTTGTATATGCATCCTTTGAGATGCTTTTCAAGGCAGAAGATCTGTCCTATCCATTTTCTGGTATTCAGCACCTGTCTGGTCCCTGGTGCATAGTAGGATCTTAAAATATACTTGTTGAATTGAAAAAAAAAACTAGTACAATTAATCCAGTTTATGGCTATACTTCTAAAATTTAATTTTTGTGGAAATGTAAAAATTTATTTATATATATATATATATATATATATAGTTTTAAAAATGTTCCATTTGTAATTTGAAAGTATCTAATTTTGATACTGATTAGATACTAACTAGTATCTAATTAGTCATTTTACAGAAAAAAAAAAACAAACAGAATAAAGTAATAGAGAATAAAATCTTATGCCTTAATAAAGTAAAAATCAAGCCATGGTTAAAGTATAGGGGGATTTCCAAGTAGGGACAACACCAAGGTAGTAATATGCTTAGTGTTCAGAGACCAGAAAGAAGGCCACAGTAGTTGAGGTAGAGAGGGAGAAGGTAGTTGGAAATTTGGAGAGATATCCAGAGTCTTAATCATGTAAGGCCATGTCGAAGTTTTGGCATTTTATTTTAAAAGTTAGGGGATGGCATTTGAAAGGCTTTAGCAGTGAAGTGGCATGGTCAGATTTATGTTTTAAATAGAACATATTGGCTGTTGTGTGGATGCTGGGAAAAGGGAAAAAGTTAAAGGAGCTAGTGTTATAGTTCAGACCAGAAATAATGGTGATTAGAAATAGGATGGAAATAATAGATTTAGTGAAAAGTATTTGGATGCAGCATAGATTTCAAAGAGAGAGATAATAGATTGCACTTAATAGTGGACTATATATGAAATATGAGAAAGAGAAAAGTCAAGGATGTTGCCAAGGTTTTTCCATGAGCAGCTAGGTGAGGGATGGTCTCATGTAGTGAGATGGGAACCATTGTAGTATTTACAGATTCTAGAGACAGGGATTAAAGTTTCTGTTTTGTATGTATTATATTTCAAATTCATACTAGACATCCAAGAGCAAATATAGGGTAAGTGGTTGGATGTGAGAATCTGAATTTCAGAAGTGAGATTAGAGTTGATAATATATATGTGGCAGTTTTGGGCAAAGCTAATCATCAGCTCTATTTCCTTCCCTTTTTCCTTGAAGGTGTTCATTACTCTGAGGTTGGTGTGTATCCTTCCTCTACACGTTGTCGTTGTTTTCACTTTTTATATAGCCGTATTGATATGTGGTATTATTTTGAATGTTTTTATAATGAAAAGACATGCTGTATATATGTATATATATATTTTTTCAAATTTCTTCTGCAGATCAGTTTTGTTTCTGAGATTTACTTAGTTGATCCAAGTATCTATAGTTCATTAGCTGTTCAATTTACTATATGACTAAATAAGATTTTATTTAACATTCCTTTCTGAAAGAGCTAATTTCTGATTTTCTTAATGCAATCAATGTGGCAATGAATATCCTTGTAAGTTTTTGCATGTACCCATATGCAAAAGTTTCTCTTGGGAATATAAACAGAGATACAATTTCTGGGAAATAGTATATTCACATATTCAGCTTTATAAGATGCTTTAAAATTTATCTTAGCAGCATGGCAACTTACACTTTGGCAGAACTCTAGAGTTCCTTCTCCCAATATCTGAAATTAGAGTGTGATTAAGTATGATATGTACATTATGTTTTGTTAGATACATTTTATCTAGTAAAGAATGTAAAAGTAAAAAGAATAGCTTTTTCCAGTAAAGCAGTTTTTGGTTTTGCTGATCCTCTCTATGATTTCTTGGCTTTTCTGTTTCATTAATTTCAGCTTTATTTTTTATTTACTTATTTTATGTTTATTTTTTAAAAATTAAGTTAATGGTTAGCTCACCAATATTATATTTTTGCAACATTTGATATATTTAGATATATTCATATATATCTTTATAAAGCATATATAATATTTATAAGAATATTTTAAATGTCTGTGTGAGTTATAAATCATAACAATAATAAAATGAATATATGTGGATATGCTATCCAAACAAATAAATAAAAATAATGTTGAAAATCATTTCTAACCTTTTATCTCCATAGCTCATTAAGCATTTATTAGGAAATATTTCAAACTTGCAAATATATAGATTTGTTTATTTTTTCCAGCTTTATTGAGATATAACTGGCATATAACATTATGTAAGTTTAAGGTGTACAACTTGATGATTTGACATAAGTATGTATTGTCAAATGTTTATCAAAATAAGGTGACTTTATCCTTCACCTTACCTAATTGCCATTTTTTTATTGTTGCTATGGTGAGAGCGTTAAAGGACTACTCTCTTGGCAACTTTCAAGTGTACAATATAGTACATACTTAACTATAGTCAGCATGTTCTTTAGATTCCCAGAACTTATTATATAATTGAAAGTTTGTAACCTCTGACCAATATCTCCCCATTACCTTCATCCCTCAGTCCCTGGAAACTACCATTCTATGGTCTCTTTCTATGAGTTTGACGTTTATAGATTCCACATGTAAGTGAGGTCATACAGTATTTGTCTTTGTCTATTTGACATGTTTCACTTAGTTTAATGCCCTCAATATATGTCCATGATTTCACAAATGGCAGAATTTTCTTCCTTTTTAGAGATGAATAATATTCCATTGTATACATATGTACCACATATTCTTGATCCATTCATCTATCCATGGACAATTAGGATGTTTCCATCTTTTGTGTTGTGAATAATGCTACAATGACCATAGGAGTGCAGATGTCTCTTTGAGATAGTGATTTTATTTCCTTAGCATATATACCCAGAAGTGAAATTGCCAAATAATATGAGTTGTATTTTTAGTTTTTTGAGGAACCTCCATAATGTTTTCCATAGTGGCTGAACCGATTTACATTCCCACCAACATTGCATTGGGGTTCCCTTTTCTCCACATCCTTGACAAAAATTGTTATTTCTCTCTCTCTCTTTTTTTAAAAATAATGGCCATTCTAACAGGTGTGAAAGATAGCTTATTTGGTTTTGATTTGCATTTGTCTAATTCTGAAAGAGATGGGAATACCAGACCACCTAACCTGCCTTTTGAGAAATCTGTATACAGGTCAGGAAACAACAGTTAGAACTGGACATGGAACAACAGACTGGTTCCAAATAAGAAAAGGAGTACGTCAAGGCTGTATACTGTCACCCTGTTTATTTAACTTATATACAGAATACAGCATGAGAAATGCTGGACTAGAAGAAACACAAGCTGGAATCAAGATTGCCGGGAGAAATATCAATAACCTCAGATATGCAGATGACACCACCCTTATGGCAGAAAGTGAAGAACTAAAGAGCCTCTTGATGAAAGTGAAAGAGGAAAGCAAAAACTTGGTTTGAAGCTCAACATTCAGGAAACAAAGATCATGGCATCCGGTCCCATCACTGCATGGGAAATAGATGGGGAAACAGTGGCAAGTGCCAGACTTTCTTTTTTTGGGCTCCAAAATAACTGCAGATTGTGACTGCAGCCATGAAATTAAAAGACGCTTAGTCCTTAGAAGAAAAGTTATGAACAACCTAGATAGTATATTCAAAAGCAGAGACATTACTTTGCTGACTAAGGTCCGTCTAGTCAAGGCTATGGCTTTTCCTGTGGTCAAGTATGGATGTGAGAGTTGGACTGTGAAGAAGGCTGAGCACTGAAGAATTGATGCTTTTGAACTGTGGTGCTGGAAAAGACTCTTGAGAATCCCTTGAACTGCAAGACGATCCAACCAGTCCATTCTAAAAGAGATCAGCCCTGGGATTTCTTTGGAAGGAATGATGCTAAAGCTGAAACTCCAGTATTTTGGCCACCTCATGCGAAGAGTTGACTCATTGGAAAAGACTGTGATGCTGGGAGGGATTGGGAGCAGGAGGAGAAGGGGACAACAGAGGATTAGATGACTGGATGGCATCACTGACTCTATGGACGTGAGTCAGAGTGAACTCTGGGAGTTGGTGATGGACAGGGAAGCCTGGCGTGCTGCAGTTCATGGGGTCGTGAAGAGTCGGACACGGCTGAGCGACTGAACTGAACTGAACTGAATATTAGTGATGTTGTGCACTGTTTTATGTACTTGCTGGCCATGTGTATGTGTCTTTTGGAGAAATGTCTGTTCAAGTCCTTTGCCTGTTTTTCAGTTGAGCTTTTTATTGCAGTTGAGTTCCTTATATGTTTTGGATAGTAGCCCCCTTATTACATATATGAATTGCAAATATTTTTTCCCATTATATAAGTTACCTCTTTGTTAGTTGTTTATTTTGCTGTATAGAAATTTTTAGTGTGATATAGTCTCACTTGTTGACTTTTGTTTTAATTTTGCTTTTGATGTCTTATCCAGAAAGTCATATCAAAAACGTTACAAAGGAGATTTTCTCATTTTCTTCCAGAAGTTTTATGGTTTCCTGTCTTATGCTTAAATGCTTAATACATTCCAAGTTAATTTTTGTGAGTGATATAATAGTCCAACTTCTTTTTTTTCCCCTATGTGGTTATCCAGTTTTCCCAACATTCTGTTTTTTAACTTTATTTTTAATTTTTAACTGAAGTGTACTTGATTTATAGTACTGTATTAATTTATGCTATACAGCAAAGTCATTCATTCATACACACACACATATGTGTATATATATATATATATATACACACACACATACACACATACACAGACACACACACATATATATATATAGAGAGAGACACTTTTCCATACTCTTTTCCATTATGGTTTATCAGTGGATATTGAATATAGTTTCCTGTGCTATATGGTAGAGCCTTGTTGTTTACCCATACTATGCATAATAGTTTACATATGCTAATCTCAAACTCCTAATCTATCCCTCCACGACACTCTTTGCCCTTGGCAACCAGGAGTCTGTTCTCTCTGTGAGTCTGCTTCTGTTTCACAGATAGGTTCATTTGTGTCATATTTTATATTCTGCATATGAGTGATATCATACACCATGTCCTTTATTGGTGAAATTACCCATTACCTCTTGAGTATCCATAGCTCCCTTTTCAGAATTAGTGGTTCATATGTCTGTTGGTTGATTTTGGTGCTCTCAACTCTGTTCCTTTGGCCAATGTTAACTTTTTATACAAGTATGATACTGTTTTGATTTCTACAACTTTGTAACATATTGGAAATCTGGAAGCATGATGTCAGCAGCTTTGTTCTTTCTTAAGATTGCTTTGGCTATTCCAGGATTTTTATGATCCCATAAAAATTTCAGGATTTCTTTTCTATGACAAATGCCATTGGAATTTTGATAGTGACTGTACTGAATATGCCAGCAAATTTGGAAAACTCAGCAGTGGCCACAGGACTGGAAAAGGTCAGTGTTCATTCCAATCCCAAAGAAAGGCAATGCCAAATAATGCTCAAACTATCACACAATTGCACTCATCTTACACACTAGTAAAGTAATGCTCAAACTTCTCCAAGCCAGGCTTCAGCAAGATGTGAACTGGGAACTTCCAGATGATTAAGCTGGATTTAGAAAGGCAGAGGAACCAGAGATCAAATTGCTAACATATGCTGGATCATGGAAAAAGCAAGAGAGTTCCAGGAAAAAAATATATATATATTTATGCTTTATTGATTATGCCAAAGCCTTTGACTGTGTGGATCACATTAAACTGTGGAAAATTCTGAAAGAGATGGGAATGCCAGACCACCTGACCTGCCTCTTGAGAAACCTATATGCAAGTCAGGAAACAACAGTTAGAACTGGACATGGAACAACAGACTGGTTCCAAATAGGAAAAGGAGTACATCAAGGCTGCATATTGTCACCTGCTTCTTTAACTTCTATGCAGAGTACATCATGAGAAACGCTGGGCTGGAAGAAACACAAGCTGGAATCAAGATTGCCAGGAGAAAAATCAATAACCTCAGATATGCAGATGACACCACCCTTATGGCAGAAAGTGAAGAGGAACTAAAAAGCCTCTTGATGAAAGTGAAAGAGGAGAGTGAAAAAGTTGACTTAAAGCTCAACATTCAGAAAACGAAGATCATGGCATCTGGTCCCATCACTTCATGCGAAATAGATAGGGAAACAGTGGAAACAGTGTCAGACTTTATCTTTTTGGGATCCAGAATCACTACAGATGGTGATTGCAGACATGGAAGTAAAAGACACTCCTTGGAAAGAAAGTTATGACCAACCTAGATAGCATATTCCCAGAGAAGGCAATGGCAACCCACTCCAGTACTCTTGCCTGTCAAATCTCATGGACAGAGGAACCTGGTAGGCTGCAGTCCATGGGGTCGCTAGGAGTTAGACACGACTAAGCGACTTCACTCACTTTTCACTTTCATGCATAGGAGAAGGAAATGACAACCCACTCCAGTATTCTTGCCTGGAGGAACGCAGGGACAGGGGAGCCTGGTGGGCTCTATGAGGTTGCACAGAGTCGGACACAACTGAAGTGACTTAGCAGCAGCAGCACCAGCAGATAGCATATTAAAAAGCAGAGACATTACTTTGCAGGCAAAGGTCCATCTAGTCAAGGCTATGGTTTTTCCAGTGGTCATTTATGGATGTGAGAGTTGGACTGTGAAGAAAGCTGAGAGCTGAAGACTTAATGCTTTTGAACTCTGGTGTTGGAGAAGACTCTTAAGAGTCCCTTGGACTGCAAGGAGATCCAACCAGTCCATCCTAAAGGAGATCAGTCCTGGGTGTTCATTGGAAGGACTGATGCTGAAGCTGAATGAAACTCCAATACTCTGGCCACCTCATGAAAAGAGCTAACTCATTGGAAAAGACTCTGATGCTGGGAGAGATTGGGGGCAGGAGGAGAAGTGTCCGACAGAGGATGAGATGGCTGGATGGCATCACCGACTCAATGGACATGAGTTTGGGTAAACTCCGGGAGTTGGTGATGGACAGGGAAGCCTGGCATGCTGCGATTCATGGGGTTGCAAAGAGTCAGACTCGACTGAGCAATTGAACTGAACTGTGCTGACTCTATAGATGGCTTTTGATAGAATGGACACTTTTAACAATATTTACTCTTTCAATTCCTGAATATGGGATATCTATTCATTTATTTGCACCTTCTTTCATTAATGTCATACTTTTCAGTGTATAGATATTTCATTTCCTTGGTTATATTGATTCCTAAGTAGTTTATTGTTTTTGGTGATACTTCAGACAGTTCATTATTTGTGTATAGAAATAGATGTAATTTTTATGTATTCATTGTTGTATCCTAAAATGTTACTAAATTTATTTGATAATTCTAACAGCTTTTTGATGGAGACTAGGATTTTTTTATCCTCAGAAAGGGTAACTCTTTGTTCTTGACCAGTTCCCTCTTGGTGTTGAGCAGTGCTGGCCCAGGAGATGGGATGATGCTGGTACAATCAAACTCTTCTTTGTTCCCATTTTGCATGGCTATTTTCAGAAATTTGTTTCTACTGTATTGCTGAAGTTTCTTAAGGTGGACCCTTGAGCTCTCCTAGAGCTGTGCTTGGTTGTGAATAGCTGTCTAACCGTTGATCTATGTGGGAAAATGGAATATCTGCTACTTCCCCATCTTGGTTTCATCACTCCCTCTATTCTGTTTAAAACATACCCAAGTTTCATTTAAGTATAGTGTGGCCAATAGATTAGGAGATGAGTCCCATTGAAAATATAATTTGTTATTCACAATTCCCAAGAGGAGGAGACCATGCCATGGCACATAGTCATAAGAGAGAACACTGGAGTTAGTCATAGGCAGAGAGAAGAAGAGTGAGAATTGTGGGAAAGCCTTTATTGTGGTTTTGTTGGACTTCCCTGGTAGCTCAGATGGTAAAGTGTCTGTCTACAATGCGGGAGACCCGGGTTCGATACCTGGGTTAGGAAGATCTGCTGGAGAAGGAAATGGCAATCCAGTCCAGTACTATTGCCTGGAAAATCCCATGAACAGGGGAGCCTGGTAGGCTACAGTCTATGGGGTCGCAAAGAGTCAGACATGACTGAGCAACTTCACTGGGAAGGAATAGGCAAGCTATATAAGTCAGCTGACCAGATTTAGGATTCATTAGTTTGATAATTTCAGTGTGCTCAGAGGTATAGAAGCTTCCCCTAATTGGCTAATGCTTGATCCTAGGGTGATTAAGGAAGGACTTTAGTGTCTTACAATTGTTAATACACAATAAAAAGGCATTTAAGGTGTATGGGCTCTAGATTGGTTAGTTTGCTCATGAAAGCTGTGCTCACTGGATAGGTGCTTCTACCTGTAGAAATCTGCTAACCCCAGGAAAGATAGTCTCTCTCTAGTCAGCAAGGTCCCATGATAACAAAATATCAGACACAGAAACTAAAAACATAAGGCATATACCTACCAAACTCACCTCATTTTTGTTTTTATTATTACTTTATCTTTTGTAAGACATATATACTAAGATACAATTTGTATAAAGCTCAAAACAGTAAAACTGATCCACATATCATTTAGGTACCTATACATATGTTAACAAAATTTTAAAATCTCATTCATTTTTAAAAAAATGTTTTCTAATACATGCATTTAAGACCATGTATTTCTGATTACAGCCAGGGCTGTACCTCAGCTTTTTCAATTTTGTCTTTAATGATATTCAGATAGGAATATTTTTATAATTTCTACTTGTCACATGAGTTGTGTAGAGGTCTTCCTTTTTTCTGAAAGTAACATGCTATTTGATTGTATTTTTATTTAATAATTTAAGGAATTTGGTTTTCATTCCATGGATTCTTTGGTATTTATCAAGATTTTTATGTATTTGTATTATTACATCTCAAACTCTTCTTCTAAGTTCAATTCTTCTTTTGATAAAGTATATAGTTAATAGCTCTTTCTGCAATGATTTATGAACTAGAACAAACGATTTATAAAGTTAGTTAAACTAAGCCTTTGATTTAAAATGACTATTTCACTTTCATTTTGAATGATAGTTTAGCTGGTCATGGCCTTCTAGGTTGAAAGTTGTTTTTCTTCAGCATTCTGAAGATATAATTCCACTGCTCTGAGAGTCTCTTTTGCTGCCAAAAAGTTTGCTCTCCTTCTAGTTATTCTTTCTTCATAGGAAACCTTTTCCCTATCCCTTTCTATAGTTTGATTTTTCTATTTTGATTTTATTTAGTGTCCTGAAGTTTCACTAAATTTTACTTAATTATAATAGTTGCTATCACTATTGTTGTTAGTAGCATTATTATTGGGCATTGGGGCTTCCCAGGTGGCACAGTGGTAAATAATCCACCTGCCAATGAAGGAGATGCAAGAGATGTGGGTTTGATCCCTGGGTCGGGAAGATCCCCTGGAGTAGGAAATGGCAACTCACTCCAGTATTCTTGCCTGGAAAACTCCATAGACAGAAGAGCTTAGTGGCCTACAGTCCATGGGGTCACAAAGAGTCAGACATAACTGAGCACAGCAGATAGCACAGTATATCATTTCAATTCTGCTTAGGAGTTGGCATACTTTAGTTTGAAGATTCATTTTAAAAATCATTTCCAGAAATTTCTAACCATTGCCATTGTAGATATCCTCTCTTTCCCATTTCAAAAATAATTTTTTTCATCTGGAACTTCTACTAGAATTATTGTATGTTCTCTAAGTCTATGAGTTTGTTTCTGTTTTATGTGAAAGAAGTGAAGTTGCTCAGTCCTGTCCAACTCTTTGTGACCCCATGGACTGTAGTCTACCAGGCTCCTCTGTCCATGGGATTTTCCAGGCAAGAATACTGGAGTGGGTTGCCATTTTCTTCTCCAGAGGATGTTCCTGAACCAGAGATTGAACCTGGGTCTCCTGCATTGCAGGCAGACTCTTTACCATATGAGCCACCAGAGAAGGCTTATAAATTCTGTTTTATAAATGAATTCATTTGTATAATTTATTTTTATTCTGCAAGTAAGCAATGATATATGATATTTGTTTTTATCTGTCTAAATTACTTCACTTAGTATGATAATCTCCAGATCCATCCAGGTTGCTGAAAATGGCATTATTTTTTTAGTGGCTCAGTAATATTCTATTGTATATTTATGTACCACATCTTTATCCATTCCTCTGTTGATGCATAGCCCAGGGAATGCAGCTTAACGTTCTATAATAACCTAAACAGGAAAAGCATTTGAAAAGGTATAGATACAGCTTAAAACTCAGCATTCAAAAAATTAAGATTATGGCATCTGGCCCCATCACTTCACAGCAAATAGATGGGGAAAAAGTGGATAAGAGGCAGATTTTATTTTCTTGGGCTAAAAATATCTCTGAAGATGGTGACTTCAGCCATGAAGTTGAAAGGTGCTGTTCCTTGGATGAAAAGCTATGACAAACCTAAGCACATCAAAAAGCGGAGACATTATTTTGCTGACAGAGGTTCATATAGTCAAAGCTAAAGCTATGGTTTTTCCAGTAAACATGCATGGATGTGAGGTTGGACCATAATGAAGGCTGTGAAAGTGAAAGTGAAGTCACTCAGTCGTGTCCGACTCTTTGCGACCCTGTGGACTGTAGCCCACCAGGTTCCTACGTCCATGGGATTCTCCAGGCAAGAATACTGGAGTGGGTTGCCATTTCCTTCTCCAGGGGATCTTCCCAACCCAGGGACTGAACCCGGGTCTCTCACATTGCAGGCAGACGCTTTAACCTCTGAACTACCAATGAAGGCTGAGCACTGAATAATTGATGCTTCTGAACTGTGGTGCTGGAGAAGACTCTTGAGAGTCCCTTGGACTGCATGGAGATCAAACCAGTCAATCCTAAAGGAAATCAACCCTGAATGTTCATTGGTAGGACTGATGCTGAAGCTGAAGTTCCAATTTTTGACTACCTGATGCAAAGAGCTGATTCATTGGCAAAGACACTGATGCTGGGAAAGATTGAGGGTGCAAGATGAAGAGGGTGACAGAGGATGAGGTGCCTGGATAGCATCACTGACTCAATGGGCATGATTTTGAGCAAACTTCAGAGGATAATGAAGGTCAGGGAAGCCTGGCATGCTGTAGTCTGTGCAAGTCATTTATTTATATCTGACCCTTTGTGACCCCATGTGCTGTAGCCTGCCAGGCTCGGTGCATGGGATTCTTCAAGAACGAATACTGGAATGGGTTGCCATGCCCTTCTCCAGGGGATCTTCCTGACCCAGGGATCAAACCCACATCTCTTGGATCAAACCCATGGATAAAGGAGCCTGGCAGGCTATAATCTATGGTGTCACAAATGGTCAGAGACGAGTAAGGCAACTTTTCACACACACGCGTGAAATCTCCTTTCCCCTTTTCCCACCTTTATTCAGCTGCTTTGCTTAAAGTTCCCTATTTCAAGAGCCTCATGAGTGGACTTAAAACTTTATTTCCCTTTAGTGTATGTATCTGTGTCTTGGGACTCTCCATACCACTAAGACAGTACATTATATCCCACAAGTTGATTTCTGCCACCTGGGTATTTCCCTTTCTTTCTTTGGAGTTTAGTATGTAAACTTATTTTGTGATAATTCATCCAGCATTTCTAGATTTGTTAAGGGAAGTTGTTGTTCATTGTGTAGGTTGCCCCCTATTCATTCTTTGACCTATTGTAATTAAGTTTCCACTGCCATCACTCCACGGAAATGATTTTTCAGTTCTTAATTTATGTGACTTCATGCTCTCTTCTCTGTTATTTGACATTATTGACCCTTAGATATTTGAAATTTTTTTCTTAAATTCTGTAAGATATCTCTTATTTCTCTTACCCCTTTGAGAAACTCCATTAGTCATTTTTACCTGCTCCTTTTTCTTTATAAAGAGTAATTTAAAATAAATATTGAAAATGTATAAAAAAATAACACAATGAACACCAAAACACCCAAACCCAATATTGAGCTTAAGCCATAGAATGTTACCAGAACTTTTGAAATACTCTATGTTCCCTCTTCAGTGTCCTCTGCCTTCCTTGTTTTCTCCCAGAGGGTGTTGCTGCTATAAATTGTATCTATTATTCCTATGCATTTTTTTAATATTTTATTACATACATGCATCTATGGATAATATATACTATTTTGTGATTTTAAGCTTTCCGTAAATTATTATATTAAATATATGCTACAACTTCTTTTGCTGAATGTTATATTTTCGTGTTTCATTCATATTGATATCTGTAGCTATACTATATTGGTTTTACTGTTAGATAATATTGTGGTTTATGAATATGTCATGATTTGTTTAAAGTTGACTATAGTGCCCTTAGTCCTTTGTTGCTTCCAGCTTACGTATGCCTTCCTAAGTGGATTTTTGGATAATATCTAGTTTTAAGTAAATTCAAAGTCACAAAATGGAAAATAAATTTATATTAAAAAAAAGTATCTTAACATTCTTGTTAAAAAGTCTTAGATTTAACATAATACTAATGATGTAAGCTTAAATGAGCAAAGAGAATATTGCAGGGTTTATAATTCTATAAACTTTTGTCAGCTAAAAAGCAATGTAAAAGTATGTAATATGCATAAACAATATTAATCATATAAAAACAATCAAATATGAAAATAAGGTGGATTGAACATAGATTGGTGCTTCGTTTCTTACAAGAAAGTATACATGTTTCAGTGCCATTCTCCCAAACCATCCCACCTTTTCCCTCTCCCTCAGAGTCCAAAAGTCCGTTCTATACCTCTGTGTCTCTTTTGTTGTCTCACATATAGGGTCGTCATTACTATCTTCTAAATTCCATATATATGTGTCAGTATACTGTATTGGTGTTTTTCTTTCTGGCTTACTTCACTCTGTATAATCAGTTCCAATTTCATCCATCTCATTAGAACTGAGTCAAATTTATTCTTTTTAAGGGCTGAGTAGT
The DNA here is from genome assembly GCA_917880005.1 of Nanger dama. Taxonomy (NCBI): domain Eukaryota; kingdom Metazoa; phylum Chordata; class Mammalia; order Artiodactyla; family Bovidae; genus Nanger; species Nanger dama. The sequence goes on from CAKJTW010000089.1 coordinate 2,575,052, forward strand.
ACTCCATTGTGTATATGTACCACAGCTTTCTTATCCATTCATCTGCTGATGGACATCTAGGTTGCTTCCATGTCCTGGCTATTATAAACAGTGCTGCAATGAACATTGGGGTACATGTGTCTCTTTCAATGCAGGATGCAGGATGCATGGGGCTGGAGCACAGGATGATTCAGGTAGAGGATGTGGGGTGGGAGGTGGGAGGGGGCTTCGGCATTGGGAGATCGTGTTCACCTGTGGCTGTTTCATGTCAATGTATGGTAAAACAAATACAGTATTGTAATTTAAAAAATAAATAAATAAAAGAAAATAAGGTGGGTTTAAAATTTCTATATTATAAACAAAGAATTTTTAAATATGGTTTATGCTATGTGCTGTGATCAGTTGTGTCTGATTCTTTACTACCCCATGGACGATAGCCTTCCAGGCTGCTCTGTCCATGGAATTTTCCAGGCAAGAATACTGGAGTGGTTTGCCACTTCCTACTCCAGGGGATTTTCCTAAACCAGGGATTGAAACCCTGTCTCTTGCATTTCCTTCATTGGTAAGCAAATGCTTTAACACTCTGCCACCTGGGAAGCCCCTAAATATGGCTTACTTCTGCTGTTATAAACAATGAACTTGACTTAGGTGTTTGTTGTGTCTTAGGATAGTAGTATAATTGTGTATAGTAATAACGATTGCCAAGCCATTTAAAAACTAAGCATCCAGAACTTTAAAAGTGGTGATAGTATATTCATAACAACAGTGTTTTATATCATTAAGTAATGTCATTTCTCATTCTTTTGAATTTCTATTTTTGTCAATTTTAATGTATGTGATGTTAAGTAGGGTAGAATATCAATATCAATAATAGAATATCAATAATAATTGAAATAAATATACATATTTATTGGCTTCCCTAGTAGTGCAAATGGTAAAGAATCTACCTGCAATGTAGGGGACCTGGGTTCGATCCCTAGGTCAGGAAGATCTCTTGGAGAAGGGAATGGCAACCCACTCCAGTATTCTTGCCTGGAGAATTCTATGGATAGACCATGGGGTCGCGAAGAGTCAGACACGACTGAGCGACTAACACATACATACATATTTATTAGGGATACATGCTCAATTTTTCTTTTCTGGTAAGAGTCATAATACATCTTGGACAGCAGAAAGGAGGCAGGATATGATAGCAATCTTCACTACTTGGGCGAGAAGGAGACTACCATTTATAGGGGAATTGCCCAGCATTTGGGGCAGGCAGCAAGCACATAGGCAGTTACTAATTAAGTATTCTCCAGGCAAGAATACGGGAGTGGATTGCCTTTTCCTTCTCCAGGGGATCTTTTCAACTCAGGTATCGAACCCGGGTCTCCCACATTGGGGGCAGATGCTTTAACCTCTGAGCCACCAGGGAAAGGGGATATACAGAAAGCAAGAGAACAGCCATCTTGAATGACCTGATCTTACAAATATATTTCTTCACAGATTGCTCTTTAATCCAACTTTTCATCATCTTCCAGGTGGATACTTTTATTTCAAGACAGTTCAAATTCTGCCTTTTCTCTGAAGGCTTTGAGTTACGTAGAGTTTATGTCCTATATTAGTATTGTTGTTTTCATGTTACAAGTGCTTAATGGAGAACATTTAATGTGTTCATTCCCTTTTTGTTCCTACTATTGGTTTGGAATTTATCTTTGTATTTTGTTTCTTTTCACTCATTACCCCGAAATGTTTAACATGCACACCTCACTTAACACAGTGTATATTAACCAGTATTTCTACTCTCTTAGACAATACAACATCCTTAGACTGCTTTAACTTAGAACACGTGTTTCATTTTGTTCATGTCATGCCCAGATTTTAGTTCCACTTTGTTTCTATATCCTCTCAAGTTAGTCGTCATGGTTTTTGCTCTTGTTTTAGGCAGATAGTGTTTCTTCTGATTTATCTACAAGTATTTCTTTCTTTACTCACTGTTTATTCTGTTTGTCTGAATCTATATTTGCCCTTATTCTTGAATATTGGTTTAGCTGGATATCCTATTCTAGGTTAGTATTTATCTTCCTTAGTGCTTAAGGTTATTAAGTTTGTTTTCTGTGTTCTGTTCTTGCTGTTTAGAAGTCTGCTACCAGTCCAGTTGACAACCCTTTGAAGTTAACATGTCTTTCCTCATTAGTTGCTTTTAAGACGTCTTTGTCTTCGATTTTCTTTAACTTCACTATGATTTTTCCCCCTTCTCTCCATTCTAAATGCTGATTGAAACTTGACATTCATGTTAAATCTGAAGATAACTTTCTTTAACTAATTCTGGAAACTTCTGTGTTATACTTTATCCACCACTTCCATGTATTTTGTAGAGGGAGATATTTAAAATTATTTATTGCCAGAAACTGAACTGATCTGTGTAACATCATGCATGCATGTGTGCTCAGTCACTTCAATCATGTATGACTCTTTGTGACCCTATGGACCATAGCCCATCAGGCTCCCCTGTCTAAGGAATTCTCCAGGCAAGAATACTGGAGTGGGCTGCCATGCCCTTCTCCAGGGGATCTTTCCGACCCAGGGATCAAACATGCATCTCATGTCTCTTGCCTTGGCATGCAGGTTCTTTACAATTAGCACTGCCTGAGAAGACTGCATAACATCATATTATACTGCAAATTTTGTTTAAACATTTCTTTTCTGCTAGACTATGAGTTCCTTTAAGATGGTAAGATGGGAAGGATATAGTACACCTTTTTGTGTTTCTGGCACCTATCATAGTACCAGGGGCATAAGAACATTCAATTAGTGTTAATTTAAGTGATATTTATTGGGGGAATTTAAAGGAAAATATTGCTTTTTATGAATTAGCTGAGTGTTTACAAGTCAAAGCAGGCTTTCTTTGTTGTCTGTTACTTAGGCCATTTCACTAATCATACACTGTGTTTTGGCTTTTAAGACTTTGCTTAAAATTCTTCTCTTCCTTATTTTCATCTTAATGTAACAAAATTGTTACTTGGTTAAAAGTAGAACTGACAATTCATCTCTACTTAATGATATATTTCAGCCTCATAGAGCAACCAAAACTTGTTATAAAACTCAATTGGCAAATAGTATCTTTATTTATTTTATAAAGCAAAAGGGGCACAAAATTTGTCTTTAAAGCAAACAAAATAAGATAGATATTAGAAGCTTCTTCTCGTACCATTTGATGGTTATTATCATGCACTAGCCTCTTATTTAAAATTCTAGTGCTCCATGCATCTATTGGAGAAGGAAATGGTACCCTTGCCTGGAAAAATCCCATGGACGGAGGAGTGTGGAAGACTACAGTCCATGGGGTTGCAAAGAGTCGGGCATGACTGAGCAACTTCACTTTCACTTTCACATGCATCTATACAGATATTTTGATAACAAAAACCTCATATTAGTATTTCTTAGAAATAATACTTCCCCCTTCCAATGTGTTTGGAAGTCTATTACATCAAATCTCATGATTTCATTAACTGTTGAATTGAAATTATTCTTTGAAGTGAAAATAAGGAAATAAAATTGATGCATAGCAGTAGCTGATTCAGTACTGAATCAAGGTTTTAGAACATTTACAAAATCCATAAATATCTTCTAAATGGCTATATTTTCTATAGCCTTAATAACAAATTAAATGATATAGATCTCTCTTTCATCATGTCAGTTAAGGATACATTAGTTTCCAGGTGCTTTTCTCTATTTTCATCAAAATAGGATATTTGAACTTCTATATGGATGAGCAATTAAGAAACTGGCATTGGAATAGATCTGTTTTTCTTAAAGTTTAACCAGGTCACTTTATTTTCTTCAGAGGAAATGTGAGAGAGTTGATGTGTGAAAACAGACATCAATTGTAAATTAACAAAATCTGACTGGGTCTACAGTCTTAGCAGTAGAACCCATATAGAAGACACATTGCAATTGTAATTTTGGTCTAAACAATCATCTGCAATCTGATTACAGGAAAATAAAAGTGGCAGTGACACAGTCATAGAAAAAATATATGATGGTGTAGAATAAAAATTTAATCCAACAGTTACTCACTAAGCTCTTTTTATATGTCCTATATATTGTTAGCATCATAAGAGGAAACAAAGTGGTTATTTCTTTTAATAAAGTTTCATTAGGAAAGGAAAGAAATGTTAAAGCATACCAGGTATGTATTAACTTAAGTGGATATGTATATGATATCATCTATTAAATCTCAGTGGATGATCATATTGAAGTGAGCTCATGTGATTGGGAAAGGCTTCTTGGAACAGATAGTGATGTTAGCATGGAGTGAGACATTAAGAGTGAGAAAGAGTTTACTTAGTTCATTGCACAATCTGTGGAACAGTAGAGCTGAAGCAGAAACCTTTATGAAATGCGGAAATAGGATTCTCACTAGAAGGGACAGTCAGGACAGATTTTAGATGACTTTAAATGACAATATAAAGAGGTAGAATGTAGTTAAATCATTAATGTTAAGCCATTGAAAGTTTCTTTGAGGTTTTACTGTATGATATTGTCGTGATTCCCTTGTTAAAACTCCTCTCAGCTTAATCTCAGAAAATAAAAATCTTTGTTTCTTAACCCTCCCTCTTTCACTCGCCATCCTGGGACACTAAACAGAGAAGTTTTAAGTAGAGAGTTGGGGCTTGAGGGGAGAAAGAAGCTGAATCCAGGACACTGGTAAGAGAGGATAGGTCCAGATAAGGCAGACTAAAGACCAGTCAAGATCTTGGAGAGCTGTTGAGTTGCATGGGATAAGCACGTGAAGGTTAGGATCTAGAAAGAGAAGGGAAGAAAATCCATACCACCTATTTGCCATCAAGGAAAAATCATTTAAAAATGTTAGTAAGAGTCCAGAGAATTGTAGTACTTTCTTTATCTCAAAGAAAAGATAATCTTCCCTATGGCACTTTGCCGCTCAGCTCCTTTACCAGTAATTTACCTGTTATCTTTTTCTTTATTGTTGTAAAAAGACTTAAGATCTATCCTTGTAATAAATTTTAAGTGTATACTTTAACTATAGGTACTACATTCTACAGCAGATCTCTAGAACTTGTTCATCTTGTGTGAAAAGTGAAAGTCGCTCAGTCGTGTCTAACTCTTTGTGACCACATGGACTATACAGTCCACGCAACTCTCCCGGACAGAATACTGGAGTGGGTAGCTGTTACCTTCTCCAGAGGATCTTCCCAACCCAGGGATAGAACCTCCCACATTGCAGGTGGATTCTTTACCAGCTGAGTCACCAGGGAATCCCAAGAATACTGGAGTGGGTAGTCTTTCCTTCTCCAGGAGATCTTCCTGACCCAGAATGGAACTGGGGTCTCCTGCAGTACAGATGGATTCTTTACTAGCTGAGCTATCTCTGCTGAATAACAATCCCTATTGCCTCCTGCTTCCAGCACCAGGAAACCACCATTCTTCTCTCTGTTTCTATGACTTTGCCTATTTTCCCTCACATAAGTGAAATCAATCATACAGTATTTGCCCTTCTGTGACTGGCTTGTTTCAGTTGGCATAATGCCCTCCAGTTTTATCCATGTTGTTGCATGGCAGGATTTCCTTTTTAAAACTGGATAATATTCCATTTTGTATAAATATATTCCAAATTTTTTATCCATTCATCTGTCAATGGACACAGATTGTTTTCAGATCTTGGCTATTGTGAGTAATGCTGCTATATCTCCTTAACATACTGATTTTATTTCCTCCAGACAGATTTATATCCCGACGTGGGATGGCTGGGTCACAGAATAATTGTATTTTTAATTTTTTGAGTATCCTTTATGCTATTTTCCATAATGTTTGTACCAATTTACATTCCCACTTATAGTATACAAGGGTTCCCTTTTTATCCACATCTTCACCAACACCTGTTAAAAAATTATCTTTTTAATAACAGCCATCCTAACAGATATGAGGTGTTATCTCACTGTGTTTTTGATTTCCATTTCCTATTTGATCAGTGATGTTGAATAATCTCTCCATGAACCTATTGAACATTCGTATATATATTTTTGATAAATGCCTGAGACATTTGCTATTGAGTTTTTGGAGTTTATTAAATATTTTGGATATTACAAATATAGGGATTGCAAATATTTTCTACCAAACCACAGATTGCATTATCATTTTTCAGTTGTTTCTTTTGCTGTGCAGTATAACACATTTTTACATAAAATGCATTTTTTGAACAGCCTTAGAAACACTGAACACAATCTCTGACACTTAGCATAATGTTAGGAGGCTTTAGTCACCTCACCTCCACTTAGAAAATTAATGGAAATTTAGGATGTAGATAGACTGTGAGTAAATTCTTAAGTATAAATGAAATAAATTATTAATTTATTGAATGGTTAAGATACATATCCCTTCAGAATTTGGCATCATATGTTATAGTATACTGCTGTAGTATAACTTTGGGAAAAAGTAATGACTGTAATACATTTTAACAACAATCTCTGCATTATCATTAATTACATGATTTTCCATTAATAGCATAGGGCAGTACATTGGTTCCCAGAGCCTACTGTGGAAAGTTGAGGAAAGGGAATTAAGAATGGCTACCAGAATCAGTGTAAAAGAAAGGATATTTATATAAATTTTACTGCCACGCAAACAAAGCAGTCTGGTACCAGAGTAGGAAGCTCACCATATTTTGTCTTGCCATAATAGGGTCTGATATTATCTGATATTTTCTTACTATTAGAGGATCTTCTTTGTAATGTACACTTGCAGCCTGGACCTTAAAGGTAGGGTAAAAGCAAGGATCCAGCACTTTCCCTTTTTTTTAGAATCTCTACTCCATTATACTAATTCCTCTCTCCTTCCTTGACTTTACCCTCTCCTTTCAATCTTTTCACCTTTCTTCCTCCTTCCTTCTTCTTCTCTCCACTGTCTTTATCTTCTACTGCTTGCTATTCATTCTGGCAATACTTGAGCCATTTATCTTAACCCTTATGAAGGTAGGACTTCCCTTGTAGTTCAGTCGGTAAAGAATCTGCCTGCAGTGCAGGAGACTTGGGTTCGATCCCTGGGTTGAGAAGATCCCCTGGAGAAGCAAGTGGCAACCACTCCAGTATCCTTGCCTGGAAAATATCATGGACAGAGGAGCCTGGTGTGCTGCAGTCCATGGGGTTGCAGAGTCAGGCATGACTGAGCAACTAGCACACACTTAGATACTTATGAAGGTAAAGGTGAAGAGATATAATCTCAATGAACCCTAAGAGCTAAAGAATTGTTTTTCAAGCAAAACAACACAGTTGTGACTTCCTTATAGATAGTGTCTCTATGCCTGATCTAGAAGTCCTAGTATATAAAGAAATAAACTTTAATATTCAGTATGGAAAACTCAGATGGCTTAAACTTAGCTTTAACTTGCTTTTTTCACATGATTAAAATATCCACTGAGTACATCCTCTGTTACTTCTGCCTCTTCTCTAAATCTTATGGTGACATTTTTCTAACCAGGTAGGCCACAGACACAAAGGCATTGACTTTATTCTTTCAGCTGTAGAGAATAACTCTGACTTTGTAAAAACACCTCCAAAGAGTTAAAAATATATTATCTGAATTTTCTAATTTTCCCAGTTTTCCTTGTCATGGCTTCTTAGATACACCCATCATTTAAAAGTAGACATTTAATTTCCAAATATATGGGTTTTTAAAGTATCTTTGATATTAATTTCTCAATATTAATTCCTTATTTGAACGCTTTCTTCTCTGCAATCACCCTTTGTGTTTTTTAGTCTTCAAACTTTATTGAGGCTTTCAATGACTAAGTCAAAGATCTCTTTTGGTAAATGTCATATTGCACTTGAAAATATGTGAGTTATTTTCAGATATATTTTGATACTGATCTCTAACATAATTTGATAGTGATAAGAGAACAGACTGTATGATTCAATACCTTTAGACCATGAAATTTTTGCACTTTGTTTTATGTTCTTGGATATGTTCCAGTGTCTCCTAGTTTATAATCTATGGGAGCTTGAATAGAATCTGTATCCTGTTATTGTGTGAAAATTGTATAATTCATAATTATGTTGAATTGGTTCATAGTGCCTTTCAGGTCAAGTCTACTATATCCTTCTAATTTTCTGTATATTTATTCTATTAATTTTTGAGAGTTTGATATTGACACTCCAACTAAACATCTTATCTGCTTAAAAAGTAATTAGAATATATATATGTAACTTTGTTCTGTATTATCTGTAAATATGCTGTCATAGTTTCAGAATTAAAAAAATGAAAAAGAGAAAAAATACATATATTATCTGAAATCTGTAACAGTGTTGCTTGGTATGAACTTTGGCTACTTTATTTACCTCTAATTTAATAGAATGTAGCTAATATATTTTTCCAAGTCTTCATAGGGCCTATAAAATAATATCAGAACATATGCTCTGAGAAAATTTGCTCATATGAGGGGGAATAAAATAGGTGGCAAACTTTCCAGGCATGGTCACCCAGGGTAAAATATCCATAGCCAGATTGATAGAAGTTCAGAAATCAGTAGATAAACCCTGAAGCTATGATAAGAATTTATTTTTTTACAGAGGAAAAGAATGGCAATAACAGTTATATTTTTATCCAGAGCACTTTACAATACATTCTTTTTCTGTATCAAAACCCAGTGAGGGAAATTGTTATAAAAGCTTAAAATGCTTTTTTCAAGTGGAAAGCAGCAAAGGCCCATCTTATATCCTAAAATTTGAACTGAAAGTTCTCAGGGGCTTTTCTCAAAGTTATACAAGACTAAATTAATATGAATAGGAAATGAGCAGTGTTCTCAAATATCACTGATCCAACTCACATAGTTATAAATCTTGAGTTTGAATATGTAAGAAGAAGCTTTATAAAAACACTCCTTTTAAAAAAAAAAAAAAAGAAAAGTACTATAGAGGCCTTTTGTAACATGGACGTTTCTCTGAAGATATTTCCTCCCATGTGGGGAGAAAAAGGTGGCAACCTGCAGGGCCTGCTTCCCTTTCTCTGACCTTGCTGCTAAGTCACTTCAGTTGTATCTGACTCCATGCGACCCCACAGACGGCAGCCCACCAGCCTACCCTGTCCCTGGGATTCTCCAGGCAAGAACACTGGAGTGGGTTGCCATTTCCTTCTCCAATGCGTGAAAGTGAAAAGTGAAAGTAAAGTCGCTCAGTCATGTCTGACTCTTAGCGACCCCATGGACTGCAGCCTACCAGGCTCCTCTGTCCATGGGATTTTCCAGGTAAGACTAATGGAGTGGGGTGCCACTGTCTTCTCCGTTCTCTGACCTCAGCTTGGCTCAATATTTTTAGAGACCTTTCAAGAATTAGCCTTCAGGATACCTTCTGAAACTTAAGAGTTTACCAGAAATAATCATTCTGCAACCATGTGTAGTGCTTTGTAGAAATATAAATGTTAAATGAATTTGCTTTTCAATTTGTGAACTTTTCTCTAGAGCTCTGTTATCTTTGGGTTCCAAGGCATTAAAGATATTACCTAGGGGAAACAAACACCTATGCTACTACTTATCATGCATAACAGTATTGCTTAATTAAAAAAAAATTCTGACTTTCTGAGCTATCAACTAGCGACTATATGTATACTGTTATTATTCATCAGAAATTCTTATTGGGCAAATGAGCAGTAATGCTAACATAAGACTGTTCCTGGGACTAATCTAATTCTACCATTCATTTATTTGTTTATTCAGCACCTACCATGTTGCCAAGCACCATGTTAGGCATTAGGGATGAGGCAGTGAACAAGACATTTTCAGTGTCTATCCTCTTGGTGTTTGTAGTTTATTGAAGCAGATAGGCAATAAATATGCAATTACAATAATGAATGATGAATGTAATGCTAGGGGAATAACAGGATGCTGTGGGAGCATACAATCAAAGGGCTTAACCTAGTCTAGAGTAGATAAATATATCCCTAAGGAAGGGATGTTTAATATAAAACCCAAAGGATAAAAAGAAGCTAGTTAAGATGAAGGGTCAGGGCCAACATTTCAGGTAGCAAGAAGATTGTATGTAAAAATTCTAGGCAAGAGAGGGCATGACATGTTCTAGATACTGAAATCTATCATAATTGGCTGTAGTGTATGCTGTGGTATAAAGAATTTCAAGAGGTAGATAGAGGCTCACTTATTCAGAAAATCAGAAAGTTTGGACTTTTTCCTACCGTTAGCTGCTTTTGTGGTTGTCATCTCTCTGACAAGAGTGTGCATCTTAAAGACTTTGCAGCTACTTATTATGAGAACTGTACATACTGCTTCAGATGGTGGTCTACTCTAATGATCATTTTGGGTAATATTTGGTTAACATTATTTTTTAGGGCTAATTTCCTTTTGAAGAAAATTTCATAACCAGGTTAATTGCTACATAGAAAATAAACTTCAAAACTTGGAAATCTTTGGTAAAATTTACTCATTCATCTTCTAATCTCAATATAAATATTTGTGCTTGTATTAATGTACCTTTAAAGTATGCTTATGACATGCACAAACAACATAAACATTTTTTACTTCTGATATTTACTTATAATTTGGCCATTCAATTATGTGTGAATGACTAAAAAACTAAATATTTTATATGAGGTAATTAGTCATGAGGAGGTGAGAATACAATTATTATTCTTTTAGCTGAACACTGTCTTGGTAAATTGAAAAACAGTTAGTTATATAGTGTTGTTAGTCTTAAGAAAAGGTCAATTAATACACAAAAATCAGTTGTATTTCTATACATTAGCAACAATCCAGAAACGAAATTAGTAAAAAAAAAAAAAAAATCCACGTGCAGTAGTAGCAAAAAGGATCAAAAAGGGTAAAATATTTTAGAATAAATTTAACCAAACAGGTATAAGACATGCACACTAAAAACTTCAAAAGTTTTAAAAGAAATTTTAAGACACAAATGGAAAGATATTCCACTTATATTCTCCTCTAGATCAGTTGCCGTTTGAGGTTTTATAATGCTTTTAGATCTATGATACAAGTTGAGTAAATTTTTACATATGGTACAAATTATAACTCAAGATTCTTTTAGGTATGTGGATGTCAATTTGTTCTAATTCCATTCGTTGAATTCTGCCAAATTATAATAACCTCAGTTTTAATTATTTTCAATTTGAAATATATTTTAAGCTTCCTTATGGTTTCTATTTTGAACCATGAGTATTTATAATTGAGTTGCTTAATTTCCAACTAGTGGTTCTTTATATATCATTTTGGTTACTTTGTTTAGATATAATGCACATACTTAATATTTATTCTAATAAAGTGTATAATTGAGAAGTTTTTTTAAATTACATTCACAAAGTTTGCCATCAGCATGCTAACTCCAGAAAATTTTCAACACCTCCAAAGTTGTCAGTTTAGTCGCTCAGTCATGTCCGACTCTTTGAGACCCCATGAATTGCAACACGCCAGGCCTCCCTGTTCATCACCATCTCCCAGTGTTCACACAGACTCACATCAATAGAGTCTGTGATACCATCCAGCCATCTCATCCTCAGTTGTCCCCTTCTCCTCCTGCCCCCAATCCCTCCCAGCACCAGAGTCTTTTCCAGTGAGTTAACTCTTCTCATGAGGTGGTTGAACTACTGGAGTTTCAGCTTTAGCATCATTCTTTCCAAAGAAATCCCAGGGTTGATCTCCTTCAGAATGGATGGGTGGATCTCCTTGCAGTTCAAGGGACTCTCAAGAGTCTTCTCCAATACCACAGTTCAAAAGCATCAATTCTTCAGGGCTCAGCCTTCTTCACAGTCCAACTCTCACCTCCATACATGACCATAGGAAAAACCGTAGCCTTGACTAGGTGGACCTTAGTCGGCAAAGTACTGTCTCTGCTTTTGAATATACTATCTAGGTTGGTCATAACTTTTCTTCCAAGGAGTAAGCATCTTTTAATTTCATGGCTGTAATCATCTGCAGTGATTTTGGATCCCCCAAAATAAAGTCTGACACTGTTTCCACTGTTTCTCCATCTATTTCCCATGAAGTGATGGGAACGGATGCCATGATCTTCGTTTTCTGAATGTTGAGCTTTAAACCAACTTTTTCGCTCTCCTCTTTCACTTTCATCAAGAGGTTTTTAGTTTCTCTTCACTTTCTGCCATAAGGGTTGTGTCATCTGCTTATCTGAGATTATTGATATTTCTCCCAGCAATCTTGATTCCAGCTTATGTTTCTTCCAGTCCAGTGTTTCTCATGATGTACTCTGCATATAAGTTAAATAAGCAGGGTGACGATATACAGCCTTGACGTTCTCCTTTTCCTATTTGGAACCAGTCTGTTGGTACATGTCCAGTTCTAACTGTTGCTTCCTGACATGCATACAGATTTCTCAAGAGGCGGGATAGGTGGTGTGGTATTCCCATCTCTTTCAGAATTTTCCACAGTTTACTGTGATCCACACAGTCAAAGGCTTTGACATAGTCAATAAAGTAGAAATAGATGTTTTCTGGAACTCTCTTGCTTTTTCCATGAACCAGCAGTTGTTGGCAATTTGATCTTTGGTTCTTCTGCCTTTTCTAAAACCAGCTTGAACATCAGAGATTTCACGGTTCATGTATTGCTGAAGCCTGGCTTGGAGAATTTTGAGCATTACTTTACTAGCATGTGAGATGAGTGCAATTGTGCGGTAGTTTGAGCATTCTTCGGCATTGCCTTTCTTTGGGATTGGAATGAAAACTGACCTTTTCCAGTCCTGTGGCCACTGCTGAGTTTTCCAAATTTGCTGGCATATTGAGTGCAGCACTTTCACAGCATCATCTTTCAGGATTTGAAACAGCTCAACTGGAATTCCATCACCTCCACTGGCTTTGTTAGTAGTGATGCTTTCCCAGGACAACTTGACTTCACATTCCAAGATGTCTGGCTCTAATGAGTCATCACATCATCATGATTATCTAGCTCGTGAAGATCTTTTTTGAACAGTTCTTCCGTGTATTCTTGCCACCTCTTCTTAATATCTTCTGCTTCTGTTAGGTCCAGACCATTTCTGTCCTTTATCTAGCCCATCTTTGCATGAAATGTTCCCTTGGTATCTCTAATTTTCTTGAAGAGATCTCTAGTCTTTCCCATTCTATTCTTTTCCTCTATTTCTTTGCATTGATCACTGAAGAAGGTTTTCTTATCTCTTCTTGCTATTCTTTGGAACTCTGCATTCAGATGCTTTTATCTTTCCTTTTCTCCTCTGCTTTTCACTTCTTTTCACAGCTATTTGTAAGGCCTCCTCAGACAGCCATTTTGCTTTTTGCATTTCATTTCCATGGGGATGGTCTTGATCCATATCTCCTGTACAGTGTCATGAACCTCAGTTCATAGTTCATCAGGCATTCTATCTATCAGATCTACGCCCTTAAATCCATTTCTCACTTCCACTGCATAATCATAACGGATTTGATTTAGGTCTTACCTGAATGGTCTAGCAGTTTCCCCTACTTTCTTCAATTTCAGTCTGAATTTGGGAATAAGGAGTTCATGATCTGAGCCACAGTCAGCTCCTGTTCTTGTTTTTGTTGACTGTATAGAGCTTCTCCATCTTTGGCTGCATAGCATATAATCAATCTGATTTCAGTGTTGACCATCTGGTGATATCCATGTGTAGAGTCTTCTCTTGTGTTGTTGGAAGAGGGTGTTTGCTATGACCAGTGCATTTTCTTGGCAAAACTCTATTAGCCTTTGCCCTGCTTCATTCCACATTCCAAGGCCAAAATTGCCTGTTACTCCAGGTGTTTCTTGACTTCCTACTTTTGCATTCCAGTCCCCTATAATGAAAAGGACATCTTTTGGGGTGTTAGTTCTAGAGAGGTTTGCCATTTCCTTCTCCAAAAGGTCTTGTAGGTCTTCATAAAACCACTCAACTTCAGCTTCTTCAGCATTACTGGTTGGGGTATAGACTTGGATAACTGTGATATTGATTGGTTTGCCTTGGAGACGAACAGAGATCATTCTGTCATTTTTGAGATTGCATCCAAGTACTGCATTTCGGACTCTTTTGTTGACCATTATGGCTACTCCATTTCTTCTGAGGGATTCCTGCCCACAGTAGTAGATATAATGGTCATCTGAGTTAAATTCACCCATTCCAGTCCATTTTAGTTCGCTGATTCCTAGAATGTCAACATTCACCCTTGCCATCTCTTGTTTGACCACTTCCAATTTGCCTTGATTCATGGACCTGACATTCACGGTTCCTATACAGTATTGCTCTTTACAGCATTGGATCTTGCTTCTATCACCAGTCACATGCACAACTTGGTACTGTTTTTGCTTTGGCTTTATCCCTTCATTCTTTCTGGAGTTATTTCTCCACTGATCTCCAGTAGCATATTTAGCACCAGATGACCTGGTGAGTTCCTCTTTTGGTATCCTATCATTTTGCCTTTTCATACTGTTCATGGGGTTCTCAAGGCAAGAATACTGAAGTGGCTTGCCATTCCTTCTCCAGTGGACCACATTCTGTCAGACCTCTCTACCATGACCCGCCCATCTTGGGTTGCCCCGCTGGCATGGCTTGGTTTCATTGAGTTAGACAAGGCTATGGTCCTAGTGTGATTACATAGACTAGTTTTCTGTGAGCATGGTTTCAGTGTGTCTGCCCTCTGATGCCCTCTTGCAACACTTACCATCTTACTTGAGTTTAAAGGAAGTCCATATTTATTAGCATTCAGTTTCTAGCACCCACTCCTTTTAGCTTCTGGCACCTAGTAGTCTACTTTTTGTTTCTATGGATTTGCTTATTCTGAACATTTCATATTAATGAAACCACACAACATGGCACCTTTTGTAATTGGCTTCTTTTGCTTCACACAGTGTTTCAAGATTCATGCATTTTGTAGCATGTATCAGTGTTTCATTTCTTTGTGTCACTGAATAATAGTATATTCACAATGTTATACAACCAGCAAGCATGTGTGCTGTCGCTTCAGTCATGTCCAACTCTTTGCGACTCTATGGACTGTAGCTCACCAGGCTTCTCTGTCCAAGGGATTCTCCAGGCAAGATTACTGGACTGGGTTGTCAGGTCCCCCTCCAGGGAATCTTCCTGACCCAGGAATTGAACCTGAATCCCTTATGTTTCCTACATTGACAGGCAGGTTCTTTGCCACTGGCACTGCCTGGGGGAGCCCTATAAAAACATCATCACTGTCTAATTCTAGAATATTTCCAAGACTTCAAAGTGAAACCTTATACTTGCTGGATTACTCTTTTTCTGCAATCTTTATGACCTACATTCTGTTTTAATGGATTTACCTAATCAGGACATTTCATATAAGTGGAATCACACTATATGTAGCCTCTTGTATCTAGCTTCTTTCACCTAGCATGTTTTCAAAGTTTATCTATGTCATAGCATTTATTAATACTTTATTCCTTTTTATGACTGAATGATATTCCATTGCATATATATACCACATTTGGTTTTCCTTTCATCTGTTGATGGGCATTTGGACTTTGTGGGAATATATGTTTTCAATTATCTTGGGTATAGTCACAGGACAGAATGCCCATGTTATAGGGTGACTTTAAATTTTTGAGGAATTTATTCAAATTGTTTTCCATAATTGCATTCAGTTCAGTTCAGTTGCTCATTTGTGTCTGACTCTTTGCAACCCCATAGGTTGTAGCATGCCAGGCTTCCCTGCCCATCACCAACTCCCAGAGCTTGTTCAAACTCATGTTCATCGAGTCAGTGATGCATCCAACCATTTCATCCTCTGTCATCCCCTTCTGCTCCTGCCTTCAGTCTTTCCCAGCAGGGTATTTTCCAGTGACTCAGCTCTTTGCATCAGATGGGCAAAGTATTGGAGTGACAGCTTCAGCATCAGTCCTTCCAAAGAATATTCAGGACTGATCTCCTTTAGAATGGACTGGTTGGATCTCCTTGCATTCCAAGGGACTCTCAAGAGTCTTTTCCAACACTACACTTCGAAAGCATCAATTATTCAGTCCTCAGCATTGTTTATAATCCAACACTCATTCCATACATGACTACTGGAAAAACCATAGCTTTGACTACACAGATCTTTGTTGGCAAAATAATGTCTCTGCTTTTGAATAAGTTGTCTAGGTTGGTCATAGCTTTTCTTCCAAGGAGCAAGAGTCTTAATTTCATGACTGCAGTCATTATCTGCAGTGATTTTGGAGCCCCTCAAAATAAAGCCTGTCATGGTTTCCACTGATTCCTCATCTATTTGGCATGAAATGATGGGACTGGGTGCTATGATCTTAGTTTTCTGAATGTTGAGCTTTAAGCCAGCTTTTTCACTCTCCTTTTCACTTTCATCAAGAGGCTCTTCAGTTCTTTGTGTTCTACCATAAGGGTGGTGTCATTTGCATATCTGAAGTTATTGATATTTTTCCCAGCAATCTGATTCCAGCTTGTGCTTCTTCTAGCCAGGCATTTCTCTTGATGTACTCTGCATATAAGTTAAATAAGCAGGGTGACAATATACAGCCTTGACGTACTCCTTTCCCAATTTTGAACCAGTCTGTTCTATGTGCAGTTCTAACTGTTGTTTCTTGACCTGCATACAGGTTTCTCAGGATGCAGGTAAGGTGGTCTGGTATTCCCATCCCTGTAAGAATTTTCCACAGTTTGTTGTGATCCACACAGTCAAACGGTTTGCCGTAGTCAATAACACAGAAGTATATGTTTTTCTGGAACTCTCTTGCTTTTTATATGATGCAACAGATGTTAGCAATTTGATCTCTGGTTCCTCTGCCTTTTCTAAATCCACCTTGAACATACGGAAGTTCACGTTTCACATAATGTTGAAGCCTGGCTTGAAAATTTTGATCATTTCTTTGCTAGCATGTGAAATGAGTGCAATTGTGCAGTAGTTTGAACATTTTTTGGCATTTCCTTTCTTTGGGATTGGAATGAATTTCCTTTTTATGTACTTTTTACATTCCCACCAGCATTTTTGAGAATTCTAATTTCTCCACATCTTTGCCAACATTGGATATTTTCCATGAGTGGAAAGTTTCATGTAGTTTTGAATTATATTTCTATAATTACTAATGATGAGTATCTCTTCATTTGTTTCAGACTTTGTGTATTTTTTTTTTTTTTTGTAGAATTGTCTTTTCAAATCTTTTGCTTATTTAAAAAATTGATTTATTTATATTTCACAGTTGAGTTGCTAAGAATTTTTACTAGACTTTTCTCAAATATATGATTTGCCAAAACTTTTTCAACTCTATGTGTTATCTTTATTTAGTTTCTTAATAGTGTCCTTTGGCATGGCAAAAGTTTTAATTTGGATAATATTAGCTTATATTATGATTCCAGCTTATCTCCTTATATTGTGTGTGCTTTGGGTATTATATTTAAGTTAATTATTGACTTTCCTAAGATAACAAGTATTTAAGCTTATATTTACTTCTAAGAATTCTGTAGATTTAGGTCTCACTTTAAATCTTGAGTTAATATTTGCAAACAGTTAGACAAGTGTCCAAATTAATTATTTTGTCTGTGGATATTTCATTGTTTCAACACCATTTGGTGAAAAATAATATTCTTTTCCATTTAATTGTCTTAAGACCCTTGTTGAAAATCATTTGACCATTAATATGAGAGCTTAGTTCTGAATTCTTAATTCTATCCATTCATTCCATCTATCTATTTGCTCTGCTAAGTCACTTCTGCTGCTGCTGCTGCTGCTGCTAAGTCGCTTCAGTCGTGTCTGACTCTGTGCGGCCCCATAGGCAGCAGCCCACCAGGCCCCCCTTCCCTGGGATTCTGCAGGCTAGAACACTGGAGTGAGTTGCCATTTCTTTCTCCAATGCATGAAAGTGAAAAGTGAAAATAAAGCCGCTCAGTAGTATCCAGCTCTTAGCCACCCCGTGGACTGCAGCCTACCAGGCTCCTCCCATGGGATTTTCCAGGCAAGAGTACTGGAGTGGATCTATCTATCTATTAATCTATAATTATTGCCATCAACTTATATATGATATACTCCAATATTCTTGGGCTTCCCTTGTGGCTCAGCTGGTAAACGATCCGCCTGCAATGTGGGAGACCTGGTTTCGATCCCTGGGTTGGGAAGATCCCCTGGAGAAGGGAAAGGCTACCCACTCCAGTATTATGGCCTGGAGAATTCCATTGAGTCCATGGAGTTGCAAAGGGTTGGACACGACTGAGTGACTTTCACTTTCAAATATATATATATGTATACATCAATATATCTCTGTGTGTATGTGTATGTATCCTTTGCCAATTCTATACTGTTTTGATTATTTTGTCTTTGTAATAAATTTTTCAATTGAGAAGTATTACTTCTCTAATTTTCTTTTGTTTTTCATGATTGTTTTGGCTTCTTGGAGTCCCTGAAAATCACATGTGAACTTTCTTATGAGATTTCCATTTCTGCAAAGAAAGTATTGGAATTTTCATAGGAGATAGACTAAATGTCTATATGAATTTGGAAAAATTGGTATCTTAATATAGTTATTCTTTCAATTCATGAACATAGGATATCTTTGTATTTGTTTAATCATGAATTTATCAACTTTGTAGTCTCCAGTATAGAAATTTTACACTTGCTTGGTTAAATTTATCTCCAAACATTTAATCTTATTGATTTAAAGTGTAAATGGAATGGTTTTTCTTAATTCATTTCAGATTGTTCATTTCTAATATATAGAAATACAACTGAAGTTTGCGTGGTAATCTTGTATCTTGCAGGTCTGGTGAACTTATGTATTATTTCTAATATGATTTTGTGAATGGTTTAGAAGTTTTGTTCAGATCATGCAGTCAGAAGATAGAGGTAGTTTCACTTCTTCCTTTCTAATCTGGACATTTTAAATTTGTTTTTCCTTGTGTAATTGCCCTGACTAGAATTTCCAATACAATGCTGAATAAAAGTTGTGACAGATGACACCTTATGCTGTTCCAGGTCTTGTGGGATAGGCTTCCAATCTTTTATAATTATTTAAGATATTAGCTGTGGGTTTTTCATAGATATCCATTGTTAGGATGTGGAAATTCCCATTTATTTCTAGTTTTTTCTTTCTTTCTTTCTTTTTTCTTTCTTTCTTTTTTTTTTTTTTTTTTTACAGTAGGTCCTTTTTGGTTATTTATTTTAAATATGGGTTTCCCTGGTGGCTCAGATGGTAAAGAATTTGGCTGAAGTGTGTGCATGTCAACCCCAAACTCCTAATCTATCCTTCCTATTCTTCCCCTTGGTAACCATAAGTTCATTCTCAAAGTCTGTGTGTCTATTTCTGTGTTGGAAATAAGTTCAGTTATATCATTTTTTAAAAGATTCCATATATAAATGAAGTCATATTTGCCTTTGTCTGACTTACTTCACTTAGTATGATAATTTCTAGGTCCATCCATGTTGTTGCAAATTGTATTATTTTGTTCTTTTTATGGCTGAGTAATATTCCATTGGATATATATATACCACATCTTCCTATCCATTTATCTGTCAATGGACATTTAGGTTGCTTCCAGATCTTGGTTATTGTAAACAGTGCTGCAATGAACATTGGGGTTCCTGTATCCTTTCAAAACATGTTTTTATCCAGATATATGCCCAGGAGTGGGATTACTGGATCATATGATAGCTCTATTTTTTACTTTAAAGAGACTTCATACTGTTTTCCATAGTTGCTATACCAATTTACATTCCCACCAACAGTGTAGGACGGTTCCCTTTTCTCCATACCCTCTCCAGCCTTTATTGTTTCTAGACTTTTTGATGATGGCCATTCTGACGAGTGAAAGGCGATACCTCATTCTAGTTTTGATTTGCCTATTAATTGAGCATCTTTCCATGTACTTTTGGCCTTCAGTATGTCTTCTTTGGAAAAATGTTTATTTAGGTTTCTGTCCATTTTTTTGACTGGATGGGTTTTGTTTTTTGTTTTTATATTGAGCTGCAGGAACTATTTTATATTTTGAAGATTAATCTCTGTCAGTTGCTTCGTTTGCAAATATTTTCTCCCAATCTGTTAATTGTCTTTTCATTTTGTTTATGGTTTGCTTAGCTGTGCAAAAGTTTTTAAGTTTAATTAGGCCTCATTTGTTTAGTTTTGTTTTTACTTTTATTACTCTAAGATGTGGAGCACAAAAGATATTACTATGATTTATGTCAAACAGTGTTCTATGTTTTCCTCTAAGAGTCTTATATTATCTTGTCTTACAAATAGTTCTTTAATCCATTTTAAATTTGTTTTTATGTATGGTTTTGGGAATGTTCTAATTTCATACTCTTACATGTAGCTGTCCAATTTTCCCAGTGCTACTTATTGAAGAGACTGTCTTTTTCCATTATATACAGACATACTTCTTTTTTTTTTTTTTTCATATTGCAGTTATTTTCTCATTGAGAATTGTAAATTCTAAATAGTATAATGTGACAGCTCTGGATATGGAACCCTCCTGGGTTTATTGTCTTACTGTTGTTGTACTCTGTTGTCATTTAGTAACTTTCCTAGACTAACTTAGTAAAGTCTGTATTCTTTTTCAAGTGTTGCTACGGATATCTCTGCTTGGTTAGCTTAGTAATCAGTAAAGATTGGATAGATGTTTCCTTAATTCTTTGGAATCAGTAATTCTACCAGTTTGGTTTTTTTTTTTTTTTTTGCCATGAGGCTTTGTGTGTGTATGTGTGTGTGTGTTGGGGCACGTCAGTGATCAGGCAGGCAGTTTGCAGTCTCACCTTTGTCCCTCACTTTGTCCCTCAAAGTTAGCCCTGTGTGAGAATTTAGTACCTTCTCAGTTCTTTCCTGAACATTCATATAACCTTTCATATGTGCATGGACTTCTAGATTCCCAAGAATTTATTAAAATTTTTCAATACCCTTATGAACACATTTCCTATCTTTTCTTTTTAAGAATGATATATGTGAAGGACATTTTTGTTGAATATAGAATTCTTGGTTGGCAGCTTTTTTTCCTTATAAAGACATTGCTCTATTTTGTGCTGTGCTTGGCCATTTGTATCAGTAAGTTATCCAACATTATTGTCATTATAACCCTTTATAGAATTTGTCTTTTTTCCCACTCTGATGGCTGTTAAGAACTTTATAATCTTTGGTTTTATGCTATCTAGCTATTAAGTGCTGTAAGTGTGTGCTCCTTTTATTTATCTTTTATGAGCTTAGCTGAGATTTATAGTTCTGTGGTCAGATGTCACTTACCATTTTAATTTGTCATTACAATTATCAATTATAGAACTTTTTAGCTGCTTTCTCTTCAAATATTTATTCTGCCTTATGCCCTCTCTTCTTCCTTCTGGGACTCTAATTACATGCATATTATAACATCCCACATATCCCACATTTGCTTGACTTGTTTTTGTTTCACTTTTCTTCAAGTTCAGTAATATTTTTCTCTGTTGTGTTCAGCCTGCTGTGAGTGTTAGTCACTCAGTCATGTTCAGTTCTTTGCAACCCTATGGACTGTAGCCCACTAGGCTCCTCTGTCCATGGAATTCTCCAGACTAAGATACTAAAGTGGGTTGCCATTCCCTTCTCCAGGGGATCTTCCCAACCCAGGAATCAAACCTAGGTCTCCTGCATTGCAGACAGATACTTTTACTGTCTGAGTTGTTGTTAGGTCCATCAAATTTAGTCACCTCTTATATAGTCATTTTCATTGTTAACATTCTTATTTGTTTTATTATTTTATTTTTCATTTACAATTTTCATCTTTTCTAATGAAATTCCCCTTCTGTTAATGCACGTTGTCTACCTTTTCCACTAGATTTTTTAGCATACTGTTTATTTTAGAGATGCTGTTTTAAAATGTCAACACTTCAGCCAACTTTTGACCTGATTTTTACCTATTTTGGCTTTTTTTTTCAGTTTTACTTAGATTCTTCTTACTAGTGAATTTAATTGTTTTCAGGATGGGGCTATGTTTTTCTCCTCCAAATTGCTGGAAATTTGAGTAGTACTATGACTCTTGAGTTCTCTTAATGCTTTACAGCTTTGCTGACAGTCTTTTGGGTCAATGAGAAGTTCTTCTTCACAATACTCTGCCTTGTATTCAGCACTATGCTGCTGCTGCTGCTAAGTCTCTTCAGTCATGTCCAACTCTGTGTGACCCCATAGATGGCAACCCACCAGGCTCTTCTGTCCCTGGGATTCTCCAGGCAAGAACACTGGAGTGGGTTGCCATTTCCTACTCCAATGCATGAAAGTGAAAAGTGAAAGTTAAGTCGCTCAGTCATGTCCGACTCCCAGCGACCCCATGGACTGCAGTCCATGAGGCTCCCTCCACCCATAGGATTTTCCAGGCAAAAGTACTGGAGTGGTAAAAAGAAGCTATGGGTTTTTTTCTTTACTTGGAAATAATCACTTTCTAAAGATTAATTAAGTTTTATTTGTGTTCTCAACTGTCTGATGAATTTAAAAATTATGATTTTACAGCTTACTTGGGTTGTTCACAGTGTTAAGTTAGGAATCATGGCTTTTTGCAAATTTATACATCAT
Organism: Nanger dama; assembly: GCA_917880005.1. NCBI lineage: Eukaryota > Metazoa > Chordata > Mammalia > Artiodactyla > Bovidae > Nanger > Nanger dama. Next base: position 2,597,493 of record CAKJTW010000089.1, read on the forward strand.
AAGTGTAAATCCAATATATTTTAATAAGGAATTTATTAATGTTAAATATGTTTACATTTATAAATATATTAAATTTGTTATTTATTGCTTCTCTAACTTGTGAAATCTGTGTCATCTACAAAAACCATATATGGTGTAAACACAAGGATTGCATTGGGTAGACCTACTCTCAAGCCCAACATACATATATTGTAGTTTATTTACTAGACTACAAATAAAGAAAGTGTAGTGTGCTAACTGAATTATTCATAATCTTTATATAGTTCCAAAATTATGGTTAAATGCATAAAAAGTTTGTGTTAAATTTCCAACTTTCTAAATTGGTGTCAGAGATTTGCCATTACAATAAATTTTGAATGAGATTCAATTCATTCAAGAATTAAGTCACAAATGCCAGCTGTGTCCTCTAAGGTAGACTTCTATGACATGAGAGGAATTACTTTTCTCTCTAAGAGTAGCATCAGGATATCAGAGCTTGACTTAATCATTCTTATAAAGAGGGGAAAAAAAGAAAAGTGCAATTTTTTTGTCTCAAAGACTCCTCATAACTCATTAAAAGTGTATCTATGAAACATCTATTATTTTATTTTTAATTTAACATTTGTAAATGAGTACATACCTGTCTTTTGTTCTAGTTCTATTTGATTGTTTGCAAAAATTTAGGAAAACACTAGCTCAGAGACGTTGTCATTGTCTACTGAACAAATAGTACTAATTTCTGCCTTTCTGTTTATTTGCATCTTGCTGCTACAGTCATTTCCAACTCTGCGCGACCCCATAGACAGCAGCCCACCAGGCTCCCCCTTCCCTAGGATTCTCCAGGCAAGAACAATGGAGTGCATTGCCATTTCCTTTTCCAATGCATGAAAGTGAAAAGTGAAAGTGAAGTCACTCAGTCGTGTCCGACTCTTCACGACTCCATGGACTGCAGCTTTTTTTACATGTGTCTAAAGATTCAGATGACCTTAGCTCATATGGATTTCTTTATCACTAGTGTACTACTCAAGCATGTATCACTGATTATTTTATATGGTATATTTTCAGTCTAGAAATTATTTTTCCTCCTGTAAAATGGACATCTTATGATTTTTTTTTTCTTTGATCTGGTCCAGCCATGCACCTTTGTATACATGTACACACACATACATATATAACTCAAATACTTACTTATTTTACATGCCAGAGTCACATATTTAGAGTAAGAATTTGAGTCCATAAACTTATGATGCATTAATTTTAATAATGATATGAAGATCCTTATAGTTTTTCATTCACAGTAACTGGACATATCCTTAATAGTAAGACATCAAGATTATATTAGAAATTTCATCTTCTTTATTTATAAATTCCTTGAAGCTACAATGTTGCAGTTTAAATGCCATCAGATAAATTCTCAGTATAAATATTTAAAATTGGCTTGTATTTTATTAACTTGAACATTGAAGTGGGCTTTTGTGTTGCATACTTTAGATTTCAAACAAACAAATGCAGACAAAATGATGAGATGTGGTTATATTTTTCTTTTAATCATTTTCAGAATTAATATTTGCTTTCATAAGTCCTTTATACATTTTTCTTTCTTAACTTGACATTGTGATCGTGTATTGCTTGTGTTTGGTTTGATTGCTATAGAAATAGAAAGTGTACTGAAACTTTTGTGTTTAGTTTTGCTTTTTGCTTGATGGAAAAGATCGAAAACAGTTCTCACTGTGTTATGACCAGCTGTTAGGCTTGCAGATCACTTTAACACAGTCACACAGACGTTGGTTGTACTTCCATAAATGAAATGTACATGGTGGCTGCTGCTAATAATGGAACTCTGTTCTAAGCAGAAAATTAGTTGATAGTTGCTTCAAAATTTAGACTTTGAAAATTAGGAGAACTTTTGTTTCCCTGAAGAGCAGTAAGTTTTTGTTTTTACAGAAACTGGTTTGGAAGAAAAGGAAAAGTAGATTGTATTAAACTGGTCAATATAATAATAATTACTTGAATTGCTTCTGGTACTCTGTTAGTAGTGGGTTATTTTCAAAATGGCCAGTTGTTGGATAGAATTTATCTAGCTATAGATAAGCTCAGTCTCAAGATTCATTTGGCTCCTTGTACCCATGAGAGATGCTTTAGCTCAATACAGGCAAGGTGAGTTCACTATTTCTTGAGGGTCTCTGAGACTTCTGTAAGTATGGAGTTAGGGTGAGAATTACCTTTATCTTTTATATATAGAGAGTTTGACAAGGACAACCACCTTTATCACAAAGATTATTAGAATTACTTAGAAAAGACACCAAACTTAGCTAACTTATTTTTTTATATGAAAAGCAATTTAGGAACCATAGAGAATTGAGAGAAGCCTTTTGAAACTGTCTTTTGATATAAAGTAAATCAATTAAGTTAACTTTGTTTCATATTCTTTTAGGCCCCCACTGGACTTCCTTTCATTTAGTCTTATAAAAATGTGTAGAAAAATCTAGTGATTTTCTAGAATTAAACAAATAGAGGGATTACCTTACAGTTCTGTTCTTAGATATGATTTTCACCCTTCTTTTCCAGCCTATAATTAGATGAGGAGTAACTTGGCTGAATTTTTAAAAGTTATCAGCATTGGAAACTCTAGGTTTGAATATATATATATATATATATATATATATATATATAAAATAACTGAATGGTCCTAAAATTAAGTTACTTCTCTGACCTATTGATTTCTAGAGCTAGAACTTTATTTTTTTTTCTGAAGAGTCTTTTAATCAACAAAAGTAATTTTGCAAACTTGATACAGCATTTTTCATATTAACTAACTTGCATTTAAACTCTGCAGGCTTGATTCTTCCTGGGTCTCTAATTCCAGGAAACTGGGTTATTCCGATAGCCTAGAATTTCAAAGTGGGGATCGCAACATATTGTCTGTTCTGGGAACCCCCTAATTTTCACATCCCATTTCTCTACTCTGCTTATTAAAATGATAGCATTGGTATGCAAATGTAATTCATTCATTTTAATTATCTCTTTATATTATATATATATCATATCTAATCCATTAAACTCTTTAAAAAAAAATTTGGCTACCCAGAGGGCTTCATCTTGTTATTTTCTGTAACAACAGCAATTTATGTTAGTAAGTTGTAGTTTTTTTTTTTTTAATACTTTATTCTACATTACAATACTGTATTTGTTTTGCCATACATTGACATGAATCAGCCACAGGTGTACACGATCTCCCAGTGTTGAAGCCCCCTCCCACCTCCCACCCCATATCATCTCCCTGGATCATCCCGTGCACCAGCCCCAAGCATCCTGTATCCTGTATTGAACATAGACTGGCACTTAGGTTCTTATATGATAGTATACATGTTTCAATGCCATTCTCCCAAATCATCCCACCCTCTCCCTCTCCCTCAGAGTCCAAAAGTCCGTTCTATACCTCTGTGTCTCTTGTCTCACATACAGGGTCATCATTACTAGCTTTCTAAATTCCATATATATGTGTCAGTATACTGTATTGATGTTTTTCTTTCTGGCTTACTTCACGCTGTATAATCGGCTCCAGTTTCATCCATCTCATTAGAACTGAGTCAAATTTATTCTTTTAAGGGCTGAGTAATACTCCATTGTGTATATGTACCACAGCTTTCTTATCCATTCATCTGCTGATGGACATCTAGGTTGTTTCCATGTCCTGGCTATTATAAACAGTGCTGCAATGAACATTGGGGTACATGTGTCTCTTTCAATTCTGGTTTCCTTGGTGTGTATGCCCAGAAATTTAAAACTTGGAATTTCTTGAAGAAACCAGAAACAGAGGAGTGCCTAAGGAAAGGGAATCATCTAAAATGACTGTGCAGACCTCTGTTGAATGATAAGCAAATGCCCGTAACTGTTGAAAATTACCAGGACAAACCAGAAAATGCAGTATCTATATGAAATATATTTACTAGGAGAATGAAAAGAGATACTATATTTTATGGAGATAGGAGTGGGCTTGGGCTCCCACACACTTAAAAGGATGTAGATCACTTCTAAATCCTTGAAGTTAAGTTGGTTGACTTTGACCCTTGACAAGTCTGAACCAATTCTGTGCAAATAGTATTGCACTGCTGCCATCATAAAATAAGTACAGGTAACATAAAGACCAGGGAGGGTGAAATTTCCTTGAGGAAGAAGTATCCAGAGGATCTGAGTTAGTGTGTTAGATATCTGGATGGGCGTGCATATTTTAAATAAATATAAAATATTTATTTGTTAAAATATTTTTAGAGCAACTTTTCTCTCTGAATCTTGGGAAGATCATCTCCCATTTAAACTAGAACATAGTGGCAACATTGCTTCATTTCCCTTTGAGGGGTGGGGAGGAAGAGGTCAGTTAAAGAAATCTGTGCAGAACTATTCTCATTCCTCGTTTAGAGTAATAAAAATAAGATAAAATGAAAGTTTGATTCGAAAAGCTCAAATTAAATTTGTGAGGCAAAAGAGATAGTATAGGCTTTTTTCAGTGCCTTAAAAATATCACTAAGTATCCTTTAGGAAAGGTCTTCTAGGCAATTAAGACAATTAACAAAGCTTGCTAACCAAATATAAAGCACATGTCTTGTTTTATAACCAAAAAGAAACCTCTAAAAGATGTGACTTACAGGCTGAGGACCTCAGGAGGCAGTCCCACACAGATCCATAGGTAGAAATATTTTGTTTCTTAAACTAGGAATTGTAACCTTTTTCTGTAGAAGCCCAGATAGTAAATATTTTAGACTTTGTGGGAAATGTTCTCTATCCCAACTGTTCAACTCTTCCCTTGTAGCATGTAAACAGCCATAGATAATACATAACCAAGTGGAGGTAGCTGTGTTCCAATAAAACTTTATTGACAAAAATTGGTAAGATTTGGCCCCAGTTATATTTAGGTGAGTTTTGCCTTAAAACCAAAACCGTGGGGATAATCTTTGTACACAGGCAAGGATATATTCAGCATATAATCCAGTTATGCCTTCTTATAAGACCAAAAAAATTTCTTTAGCTCTCCCTTCCTCCTTCATCCTTGTCCTTACTTCATAGCCTAAACAATGTTAGAAAACTCCATGCAGAAGGTTGAAGTCTAGCAGGAACTCTGACGCATATAAAAATGGTACCACTTAGTTTTTAATTAATTTATTTATTTTAATTGTAGGCTAATTACTTTACAATATTGTAGTGGTTTTTGCCATAGATTGACATGAATCAGCAATGGGTGTACATGTGTTCCCCATCCTGAAACCCCATCACACCTCCCTCCCCATCCCATCCCTCAGTGTCATCACAGTGCCCCAGCCCTGAGCACCCTGTCTCAGGCAACAAACCTGGACAGCCAATCTATTTCACACATGATAATATAACTGTTTCAATGCTATTCTCTCAAATCATCCCACCCTCGCCTTCTCCCACAGAGTCCAATAGTCTGTTCTTTACATTTGTGTTTGCTGTCTGACATATAGGATCATCATTACCATCTTTCTAAATTCCATATATATGCGTTAATACACTGTATTGGTGTCTTTCTTTCTGGCTTATTTCATTCTCTATAGTAGGCTCCAGTTTCATCCACCTCATTAGAACTGATTCCAATGCATTCTTTTTAATAGCTGAGTAATATTCCAATGTGTATATGTATCAGAGCTTTCTTTTCCATTCATCTGCTGATGGGCATCTAGGTTGCTTCCACATTTTAGCTATTGTAAACAGTGCTGTGATGAACATTGGGGTACACGTGTCTCTTTCAATTCTGGTTTCCTCGCTGTGTATGCCCAGCATGGGGATTGCTGGGTCGTATGGAAGTTCTATTGCCAGTTTTTTTAAGGAATCTCCATACTGTTCTCCATAGTGACTGTACTAGTTTGCATTCCAACCAACAGTGTAAGAGGGTTACCTTTTCTCCACACCCTCTCCAGCTTTTATTGTTTGTAAACTTTTTGATAGCAGCCATTCAGACCAGCATAAGATGGTACCTCATTGTGGTTTTGATTTGCATTTCTCTGATAATGAGTGATGTTGAGCATCTTTTCATGTGTTTGTTAGCCATCTGTATGTCTTCTTGATATGTCTGTTTAGTTATTTGGCCCATTTTTGGATTGGGTTGTTTATTTTTCTGGACTTGAGCTGCAGGAACTGCTTGTATAATTTTGAGATTACTTCTTTGTCAGCTGCTTCGATTGCTATTATTTTCTCCCATTCTGAAAGCTGTCTTTTCAACTTTCTAACAGTTTTCTTCATTGTGCAATAGCTTTTATGTTTAATTAGGTCCCATTTCCTTATTTTTGCTTTTATTTCCATTACTCTAGGAGGTGACCCATAGAGGATCCTGCTGTGATTTATGTCAGAGTGTTTTGCTTATGTTTTCCTCTAGGAGTTTTATAGTTTCTGGTGTTATATTTAGATCTTTAATCCATTTTGGGTTTATTTTTGTGTATGGTGTTAGAAAGTGTTCTAGTTTCATTCTTTTACAAGTGGTTGACTAGTTTTCCCACCACTACTTGTTAAAGAGATTGTCTATTCTCCATTGTATATTCTTGCCTCCTTTGTCAAAGATAAGGTGTCCATAGGTGTGTGGATTTATCTCTGGGCTTTCTATTTGGTTCCATTGATCTATATTTCGGTTTTTGTGCCAGTACCATACTGTCTTGATGACTGTAGCTTTATAGTATAGTCTGAAGTCAGGCAAGCTGATTCCTCCAGTTCCATTCTTCTTTCTCAAGATTGCTTTGGCTATTCAAGGGTTTTTGTATTTCCATACAAATTGTTAAACTATTTGTTCTAGTTCTGTGAAAAATATCATTGGTAGCTTGATAGGGATTGCATTGAATATATAGATTGCTTTGGGTAGTATACTCGTTTTCACTGTATTGATTATTCTGATCCATGAACATAGTACATTTCTCCATCTATTTGTGTCATCTTTGATTTCTTTCATCAGTGTTTTATAGTTGTCTGTATATAGGTCTTTTGTTTCATTAGGTAGATTTATTTCTAAGTATTTTATTTGCATCATTGCAATGGTGAATGGAATCGTTTCCTTAATTACTCTTTCTGTTTTCTCATTGTTAGTGTATAGGAATGAAAGGGATTTCGGTGTGTTGATTTTATATCCTGCAACTTTACTATATTCATTGATTAGCACTAGTTATTTTCTGATGGAGGCCTTAGGGTTTTCTATTAGATCCATGAATCAAGGCAAATTGGAAGTGGTCAAACAGGATATGGCAAGTGTGAACATCAACATTCTATGAATCAGTGAACTAAAATGGAATGGAATGGGTGAATTTAACTCAGATGACCATTATATCCACTACTGTGGGCAAGAATCCCTCAGAAGAAATGGAGTAGCCATCATGGTCAACAAAAGAGTCTGAAATGCAGTACTTGGAGGCCATCTCAAAAACGACAGAATGATCTCTGTTAGTTTCTAAGACAAACCATTCAATATCACAGTAATCCAAGTCTATGCCCTAACCAGTAATGCTGAAGAAGCTGAAGTTGAATGGGTCTATGAAGACCTACAAGACCTTTTAGAACTAACACCCCAAAAAGATGTCCTTCTCATTATAGGGGACTGGAATGCAAAAGTAAGAAGTTAAGAAACACCTGGAGTAACAGGCAATTTTGGCCTTGGAATGTGGAATGAAGCAGGGCAAAGGCTAATAGAGTTTTGCCAAGAAAATGCACTGGTCATAGCAAACACCCTCTTCCAACAGCACAAGAAAAACTTTATACATGGACATCACCAGATGGTCAATACCAAAATCAGATTGATTATATTCTATGCAGCCAAAGATGGAGAAGCTCTATACAGTCAACAAAAACAAGAACAGGAGCTGACTGTGGCTCAGATCATGAACTCCGTATTATCAAATTCAGACTTAAATTGAAGAAAGTAGGGAAAATTGACTGTGGCTCAGATCATGAACTCCTTATTACCAAATTCAGACAAATTGTAGAAAGTAGGGAAAACTGACTGTGGCTCAGATCATGAACTCCTTATTACTAAATTCAGACTTAAATTGAAGAAAGTAGGGAAAGTAGGACCATTCAGGTATGACCTAAATCAAATCCCTTATGATTATACAGTGGAAGTGAGAAATAGATATAAGGGCCTAGATCTGATAGATTGGGTTCCTGATGAACTATGGACTGAGGTTTGTGACATTGTACAGGAGACAGATATCAAGACCATCACCATGGAAAAGAAATGCAAAAAAGCAAACTGGCTCTCTGGGGAGGCCTTACAAATAGCTCTGGAAAGAAGAGAGGCGAAAAGCAAAGATATAAGCATCTGAATGCAGAGTTCCAAAGAATAGCAAGAAGAGATAAGAAAGCCTTCTTCAATGATCAATGCAAAGAAATAGAGGAAAAGAACAGAATGGGAAAGACTAGAGATCTCTTCAAGAAAATTAGAGGTATCAAGGGAACATTTCATGCAAAGATGGGCTTGATAAAGGACAGAAATGGTCTGGACCTAACAGAAGCAGACGATATTAAGAAGAGGTGGCAAGAATACACAGAATAACTGTACAAAAAAGATCTTCAAGACCCAGATAATCATGATGGTGTGATCACTCATCTAGAGCCAGACATCCTGGGATGTGAAGTCAAGTGAGTGTTAGAAAGCATCACTATGAACAAAGCTAGAGGATATGATGGAATTCCAGTTGAGCTATTTCAAATCCTGAAAGATAATGCTGTGAAAGTGCTGCCCTCAATATGCCAGCAAATTTGGAAAACTCAGCAGTGGCCACAGGACTGGAAAAGGTCAGTTTTCATTCCAATCCCAAAGAAAGGAAATGCCAAAGAATGTTCAAACTACTGCACAATTGCACTCATCTCACTCGCTAGTAAAGTAACACTCAAAATTCTCCAAGCCAGGTTTCAGAAATACGTGAACTATGAACTCCCTGATGTTCAAGCTGGATTTAGAAAAGGCAGAGGAACCAAAGATCAAATTTCCAACATCCGCTAAATCATGGAGAAAGCAAGAGAGTTCCAGTAAAACATCTATTCGATACAGCCAATCTATTCTGAAGGAGATCAGCCCTGAGATTTCTTTGGATGGAATGATGCTAAAGCTGAAACTCCAGTACTTTGGCCACCTCATGCAAAGAGTTGACTCATTGGAAAAGACTCTGATGCTGAAAGGGATTGGTGGCAGGAGGAGAAGGGGATGGCAGAGGATGAGATGGCTGGATGGCATCACTGACTCAATGGACGTGAGTCTGAGTGAACTCCAGGAGATGGTGATGGACAGGGAGACCGGTATACTGCGACTCATGGGGTTGCAAAGAGTCAGACACGACTGAGCGACTGAAATGAACTGAACTGACTGATGATCCCGTAGCCATTTACTCTGTTGTTTTGGGTTACAGTTTATACACCTTTTCTGTGATTCCTGTCTAGAGAAGATCCTTTAGCATTTGTTGAAGAGCTGGTTTTGTGGTGCTTAATTCTCTCAGCTTTTGCTTGCTGTAAAACTTTTGATTTCTCCTTAATATTTGAATGAGATCCTTGCTGGGTACAGTAATCTGGGCTGTAGGTTTTTGTCTTTCATCACTTTAAGTATGTCCTGCCATTATCGTCTGGCCTGAAGAGTTTCTATTGAAAGATCAGCTGTTATCCTAATATGAATCCCCTTGTGTGTTACTTGTTTTACCCTTGCTGCTTTTAACATTTGTTCTTTGTGTTTGATCTTCGTTAATTTGATGAATATGTGTCTTGGGGTGTTTTGCCTTGAGTTTATCCTGTTTGCGACTCTCTGGGTTTCTTGGATGTGGGTGCCTATGTCCTTCTCTATTTTAGGGAAATTTTCAACTATTATCTCCTCAAGTATTTTCTCATGGCCTTTCTTTTTGTCTTCTATTTCTGGGACTCCTATGATTTGAATATTGGGGTGTTTAACATTGTCCCAAAGGCCTCTGAGTTTGTCCTCATTTCTTTTAACTCTTTTTTCCTCTCTGCTTCATTTATTTCTAACATTCTATCTCCCATCTCACTTATCCTATCTTCTGCCTCAGTTATTCTACTGTTGGTTTCCTCCAGAGTCCTTTTGATCTCAGTTATTGCATCATTCACTATTGATTGACTCTTTTTATTTCTTCTAGGTCCTTGTTAAACATTTCTTGCATCTTCTCAAACCTTGTCTCCAGACTATTTATCTGTTTCTCCATTTTGTTTTCAAGATTTTGGGTCATTTTTACTATCATTGTTTTAAATTCTTCTTTTCAGGTAGACTCCCTATCTCCTCCTCTTTGGTTTGGTTTGGCGGGCATTTATCATGTTTATTTACCTGCTGAATGTTTCCCTGCCTTTTCATCTTGTTTAGATTGCTGTGTTTGGGTGTCCTTTCTGTATGCTGGAAATTTGTGGTTCCTCTTTATTGTGGAGGTTCCTCCCTATGAGTGGGTCTGGACTAGTGGTCTCTCAAGGTTTCCTGGTTAGGGAAGCTTGCATTGGTGTTCTGGGTGGGTGGAGCTGGATTTCTTCTCTCTGGAGTGCAATAAAGTGTCCAATAGTGAGTTTTGAAGTGTCTATGGGTTTTGTGTGACTTTTAGTCACCTGTATTTTAATGCTCAGGACTCTGTTGCTGCATTGTTGGAGATTTAGCTTGGTATGTCTTGCTTTGAAACTTGTTGGCTCTTGGGTAGAGCTTGGTTTCAGTGTAGATATGAAGGCTTCTGGATGAGCTCTTGGTGATTAATGTTCCCTGGAGTCGGGAGTTTTCTGGTGTTCTCAAGTTTTGAATTTAAGCCTCCTGCCTCTGCTTTCAGTCTTATTCTTACAGTAGCCTCAAGACTTCTCCATCCATACAGCACCAATGATAAAACATATAAGTTAATGGTGAAAAGATTCTCCACAATGAGGGATATCCAGAGAGGTTCACAGAGTTACATGGAGAAGAGAAGAGGGAGGAGGGAGATAGAGGTGACCTGGAAGAGAAGAGGGGAAATCAAAAGGGGAGAGAACAATCTAGCAAGTAATCAGTTCCCTAAGTGTTCTCCACAGCCCAGAACACCCAAAGAGAATCACAGAGTCAGGTAAAGAAGAGAAGGGGGAGGGAGGAGATAGAGGTGACCTGGAAGAGAAAAAAGGAGAGTCAAAGGGGAGAAAGCAATCACACTAGTAATCACATTCTTAGGTAAAAACGGGTACTGAAAACTAGATTCTTAATGGTACAAAATTGATAACAAATACCAAAAAGCAAAGGTTAAAAATTTAGTGTAGTTTTAGACTCTCAAAAATACAATATTAAAAAAAAATCACAAAAATAGGGTCTTTTTAAAGGTAATAGTAAGTTATAAAAATTATAATTAAAGGAGTAATAAAGAACTTAAAAAAATTAAATTAAAAAATGATAATAGCAAAATATATCTAGGAATTTCTCTGGAGCTATTGAGGGCAGTGTGGGTTCAATTCAATTTCAGATAGTTCCTTGTTCCAGTTTATACTTCTTCTGAAGGTCTTATAGGCCCCTTTAATATGTTGCACCTGTCACTTCCAAAGTGGTTCCCTATTCTTGTTTATTTTGGCTTCCTCTGTTTGCAAATCTCTTCAGTGTCTAACTTCCACCCTGACACAAGGGGGTGAATGAGGTCTCTTATTTAGGCTTACTTGTTCAGTTGTGCTGTGGGGGAGGGAGGAACACTGCAAACAAATATCACTGGCTTGTGTGGGGAGTGTTCACAGTGTTTTAGCCGCCTGCCTCTCTGCCTCCAGCGGGGGATGGGCCAGTCTTCAGCCAGCTAGCTCTCCTCTGGTATTTGCTCAGTCCTTTTTTCTGTGAGCAGGCCTGGTAGTGCCTTATGTTAGAGCTTTTCACAGGAAAGTTCTCTCTCTCTTTCTATTCTCTCTCTTTCTCTCTCTGGCTATACCACAGTTTGGGTTGCTATCTCACGTTAGCTCCCTCAGATTGTCCTTAGGGCATTCAGGCCTGGTCCTTACCCTAAGCATGCAGCCCATGCCTCCCTATTCAGCCCCCACCCACTGCTGGCGGATGCGAGCATCTGGGCTACTTCTCCACTGGGAGTTGTGGTTAGGCACTTAATCTGTGTGTGTGTGTGTGTTTTTTTTTTTTTCCCTCCCAGTTATGTGTATCTGGTCCACAGTGGGTTTGCCCCTGTGTATGTGCTTTCCCAATCTACACTGCTCAGGCTCCAGGTTACTCTGTAGGGGAACCGTCTAAAGCGGGCCTTGGGTTGTGTGCACTTCCCAGGTCTAAGCCACTCAGGCTCAGGTTCTTGGGTACTCCACAAAGGCACAGACTCACTCCTGCGTTTTGTGCCCTTCCCAGGTATGAGCAGCTCAGGAGACCAGGTGCTTGGTGAGTACACTCTCCCAGGGGTGTGGTGCGTCTTATCACCTCCTGGGTCCCAGCCACTTGGCTTCCTGGGTGTGCAGTGAGAGCGCTGTCTCAGGTGTGCCGTGTGTGTCCTCTGAGGAGCTGATCTCTGACTGTGACCCTCCTGATTGATGTCAACTGTTCAGGATCCCAGGAAGACTTGGTTAGTAACTGGGAGCCTGCTCACAGTTTGGTGGAGGATGCAGCCTCTGGGGCCAAGATTGCCTCTACCTTCTGGCTCTGGCTGTCGCTCATCTGCCTCTCTGCCTCTGGCAGGGGGAGGGGCCAGTCCACAGAGGGCTAGCTCTCCTCTGGTATTCACTCAGTCCTTTGTTCTGTGAGCGGGCTAGGCTGTGTCTCAGCTGAGAACTTTTCTCTGGCTGTCCCACAGTTTGTGTTGCTATCTCAGGTTAGCTCCCTCAGATTGTCCTCAGGGCATTCAGGCCCCCCGTCCTTACCTCACGCATGCAGCCCACACCTCCCTGTTCAGCCCCTGCCTACTGCTGGCGGATGAGAGCGTCAGGGCTACTTTTCTGCTGGGAGTTGCAGTTAGGCACATAATCTTTTTTTTTTTTTTTCTCCTGATTATGTTGCCCACTGGTGAGATGGTTTCCTGCTGTTTGGAAACTTTTCCTCCTTCATGACTCACTCCCGGGGATGGGTCTCCATCCTTAACTCTTTTGTCTCACTTTTTATCTTTTATATTTTGTCCTACCTCCTTTCAAAAAGAATGGGCTGCCTTTCTGGGTGCCTGGTGTGCTCTGCCAGCGTTCAGAAATTGTTTTGTGTAATTTGCTCAGCGTTCAAATGGTCTTTTAATGAATTTGTGGAGGAGAAAGTGATCTCCCCACCCTATTCATCTGCCATCTTAGGACCACCCCCGTGGTACCACTTTTGATCATTTTCTGGGTGCCAAGTTACAGGAAAGTTGAAGGACACACTAGTTATCTGCTGGAAAAGCAAATCCATTCGTTTCTAAGTGACTCACAGTGATATTCCACTCAATATCAATTGAGCTCAAAGGGCACTCTCAAGTTTCTATCGAATTCATTTCTACTGAATAAAAAAAAAAAAACAACTTTGTATTCACATTTGAATCAGTTCTAATGAGGTGGATGAAACTGGAGCCTATTATACAGAGTGAAGTAAGCCACAAAGAAAAACATCAATACAGTATACTAACGTATATATATGGAATTTAGAAAGATGGTAACGATAACCCTGTATGCAAGATAGAAAAAGAGACACAGATATATAGAACAGTCTTTTGGACTCTGTGGGAAAGGGAGAGGGTGGGATGATTTGAAAGAATGGCATTGGAACTTGTATAATATCATATAAGAAATGAATCACCAGTCCAGGTTTGATACAAGATACAGGATGCTTAGGGCTGGTGTACTGGGATGACCCAGAGGGATGGTACCGGGAAGGAGGTGAGAGGGGGTGTTCAGGATGGGAAACACATGTACACCCATGTCAGATTCATGTTGATGTATGGCAAAACCAATACAATATTGTAAAGTAATTAACCTCCAATTAAAATAAATAAATTTAAATTAAAAAAATCTTTGTATTCAGAGCTGCTTCTGAATGCCTTTATTTCAATCTGATCTAGCCTTATTTATTTGCTTTAGGCCCAGCTGACCTTGAAATGTGTTGTAGTGAGAAGAGCCTGAGCTCAGATCTCAGCTTTAAATAACTGCAACTGTGTGACTTGGTTATTTATCCTTTAATTTGTCTATTTCCTACTTTTCCCATCTGTACAATGGGAAAATGCTCATACTCATTTCACAAGATTATTATGAAGATTAAATAATATGTACTGTGTGAAACATATAGAGCTCAGTACCTATTATATAGATAGATGGTGTATATACACATATACAGACTAAGTTTTATCTTTGTAACCATGACAATAACTTTATCTACCATTTACTATCTAAAGAGTGATACAGACATGTAAAGAAGGATCTCATTTTCCTGCTTCTTTACTGACTTAATGATTACCATGAAACTATAATATGTAAGCACAAGCACAAGATGAGGATACTCATAGATGTGCTCCACTTTGTTGTTGTTCAATCACTCAGTAATGTCTGACTCTGCAACCTCGTGGACTGCAGCATGCCAAGTTTCCCTGTCCTTCACCATCTTCCTGAGCTGGCTCCAATTCATGTCCATTGAGTTAGTGATACCATCTAGCCATCTTGTCCTCTGTTGCCCCCTTCTCCTCCTGCCTTTACTCTTTCCCAGCACCAGGGTCATTTCCAATGAGTCAGTTCTTTGCATCAGGCTGCCAAAGTATTGGAGCTTCAGCTTTAGCATTAGTCCTTCTAATGAATATTCAGGATTGGTTTCCTTTAGGATTGACTGATTTGATTTCCTTGCAGTCTAAGGGACTCTTGTCAAGAGTCTTCTCCAATGCCACAGCTCAAAAGCATCAATTTTTCAGCATTCCACTTAGTCAGCTTATTATTTTGCTATTTCCATAGGTGTCACTCCAGCCACAGCTGCTTTGGAGACTTCCATGACTGTCCCAAAGGGGTCTGAGCATGAGTGTACTGCTGGACCATCACAGAAAAATTGCAGGAAAGGCATATACATGCTCAAAGTATTAATAAATGCCCATCAGCATGATTTGTTGACCAATTGAGTCCCTGTCAATTCTTAGAAGTTCAGTCATGTTAAATACATTGGATAGATTAGCATTTAGCATTGCTCAGTAACGCTTCCTTCTCCCCCTCCCCATAATTTTATAGTTCATTTTCCTGCCTAGGTAACAAGGTAATTTTCAGAAATTATATTATAATTGCATGCTATTTGTACATGATCAGGATATGTTTGCTCATATGTCAGAATGTTATAATGGTTGAAGAAGTCTCATCAAGTAAAACTAGGCAAGTCAGAGCTTTTAAAGGTTAGAAGCTACACAGTTAATTCAGGTCATTAAATCATGTACGAAAGTCATGGAAGTAATAAATTGCTATATTAAAATATTCATTCACAATTTTTTTCTGATTCAAGTGGTTTGTATACCATTTTTTTTTCTTTTTCATCAACTTTAATGTATCTTTGTACAGTGGCAATATTACAGCTCATGAAGTCTATCTGAGGCACAATTACTGTTGATCGAAATTTTTAGAACAATGATTTTTCTCATAAAATGTTAATTATTTCTATTATATAATTATACATTTTGATTTCAGAATTTTAATGACTATTTTAAGGAGAGATGTGACTAGGAAGTTCATTAGCTATGTGATTTTCAAGGCCTGTTCTGAGGAGGCAGAGATTGACTATACATTTTAAAGAACACTAGTCTTAGAGAAAGGGCATGTGGGTTTTATCACCTGGGGTCTATTTTTCCTAGGCTCCCTCCACTAAATCTTTCTAGGCTTACGTTTACTCATCTGACAAATGGAGAAAATAATGCCTCTCATATTTCTCATGGACTTGGGTTTTCAGAGACAGTTACAATTTCAAATATTCTAACACTTTGACAGGACATTTGTCTTAATTTCTGGCTCACAAAGCCCAGTTACATCAAGTATTGTTGCGTAACTAAGGTTGTAGAGAACTAGAAGCTACAATTCAGCCTGACTTTTATATCCCTCATTTTATGTGCAATTATTGTGCTCTTTGTCTTTATGGCTTTTAGGCTCAAGATAAAAGCTCCCAAAGCATGAGAGTTAAAAAAAAGCAGTCATTCACATCTCCCAGTAACCTTCATTTTGTCATTCCTTTTGAAGTTTTCCTGAGAAATATGACAGTTTTCAACTCTCACAGAGACTGAAAGGATGGTTGAGGGAATCAGAGTCTTATAGATAGATTTTTGAGTTGGAAAGATCAATTCCTTGCTTTCAGGTGAGAGAAAAGAAGTCCTGACAGAGTTAATGTATAACTCTCCATCCTGTGTCCTTTGTGGAGGAAGAAGAACCAGTAGAAGAAAATTATTAGAGAATTATTGAGAAAAAAATTAGAAAAAATTTGAGAAACATTAGAATAACTATTATAGATTTATAATATTAGAGAATAATTAGAAAAATTATTAGAAAAATTTGAGAAAAATTATCAAGAAAAAATTAGAGAATTATTGACAGAAATTGCCAAAAGACAGGAAAAGTAGCCAGCTGGTAAGTGTTAGGGTTTGTGCCAGTACAGAAGGAGAAAAAAAAAGTCATGTCTCCTATGGATGTACAAAATCTGGAAGCAGGGGACAAACAATGAAAAAGGATTACATGATGTATTAAAGGGAACAAGGTAAAGGCCTGTTTCGAGAGGCAATTATGCAACTACAACCTACTAATTTAAGAAAGAAAAAAATCCACTGAAATATATAATGCATCAGGCTTTGGGACTTCTATGGTGGTCCAGTGGTTAAGACTTCATCTTC
The DNA here is from genome assembly GCA_917880005.1 of Nanger dama. Taxonomy (NCBI): domain Eukaryota; kingdom Metazoa; phylum Chordata; class Mammalia; order Artiodactyla; family Bovidae; genus Nanger; species Nanger dama. The sequence continues at coordinate 2,614,229 of CAKJTW010000089.1, forward strand.
TAATGCAGGGGATGTGGGCTTGATTCCTGGTTGTGGCGCTAAGATCCCACATGCCTTGAAACAAAAACAAAAACAAAAAGCATGAAACAGAAACAATATGGTAATAAATTCAAATACAAAAGCATGAAACAGAAACAATATGGTAACAAATTCAATAAAAACTTTAAAAAATGATCCACATCAAAAAAAAATCTTAAAAGAAAATATAATTCAACAGGCTTTAATCCATAGGAATGCATTTCTGAAACAACCTGATATCAAGACAATGCTCATCCCAACAAAACTTCCAAAGTTTCAATGGCTGCAAATCTTTATAGGTTTCTATAGTTGCAGTATAACAATGGCTGTGTTAGAATGAGGTGATGCAGGATAATTAAAATAGGAGATGAGTACAGTCAAGTTGGGGCTGAAAGAAATATATTGAGTCATTGAGGACTACTCTTAAAATACTAAGAATAACTATAATCACAAGGAAACTACATTGGTGATGTACAGAGGTAAATAGAAGTTTCTCACCTGCACAAATGTGTCCTGATTAGGGAAAGTTCTTTGTGGTGATAACGTTTCCAAGTGGTATTTTTACAAACCCCAGGATACCTAGGGCAAATGAAGATGTGGTAGTTTACCCATGACTTGATTATGGTTTTCTTTCATTTCTTATCAGCTGGATGATCATTTATTTATTCAATATGCATATTACATTTATTGAATCATATATTTTATATAATATAAAAAGAGATTAATATGACACAGTCACTTGCCATTGAACTTTTCAGCCATATACACGTATAAAGTCACAATTCACTTATAAGGCATTTTAATCTTTGAAAACAGACAATGAAGAAATAAATATGACTAAGTTAAAAATAATCAGAAAGTTGTCTTTGACACTTTTATCAAATAATTATTTGAATTTAGTTCAGTTCAGTTCACTCACTCAGTCGTGTCGGACTCTTTGCGACCCCATGAATCGCAGCATGCCAGGCCTCCCTGTCCATCACCAACTCCCGGAGTTCACTCAGACTCACGTCCATCAAGTCAGTGATGCCATCCAGCCATCTCATCCTCTGTCGTCCCCTTCTCCTCCTGCCCCCAATTCCTCCCGGAATCAAAGTCTTTTCCAGTGAGTCAGCTCTTCGCATGAGATGGCTAAAGTACTGGAGTTTCAGCTTTAGCATCATTCCTTCCAAAGAAATCCAAGGGTTGATCTCCTCCGAATGGACTGGTTGGATCTCTAGTTTTATCAAATAGTTATTATGAAAACTCTGTATTTCAAAAAGTCGTATTACTTTCCCTATCTCTATGGAAGATAGAGTGCTTTATATGAAGGAAGGAAGGGAAGGAACGTCACTCAGTCATGTCTGACTCTTTGTGGCCCCATGGACTGTAGCCTACCAGGCTCCTCTGTCCATGGGATTTTCCAGGCAATAGTACTGGAGTGCATTGCCATTTCTTTCTCCAGTGGATCTTCCTGACCCAGGGATCAAACCTGGGTCTCCTGCATTGTAGACAGATGCTTTACTGTCTGAGCCATTTTCATAAAAATCCAAAGTTTATTCTGGCTAAGTTTTGTTGCATGAATCTTTTGGATACAGATACTTTGCTCTTGTGATAATGATTGTTTATCTTGCTGTAAGCAAAAAGATCTGCTTGAATGTTTTTTCGTTAATTTTATTTTTCTACACACCTTCAATTTGTAATGAGAAATGAATCATAATGCTTATGTTGTACCAAAACGGACAACATTGGCAATCTGATTTATATACCCTAGACTATTTCTACTGACAAAGCAAATAGAACAGTGAACCAAAATGCTAGTTCATACCTGTTCCAAAAATGTATGACTCTCTAACCATTTTAGGATGATTCAATGAAAATTTCCTGCAATTCCCTTTTGTTACATCATCAGTTATATAAAGTAAAACATGCAAAGTCTGTTTTTTTTTTTTCATATTGCAATAGTATGTGTTTAAGTAAATGGGATAAAGGAAAGTGTTAACAGACAGCATTTCCCTATTTGTTGACGATGGTTGTGTAGTTTCCAGCTGTAAAGACATTCAACCATCCCCCTGAACAAACTGTCATGAATTTACTTTTTGCTTAATAATAATCAGTTAGTTTCAAAAGATCACGCTTAAACAACAGCAGCTCAATAAGATTCTTCTGCTAAACCACTATGGCAGAGTCATCATAATCGTATTTATCTAGTGTAGAAAACACCAACATCAAACCACAAAGCAAAAGGCATAATCCAGGAGTTGGACCAAAGCACCACGTTACTGAAAAAAGAAGCTAGAAATCAAGGTATAGTAACCAGGAAGTAAGGATATTAGATACACATTCCCAAACTGAAGTTAAGACAGGTAAGAATCCTAAGCCAGGAGGAAAAATGAATTAGAGAAAATTGTCAGCATAGAAAATGGGGTCTGTAAAGGTGCCAGTAATGGTGGTTTTGATAAAGGCAGTGTTATTTCCTCTTTAAAAATTAAATTTTTAATATAAATTTATTTATTTTAATTGGAGGTTAATTACTTTTAAATATTGTATTGATTTTGCCATACATCAGCATATATCCTCCACAGGTATACACATGTTCCCCATCCTGAACCCCCTAGTTCCTCCCTCACTGTATCATCCCTCTGGGTCGTCTCTGCACCAGCCCCAAGCATCCAGTATCATGCATCAAACCTGGACTTGTGACTCGTTTCATATATGATATCATACATGTTTCCATGCCATTCTCCCAAATCATCTCACCCTCTCCCTCTCCCACAGAATCCAAAAGACTGTTCTATACATCTATGTCTCTTTTGCTATCTTGCATACAGGGTTATCATGACCATCTTTCTAAATTCCATATATATGTGTTAGTATACTGTATTGGGGTTTTTCTTTCTGGCTTACTTCATTCTGATAATAGGTTCCAGTTTCATCCACCTCATTAGAACTGATTCAAATGTATTCTTTTTAATGGCTGAGTAATACTCCATTGTGCATATGTAGCACAGCTTTCTTATCCATTCATCTGCTGATGGACATCTAGGTTGTTTCCATGTCCTGGATATTATAAACAGTGCTGCAATGAACATTGGGGTACACGTGTCTCTTTAACTTCTGGTTTCCCCAGCAGTGGGATTGCTGGGTCATAAGGCAATTCTATTACCAGTTTTTAAGGAATCTCCACACTGTTCTCCATAGTGGCTGTACTAGTTTGCATTCCCACCAACAGTGTAGGAGGGTTCCCTTTTCTCCACATTCTCTCCAGCATTTATTACTGGATCATAGTCATTCTGACTGGCATGAAATGGTACCTCATTGTGGTTTTGATTTGCATTTCTCTGATAACGAGTGATGCTGAGCATCTTTTCATGTGTTTGTTAGCCATCTGTATGTCTTCTTTGGAGAAATGTCTATTTAGTTCTTTGGCCCATTTTTTGATTAGGTCGTCCCCCCGCCCCCGAATTGAGCTGCAGGAGTTGCTTGTATATTTTGAGATTAGTTGTTTGTCAGTTGCTGCATTTGCTATTATTTTCTCCCTTTCTGAAGGCTGTCTTTTCACCTTGCTTATAGTTTCCTTTGTTGTGCAGAAGCTTTTAAGTTTAATTAGGTCCCATTTGTTTATTTTTCTTTTATTTCCAATACTCTGGGAGGTTGGTCATAGAGGATCCTGCTGTGATTTATGTTGGAGAGTGTTTTGCCTATGTTCTCTTCTAGGAGTTTTATAGTTTCTGGTCTTACGTTTAGATCTTTAATCCATTTGGGGTTTATTTTTGTGTATGGTGTTAGAAAGTGTTCTAGTTTCATTCTTTTACAAGTGGTTGACTAGTTTTCCCAGCACCACTTGTTAAAGAGATTGTCTATTCTCCATTGTATATTCTTGCCTCCTTTGTCAAAGATAAGGTGTCCATAGGTGTGTGGATTTATCTCTGGGCTTTCTATTTTGTTCCATTGATCTATATTTCTGTCTTTATGCCAGTACCATACTGTCTTGGTGACTGTGGCTTTGTCTTAGAGCCTGAAGTTAGGCAGGTTGATTCCTCCAGTTAATTGAAGGATAATTGCTTTACAACATTGTGTTGGTTCCTGCCATACATCAACATGAAATAGCCATAGGCATACATATATCCCTTCCCTCTTGAACCTCCCTCCGGCCTCCCACCCCGTTCTATCCTAAAGAGAGTAGCACTGGAACATATACATTATCATATGTAAAATAGATAGCTGGTGGGAATTTTATGTACGACGCAGGAAACTCAAACCTGATGCTCTATGACTATTTTCTCTATCTTGACCTTACATTTTGGGTTAAGCTCAGCATACTCTTGCATACTTAACTAGCCATCTCCCCTGCAGAATTCAGACAGAGTCCAAAGTGGCAAAACTTACTATTTCCTTGATTACAGAAAGTTTACCAGTTTACCAAACTGGTAACTTACTCATGTGACACATACACATTTGCTATCACCTAATTTGGTGAAATATGAAGTTTAGCATGATTTGACACTGGTGTCTAGGCATAACATAACCGAGGTTATTTCTATGGTATGTCAAACAATGGAGAATAATTAAGTGAATTAATCTCTGGGAGTCTTTTTTAAAATTTCATCTAATTTTTTATTTATTTATTTTTGGCTGTGCTGAGTCTTATGTGCGGTCTTTTCTCAGTGTGGGCTTCACAGAAAGCAGGGGCTACTTTTTAGTTGTGGTGCATGGGCTTCCCATTGCGGTGGCTTCTCTCGTGGCTGAGTCATCTAGGGAGCACTAGTTTCATTAGCTGTGGCACATGGGATCAGTAGATGTGGCTGGTGAGCTCTAGAGCACAGGCTCAGTATTTGTGGTGCAGGGGCTTAGTTGTTCTGTGGCATGTGGAATCTTCCCAGACCAGGGATGGAACCTATGTCCCCTGCATTGACAGGAAGATACTTAACCACTATACCACCAGGGAAGTCCTCTGGGAGTCCTTCTAGCTATACATATATTTGGTATTATATAATCAGGTTGAACACCAAGTAATTTATGCTTTTGAACTGTGGTGTTGGAGAAGACTCTTAAGAGTCCATGGGACTGCAAGGAGATCCAACCAGTCCATCCTAAAGGAGATCAGTCCTGGGTATTTTTGGAAGGACTGATGCTAAAGCTGAAACTCCAATACTTTGGCCACCTCATGAGAAGAGCTGACTCATTAGAAAAGACTTTGATGCTGGGAGGGATTGGGGGCAGGAGGAGAAGGGGACGACAGAGGATGAGATGGCTGGATGGCATCACCGGCTCGATGCACATGAGTCTGGGTGAACTCTGGGAGTTGGTGATGGACAGGGGAGGCCTGGCATGCTGCAGTTCATGGGGTCACAAAGAGTCGGACAAGACTTAGCAACTGAACTGATAACTGGTTGAGTGTAAATCTAAAGAAAGCTAATTAAAGAATCTGTACTGTTAACTTAGAGAAAGAGATTTTTTTCATTTATTTTTTAAATTTTTATTTTATATAGAAGTATTTTAGCCAATTCACAGTGTTTTGATAGTTTCAGATGAACAGCAAAGTGATGCATCCATATGTATACATGTATCTATTCTTTCTCAAACTCCCCTCCCATACAGGCTGCCACATAACACTGAACAAAGTTCCATGTGCTGCTATACAGTAGGTCCTTGTTGGTTATCCATTTTAAATATAGCAGTGTGTACATGTCCATTCCAAACTTCCTAAATATCCCTTCCCCCATCCTAAGCCCAAGAGGTTTCTTTTAAGATGACTCTATTATTGGTTCTGCCCCATGCAGTTTCTATCAGTGACTTGCAGGGGGATATTCATGACATGATAATAAAATATGTGGAGGTATAATTCAGATTCAGAGCCTCAGGAGGTCATGAGAGTTTGGAATGATTGGCTGAAACTATAAAAATAAAATTTGGAAAATATCTTCAATTTGTTTCTCAGTCATAAGTGTCCAAGTATAGGATAACTATAACATAGCTAAAGAATAACAGGCATGAAAAGTTTTGGGTGTTTGAACTATCATGAAAATGAAAGTCATTCAGTTGTATCCGACTTTTGTGACAGTCCTTGATTTTTCCAGGCCAGAATACTGAAGTGGCTAGCCTTTCCCTTCTCCAGGAGATCTTCCCAACACAGGGGATCAAACCCAGGTCTCCGACATTGCAGGTGGATCCTTTACCAGCTGAGCCACAAGGGAAGCCCAAGAATACTGGAGCGGGTAGCCTATCCCTTCTCCAAGGATCTTCCCAACCCAGGAATCAAACTGGGGTCTCCTGCCTTCCAGGCAAATTCTTTAGCAACTGAGTTATGACTATAGATACTGAGTACTGAGGCAGGTTAGGAAAGCTAATATGAAGAACCAAAGAACATCAGAGTTGCCTGAAGCCCAGGAATACTCAGGAAATGATATATATATAGTAGAATTTCCTTTCCACTACATAATATTACAAATGGATGAAGACTAACTCTGCTTCTTTCTGCTGTCTCTTCTCTCTCCCTGTATTTCCACAAGGGGAATGATGGAGAAACTAGCATAAGAGTCAGGAGAAATCACACCCAAGGGAATTACACCCAAGCTTAATAAAAATCAGAAAATGTGGTCATTTGTATTATGTGAACAGTATGTAACATGTTAATAAAGTTTGTGTTCTTTGCTTTGAACATTAAATCTCATCAGATTATGTGATTTTATTATGTGAGCAATTGATGCCTGCTTTAAAAAAAAAAGCAAGTATTAGGTTTATGCAATTCTGGGGGAAAAGATTCTATTGCATTCTCCTCATCCTAAAACAGTCATTAGTTATTGTTATTTTTACCTTGTCTTCTGTATTAGTTAGGGTTCTTCAGAGAAAACAGAGCAATAAAACAGGGTTTATTTTAAACATTTGGCCTGTGCAGTTGTAGAAGTACTAATTCAATATCTGCAGGGGAGGTTGACAGGCTGGAGACTCTGGGAAAAGTTGTAATCTGAATCCAAAAACAGTTTGCAGGCAGAATTTCTTCTTGAGATGAATTACAATTAAGATGAATGCTAAGAACTATACAGTGCTTTGGAATCATATGACACAAACACACTTAGTCAGAATGCTTCAAAAATGACATTTGAACTATGCTGGATGCTTGCAAGTTAGCGAGGCAAAAGGAGAACAAACGTGTTACCAACTGTATTGGAAGAGAGTGTGGTGAGTATGAAAGTCTGAGATAGGTCAATATAGGAGAAGGCAATGGCAACCCACTCCAGTATTCTTGCCTGGAAAATCCCATGGATGGAGGGAGCCTGGTAGGCTGCAGTCCATGGGGTTGCACAGAGTCTGACATGACTGAAGCGACTTAGCAGCTAAGAAAGACAGAATAATGAAGAACATGATTCAGATAAGAATGCAGATTATGGATGAGTCATGGGATATCTTGATAAGTACTTTAAGGTATCATGCCTTTACCCTAAGTGTTAAAGGAAAACATTAAAAGTTTTTAAGTAAGGGAAATACATCATTAGATTTTCTTTCAAATACCCCATTCTGATTATAGAATAGGCTAGAGAGAGAACAGAATAGAGGAGGATTAATATAATACATATATTATAATATAAGCAATTAATATATTATTGCTTTTTCAGGGAAGAGATAGAACTAAGGTGATGTATTATAGAGATATTTAAGTGGATTCAAAGATGAAGTAGATACATGGGGTGAGGGAGAGAGTGTTAGACCGAATGGGTAGTGATATCATTTGGGGGTGTAAGGGACACGTGAATAATACTAGTTTGGGGAGGCAAAAAGGGAGTATATTGTGAATTTGTTTTTATTTTTAGGTGCCATTGAGACAGCTAAAGAGATATAAATATGAGCACAGAGAAAAGATTTGTCCTAGAGAAAAGTTTTGAATACTAGTAATTTTCCCATCAGTTCAGTTCAGTCGCTCAGTCGTGTCCGACTCTTTGCGACCCCATTAACTGCAGCATGCCAGGGCTCCCTGTCCTTCACCAACTGCTGGAGGTTATTCAAACTCATGTCCATTGGGTCAGTGATGCCATCCAACCATTTCATCCTCTGTCATCTCCTTCTCTGCCTGCATTCAATCTTTTCCAGCATCAGGGTCTTTTGGAATGAGTCAGCTCTTTGCATCAGGTGACCAAAGTACTGGAGTTTCACCTTCAACATCAGTCTTCCAATGAACACCCATGACTGACTCCTTTAGGATGGACTGGTTGGAACTATTTGCAGTCCAAGGGACTCTCAAGAGTTCTCCAGCACCACACTTCAAAAGTATAAATTATTTGGTGGCCAGCTTTCTTTATAGTCCAACTCTCACATTCATACGTGACTACTGGAAAAACCATAGCCTTGACTACATGGACCTTTGTTGGCAAAGTAATGTCTCTGCTTTTGAATATCCTATCTAGGTTGGTCATAACTTTCCTTACAAGGAGTAAGTGTCTTTTAATTTCATGTCTGCAATCACCATCCATAGTGATTTTGGAGCCCCCCAAAAATAAACTCAGCCACTGTTTCCCCATTCATTTGCCATGAAGTGATGGGACCGGATGGCGTGATCTTAGCTTTCTGAATATTGAGCTTTAAGCCAACTTTTTCACTCTCCTCTTTCACTTTCTTCAAGAGACTCTTTAGTTCTTCACTTTCTGCCATAAGGGTGATGTTATCTGCATATCTGAAGTTATTGATATTTCTACTGGCAATCTTGATTTCAGCTTGTGCTTCCTCCAGTCCAGCATTTCTCATGATGTACTCTGCACATAAGTTAAATAAGCAGGGTGACAATATACAGCCTTGATGTACTCTTTTTCCTATTTGGAACAAGTCTGCTGTTCCATGTCCAGTTCTAACTGTTGCGTCCTGACGTGCATACAGGTTTCTCAAGAGACAGGTCAGGTGGTTTGGTATTCCCATCTCTTTTAGAATTTTCCACAGTTTATTGTGACCTACATAGTCAAAGGCTTTAGCATAGTCAATAAAGCAGAAATAGATGTTTTTTTCTGGAACTCTCTTGCTTTTTCCATGATCCATCAGATGTTGGCAATTTGATCTCTGGTTCCTCTTCCTTTTCTAAAACCAGCTTGAACATCAGGAAGTTCACAGTTCACGAATTGCTGAAGCCTGCCTTGGATAATTTGATCAGTACTTTACTAGCGTGTGAGATGAGTGCAATTGCGTGGTAGTTTGAGAATTCTTTGGCATTACCTTTCTTTGGGATTGGAATGAAAACTGAACTTTTCCATTCCTGTGGCCACTGCTGAGTATTCCAAATTTGCTGGCATATTGAGTGCAGCACTTTCACAGCATCATCTTTTAGAATTTGAATTAGTTCAACTGAAATTCCATCACCTCCACTAACTTTGTTCGTAGTGATGCTTCCTAAGGACCACCTGACTTCACATTCCAAGATGTCCAGCTCTCGGTGAGTGGGAATGATCATACCTTCATGATTATCTTGGTCATGAAGATCTTTTTGTACAGTTCTTATGTGTATTCTTGCCACCTCTTCTTAATATCTTCTGCTTCTGTTAGGTTCATACCATTTCTGTCTTTTATTGTGCCTATCTTTGCATGAAATGTTCCCTTGGTATCTCTAATTTTCTTGAATAGATCTCTAGTGTTTCCCATTCTATTGTTTTCCTCCATTTATTTGCATTTATAGAAAATATTTTAACAGTTTTGCTCTCTTAATTTTTTATTTTAATTATTTTTATTTTCACTCCCAGTGAGGTTGCATTTGAATGAGTAGACAGCCAGGTAGCATAGATAGGTTTATTCTGTAATATCAGAAAGTGATAGTGCAGTAAGAATAAAATCAGTATATATATATATTTTAAACTTAAAGCTCAACATTCAGGAAATTAAGATCATGGCATCCGGTCCCATCACTTCATGGCAAATGAATGGGGAAACAGTGGAAACAGTGGCTGATTTGGGGGTCTCCAAAATCACTGCAGATGGTGACTGCAGCCATGAAATTAAAAGATGCTTACTCCTTGGAAGGAAAGTTGTGACCAACCTAGATAGCATATTCAAAAGCAGAGACATTCCTTTTCAACAAAGGTCCGTCTAGTCAAGGCTATGGTTTTTCCGGTGGTCATGTATGGATGTGAGAGTTGAACTATAAAGAAAGCTGAGCACCAAAGAATTGATACTTTTGAAGTGTGGTGCTGGAGAACTCTTGAGAGTCCTTTAGACTGCAAAGAGTTCCAACCAGTCCATCCTAAAGGAGTCAGTCATGGGTGTTCATTGGAAGACTGATGTTGAAGGTGAAACTCCAATACTTTGGTCACCTGATGCAAAGAGCTGACTCATTCCAAAAGACCCTGATGCTGGAAAAGATTGAATGCAGGCAGAGAAGGAGATGACAGAGGATGAAATGGTTGGATGGCATCACCGACCCAATGGACATGAGTTTGAATAACCTCCAGTAGTTGGTGAAGGACAGGGAAGCCTGGCATGCTGCAGTTCATGGGATCATAAAGAGTCAGACATGGCTGAGCAAGTGAACTGAACTGAACTGAACTGAAATAATTATTTATTTTTAATCAAAGAATAATTTCTTTACTGTATTGTGTTGGTTTCTGTCATACATCAATATGGTTTACATCAGCCATAGGTTTACATATATCTTCTCCCTCTTGAACCTCCCTCCCCATCTCCTTCCCCACCCCACCCACCTACGTTGTTACGGAGCCCTGATATGAGTTTCCTGAGTGATGCAGCAAATTCACATTGGCTATCTGTTTCACTTATGGTAATGTATGTTTCCATGTTACTCTCTGTATGCATCCTCCTTTTCCTTCTTCCCACCATCTGTGTCCATAGGTCTGTTCTCTATGTTTGTTTCTCCATTGCTGCCTTGCAAATAATTTTATCAGTACCATCTTTCTAGATTCCATATATATGTAATTGTATACGATATTCGTTTTCTCTTTGTGACTTCACTCTGTATAATAGGTTCTAGGTTCATCCACCTGTTAGAAATGACTCAAAGATGTTCCTTTTATGGCTAAGTAATATTCCATTGTATATATGTACCACAGCTTCTTTGTCCATTCATCTGTCAATGGACATCTAGGTTGATTCCATATTCTAGCTATTGTAAATAGTGCTGCAAATTAATATTGGGATACACGTGTCTCTTTCAATTTTGGTTTCCTCAGGTTATATATCTAGTAGTGGGATTTCTGGGTCATATGGTGGTTTTATTCCTAGTTTTAGAGGAATCTCCATACTCTCCTCCATAGCAGTTGAATCAATTTACATTCCCACCAACAGTGCAAGAAGGTTGCCTTTTCTCCACATCCTCTGTGGCATTTATTGTTTGTAGACTTTTTGATGATGTCCATTCTGACCAGTGTAAGATGATATCTCATTGTAGTTTTGATTTGCTTTTCTCTAATAATGAGTGATGTTGAACATCTTTTCATAATGTTTATTAACCATCTGTGTGTCTTCTTTGGAGAAATCTCTCTTTAGGTCTTTTTTCCCCATTTTTTGATTGGATATTTTGTTTTTCTGGTATTGAGTTGTATGATCTGCTTTTTATTTTGAAAATTAATCCTTTGTGGATTGTTTCATTTGCTATTATTTTCTTCCATTCTGCGGATTGTCTTTTTACCTTGTTTATAGTTTCCTTTGCTGTGTTGCTGTCCAAAAGCTTTTAAATTTAGTTGGGTCTCACTTGTTTATTTTTATTTCCATTACTGTAGGAGGTGGATCATAGAGGATCTTGCTGTGATTTATATCATTGAGTGCTCTGCCTAAGTTTTCCTTTAAGAGTTTTACAGTTTCTGGTCTTACATTTAGGTTTTTAATCCATTTTGAATTTATCTTTGTGTATTGCATTAGGAAGTGTTCTAATTTCATTCTTTTACACATAGCTATCCAATTTTCCCCGCACCACTTATTGAAGAGGCTGTCTTTGCCCCATTGTATATTCTTGCCTCCTTTGTAAAAATAAGGTACCCATAGGTGCATGGGTTTCTCTCTAGGCTTTATATCTTGTTCCATTGGTCTATATTTCTGTTTTTGTGCCAGTACCATACTGTCTTGATGACTGTTGCTTTGTTGTATAAGTCTGAAGTCAGGAAGGTTGATTACTACAGTTCCACTTTTCTTTCTCAAAATTGCTTTGGCTATTCAGGATCTTTTGTGTTTCCATATTGAAATATAGTTGATTTACTATATTTGTTGTGTTATTTGCTATAATGTATTAGTTTCAGGTGTACAGCAGAGTAATTCATATATATATAATATATATATATATACAATATTATAATATATATTATTTTTATATTGTTCCATTATAGGTTATTACATGATCCCTGTGTTATACAGTAAGTCCTTTTTGGTTATTTATTTTATACAGTAGTGTGTATATTTTATTTCCAAATTCCTAATTTATCCCTGCTCCCTTTCCCCTTTGGTAACTATAAGTCTCTTTTGTATGTCTGTGAGTCTATTTCTGCTTTGTAAATAAGTTCATTTGTAGCACTTTTTAGATTCCACATATAAGCGATATAATACTATGTTTGTCTTTCTCTGACTTATTTCACTTAGGGTGATATTCTCTAGATCGATCCATGTTGCTGCAAATGGCATTAGTTCATTCTTTTTATGGCTGCATAATATTCCATTGTGTATATATACCACTTGTTTACTTTATTAATCCATCTGTTGTTCAACACTTAGGTTGCTTCCATGTCTTTATTATTATAAATAGTGCTGCTATGAATATTGGGGTACATGTATCTTTTCAAATTAGAGTTTTCTCTGGATATGTGCCCAGGAGTGAGTTTGTTGGATCACATGGTAATTCTATATTTGTTTTTCAAAGGAACCTCCATAGAATTCTCCATAGTGCCTGCACTAAATTATATTCCCAACAGTATTGCAGAAGGGTTCATTTTCCCCCACACTGTCTCCAGCATTTGTTACTTGTAGACTTTTTGGTGATGACCATTCTGACCTGTGTGAGGTATTTCACTATAATTTTGATTTGTATTTCTCTAATAATTAGTGATGTTGAGCATCTTTTCATGTGCATTTGGCTATCAGTATGTCTTCTTTGGAGAAATGTCTATTTATATCTTCAGCCCATTTAATAATTAGGTTGTTTTGAGGTATATGTACAATTTGTATATTTTGGAAGTTAATCTCTTGTCTGTTGCATCATTTGCAAATATTCTTTCCCATTCCAAGGACTGTCTTTTGTCTTGTTTATGGTTTCCTTTGCTGTGCAAAAGCTTTTAAGTTTCAGTAGGTTCCACTTGTTTATTTTTATTTCCATTACACTAGGAGACAGATCCAAAACAATATTGCTGCAATTTATCTCAAAGAGTGTTTTGTGTATGTTTTCCTCCAAGAATTTTATAATATCATGTCTCACATTTAGTCTTTAATCCATTTTTATTTTATTTTTGTATATGGTTTTACAGAATGTGCTTTCATTCTTTTGCATGTAGCTGTCTAGTTTTCCAGTACCACCTATTGTAAGTACTTGCCTCCTTTTCTTCATTGTATATTCTTGACTCATTTGCTGTAGATTGATCGACCATAACTGTGTGTGTGTGTGTGTGTGTGTGTGTGTGTGTGTGTGTGTGTGTGTGTGTGTGTTTTCCTTCTGGACTTTCTATCTTGTTCCATTGATCTAGTGTCTGCTTCTGTGCCAGTGCCACACTGTTTTGATGAATGTAGCTTTGTAGTATAGTTTAACATCAAGAAGCCTGATTCCTCCAGCTCCATTCTTATTTTTCAAGATTGCTTTAGCTATTTGGGGTCTATTGAAATTCCATACGAATTTAAAAGTGTTTAAACGATCATACTATCCAAGGCAATCTATTCAATTCAATTCACTCTCTATTAAATTACCAATGGCATTTTTCACAGAGAAAATGCAAAATGATAAATATCTATAGTGACTTTAGTAAACATTTTAAAGAAATTTGTATTTTATTCACCACAAAAGCGCATACTTTTCAGCACAGAGTTAATTCACAGAAATGACTTACATATCTATTCGACTTACCAACACTCTTTGGTGTATTGGATCTCAGGACCAAAGTGGGAAACCGCTGGATAAAAATACATTCCTAAATAGCTTAGAGATCAAATACAAGTTATGAACAAATGAGGCAGGGTCACTTGAACTCTAAATGGTGGAGAAGAGGCCAAAAAAAAAAAGGTCGTGGATGAAGTTTCTCCTGAAAAAGAATGGCCTTTAACGTTGGGCTTTAAATGGCATCTTCACTTGCTCCTGCTTGTCTTGGGAAATCTTGCCACACTTCCTTTCTCCTAGCTGATTAAAATGTATGGGCATGCTTTAGTCTAATGGACAGACTAACATATGACTCAATAAATCTCAACTTTTCATCAGTTAGCTATTTATCAAGAGTAGGTTTGGGAATATCCTGGCAGACATGATATGGGGAGACTGAATGAGGAAACCAGTCATGTCCCATCATATACTCCATTTACAATTTTTGGTCTTCTAAGGCATTTATAAGCTCTCATGTACTCTTTCCATCTCCTTCATTCTTTCAGTTCAGTTCAGTTGCTCAGTCATGTCTGACTCTTTGTGACCCAGCAGCATGCCAGGCCTCCCCTGTTAATCACCAACTCCCAGAGTTTACTCAAACTTGTGTCCATTGAGTCAGTGATGCCATCCAACCATCTTGTCCTCTGTCATCACTTTCTCCTCCTGCCTTCAATCTTTCCCAGCATCAGGGTCTTTTCAAATGAGTCAGTTCTTCGTATCAGGTGCCCAAAGTATTGGAGTTTCAGCTTCAGCATCAGTCCTTCCAATAAATATTCAGGACAGATTTCCTTTAAGATGGACTGGTTGCATTTCCTTGCAGTCCAAGGGATTCTCAAGAGTCTTCTCCAACACCACACTTCAAAAGCATACATTTTTCAGTGCTAAGCTTTCTTTACAGTCCAACTCCCATATCCATTCATGACTACTGGAAAAACCGTAGCTTTGACTAGATGTACCTTTGTTGGCAAAGTAATATTTCTGCTTTTGAATATGCTGTCTAGGTTGGCCATAACTTTTCTTCCAAGGATTAAGAAAGAAAAGTGAAAGAAAGTGAAGTAGCACAGTCATGTCCAACTATTTGCGACCCCATGGACTGTAGCCCACCAGGCTCCAGATTCATGGAATTTTCCAGGCAAGAGTACTGGAGTGGGTTGCCATTTCCTTCTTCAGGGGATTTTGCTGACCCAGGGATCAAACCCAGGTCTCCCACATTGTAGGCAGATGTTTTACCATCTGAGCCACCAGGGAATTTCTTCCAAGGAGTAAGAGTCTTTGAATTTCATGGCTACAGTCACCATCTGCAGTGATTTTGGAGCTCAAGAAAATAAAGACTCTCACTGTTTCCATTGTTTCCCCATCTATTTGCCATGAAATGATGGGACCAGATGCTATAATCTTAGTTCATTTATTCAACCACTGCCAATGAGTCTACAGTTCAGGATGACAGATATTTTGGTTATCTAGTCAGAGCCATATCTGGAATAGCTACAAGGTATATATGATTAAAATAATTTTATGCACTGATCAGGCAAAAATTAAACATGTACAAGACACTTTTGTGGATTCTGGGAATATGGACACTGTTCTTGGGCACAAGGAATCTAGAAATAGAGTTGAATATGTCAAGAAAATAATTATATGCCTCAATTTCCTCATTGCTGCTGCTGCTGCTAAATCACTTTAGTTGTGTCCGACTCTGTGTGACCCCAGAGATGGCCACCCACCAGGCTCCTCCATCCCTGGAATTCTCCAGGCAAGAATACTGGAGTGGGTTCCCATTTCCTTCTCCAATGCATGAAAGTGAAAAGTGAAAGTGAAGTCCCTCAGTCTTGTCCAATGCTTCGTGACCCCATGGACTGCAATCTACAAGGTTCCTCCATCCATGGGATTTTCCAGGCAAGAGTACAGGAGGGGGTTGCCATTACCTTCTCCAGTTTCCTCATTAAAGAAACATTTATTGAAAACCTACCATATGCCAGGCACCATGTTATTCCATAAGGACATAAAGTATAGTGATGAGCATGACAGGCATGGTTCTCATTCTCATAGAGTTTGGAATACAGCACACTATCACAGAAATCTCTTGTGTACTGATAAGAGTTCTAGAATTAAAGAGATGCACATAAAACAACCATTAAGTAGTAAATGGCTTGCCTGTTTTATTCCCTATGCTTGTGTAACATCTTCCTTAGTACTAAAAAGATGTATTTGTTGATATATGCATCCATCCATTTCTTCTTCTTTCCTGTTAGAACAGAAGCATCTCTAAAACTACCTTACCATGTACTTTAGCCTCTTCTCTGAAGAAAAAAATAGATCTTGTTGCTATCAATGTCATATTGTCAAGGAATAGAAAGTAGAAATTCAGAAAACCATGTTCCTTAGATTGTTATCACCTAGTAAAAAACTCTAATCCTGAGATTTTACAGGTAATGGTTGATGTGCTTAAGAGAATAGAAAAGAACTTTCAGTAAAAGAAGGCTATACTAGTTCCCAAACTAGAAGTGTGAAGTGTGAGTAGTATTAGTGAGATTTAGCTCCTCTTGGGCTTTCAACTCTATTTAGAGTATGATTGGTGTAAAGCAAAATCATAATGATTGAAACAGTAGAGTGGACTTTCTTTAAAAATCTACTGATGTATGTTTGAGTTCTTAACTTTGGAATTAAAAAAATATTCTAGATGAGATGCATTGTACTGAGAGAAAAAAAGGGATGATACACACATTACTAGTTAAAATAATTCTCATGTCTTGCTAATTTGGTAATGTCCTAGACATATTTGAGGACCAGTGAAAGCCAGAGCTTTGAGACTGGGGCAGCTCAAAACCATTGAGACTTGAATGGATAGATACTATGAATCAGTATTTAATTTTAATATTAAGGCTCATCACAATGGCAGGCCTTTCTGATAAGGCATGATTTGAATTCAGGTCACCATTGAAAGGCCTCCCAAATACTTTCAATATCCTCAAATCCTGAAAGGTCACCTTTAGGTGGCTAACACAGTGGAATGTTTTTCTCCTTGTTATTAAATCAGAAATAACCTGGGGAATGACAATTTTAATGGGATGGAATGATAGAAAGAAGGAATTTTTGAGAGGTAAGCAATGTCCCAAAGAAAGGCAATGCCAAAGAATGTTCACACAACCTCACAATTGCACTCGTCTCACACACTAGCAAAGTCATGCTCAAAATTCTCCAAGCCAGGCTTCAACAGTATGTGAACTGTGAACTTCCAGATGTTCAAGCTGGATTTAAAAAGCCAGAGGAACCAGAGGTGAAATTGCCAACATGTATTGGATCATCAATAAAGCAAGAGAGCTCCAGAAAAACAGCTACTTCTGCTTTATTGACTACACCAAAGCCTTTGACTGTATGGATCACAACAAACTGTAGAAAATTCTGAAAGAGATGGGAATACCAGACCACCTGACCTGCCTCTTAAGAAACCTATATGCAGGTCAGGAAGCAACAGTTAGAACTGGACATGGAACAACAGACTGGTTCCAAATCAGGAAAGGAGTACATCAAGGCTGTATATTGTCACCCTGCTTATTTAACTTATATGCAGACTCAGTTCAGTTCAGTTCAATCACTCAGTCATGTCCGATTCATTGTGATCCCATGAACCACAGCACGCCAGGCCTCCCTGTCCATCACCAACTCCCGGAGTCCACCCAAACCCATGTCCATTGAGTCAGTGATGCCATCCAACCATCTCATCCTCTGTCATTACCTTCTCTTCCTGCCCTCAATCTTTCCGAGCATCAGGGTCTTTTCTAACGAGTCAGCTCTTCACATCAGATGGCCAAAGTATTCGAGTTTCACCTTCAACATCAGTCCTTCCAATGAACACCCAGGACTGGTCTCCTTTAGGATGGACTGGTTGGAACTCTTTGCAGTCCAAGGGACTCTCAAGAGTCTTCTGCAGCACTACACTTCAAAAGCATTAATTCTTTGGTTCAGCTTTCTCTATAGTTCAACTCTCACATCAATATATGACCACAGGAAAAACCATAGCCTTGACTGGATGGACCTTTGTTGGCAAAGTAGTCTCTGCTTTTAAATATGCTATCTAGGTTGGTCATAACTTTTCTTCCAAGGAGTAAGTCTCTTTTAATTTCATGGCTGCAGTCACCATCTACAGTGATTTTGGAGCCCAGAGAGATAAAGTCAGCCACTATTTCCACTGTTTCTCCATCTATTTGCCACAAAGTGATGGGACCAGATGCCATGATCATTGTTTTCTGAATGTTGAGCTTTAAACCAACTTTTTCACTCTCCTCTTTTACGTTCATCAAGAGGCTCTTTAGTTCTTCTTCACTTTCTGCCATAAGGGTGGTGTCATCTGCATATCTGAGGTTATTGATAGTTCTACTGGCAATGTTGATTCCAACTTGTGCTTCCTCCAGCACAGCATTACTCATAATGTACTCTGCATATAAGTTATATAATCAGGATGACAATATACAGACTTGATGTACTCCTTTTCCTATTTGGAGCCAGTCTTTTGTTCCATGTCTTGTTTTAACTGTTGCTTCCTGGCCTGCATACAGGTTTCTCAAGAGGCAGGTCAGGTGCTCTGGTAGTCCCATCTCTTTCAGAATTTTGGACAGTTTATTGTGATCCACACAGTCGAAGGCTTTGACATAGTCAATAAAACAGAAATAGATGTTTTTCTGGAACTCTCTTGCTTTTTTGATGATCCAGCAGATGTTGGCAATTTGATCTCTGGTTCTTCTGCCTTTTCTAAAACCAGCTTGAACATCTAAAAGTTCACAGTTCACATATTGTTGAAGCCTGGCTTGGATAATTTTAAGCATCACTTTAGTAGCGTGTGAGATGAGCGCAATTATGTGATAGTTTGAGCATTCTTTGACACTGCCTTTCGTTGGGGTTGGAATGAAAACTGACCTTTTCCAGTCCTGTGGCCACTGTTGAGTTTTCCAAATTTGCTGGCATATTGAGTGCAGCATTTTCACAGCATCATCTTTCAGGATTTGAAATAGCTCAACTGGAATTCCATAACCTCCACTAGCTTTGTTCATAGTGGTGCTCCTAAGGCCCTACATCATGTGAAATGCCAGGCTGGATGAAGCACAACCTGGAATCAAGATTGCCAGGAGAAATATCAATAACCTCAGATATGCAGATGACACCACTTTATGGCAGAAAATGAAGAGCCTCTTGAAAGTGAAAGAGGTGAGTGAAAAAGTTGGCTTAAAACTCAACATTCAGAAAACTAAGATTATGGCATCTGGTTCCATTACTTCATGGCAAATAGATGGGGAAACAATGGAAACAGTGAGAGACGTTATTTTGGGGGCTCCAATATCACTGCAGATGGTGACTGCAGCCATGAAATTCAAAGATGCTTGCTTCTTGGAAGAAAAGTTATGACCAACCTCGACAGTATATTCAAAAGCAGAATCATTACTTTGCCAACAAAGGTCCATCTAGTCAAAGCTATTATTTTTCCAGTGGTCATGTAGTGATGTGAGAGTTGGATTATAAAGAAAGCTGAGTGCCAAAGAAGAATTGATGCTTTTGAAGTGTGATGTTGGAGAAGACTCTTAAGAGTCCCTTGGACTGCAAGTAGATTCAACCAGTGTATCCTAAAGGAAATCCGTCCTGAATATTCATTGGAAGGACTGATGCTGAAGCTGAAACTCCAATACTTTATCCACCTCATATGAAGAACTGACTCATTTGAAAAGACCATGATGCTGGGAAAGATTGAAGGGGCCGACAGAGGATGAGATGGATGGATGGCATCACCAACTCAATGGGCATGAGTTTGAGTAAGCTTCGGGAGTTGGTGATGGACAGGGAGGACTGGCATGCTGCAGCCCATGGGGTTGCAAAGAATTGGACACGACTGAGTGACTGAACTGAACTGAACTGAAGCAATGTCAAGAGGGATAAAGCAGTTTATAAAGCTATAGTTGGGGGTGGGGATAAAGTGCTAATTGGGAGTACCTGAAAGGCATCATGAAATGACTTGTTAATGAGAAGGATGGTGACTAATAAGTAGGATAATAAAATTGTATAAAGTGTCATATCAAAGTCAAACATCTATAGTTTTTCAATAGTTACACGATTCGAAATTTCATTGTTCTCTGTGTGTTTGAAGGATAACATTCTTTCCAAGTGGAATTAAAGATATATAATTTTACCAAAAGAATGTACACAGCATCTTCTCTCTCCTGACCTTAGGATCTCAGAAAACTTTTGTGGTAGTTGCTGATTTTTAGGATAAGAGTTAACTTATATCTTGCCAAAGACATCCTTGAAAAGTTCTCTCAAAGACACTGTTAGGCAGCCCTGAAGCAGCCATTTTTACTTGAACTTAGGGACAGAATTGAGTATCAACTATTTTGTTCTCAATTTGTTTTGGCACTATGCTTGATTTTCTATTGTGAGAATATAAGAACATAGAAAATAATCACCATGGAATACAGGAATTTATCACTGTAATACCTCTATTTCACTTCTTTGGCTAGTAAATATTATATTTTAGATTTGGTGACATTTTATTTGTGTATTGCTTCTCCAGAATATATAGTGCATTTTGAAAGATGCTTAGGTTGAAAATTTTTTCATTGATAAGAGATAGAGAACAGTATATTATAGAGTGCAGCTATTCTATAATGTGCTCATTGTGATCAATGTAATAAAGAAGGAGTTTGTAAAGCTATTGATATCTAGTTATATTTCATCAGAGCCTACATGATGTCCACAGAGCCCTGGCACTCATGTTGAAAAGTCAGCCAAAGAGTTACAACTGCCAAGAAAATTAAAGCCTTTTTCTTAGGAAAACACACTTGCAGCGTATAGTAGTGGTAGTAGTGGTAGCAATAGTAGTAGTGTTAGTCACTCAGTTGTGTCAGACTCTGTGACCCCATGAACGGTAGCCTGTCAGGCTCCTCTGTCCAAGGAATTTTCCAGGCAAAAGAACACTGGAGTGGGTAGCCATTTCCTAGTCCAGGAGATCTTCCCAACCCAGAGACTGAACTTGAGTCTTTGCATACAGCAAGTTCTTTACCATCTGAGCCACCTGGGAAGTCCATGTGTTGCCCATGTGGAGCCCATATGTTGGAAAATTTGTCTGAGCTTTGTTTATCATAGTCGATTACATTGAAACACTTAAGTATGGGATTTCAAAAACATTCTGAAGCAACAGAGCCAAGCATTTCTCATAAATTAATTGATAAATAATATCTTTATGGGGAGAAAGCCATGGCAACCCACTCTAGTACTCTTGCCTGGCAAATCCCGTTGATGGAGGTGCTTGGTAGGCTGCAGTCCATGGGGTCGCTAGGAGTTGGACACAACTGAGCGGCTTTAATTTTACTTTTCACTTTCCCTTTTCACTTTCACGCATTGGAGAAGGAAATGGCAATGTACTCCAGTGTTCTTGCCTGGAGCATCCCAGGGATGGGACAGTCTGGTGGGCTGCCATCTCTGGGGTCTCACAGAGTCGGACACAACTGAAGTGACTTAGCAACAGCAGCAACAATATCTTTATGGATTTTTTCTTAAGAAGAAAAAAAAATTACTTAAGGGTTTGCAAGGCTATTATTAATAGCAGTGTTATTTTCTCTCTCTTTCTTGCACTGTGAGTATCAGAAAGGTTTTATTTGTTCCAACATTCAATTCAGTCACTCAGTCGTGTCCGACTTGGCGACCCCATGGACTGCAGCATGCCAGGCCTTCTTGTCCATCGCCAACTCCTGGAGTTTACTCAAACTCAAGTTCATTGAGTCAGTGATGCCATCCAAATATCTCATCCTCTGTCGGCCCCTTCTCTTTCTGCCTTCTATCTTTTGCAGCATTAGGGTCTTTTCTAATGAGTTAGTTCTTCGCATCAGGTGCCCAAAGTATTGGAGTTTCAGCTTCAGCATCAGTCTTTCCAATGAATATTCAGGAAGGATTTCCTTTACGATGGACTGGTTGCATCTCCTTGCAGTCCAAGGGATTCTCAAGAGTTTTCTCCAACACCACAGTTTAAAAGCATCAATGCTTCGGTGCTCAGCTTTCTTTATAGTCCAACTCTCACATCCATACATAACTACTGGAAAAACCACAGCTTTGACTAGACAGATCTTTGTTGGCAAAGTAATGTTTCTGCTTTTGAATATGCTTTCTAGGTTGGTCATAACTTCCCTTCCAAGGAGTAAGCGTCTTTTAATTTCATGGCTGCAATCAACATCTGCAATGATTTTGGAGCCCCCAAAATAAAGTCAACCACTGTTTCCACTGTTTCCCCATCTATTTTTCATGAAGTGATGGAGCTGGATGCCAATTTAGCTGTAGGAGTTCTTATATTAATATATTCTAAATATTAACCTCTTATCCAACATGTTTTACATACATTTTTTCTTTTCTGTAGGTTGCTTTTTCATTCTGTTTATTATTTATTTGTTGTGCAGAAGTTTTAAAATTTGACAGTTTTTTTCTATTTTTGCTTTTGTTACCTGTGTTTATGGTGTCATACCCAAGATGTCATTGCCAAGTCCAATTTTCATGAAGTTTTTCTGCCTTTTTTTTCTTTTCTAAGAATCTTATAGTTTCAGGTCTTATGCTTCAGTCTAATCCATTTTTACTTTATTTGTTGTGTGGTGTAAAATAAGGGTCCATTTTCCTTCTTTGGCATGGAAATATCCGGTTTTACTGATGCCATTTGTTGGAGAGACAATCCTTTCCTCACTGCATATATATAGACCTGTCACCTTTGTCAAAATCATTTGACATGAGGGTTTATTTCTGAGCTCTCTGTTCTGTTCCATTGATCTATATGTCTGTGTTTATACCAGTACCATTCTTTTTTCCTCCCAGTTTTATTAAGATATAATTGATATACAGTACTGTATAAGTTGTATAGCATAATGATTTAACTTAACATATATCATGAAATGATCACCACAATAAATTTAGCTAACATCCATCGTGTCATAGAAAACTGAAGAAGAAAGGGCTTCCCAGGTGGTACTACTGGTAAAGAACCCACCTGCCAATGCAGTAGACATCAGAGACCCTGCCCGGGTTCCATTGCTAAATTGGGAAGATCTCCTGGAGAAGGGAATGTCAATCCACTCCAGCATTCTTGCCTGGAGAATCCCATGGACAGAAGAGCCTGACAGGCTACAGTCCATAAGATTGCAGAGTTGAACATGACTGAAACAACTTAGCTTGCATGCACAAAAGAAAAAAAATTTCCTTGTGATTTGAACTTAATATTGTCTTTCTTAACAACTTACATGTATATTATACAGCAGTCTTAACTACAGCCATCATGTTGTATGCTATATCCCTGGTATTTTATCTTAATACTAGAAGTTTGTACATTTTGGCTACCATCATCTAGTTTCCCTTTACCCCATCCCACATGTCTGATAACCACAGATCAAATATATTTTTCTATGAATTGGTTCTTTTTAAGATTCTACGTATAAGTGAGATTACACAGTATTTGTCTTTCTCTATCTTATCTCACTTAGCATAATGCCTTCAAGGTCCATTCCTATTGTTGCAAATGGCAGATTTTCTAATTTTTATGGCTGGATTATATTCCATTTGCATCATACTGTTTTGATTACTATAGCTTTCTAATATGTTTTGAAATCGTGAAGTGTAAAATCTCCAAATTTGTTGTAATTTTTCAAAGTTGTTTTGGGTATTTGTGGTTCTTTGAGATTTCATATGAATTTTAGGATTTTTTTCTATTTCTACAAAAATGCTATTGGGGTTTTAATAAGGATTGCATTAAATCTGTAGATTGCTTTGTATTGTGTGCACATTTTAATAATACTAAGTCTTCTAATCCATGAATACAAGACATCTTTTCAATTATTTCTATCTTTAATTTCTTTCAGCAATGGTTTAATTTTTCATATGCAGACTTTTGCCTCCTTGGTTAAGTTTATGAAAAAATATTTTATTATTTTTGATGGTATTGTAAGTGAGATTATTTTCTTAAATTGCTTTTTGGATTGTTCATTGTAAACAAAAATACAGCTGATTTTTAAGTATTGATTTTGTATACTAAATTTTGCTTTATTCATTTATTACTTTTAACAGATTTTTTGGGGGAATCTTTAGAGTTATCAATATAAAACATCATGCTATCTACAAAAGTAGATAGTTTACTTCTTCTTTTGCCATTTGGATGCATTTTATTTCCTTCTCTTGCTTAATTGCTCTGACTATAACTCCTAGTACTATTTTGAATGAATATGGAAAGAATGAGCAGCCTTGCTTGCCCTTTTCCTGATCTTAGAGGAAAACATGTCATCTTCAACCACTGAGTATGATGTAAGGTGTGTACTTTTCACATATGGACTTTATTATGTTGAAAGAAATTCCTCTGTACCTAGTTTGGTGAACTTTTTTTTTTTTATCACAAAGAGGTATCAAATTTTGTCAAGTACATTATTTTAATCAATTGAAATGACCATGACATTTTTATCTTTCATTTCATTTGTGTGCTGTAAAACACTGATTGTTTTTCATATGTTAAAGCATAGTTGCATCCCATGGAAAAAATCCCACATGTTCTGTTGTATAATTCTCTTAATGCACTACTGAATTTGGTAGTGTTTTCTTTAGGACTTCTGTATCACTATTCACCAGAGATATGGGTTTGTAGCTTTTTTTTTTTTTTCTTGTTGTATCATTGACTTTGATACCAGAGTAATTGTGACCTTGTATAATGAGTTTGAAAGTGTTTCCTTCTTTTCTATTTTTCTGAAGAGTTTGAGAAGGATTGGTGTAAATTCTTCTTTCAATATTTGGCAGAATTCTCCAGTGAACCACCTGTTTCTGGGCTTCAATTTTTGAGAAGCTTCTGATTACTGATTCAATCTCTTTACTAGTCTTAACTAGTAAAAATCTGTTCAGATTTTTATTTCATTGTGGTTTAATCCTGGTAACTTGTATATTTCTAGAAATTTACCAGTTTCTTCTAAGTTATCTATTTGTTGGCATATGATTGTTCATAATAACCTTTTATAATTCCTTTTCTCTGACATACATTGTGATGACCCCCCACTCCACCACATGACTTTTTTCAGTTCTTTTCCGTTTGTCTAGCTAAGGGCTTTTCAACTTTGTTTATCTTTAAAAAAAATCAACTCAGTTTCATTGACTTTTTCTATGGTTTTTCTTTCCTAATATGTGATCTATGCTGGAGAACTTTCCATTTGCACATGCTAAAATATATATTCTGTTCCTTATGGGTAAAATGATCTATATGTGGTTATTAGATCCAATTGTTCTATAGTCTTTTTTCAGGTTCTGTTTCCTTATTGATATTTCTTTCTGGTTGTTTTATTCTTATGGAAAATGATTATTGAAGACTCCTGCTGTCATTGTTTTTCATTCTATTTCTCCCCTCAGTTCTATCAGTGCTTGTTTCATATACTTAGGTGCATATATATTTATAATGGCTATATCTTCCTGATGAATTGACCCTTTAGCATTATATAATGATTTTTTTATCTTATGACAGTTTCAGCTTAATGTCAATTTTGTTGGATATAGGCATGGCTACCCCCATTCTCTTTTGGTTACTATTTGCATGCAATATTTTTACATAATTTCACTTTCAGCCTTTGTGTATCCTCATATCTGAAGTGAGTCTCTTGTAGATAGTATGTAGCTGCATTGCATTTTTAAATGCATTCAGTTATTCTATATCTTTAGATTGAGGAACTTAATCCATTTATATTTAAAATTATTCCTCATATGGAAGGAATTACTATTCCAATTTGTTGTTTTCTGTCTTTTAGCTATTTATCTCTGTTCTCCTTTTTTGCTGCTTTAATTTGCATTTTGTTGATATTTTGTATGACATGCTTTGATTCCTTTCTCATTTTCTTTCATATATCTTTTTGATAGCTTCTTTGTGGCTACTATAGGACTTACAAAAACTACTTAAGAACTATAAAAATCTGTTTCAAGCTGATGATGAATTAATTACTGTTGTACTAAAAAGCACTTTTCCCTTCTCCATCACTTTATGTTATGAATGTCACAAAAAATATCTTTATATATTCTGTATCCATTATAGTAGTTTAATAAATATAGTTATTTTTTATGCTCTTGTATTCTAATTTCTATACTAGGATTAAAAATAATTTGTGTGCTACCATTACATATAACTGCCTCTTGAGAAATCTGTATGCAGGTCAGGAACCAACAGTTAGAAATAGACATGGAACAACAGACTGGTTCCAAATCAGGAAAGGAGAATGTCAAGGCTGGTATATTGTCACTCTGCTTATTTAACTTATAAGCAGAGTACGTCATGAGAAATGCTAGACTGGATGAAGCACAGCTGGAATCAAGATTGCCAGGAGAAATATCAATAACCTCAGATATGCAGATGATACCAACCTTATGGCAGAATGCAAAGAAAAACTAAAGAGCCTCTTGATGAAAGTGAAAGAGGACTGTGAAAAAGGTGGCTTAAAACACAACATTTAGAAAACTAAGATCATGGCATCTGTTCTCAACACTTCATGGCAAATAGATGTGAAAACACTGGAAACAGTGAAAGACTGTATTTTCTTGGGCTCCAAAAATCACTGCAAATGGTGACTGCAGCCATGAAATTCAAAGATGCTTGCTCCTTGGAAAAACAGCTATGACCAACCTAGACAGCATATTCAAAAGCAGAAACATTACTTTGCCAACAAAGGACTATCTAGTCAAATCTATGGTTTTTCAAGTAGTCATATATGTATGTGAGAGTTGGATTATAAAGAAAGCTGAATTGATGCTTTTGAAGTGTGGTGTTGGAGAAGATTCTTGAGAGTCCGTTGGACTTCAACCAGTCCATTCTAAAGGAAATCAGTCCTGAATAGTCATTGGAAGAC
This sequence comes from Nanger dama, assembly GCA_917880005.1. Taxonomy (NCBI): domain Eukaryota; kingdom Metazoa; phylum Chordata; class Mammalia; order Artiodactyla; family Bovidae; genus Nanger; species Nanger dama. The sequence continues at coordinate 2,641,139 of CAKJTW010000089.1, forward strand.
TGATGCTGAAGCTGAAACTCCAATACTTCAGCTACCTGATGCGAACAACTGATTCATTATAAAAGACCTTGATGCTGGGAAAGATTGAAGATGGGAGGAGAAGGGGCCATCAGAGGATGAGATGTTTGGATGGCATCACTGATTCAATGGACATGAGTTTGAGTAAGCTCTGGGAGTTGGCAATGGACAGGGAGGCCTGGCGTGCTGCAATCCATGGGGTCTCAAGGATTTGGACACTACTAAGCAACTTAACTGACTGATTACATATAACAGTATCCTGTACTTCTCTATATATGTACATTTACCATTTTTATATTTTCATATGCTTTCATGTGGCTATATAGTATGATTTTATTTTAGCTCATAGGATTCCCTTTAGCTTTCCTTATAAGGCAAATCTAGTGGTCATGAACTCAGTCAACCTTTGTTCCTCTGGGGAAGTCTAAATTTTCCTTCATTTTTTAAAGAAGAGTTTTGCTGGATATTGTATTCTCGAGTAGCAGATTCTTTGTTTGTTTGTTTTCTTTTTTCATTCAACAGTTGGAATACATCATCTCACTCCCTTCTGGCTTGCAAGGGTTTTGTTGAAAAATTCACTGATAATCTAATTAGCATTCCCTTGTATGTGATAAGTTGCTTTTTTTTTTTTCCTTATTTCAAAATTATTTCTTGGGCTTTTGCAGCTTGATTATAATGTGTCTAGTGTAGGACTCTTTGAATACATTCAAAGCCAGAAAAGCCACAGTTCATTTCCTTCCTCAGATTTTGGAAAGTTTTTAGCCAATGTTTTTTCAAATAATCTCTCTGTCCCTTTCTTCTCCTTCTAGAACTCCTATTTTTCCACTGGACGGTTTCTTACAAGTCTGTCTTTCTTTACTTTCCTTTTTTTTTTTTTTTTGCCCCTCTGCTTCAATAATTTCAAAGGATCTGTTCTTTGAGTTTGCTGATTCTTTCTTCTTCACGTCTTCTGTTGAATTCTCCTAGTAATGTTTAAAATTCAGGTATTGTATCCTCCAGCTCCAGAATTTCTCTTTGGTGCTTATAACAGTCCCTTTCTCTTTGCTGATTTTTTTTTTTTTTGTTGTTGTTGTTCATTTATCATTTTCCTGATTTTTTTTTTATTTGTCTATCTGTATTCTTATGTTGATGATTGGGCTTCTTTAAGACATTCTGTATTCTTTATATCCTTGTCTCTTTGGGGTTGGTATCTAGAGATTTATTTTGTTCCTTTTGTTGGGCCATGGTTCCCTCTTTCTTCATGTGCCTTGTGACTTTTCTGATTTCTTTTCTTTTTTTTTTAATTTTATTTTTTTAATTAAATTTATTTATTTTTTAATTACGATACTGTATTTCAATGTATTTGAAAAATAGCCACCTCTCCTAGTTTTTACAGTCTGGCTTCATACAGAGAAACACTTTAACCAGTCTTTTTGCCTGTAGATTCTAGGGCCCTCTGAAACCTTTGGGGAGCATGTGGCTTTTCTGGGCTTGTGTGTGTAATTTCACAATTAGATTTGCTGGGTTTTTTTTTTTTGTTGTTGTTGTTGTTGTTCTTTGTTCGTTTTCCAGGAGCTCATAATCTTTTGTTTTCCCTCTATTGTTTATCTGTGACATTGCAGGTTCCTTGGTGCTAAGGCAGGAAGCCTCCTGGCTCTCCTTTGTTCTTGGCAGCCTCCAGGCACCCAAAGTATACAGACTTTTACATAGTTATTCAAATCAGGTGAGACAGATAGCAGTCCCTCTGGAAGTTCTCTGAAAGGCCAGAATACTGTACTCATGCTCTACTTTTCTCCTTCTTTAAAGAGAAACCATGAGTTGAATATTTTCCTGATTGTGTCAAGTTGCACCAGCCTCCATTTGCGGCACCACAAGCTCTCTGGTGTGCAGCCAGTTGCCTCAACTCTCCCTTGCTATCAGCAATCTTTGGGCATACAAACTATACCAATACTGTTAATACCTTGAGTCAAGCAAGGAAGAAATAAGTCCCTCAGGCAGCCATCTGAAAAGCACTATCAGTGGATGCACCTTTCACTCTTCTCTTTCACCTTGAAGGGAAAAGCTATGGGCCAAGATGAGCAGGGCAGGCTTGTGGGAGGTGTCATCACAGAAAAAAATGAAAAACCTCTTTTTTAAAATTGGGGTATAATTGCTTTACAATATTTTGTTAGTTTCTGCTGTACAACAACATGAATCAGCTTTATGTATACATATATTCCCTCCTTCTTGAGCCTCCCTCCCACCCCCATCCCACCCTTTTAGATCATCACAGAGCACCAGGCTGAGCTCCCTGTGTTATACAGCAGGTTCCCACTAGCTGTCTATTTTACACACAGTAGTGTATATATATCAATGGTACTCTCTTAATTCATCCCAGCTTCTCATTCCCCTGCTTTGTCCATAAGTTTGTCTCTGCATCTGTGTCTCTATTCCAGGTTCTTCAGTATATTATTTTCTAGATCCATATATATGCATTAATATATGATATTTGTTTTTTTCTTTCTGACTTACACTGTATGACAGGCTCTAGGATCATCCGTGTCTCTACAGCTGACTTTGTTCCTTTTTATGGCTGAGTAATATCCCATTGTATATTTGTATCATATCTTCCTTATTCATTCATCTGTGAAAACACCTCTTATTCATTTCAATGCAGCTATTTTCAACTTCATGCTTGCTTGTGGGTACTGCAACTTAGCAAGTTTCTGAAATTGTCATAAAGTTGTCATAAAATTGTCGTATAGTTAATTCAGGGTTTCTATGGGGGCTCCCCTGCTGGCTCAGATGGTAAAGAATCTGCCTGCAACACAGTAGACTTGGGTTTGATCCCTGGGTCAGGAAGATTTCCTGGAGAAGGGAATGGCAACCCACTCCAGTATTCTTGCCTGGAGAATTCCATGGAGAGAGGAGCCTGGTGGGCTACAGTCCATGGAGTCACAAAGAGTTGGACATGACTGAATGATTAACACTTACTAACTTGACTCTTACTAACTATGGGAGGCTGAGGGCTAGGACTTCCTATTCTACCATCCTACCCTTTTGAAACTGCTTTGGAATTGTTTTCAAAAGAAATATTTTTGAGAAAGTATTGTTATAAAATCTGTAATTCAGATTAAAGCTGTTTCTTCATTTTGCCACAGTCATCACGTGAAGAGTAAATACTTTGGACCATCAGCCAACTGGTTTTTACCAAGTTACTAAAAGTCTTCTTTTAGGCTCAGGCTTATCTATAACTTTTTATATTGAAACACTTAATTGGACCTTTCCCTCTCTGATATTTATATCATTCTTCTCCTTCCCATTACCATTAGAATTTTTCTCTCCACATAGCTCTTTGTCCTTTTCATGATTATGTAAATTCCTCTCCCACACAAAATTCCCCTATGTTTCCTCATTCCATACATCTCCCTTATTCCAATGCTTCCAAAGATAAGCTTATGAGAAGAAAAAAAAAAAAAAAGGTAGTGGAATCAAATTCTATTTAGCCAGACCTCCCAACACTCTATTTATTGCCTACCCCACCACCACAATCACTGAGTGCCTAGTTCTGTTGCTAACTCTGTTTTATTTCAGCCTAATGTGGGTATCATAGTTTTCAGAATCAGCACAGGCACTGACAGTGTTTGCTCTCTGAAAACCAGGTTATTTTACATAGTCCTCTGTATGTCTCCAAATTTCCTTTTATGTCCTTCTAAGAAAGGCTTCTAATTACTGAATGCTTACTGTATGCCAGGTTCTCTTTTTGTAATGTTGCCTTTGTATCATACTATTTAATCTATATAACAACTATGTAAGTTAAGTGTTTTCAGTATTTCTATTTTATTGATTAGAAAACTGAAATTAAGAGAAGCTGTGCCTTGCCTAAGAACACATAACTATTATAGGGCACAGTCAAAATTATAAACAAAAAAGAATCATCCATGAATCAATAAACCAAGGTGTCTTTAACCATACAACATGGATAATGACTAATCTGCTTTTGTGCATCTGAGGTTAAGAAAATGCCTAAAATCAACTACCTCAGAAAGTCCTGGTTCATTTGGAGAATAGTATTAGAAATAAATATTGGGATATAGATGTACTCATTATTACTGGAGTGTCATTGCTTGTAGGCCATCTCAGGTGGCTGGTTCATTACTACTATAGTGTCATTGCTTGCAGGTGACTCTAACTGCCGTCTATTTATTTAACTTTTCAATTCCAGTACATGTATATAACAATTTCAGAATTGCTAATCTGTATCTTCAATGGAGGAGATAAAAGAAAACTTTATCAACGAGATTTCAGTGCTTATGAAGTTTCTTTTGCTTTTAGCCTTACACTCTTCACTCATTTTCAAAGTTACTTAGATTAACAACTTTTCCCTCAACCTTCTTTAGGGAGATTTTTTCCATGCATTTGTGATACAGATAGATTGATTTGTCACATTCTGAATTCCATCTTGGAATCCTGTGATCTCCTAGATGATGTTTTAAAATTTGCATACATATGTTTTACTCTGTGCTATAAAAGTCTTTGGGTTTTGACAAATGCTTAGTGTCATGTATCTACCACTACTTTTTCATACAAAAGTTTCACTAATATAAAATTTTTTTCCTATGCTTCATCTAGTCAAACTCACCTTCTCTCCATGAAACCCTGGCAATTATTCATAGTTTTACTTATTTCAGAATGTCATATCTTTGGGATAACAAAATATATAGCTTTTTAGACTGGCTCCTTTCACTAAGCAATATTCATTTAAGGTTGATCCATGCCATTTCATGATTTGATATTTAATTTCATTACTGCTGAATGATATTCAATTATATGGATGTACCACAGTTTGTGTATCTATTTACCTATTGAAAGCATCTTGGCTATTTCCAATTTTTGTCAGTTAGGAATATTTTTGTTATAAATTTTTACTTGCAGATTTTGTGTGGACATAAGTTTTCAAGAAAGTCAGGCAAATATACAAGACTGAGGCAAGTAACTACACAAGATGAGCCTAGAGTACCTGATAGTACCAGAAAATACAGAAGTCCTCTCAAAAATGAATCAAATCCCACAGTGATGGGCAGCATGTCAGAAGGACACAGGAGCCAACTGAAAGGGCTCCCAATGACCAAAAGTGGAATAATTTGTAACAAAATAAATCTGACTGTAATGGATTATAACAATGTAAAAAACATTCATGAGTTCATATTGATATATAGAATTTACTGTGTCCATAAATAAATGCTGAAGAGACAAATTTTCCATGCAGAAAATTTCCAAATAATTTACATAGATATTACTCCATGAAAGAAGTGGAATATAACTCCCCACTTCTTGAGTGGGATCTGCACATAGTGCTTCCAAAGAATACAATATGGAAAGAAAGAAAAAGAGTAGCTTTATAGTGGATACATCTGACAAACACTACCTCAGGCAAGTTATCAAGGTCAACATCAATTGGTAAATCATGTTGATCGTGTGTACCCTTGATATGATGTGAGGAAAATTACACTTTTACTTCTGTGTTTGTTCTTCTGATTCTCATAATCACAGACTAGTCATTAGAAAATCATTGTGCTTAGTTGCTCAGTCATGTCTGACTCTTTGCAATCCTGTGGACTGTAGCCTTCCAGGCTCCTCTGTTCATGGGATTCTCCAGGCAAGAATACTGGAGTGGGTTTACATGCCTTCCCCCAGGGGTTCTTTCCAACCCAGGGATCGAACCCAGATCTCCCACATTGCAAGCAGATTCTTTACCATCTGAGCCACCAGAAAATCACTAGATATACTATAACTAAAGAACACTCTTACAAAATATCTGACTGATAATCTTAAAAACTTTCAAGGGTATTGAAACAAGGAAAGTCTAAGAAACTGTTCCAGCCAGAAAGAATATAAGGAGATATGGTGACTAAGTGTATTGCGTTAACTTAAAGTGGATCCTGAAATATAAAAAGAACATTGGATGAAAAGTAAGGAAATCTGAAGAAAGAATAGGATTTCACTAATAAAATTTGTCAATATCCGTTCATTAATTGTAAAAAAAGTCTTATACTAATATAACATGTTAATAATAAGAGAAACTAGGTGTGGGTTATACAGAAATTATTTGTATTATTTTGATAATTTTTCTATTAATCTAAAACTGTTCTAGAATTAAAAGTTGGTTTTTAAAATGCCTCAGCTTGTAGACACTTCAGTGTGCTGGTCATTGAAAGGAAGTGGTTAGGTCTTTCTGAAAGAGAGAAGAAAGGATCTGACCTATTTACCAAGCACTTGAATTGATTCTAAAGTTTACAGTCTATAGATCACATTTTGAAAAAGCAATGAAAATGGACCTAATTTTAATCATCCTTGAGAATTAACAAGAATTTAAGAGTCTTTTCACCAATAAAAATGAGAGGTATTTTAGTTCTTTTGATGTTTCAAAAGGGAAAGTCTCCTTTTATTTTCTCCTCTACGAATTTGGAACAGCCACTGCTACTTCTGTCATATATCATCAGTGAAGAAAAAGCTACTGATGTAGAACTGAGAAGCCAAAAGGGACATCTGAAAATGGGTAGTTGTAATAAATTTTCCAGTACCATACTGAGGGCTTGATATGAAAGTATTTCAGCAATATGAGTGATGACATGGTTTGTCTGTGTATACATGTATCAGATGTCCCCTTGGCAAATAAAAAACAACAGTAACTCCTAATGCATTATATATATTTTGTGAATAATAGCTGCTTTGAGGTGCCTCTTTATAGGCAAGAATGTTCAAATGTTTGGAAATAAAAAGAGACCTTGGTTGAAAAGTGAAGCAATTAATACAATTGGTAAAAAGATACTTGTATTCTAAGTTGCCTTTATGATTTCTGTGGCTTCAAGATTGATCCATTTCACATTTTTCCCCTTCAAACAGACTTGGCAGGTGAAAAGATCAGTTGCAGCTTTATTGCATGTTTTCTCACCACAGGCTTCCAGCATCCTATCTGATTGGCTCCCTGGTGGTCCCTTTATTGACACAGATTCTCTATTTGGAAACTGCTTTCCACTTTTTTTTTTTTAACCTGACTTTGCCTCTGATTTTGTTGGGGCAGTTCATGTCAGGCTAGGTAATAAGTAATGACGGTCTTTTTTCTAAAACATTCTTATCTTTTGACAGCTCTTATCATTGAGAATATATTAAGCAGACTATATATATGGGGGTGTGGCTTGTATGTATCTTCTCAATTGCAAAAAATTGTGGAGTATTTTGACAATGTTGTGGCCATCCCCTAAGGTAGAAAGTAAATGAAGACAGGAATGATATTAACATTCTATCATTATGGATTGTGGTGACACAGCAGTGAAGATTATGGATTTTGTCAAGTCTGGTAGACCCAGATTCAAATATTGGTTCCAAGGTCTGTACAACCTTGGGCAATTATGAAAACTCTTAAAGGCCTAATTTTCCTCCACCTATTAAAGGTAATAATAAGAGAACCTAGCTCATGTATCTGTAGCATAGAATAAATGGTATTATGCATATATAATAGCATTATAGCACATTGTAAATACTCCATAATAACAAAAGTATTATTACCTCATGTAAATCTGTATACTAATTATTATTATCCCTGTTTTATACATGAGAAAACTTAGGCTCAGACATAGACAGCAATGTCATAAGATATCACAAACATGAAGCTCCAGGCCCTTGGTTCCTCATGGAATTATCAAGTAAGCAACTCCAGACTAAGATAACTTTGTGGGAGCTCTGAGACCAGTGAAGGATCTGTGACAACAGAGTAAACAATCAAGAAAAAGCCACATGCAAAACAACAGGAAAATTTGTGTTATTTTTGCTAGCCTTTGTCCCACTCCTTCTGCATGTGGCATGATCAGAAGGAAGTGGTTCAATTTCTTGTCTCTCTTTCAGGATGGAAAAAAAGGAACAAAATCTGTTTGCAACATTCTGGCCTGTATGTCTATGTCTCTATTTCTGCTTTGCAAGTAAGTGTATCATAGATGTAGAGAACAAACATTAGGACACCACGGGGTCCAAGGAGGGTGATATGGATGGGGAGACTGAGATTGACGTATATACACTACTATCTATAAAGTAGATAACTAGTGAGAACCTACTGTGTAGCACAAAGAACTCTACTCAGTGCTCTGTGATCACTTAAATGGGAAGGAAATCCAAAAATGTGGGGATATACATATGTGTATAACTGATTCACTTTGCTATGCAGCAGAAACTAACAAAATATAAAGCAACTATACTCCAATTTTAAAATAAGACATGTTGGGCTGTCTGCAGGCTGCCTGAGGAACTGGTTTATAAGTCACTGGACTCCAGGCTCAGACAGGAATAATGGCAGCATAGTTTGGCTATCCGTTCATAAGCTGCAGAAGGCAGTGATGGGTGAAATGATACAGGAAAATTGTAGGAAGTCTGCACAGCTGTAGACACTTGTGAATACGATATTAGGAACAGAGAAATACAGAAAGCATCTTAGCCCCAAGAAGAAACAGAGGTGAGATGTTTATGGAAAATAAATCATTTGAAAGAAGCTTTGTACATGGAAAAAATGGAAAAAATGCACACACTGAGGAGGGAAGACACATGGCCAGAAAAGGCATGAGAAGACTTTAAGTCTTCATGCTGGGCTGATTTAATGAATACTTTCTTCCACCCAGAGCCAGCCTGCAAAGACTGGGAAATGAGATTTTCTTTTCAAATGCTCAGTTTTCAACAAAAGATCACAATGAATACAAAGAAATAGTCTTCCATGGAATGGCAGTCAATGGAAGAAAATTAATCTCCAGAAACTGATTCTAAAGACAACATATGATTTAGACCTATAAACAAAAGGAGCAACACAACTGTTTTAAATACATCCAAAGAGCTAAAGGAAAACACAAAGAACTAAAGGAAATCAGGGAAATGCTATATGAACAAAATAATATCAACAAAGGGATAAAATTATGAAAAACAAGCAGATAGAAACATTGGAGCTGAAAAATACAATAATTGAATAGGAAAAATTCACTAGAGGGATTCAGACAGAGGAATTAAGCAGAAAAAAGATTCAACCTACTTGATGATAGTTTCATTTGAAATTATCAAGTTTGAAGCACAGAAAGAATGAAGAATAGTGAACAGATACTAAAAGATTTAGGAGATGCATGAAATGGACCATCACAAACATCCTTGGAGATACTACAGACTTTGTTCTGGGCCACTGCAGCAAAGCAAATGTTAAAGTAAATCACATTAATTTTTTTTTCCTAGTGTTCTTGCCTGGAGAATCCCAGGGATGGGGGATCCTGGTGGGCTGCTGTCTATGGGGGTCACACAGAGTTGGACACGACTGAAGTGACTTAGCAGCAGCAGCAGCAGCAGTGGTAATAAAAGTTAGGTTTACACTATACTGTAGTCTATTAAGTGTGCTATAGCATTATGCCTATAAAAAACACTGTATATACTTTAATTAAAAAATAATGCTGTAGGAGAAATGGATAAAGAAGATGTGGTACATATATGCAATGGAATACTACTCAGCCATTAAAAATGAAATAAGCATTTGCAGCAACATGGATGGGCCTAGAGATTGTTATACTGAGTGAAGAAAGTCAAATAGAGAAGTAGAAACATGAAAGTGAAGTGAAAGTGTTAGTCTCTCAGTCGTGTCCAACTCTTTGCAAACTTACCCAAATGTGTTCCTTTATATGGCTGAAATATTCCATTGTGTATATGTACCACAGCTTCTTTATCTATTCATCTGTCAATAGACATGTAGGTTGCTTCCATGTTCTAGCTATTGTAAATAGTGCTGCAATAAACAATGGGATACATGTGTCTTTTTCATTGTGTTTTCCTCATGGTATATGCTTAAGATTGGGATTGCTGGGTCATATGGCGGTTTTTTCCTAGTTTTTAAGGAATCTCCATACCGTCTTCCATAATGGTTGTATCGATTTACATTCCCACCAACAATGCAAGACAGTTTACTTTTGTCCATTCCCTCTCCAGCATTTGTTGTTGACATTTTGATATGGCCATTCTGACTGGTGTGAGGTGATATCTCATTGTAGTTTGGATTTACATTTCTCTAATAATGAGCAGTATTGGGCATTTTTTCATGTATTTGTTATCCATTGATATGTCTCCTTTGGAGAAATGTCTGTATAGGTCTTTTTTTTTCACCTTTTGATTGGGTTTTTTGTTTTTCTGGTATTGAGTTGTATGAGATGCTTGTATATTTTAGAAATTAATCATGAGTCAGCTGTTTCATTTGCTGTTATTTTCTCCCATTCTGAGAGTTGTCTTTTCACCTATCTTGTAGTTTCCTTTGCTGTGAAAAAGCTTATAACTTTAACCAGGTCCCACTTGCTTACATTTGTTTTTATTTCCATTACTCTATGAGTGGATTATAGAGGAGATTGCTTTGATTTATGTCATCGATCATTCTACCTAGGTTTTGCTCTAAGAGTTTTATAGTTTCTGGCCTTAAATTTAGGTCTTTAATCCATTTTGAGTTTATCTTTGTGTATGGTGTTAGGAAAGGTTCTAATTTTATTCTTTTACATGTAGCTGTCCAGCTTTCCCAGCATCATGTATTGAAGAAGCTGTCTTTGCCCCACTGTATATTCTTGCCTCCTTTGTCAAAAATAAAGATGCATGGGTTTATTTCTGGGCTTTCCATTTTGTTCCATTGGTCTGTATTTCTGTTTTTATGCCAGTACCATACTGTCTTGATGACTGTAGCCTTTTACTATAATCTGAAGTCAGGAAGGTTGATTTCTCCAGTCACATTCTTCTTTCTCAAGACTGCTTTGGCTATTCCTGGTCTTTTGTGTTTACATGTGAATTGTTTTTCTCTAGTTCTGTGAAAAATGCCAGTGTTAATCTGATAGGGATTACATTGTATCTGTATATTGCATTTGGTAGTACAGTCATTTTTACAATATTGATTCTTCCTATCCAGGAACATAGTATATCTCTCCATCTGTTTACACATCTTTGATTTCTTTCATTACTGTCTTATAATTTTCTGTGTATAGTTCTTTTTTTCCTCTCTGGGTAAGTTTATTCTAAGATATTTAATTATTTTATTGCAATAAGTGGAATTGAGTCCTTAATTTCTCTTTCTGAGTTTTTGTTGTTAGTGTATAGAACTGCAAGTGATTTCTCTGTATTGATTTTGTATCCTATGACTTTGCTAAATTCACTGATTAGCTCTAGCAATTTTCTGATAGTATCTTTAGGTTTTTTTTTTTTTTTGGATACAGTGTCATGTCATCTACAAACAGTGAGAGCTTTGCTTCTTATTTTCCAAACTGGATTCATTTATTTCCTTTTCTTCTCTGATTGCTACAGCTAGACCTCCAGAACTATGTTGAATAATAGTGGTGAAAGTGGACACCCTTGTCTTATTTCTGATCTTAGAGGGATTGCTTTCAGTTTTTCACCATTAAAAATAAAGTCTTCTGTAGGCTTGTCATATATGGCCTTTATTCATACATTCATGTGTATGATCCATTTGGAGTTATTAATAATTTTGGTGTATGATTTAAGAAAGGAGTACAACTTTACTCTTTTCCATGTGGATATGCAACACCACTTTTAGAAAAGATTATCTTTTCCTCCATTGAGTTGTCTTGGCATCCCTTGTCAAAAATCAATTGTCCATAAAGGTATAGATTTATTTCTGGACTCAGTCCATTGATCTATCCTTATTCCAGTAATGCACTGTTTTGATTAATGTAGCTTTGTAGCATGTTCTGAAACCAGGAAGTGTGAGTCCTCTAGCTTTATTCTTTTTCAAGATTGTTTTATCTATACTGCATCCATGACATTTTCATATAAAATTTAGGATCAAATTGTCAATTTCTGATAAAAGGAAGTTAAAATTTGTATGTAAATCCATTGAATCTGCAAATTTGGGAAGCATTGTCATCTGAAAAATATTGTCTTCTGCCATGTGAACATAGGATATCTGTCTGTTTAATTAGATCTTTAAATTCTTTCAACAATTCACTTTTTCAGAGTACAAGATTTGCACATTTTTGTTGTTTATTTTAAGGTATTTTTTTAATATAATTTTAAATGAATTTTTTCTTGATTTTATTTTTGGATATTTTTTTAGTATTGCTTTATTTGTAACAATTCCATTTTTTGTGCCAAAGAGAGCTTCTAGAACTGAATATCTCTGCTAATGAAAAGACAACAATCATGTATTAAATAAGTAAGGATAAAGAAAGGAAAGAAGATCTAGGGTTTTTTTTTTTTTTTTTTTCAGTTCAGGAGCTTATACTTTATTGAAACTTGAGTGAATGATGAAATATAAGGCTCATGAGATGTTTTTCTCTGTTGTATCACATCATGAAATATGAAGGGTGAGCACAAGGGCGGATGGAGATGGATTTTTGTTTTGGAGATCCTGCTTAATTGGGTTGATTTTGAATAAGACCTTTAAAGGATAGAAATGTGTGAGCAAAGTGAGATGATAAGGCATAATGGATTAAAAAAGACTCTATGAGGAAAAACATAGTTAAGAGAGTAAATTACTTGTATGTTTGGGTAACAGCTTCTTGAGTTAGGTGGCTGGGATTAGTAGGGAAGATCAATTTTAGATAAAATCGAGAGTGTATACAAGGATCATTTTATAGACTACCAATAAATAAGGCCTTTTAAGTGCTGGAGATCTTAAGGGTTTTTGAGGAAAGGTGTGATATGAGCAGGCTTCTAATTTAGAAATATACTTATGATAACATATAGGGAAGAACTGGTAGCAGGAAGCCAGATAGGGCTCTAATGTAATATTCTATATGTAAGATAACATGATCTTGAACTTAAACTATGAGAGAATAAAGGACAATGCTAGGAAAGTTCACATAGAAAAGGTATACGGAAAAAAATGATCCCCATGGTGAGATATAGACATAATGAATAGCCTTGATTAGACCAATAGGGGTAAAACAAGAGTGGAGAATCTCAGGAATACAACGGAAGAGAGAGCATGAAGAATTAATATGCAAAATATATAAACAATTCATAGAACCCAACATCTAAACAAAAACAATCTGATTAAAAATGAGCAGAAGACCTCAATAGATATTTTTCCTAAGAAGACATACAGATGGCCAATAGGCACATAGAAAGATGCTCAACACTGTTAATCATCAGAGAAATACAAATAAAAACCACAATAGAATATTACCTTCCACCTTTCAGAATGGCTGTCATTAAAAAGATTTCAAAAAAAAGCAAATGTTGGCGAGGATGTGGAGAAAAGGGCACTCATGTAAGCAGAAATGTAAACTGGTACTGTTACTATGGAAAACAATGTGGAAGTTTCTAAAAAAAAAAAAAAAAAAACTAAACTAAAAATAGAACTATTATGTGACCTAGCCATTCTACTTCTGTATATTTATCTGAAAAAATAATGAAAACACTGATTTGAAAAGATACATGCACCCCAGTGTTCACAGCAGAATTATTTTCAATTGCCAAGATACAGAAGCAACTGAAGTGTCCATTGATGAATGATAAAAACATGTGGTATATATCCCAGATGGCTCAGACAGTAAAAATCTTCCTGCAATGTGAGTTCAATCCTGGGTCAGGAAAATCCCCTGGAGAAGAGGATTGCTAGCCACTCCAGCATTCTTGCTATGGACAGAGAAGCCTAGTGGGCTATATAGTCCATAGGGTTGCAAAGAGCTGGATATGACTGAGTGACTAACACTTTCACTTTCACACACATACACACACACAGAATGGGACACTACTCAGCCATTAAAGAATACAATAAAGACTCAGCATGGCCAAAAACAACAACAAAAAGAATGAAATTCTGTCATCTGCAGCAACATGGATGGACTAGGAGGATATTATGCTAAGATAAAGGCAAATACTGTATAGCACTTATAGGTGGAATCTTAAAAAATGAAAGTGAAAGTGAAGTCGCTCAGTCGTGTCCGACTTTGCAACCCCATGGACTGTAGCCTACCAGGCTCTGAGGAGCCTCTCAGTCCATGGAATTTTCCAGGCAAGAGTACTGGAGTGGGTTGCCATTTCCTTCTCCAGGGGATCTTCCCAACTCAGGGAACGAACCCGAGTCTCCCACACTGCAGGCAGATGCTTTACCGTCTGAGCCAATATAACAAAAAAGAAACAGACTCAGATATAGATAACATATTAGTGGTTATCGATGGGGAGAAGAAGGGAGAGGGAAAATATAGGAGTAGGGGATTAAGAGGTAAAAACTACTATGGGCAAAAATGTAAGGATACATAGTATGACACAGAGAATATAGCCAAAATTTTATAATAACTATAAATGAAATATAGCTTTTAAATACTGTGAACTGTGTTGTATACCTGAAACTTATATGATATTGTACATAAACTGTACCTCAATTGAAAAAAAAAAAAAGAATGAAAATGGTCATCAATGTCAACATAAGGACCAAGGCAATGCTATCAAATTTGGGGATTTAGAAGTCATAAATGACCTTTAAAACACTATTTCAATGAAGCACTAAGGGGTAATCAAAGCAGAAGTCTAAACACATCTGTAAAAACACTTTAAAAATTCACTTATCTATCATGAAGGATCTACCTGCAATGCAGGAGACCTGGGTTCTAATCCCATGGAGAAGGGAATGACTACCAACTCCAGTATTCTTGCCTGGAAAATTCCATGGACAGAGGACCCTGGAGGGCTACAGGCTCATGTCATGGAGACATGACTGAGTGACTCACATTTTCACTTTCACTATCCTATGTCTTGTGTTTGTAGAACCTTCATACTAATATAGATTATTGTCAAACTGTTGAGAGATAATTACCATGTAAATTACCTGCCTTCAAAAAGAATTTTATTAGATTTGATGAGGGATTTATTGTCTTTTAATTATACAAGAGCTGGTTTACAGAGAGGCATAGCTGAAGCACATTCAGCATAGCAGAATTAGATACTATTGCTTTTTAATTATGTCATAGCTACTAAAGAAGTGAAGGCAAATGCAGACAAAAAGCTCTGAGGAAGGTGCAGAGTGCTAAGGCACAGTGTCTTCATTCTTAGTAACGTCAATACTAGTTGGATGACTCTATGTATCCTATTTCTGCATAGAGCAACTGAAAACCTAAATATGTGAAAATAGGCTATATCTCCAGTGTCAAGTTAAAGCTGTATATGGGCCCAAGCCCAGTCATATATTGTTTCTACATTGCCCTTCTGACTCAGTAGAACCATGTGAAGCAGGCAGTACTGCCCCTAAGCATACTGATACCACCTCGGTTTCTGTCTTGCTACCACTGCTGAGTATTTAATCACAGTTCCCAAATACATTTTCTTTTCTAAAACAAGAGAAACTCTCAAGTAGTTGAAGGACTGGATGTACTCTCAGGCTAGTCATAGGACTTCACATGTTTGGGGAAAAGGAGCTCTTGAACATAGCGATAAAACATAAACCTCAGGCTTTGTTTGAGAGAATGCTACCTGCTTAGTATTGATATTATAACTATTTTTATAAAGAATGGTTGTAACTTTTCCTAGTCTTTAGGATGGAAGTGAAAAGGAGTATAAATAATCCTTCACCTGGTCCTGCTATAGACTCTAGAATATACTTGTAAGCCCTCTTAGGGATGAGGATTAAGGTACAGCTATGACCCAAGAACAAGGTAGACATAACTGATCCATATAAGGATTTTTACTAAGAACTTTGCTGTCATTAGAACCACTTGAACTTAGGCAAGAATTGATCTACTATTCATTTCAGGATGGTATCAGGGCATGAAATGATTTTATGTACAATTCATGTTGGTCTATTAAAAGAGTCACTGTCAGCTTCCAGTTAAACATGGCAGAATAAATATGCATTAAGCTCAGCTTCCTCCTTAACTCCACTAATAGGGTAAAAAGACATATATCCACAGGAAAAAGGAAACAGCAGAGTAGCTGAAATGTTAATACAATTTTGGAAACTGTAAATCAGATAAGCAAATGGGAAGTCATGGCAGAGGGGGAGAAAACTGAGAATTTTGAAGAAAAAAGGTAATTATAGCACCCTGCATCTCTCAGCTGTTCATCGTAATTACTTAGTCCTAGTAAGTATATAATTCAAGAATTGAATATTGATTTAACCCAAAATAATTATATACATCTACAATGAAGATGGGAGAAGCAGGTGTGTGTATGTGTGTGTGTGTGTGTAAGGGATGAGTGTTTTTTACAGCAGGAAGATGATAGAAATTATAATAAAACTGAACATCAAAAAAAAAAGAAAAAAACATGAAAAAAAAAAAACATGAGCATGTTATCAGCAATTATGGAGGTAAATACCAAAAGAAATAGCTAAAGTAAGCATTTCCTATGGAATGTGAATATGAAGCAGAATATGGAATATGAAGCAGAGGAGCAGGGGAAAGCAGTTTTCTGGTATAAGACTTATAGACCAACAGTCCTATAAATAGTTTTAAATAATGTGAATATATTAATTTAATTAAAAGCAATTATTTAAAAAGCTAGCTATAAAGTACAGAAAAGAGTAAAGGTCACATTTCCTTTGCTTCTTAGATAGATGGATAGAGAGATGACTTGTAGAGACAGATTTATATTTTGCCCCTTTGCATCATCCTTTCTTTTATATGTATGGAATTTTTCTTTGTGTGAAGGTGACTTTGAAATCAGTGGGAGGTTCTGACTTAAAGTTCTGCATGGGAGTGTTGCCTGACCTCTAGAATCTGGCTCATGAATAGAAAGCAGTAAGATGTCAAGCATACATGCTGTTTCTTTAGAAAGCAAGCACTCTTTCAAAGATGTTGTGGTAAGTAATGGACCATTAGCCAGAAATTTCATTTACAGAACATCATAACAGTCAACTGGTCATGTTAACAAATGCCTCTTGATCATGTTGATGGTGCTATTAGGTTTTTTGTTATTAACATTTAAGAACCCAGCTTGAACTTATTTTCTGGTATAAAATAAGCTTGCTCTCTTCAAAGAAAACTATTTTTTCATTGTTTAGGAAAATTGCAGTTGTTCATAACTATACTAGAACATGTATCTTAAGAGATTTATTGATTTTTTGGCATACACTTCCACTTTTAAAAATTTACCTTTAAATAAACATAGTTTTCAGTTTTTTGAAGAACTGTTCTTACGTATAAAAGTTTTCACTTAGACCCTTTAAATTAATTATCTGTCACCCTTGTTTAGTCTCTGTGTCCAATTATACTTAATTAGGCAAAAAAATTTTTTTCTTTTTATGAACATTCAGTTCACTTCAGTCGCTCAGTGGTGTCCAAAACTTTGCAACCCATGGACTGCAGCACGCCAAGCTTCCTTGTCCATCACCAACTGCTGGAGACTACTCAAACTCATATCCACTGTGTGGGTGATGCCATCCAACCATCTCGTCCTCTGTTGGCCCCTTCTCCTCTCGCCTTCAATCTATCCCAGCATCAGTTCAGTTCAGTTCAGTTCAGTTCAGTTCAATCACTCAGTCGTGTCTGACTCTTTGCGACCCCATGAATCGCAGCACGCCAGGCCTCCCTGTCCATCACCAACTCCCAGAGTTCACTCAGACTCACGTCCATCGAGTCAGTGATGCCATTCAGCCATCTCAACCTCTGTCATCCCCTTCTCCTCCTGCCCCCAGTCCCTCCCAGAATCAGTCTTTTCCAATGAGTCAATTCTTCGCATGAGGTGGCCAAAGTACTGGAGTTTCAGCTTTAGCATCATTCCTTCCAAAGAAATCCCAGGGCTGATCTCCTTCAGAATGGACTGGTTGGATATCCTTGCAGTCCAAGGGACTCTCAAGCGTCTTCTCCAACACTAGAGTTCAAAAGCATCAATTCTTCTGTGCTCAGCCTTCTTCACAGTCCAACTCTCACATCCATACATGACCACAGGAAAAACTATAGCCTTGACTGGACGAAACTTAGTCGGAAAAGTAATGTCTCAGGGTCTTTTATAATGATTCAGTTCTTTGCATCAGGTAGCCAAAGTATTGGAGTTTCAGCTTCAGCATCAGTCCTTCCAATGAATATTCAGGACTCATTTCCTTTAGGATGGACTGGCTGGATCTCCTTGCAGTTCAAGGGAGTCTCAAGAGTCTTCTCCATCACCACACTTCAAAAGCATCAATTCTTTAGAGCTCAGCTTTCTTTATAGTCCAACACTCACATCCATACATGACTACTGGAAAAACCATAGCTTTGACTAGACAGACCTTTGTTGGCAAAGTAATGTCTCTGCTTTTGAATATGCTGTCTCAGTTGGTCATAGCTGTTCTTCCAAGGGGAAAGTGTCTTTTAATTTCATGGCTGCAGTCACCATCTACAGTGATTTGGGAACATCAAAAAATAGTCTCTCACTCTTTCCATTGTTTCCCCATCTATTGACCATGAAGTGATGGGACTGGATGCCATGATCTTAGTTTTCTGAATGTTGTGTTTTAAGTCAACTTTTCACTGTCCTCTTTCACTTGCATCAAGAGGCTCTTTAGTTCTTCACTTTCTGCCATAAGGGTGGTGTTATCTGCATATCTGAGGTTATTGATATTTCTCCTGGCAATCTTGATTCCCTCTTGTGCTTCATCCAGCCCAGCATTTCTAATCATGTACTTTGCATATAAGTTAAATCAGCACGGTGACAATATAGAGCCTTGACATACTCCTTTCCCAACTTGGAACCTGTCTGTATTTTCATGTCCAGTTCTAACTGTTGTTTCTTGACCTGCATACAGATTTCTCAAGAGGCAGGTCAGGTAGTCTGGGATGCCCATCTCTTTCAGAATTTTCCACAGTTTGCTGTGATCCACACAGTCAAAGGCTCTGGTGTAGTCAGTAAAGCAGAAGTAAATGTTTCTCTGGACCTCTCTAGCTTTCTCAGTGTTCCAGTGGATGATGGCAATTTGATCTCTGGTTCCTCTGTCTTTTCTAAATCCAGCTTGAATATCTGGAAGTTCACGGTTCATGTACTGCTAAAGTCTGGCCTGGAGAATTTTGAGCATTACTTTGCTAGCCTGTGAGATGAGTGAAATTGTGCAGTAGTTTTAGCCTTCTTTGTCATTGTCTTTCTTTGGGATTGGAATGAAAACTGACCTTTTCCAGTCCTGTTGCCACTGATAAGTTTTCCAGATTTGTTGGCATATTGAGTGCAGCACTATCACAGCATCATCTTCTTTTTATAGTTCTGTGTATTCTTGCTTAGTATCTTCTGCTTCTGTTAGGTCCATATCATTTCTGTCCTTTATTGTGCTTATCTTTGCATGCAATGTTCCCTTGGTATCGTTAATTATGTTGAGATCTCTAGTCTTTCCCATTCTATTGTTTTCCTCTCTTTCCATACAGTCAGCAAAAACATACCAGGAACTGACTGTGGCTCAGATCATGAACTTCTTATTGCAAAATTCAGACTTAAATTGAAGAAAGTAGGGAGAACCACTAGACTATTCAGGTATGACCTAAAACATATCCCTTATGATTATACAGTGGAGGTGACAAATAGTTTCAAGAGATTAGATCTGATAGACAGAGTACCTGGAGAACTATGGACAGAGATTCACGACACTGTACAGGAGGCAGGGATCAAGACTATCCCCAAGAAAAAGAAATGCAAAAAGGCAAAATGGTTGTCTGAGAAAGCCTTACAAATAGCTGAGAAAAGAAAAGACACAAAAAGCAAAGGAGAAAAGGAAGGATATACTCATTTGAATGCAGAGTTCCAAAGAATAGCAAGAAGAGATAAGAAAGCCTTTCTCAGTGATCATTGAAAATAAATAGAGGAAAACAATAGAATGGGAAAGACTACAGTTCTCTTTAAGAAAATTAGAGATGCCAAGAGAAGATTTCATGAAAAGATGGGCACAATAAAGGACAGAAATGGTATGGACCTAACAGAAGGAGAAGATACTAAGAAGAGGTAACAAGAATACACAGAAGAAGTATACAAAAGATCTCCATGATGCAGATAAACACAATAGTGTATGATCACTCACCTAGAGCCAGACATCCTGGAATGTGAAGTCAAGTAGGCCATAAGAAGCAGCACTACAAACAAAGCTAGTGGAGGTGATGGAATTCCAGTGGAGCTGTTTCAAATCCTGAAAGGTGCTGCTGTGAAAGTGCTGCACTCAATATGCCAGCAAATTTGGAAAACTCAGCAGTGGCCACAGGACTGGAAAAGGTCAGTTTTCATTCCAATCCCAAAGAAAGACAATGACAAAGAAGGCTAAAACTACTGCACAATTTCACTCATCTCACAGGCTAGCAAAGTAATGCTCAAAATTCTCCAGGCCAGGCTTCAGCAGTACATGAACCGTGAACTTCCAGATGTTCAAGCTGGATTTAGAAAAGACAGAGGAACCAGAGATCAAATTGCCATCATCCACTGGAACACTGAGAAAGCTAGAGAGGTCCAGAGAAACATTTACTTCTGCTTTACTGACTACACCAGAGCCTTTGACTGTGTGGATCACAGCAAACTGTGGAAAATTCTGAAAGAGATGGGCATCCCAGACCACCTGACCTGCCTCTTGAGAAATCTGTATGCAGGTCAAGAAACAACAGTTAAAACTGCCATGGAACTACAGACAGGTTCCAAATCGGGAAAGGAGTATGTCAAGGCTGTGTATTGTCATCATACTTATTTAACTTATGCAGAGTACATGATGAGAAATGCTGGGCTGGATGAAGCACAAGCTGGAATCAAGATTGCCAGGAGAAATATCAATAACCTCAGATATGCAGATAACACCACCCTTATGGCAGAAAGTGAAGAGGAACTAAAGAGCCTCTTGATGCAAGTGAAAGAGGACAGTGAAAAAGTTGACTTAAAATACAACATTCAGAAAACTAAGATCATGGCATCCAGTCCCATCACTTCATGGCCAATAGATGGGGAAACAATGGAAAGAGTGAGAGACTATTTTTTGGTGTTCCCAAATCACTGCAGATGGTGACTGCAGCCATGAAATTAAAAGACAATTTCTCCTTGGAAGAACAGCTATGACCAACTGAGACAGCATATTCAAAAGCAGAGACATTACTTTGCCAACAAAGGTCCATCTAGTCAAAGCTATGGTTTTTCCAGTAGTCATGTATGGATGTGAGTGTTGGACTATAAAGAAAGCTGAGCTCTAAAGAATTGATGCTTTTGAAGTGTGGTGTTGGAGAAGACTCTTGAGACTCCCTTGAACTGCAAGGAGATCCAGCCAGTCCATCCTAAAGGAAATGAGTCCTGAATATTCATTGGAAGGACTGATGCTGAAGCTGAAACTCCAATACTTTGGCTACCTGATGTGAAGAACTGATTCATTATAAAAACCCTGATGCTGGGAAAGATTGAAGGTGGGAGGAGAAGGGGCCGACAGAGGATGAGCTGGTTGGAAAGCATCACTGACTCAATGGATATGAGTTTGAGTAAACTCCAAGAGTTGGTGATGGACAGGGAGCCGTGCATGCTGCAGTCCATGGGGTTACAAAGATTCGGACATGACTGAGCAACTGAACTGAAGTATATTTTTTTAAAACCAGGAAAAAAGAGCACAGAGAGTACCTTGTCAGATAGTGATATAGCTGGTCTTTGAATCCAGGCAGTGGGTACCTGAATCCATGCTCATTATTTTGTTTTTCTTTCTCATGGATCATCATCCTAACTGCTTGGGAAAATCTCTTAGGACTCTTAGGACTCGAAGGATCTGAAGAAGGAGAAGAATGTTAATTTCAGTTTGTTTAGAGAAATTCCTGAAACTATATTTGTCCCTCCTTTTCTCTTTTATGTCCCCAAATTTCATTCCAGGTGAAAAAATAAGCAAATATGCAAACAAACAAAAATCAAGAAATCATCAGTCTTGGGTAATAGAATCTTATTGACAAATTGAAACAAAATAATCACTTGGGATGCAGTTTGTATCATTTTTGCTGTGATCTTAGAAAGACAAAAACCCAGGCCACATTTGTGTCAAAGGGATTTCAAAAACTCAAATGAAATTCTTAGAACATAAGGAAATCTTGACCACTAAAGATTAGAACAATCTTCTATAATTAGAAGGAATATACTTTGGGTTTTCCCTGGTAGCTCAGATGGTAAAGAATCGATTGGGTGGGGAGGGTCCCCTGGAAAACAGAGTGGCTACCCACTCTGGTATTCTTGTCTGGAGAATTCTATGCACAGAGGAGCCTGGCAAGCTACATACCATGGGATCTCTGAGTTGGTAACGACTGAGTGACTAACACACATGCTTTGGGTAGTGAGTGAAATTGGTCAGTCACGTCCGACTCTTTGTGACCCCATGGACTGTAGCGTACTAGGCTCCTCCATCCATAGGATTTTCCTGGCAAGGGTACTGGACTTTGTTGCCATGTCCTTCTCCAGGGGATCTTCCCAACTCAGGGATCGAACCCAGGTCTCCTGCATTGCAGGCAGACACTTTACCGTCTGAGCCACAGGAAAGCTCCGTATCTCATCCCAAATGACTTTCCCCACCTGTTAACTTGCCTGAGGTCACATTTTTAGTCATCATCACTTTGGGAAAAGACAGTACTATTTCCAGATGTTAAACAAGTACTATTTTAGCATCTTAAAGTATGTGAAACTATTAGATGACTCTACTCTCTTTTCTGAGAAAAATGCTCGCTCAGAGGCAAGGGCTGTTGTTATGGTGTCAGGTGAAAGATGATGGTGTAACTTTATTTTTTAATATTTATTTATTTGGCTTTGCCGGGTTTTAGTTGTGGCAGGCAAACCCTTAGTTGTATCATATCTGGTTCCCTGACCAGAGATTGAACTCAGGACACCCCGCATTATGAGCATGGAGTCTTAGCCACTAGACCACCAGGGAAGTCTCTGATAGTGTAACTTTAAATCTTGCACATTTTTTTCTGTTTTCAAGTCCTTCCTAGTGCTGATTTATATTGGAAAACATCACGGAGTCATCAAACAGTGGCCTACATTTCTCTCATAAAGTTCTATAAAGGATTTCTTTATTCATTATACATTTAATATCTTTGCAGCATTGTTTGTAATAATAGCAAAACAATCTATGCCTTCAAAAAAGAACTGGCTAGATAAATTTTGGTATGTACACAAAGCAGTTGTAAAAGAGAATGATAAACACTTCATGTACTAAAAACTGAATGACTGCCAACATACATTAAAATAAGAGAAAGGAATATGTGAGTATAATGTTAATTGTATGCCATTTTATTGTAAGAAAGGGGTGAAATGAGACTGTGTATTCATATTTTCTTCTGTTTGAATAAAGAATCAACTTGGAGGTAAATAAGCAAGGGATCGGGGCAGCAGGGGGAAATGACTAAACTGAGGCTGGGTAGGAGACCAAGTTCTCAAATTATTTTGAACATCATGAAACAGTCACTTATTAAAAATTTTAATAAGTGAAAATCCTACCTAAGAATAGAATTCCTGCAAACAAAGCAGTATGGTCTGGGGGCAAGTGTCCTCTACTTAGAACTGTAATATTTATGAGAATATAAAATAATTTAAGAGTTACTGAAATGTGCTGTCAGAGAGTTGTGTTGAATGTGGACTCTGAAGATTAACTGCCAGGGACAAAATCCTGGCTGTCCAGTTGGATGATGTATGTAAAAACACTTGGCACAAGGTGAATGCTCATTATAAAATGAAAATTTGTATTTTAGAAAGAACATTAGGGATATTTTATATCCTATTGTAAGAACAATCAGAATAATCATTTTGGAAAGGGTGAACTTAAGTGTGTGCAATATAATTTAAATTTCAAAAGTGATTGACATACATGGAACTAATGCTGGGGTCAGAAGCTATTAATAGCTGACATTGTGATTTCTTCCATGAGTCCCCTATTGAACTCTAGTTTAATGACTTTTCCTACAACCATCCAAGTTGCCAAATTGTTATCTGCAAACTGACAAACCATTTCTGGGGAGAACTATTTCTATGGTGTCATGTTTGTCAACTTACAATCCTACCTTATTATAGCCCAGATGAATCTTATGTTTCATGGTGACTGGGGTCTCTATAGCACCTGTGCTGACAACAGCTAATAATATGAGTACTTGATTAAAAACATAAAGGTTATATGAAAACTCTGTGCTATTTTTTCCAAATTTTCTATAAATCTAAAATTATTTTAAAATAAAAAAATATATATAGTTTCACAAAATAGGGATATACAAATGCTACAAATGCTATATCCCTG
Source organism: Nanger dama (assembly GCA_917880005.1). Taxonomy (NCBI): domain Eukaryota; kingdom Metazoa; phylum Chordata; class Mammalia; order Artiodactyla; family Bovidae; genus Nanger; species Nanger dama. The sequence goes on from CAKJTW010000089.1 coordinate 2,665,302, forward strand.
TTTTGTAAAGCTATGAAGAACCTAGAGAGTGTATTAAAAAGCAGAGGCATCACTTGCTGACAAAGGTCTGTATAGTCAAAGCTATGGTTTTTCCGGTAGTCATGTATGGATGTGATAGTTGGATCACAAAGAAGGCTGAGTGCTGAAGAACTGATACTTTGGAATTATGGTGCTGGAGAAGACTCTTGAGAGTCCCTTGGACAGCAAGGAGATCCAACCAGTCCATCCTAAGGGAAATCAGTCCTGAATATTCATTGGAAGGACTTATGCTGAAGCTGAAGCTCCAATACTTTGGCTGCCTGATGTGAAAAGCCAACTCGTTAAAAAGACCCTGATGCAGGGAAAGATTGAGGGCAGAGGAGAAGGTGGGGCAGAGGATGAGATGGTCAAATGGCATCACTGACTCAATGTTTGAGCAAACTCTGATAGCTAGTGAAGGACAGGGAAGCCTGGCGTGCTAATATCCATGAAGTTGTAAAGAGTTGGATGTGATTTATGATCTGAACAACAATGATAATATACAAACGCTATACAACATAAGATGCTTCCAAGCTACTGTATAGCACAAGAAGCTCAGTTTAGTGCTCTGTGATGACCTAGATGGGTGAGATGGGAGAGGAGTGGAGATTCAAGAAGGAGGGGATATATGTATACATATAGTTGATTCACTACATTGTACAGTGAAAACTAACAAAACATCATAGAGCAATTACACTCTAATAAAAAATAAAATATTGTTAAGCTCATTACTAATCATGGAAAGTAAATTAAAACAAACATGAGATGCTATTACTCATAAAGACTACCAAGTGTTAGAATGTAGAGAAATAGGAACTCATACAATGATGTGGGAAAACAGGTTGGTATATTTTCTTTGGAAAATGATTTGGCAATATTTAGAAAAGTTGAAGTTATAGTGACAGTATGAATTTAGCAAATGTACCCTTAGGCATATACCCTAGAGAAACTGTATTCAAGAAGGTTTATAGCAGCATTGTTCATGATATCTCAGAAGGGGAAACAACCCAAATCCATCTACAATAGAAGAGATAATAGATTGTTTTGATGGATGACATTATAGTCAACATATCTATTACTCCCTCCCTGAGTCTGTCGCCATGGGTGGATATTACTTCTCATCCTATTTCTATCAGGCTTGGCTATGGGACTTGCAAAGAAATGTGAGTGAATATGGTGCTTGCTAGAAACTAACTGTGCAGACTTCCATCTTTCTCCTTTACCTTTCAGAGAGACCAGTGATGGTATATATAAGGTCTGCTTTTTCAGCATGGGTCTTGTAATGAAGATATAAAGCAGAAGCGCAACCAGACTGCAAAGAAAATGCAATTATGAGAAACAAAATTTTGTTTCTGAAAGATCTTAAAGATTTGGGAGTTGTTTCTTAAAGCTGACTAATATGACTGTGATATGTTCAGGCCATAAAGTATTATATAGCAATGAAAACAACTGAACTAATGGTACAGCCAAAAATGAATAATTTAACATATATGACATTGAGTTAAATAAGCAATTTCAGAAGAAAATGTAGAGAACATTCCATTTACAAAAGTCCAAAACCAGGCAAAAGTAAACTATACTGCTTAGGAATGCAGACTTAAATAGTACAATTATAAAGAAAAAGAATGACTTTATCATAAAAATAAGTATAATGGTTACTTCCAGGGGAGCAGCAGGTGGATATGATTGGAGAGAGAAATGAAAGGGGTTTCTGGGGCACTGACAGTGTTTTATTTCTAGGTCTGGTTATTCAGATATTTGCTTTATAATTAGTCTTGAACTATTCATATATTTTATGCACTCTTATCTATGCATTTTCCTCCTAGTTTAAAAAAAATATTATATATAATATATATGGGTTCACTTGTACAAATGCTTATGGATCAAGTTCTACTTTTTGTTAAACATGCATTTAACAAATTTACTGGTATTTCTGAAATGGATACAATGGATACAGAATTTCTAACCTGAAGAATTGCACTGGAACTTTGGTCTTATCCTGATATTCCAGAGGGAGATGTGATCTAATTATTGCATTGATTTCTTGATTTTCAGTCAGAGAAGAAATCATGGTCTCTCTCTCTCTCTTTTAAAATATTTTTCGAAAAACAAATATATTCTTCAGTAATGCCAGAATGACTTTTGCCTGAAAGTGTTTTTGGTAACGTAACATATTTTTTTAAAAATTAATTTTGTTTTATTTTCCACAAAAGCTAATGTGATCAGTGTAAATGTGATCAGTTAATCAGTGGTAAGAAAGGTAATTGCTGTAGTTATTCAATAATGGTTTCACTTTTTAAAGTGAAGTTTAATTTCAGGTGTACCAGAAAGGATCTAAATATTGTCATTTACATCATTAGATATGGACAAAACCATGATTTAAGCGAATGTAAATCACTTGGTATGGAAAAAAATCTCATTAAAATAAAATAATGCCTACCAACTGTGTGAACCTTTCAACCTACTCCCGAAGAGTTTCTTTCAGAGGTATTTTCAAGTTAACAAGAGTATAAAGAACAATAACAAAATAAACTCACATTTGAGATTTAGGTTTAACTTGGATTTAGGTTTAACTTGAATGTAAACCTTGAACAAGCAGCTTATACTTTCTAAACTCCAGCATTTCATCATCTGTAAAGAAACCAGCTGTTTGCAGGGGAACAGAGTGTGGATGAGGGTCTTTAAGGAGAAGGGCCCACCAGTTTATGATGTCTGCTTAACGTTAATCCCCTTTCACGCAGTGGATACCAACCTAAAGTCTTCCCACTCACTGCTCTGCAGTACCCCAGCTGCTTAACTGACTCTTAAATACTTAATGGGTGTTAGGTTGATATGTGGCCCTTATGGCATGCTGTGATGAATTTAGCGATATATATTCCGTTTTTGTGGCATCAGTTGTTAGTGCTACGTAGAGTTCAGATACACCCAACTGATGGATGATTCCTTAGATATGTAGTGCCTCCCTAATTATTGCAGAAATATCTTCCTTCCATGAGCCTGCCTCTTCTCTGATTACCCTGTCACTTATAAAACTCTGGTTGGTGAACCCTTATTCCTCCGGGAATCCTGGATAGTACGAGTATCAATATATTTTGATCTTTTCTGTTTGATGTTGGTCACTTATCTGTGTGGTAAATTTCTTGTAGGTGGGAGAGAGATTCTGGAGCAGGAGGTGTTTCGGAAACATCTGACAGCAGGGATCCCCATCCTCTGAGCCGTAGGCTGGTACTGGTCTGTGGCCTGCTAGGAACCAGGCTGCACAGCAGGAGGCTAGTGGCTGGTGAGCAGGTGAAGCTTCATCTGTATTTACAGCCACTCCCTGGCAGCCCACTCCAGTACTCTTGCCTGGAGAATCCCATGGAGGGAGGAGTCTGGTAGGCTACTAGTCGATGGGGTCGCAAAGAGTGGAACACGACTGAGCGACTTCACTTTCACTTTCCCATCACTTGAATTACGGCTGGAGCGCCATCTAATGTCCGATCAGAAGATTCATTAGAGCCTCATAGGAGTTCAAACCCTGCTGTGAACTGCACGTGCAAGGGATCTAGGTTGCAGGCTCTAATGCCTGATGATCTGAGATGGAGCTGAAGTGACGATGCTAGCACTAAGGAGCAGCTACAAATTTAGATTACCATTAACAGAGAGGTTTGACTGCACAGAGACTATAATAAATCAATTGCTTGCAGACTCATATCAAAACTTTATCAGTGAGTGGCAAGTGATGGTGAGTTGTAGAATTGTTTCATTATATATCACAATGTCATAATAATAGAAATAAATTGCATGACAAATGCAATGCAATTGAATCGTCCCAAAACCATATTCTGCCCTCTGGCCTATGGACAAATTGTCTTCCATGAAATTGTCCCCAGTACCAAAAAGATTGGGGACCTCTCTCCTACAGGATTCATCAAAAAATGGGTTCTGTTCTTTCCTTCCTACCTTTACAAACTGTCCTTTATCCTAGAGAAGAAGTGGTGGTTAGTGGACACTGGAGCAGACTGCCAGCCTGCCAAACTCCCAATCCTGAGTTTGCCACTTACTACCATTGTATTAACACTGGTGTTTTTTCCCTTGATCTGTAAAATAAGGATGTTGTTATAGAGTTTTGGTGAAGATTAAGTGAGTTAGTACATGTGCAGAATTTAGAAAAATGCCAGGCATATAGCTAACACTATTCAGGTGTTGTTATTATTACCATTAATCTAGATTTTACATTTATGGCTTCCATTTTAAACAATGCTTGGGGAAAGAATTACCCTTAGACTAGGTGATGGCTGAAGGCTCTTGTACTAACATTCTATGGCCTTATCTTACTTGAGGTCACACTTTTCTTTCATGGTGAGGTGATAATTATATCAAGATGATGTGATTTGGCATGAACAGCTTTCAAGCACAAGAGTGTTAATATGAAACAATGAGTACTAAAGGTTTGTTGCCTTTTAATTACATTATATAAACCAAATCAACTACTCATTGCCCTGATAGCACATTTTAAACTACTTTCAATTGAAGAACATATCCTGCTCTAACTGTTCCTTCTCCATTGACTGATTGCAGCCCAATCTAATGAAAGTTAGCCAAAAGATATCTGCAGCCTCCCAAATTAAGTTTATATGATCCTTACTTAAATTTGTTACTTGAAAACACTCCATCATATTGAAAACAAAATAATACCAGGGCTAAAAAGTTAATGAAAAACCTAATTAACTTGACTGGATAGCTTTCTGTTGCCAATTTTACTAGGGTAAAAAAGGCTTACAGAGCCTCAGATAGTGGAATTCTTGATTTGAACAGCAACAGACACTTAGCTAGTAGAGCATTAAGAAATATCATAAAATAGGTGCCTCAGAAGTCCCTTCTAAAATTCATTTATGCCAATTCTGTATTTTTCAACGTCCTGAAAGTCACTGATGAGCAAGACCTCTGTCCTGAGTATACTCTCTATACTTTTAATGATGGGCATGCAAAGGTAAAGTGTAAAGAAAATTCTATTTTTTAAAGTAAAATAATGCTTTGGATAGAAATGCAAACCTCTGTCTTTGAGTGTGTGCATTTAGATGTAAATGGACAGTACTGACTATTGAAAAATTTAAAAACTAATTTAAATAGATGATACAATGTAACCAGACCATTACAGCATTAAACTTCAAGAGTCTTATTGGGAGTAACTCCCATGCATACTTACAAGCTATGCATGACAGAAGGGCAACAACACTTGTGTGTGTGTGTGTGTGTGTGTGTGTGTGTGTGTTTTAAGAGCCCTTATATTGATAGTACACCCACAAAGCCCTCATAAATTTTTTTGTGTGTTGCTCTCATGTGAGCATGTAATGCTTACACTCTGTGTGAAAATTATGATATGTAAGTAATATATTCTAACAATTGAAATGAGACTGTATTGTCACACTCATTATTTTACATGTGGGAAATCAATATACATAATGGTACATATTTATGAAATACATAGATATTAATAGCTACCTGTTACTACTTACTTTACTTATTGAATCCTTTCACAAATATTAATTGTCTCCTATTAACCATGTGCTATGGTAGTGCTGTAGATTGAGTATTAAGTAAAACAGTTATGTTTCCAGTTTTCATAAAGATTGCATTGTGGTATAAGAAACTGGTATGAAAGAAGTACATAAACCAGTGTGCAGGGCCTATGAGAGTAATACAGAGAACCTACTTTAGATTATAGGATCATAGTAGGTTGTCCTAAGAAAGTGACATTTAAACAGAAACCCAGTGAAGAATGGGTACAATGTTTCAAGTAGAAACATATTATGTGCAAAGGCCCTAAGATAATAAACTGCTTGGCATATCCAAGGAATGCCAAATACAAGTATGACCGGTGCAAAATAAGTGATAGATAAGAAGATGGATGATGGATGGAGCTGAATTATAGACAAAGGCCAGATGATGCAAGGGCTTAAAGAACCACAATAAAAGTTATGGGTTTATTCAAATGAATTAGAAAGCATTGACAGGTTTAAAACTGTTACATAATCCACTCTATATAATGAGAATCACTTTGGTTGTTCTATGTAGAATCGTAGAGAGAGTCTAGAGAGGACGTAAGGAGACTGATTTGAAAGGTCTTGATGCAGTCCAGGTGGTAATAGTGTCAGCAAGAATGAAGAGAGCAGAATTGAGATATATTTTGGTGGTAAAATAGACTGATTTTGGTAGTAGAATGAGTATGGGATGGGAAGGAAGATAGGGATAGAAGTGTGTGGCTGGAGCAACTGGACAAATGGTGATGTTATTTACAGAGACCTGGAGGATTTGGGTTAGGACTATGTTTAGGAGAAATGTTAAAGAATTTATTTATGATGTAGGAAGTCTATGCAACATCCAAATCACTTGAAATTCTGATTCCCTGCATGAGACTTCGTGATTTAAGTCTAGAGACTAGAATGTAATTGCAGTTATATAACAAAAATCCCTTCCCCGGGTGATTTGTTTTCACAGGCAATGCCACTTTGATTAGTAATGGCAAAACTATATTTACATCACATGCTTATTGTAAAATGCAAATGAATGTGTACTCTGAGCACATACTATATGCTATTAGGCATTTCAGTCAAATTAGATTGCAATTGACTTTCAAATACAACCCTGTAGGGCTTGCAGTGAAATTTAACTGTTGTTTAAGAGATGACAATGGTGAAATTCAGAGAAGTGAAATGATTTGCCCAAGTTTATACATCTACTATATGTGTGAAATATTTGAAAAGGGTAAAAGTATTAAATTTTTATTATCCACAGTTTTCCTACCATCTTTTTTTTAAGCTTTTTATTTGGAAAAGTATTTCAAATCCTAAAAGATGATGCTGTGAAAGTGTTGCACTCAGTTCACCAGCAAATTTGGAAAACTCAGCAGTGGCCACAGGACTGGAAAAGGTCAGTTTTCATTCAAATCCCAAAGAAAGGCAATGCCAAAGAATGCTCAGACTACCGTACAATTGCACTCATCTCACATGCTAGTAAAGTAATGCTCAAACTTCTCCAAGCCAGGCTTCAGCAATACTTGAACCATGAACTTACAGATCTTCAAGCTTTTTTAGAAAAGATGGAGGAACCAGAGATCAAATTGCCAACATCCGCTGGATCATGGTAAAAGAAAGAGAGTTTCAGAAAAAAACATCTATTTCTGCTTTATTGACTATGCCAAAGCCTTCGACTGTGTGGATCACAATAAACTGTGGAAAATTCTGAAAGAGATGGGAATACCAGACCACCTGACCTGCCTCCTGAGAAATCTGTATGCAGGTCAGGAAGCAACAGTTAGAACTGGACATGGAACAACAGACTGGTTCCAAACAGGGAAAAGAGTATGTTAACGCTGTATATTGTCACCCTGCTTCTTTAACTTCTATGCAGAGTACATCATGAGAAAGAGTGGACTGGAAGAAACACAAACTGGAATCAAGATTGCCAGGAGAAATGTCAATAACCTCAGATATGCAGATGACACCACCCTTATGGCAGAGAGTGAAGAGGAACTAAAAAGCCTCTTGATGAAAGTGAAAGAGGAGAGTGAAAAAGTTGGTTTAAAGCTCAACATTCAGAAAATGAAGATGATGGCATCCTGTCCCATCACTCCATGGGAAATAGATGGGGAAACAGTGGAAACAGCGTCAGACTTTATTTTGGGGGACTCCAAAATCACTGCAGATGGTGACTGCAGCCATGAAATTAAAAGAGGCTTATTCCTTGGAAGAAAAGTTATGACCCACTGAGACAGCATATTGAAAAGGAGAGACATTACTTTGCTGACTAAGGTCCGTCTAGTCAAGGCTATAGTTTTTCCTGTGGTCATATATGGATGTGAGAGTTGGACTGTGAAGAAGGCTGAGCGCTGAAGAATTTACTTTTGAACTGTGGTGTTGGAGAAGACTCTTGAGAGTTTCTTGGACTGCAAGGAGATCCAACCAATCCATTTTGAAGGAGATCAGCCCTGAGATTTATTTGAAAGGAATGATACTAAAGCTGAAACTCCAGTACTTTGGCCACCTCATGCGAAGAACTGACTCATTGGAAAAGACTCTGATGCTGGGAGGGATTGGGGGCAGGAGGAGAAGAGAATGACAGAGGATGAGATGGCTGAATGGCATCACTGACTTGATGGATGTGAGTCTGAGTGAACTCCGAAAGTTGGTGATGGACAGGGAGGCCCAGCGTGCTGCGATTCATGGGGTTGCAAAGAGTCGGACACTACTGAGTGACTGAACTGAACTGAGTTACACAAGTCAGTGGCATTAGGTATGTTCATGATGCCATATAACCATCACCTCTACACATTTTCAGAACTTTTTGATCATCCCAAATAGAAACTTTGTAACTATTAAAAAATAATTCCTATTCTTCCCCTTCTACCCTTCTACCCTGCCCCCTCTCTCTGGTAACATCTAACCTACTTTCTATCTTCTATGAATTTGCCTCTTTAGATATTTCATATATGTGGAATCATACAACATTTGTCTTTTTGTATATGGCTTATTTAAATTACAGCAATGTTTTCAAAGTTTATCTGCGTTATAATGTGCATGAGAATTTATTTCCTTTTTATGTCTGAATAATATCCCATTGCATGTGTGTATCTATGTGTGCATGCTCAGTTGTGTCAGACTCTTTGCCATCCCATGGACCATAGCCTGCCAGGTTCCTCTGTTCATGGAGTTTTCCAGGTAAGAATTCTGGAGTAGGTTGTCATTTCCTTCTCCAGGGCATCTTCCTGACTCAGGGATTGAACCCGCGGCTTCTGCATCTCTTGCATTGGGAGGTGGGTTCTTTTAACACTGAGCCATCTGAGAAGCCTATGTGTATCTTTATCTACCTCTGTTTATCTATCATAGGTTTTGTATCACTTCGCTGTTGATAGAAAAATGTTGTTTCCATCATTTTTGCTATTGTGAATAATGCTATTATGGACATTGGTGCATAATTATGTTTGATTCCTTTCATTTAATCTTTTGGTATATTCCTAGGACTAAAATTAGTGGATCATATGGTAATTCTACATCTAATTTTAGCAGAAGCACTCAACTGTTTTCCACAGCAGCTGCACCATTTTATATTCCAATCAGTAATGCTTAAGGGTTTCAATTTCTCCACATCTTCACCAACACTTATTAATTGCTGTTTTTTTAACATAGCTTAGTTATTTTTAAAATTTGTTTCCAGTTTGAGATATAATTAACATATAGCATTGTATTAGTTTAAGGTATACAGCATATTATTTGATATGTGTATATATTGCAAAATGATTACCACAATAGATTTAGTTACCAACCATCACTTTTTTAAAATGATAGTCATCCTCATGTGTGTAAAGTAATATCTCATTGCATTTTTATAATAACTAATGAGCATTGTGCCATATGCTCTTTGGTCCCCTTTGTATCTTCTTTGCAAAAATGTCATCTACATTTCCATTATCAATGGAGAAATGTCTGCCCATTTTTTGATTCATAAGAGTTCTTTATATAGTCTGGATTTTTAATGCCTCATCAATATATGATTTTCAGATATTTTCTTCCATTCCTTACCTATGTTTTATTTTATAGCCATTGCACCTTTATGATGAGGATCCAAGCAATAAATAAAAAGAGTTGAAGAGACCAAAAAATGATTAATTGGCTTGGTTTATAGAAAATGTGGAGATACAAGGAAAAAGACAAGATATCCAGAAAGTGAAAGGTGAGGACAAGAACAGAGCAATGGAAACTGAAGAGAAGGACAAATGATGATTGTAATTCATGTGGGAAGACAGATAAGAGTGGTTGGGCATTAAACCTTGGGGAGATGTGTATAAATTAATTTTTAACTATAATTTTCTTATGGAAAAAGCTGAATTATATAAATCACAAGAAGAAAACAGTTTTATTCTTTCTGAGTGTTGGGATTATAAGACTACCTCCATTTTCCCAACCTAAGTTTGGGATTCATTAAATATTTATAGATACAGATAAGAAAGAGTTACCAAAAATCATTTCTTTAAGTGGTAAAGCTGATAATAGATAATATGTCTTATATCCATGGGCAAGAAGCCTTTGTTATACCCTATTGCAGAATTAGACAGAATTATTCTCCCAAGTGCAGGTGGTACTGGAAAACCTCAAGCCACCTTGTATGAGTACATAGAAGAGGGTAAGATAATATACATGCCCTGAAGATGGCAAGATCTTGAGTTTAAAACAAGATGCAGAGGCCAAGAGATACATCTATTTCCATATCCCAGATCTACCATTCTTATTAGACACAAAACTCATCTCCAGGAGTGGAGTATGTGAGAGAGTAGAGAGAACCCAGGGATGTTTTTAAAATTGATATCCCACTACATGGAAGAAAACATCAGATAGGGAAAGAAGCATTATTCTTCTAATATGCATCACTACTTGGGTTTCCAAGTCTGCTAAATCGTTCTTTCTTGTACCTTGTATGACTTTCCAGGCAGATTTTATATCAATAGCTTTATTGTCATTCTTGAATCACAAAAGTCCAGTTCAGGTAAGGCAATATTCTTGTTTGGCCTAATGTTCCCCTGTGGCTTTGGTTATTAGGGATCCAGGAATTGACTTGGAGTCAAAGAAACTATGACTGTACTGAAGGATCCACATCATGTTTATGGTGTGAAGCAAGCCAACACTAGCAAAGACTGGATCTCAGATATGTTTTATGTAATGTTGACTAGGGCTTCAAGTCAGCTATAGACAATAAAATATTTCTACAAAAGCTACAGAGGGAAGCTACTACAGAATTATTAGGCATGGGAGGAGTATGAGGGAGAGCTATAGATAGGTAAATACTCCTACAGTTCAGTTCAGTTGAGTCACTCAGTCGTGTCCGACTCTTCGACCCCATGAATCGCAGCAAGCCAGGCCTCCCTGTCCATCACCAACTTCCGGAGTTCACTCAGACTCACGTCCATCAAGTCTGTGATGCCATCCAGCCATCTCATCCTCTGTCATCCCCCTTCTCCTCCTGCCCCCAATCCCTCCCATCATCAGAGTCTTTTCCAATAAGTCAACTCTTCACATGAGGTGGCCAAAGTACTGGACTTTCAGCTTTAGCATCATTCCTTCCAAAGAAATCCCAGGGTTGATCTCCTTCAGAATGGACTGGTTGGATCTCCTTGCAGTCCCAGGGACTCTCAAGAGACTTCTCCAACACCACAGTTCAAAAGCATCAATTCTTTGGTGGTCAGCTTTCTTCACAGTCCAACTCTCACATCCATACATGACCACAGGAAAAACCATAGCCTTGACTAGATGGACCTTAGTCGGCAAAGTAATGTCTCTGCTTTTGAATATGCTACTCTGGTTGGTCATAACTTTTCTTCCAAGGAGTAAGCCTCTTTTAATTTCATGGCTGCAATTACCATCTGCAGTGATTTTGGAGCCCCCAAAAGAAAATCTGACACTGTTTCCACTACTTACCCATCTATTTCACATGAAATGATGGGACCAGATGTCATGATCTTCGTTTTCTGAATGATGAGCTCTAAGCCAACTTTTTCACTCTCCTCTTTCACTTTCATCAAGAGGCTTTTTAGTTCCTCTTCACTCTCTGCCATAAGGGTGGTGTCATCTGCATATCTGAGGTTATTGATATTTCTCCTGGCAATCTTGATTCCAGCTTGTGCTTCTTCCAGCTCAGCATTTCTCATGATGTACTCTGCATAGAAGTTAAAGAAGCAGGGTGACAGTATACAGCCTTGACATACTCTTTTTCCTATTTGGAACCAGTCTGTTGTTCCATGTCCAGTTCTAACTGTTGCTTCCTGACCTGCATACAGATTTCTCTCAGGAGGCAGGTCAGGTGGTCTGGTATTCCCATCTCTTTCAGAATTTTCCACAGTTTATTGTGATCCACACAGTCAAAGGTTTTGGCATAGTCAATAAAGCAGAAATAGATGTTTTTCTCGAACTCTCTTGCTTTTTCCATGATCCAGCGGATGTTGGCCATTTGATCTCTGTTCCTCTGTCTTTTCTAAATCCAGCTTGAACATCAGGAAGTTCACGGTTCATGTATTGCTTGGAGAAATTTGAGCATGACTTTACTAGCATGTGAGATGAGTGCAATTGTGTGGTAGTTTGAGCATTCTTTGGCATTGCCTTTCTTTGGGGTTGGAATGAAAACTGACCTTTTCCAGTTCTGTGGCCCCTGCTGAGTTTTCCAAATTTGCTGGCATATTGAGTGCAGCACTTTCACAGCATCATATTTCAGGATTTGAAACAGCTCAACTGGAATTCCATCACCTCCACTAGCTTTGTTCATAGTGATGCTTTCTAAGGCCCACTTGACTTCATATTCCAGGATATCTACCTCTAGGTGAGTGACCATACCATTGTGATCTTCTGGGTCATGAAGATCTTTTTGTACAGTTCTTCTGTGTATTCTTGCCACTTCTTCTTAATATCTTCTGCTTCTGTTAGGTCCAGACCATTTCTGTCCTTTATCGAGTCCATCTTTGCATGAAATGTTCCCTTGGTATCTCTAATTTTCTCGAAGAGATCTCTAGTCTTTCCCATTCTGTTCTTTTCCTTTATTTCTTTTCATTGATCACTGAAGAAGGCTTTCTTATCTCTTCTTGCTATTCTTTGGAACTGTGCATTCAGATGCTTATATCTTTCCTTTTCTCCTTTGCTTTTTGCCTCCCTTCTTTTCATAGCTATTTGTAAGGACTCCCCAGACAGCCATTTTGCTGTGTAAAGAAGAGAAGTGAAAGGCAAAGCAGAAAAGGAAAGATATACTCAACTGAATGCAGAGTTCCAGAGAATAGCAAGGAAAGACAAGAAAGCCTTCTTAAGTGAACAATGCAGAAAAATAAGGGGAAACAATAGAATGTGAAAGACTGGTGATTTATTCATGAAAATAAAGAGATAACAAGGGAACATTTCATGCAAAGATGGACACGATAAAGGACAGAAAGGACAAGAACCTAACAAGCCGAAGAGATTAAGAAGTAGCAAGAATACACAGAAGAACTATACAAAAAGTTTTAATGACCCAGATGACCACAGTGGTGTGGTCGATCACCTGGAGACAGACATCCTAGACTGTGAAGTCAGAGTGGGACTTAGGAAGAATTACTATGAACAGTTAGTGGATGTGATGGAATTCCAGCTGATCTACTTAAAATCTTAAAGGATGCTGCTGCTAAAGTGCTGCACTCAATATGCCAGCAAATTTGGAAAGTCAGCAATGGCCACAGAGCTGCAAAAGTCAGTTTTCATTCCAATCCCAGAGGACAATGCCAAAGAATGTTCAAACTACTTCACAATTGCACTCATTTCACATGCTAGCAAGGTCATCCTCAAAATCCTTCAAGCTAGGCTTCAACAGTAGGTGAACCGAGAATTTCCAGATATAAAGGTTGGATTTAGAAAGGCAGAGGAATCAGAGGTCAAACTGCCAACATCCATTAGATCATAGAAAAATCAAGGCAATTCTGGGGAAAAAAAAAACAAAAACAAAAACACCTACTTCTGCTTCATTGACTATGCTAAAGCCTTTGACTTTGACTGTGTGGATCACAACAAACTGTGGAAAATTTTAGAGATGGGAATGCCAGACCATCTTACCTGCCTCCTGAGAAACCTGTATGCGATCAAGAAGCAATAATCAGAACTGGACATGGAAAAACAGACTGGTTCAAAATTGGGAAAGTGGTATGTCAAGGCTATATACTGACACCCTGCTCGTGTAACTTCTATGCAGAGGACATCATATGAAATGTCATGTTGGATGAAGAACAAGTTGGAATCCAGATTGTTGGGAGAAATATCAATAACCTCAGATATGCAGATGACACCACTCTAATGGCAGATAGTGAAGAGAAACTAAAGAGCCTTTCAATGAAGATCAAAGAGGAGAGTGAACAAGCTGGCTTAAAATCCAAAATTCAAAAAACTAAGAACATGGCATCCTGCCCCATCAGTTCATAGCAAGTAGATGGGGGAAAGTGGAAACAGTGACGGATTTTGTTTACTTGAGCTCCAAATCACTGCAGATGGTGACGGAAGCCATGAAATTAAGACACCTGCTCTTTGAAAGAGAAGCTATGACAGACCTAGACAGCATATTAAAAAGCAGAGACATCACTTTGTTGACAAATTCCATATAGTCAAAGCTATGGTTTTTCCAGTAGTCATGTATGAATGTGAGAGTTGGATCCATAAAGAAGGCTGAGCACTGAAGAATTGATGCTTTTGAATTGTGTTGCTGGAGAAGACTCTTGAGGATCTGTTGAACTGCAAGGAGATCCAATCAGTCAATCCTAAAGCAAATCAACCCTTAATATTGATTGGGAGCACAGATGCTGAAGCCGCAGCTGCAATACTCTGGCCACCTGATGTGAAGAGCTGACTCACTGGAAAAGACTCTGATACTGGGAAAGGTTGAGAGCAGGAGGAGAAAGGGATGGCAGAGGATGAGATGGTTAGATGGCATCACTGCCTCAATGGACATGAGTTTGAACAAACTCCAAGAGATAGTGAAGGGTGGGGGAAGCCTGGTGTGCCTCAGTCCATGGGGCCACAAAAAGTTTCACACAACTGAATGACTGAACAACAAGAGCTTCTGTTCAACAATTAAGCTACAAACTGCACCACAGATAATTCAGGAGGAACTAATGCACAGGATATAAGAAAACACAACCTACTTGAAAAATGAGCAAAATTCTTAAATAGTCATTACACAGAAGAGTGTAACAACTACTGGCCAAGTGGCCAATAAATGTGTAAACAATGTACAGCTTCATGAAATTAAAACAACAATGAGATACCATTTACATTTCCCATGTTGGCAAAAATAAAAAAGTTTAGAGCTGTTTTATTCCTAGCTATTTACTCTTCAGGACTTGGTAAACAAAGTGTATCAAAGACAAGTGTATCCTGCAGCCTTTTTTGGTATAGCCCTGCAAACAAAGAATGTTTTTACGTATTTAAAGAGTTGTAGGAAAAAAATTAATTTATTTTTTATTGAAGGATAATTGCTTTACAAAATTTTACTGTTTTCTGTCAAACCTCAACATGAATCAGCCATAGGTATACACAGATCCCCTCCCATCTCCCTCCCTATCCCACCCCTCTAGGTTGATACAGAGCCCCTGTTTGAGTTTCCTGAGCCATACAGCAAATTCCCATTGGCTATCTATTTTACATCTGGTAACATAAATTTCCATGTTACTTTTTGAGTTGTAGGAAAAATTTTTTAAAAGAAGAATATGTGACTGAGACCATAAGTAATCTACAAAGTCTAACATATTTACTATCCGGACCTTTACAGAAATAAATTGCTAGTCCCTGAGCAAAACTCTAATATTGTATATCAAAAGATATTTATAAAAATGCTCCTAACTGTATTATTTGTTAATGGGCACAATCTGGAAGCAATACAAATGTTATCCATTATGGAATAGGTAAATTGTTGTTTTCATACAATAGGCTATTATACAGCAAAGAAAATGAGCAAACTAAGCTAAGCAAAAATGTGGGTGAAGATCTTAGTCATAATGTTGAGTGACAGAACAAAGGTACAAATGAAAATGATTTCATTTATCTGACATTAAAAACATACAATGTTATATAAGATATTATTTTAGGATCCCAAAATGGCTAAATAAATTAAAATGGAAATATCAAGATTAAGGCTACATGACAGAGGAGAGAGGGAGGATGGGTGAGGTTTCCTTTGATAGAATGTAATACTTAAAGCATTAACAAGAGTAAGAAGCAACATCACATAGTAATTACAGGATCAAACTACTGAGAAGATGTAACTGATATGAGCTTTTATACACTGAAAACATGTTTTCCTTTAAAAATATAGAGTACTAACTAACAGGTTTACAAGCAGAAGTTGACAAAACTATATTACAGTGGGAGGTTTACACACATCTATTTGAAACTGAGACCAAGCAGACGGAAAGTTACTAAGTATTGAGAAGACTCAAAAAAATAATAATAATAACCTTGATCTCATACTCACATACACACAATTACTTTCAAGAATAAATATGGAATATATATAATTTTCAAGCTCACATTCAATGTTTTCAAAAATTTATAAGTGCTAGATGCTGAAGGAAATCTAAACACATTTCAAATAACTGATATCATGCAGGAAACTTCCTTTGAGCACATTACAGTCAAAGGATGTTAAAAATGTAAACTACTAAAGTAATAAGCAAAATCATAAGGGAAATCAAATATATATAATACTAAATGATAGTGAAAGTAAAAATATGAAAAAGACATGCATGGCAAAGTGCCATTTATGTAAATTAAAATGCAAAACATAAGCCAGTGTATTTCAGAGATAAATGCATAGGTAGCCAATATATTTAAACAAATCAACATTATGTTTATCTTCCTCAGTATTGAGGTGTGGGGTGGAGGAGAATGAAACTGGGAAGATACAATCAAGGTGTAGAAAGTGATTTTTATAATACAAAAGAAATGGAAAGTAGTTAAGATTTATTTAAGCTACATGGTGATTATACAATACGTATTATCTTAACTTAATGTTTGAAATTTTTCATGATGAAAAACATAGAATCCAAATAGATGAGGGAAGCTGCATTGCACATAAAATAGTACCTACACTTTTGTTTTCTGGTGGGAATAAGAGATAAATATAATTTTAGGAACTTTATTTTTCTCTCTGGGAACAAGGGATTTATTTTGAAAACAGAAGGGACTTTAAATTGATACATACTATAAAGAGATGGCAAGTTTGAGACATTTTATATTATCTTGTAGTGTTTGTTGCTTTTTTCTGATGGATATTTTATAATTCCTTTTTCTGGTGGGGTATGTTAGACAGTTTAGGAGGATATATCTGAACATAACAAACAGGCTAGAGGTACTTCCCTGGCTTAGTTTACGGATACCTTTGGGTTATACTTGATTTCAATAAAATATTGGCCAGAGTGGAAAGAAAGAAGGATACTGTGGCCATGTGGAGAAGGCTGTTTGTATGAATTTACATTCTCATGTCCCCTTTTGTTATTGGTGGGAAAATACAAGGATATGAAGCCAAAGGGATGGTGGCAAGGAACAAAGCACTCAGTATGCCTCTAATTCCTCTAATTCCTTCCTGAGCCCAGTGCTAAAAGGATTTCTTTCAACTTTTACAGGTTTATCCCAGCTCAGTGGGTAGGTGGATCAGCAGGTGGTATTGATTAAGGTGGTAGCTAATAATAAAGAGTTCAGATATCCTGGAGTTTTCTTGATACTGTGTGTATGTATGTAGCTTGTAAATATACTATGGCAATAGACAACTAGTTGAGGATTCAGGAGAGTGTGTGTATGCGTGCACACACTCAGTCATGTCAGATCTTTGCAACATCATGGACTGTAGCCTACCAGGCTCCTCTGCCCATAGAATTCTGCAGGTAAGAATACTGGAATGGGTTGACATTCCCTTCTCCAGGGGATCTTCCTCTGCGCAGATCTTTCATCTGAGCATCCTGCATTGCCACGTGGATTATTTACCACTGAGCCATTAGGGAAACCCATAAAAATATTTGCACACTACTATATATAAAATAGGTAAACAACAAGCACATACTGTATGGTACAGGGAACTATACTCAATATCTCGCAACAACCGATAAAGGAAAAAAATCTGAAAAAGAATATGTATATATATACACATTACATCTTCTTTAACCATTATCCATTCATCTCTCCATGGACATTTAGGTTGCTTCCATGTGTTGGCTATCATAAATAGTGCTGCTATGAACACTGGGGTGCATTTATCTTTTTCAAATTAGAGTTTTCTTCAGATCGAGTGGGATTGCAAAGATCTCTCTCATCCCAAAATATGTTGAAGATGGACCTCTATTCCTTTCTTCCTGAAACTCTCTCTCCCCTTAGCTTCATTTTCCAGGTTCTCCTGTACCAGCTTTGTTTTAGTCTCTCCCTCCAATTCCTCTTTTTCCAATCCCTCTCTAAATGTTTATGTCCTTAAATTTTTCAACCTTTTTCTCTTCTCTCTGTAATTTTTCTTACCCTTCCACACTTGACCCAAATGCTGTATATCTAATTGCATTTCCAGACTTTATACAAATATATATATATATATATATATACAAAAAAAAATTTCCCAGGTCCAATTCATTACCTCTGTAACCGTAGCCCCATACTTCCTTCTATTTACATTAATTTTTCTGATTAAAGACATGGTGCTCTCTACTAAGTAAATCAAGCTAGTAAGATAAGACTTACAACTGCTTGATTCCTTTCTCTTACTCCCAATAAAAATTATTCTCCAAATCTTGTTTATATTTTCAGACTCCTTCTTCCCATTTCAGATTCCTAACCTCTCCTTCCCAGCTGCCTAATTGGTCTCAATGTTACTATTGTTTTTCATCCCCAATCCATTGTCCACGTTTCCACCAGAATAATCTTTCTAAAACTTAATTCTCAGCATGCAATTCCATTGACTAAACATGTTTGCATGTTCAGTAGCTAAGTTGTGTCTGAGTCTTTGCAGTCCCAAGGACTGTAGCTGGCCAGGCTCCTCTGTCCATGGAATTTGCCAGGTAAGAATACTGGAGTGGTCTGCCACTTCCTACTTCAGAGGATCTTCCTGACCCAGAGATCAAACCCAAGTCTCCTGCATTGCACGGTATTCTAATTGTCCACAATATAAATTATATATTCCTTTGTTTGGTATTAAAGACTGTCATAATTTGGCTCCAACTCACATTTGTTTCCTGACATTCAACCTGCTTCTGCTTCCTCATCATGTAACCTATGTCCTGGCTCTACTACCCTAACCCCTATACTCTGAATCTTTAATAAAGTTGGATACCCCTTGGTATTTGCTTATGCTATTTCATCTGCCTGCAAGTCCCTTGGTTTTCCAACCCATACTCCATTTGCCTTGTGAAAATATACTCATTCTTCAAGATGATGCTCCAGTGTTACTTTTTCGATGATACTTACCTGTCCCTAATGATAAATAATCGACTGTGCTATTTTTGATTTTTGGAGCTGGTGATTTGTTTTCTTTTGGATGCACACTATGCTTAGTCCAGCTCAAATGAAACCTAGTTTATTGGAGTAAGATGTTAACATATCTTATTTCTTATTAAATCTTTAGCTAGAAAATTGTCCTTTCAGATTTTTTGAAATGTGCTTTTAACACTCAAGAAGACATAAATGAAGTGTTTTATAACATTATTCTCATTTAATGAAGTGAATTTGTGCTGAGTATATATAAGAAGACTCTGAAGCTTATTCTGAAAGTAACTAAATGGCTTACATTTTGTTAATTAAGAAAATTTTATGAATTCCAAACCAGTCTTAAAACCGATCACTAAAATGTAGAAGTACATTAAGTATACAAAAAGTAGAATATAAAATGCAGATTAAGAGACTAAGAACACTGATCTTAATTAAGCCTCATCTAAATTACATTTTTTTTTCAGAGTTAGTCGAATATGAGTTGTAGACTCAAATTCAAACCATAATCGTGTAAGGAATGTCACCATGATCTGGAAGGTTAGATAAGAAATGGAAAGAGAGCAACCACAGAGAGTGTTTGAGAAATGGTAACCTAAGATGAGAGCTTAAATAACTTTAAGCAATCTGGCCCATATTTTGGTTACCCTGGGGCTTCAGTAAGCGTCTCTATGTATTTGATGGGACTTTGTCTTCTCCTATTAAGTTTATATGCTTTGTCTGAAGCCTCTGAACTTGGTATAAAGAGATTCAGATATTTTATGATGGTTTTCAAATTTCAGAGTTATTGTCAAAAATTAGATCATTGATACATTTCTCTGGACTTCCCTGGTGGCTCAGACAGTAAAGACTCTGCCTGCAAGGCAGGAGACCCAGGTTCGATCCCTGGGTCAGGAAGATTCCCTGGAGAAGGAAATGGCTACCCACTCCACTATTCTTACCTGGAGAAATTCATGGACAGAGGAGCTTGGTGGACTACAGTTCATGGGGTCACAAAGAGTCCAATACTACTAACTAGGCACGCAGCACAGTTTCAATAAGACGACTTTATCCTATCTTGTCTAGAATGTTCATCTCCATTAAAATCTTAACTCTCTCTTGAGTTTATTAACTTATAATTAAGGGATTTCCCGTATTAGCCAGGTTTTACTTGATTTGGCAGAACTTGAATCTTGTTATATAATATTTTGTTAGCAATTTCTCAGTTAGTTATCAATATATTTCCCAAGAAAATTAACCTATATGTTGTGTAAGTATAGAGACTTAAAATGGGTTAGAACTGCTGAATAAGTTTTGATAAGCAGAGCTTTTGGAAATAGAGAATTCTGCAAATTTTCTGAAAGTAAAATACTTAATATTTTTCTTAGTTCTTGTGAATAATATTGGGAATAAGCCACATTTCCTATTTGTACCAACGTGGATATTTTTCCTCAGTCACTATCTCATCAGAATACATTGGTCATGTTTGTCTCTGCACTGCTTTCTCATCATGCTAATTCACATTGCTTTCCATGTCTCTAGTTGCCTGAATTTTTCCATCCCTGAAGGTTGAGTCAACTTCTCCATAAATCTTTTGTCACAACTTGGTCTGATATTCAAATACCAGATGCCATTTTTACATGTCTATGGGATACAGAATGGCTTCAAAAAGGGACTGGTACTGCTTTGGTAATAACACTAGAACTATAACTAGCTAAACAGATGTAATCTATGACTTGACTTACTTAATCTACTCTTCTTAAGGACTTCTGAATTAAATTGACCTTCCCTGACTTTCACTCCAACTTGACCATAACTTTAGATCATATCTTGATATTGAAGTACTAGCATTAGAAACCTACTACTGCAAGTTTCTATTCCTTATTCATAGTGGTCATTTTGCAAGTCCTTAACTGTTTATTTCTCTTCATCTCTGCCCAAAATAGCGTAGTTGAGGCCATCACTTCTCCTACCTATATTGTCAGCAACTCTCTTAAATAGTCTACTTACTCCCAGTGTTTTCCTCATCCAGTCTATCCTTCACATCATTGCCACAGTTATCTTTCCATCAAAAATACATGTCTGATTATATCACAACCCCACCCCCTCATAAAATCCTCCTGTGGCTCTCACTCCTTTTTAAAAAAATAAAATTTATCACATGAAAGTTTATGAACCATTGGTTTTTCTGGATTGTCTTATCTAAAGCCAGCTCTCTTATTAGTGCCATCCTAATCTAGTTAATTGTTTAATATGATGCTATCTTTAAGAATGTAAATTTCACAAAGGTAAGGTTCTCATCTGCCTTGTCCTCTGTTGTATTCCCACTGTGTAAATTGGAATATTTAGCCTTCTATTGTGGAGAAAGCAATGGCACCCCACTCCAGTACTCTTGCCTGGGAAATCCCATGGGCGGAGGAGCCTGGTAGGCTGCAGCCCATGGGGTCGCTAGGAGTTGGACACGACTGAGTGACTTCACTTTCACTTTTCACTTTCATGCATTGGAGAAGGAAATGGCAACCCACTCCAGTGTTCTTGCCTGGAGAATCTCAGGGACGGGGGAGCCTGGTGGGCTGCTGTCTCTGGGGTCGCACAGAGTCGGACACGACTAAAGCGACTTAGCAGCAGCAGCAGCAACCTTCTATTGAAAGAATATGTGCATGTATGTATCTATAAATGTATGCCTAATCGTCTAGTCTTATCTTCAGTCATTTTCCCCCAAACGCTGCTTTGTCCAGTCATAGGAAGAAAACATATTTCTCTGAAGAGCCATGATGTTTCAAATTGTCTGTTTTCATAAATTTCATTCCTTACTTGGATTATCCTTTTGTTCTTTCCTATGTATTCCTTATCTAAGTAAGTAAGTGTTAATTGCTCAGTTGTGCCCAACTCTTTGCGACCCCCTGGTGGACTGCAGCCCACCAGGCTCCTCTCCTCTGTCCATTAGATTTTTCAGGCAAGGATACTGGAGTGGGTCACCATTTCCTTCTCCAGGGGATCTTCCCAACCCAGGGATCAAACCTGGGTCTCCTGCACTGCAGGTGACTCAATTTTCATTAATAACTTCTCTTCAACCCTTAGTTTTTACACTGATTCTGTGCTGCCATAATATTCTTATTTTGATTATATAGTGCTTTTATTTTTCACATTATGTTTTAATGGTTCATTTTCTTGTCTTTTTGCCTCACTAAATTGAGCAACTTGAAAGCAGGGACCACGTTTTACGTTTCTGTCTCCCTGTTGCTTTGAGAAATGTGATATATAATCATAAATATTTGTTGTATAAATAGATTTTTTCATCTTATTATCAGTCTTATAGTGTTTCTTATCATGGTATTTCCTTAGTATTGTTCACCTAAATCGTTGAATTTGCTACTTCTTTTGTAATATAGTCCAGATTGTGATCTCATCCCATATTTTTAAAGTGAAAGTGAAAGTTGCTCAGTTGTGTCCGATCTTTTGGACCCCATGGACTATGCAGTCCATGGAATTCTCAGGGCAGAATACTGGAGTGGGTAGCCTTTCCTTTCTCCAGGGGATCTTCCCAACCCAGGGATCAAATCCAGGTCTCCCATATTGTAGGTGGATTCATTACCAGCTGAACCACAAGGGAAGCCCAAGAATACTGGAATGGGTAGCTAATCCCTTCCCCAGTGGATCTTCCCAACCCAGGAATTGAACTGGGGTCTCCTGTATTGCAGGCAGATTCTTTACCAACTGAGCTATTAGTGAAGCCCTTGTATTATTAATGTGCTCTTCAATTCAAACTCTAATATCTTTTCCACATGAACAGTCTCAAAGTGGCCAGTAGTAGGAAGATTCCCTCTCCTGTTCCTAGTTCTTAAATAAGGGATTACAAATGCAGTTTGCCACAAAAACAGCCAGGTGGCAAAATGAGTACAGAAGTCAATAAAAAACAATAAGGAATGCTGAGGACTGGGGAACTAGAGACTATATCCTTCTTTGATTTAGAGCTGCTTCTGTTTAGTTACAATTGATGTCTAGTCACATAGAGTAAGAGCATTGAAATATTCTACTCTATTAAAAGGAAATTGAAAATCTGAACCTTTAGTAGAATGTCCTGATTTATAAAACCATGCAGACCAAACAAAGCATTTCTGTGAACTAAATGCACCCTGAAGACCTGCCAATTTACAATCTTTTAAATTTAAGTCTTTTGAAGCTCTGTAGTGGCCAATGGCTTTGGCGATACATAGAACTGAACCCTTGTGTGCCAGACTTATCTGGGTGAACCTCTTTGGACTGCATGGCCATCAGTGATGTTATCTGTTTCTAAAATCCTGTGACAATAACATGTGTTCAAGACATGGTTTAATGTAACATTCACAGATCATAGGTTTAGGGAACAGACAGACATGGTTTGAGTCCTTTCTCTATAAATTATAGTTATGTGATTTCATGCAGTTTACTTAAACTCTGTGAAACTCAGTCTACTGCTTCATAAACTTGGGACAATGATACCATTACCTTGATTGTTATAAATATTTACTGTGATAACGAATGTAAAATGCCTGGGAACAACTGGGCTTTCTTGTCTGATTGTAAAACCCTGCATGAGCTCAAAACTATTCATTCCTCCCTAGATACTTCTACTATATTGCTTTGCACTCCATGTGTCTTATATCCCCCAAAGATAGTAAATCTTACTAAAAACAGCCAACATATACTTATTTTTCTGTTTCCCAAGATCATTTCCAAATTTTATCTTATCAGAATATTAGTTTTTATTTTAAAGGAAATCTTATGAGAAATTTCAGTACATTCAAGGGTAAATGAGGAGCTACTCTGGTTGAAGCAGAGGTGGGAATGGCAAGCAAGGCATGCATGGTTGATCTTGTTGCATAATATATCACTAAAAGCTCTTGAAGTGACTAGAGCTCTGGAGATGGTTTCATAATGTCTGTGCTGGGGAATGGAATTTTACACTCAGGCACTCAATAGAAGTCTATGGTTTGACCCATCTATTAACAAAGTGAGGTCATTCCAGAAATAGAGTACTCCATTTCCAGTAGCAGCTCTGCTGCATGCATATACATATTTCTTAAGTGCAGTCATACTGATGAAGGCTGAAGACATTTTGCTTTACAAAGTAATGTCTTTTGAATTGCCTGTACACTGATGACTCACTGATAAAATTTTAGTATTGTTTTGGTTACTTGCTAAATTTTAAAATGAATATACCCATTGCAAAATTTTATCCCATACAGAAGTCAAATTAATTCTGAAGCTAAAATGTGGTCATAACTGAAGTATTAAAAATTATGTCTTCCCATTGGAAAGCCCTAAAACCTGTAAGGTGGAGTAACTGCTGGAACATCATAATTGCTTCAGTGGGTTGATGTCTCCAAAAATATTTAAAGAATATTTTAATGCATCATGTCAGGACTGGGGAAGGTTCATTGATGTGGTGACAGTTCTGTGTCTGCTGTGTATAAATTGCTTGCTGGGGAAGGGAAAGTAGTTAAGGCAAGTTCACTAACTTTGAGCAGCAAAAGAGGAGGGCCTTCTGAGAAAGGGAGGAGGTAGCCATCAGTGGGGCTTCCCTGGTAGCTAGCTGGTAAAGAATCTGCCTGCAATGCAGGAAACCCTGATTTGATTCCTGAGTTGGGAAGATCCCCTGGAGAAGGGATAGGCTACCCATTCCAGTATTCTTGGGTTTCCCTGGTGGCTCAAATGGTAAAGAATCCATCTGCAATGCAGGAGACCTGAGGTTTGATCCTTGAGTTGGGAAGATTCACCTGGAGGAGGATATGGCAACCCACTCCTGTATTCTTGCCTGGAAAATCCCCATGAACAGAGGAGCCTGGTGGGCTACAGTTCATGGGGTTGCAAAGAGTCGAACATGACTGAGCAACTAAGCACAGCCATCAGTGACTTTGAAGATTCAGTGAAGACCTCTTTTCCCCCTAAATATGTCCATCCATTTGTTGAAGTCTGAAGTCCCTTTAAAAAGTGACAATTTTCATTTTCAGAGAGCATAATTCTCATTTCCTGTGGGAGGGATTATAGAAATGGAAATTCTTCTGAATCCTGAGAATCAGTGTAGTTTTATTGCCAAGTACATGGTTTCTGGAGACAGGCACCATGGATTTGAATCCCTGTTCTGTATCTTAACACATTGTGTGACCTTAGGCAAATCACTTGGCCTATCTGCCTCAGTTTTTTCCTCTGTAAAATGGTGATGACGGAAACACTTATCTCAGCGATTCATGTGTAATTGCTTGAAAGTGAAAGTGAAAGTCACTCAGGTGTATGCAACTCTTTGTGACCCCATGGAATAGGCCATGGAATTCTCCAGGCCAGAATAATGGAGTGGACAGCCATTCCTTTCTCCAGTGGATCTTCCAAATCCAGGGATTGAACCCAAGTCTCTGGCATTGCAGGAGGATTCTTTACCACCTGAGCCACCAGGGAAGCCCTTAGATAAATAATATTACCAAATTTGTTTACATTTTTGAAAACTTTGTGGCAGTACCTTTGTGGCAGGTACTTTGTTGAAAATGTGTGTGAATTCCTATGTTTAATCTCAATATAGCTCTGAGTTGTGAGTACTATACATGTCATGTTTTAACAGATGAGGTGGCTGAGACACAGAAATAGTAAACTGTCTAGCATGTAGTGAAGGCAAGATTCAAGGTCAGATCTGTGTAGCTTCATAGACTATGTACGTAGCTACTGTATCATACTCTCCCTCCTCATAATTCCTCTGAAAATGGCTTAGCAGTTGACATTTAATGAAAAAGAAGATAGCTTTTCTCCAAAGTCATGTCTTAGGCTTATATTTACTTAGTTTTCATTTTTGAAATACCCATAATTCTAAGTTCAGTTCAGTTCAGTCATTCAGTCGTGTCCAACTCTTTGCAACTCATTGAACTGCAGCATGCCAGGCCTCCCTGTCCATCACCAACTCCCGGAGTTCACTCAGACTCATGTCCATCAAGTCAGTGATGCCATCCAGCCATCTCATCCTCTGTCGTCCCCTTCTTCTCCCACCCACAGTCCCTCCCAGCATCACAGTCTTTTCCAAAGAGTCAACTCTTTGCATGAGGTGGCCAAAGTACTGGAGTTTCAGCTTTAGCATCATTCATTCCAAAGAAATCCCAGGGCTGATCTCCTTCAGAATGGACTGGTTGGATATCCTTGCAGTCCAAGGGACTCTCAAGAGACTTCTCCAACACCACAGTTCAAAAGCATCAATTCTTTGGCACTCAGCCTTCTTCACAGTCCAACTCTCACACCCATACATGACCACAGGAAAAACCATAGCCTTAATTAAATGGACCTTAGTTGGCAAAGTGATGTCTCTGCTTTTGAATATGCTATTTTGGTTGGTCATAACTTTTCTTCCAAGGAGTAAGCCTCTTTTAATTTCATGGCTGCAGTCACATTCTGCAGTGATTTTGGACCCCAAGAAAATAAAGTCTGACACTGTTTCCACTGTTTCCCCATCTATTTCCCATGAAGTGATGGAACTGGATGCCATGATCTTCGTTTTCTGAATGTTGAGCTTTAAGCCAACTTTTTCACTCTCCACTTTCACTTTCATCAAAAGGCTTTTTAGTTCCTCTTCACTCTCTGCCATAAGGGTGGTGTCATCTGCATATTTGAGGTTATTGATATTTCTCCCGGCACTCTTGATTCCAGTTTATGTTTGTTCCAGCTCACCGTTTCTCATGATGTACTCTGCATAGAAGTTAAATAAGCAGGGTGACAATATACAACCTTGACATACTCCTTTTCCTATTTGGAACCAGTCTGTTGTTCCATGTCCAGTTCTAACTGTTGCTTCCTGACCCGCATACAGATATCTTAAGAGGCAGGTCAGGTGGTCTGGTATTCCCATCTTTTTCAGAATTTTCCACAGTTTATTGTGATCCACACAGTCAAAGGCTTTGGCATAGTCAATAAAGCAGAAATAGATGTTTTTCTGAAACTCTCTTGCTTTTACCATGATCCAGCGGATGTTGGCAATTTGATCTCTGGTTCCTCTCCCTTTTCTAAAACCAGCTTGAACATCTGGAAGTTCACGGTTGATGTATTACTGAAGCCTGGCTTGGAGAATTTTGAGCATTTCTTTACTAGCATGTGAGATGAGTGCAATTGTGCTGTAGTTGCAGCATTCTTTGGCATTGCCTTTCTTTGGGATTGGAATGAAAACTGACCTTTTCCAGTCCTGTGGCCACTGCTGAGTTTTCTAAATTTGCTGGCATATTGAATGCAGCACTTTCATAGCATTCTGGATCAGCTTTATAAGAGAATCCCAGAAAAAACAAAGGTGTTATCTTCCTTCTCCTTGCCTAATTATTTAGAAGGCTACATAAAATGCATAGGAACATTTAAAAAAGTATTTCAATATGAGATAATCAGCAATTTCTAATTCTTATTCCATAGAGAAACAATGCACCATTTTTTAAGATCAATTTTCTAGACATGATTGTAACTTATACCTTTTCTCCTGATTCTGTTTTCCTCAAGCTTGGTTTTGAGTATAGAGAAAATAAATTCTTAGCTCCCTGTCCAGAGTAAAGTTTGGTCAGAGAAATATAGCTGTGTAGTAAGAATTGAACAGTGTCTTTTCAACAAGGAGGTTAGACCCAATCAGCTTACTGAGTTCTTGGCACTCTTATTATTGCTTTTGTTTTTTACTCCTCACAAAGACACTGTGCACAAATACTGTTGTTATTATCATTATTTTTTTTTAACAGATGAAGAAACTGAAGGATAGAGAGGATGTGTAACCGACTAAAGTTATACAACTAACAAGTAACATGGACAGAAGTTGAATCAAGACAGTCTGAATTCAGGTTACTCTACGCTCTGTTGCCTCTCACAGAGATATGGCATGTCGAATAGAAGTTCAAAAATGCCAGTGGTCAAGTTATATAACCTCTCTATACTCCAGTTTATTCATCTGTAAAAAGGAATAATAATAACAACAATATGTGTGCAGTGTCATTGTGAGGATTAAAAAATGAAAGCAATTATAATAGTGCCAAGAACTCAGTAAGCTCTTAAATACCAATTGCTGTAATGATAGTAATGACAATGACAACAGCAATTATATTGATTAAAGATTTGATTTGAAGAAGCTTTTATGGCTGTGGTGGTTAATTTTATGTGTCAAATTGAGGAGTGTTTTGGGTTGAAATTGACATTATAATCAGTGACCTGTGAGTAACTAGATTGCCCTCCATAATGTAGATAGTCTTTATCTAATCAGTTGAAGGCCTGAAATAAAACAAAAGGACCAGTCTCTTCAGCAAGAGGGAAGCGAAGTCAAATGCAAGTCTCTCAGTCCTGTCTGACTCTTTACAACCCCATGAACTGTAGCCTGCCAGACTCCTTCGTCCATGGAATTCTCCAGGCAGTGATACTGGAGTGGGTAGCCATTCCCTGCTCCAGGGGATCTTCCCAGCCCAGGGATCAAAGCTGGGTCTCCTGTATTGTGGGTAGAGTCTTTACCAGCTGAGCCACGAGGGGCTTCAGCAAGAGGGAACTCGCCAGTAAATTGCCTTCAGATTTCATCTGCTCCATTGGTTCTTGTGGGTCTGTCGCCTGCTGGTTGACACTGCAGATTTGGACTCATTAGTCTGTTATTCTCCATAATCAAGTGAGCCAATTCCTTATAATAAGTCACTATATCTATATAACTTTATCTATATCTATATATAGATACCTATACACACACACACACACACACACACATTTTGTTGTTATTTCTATGTCTCTGGAGAACTCTAATATAGTAGCTAATAAAAAATTTAAAGCCATTGGACTAAATTTTCTCTAAGACTTCCATCTATGTTTGCTATTCTATAACAGATTTTATTATAGACACTGAATGTACACAAAGGGCCACAGATTATGGTTAATATTTGTAGATTAGGACAAATACCTTGAGGGAAGAGGTAATGAAGAAAATAATATATACACATTGACAGGAAGAAGAAAGAAAGGCACTCCAGGTAGGGAAAAATGTGAAATAAGACTTGGAAAAAAAGGTTGTGTGTGTGTGTGTGTTTGTGTGTGTGTGGTATGTGTGTAGAAGTGCTCTGATTGGAAGCAAACATAGCCATTAGAAATGAGCTTGGTAGATATGGAGGCAGTGATAGCCATTACTAAGAGCTGTAATAAGGTGCAAGTCTTCAGTGCGCACAAGACAAATGTCTATTTTTTGACTGGTGTTCAACAATAAATTATTTTTGTTACTAATTATATTTTTAAAATTGCCATTTTAATTTTGTCCAGGAACTATCAGTATTGGGAAAGTAAAAATGTTTACTTCTGCCTTTGACTTGTCTATTATAAAGCATAAAATGCACCATCAATAAATGCACCATTTTGATATTCATTATTTATCATGCATGAAAAACCTGGATATAAAAATTTTTTTAAAAACGTAGAAATTTAAAGGAAGCATGATAGATCCAGCTAGTTACTTGATAAAATAACATAAATGATTCTCAAGTAAAATGTATTTCTTATAAACAGTGATTTAATGTTAATGTATTGTTTCAAGAAAAAAATTAATTGCATTTATTGCACTTTCATATTAAAGTCATTTGTTTTATTTCTAAGTATGTTTTGAAAGAAAGATAAAGGTATAGTTGAAAGAACCTGGCTTTAAAGTCAGTAGGTGAATTTTTTCTTCCTAGATCATCCACTGAATGTTGACTTTGGACTTAATGTGCAAACTCTCAGATGTGAACTCTAGACAATATTATCTTCCTAGCTCACCATGTGAGATTGAAAATATTCATATGATAAAAGTATTAGCCATTATTACTATTACTTTAAAACTATAGTAATGTTGCCTAAGATGTGTAAATTGAATGCAAAGAACATTTTTATTTTTGCTGGTATTTCTTCTTCACCATCATCTTCAGTGACTATTTACTGTGTTCCTTCTAATATGAATGGAAGTGCTTCTAACATTTATCTTTTATTACACTGGCAGAGCATGAATTCTTTCTCTTTATTCAATCAATACAGAGTAAACTGAGAAAAACTTTCCTTTCTTGACACCTAACCCATCAAATTCCCCAAAGGTAACCACTAGTAAGTTTGGTAGGTATTTTCCAGTTCTTTTTCTATGCATTTGTATACATATAGAAGATATACAAATATGTACTTTACAAAGTTTGATTATACTATATAAAATTTTCTGTAATTTGCTTCATATTCAACAATGTATCTTGGATATATTTGAATGTCAATAATTTATAGTGGTACTTTATTCTACTAAATGTTTCATAGTACTTCACAAATTTCATATATAGACATATACTCATTTATTTAACCAGTCCTCTATGGGTGACCATTCAGATTCTTTCACTCATTCAGAATTTAACATAATGCATATATATATCTATTATATACACATAGGTGTAGCAGGTATACAAAATTAGCCAGGAAATTGATTGAAGTGTACTTTAAAATAGTGACTGTATATATTTACTATTTAAACAGATATATTTTGCTTATATTCAGTATTTAAATATGTATTCATGACTATGAATATATACTTATATATGCATATATATGGGACTTCACTGGTGGCTCAGAGGTTAAAGCATCTGCCTGCAATTCGGGAAACCTGGGTTCGATCCCTGGTTCAGGAAGATCCTTTGGGGAAGGAAATAGCAACCCACTTCAGTATTCTTGCCTGGAGAATCCAATGGACAGAGGAACCTAGCTGGCTATATTCACTATTTAAAACAATTCCAGAATTAATATCCTTTTTACATTTCATCTTTCCTGATGGGAGAGACTGACTGAGGGGAAAACTGGATCTTGTTCTGATGGGCGGGGCCATACTCAATAAATCTTTAATCTCCTATCAGGAAGCATCCATAAGCCTCTTATCCTTTTCCATGAGAGGGCAGACAGACTCAAAACCACAGTCACAAAAAACTAACCAATCTGATCACGTGGACCACAGCCTTGTTTAACTCAACGAAACTACAAGCTATGCCATATAGGGCCACCCTAGATGGACAGGTCATGGTGGAGAGTTCTGATAAAATGTAGTTCACTAGAGAAGGGAAAGGCAAACCACTTCAGTATTCTTGCCTTGAGAACCCTATGAATAGTATGAAAAGGCAAAAATATAGGACACTGAAAGATGAACTCCCCAGGTCAGTAGGTGCCCAATATGTGACTGGAGATTAGTGTAGAAATAACTCCAGAAAGAATGAAGAGATGGAGCCAAAGCAAAAACAACACCCAGCTGTGGATGTGACTGGTGATGGAAGTAAAGTTCAATGCTGTAAAGAGCAATATTGCATAGGAACCTGGAAAGTTAGGTCCATGAATCAAGGCAAATTGGAAGTGGTCAAAAGAGATGCAAGAATGAATGTCGACATTCTAGGAATCAGTGAACTAAAATGGACAGGAATGGGTGTATTTAACTCAGATGACCATAATATCTACTACTGCGGGCAGGAATCCTTCAGAAGAAATGGAGTAGCCATCATGGTCAACAAAAGAGTCTGAAATACAGTACTTGGATGCAATCTCAAAAATGACAGAATGATCTCTGTTCGTTTCCAAGGCAAACCATTCAATATCACAGTAATCCAAGTCTATGCTCCAACCAGTAATGCTGAAGAAGTTGAAGTTGAATGGTTCTTTGAAGACCTACAAGACCTTTTAGAACTAACACCTGAAAAAGATGTCCTTTTCATTATAGGGGACTGGAATGCAAAAGTAGGAAGTCAAGAAACACCTGGAGTAACAGGCAATTTTGGCCTTGGAATGCAGAATGAAGCAGGGCAAAGACTAATAGAGTTTTGCCAAGAAAATGCACTGGTCATAGCAAACACCCTCTTCCAACAACACAAGAGAAGACTCTACACATGGACATCACCAGATGGTCAACATCGAAATCAGATGGATTATATTCTTTGCAGCCAAAGACGGAGAAGCTCTATACAGTCAACAAAAACAAAACCAGGAGCTGACTGTGGCTCAGATCATGAACTCTTTATTACCAAATTCAGACTTAAATTGAAGAAAGCAGGGAAAACCGCTAGACCATTCAGGTATGACCTAAACCAAATCCCTTATGATTATAAAGTGGAAGAGAGAAATAGATTTAGGGGCCTAGATCTGATAGATAGAGTGCCTGATAAACTATGGACTGAGGTTTATGACATTGTACAGGAGACAAGGATCAAGACCATCCCCATAGAAAAGAAATGCAAAAAAACAAAATGGCTGTCTGGCGAGGTCTTACAAATAGCTGTGAAAATAAGAGAGGTGAAAAGCAAAGGAGAAAAGGAAAGATATAAGCATCTGAATGCAGAGTTACAGAGAATAGCAAGAAGAGATAAGAAAGCCTTCCTCAGCTATCAGTGCACAGAAATACAGGAAAAGAACAGAACGGGAAAGACTACAGATCTCTTCAAGAAAATTAGAGATATCAAGGGAACATTTCATGCAAAGATGGGCTCGATAAAGGACAGAAATGGTCTGGACCTAACAGAAGCAGAAGATATTAAGAGGTGGCAAGAATACACAGAACTGTACACAAAAGATCTTCACGACCCAAATAAGCACTATGGTGTGATCACTCATCTAGAGCCAGACATCCTGGAATGTGAAGTCAAGTGGCACTTAGAAAGCATCATTGTGAACAAAGCTAGTGAAGGTGGTGGAATTCCAGTTGAGCTATTTGAAATCCTGAAAGATGATGCTGTGAAAGTGCTGTACTCAAAATGCCAGCAAATTTGGAAAACTCAGCAGTGACCACAGAACTGGAAAAGGTCAGTTTTCATTCCAATTCCAAAGAAAGGTAATGCCCAAAATGCTCAAACTACCACACAATTGCACTCATCTCACACGCTAGTGAAGTAATACTCAAAATTCTCTAAGACAGGCTTCAGCAATACGTGAACCGTGAACTTCCAGATTTTAGAGCTGGTTTTAGAAAAGGCAGAGGAATCAGAGATCAAATTGTCAGTATCTGCTGGATCATGGTAAAAGCAAAGAGTTCCAGAAAAACATCTATTTCTGTTTTATTGACTATGCCAAAGCCTTTGACTGTGTGGATCACAATAGACTGTGGAAAATTCTGAAAGAGATGGCAATACCAGATGACCTGACCTGCCTCTTGAGAAATCTGTATGCAGGTCAGGAAGCAACAGTTAGAACTGGACATGGAACAACAGACTGGTTCCAAATAGGAAAAAGAGTACACCAAGGCTGTATATTGTCACCCTGCTTATTTAACTTATATGCACAGTACATCATGAGAAATGCTGGACTGGAAGAAACACAAGCTGGAATCAAGATTGCCAGGAGAAATATCAATAACCTCAGATATGCAGATGACAGCACCTTTATGGTAGAAAGTGAAGAGGAACTAAAAAGCCTCTTGATGAAAGTAAAAGTGGAGAGTGAAAAAGTTGTCTTAAAGCTCAACATTCAGAAAATGAAGATCATGGCATTCAATCCCATTACTTCATTGGTAATAGATAGGGAAACAATGGAAAGAGTCAGACTTTATTTTGGGCGGCTCCAAAATCACTGCTGATGGTGACTGCAGCCATGAAATTAAAAGAGGCTTACTCCTTGGAAGAAAAGTTATGACCAACCTAGATAGCATATTCAAAAGCAGAGACATTTCTTTGCCAACAAAGGTCCGTCTAGTCAAGGCTATGGGTTTTCCTGTGGTCATGTATGGGTGTTGGACTGTGAAGAAGGCTGAGCGCTGAAGAATTGATGCTTTTGAACTGTGGTGTTGGAAAAGACTCTTGAGGGTCCCTTGGACTGCAAGGAGATCCAACCAGTCCATTCTGAAGGAGATCAGCTCTGGGATTTCTTTGGAAGGAATGATGCTAAAGCTGTAACTCCAGTACTTTGGCCACCTCATGCGAAGAGTTGACTCACTGGAAAAGACTGTGATGCTGGGAGGGATTGGGAGCAGGAGGAGAAGGGGATGACCTAGGATGAGATGGCTGGATGGCATCACTGACTCGATGGACATGAGTCTGGGTGAACTCCGGGTGTTGGTGATGGATAAGGAGGCCTGGCGTGCTGTGGTTCACGAAGTCACAAAGAGTCAGATAAGACTGAGTGACTGAAATGAACTGAACTTCTCATTTAAATATAAGACCCAAAGTGCAATGTATACAGGCTTAGTGTGGAAAAACAATATGAAATATCTTATTTAATAATATTTTATATTAATTACATATTGATAAATCATTTTGAATAGGTTAAGATAAATAAAATATATTATTCAATTTCATTTTATCTTGTTTGTGTTTTTTAAATGTGACTAACAAAAATTTTACATTACATATTTAATTTGCCTTATATTTCTATTTACCACAGTGCCCTATATCCTATCATCCCCATCTAGTGACTGAAATTCGTTAATTAAAAATTCATTCATTTAGCTTAAGATAGTAACCACTTTTGAAGATATGTATAGTGTATTTTACAGTACTTCAGGGAACTTCAGTGACCAGAGTCTCAAGAATTTCCCAATAACTGGTTAAATTCTCCCCTCTGTAAATAATTTTCCTTTGATATTTTCATATACATTGACAAAACTGTTTTATCTTTATTACAATGATTAATTTGATTTTAAACAAGAGTGTATCAGCTACAAAAGTGTATCTGTCCATGTTACATAAATTATGCTGGATTGCTAATTTCTACTTTTTGCTTGAAAGAAGAGTATGAAATGAAGATTTTCAGTCACTTCCCTACATATGGATGTAGGACTTGGTCTGGAATCTGACACACTTAGGCTCTATACCCTGTTTTGTTGTTATATGAACATGTGACCTTGGTCAATCCATGTCAACCTCTATTTCCCTCTTTGTGAAAATGAATGAGATTAGACTATTATCACTATAAGCATCCAACCCTCATAGTCAATATTTCTTTCCTTTTTATAGATTGTGGAGAGGGCATTGCTCCTTTTTTTCTCTCTCTCTAGCTTCTCCAGGGTTTCCCTGTGGTTCAGATGATAATCTGCCTGCAATGCAGGAGGCCTGTGTTCAATCCTTTGGTCAGGAAGATCCCTGGAAAAGGAATGGCTACCCACTCTAGTATTCTTGCCTGGAGAATCCCATGGAGAGAGGAACCTGGTGGGCTACAGTCCACAGGGTTGCAAAGAATCAGACACGACTGAGTGACTAACACTAACTAGTCTGTATATGTTCTCTAGCCTTCATTTGCTTCTCTGTGCCTAGGTAAGTTGTTTCTTCATTCTATTTTCTTTCACAGTGTGGTGGATTAGTTAATACCTGAATATTAAAGCCACACAGATTCTTTAGTGAGTCAGAGTTCCATCATTCACTGACTGTGTGACCATAGGCAAAATATTTAACTTCTCTAAACCTCAGTTTCCTTAATTGTAAATTGGCTGTAATAATATTATCTACCCGCAGGATTGAG
Source organism: Nanger dama (assembly GCA_917880005.1). Lineage (NCBI taxonomy): Eukaryota > Metazoa > Chordata > Mammalia > Artiodactyla > Bovidae > Nanger > Nanger dama. The sequence continues at coordinate 2,700,725 of CAKJTW010000089.1, forward strand.
CTGGGAATTGAATGAGAAATTGGATGTGAAATACCTGGTAAATACTAATCTGTGAACAAATGGACAATCATATGTTTATTATTAACATTAAATAGCACAATCACCCATAAACAAAATTAGGGCACACTCATATTCAAAGAGAAAAAAGATTACTTAAATAAGGTTTACGAACTCAATACATTTTTGTAGGGATGATGACAGTTCAGGGTTTATTTGAGAAGAAAATTTGGGGGTTTTAGAGACCCAGGTTCCCTACAAAGGAGAATATACTCATTGATTTTTTTTCAGTTAGGTTGCCTAGAACAAAACAGAACCCATTCAAAAAAATATTTGTGAAAAGCCTGGGAGAAATATGTAGAGTCAGCAGGCTAGGTAACCAAAGGGATAATTTACTTACATAGTTTGTATTCTCTTGAATAATGATGATTGTTATTATCGGTGTAGATAACATACATTAAGGGCTGCCGACATGCCAGGCAATGTCCATGTAGTTTACATATTTTATCTCACTTAATCCTCACTATCCTAGAAGACATGTAGATCTATATTTCCATCTGTTATTACTTTCCTTCTGCCAGAAGGACTTCCTTAGCATTCTTTGTAGCACAAGTCAGCTGGAAATTAAGTCTTTCTGCTTAGTATCTAAAAATATCTTTCTTCTGCCTTCATTTTTGAAAGATATTCTTATAGGTATAAAATTTTAGTTTGAATTTTTTCTTTCAGTATTTTAAAGATGTTGCTCACTTTCTTCTATTTTGCCTTGGTTCTGCTGAGAAACCAGCTGTAATTCTTATCTTTGTTTTTCTATACATTGTAAATATTTTTTTTCCTCTGGCTATGTTTAAGATATTTTCTTTATCACTGGTTTTAAACAAATTGTTAACAATATACCTTGCTGTTAATTTACTTTATGTTTCTTGTATTTGAGAATTATTGAGTATTCATGTCTTTCTAGTTTTTACTAAATTTGGAATATATTTAGCCTTTCTTCAAATATCTTTCTCATTCTTGTTCTCTCCTTTGCTTTAAAGAATCCAATTACACATATGGTTAGGCCACTTGAACCTTTATCTTAGCTCATTGCTGCTTTTTTATTTTAGTTTCATCTTTTTTCTCCATTTCACTGTGGGCAGATTCTTCAACATTGTTAGGAGTATCTTCAAATTCACAAGGCATTTCTTCTGTAGTGTCTGATGTGATATTTATTCAATTACATGTAACTTTGAGAAACATTTATAGTAGTTTTCGTACTATAATTTCAATTTGAATATTTTTAAATATCTTCTAGGTATATTATTTAAAACATCTTCTATATCATTATTTATTACGCTTAATCTTTACTCCACCTCTTCAGTATGGGGAATGTATTTGTAAAAAACTCACGTAATGCTCTAAATCAATCATCTGTGTCACTTTAGGTTCAGTTTTTCTTAACTGATTTTTCTTTTCTATGTTGGTCCTATTTTCCGGCTTCTTGGCCAGATGCTACATTTTACCTTATTGGATGCTGGATAATATTGCATTTCAATCTTTTTAAACTTTGTCTTGGGATGCAGTTAGTTTACTTGGAAGCCATTTGATTTTTGTGTTGTTTGTTTTCAAACTTCATTGCATGGGAACAATACAGCCTTTAGTTCAGTTCAGTTCAGTTCAGTTGCTCAGTCATGTCTGACTCTTTGCAACCCCATGGGCTGCAGCACTCCAGGCCTCCCTGCCCATCACCAGCTCTCAAGATTTACTCAAACTCATGTCCATTGAGTTGGTGCTGCCATCCAACCATCTCATATTCTGTCGTCCCCTTCTCCTCCCACCTTCAATCTTTCCCAGCATCAAGGTCTTTTATAATGAGTCAGTTCTTCACATCAGGTGGCCAAAGTATTGGAGTTTCAGCTTCATCATCAGTCCTTCCAATGAATATTCAAGACTAAATTGCTTTAGGATGGATTGGTTGGATCTCCTTGCTGTCTAAGGTACTCTCAAGAGTTTTCTCCAACACCACAGTTCAAAAGCATCGATTCTTTGGTGCTCAGCTTTCATTATAGTTCAACTCTCACATCCATACATGACTACTGGAAAAACCATAGCTTTCACTAGACAGACCTTTGCTGGCAAAGTAATGTCTCTACTTTTGAATATGTTGTCTAGTTTGGTCATAGTTTTTCTTCCAAGGAGCAAGTGTCTTTGAATTTCATGGCTGCAGTCATCATCTGCAGAGATTTTGGAGCCCTCAAAAATAAAGTACTGTCACTGTTTCTATTTTTTCCCCATCTATTTGCCATGAAGTGATGGGACCAGGTTCCATGATCTTAGTTTTCTGGATGTTGAGTTTTAAGCCTTTAATTTAGGGCTAATTTTCCCCACTTTAGGGATGATATATTTTTGAATGCTCTATTCAGTGTCCCAAGATGTATTGCATTTTCTCTTTTGGGTTGAAAATAAGCTATATAGAGCCCAGTTTGAGCCTCAGGATTTTCAACAAAGATCTTTTCAGATGGTTATTTCCCTAATTTGAGTAGTTTCTTCATATACAGGAACTAATAAGCACTCAGGTTGAAGACTCAAGGCTAACCCTCTACAGCTGTTCCAAGCTCACTAATGCTCTCCCTCTCTCAGTCTCTCTTCTCTTTTTTTTTCCTTTCTTACAAACTCTAGAATCCTCTGTGTATTTGGGCCATCATATTTCTCTCCTCAACTCACTGATATCCCTGGGCTTGGCTTGATGTTGCCTTCGCTGTGCTGTGACCTGCAAATTCTTTCCAGGCAGAAAGCAGGGGCAATAGCAGAGCTGATTTAGTGGGGTTTTTTTTGGTTGTTGTTTTTTGTTTGTTTGTTTTGTTTCCATATCATAGGAGGATGACTATCTTTATTTGGTAGTCATTCTCTGAAAACCATTGGTCTTCTTTGGTTTTTACTTTTTTAAGCAAAAGATAAAATTTTATTCCTGAAATTTCATCTTAGCTGTATTTAGAGGCTGCAGCTGGTACTCTTTATTAGAGAGCTATACTGTATTTGAAGGTGGGCAACTATGTATGCATTCATGAATGTGCTCACAAAAGTGTATGGGTATTTAGTTGTGTGTACTCATGTCTTGTGTGTTCATACAAAAACACATGTGTACTGGTAATCAGAGAAAAAAGCAAAAGAGGAAGTCTAGTCACTTAAAGAGATGAAGTGTGTGCATGTGTGCTAAGTCACTTCAGTCATGTCTGACTCTTTGTGACCCCATGGACTGTAGCCCACCAAGCTCCTCTGTCCATGGGATTCTCCAGGCAAGAATACTGGCATGGGTTGCCATGCACCCCTCCTCCAGGGGATCTTCCTGACCCAGGGATCGAACCTGTGTCTCTTATGTCTCCTTCATTGGCAGGTGGGTTCTTTACCACTATCCCCACCTGGGAAACCCAAAGAGATGAAATACTCACAGTCACAATTTTATGAATGGTGTCAATGAACCTTATTAAGATAGCCGCAGAAATCTAGCTCTCTTTCTTTTTGGCCCTAAGCTTCTGGAGGGATGTTAGTGAAGAACTATCACGTTCCTAAAAGGGATTTAGTTTTCTGTAACAGTGAAAAGGGGGCCAGATTAATACAGTGGGGAAAATAAACATATTAAATTGGCACAATGAAGTGTAGAATTATTTATATTTATCGTACAGCATATGATGCTGATCCTAATTTACAGGATCTTTAGATGGAGGGAAATTTTATGGGGAAAAAATGCTACAAAATGATGCCATTCCCAAATATATACCAAGTTATCCTATTGGTGATTATTTATTGGAGTTGATTTTTATCTCACTGAGCTTAGTGATGTTGAATACTTTTCATAAATCTGTTGGCCATTTGCATGTCTTCTTTGATGGCTATTATAAAGAAATTAAAAGATATGTTGGCAAGAATGTGGAGAAATTGGGACTTTTGTTGACTGTTGGTAGAATGTAAATTGGTGTAGCCACTGTGGAAAACAGTATGGAGTTTCCTCAAAAGGCTAAAAATAGAACTACCATATGATCCAACAACCTTAGTTCTAGATATATATTCAAAAGAATTAAAAATACATTCTTAAAGAAATATCTGCACTCCTATGTGCATTGGAGCATTTTTCACAATAGCCAAGATACATAAACTACCTAAGCTTCCATCAGTGATGAATGGATAAAGAAAATGTGGCATATATATACAATGAAATGTTATTCAGCCTTAAAAACAATGAGACCCCACCATATGCAACAGCATGGATGATCCTGGAGAACATTATACTAAATGAGATGTCAATCTCAGAAAAAAAAATACTTCAAGATTCAACTTATGAAAGGTTGTTGCTGAACCACGAAAGACACTGGGATTCTTGGCCTCTGAAGGAGAAGAATTCAATCTAGGGTCAGAGACGAGGCTTGATGGCTCAGAGCTTTAGTGTAATAAAGTTTTATTAAAGTATAGACGAGATAGAAAAAGATCCTGACATAGACATCAGAAGAGGGCAGAAAGAGTACCCCCTTGCTAGTGTTAGCAATGAAGTTATATACTTTTTAAAATAGTTATTACAATGAATCAAAAGAATGTCTGGAGGTTGTAAAGATCTTAGTAGACCCACTCCCATAATTTACATTTTTAAGATAACAGGATTAGTCAGAAGTTTTTTCTAGAAACTGTCCTCAAGGACGATACATTATTGTTATATAATCCTAAGGAATGTAGAGGGAAAAAAAAGTTTGTCCTTTCCTCCTCCTTAAGAATTCCAGACCTCTCTCTCCTTGAGGACCCCCAGACTTCTTATCAACCTGCCTAGGAATTGACTCTCTCACTTATATGAGATATCTAATATACTCAGATTCATAGGAAAGAATAGAACAGTGATTGCTAGGATCTGGGAGAAGGGAGAAATGGAAAGTTGTTATTCAAGCAGGTATAAAGCTTCAGTTATGTACCATGAATAAATTTTAGAGATTTACTGAAAAACATGGTGCCTATAGTTGATAATACTGTATACACTTAAAAAGTTGTAAGAAGGTAGATCTTTTACTGTATACACTTAAAATGTTTTAAAAGAAGGTATATATTGTGGTAGGTGTGCTTACCACAGTAAAACATATACTGTGATATATGTTTTATGATGTGTTTTATATATGATATATGTTTTATATCATATACTGTGATATATGGTGATTAAATGTTCCAAGCATGCATCCAAAATTTATTTTTGGTTGATTTTTAACATATTTCAACATTTTAATCTGAAAATTTTCAAACATGTAAAAATGTTGAAAGACTTGCAAAGAAAGACCAGGTTCATTTACTGGTAAAACATTTTACTATTAGGTTTTACCTACATATCAGCCTCTCTAAATATCCTTCTATCTATCTTTAATCCATCTTATATTTTGAAGCATTTAACAGTAAATTGCAGATATTTGCTACACTTTTCCCTAACCACCTCAAACTACATATGCTGCTGCTGCTGCTAAGTCACTTCAGTCGTGTCTGACTCTGTGACCCCATAGATGGCAGCCCACCAATCTCCTCCACCCATGGGATTTTCTAGGCAAGAATACTGGAGTGGGTTGCCATTGCCTTCTCTGCAAATTACATTTAGTTAGATTTAAAAGTTTTATTTTTCCTCTTATATTTTCTTTTTAATATAAAGTATACCATTCTATTGTATGTATTGGCAAATGCATATAGCTGTGTATATCAAATGTTTGTCAAGATGGAGAGCATTACCAGGACCCCTCAAATTTTACTTTTCTGCCTTTGCAATCTAACAATGCCCTCACCTGCCAAAGACAACACTGTTTTTTTGTTGTTGTTATTCACTATATATTTGGTGTGCATTTACTTGGATGTCATAAAAATATAATACATTTAATACAAAAACTTTTTGTATAAGTTTTCTTTCAGTGTAAGAATTTTTTTACAATTATTTTTCTTAATTTTTGAGAATCATACCTAGTTGTGCATCTGTTTATATTGTTTTTTTTTTTTTATTGATGACTGCTGCTGCTGCTGCTGCTGCTGCTGCTGCTGAGTCGCTTCAGTCGTGTCCGACTCTGTGCGACCCCATAGACGGCAGCCTACCAGGCTCTGCTCCTGAGATTCTCCAGGCAACAACACTGGAGTGGGTTGCCATTTCCTTCTCCAATGCATGAAAGTGAAAAGTGAAAGTGAAGTCGCTCAGTCATGTCCAACTCTTCGTGACCCTATGGACTGCAGCCCACCAGGCTCCTCCATCCATGGGATTTTCCAAGCAAGAGTACTGGAGTGGGGATTGATGAATATCATTCTATTATATGAATAAGCCATACCATGTTTATTCATTCTTCTGTTGATAGAAACATGACTAGCAGTGTTAAATTGTTTGGAAAACATGCTGGAAAGCATTTTTCATATTCATATTTCCTGTTTCCATCATATTTGACAATTTGCCATGCCGTTGGTCCACTCAGGTTTTCAGTTTATTCAGCATGACAGGGAAAAAAAGCATGAGAGGTTTGAACTGCCCAGTTCAAATGTGCGGGAGAGCCAAACTCTACAGTGACTTACTTAGCCTAAATAAATTATTTCAAGTTGTCCTTTTGGCATAAAAATATTCATTTTGTGAGAAAATGTCTTTATAATATCAAAAGAATAATATTCAATTGTTAAATTTATCATTACAAATGAAGATTTTCTAGCCTAGGTAAAAAAAAAATAAAAATTAGGATGCCACTAATACAGATAGGGAATGATGGGGACAGATCATATTTGTCTGGGGACAGGTATTAAGATAATAAGTTAGAATTTGGGCCCTGTTATGTTTGAAATGCCTGGGAAACCTTAAAATAAGACCTAAAAGTTAGATAAAAGTTGGTATTATTGCATTTAGGTCTTTGGTGAGATTAAAATACTGTTTTTATAGAGTTTTAGAGTTCAAGAAAGTATAAACTACTCTTATCGGATATATTGTGGTAAAGAATAAAGGAAAAGGATGTGGTAATACCTTGAGGGATCTCTTGATTTAGGAGAGAGAATGTTAAAAAATAAAACATGGGGTCTTTTGTCATGTTTGTAAACTGAGAGGAAGGATCTCAGAGGGACAACAAAGAATTTAATCAAGAGTCCAGTGTAAAAATTTTACTTCAAAGAGAGGATACACATCTCTTTTTAGAAATAAGAAGGTAAGAATATAGCAATAGTTGATCTACTTTACCTCATGAAAATATCGCAAGGTTTGCTTTTTACTTTGTGTTTGAATGAAATCCTGATCTTGGTTGTTTACTACTGGAAATTATGCATCACTCTTGCTACCTTATGTAGTTAAACCACTCCTCTATAAAGTTCCACCAAAACAACTGAACTAGGAAAAAAAAAAAGTACATACACAGAGAGATACAGAAGGTGGAAAAAGAAGGAATAGAGGTGACACTATGTTTGTGAGTCTTCCTTTATCTTATTGGCTCTAGAGGACCTACTTTTAAATAATCAGAATCATATGTCAGACACTGAGCCATTCACTATGGATATACTGATGAGGAGAATATGGTCCTTCCTTGGGCAGAAGGGACTTACAGTGCACTAAGAGGAGCTGACAATTTCTGCTACTACGTAATAGTTGTTGTTACAAGAGTGCATGAGAAAAATTTGGGACAATGCAACAAATAAACAATAAATTCACTAGGGCAGGTTAGTAACAGATTTATGGGGGAAGTGAAATGTATCTTTGTTTTACAGTCAGGTAGACTATGATTTTCAATAAAGTAGAAGATTATATTTAAAAATTTGTGGTTGCTTACTTAACAATCACAAAGCTTAGTTTTTAAAATTTTCCATTTCATTGATTTATTGCTTTAAATGTAGTTGTAGTTAATTTTTCCTCCTTTGAGACAGAACTTGACATAAAACTTTCCCTAATGTGCAAGAAATTAATGGTAACTATTGGGCTATTATTACAAACATTATGCTTTAAAACACTATCTCAAATTATGGCATTCATAAGGTACACATCCTCCTACTCCATATCTTTTTTTTTTTTCAGTTCTCAAACTGACATTTTCATCTTTTATTTCTATTTTCAAGTACATCAAATCAGTGTCATAGCAAAAGGGTCATTGAATGAAGCATTTTAAATTAGAAATATTTTTAGAGTTGGCATTGTTTTAATAATTAACAATACCTGTCATAAAACAAGAAAATATCTATGTTCTAGTTGTTACTAATATAGTTAGCTTTTAGTCATTTAAGTGGAGTGAATGTACCTTGGAGCAACTGTCGATGCCTCACTACAATGTGAAGCATGTTTTAGTTCATTGAAAGTTATGACATGCTCTTGCCTGAACAAGCACTTCATTATGTTCACTCAGTCAAAACCAATAGTCCATTTCTAGAATATCAGTTCAGTTCAGTTCAGTTGCTCAGTCCTGTCCAACTCTTTGCAACCCCATGAATCACAGCAAGTCAGGCTTCCCTGTCCATCACCAACTCCCAGAGTTCACTCAGACTCATGTCCATCAAGTCAGTGATGCCATCCAGCCATCTCATCCTCGGTCATCCCCTTCTCCTCCTGCCCCCAATCCCTCCCAGCATCAAAGTCTTTTCCAGTGAGTCAACTCTTCGCATGAGGTGGCCAAAGTACTGGAGCTTCAGCTTTAGCATCATTCCCTCCAAAGAAATCCCAGGGATGATCTCCTTCAGAATGGACTGGTTGGATCTCCTTGCAGTCCAAGGGACTCTCAAGAGTCTTCTCCAACACCACAGTTCAAAAGCATCAATTCTTCGGCTCTGAGCTTTCTTCACAGTCCAACTCTCACATCCATACATGACTACTAGAAAAACCATAGCCTTGACTAGAAGATCAGTGCAGCATCAAGGCTGTTAGAAGTTTTGAATCAATTTGAGGAGCAACTAGAAAAGGACAAGAGAAAGTGGCAATAATGACATATGCAATAAGGATGAGACTTTTATTTCACAAACTAAAATTATTTTCTTTAGAGTATTGTTCCATTGTAGGGGGAGTAACCATGTAACTTGGAATAAAACACATAGGCTAAGATAGAATAGGCCATATTTTCAAGAAAGCTCATAATTTTCTATTGAAATGAAAAGATTCACTTCTGGAAGTAGCTTCTTAGACATTTCCTTTTAATTTTGGGGAAATTTAAGAAGGCCAAAACAAATTGCTATGGCTTTTGGTCTCATATTTATACTTGTCATTCACCATTATTTTAAATATATAAGCAAATTTTTGTTGTTGTTGTTGGAGCCTCAAAGCCCATAGGTTTTTTTTTTTTTTTTTTCTGGTTACATTTATCCTTTTGGGGAAAAAAAAAAAAAAAGTCCCCGATTGTTCTTAACGGTGTTTATCCCACATGACCTTGGCAAATTGGGCATAGAAGAGGGATCAAAGCTAACTGGCATTGTATGAGTAATTCAGGCAAGAAAACTGTCATTTAGGGAACCCTATACTGAATAGTTCGGAGAAGGCAATGGCACCCCACTCCAGTACTCCTCCCTGGAAACTCCCATGAACGGAGGAGCCTGGTAGGCTGCATGAAGTCCATGAGGTCGTGAAGAGTCGGACACAACTGAGCGACTTCACTTTCACTTTCATGCACTGGAGAAGGAAATGGCAACTCACTCCAGTGTTCTTGCCTGGAGAATCCCAGGGACGGGGGAGCCTGGTGGGCTGCCGTCTATGGGGTCGCACAGGGTCGGACACGACTGAAGCAACTTAGCAGCAGCAGCAGCAGCAGTAGCAGTATACTGGATAGTTACCATCTGACCTAAACAGAGCCTTTCCTAAAGAGGTTCACATATGAACCATTACAGTAAAATCCAGTAGAAGCAGAATCAGAAAAAGAGATAGGGACAGAGTTTCCAAAATATTCAAGCTCTGGAGATCTCCTTGGGAGACTAAGATTGCTGTGTTATACTGAATGATGCTTCAATATTCCCTGAGATCAACTATTACATTGTTGAGACTATTTCCTGTCCAACCTTGTGTCTCTATAGAGCCCTGCAGTGAAGCTTCATCACCTAAGATAACATGTTAATACTTCTGTTCTTCCTTTTGATTCTAATATGCCAAGTGGTCCTTTTTTTCAAAGCTGAACCATTATTATGGATTATGTTCTTATTTTTCTGGTTAGCCTCTTCTAATGTCACTGCCTGTTTGATAGCTGAATTAGACCATGGGGAGAGGAACCAGTCTTGGTCCCTGTGCCATGCTTCCTGGATTTACTATGGTGTGTCCCTTGGTTCACAGAGGTCTTTTTTTCAGAATTTACCTACGAGACCTGAGAACTGTTTGGGCATGGAGAACCATGACTTGTAACAGGTTCTACTGCCTTTATGTTTCCACCACTTTATGATTATTAATTTACTGATGTATGGCTTTCCTTGAATTTAGAAAAGACTCTGATTTCCTTTCATAGTTCCTCAGAAAGAAAGCCCATTGATTTTCTTTTTTTTTTTTAATTTTTATTTTTACTTTATTTTGCTTTACAATACTGTACTGGTTTTGCCATACATTGACATGAATCAGCCAAGGGTGTATATGAGTTCCTAATCCTGAACCCTCCTCCCATCTCCCACCCCATATCATCTCCTTGGATCATCCCCGTGCACCAGCCCCAAGCATCCTGTATCCTGCATCGAACATAGACTGGCGATTTGTATCTTACATAATAGTGTACATGTTTCAATGCCATTCTCCCAAATCATCCCACCCTCTCCCTCTCCCACAGAGTCTAAAAGTCAGTTCTATACATCTGTGTCTCTTTTGCTGTCTTGCATAGAGGGTTATCATGACCATCTTTCTAAATTCCATATATATATGTTAGTATACTGTATTAGGGTTTTTCTTTCTGGCTTACTTCACTCTGTATAATAGGCTCCAGGTTCATCCACCTCATTAGAATTGATTGAAATGTATTCGTTTTAATGGCTGAGTAATACACCATTGCGTATATGTACCACAGCTTTCTTATCCATTCATCTGCTGTTGGACATCTAGGTTGCTTCCATGTCCTGACTATTATAAACAGTGCTGCGATGAACATTGGGGTACACATGTCTCTTTCATTTCTGGTTTCCTCGATGTGTATGCCCAGCAGTGGGATTGCTGGGTCAGAAGGCAGTTCTATTTGCAATTTTTAAGGAATCTCCACACTGTTCTCCATAGTGGCTGTACTAGTTTGCATTCCCACTAACAGTATAAGAGGGTTCCCTTTTCTCCACACTCTCTCCAGCATTTATTGCTTGTAGACTTTGGGATGACTGTCATTCTGACTAATGTGAAATGGTAACTCATTGTGGTCTTGATTTGCATTTCTCTGATAATGAGTGATGTTGAGCATCTTTTCATGTGTTTGTTAGCAATCCATATGTCTTCTTTGGCCCATTTTTTGATTAGGTCATTTATTTTTCTGGACTTGAGCTGCATAAGTTGCTTGTATATTTTTGAGATTAGTTGTTTGTCAGTTGCTTCATTTGCTATTTTCTCCCATTTCAGAAGGCTGTCTTTTCACCTTGATTAGTTTCTTTTGTTGTCCAGAAGCTTTTAATTTTAATTAGATCCCATTTGTTTATTTTTGCTTTTATTTCCAGTATTCTGGGAGGTGAGTCATTGAGGATCCTGCTGTGATTTATGTTGGAGAGTGTTTTGCCTATGTTCTCCTCTAGGAATTTTATAGTTTCTAGTCTTACATTTAGATCTTTAATTCATTTTGAGTTTATTTTTGTGTATGGTGTTAGAAAGTGATCTAATTTCATTCTTTTACAAGTTGTTGACCAGTTTTCCTAGCACCACTTGTTAAAGAGATTGTCTTTAATCCACTGTATATTCTTGCCTCCTTTGTCAAAGATAAGGTGCCCATAGGTGTGTGGATTTATCTCTGAGCTTTCTATTTTGTTCCATTGATCTATATTTCTGTCTTTGTGTCAATATCTGCAAATAAATCAATATAATTCACCGCATTAACAAATTGAAAAATAAAAGCCATATGATTATCTCAATAGATGCAGAGATGGCCTTTGACAAAATTTAACATCCATTTATGATAAAAACTCCCCATAAAGCAGGAATAGGAGGAACATTCCTCAACATAATAAAAGCTATATATGACAAACTGACAGTGAACATTATCCTCAATGGTGAAATATTGAAAGCACTTCCCCTGAAGTCAGGAACAAGACAAGGGTGCCCACTTTCACCACTATTATTCAACATAGTTCTGGAAGTTTTGGCCACAGCAATTAGAGCAGAAAAAGAAATAAAAGGAATCCAAATTGGAAAAGAAGAAGTAAAACTCTCATTGTTTGTAGATGACATGATCCTCTACATAGAAAACCCTAAAACCTCCACCAGAAAATTACTAGAGTTAATCAATGAATATAGTAAAGTTACAGTATATAAAATCAACACTCAGAAATCCCTTGCATTCCTATACACTAATGATGAGAAAGTAGAAAAAGAAATTAAGGAAAAATTCCACTCACCATTGCAATGAAAAGAATAAAATACTTAGGAATATACTACCTAAAGAAACTAAAGACCTATATATAGAAAATTATAAAACACTGATGAAAGAAATCAAAGAGGACACTAATAGATGGAGAAATATACCATGTTCATGGATTGGAAGAATCAATATAGTGAAAATGAGTATACTACCCAAAGGAATCTACAGATTCAGTGCAATCCCTATCAAGCTACCAGCAGTATTTTTCACAGAGCTAGAACAAATAATTTCACAATGTGTATGGAAATACAAAAAACCTCGAATAGCCAAAGCAATCTTGAGAAAGAAGAATGGAACTGGAGGAATCAACTTGCCTGACTTCAAGCTCTACTGCAAAGCCACAGTCTTCAAGACAGTATGGTACTGGAAGAAAGCCCATTGATTTTTCAACAAAGCTTAAGACTAACAGAAAATTCTTATCTGAAAATTTATATTGTCTTTCTGAAATGTCTTAAAATGAAGAATTACAAGGTTATTTACTTTTTTACTATTGAGTTTGAGGAATTCTTTATAATTTGGAGATCAACTCCCTATCAGTTATAAGGTTGGCAATTTCATACGTTGACTATTTTCTCTGTAGATATTTTCATTGTTTTCTTTGCTGCACAGAAGCATTTTAGTTTAATGTAGTCTCACTTACTTATTTTTAATTTTGTTGCTGGTGCTTTGTTGTCATATTTATGAAATCACTGCCAATCGATGTTATTATTTCTCCCATGTTTTCCTCTAGGACTTCAACAGTTTGGGGTCTTATGTTTTAAGTGTTTAATCCATGTTGGGTTGATTTTTGTGTGTGGTGTAAATTAAGGGCCCTATTTCACTTTTTTATGTAAATATTAAATTTTTCTGATACCATTTGTTGAAGAGACTATTCCTTTTTTCATTGTGTATTCTGGGCACTGTTGCCAAAGATCAATTGACTATATATGCATAGATTTATTTCTGTACTGCCTATTCTGTCCCATTGGTCTATGCCACTACCAGTCTGTATTGATTACTGTATCTTTGCAATGCATTTTGATTTCAGGAAGTGTGATGCTTCCTACTTAGTTCTTTGTCAAGATTGATTTGGCAATTCATGAACTTTTGTGATTCCATGTAGATTTTAGAGTTGTTTTTCCAATTTCTGGAAAAGCTGCCATTGGGATTTTGATAGGAATTGCAATGAATCTGTAGATCACTTTGGGTAGTAAGAACATTTTAACAATATTAAACTTCTAAACCATGAACACAAGTCTTTCCATTTGTATCTTTTAAAATTTCATTCATTGATGTTTTATGGATTTCAGTATATACGTCTTGTGGCTATGGTTTTTCCTGTGGTCATGTATGGATGTGAGCGTTGGACTGTGAGGAAGGCTGAGTGCTGAAGAATTGATGCTTTTGAACTGCAGTGTTGGAGAAGACCCTTGGGAGTCCCTTGGACTGCAAGGAGATCCAACCAGTCCATTCTGAAGGAGATCAGCTCTGGGATTTCTTTGGAAGGAATGATGCTAAAGCTGAAATTCAAGTACTTTGGCCACCTCATGAGAAGAGTTGATTCATTGGAAAAGACTCTGATGCTGGGAGGGATTAGGGGCTGGAGGAGAAGGGGACGACAAAGGATGAGATGGCTAGATGGCATCACTGACTCGATGGCTGTGAGTCTGAGTGAACTCCGGGAGTTGGTGATGGACAGGGGGGCCTGGTGTGCTGTGATTCATGGGGTTGCAAAGAGTCGGACATGACTGAGTGACTGAACTGAACTGAACTAAACTTTTAAGGAGGTTTTTTTTTTTTTTTCTTCTTCTTAATTTTCTTTTAGGATAATCACTTATTAGTGTATAGAAGCTCAATTGGTTTTTGCATGTTGATTTTGTATCCTTCTACTTCACTAAATTCATTTATTAGTTCTGATAGATATTTTAAATAGTCTTTAGGACTTTCTATGTATAATATCATGTCTACAAACAGGAACAACTATTTTTTCTTTCAAATTAGGATAGCTTTTATTCCTTTTAACCTAAAATTTTTCAAACTATTTTTCTTTAAGTATAGTTGATTTACAATATTATATTTGTTTCTATATCTTTACAGATTATACTCCATTATAAGCTATTAAAATATAGTATATATAATTACCTTGTTGTATAATACATCTTTGTTGCTTTTATATTTTCTAATATTAGTTTGTATTTTTTAATGCCATACCCCTATATTTCCCCTCCTTCCTTTTCTCTTACCACTGGCAACCACTAGGTTGTTTTCTATATCTGTGGGACTTTTCCTGTTTTGCTATATACATTCTTTCTTTCTTTCTTTTTTTTTTTGATTTTATGTATGTGCTATCATACAATGTTTATCTTTCAATGTCTGACATTTCACTCAGCATAACATTTTCCAGGTCCATTCATCCTGCTAAAAATGGCAGAAGTTCATTCATTTTTTTATAGCTGAATAACATTCCATTGTATGTATAGTCTAATGATATAAAGTTTCATTAAGACCAGATGAATTAGCTCTAGAGATCTGCTGTACCTATAGTCAGCAGTAATATAATGTGCACTTAAAAATTTAAGTAAGTCTAATGTTAAGTGTTATTTCCACCATGAAATACAAAAGATTCATATTGTAATTTAACAATCAGCAAAATCAGAACAAAACAAAAATCCTTAACCAAAAAGAATTAGGAAAGGACATATGATTTCCAGTACCTTTTGCTTTGATGAAATAGAAGTTATTCCTTAATTTTCCTTTTGTTTACAGCTATGGTTGAAAAATCTCCAGAAATTATTTGAAGTCATTTTTACTGGGACTAACATTGTTACTTTTATTCTTAAGGATTGTGTACTTTTATGACCTTCTATGGCCATTGACTAAGGCAGAAAATTAGAAAGGAGATAGGTGTGGGAGTTGCCTAGTACATAATCTTGAAAAATAATTGCTTTTTATAAATGAAAAAATGCGATTTCTGAGTTGAAACTGTGTATTGACTTATGTTGCCAGCCTAAATGAGGAGCCAGAGAAATGAAAACTTTCAGGAAGTTTAACAGTTGTGATCCTGTGCTGGGAGCCAGCATGAGGAACTCTGCCCATGGCAAAGTCATGAGGAAGGAGGCTTTGGCATATGCAAAGGTGGGATCGAGCCTCAGGAAACCCCTGTTTCAAGCATCTACCCCCAAAACCAGAGTCTGCCTACTTTACTTATGCTCTCACCTACACCTCTGACTTTACAGGGGGCTCTACCCCATCACCATTTCTCTCGAGAAGTAGTTAACTTGCAGCTCCAGTTAATAAAAATTCCTGGGCATGACAAGAGTGTTTCAACTTACAAACTCCTCTGAAGATTCTCTAGCCTGCCTGAGCGGGTTCGTCTGGCCACATGTGATTGTTTACAGCCTCCCAACTGTGAGAGGCACGAGATGCTTTAAAACTTTCTAAATACAGACTCTTTTGAGAAGTTAGAAAATTATTAGTATAGTATTAGTGGGTTGATTAGAAATTATATTGGTGAAGAGTTTTCATTTGTTGAGCCAATATTTGCTGCTAAATCTCCATATTCCCTGCCCTTATAATGAATATAACTAGCATATAGGAGAAATATGTATTAATTTTTAAGATTAATCATGTCCCTGTTCAGGCACCACTTGCCAGGGCCCAGCCCTGGTGGATCCAGGGTAATTCGAAGGGGGGACAGAGTAGGCGTCCTAGGAAAAAACTTATTTAATTACAGATATAAAGAGAGATTAGAAAGGAATAGTGTAGTAGGAAGATTAGTGGAGAAAAAGAGGCTGAATAACTTGGTTTACGTGGAATACCAATTACCACCTATGTAGGCACCAGGCGTATTTCCTTTCTCCCAAAGGAGAGCAGGCACCGAGGCCTCCCCGGTCCGATCTTAGAAGCCCAGGCAAAATTAGCAGGCTTGGTGAGTACCACGTTCCAGATGGGAATTCAGCCAGAAAAATGGGGAACAAGAAAGAAACAACACAGGGGAATCAGTCTTTCCAGAAACTGATCCAATTTCTTTATTTTTCAGGTTTGCTTATATACTTTTTGTTATACATAGGGATGAATACAGAGTCATGTGGGGATCAGCAGACCTGACCCTTGTCACAATCAGGTGTGGGGCACTAAATGGGAAACCTTATAAACAAAGGGGCTAGCTTTGCAGTCGAAAACCTAAGATGGCGCCTGGCGGAAGAGATGGGGGCAGGGTCTATGTTGTCTGTCAAAGTTTTTAATTGGCTCTCTTGATTTCTGTGCACATAGACAGTGTGTGATCTCTATAGACTCCTGTTATAATGAAGGTGACAATTTGACCTTTAATGTGATTGGTGCAACTATGGAAAGTCCCTCCTAAAACCCTCCTGTTTGTCTATATAAGCTGGGAGTTTGCAACAATAAATCGGAACTGCTTCGACGGAACCCCTGTCGCGTCTGATTGTCTCTCGCTCGCCGAGGGGCTGGGTTGGCGGACAGCAGGCTCACCTCTCCTCGGGAACCCCTCGGCTTTGCTGAGGAAGTTCCACTGCCTCCGCTCTTTCTGCGGAGCGCCCCCGCAATCAGGTGCTTCATATAAAATTATACAAAAGTCTCAGGGGTTTTACATCATCTTCTGGCCATGAGGCCTGCTGACATTTTATGGCCCTTTCTGATAACAGTCAGTTAACCAGAAAACTTATTTTTTCCAGGGGTGAATTTTTCTTAAACCAGGCGCCACCCTCCAAATTAAGTTGTGTTCCTATAGGGTGAGGGTGTAGTGGGTTACATTCAAGAAAGGAATTTACTTAGCCTAAGGTTTAACATGATTAATCTTCAACGTTAATACTTATTTCTCTTATATGCTAGTTATATTCATTATAAGGGCAGGGAATATTGAGATTTAGCAGCAAATATTGGTTCAACAAATGAAAACCCTTCACCAATATAATTTCTAATCAACCCACTAATACTATACTAATAATTTTCTAACTTCTCAAAAGAGTCTGTATTTAGAAAGTTTTAAAGCATCTTGTGCCTCTCATAGTTGGGAGGCTGTAAACAATCACATGTGGCCAGACGAACCCACTCAGGCAGGCTAGAGAACCTTCAGAGGAGTTTGTAAGTTGAAACACTCTTGTCATGCCCAGGAATTTTTATTAACTGGAACTGCAAGTTAACTACTTCTCCGAGAGAAATGGTGATGAGGGAGAGCTCCCCATAAAGTCAGAGGTGTAGGTGAGAGCATAAGTAAAGTAGGCAGTAAACCCTCTGGTTTGGGGGTAGATGCTTGGAAACAGAGGGTTTCCTGAGGCTCGATCCCACCTTTGCTTATGCCAAAGCCTCCTTCCACATGACCTTTGCCATGGGTGGAGTTCCTCACGCTGGCTCCCAGCATCTCCCCCTTTTTTAATTCTTAAAACAACCAGAAATGCTCTGTGGAAGAATCCTGACAATACAAGGAAGAATGATTATAAGAAGTAAAATTAGAGCACCAACGGCAGCATAACTGAAGATATTAGACAGAATGTTTTTTCCAGAAATAAGGTTAGAGAAGGTATGGAAAAAGTCATTAGCAGCTCCAGTGGCAATCCTGAATATCTTTCTCAAAGTAATGACACAGTTCCCCATGCTCTCTATTCTACAAACATCTCAACATAACACTGCTGGGCATACACACTGAGGAAACCAGAATTGAAAGAGACATGTGTACCCCAGTGTTCATCACAGCACTGTTTGTAATAGCCAGGACATGGAAGCAACCTAGATGTCCATCAACAGATGAGTGGATAAGAAAGCTGTGGTACATATACACCATGGAGTATTACTCAGCCATTAAAAAGAATACATTTCAATCAGTTCTAATGAGGTAGATGAACCTGGAGCCTATTATACAGAGTGAAGTAAGCCAGAAAGAAAAAACACCAATACAGTATACTAATGCATATATATGGAATTTAGAAAGATGGTAACAATAACCCTGTATGCAAGACAGCAAAAGAGACACAGATATGTAGAACAGTCTTTTGGACTCTGTGGGAGAGGGAGAGGGTGGGATGATTTGGGAGAATGGCATTGAAACAGGTATAATATCCTATATGAAGCGAATCACCAGTCCAGGTTCGAGCATGATACTGGATGCTTGGGGCTGGTGCACTGGGATGACCCAGAGGGATAGTATGGGGAGGGAGGAGGGGAGGGGGTTCAGGATGGGGAACACGTGTATACCTGTTTTCGGATTCATGTTTATGTATGGCAAAATCAATACAATATTGTAAAGTAATTAACCTCCAATTTAAAAAAAAAAAGCAAAAAAATAAAAAAGAAAGAAAGAAACAGGATAGGAATTCAGCTATGTAAATCATGCAATTTAAGTCCCTGTTCAATTTGTTCTTCCACAGACTAAAAATCATAACAATATTTTAAAAATCAAATATAAATAATAAGAGATTCTGTCTCATTTAGTAGATACACATTGCGTATCTAATACCTATAATCCTAGTTGATGGAGAAATCTAGTATTCTAATTGAAACTGTAATAAAATAAGGGTTGTTTGTGAATATTGTTAGATCATGGAGGAAATCTAAATGTGCTTTCCTTTATATAAACCATGCTAGATCGTTTTACCACGTTACAGGTATCAAAAGCTAATTCCAAGAGAAGTAAAAGTTCTACAGTCTGACGAGTGATTGAACTTGACTTTCTTCACCCATGTTGCTACCACATCTGCTTTCTGAGGTCACAGCAGTCATAACATTGAACTACTAAGCTGACTAAAGGTGTCCTGGAAGGACTTGTAAAAGCTGATATCTCCAAGGTGCATTGCATTGAGGGGTTTGTGACTCAGCTATGACATTAAGGAAATCTCATTGTTTTTGTTCCTTCATCTGTAAAATGAGGAGCGAAATTAGCTGACCTGAAAAAGATTTAATAATTAATTAATTCATTAAAGTGACTGCAAAAGAAAGAGTTACACAGAAGTTAAATTTAGCACTGAAAATGATACATTGACAATGGTACATAATTAGGCCTACTAATATGAGTTATATGCAGAAATAATTGCTATAAAGTTTGATTAGTTATTTCCTTAGTTGCTAGAACAGAGGATAGTGCTTGGTGATATTTTACACCACATTGCTATCTGAGATCGTATTGAGAGAGGTAGAAAGAGAGAGGAACATATTCTTTTTTATATTTCCCAAGCAGAATGGCTCTGCAAATTTTCAACTTGAAAATTCACTAAGATAATGCAAGCATAGAGCCTGACACAGAGTAACTGATCAATAACTGCAAGTTTCTTCTCTTGACTACAAAGACCAAGAGAAGGATCACACTTACCCTAATTGGTGTGGCTGCCTTTATTACACCACCTCCATAAGTATACTTTGCATTTTGTAAGGTATTAGTAAGCTAATTTTACTAGTCATTTCCCACATCTGCCTTCTACAGATGAAGAAATTGCAGCATTCAAACGTTACATGATTTGTCCAAGGTCACAAAAATATTGGTTGTATTAATCACTAGGTCATCAGCTATATGCAAGGTAATATGCTGGAATCCAGGGACACAATGGCAAGCAAAATTGATACAGCTTTTGCCCTTATGAAACTTGCAATCTAGAGAGAAAGCAAGAGGGAGAGAAATCAAATTATCACACATACAAAGAAGTAAAGTCAAATCTCTGGTAGGAGCTATGAGGAAAAATTATGTGTGTAATAAGAATATGTAGCAGAGGTGACTGTCATGGTCTAAGGGGTCAGACAGAGCTTTTCTGAGGAAATTATATTTGAGATCAAAAGTATAGTAAGATGTTAACTTAAAAATAATGGAGAAGATGCTACAAAGAGTGATTTATTTTGTATCCACAAAATTCTTATTGTAAGGATAGTGGCAGAAATAGAGAAACTGCAAAGGAACTTGGTGCAAAATGATGTTGCATATGTAGGCACAAAGGAGTTCAAGCATGGCTTGGAGGCTATATTAAGAAAGATTTTTCTATTTTTAACTTAATTTAATTTTTAATTGGAGGATAGTTACTCTACAATATTGTGATGGTTTCTGCTGTACATCTTCCCCTCCTAAACTGCTCTCCCACATTCCTCCCCTTCCCACCCCTCTAGCTCATTACAGAGCACCAGCTTTGTGTTCCCACTGGCTGTCCACTTTACTTATGATAATGTATATGTTTCAATACTATTCTATCAGGTCCTCCTAAACTCTTCCTTCCCCACTGTGACCATAAGTCTGTTTTTTATGTCTGTATCTCCTTTTCTGCCCTGCAAATAAGATCATCAGTACCATATCTCTAGATTATATATATATATATATATATATATATATATGCCTTAACATATATTTGTCTTTCTCTTTCTGACTTACTTCACCCTGTATAGTAGGCTCTATATTCATCTAGCTCATGAGAACTGATTCAAATGCATTCTTTTTTATAGCTGAGTAATATACCATTGTGTTTATGTACCATAATTTCTTTATCTGTTTATCTGTTGATGGACACTTAGGTTGCTTCCATGTTCTAGCAATTGTAAATAGTGCTGCAATGAATATTGGGGTACATGTGTCTTTGTAAATTATGGTTTCCTGAGGGTATATGCCCAGTAGTGGGATTGTGGGTTTTATGATAGTTTTATTGCTATTTTTTTTTAAATGAATCTCCATACTGTTCTCCATAGTGGCTGTATCAGTTTGCATTCCCATCAACAGTATAAAAGGGTTCCCTTTTCTTCACTCCCTCTCCAGCATTTATTTGTTTGCAGACTTTTTGATGATTACCATTCTGACTGGTGTGAGGTAGTAGTAGTTTTGATTTGCATGCTCAAATGCATTGTAGTTTTGATTTGTATGCTCTAATAATTAGTGATATTGAGCATCTTTTCATGTGCTTATTAACCATCTGTATGTCTTCTTTGAAAAAAAAGTCTGTTTAGTTCTGCCCATTTTTTGATTGGTTTGTTTGTTTTTCTAATATTGAGCTGCATGAGCTGCTTGTATATTTTGGAGATTAATCCTTTGTCAGTTGTTTCATTTGCAAATTTTTTCTCCCATTCTGAGAGCTGTCTTTTTACCTTGCTTATAGTTTCTTTCACTGTGAAAAAAGCTATTAAGCTTAATTAGGTCCCATTTGTTTTTGTTTTTATTTCCTTTAATCTAGGAGGTTGATCATAGAGGATCTTGCTGCGGTTTATGTCAAAGAGTGTTCTGCCTATGTTTTCCTGTAAAGTTCTATAGTTTCTTGTCTTACATATAAGTTTTTAATCCATTTAGAGTTTATTTTTGTGTAAGAAGTTATTAAGTGTTCTAATTTCATTCTTTTGCACCTAGCTGCCCAATTTTCTCAGGTTCACATAATGAAGAGACTATCTTTTCTCTATAGTTGAGGAAAACAGAAGCCTTTGACCATCTTTCAGGACCATGTTCAACTGCTGTTCACATGGAAACCTTCTCCACTTTGCCCTTCACAGTTCTTGTTTGAATATGTCCTACTACCACCAGTATCTGAACCTTCAGTGGCTTCACCAGGGCCCACACCCTAGGCTTCAAGGCTCACCAGAGCAGCCCTCCTACTCATCTAGTTGTAGTATCCATGGGGGTGGAATGAGGGGCAGAGTTCTAGAGCAGCATGCCTGCTTGGTCCCTCTAGTGCCTCTCCGACTGCTAGCAATAGCCGAGTTTGGCCCCTTGCTTCATCATCATGCATTTTCAGGGCTAGTTGATTTGGCAGGTGGGTTGTTTCAACATTCCTTGGCAGATTTCCAACTTCCATGGCCACTGTCCTAAGTATGATGTTGTTGTTCAGTTGATAAGTCATGTCCAACTCTTTGCAACACCATAGACTGCGGTACACCAGGCTTCCCTGTCCTTCACTGTCTCCTGGAGTTTGCTCAAACTCATGTCCTCTGAGTCAGGGCTATCTAATCATCTCATCCTCTGTCGCCCCCTTCACCTTTTGCCTTCAATCTTTCCCAGCATCAGGGTCTTTTATAATGAGTTGGCTCTTCTCATCAGGTGGCCAAAATAACAGAGCTTCAGCATCAGTCCTTCCAATGAATTTTCAGGGTTCACTTCCTTTAGCATTGATGGTTTGATCTCCTTGCAGTCCAAGGGACTCTCAAGAGTTTTATCCAGAACCACAGATAGAAAGCAACAATTATTCAACTCTCACCTTCATTATGATCCAATTCTCACATCCGTACATGACTACTGGAAAAACCATAGCTTTGACTAGACAGACCTTTGTCGGCAAAGTGATGTCTCTGATTTTTAACATACCGTCTAGGTTTGTCATAGCTTTTCTTCCAAGAAGCAGGTGTCTTTTAATTTCATGGCTTCAGTCACTACTCACAGTGACTTTTATATTAGAACAATGAAAAGTTTCCCAGGTGGCTCAGTGCTAAAGAATTCGCCTGCCGATGCAGGAGACACAAGAGACACAGGTCAGGTCCCAGGGTCGGGAAGATTTCCTGGAGTAGGAAATGGCACTCCATTCCAGTATTCTTGCCTGGAAAATTTCATGGACCGAGGAGCCT
Organism: Nanger dama; assembly: GCA_917880005.1. Taxonomy (NCBI): domain Eukaryota; kingdom Metazoa; phylum Chordata; class Mammalia; order Artiodactyla; family Bovidae; genus Nanger; species Nanger dama. Next base: position 2,723,725 of record CAKJTW010000089.1, read on the forward strand.
GGTAGGCTACTGTCCATATGGTCGCAAAGAGTTGGACACAACTGAGTGACTGGGAGTGCAACGAAAAGTCATTGAAAGATGTTAAGTATGGCAGGAGCTGGGAGGGGGTGGAGGCATGAAAAACAGCTTTTTAAAGAGGTCCATCTTGCAGCAGAAGTGTAGAGAATCAATAGGAAGGGATCTGGGTAGAAACCAAGCCAATTTGGAGGCCAATGTAATAGTTATGACAATAATTGGTATTGGCTTGGACAATAATAATGACAGTAGAGATGTTGAGAAGCAAATGAACTTGGGACAAACAAAGTAGGCAAAATGAGTAGAATTTAATGACTTATAATAGACTATGGATGTGAATAAAGGAGATGGCTAAAGTTTGGTAGAATGTGGGAAAAAATGATTTCTTAAAATGATTTACATTGATGCTATAAACCTTAATGACACAAATAAAATTTATGGATTTCCGTTTTTGCCTTGGCTCCATACATTTCTTTGCCTCCTTTCTGCTGTGTGTGAGCTACTGAAGTCACATTCTAGCTTCCAGCTGTCGGACCCAAGATACTTGCCCAAAATGTAGCTTTGTACTTGCTTAAAAGGAACATGTCAGACTGAGAAGTTAGATTTAACAAACTTCTTGGCATAAAAATTTGTAGATGTTAGATGAAACACTGCACCCTACCCAGACATAGATTTCCAAATTTTTAAATCAAAGTGGTCTGAAATGAAAATGAAACACTATTCAGAGACTGCTAAATAAGAAAGTGATGCCAACATCTATGAAAGCAGACTACTTAAAATATCTATCAGATTTAAGCTTTTAAACTTTATTTCTAATCAAGTGAGGCAAGAGCTTTCTGCTATTGCTATGGGAGGACTGATTGTTCTTGATAGAGGTGGTGTGGGCATGGAAGAAAATAGAATTCATTTAAAATGGAATAAAATTAAAATCTCATATGCCTAATTTAGATTGGCTTATTTGATACTATTTTAGGACAAATGCAAGTTTGGAGTGTATTTTAAATAGCACCAAACTCTCAGGTTTACTTTGTTATGGTTAAAAATTTCCTATGTTCAGTTCCTGGAAAGTAAACAACCAATATAACAAATATATTAATCCTGAATATTCTTTTATATTTCATTTTCTATTAAAGATAATTATTGTTGTTCAGTCACTCAGTTGTGTCTGACTCTTTGTAACCCCATGGAGTGCAGCACACCAGGCTTTCCTGTCCATCACAATCTCCCGGAGCTCACTCAAACTCAAGTCCATTTCATTGGTAATGCCATCCAAACATCTCATCCTCTGTTGTCCCCTTTCCTCCTGCCTTCAATCTTTCCCATCACCAGGATCTTTTCTTATGAGCTGGCTCTTCTCATCAGGTGGTCAAAATATTGAAGCTTCAGCATCAGTGCTTCCTGTGAATATTCAGGATTGATTTCCTTTAGGATTAACTGATTTGATCTCCTTGCAGTCCAAGGGACTCTCAAGAGTGTATTCCAACACCACAGTTCAGAAGCAACAATTCTTCAGCACTTGGCCTTCTTTATGGTCCAACTTTCACATCCATACATGACTACTGGAAAAATCATAGCTTTGATTAGATAGACCTTTGATGGCAAAGTAATCTCTCTACTTTTTAATATGCTGTCTAGGTTTGTCATAGCTTTTCTTCCAAGGAGTAAGTGTCTTTTAACTTCATGGCTGCAGTTACCATCTGCAGTGATTTTGGAGCCCAAGAAAATAAAGTTTGTCACTGTTTCCATTGTTTCCCCATCAATGGCATGAAGTGATGGGACCAGATGCCATGATCTTAGTTTTCTGAATGCTGAGCTTTAAGCCAACTTCCTCACTCTCCTCTTTCACTTTCATCAAGGGGCACTTTAATTCGTCTTCTCTTTCTGCCATAAGGGTGGTGTCATTTGCATGTCTGAGGCTATTATTATTTCTCTGTGCAATCTTGATTCCAGCTTGTGCTTCATCCAGCCCTGGTTATTTAACTTACACGCTCCTCTGTCCATGGGATTCTCTAAGCAAGAATACTGCAGAGGGTTGCCATGCTTTCCTTCAGGAGATCTTCCCAATCCAGGAACCAAACCTGTGTCTCTTACATCTCCTAAATTGGCAAATGGGTTCCTTATCACTAGAGCAAGCTGGGAAGTCCCAGTTAAAGTCCATATTCACAAACAAATACAGTATTGTAATTAAAAAATAAATAAATTAAAAAAAATTTCTCCATTAGGAAAAATTTGTTTTAGAAAATTTGTGGTTAAAATGTGGTATTTTCTTTTAATTGGTCTCTATGTCCCATAAATACAATGATTTGACTAAAACATTCGTTAAATTTATGCTAGAAATCCATTTTCCTAAATGATGTCACCTTTTATACTAGTTGTTCTTTCAGACTTTGCTAAGTTCTGTGCTTCAGTGTGAGCAGAAAAGCATTCATGTGTTGTATGACTTGCACTCATTTTCAAGTAGGGACTGGGTGAATTTTTTGAGAGAGACCTGTATTCATGCTCTATGAAACCCAAATGCAATTTCTGGATAGCTTCAGTAAATTAACATGTACTACAGCAGTGCTTAATTTTAATTCATGCTTCTCATAATCTATCAGATATGCTGCTTTTGTTGTAATCATTTTTTCAATTTTTGCAAATCTAAGTTGGTTATTTGCCCTTTCAACTTGACAACTGTTAAAAACTTTTATTTTCCCCCTATCATTCTGAGAAAAATCATCCACATAGGTCTTATTGAAGACATCAGGAAGCTGTGCTAAGTCACCTTTTTTCCAGGCTTTGGATTCAGATGATTATCAAGTCAATTACTTGAAAGCTGTCACAGCAGCAGAAAAAAAAAAAAAGAAAGAAAGAAAGAAAGAACGAAAAGTTTTTCGCTATACATTTGAAAACGTTGAGCTCAAGTATTCATTAAAATGTGCAAAAGAAGATTCTGCTGTACAGATGTCAGAATTAAAGTTTCAGTACTCTTTTCTATAAAATATTCCTCTCATATAGAAGATTCCTTTCTACATTGTTCTTTCATAAAATTGTATTATTCAAATATTTTTCCCTGGAATGCAACTACCTTGTTTCTTCAAATGCAAGATGAACTTTTAGAAATTCATGACTGAGTCTCAGGAGAAATCTGACTAGTGAATCATTCCAGAAAAGCAGCTGCCAAAATCCATATAGCATAGAGCTTATGCAGAGATTAAAAGCATATTTTAAAGGATTGAAACAATTGCAAAATGTAACTTAGACTTCAAAACCTGCAGTGTACCTTATTGATGGAAAATGCTTATCTCCAGTTGGTACCAGAAGATATCTATGAATGCTAGTTAGGTCAACATAGAGACAAGGTGTCACTAATTTGAGTACAATTTTATATAAATCATTAAATCTAAAAGATTTATCTGATGCTTTATTGATGGAGCCATTGGTTAAGATTTAATGAGAAGAATCAGGAGGAACTGTTAGCATAGGTGCTGCTTCTACATAAAACTCATCAAATTCATTATTTTCCCCCTCTTTTTTAAAATAAGGAATAATTGACAGATAACATGATGTTAGTTTTAGGTACACAGCATAATGATCCGATATTTGTATATACTGCAAAATATTCACAGTTCGTCTAGTTAAAATCCATCACCATAGAGCTTCCCTGGTGGCTCAATGGTAAAGAATATGCCTGCCAAATGCAGGAGACACAACTTTGATCCCTGATCTGGGAAGATCCCACATGCCACAGAGCAACAAAGCCAGTGTGCCACAACAATTGAACCAGTACTCTAGAGCCCCGGAGCCACAACTACTGAGCCCGTGTGCTGCAACTGTTGAAGCCCACTTGCCCTAGAGCTTGCGCTTTGCAACAAGAGAAACCACTGCCAATGAGAAGCCTGCACACCACAACTAAGAGTAGCCCCTGCTCGCTGCAACTAGAGAAAAGCCTGTGCATAGCAATGATGACCCAGAGCAGCCAAAACTATATAAATAAAATTATTATTATTTTTAAATCCATCACTATAGTTACAAAATTTTTTTCTTGCAATGAAAACTTGTCAGATCTCTCTTAGCAACTTTTAAATATCAATATAGTATTATAAGATGTCACTATGCTAAACCTTACATCAACATGAGTTATTTGTATTATAACTAAAAGGCTATACTTTTCAACCTCCTTTACCCATTTCATCCACATGAACTTGGGTGAACTCCAGGAAATGGTGAAGGAAAAAGGAGGCCTGGTGTACTACAGACCATGTGGTCACAAAGAGTTGGACATGACTGAGTGACTGTACTGAACTGTCATCCAGGTCCATCCATCTTGTCACAAATGGTAAATTTCTTTCTTTATAGCTGAATAATATTTCATCATGTGTGTATAGATATACGGGGCTTCCCTGGTGGTGCAGACACACACACATCTGATATCTTTATCCATTTTTCCATTCATAGATACTTAGGTTGTTTCCATATCCTGGCTATTGCAAGTATTTTGCAATAAACATGAGGGTGCATGCATCTTTTCAAGTTAGTGTTTTTGTTTTCTTCAGATAAATACCCAGAAGGGGAATTGCTGCATTTTACGGTATCCTATTTTTAATTTCTTGAGAAACTTTTCCTCAAATGGCTTTCCATAGAGGCTGCATGGATTTATTGTTGTTATTCAATTGTTGTGTCCAGCTCTTTGCAACCCCATGGACTGCAGCATGCCAGGCCTCCCTGTCCCTCACCGTCTCCTGGAGTTTATCCAAGTTCATGTCCATTGATTCGGTGATGCCATGCAACCACGGATTTACTTTCCCACTAACAATGCACAAAGGTTCTTTTTCTCCACATCCTCACCAGCATCTGTTACTTGTTGTCTTTTTGATGATAGCCATTCTGACAGATGTGTGATATGTCATTGTGGCTTCAGTTTGCATTTCCTCGATCATTGGTGATATTCTTCATCTTGTCATGTACCTGTTGGCCATCTATGTGTCCTCTTTGGGAAAATGTCTATGCAGATCCTTTGCCCATTTTTGAGTCATGTTGAGTTTATTTTGTTTTGTTTTGCTGTTGAGTTATATGAGTTCTTTATATATTTTGAATGTTAACACATTATCAGATATGTGATTTGTGAATATTTCCTTCTGTTTGGTAAGTTGCCTTTTCATTTTGTTAATGGTTTCTTTTGCTGTGCGGAAGCTTTTTACTTTGATACAGTCCCATTTATTTTTCCTTTCATTGCTTTTCCTTCTGGTGTCTCATCAATTTAATAATTTAATAATAAGAATAATAAAAATGTCTGAGGGGCCCTTCTCACTATCATGTTAACTCAGATCATGCCTCAGGTAATTAGTTTTGGTGTCTTTCTCTTGACCAGGTATAGATGTGTTTGTGATATGCTTATTGAAAGATTAACTTGGATATCACTCCAAAAATTTACTGTCAGCTCCATTTGTGAGGTCTAGACATTAACTAATGTGTGATATAAGGAGTACATCATGCGAAATGCCAGGCTGGATGAAGCACAAGCTGGAATCAAGATTTCTGGGAGAAATATTAATAACCTCAGATATGCAGATGACACTACCCTTATGGCAGAAAGTGAAGAACTAAAGAGCTTCTTGATGAAAGTGAAAGAGGACAGTGAAAAAGTTGGCTTAAAGACTCAGCATTCAGAAAACTAAGATCATGGCATCTGGTTCCAACAGTTCATGGCACATAGACGGGAAAACAATGGAAACAGTGACAGACTTTATTTTGAGAGGCTCCAAAATCATTGCAGGTGGTGACTGCAACCATGGAATTAAAAGACGTTTGCTCCTTGGAAGAAAAGCTATGACCAATTGAGACAGCATATTAAAAAGCAGAGACATTACTTTTCCAACAAAGGTCTGTCTCATCAAGGCTACGGTTTTTCCAGTGGTCATGTATGGATATGAGAGTTGGACCGTAAAGAAAGCTGAGCACCGAAGAACTGATGCTTGTGAACTGTGGTGCTGGAGAAGACTCTTGAGAGTCCCTTGGACTGCAAGACCCAGCCAGTCCATTCTAAAGGAAATTAGTCCTAAATATTAATTGGAAGGACTGATGCTGATGCTGAAACTCCAATGCTTTGGCCACCTGATTCAAAGAATGGACTCATTAGAAAAGACCCTGATGCTGGGAAAGATTGAAGGCAGGAGGAGAAGGGGATGACAGAGGATGAGATGGTTGGATGGCATCACTGACTCAATGAACATGAATTTAAGCAAACTCTGGGAGTCGGTGATGGACAGGGAAGCCTGGTATGCTGCAGTTCGTGGGGTCACAAAGAGTCAGACATGACTGAGCGACTGAACTGAACTGAACTGATATAAGGAGACAGGGAGTCAGTGAATGAAGTATTCATGGTGTGGCCTAAGGACGTTGCTGGTCTCCTGAGTAGTTTATTGATTTCCTTCTGGGAAAACCAGAGATGACTGTTGTGGTCAGGCCAGGGTTAGCATAAACATGGAATCATGAAGCCAGATTTAGGAGCTAAGTTACAGATAAAAGTGAGGTCATTGAAGGCTGACATACGTTTTTATGGCAGAAATCTCAGTGCTATTTGATCTGTAAGAAAGACAAGGCTAAGGGTCAAATAATAGTAATACCATTGTATTCATCATTATGTCCTTAGTTTGTTGCCTAGAACGGAAATGGATGCCATATAATAATAATGATTCTATATAACCTGAGTTGCTCTTTTCTGGCTACTTTCAGTTATACACAAACAATAGTTTCTCATTAACTCAAGTTCTAGCCCTTCCATGAAGCCTTCTTTAAATAATCCATCCTCTTAATAGAATTATTATAATCCCTCCATCTACACCACTCAATTTGCATATTTTCTTATATTTGATTTTCTGTAGCTCTTTTTCTTATTGATAGGTTTTGATTGTTTGATGAGACTATTAATTCCTTGAAATTATGGATCTCATTTCACACTTGTTTTGTGTCTTTCATAGTGCACAAAACAGTGATGTATACATATTTGCAGTCTTGGTTTATGTCCTTTGTTATATCATGTAGTACATTCAGTACTTGTCCCAAATTTCCTTTTTTAATGAAATATAACTATACATAATTGTATGAAAAGTAATCAGAATGGGTTTGGTAGATCTCTACTTTGTGTTTTGAGCTTCCTCCTGATCCCATTAAGTCATGTGTGGTGCATGCACAGTGAGCAGAATTCTCACCTTAAACTTAGCCAACTTGTACCTCGGTCTCTGTTTATCTTAATCATTCTCACATATACTGTAGCTAATGCCTCCTTTTTAAGAACAACATGTAATGGTTCTGAACAAATGTGTTCAGAAAGGAGTAGCTATGGACAAATGGATCCCCCTGGTCTTCAGTGGTGGTGAGAGCATAATGTTTTGTCTATGATTCTGCTGTTCATTTTATGTACCTAAAAGTTGCTCTTGGGTTAAAGATGCATGGAATTCACAAGCTATGAATCAATGGGATTCATAGAAATAATAGCTTAGATATATGTGAAATATTTATGAGAAATAAAGACTGAAAAGAGCATATAGGAAGGAGTCTGATTATTCTTCCCTAAATAGATTTGTAAATTTCTGTATACAAAAAGTGTACAAATGTGCATTTATTCTTTACAGTACCTTTGTATATTATTAAAGGTATAAACTTTTGCCCCTTCTAGCAGCAATTTTATATATTCCAGAGGAATGGAAACTATTTCATATTTGAGGGGCATAGGATGCCTATAGAAAAATTACAGGAGATGAGGCTTGAAAGGTTAAGCAGTGATTAAACTGCAGTGGTTTTTGTATGTCATGTGAGGGAGATTGGCTCCATTGAAATACTTCATTCAAGGGAAGAGTACAATCATATTTTAATAGATCTCTGGCATTAGTATAGAAAATGTATTGGAGAGGGTAACTCTGAAGATAGGGATTGCAATTAAAGATTTATACAATAGCAAGAGATATGGAAGCCCAAATTATGATTGTAGCAATAAATATAAAGAGGAAGGAACACATTTAAGATGTATTTAGAAGATAAAATCTATGAAAAGCATAATCTATTTATTGTAGGATAAAGCAAAAAAGAACGTAAAAATGGCACTCAAGTTGAGAGTGTAGGAAGTAGGATGAACAGTGAGGTTTTCAAAGGAAATACAGAACATAAGTGAGGGAGCACTTTAAGAGAAATGTGGAAGAATTTGATGAAATTGTTCTTGAACTTTTGAGATTTAGGTGCCAGTGGGACATCCAGTGGATATGTGTTATTATTGTCAAAGTCAGTTTGATGTTCCAAAGGTGATCTGGGAGGAGAGGGGAGAGGAATAGAGTGAGATGAGGTGCAGACTATACATGGATGCCAGAAGACTATTGAAATTGAAGAGGATGGTAGAAGAGAAACTATTTTAAAATTTATGATCTATAATCATGTTTAAGAACACGATAAATATATAAACCTTCCTTCTCTCCTCTGAGTCTACTGTAGTCTAGGTATTTCAGTGACAGTCTGTCTAGTGACCAATGGTCCAGAAGATCAAACTAAACTTCGGTATTTTCATCCTAAACAATTTCCAATTAGGACTTTGAAATTTCAAAATAAATGGGAATAGAGATTATTTTAAGGATACCATGGATAAATTATAGACATATTTAGTAAGTGGGTAAGTTTACTATTTCAACTCATTATACATATTCATGTGGGAGTCTTAGATCTCTATGGACATCAGTTCTTTAGAGGAGGATGACTAGGTAAGGATCATAGTTCTAGTCTTGCCTCATTTGCCTTTTCCTGTATCTTTTATGTGTTTTGTACATATTTTGAATGTGTGTTAAGGGGCTTTTTGACTCCCCTGAAGTTTAATCCATGTTATTCTGTTATGAGCCTAATTATATACTATTGTGTATAATGTTATTAGCCTTTTCTGTAAAACTTTATAAAAGTATTTTCCCTTTTTCCCACTCTCTTGTACTGCCATGAATTATTTGTGTAGTTTTTCCTTCTAGAAGACAGCAGTTTTGCAGCCATCTGCTGCTTTTGTCTGTTCTAAGCCTAGAAGTGCTATTCTTGTTCTACACTTACTGAGCTTCCCCTATCCTTCTGCATTTTACTCACCCCTTGTTTCATGCAGTCAGTATCTCTGCTAAATGCCATATATAGCCATAGCATATCTGCCTTCTGTAGTTCATTCTTGAGTGATTTTGCATTGTCTTTGTAGGGAAAGGACTATTTTCTTTGTAGGTAACCATGACCACTTTCTCAAGTGGAAGCCCACATAGATTCATACATAAAACATCACACACACACACATATTTTATGACTCTGTATTGTAGCCTCATAATTTAAGACATCTCTAACCTGGAGAACTATCACCTCAATGCTTTTTAAATTTTTGACCTTTTACTGCCTCTTACATATGCTTTGTGTGTATTTTCTGTGATACTGAGTCTATAAATAGAAACTAAAAAAAGGTTAAATTTAGGAATTTAAAATATTTATGAATTTTTAAAAATGTAATCAATAAATATCACCATTAATTAAACTGATCAGTGACATCTCCTGTATTTAAAAATATGTGAATGAAGGAAAGCTTTTAGAATAGGTAGCAGAATACTCAAAATCAAAAATATGAAAGAATTAAAATGCAAATTTCCCATTACCTTGTTAACAAAGTGCTTCTGCTTTGCAAGAATTAATCATTCCTGTCATCTTATTTCAGTGCCATAATACCATATTGGGTTTGATAGGCTCTCATTTAGAAGGGCATATAAATTCTTGTGGGCTTCCCTGGTGGCTCAGTGATAAAGAATCTGCCTGCAATGTAGGAGACCCAGGTTCGATTTGTGAGTCAGGAAGATCCCCTGGAGGAGGGCATGGCAACTCACTCCAGTTTTCTTGCCTGGAGAATCCCATGGACAGAGCCTGACTGTTACAGTCCATAGCATCACAAAGAGTCAGACATGACTGAAGAGACTGAGCACAACACAGCATAAATTTTTGTACATAATGTTATGTGATATAATTTCTTAAAACTATCTCTCTATGTAGTGCCAAACAGCTGCTCACTTCATTGAAAAATCAATCAATATGACTTTTGTTGTACATTAAAAATAGCATTGATAACAATGTTTCACACATATGTAACATTTTTCTCCCTTTAAAGCCTTTTCTTAAACAACTTCTCCTGTGCTTGTAAAACATCTTATGAGAAGGGAGGCTAGGTACTACTATCAATTCAAAGATAAGAATAAAATTATATCCATAGTTGTTTAGCTGGATTTAGATAAAGTTCAAATCTAGTGTTTTCTTTTCTTAATTAACAGTATAGTTGTTTTACAACGTTTTGTTAGTTTCTGCTGTACAACAAAGTGAATCACTTATACATATACATATTTCCCCTCTTTTAGATTTCTCATTCAGGCCACCACAAAGCACTGAGTAGAGATCCCTGTGTGCTATACAGTAAGTTCTCATTAGTTATCTTTTTATACTTGACATCAGTAGTATATATGTGTCAATCACAATCTCCCAATTCCTTCCACCCACCTCCTCTTACCCCTTGGTATCCATATATTTGTTCTCTATGTCTGTGTCTCTACTTCTGCTTTGCAAGTAAGATCATCTAGAAAAAGCCAATGTTTTCTGGTAATCTAACAGTTATTTTTTTCTAGCCACAGCCATGAGCTGTAACACGGAGAGATTATGTTATAAAACATTATTTTATCAATGGATTAGGTAATAATATCAGTACTTGCTGAAGAAAATGAGAAATCACATCTAGGAAGTGTAACAATATGTTAAATTGCAGAATCAGGAACAAAAGGTTGATGTTTCTCAGGAAAAAATGAAAAGTTTATGCTTGGAGTTGCAAAACAAAACAGAACTTCACCAATATAGAACTTTAAAAAGAGCAGAAATGCATGCACCTCTCCCCAAATCCAGATTTACTAATTTTAGTGGCATATAACTTTAGTGGCATACGTGTCAACAGAGGAACACAGGTAGCCAGAAAACCTAATGTGATAAAACTTCATTCACAGAATAAGAAGTTTGGAATGAGCCATGTCATGTATTTATTCCATTGTCTTGATCAGATCACACTGACAGATTCTCATTAGAGCTACAGCCTATTTTTTAGGAGAAAACAAACCAATATGTGTTTAGAACAAAATAATGAAAACTGAAAACGGCCTTAAAATCATGTATATTAAGAATAAGAGAACTGGGAAATTCTTCACATATTTAGAAGGATATAACATGTAAGAGGTATTACAATTATTCTGTTTTATAGAAAAAGACTCACAAACTTCGAGAGAACGAACTTATGGTTGCTGGGGAGCAGAATAGGGGGAAGGGATAGTTAGGGAGTTTGGGGGTGAACATGTACACACTGCTATATTTAAAATGGATAACAAATAAGGACCTACTATATAGCACAGGGAACTCTGCTCAATGTTATGTGGCAGTCTGGATGGAAGAGGGGTTTGGAGGAGAAAGGATCTATGTATATGTATGGCAGAGTCCCTTCATTGTTAACCTGACACTGTCACAACATTGTTGGTTAATTGGCTATGATATGTGTCAAATCGCTTCAATCGTGTCTGACTCTTTGTGACCCATCATGCTCCTCTGTCCTCTGCCCATGGGATTTTCCAGGTAAAAATACTGGACTGGGTAGCCATTCCCTCCTCCAGAGGATCTTCCTGACCCTGGGATCAAATCCATGTCTTCTGTGTCTCCTGCATTGCATGTATATTCTTTATTTCTGAACCCACAGAGAAGCGCCTTATTGGATATACCTCAATACAAAATAAAAAGTTTAAGAAAAAAGTTAATGTAATGACTTCAAGGTTAATGTTGTTCTTTATTTTCTTAAGTTTTTTTTAAAATACTTTATTCTACGTTACAATACTGTATTTGTTTTGCCATACATTGACACGAATCAGCCACAGGTGTACACGATCTCCCAATGTCAAAGCCCCCTCACACCTCCCACCCCACATCATCTCCCTAGATCATCCCATGCACCAGCCCCAAGCATCCTGTATCCTGTATTGAACATAGACTGGCACTTCGTTTCTTATATGATAGTATACCTATTTCAATGCCATTCTCCCAGATCATCCCACCCTCTCCCTCTCCCTCAGAGTCCAAAAGTCCATTCTATACCTCTGTGTCTTTTTGTAAGTTTTAAGTCACTCAGTCATGTCCGACTCTTTGCGATCCTGTGGACTGTAGCCCACCAGGCTCCTCCATCCATGGGATTCTCCAAGCAAGAATGCTGGAGTGGGTTGCCATTGCCTTCTTAAAGTCTGCTCTGAATAGTGGATACTCAGGTGATCATTATTAAGCCTTTGTGTATTTTAAAATTATTTTGTACTTGTATTTTGATAAAAATAGAACAATGAGAAAAAGTATTCTGTTTTCCCTTGTGGATATAATCAGGCTTACTTGGGGTGGGGGACATTACATGAAGATAGATTTTAGCTCAACTTAAATGAGTGTTTTCTAATAATTAAAAGTTTTCAATAATGGAATGAGTTAATGTCTAGGAGTCTTCATGAAGAGATAGAGTGCCCATTTGGCAGCATTGTATAAGGGATGCCAAACCATGTACTTACGATCACTAGGAAAACTAGTTCCTTCAAGAAGTATAAGTCTATCAAAGAATGAGTCTAAAAATGGGACCTATTATTTTCAGAAATGTGTCAAATTCTGTGTCAAAGTGGTCCCTAGTAAAGCACTCAGCTATATATCTATGCCAGCTCCTTGAGGTCATGAAAATACTTTCTTCCACAGTCCATAACCCAGGAAATATTGTAAATGATCCACAAAGAATTGATTTTCATTTTAGAGGTCTATTTTCCTAAGAAATATAAGAATGGAGCACCATTTCACCACACAAATCTACATGAGGCATCTCTCCCTGGGATGTAGTAAGTTTACTCTCTGATCTGACTAGGAAGCTGGAAGAATTGAGCTAATAGAATGATTTTTTTTTTTTTTTTTGTATTTTAGCTTTAATGATGCATTTCCCCCAGGGTCGTGGTTAGTCATCAACACAGAAAGCCAACAGGGAAGTTAAAGAGAGCTTATTAACAATATTTACTTTTTACTTTCTTCATTAGATAGTCATACACTTTAAAACAATGGCTGGGAAAATGAAGATTTTTTTGAACTTTAATTATTATTTTTTAGAGTAAGCCACTATATGACTATTATATAATAATTTAAATGTTTTTAATACATTTTTGTAAAAATATAATTATTTAGATTTGAATTAAGATCAATGAATTTATAGATTGCTTCATGATTAAAGATGCTGTGAAGATCAGTAATAATAATCTCTTACACTTCATTTAAGTTCATTCAAAGTTGTGTCTTCTTGCAAGAAAATAAGCCCATTGGCTCTGTATTTTAGGCTGAAGAAGGAGTGGCTTAATTATATTGTTAGTAACATGTATGCAGTTTTATACTAAACTGAATATATCATAGAATATTTTAAACACTTGAATATGAACTCTTAAAATTGTGCATTTGTTTTTCTTAGCTTTCTATGTTAGTTCCTGTCATCAATACTTACTTGTAAGACAAATGATATTTAGGATTTCAGAGAACCTCTATAGTCTGGGAAGATACAATTTCCATGCATTCAAATTAGCTTATCAAAATTAGGTAAATTCCAATAAATAAATATTTTAAGACTAGTTCACTATTTGTAGAAACTACTTTTTATGAAAGAAAGTGAAAGTTTTAGTTTCTCAGTCGTGTCTGACTCTTGGTGACCCTGTGGACTATAGCCCTCCAGGCTCCTCTGTCCATTTCTGTGAATGTGAAGTCTCTCACTCGTGTCAGACTCTTTGCGACCCCATGGAGTGTAGTCTGCCAGGCTCCTCTGTCCATGGAATTCTCCAGACAAGAATACTGGAGTGAGTTGCCATTTCCTTCTCCAAGGATCTTCTTGACCCAGGGATTGAACCCAGGTCTCCTGTATTGCCAGCAGATTCTTTACTCTATGAGTCACCAGGGAAGCCCCTCTACCTTTTATATATATCTGCAAACATATACAAGGAGCACAAATTGTTTTGTATCATATATGTAACATAAAAATCCAAAAATCTAAATTTCTTACTTCAAGAAGTTTATTTTTGCTTATACTCCATGTAGGACATGTGTGCGTGCTGTGGCTCAGCTCCATGTACCATCTAATTCTGAAATATGGGCTAAAGGAGATTCCTCTATTATGCTGTTCTTGTAGCAGATTGCAAATGGGTTGAGTCTTTGTATTTTTTGTTCTAAAATGAAAATGTATGGTCTTTATAATCAGACAATGAAGATAAATGTTTTTAAAAAGAAAAGTCTTTTACTCACATAAGAAAACAAACCAAGAAAACATGCAGTGATGTTAAGATATTGTAATCTTAATGGGTAGCAGTATAGTATTCAAATACAAGTAGGGTTTTGAATGCAATCATATATAATAGGTGATAAAAATACAAGAATTTATCAGGATTAGATGCTTTAGGCAACAATGGTATTCTGAGCAGTCCTCAGGATTGTTCCAGTCTCCTTTGTGAGAATATCAATACTGTAAGTAGAGGTTCTCATAGCTTGGTGACACTCCTTTAAAATAAATAAATTTAAATTAAAAAATAAAATTAAAATCTTTCAATTATCCTGTTAACAAGTTAATGATATCTTGGCTTCATCTGCTATTTTTGATATTTTTTATTAGAGTGTAATGTACATGGAGAAAATTACATAAATCCTAAGTATATGGATTGATGGACTGTCACAATGTGAGCTCATCAGCATAAACACTAGCCAGAGCAAGAAATAGAACATTATGAGCAACTCAAAAAACCCCTTTCTGCCACCTGCTAAGCATTTTGTGTTCTCCTCTTTCCCAGAGGAAACCACTCTCCATATTCTTATTGCTTTACATTAGTTTTATCTATTTATTCCATGGTAGCTCAAACCGTAAAGAGTCTACCTGCAATACAGGAGACCAAGATTCGATCCCTGGGTAGGGAAGATCCCTGGAGAAGGAAATATCAACCCATTCCAATATTCTTGCCTGGAAAATTCCATGGACAGAGGAGCCTGGCAGGCTACACTCCATGGGGTCGCAAAGAGTCTGACACGAGCGAGTGACTTCACATTCACAGAAATGAAACCATATGGCATATATTTATTGTCTAGATTCCATCAATCAACATTGTGGTTGTGAGATATACTCATGCTGTTGTACATAGCAGTGATTTTTTTTTTTTTAATTTTCACTGTTGTGTAGTATTCAATTGCACAACTTATTCATTCTACTATTAATGCATAATTGTATTTTTAAATCTTGGCTTTTCTAAATAAGGCTATGATGATCATCAGTAGATTTACCAAGAAGTTAATATAGCTTAAGCTTCAAGGCCTCTGTGAGGACTATGAATTATTAGAATTTATAGCGTATTCTATGGAGGAAGAGGAGTCCAGATTCTATAACATATTTCTGTGAAAGCATTTCTGGTAAGTTATCTAAAGATGTTATGAATATAGAGACTTGAATTCCAAAACCTACTGTAATTGTGGTGACATCTTTTATCATTCTAATTACATATTCATTTCTATACTTAATTTTAAGCTAATAATTTTGTATTTTTTTCTTGATCACAATCCCCTGACATGTCTAAGCTTCAGGTCCATGAAGGATCCACATCAGGGCGTGGAAGTTTTATACACATTTTTGGCCTATATTCTATAGAGTATATACATAAGAATAGAGTAGCTGGATTACATGATATGCTCTATTTGGTTTTAATAGATACTACTAAATAGGATTCAAAATTGGTTGCACTCATTTCCAGTCTCATGGGCAGTGGTTGACAGTTCGCTTTGCTCACATCTTGGCCAGTAGTTGGCATTTTAATGGGCTACTATACTATCAAACCATGATTTTAATTTGTGTTTGTCTGATGACTGAAGAAGTTGAGCATATTTTTGGGTGCTTATTGACTATTTGAATATCAGCTGTTGTGAAATGTTTGTGTATGCTTTGGGCCCATTTTTATTGCTGGTCTTTTCCTTATTGATTTGTAGGAGTTCTTGAATAATATGGTTATATATTTGTTGGTTACAAACATATTTTCTCACTCACTGCTTCTTCACATTTTTAAAGGTGCCTTTTAATTAACAGAAATTCCTAATTCTAATGATTTGTTGATCTTTCCTTAACAGTTAGTACCTCTTGTTTGCCATTAATGAAATAATTATCTATATGGAGTCTATGAAAACATTCTCTTATATTATCACCAGTAAGTATTACTGATTTCTCTTTGCCATTTATATCTATAATCTACCTGAATCATTTTATATTTTGTGAATAGTGTAATCTAGAGGTCAAGTTGCAAGTTTGTCTTCTAAAAGGCTTGCATATCTCTTTCTAGTTTATTCTAAGTTTTTTATATTTGTAATAATAATCATATTATATATTACATATATAAATATATAATGTATATATTATAAAAATGTTTAATAAATTTTATTTTTAAGTGTTTAAAGAATCTACTTTATTTCTGTATATTGACGTGTACTGGCAACCTTGCTATATTCATTATTTATTCTAACCATATATCTGAGTTTCTAGAAGATTGCTTACATAAAAAATAATTGGTCTGTGAATAAAATTAAATTTCCTTTTCAATACTTGAAATTTTATTTTATTTTCCTATACCATTGCAGTGACCGAGATATCCAGTAAAATGGTGAAAAAAGATGTATAGTGGGGATAATTGCCTTGCTTGCAGTCTCAGAGTTAAATTTTTCAGCAATCTACCGTTTGTATGATGTCATTTGTTTGTTTTAGATATTCTTTTCCAGTTGCAATTTATCAGGTTAGGCATGCTCCCTTCTATTCCTAGTCTGCTTGCAGATGTACACCCATGGCTGATTCATGTCAATGTATGTCAAAAACCACTACAATATTGTAAAGTATTAGCTTCCAATCAAAATAAATAAATTAAAAAAATAGCTTCCTAAAACAAGTCAGAAATTTTTATCTCTTTTCTTTCCTTATTATTCTCAAAGAGTTTGGTGTTAATTTGGTATTAGTTCTTTGCTAAAAGTTTTGCAATTGATGTTAGAAAGATGGTGATCTAGGAAGCTCCAGGCCCCTCTCCATGGAAACAGCAACAACAACAAAAAAGCAACTAAAATAACTTTGTAGGATCTCTAGAAACCTAAGTTCTACAACAACCAAGCAGACACTCATCTAAAAATAGCCATATTCAAACAGTAGAAAAATTTTCTCACTCTTACTTGCTCTGTCCGCACCCCCTTCTTTGTACAATGTGACATGGTTGGGAGAAAGTAGTCTAATTCTTAGTTTCTTCCTTTGAGCCAGTAAGAGCATAGGCGAATTTCTTTGCAATGTTTTAACCTCTCTGTGGTCTGTCTGAAGGACTGGATTATGTCTTGTATTACTCAGAGTTCAAATGGGGGAAAGGTGGCATAGTTTGAATCTCAAGCTGGTAAAAGGTGCAGAAAACAGTGGTGGATGTCATGGTGTACAAAAACTGTAAGTGGACTGCTGACCCATGGATGTTTGGGACAGGAAGTTATGAGCAGAGTAAGATAACATCTAATTGAATGCAAACCATTCAATGTCAGAGTAATCCAAGTCTATGCCCCAACCAGTAATGCTGAAGAAGCTGAAGTTGAATGGTTTTATGAAGACCTACAAGACCTTTTAGAACTAACACCCAAAAAACATGTCCTTTTCATTATAGGGGACTGGAATGCTAAAGTAGGAAGTTAAGAAACACCTGGAGTAAGAGGCAATTTTGGCCTTGGAGTGCGGAATGAAGCAGGGCAAAGACTAATAGAGCTTTGCCAAGAAAATGCACTGGTCATAGCAAACACCCTCTTCCAACAACACAAGAGAAGACTCTACACATGGACATCACCAGATGGTCAACTCCGAAATCAGATGGATTATATTCTTTGCAGCCAAAGATGGAGAAGCTCTATACAGTAAACAAACAAACAAACAAAAAAAAAAAAAACAAGACCAGGACAGAGGATGACTGTGGCTCAGATCATGAACTCCTTATTGCCAAATTCAGACTTAAATTGAAGAAAGTAGGGAAAACCGCTAGACCATTCAGGTATGACTTAAATCAAATCCCTTATGATTATACAGTGGAAGTGAGAAATAGATTTAAGGGCCTAGATCTGATAGATAGAGTGCCTAATGAACTATGGACTGAGGTTCATGACATTGTACAGGAGACAGGGATCAAGAACATTCCTATGGAAAAGAAATACAAAAAAGCAAAATGGCTGTCTGGGGAGGCCTTACAAATAGCTGTGAAAAGAAGAGAAGTGAAAAGCAAAGGAGAAAAGGAAAGATATAAGCATCTGAATGCAGAGTTCCAGAGAATAGCAAGAAGAAAGAGATAAGAAAGCCTTCTTCAGAGATCAATGCAAAGAAATAGAGGAAAAGAACAGAATGGGAAAGACTAGAGATATCTTCAAGAAAATTAGAGATACCAAGGGAACATTTCATGCAAAAATGGGCTAGATAAAGGACAGAAATGGTCTGGACCTAACAGAAGCAGAAGATATTAAGAAGAGGTGACAAGAATACGACCTGGATAGTCATGATGGTGTGATCACTCATCTAGAGCCAGCATTCCTGGAATGTGAAGTAAAGTGGGCCTTAGAAAGCATCACTATGAACAAAGCTAGTGGAGCTGATGGAATTCCAGTTGAGCTGCTTCAAATCCTGAAAGATGATGCTGTGAAAGTGCTGCACTCAATATGCCAGCAAATTTGGAAAACTCAGCAGTGGCCACAGGACTGGAAAAGGTCAGTTTCCATTCCAATTCCAAACAAAGGCAATGCCAAAGAATGCTCAAACTACTGCACAGTTGCATTCATCTCACATGCTAGTAAAGTAATGCTCAAAATTCTCCAAGCCAGGCTTCAATAATACATGAACCTTGAACTTAGTGATGTTCAAGTTGGTTTAGAAAAGGCAGAGGAACCAGAGGTCAAATTGCCAACATCTGCTGGATCATGGAAAAAGCAAGAGAGTTCCAGAAAAACATCTATTTCTGCTTTATTGACTATGCCAAAGCCTTTGACTCTGGGGATCACAATAAACTGTGGAAAATTCTGAAAGAGATGGGAATACCAGACCACCTAACCTGCCTCCTGAGAAATCTGTATGCAGGTCAGGAAGCAACAGTTAGAACAGGACATGGAACAACGGACTGGTTCCAATTAGGAAAAAGAGTACGTCAAGGCTGTATATTGTCACCCTGCTTATTTAACTTCTTTGCAGAGTACATCATGAGAAATGCTGGGCTGGAAGAAACACAAGCTGGAATCAAGATTGCTGGGACAAATATCAATAATCTCAGATATGCAAATGACACCAACTAATGGCAGAAAGTGAAGAGCATCCAAATAGCCTCTTGATGAAAGTGAAAGAGGAGAGTGAAAAAGTTGGCTTAAAGCTCAACATTCAGAAAACAAAGATCATGGCATCCGGTCCCATCACTTCATGGGAAATAGATGGGGAAACAGTGGAAACAGTGTCAGACTTTATTTTGGGGGCTCCAAAATCACTGCAGATGGTGACTGCAGCCATGAAATTAAAAGACACTTACTCCTTGGAAGAAAATTTATGACCAACCTAGATAGTATTTTCAAAAGCAGAGACATTACTTTGCCGACTAAGGTCCATCTAGTCAAGGCTATGGTTTGTGGGGCCCTAAATGGGAAACCTTAAAAAGAAAGGGGCTAGCTTTGTGGTCAGAAACTAAGATGGCGCCTGGCGGAAGAGATGGGGCGTGGTCTATATTGTTTGTCAAAGTTTTTTCATTGGCTGTCTTGATTTCCGTGCACGTAAACCGTGCGTGATCTCCATAGACTCCTGTTATAATGAAGGCACATGACAATTTGACTTTTTACATGATTGGTGCAACTATGGAAAGTCTCTCCTAAACCCCACCTACTTGCCTATATAAGCTGGGAGTTTGTGGCAATAAAGCGGAACTGCTCAGCCAGAACCCCTCTTGCTTCTGATTGTCTCTCACTGGCTCACCTCTCCTCAGGACCCCTTGGTTTTGCTGAGGAAGTTCCACTGCCTCTCTCTTTCTGTGGAGCACCCCCGCAATGGTTTTTCCAGTAGTCATGTATGGAGATGAGAGTTGGAATGTGAAGAAGGCTGAGCACTGAATAACTGATGCCTTTGAACTGTGGTGTTGGAGAAGACTCTTGAGAGTCCCTTGGACTGCAAGGAGATCCAACCAGTCCATTCTGAAGGAGATCAGCCCTGGGATTTCTTTGGAAGGAATGATGCTGAAGCTGAAACTCCAGTACTTTGGCCACCTCATGCGAAGAATTGACTCATTGGAAAAAACTCTGATGCTGGTAGGGATTGGGGGCAGGAGGAGATGGGGACGACAGAGGATGAGATGGCTGGATGGCATCACAGACTCGGTGGACGTGAGTCTGAGTGAACTCCGGGTGTTGGTGATGGACAGGGAGGGCTGGCATGCTGTGATTCATGGGGTAGCAAAGAGTCGGACACGACTGAGCAACTGAACTGAACTGAACTGGTAGGGTCTGCTCTGTCCTACCTACTTCTTTTCTAACATCATTCTCTGTTGTTTCCCAGGTTACTCCTCACTTACTCTATTGTAGCAACACTGACCTCCTTGTTATTCCACAAACACACCAAGTAATCTCCTACATCAGTGCTACTATATTTGCTTCTCATTTCCCTGGAATGCTCACCTTGGAGGTATATTTGTGGTTTAATGTCTTTTAGTTCAGGTGTGTTCTCAAATGCTATCTTGTCTGAGGGGACTTCCCTAGTCACACCTGGTTACTCTCTCACTTTATTCTGCTTCATTTCTATTCAAAAGAAATACTACCACCTGTTACTATATTTGAAATTGTCTCTTTATGTGTTTAATGTAAGGGCTCAGTAGAAAGTAAGCCTCATGAAAGCAGTCTGCTTGGTGATCTATCCCTAGAATCTATTATAGTGCCTGCCTGGCATGTAGTAGATGCCAGATAAATAGTTATTGAATGAATGAATGAAGTACTTTCCACGACAATCCTGTGAAGTAAGTTGAACAAGTAATGATCTAAGTATCCAATGTTCCCATTTTATGAACAGAGAAACTGAGGTTAGAATGGGTAAGTGACTTGCCCAAAGTCAAGCAGCTTTTAAGTGAGAGCTAAGAGCAAAACAAATCTTTTGGCATACGTGTTGAATCCCTATACCAGCTGAACAGAAAAGGAAGGCTTATCCTTGGAGATATCATGGAAATGGGAGCAAAAGAACAGCAGGATGCAAAGATTTTAAAATGTAGAGGAAGCAAATTGAGGAAATTCTTAATAAGTAGGAAGAGAGTTTATCTGAGGCAACTGGAAAGTAAAATCATGAGAATGATTTTTGAAGAGAATGGGAAAGATAATAGCAGAAAGTGCAGCTAAAATATCTGAAGCTTAGGAGGAGTTGTAATTCAAGTAGCTTAAATATAAATTGTTTGAAAATGGTGAAATATCACTTAAAGAGGGAGGAGCCGTCTTTTACATGGAGCATGAGTACAATGGTCTTCTCTGATGGCTCAGCTGGTAAAGAATCTTCCTGCAATGCAGGAGACACAGGAAACGGGGTTTGATCACTGGGTCGGTAAAATCCCCTGGAAGAGGAAAATGGAAACCCACTCCAGTATTTTTGCCTGGAGACTCCCATGGACAGAAGAGCATGGTGAGCTATAGTCCAAAGGGTCACAAAGAGTCAGACATGACTGAACAACTAAGTACAGCACACACATGGTCATGATGTTAAGAGAAGAAAATTACATGCACTTTGGCATGAATTGAGGTAATTGTTCTAGAAACAGAAATACTGGTAAAGAAACATTTCTAAAGAGGAATGAGCAGAATTCAATGATTGATAAAATATATGGAGTAAATGACTGAAATTTCTGAGCCTACCCCCAAAATATATGGTTTATGCTTTGAGAGAGGCAGGGAAGTTAGAAACAAACTATCACATGAATGCATTTATTCTTTGTCACACTTCTGAGAATAGAGCAGCATGCTGAATATTGAATTTAATTCTGAGATCACAGGCTAAATTTTATACCATATAAAATAGAAGAGCCAAGTGGCAGAGAATTAGATATGGATACACTTTTGGACCATTACATCAGAATAATTTTGTGACTCTACTTTGTTTAAGGGGACGTATTAGAGTATAAATTTTGGTTATATTAACTCAGCTTGATTCCTGGCATAGTGATTTTCAAACAGAAAATGAGATTACAGTTCAGCTTTAATATTCACTAATGTTAAATTCACCTAATTAAAAGACAACAAAATATTTTATAATGGGGAATTATCTCAAGCAAAGTCTTTGATTATTTCTATTTCTGACAAGAATTAATAGCAAACAAATAGAGTCTCACACACGCACAAATTTTGATACAATTATATATTTTAGAACAGTGTAACAAACCTCTGGAAAACTCATTTGCATTTATGTAATTTAAAGTGTCTTGTTATGACCATTTTTCCTAAATACTATGCATATGGAAGGGTTTCATTTATATTAATAAAAATGACAGCACACTGTGCCTTGGAACTTATTTATATTTAACAGCTCAGCCTTATTATTATTATTTGTAATATCACCCATATGGAGGGGAGGTAACACATTCAGAAGATAGTAACTAATATATTCAATCAAAATGTTTAAACCAATCATACACATGGAATTTAGCTGCGGACAGAAATGCAGGTAGGATATTAAAATATGCAAAGCACTAAACTAGAGCAAACAACTGAACATATATAGAAGGTGCATCTTTTCCACATGCCAAGGTAACAGAAACCTAAGAGGAAGGTGACTGTAGATTTGGCACTAGATAGAACAAATAATTGGCTGAAAGCATTTTTGGCATGTGGTTCAGGAGTTGCAGAGAAAATCGGAAGTGGTGAGGGTAACTGTTCAGTCATCTTTATATGGAGTCTAGTCGACGTACAGAAGAATTGGGAATATTTCATAAAATGAACCTATCTGTGAACACATAGGACATTATCAGGATCCCATATGCCCTCATAATCCCTTCTAATCACAATCACCACACTCCACCAAGGGTAAAAACCATGACATCTAACACTTGGGTGTTTCTATATGTGATTTAAATAGAATCATGTAAAATGAACTTCTGGATTTTGATAGCTTATGGTGAACAATGGCAGATTCGTGATCTCTGAGGAAGATTAGCTTTGGCACCAGAGACCAGACTTGACCACTCAGGAATTCTGTGTGGCAGAAGTTTTATTACAGTGAAAAGGGACAGAGAAAGCTTCTGACATAGACATCAGAAGAGGATGGAGAGTGCCCCATTTGCTAGTCTTTAGCAAGGGAATTATATACTTTTAATTCAGCTCAGTCATGTCCGACTCTTTGTGACCCCATGAATCGCAGCACGCCAGGCCTCCCTGTCCATCACCATCTCCAGGAGTTCACTTAAACTCACGTCCATCTAGTAGGTTATGCCATTCAGCCATCTCATCCTCTGTCGTCCCCTTTTTCCTCCTACCCCTAATCCCTTCCAGCATCAGAGTCTTTTCCAATGAGTCAACTCTTTTAATTAGTTATTACAATACATCAAAAGAATGTCTCAAGTTTGTGAAAAATTTACCAGACACACTCCCACAATTTACATTTTAGGATAACAGGATTAGAATTTAACAATAGATCATCCTACCAGACCCACTCCCATTAGTCAGAAGGTTTTCAGGAAGGAGAAACTGTCCTCAAGCAGGATACGTTGTTGTTATATAATCCCTAGTACAGAGTTTAAACTGAGTTGTTTGTTATGTAATCATCAGTTTTGAGTTTAAATTAAAAAAAAAAATTATGTGACTAAGACTAAGGAATGTAGAGGAAAAAAAAGTTTGTCATTTCCTCTTGAGAATTCCAGACCCTTATCTCTTCCTCAAGAGCCCCAGACTCCTTTCTCCTCAGGGACCTGGACTTCTTATCAACCTGCCTACTCAGTTTCTGCTTTTCACTCAAAATTTTGTATATGCAACTTGCACATACTGTTGTATGTAGTTGTAATTTATTCCCATTGCTCTACAGAACTGCTGTGTGACTATACTATGTTCTACTGTTAATGAGCATGTGGGTTGTAATAGTCTGGAATAACTATGAAGAGAGTTACTATGAACATTTTAGTACATGTCTTCTAGTCAATATGTGTACTTATTTCTGTTCGATATACCTAGGATTCTATTTGCTAGGTCTTGGGTGTGCATTTATTCAATTTTAGTAGTTACTGACAAATAATTTTCTTAAATGGTTGTATCAGTTTCACTCCTACTGGAGCTATGAGAGTCCTAATGCCACATCCTGATACTTGGTATTATCATTCTTTGCAAACTTTACAATTCTGGTGGATGTGTATAGGTAGTTCATTGAGTAATATAGTTGAGTTCCTTAGTCACTTGTGCATCTTCTTTGTGAAGTTCCTATTCTAGCCTTGATTTTTTCTCTTGGATTCTCTGACTTTTGCATTATTGGTGTCCTGCAAGAATTCATTATCATTGTCCAACAAATATTCTGGGTAGAAGTCTTTTTTTTTTAATATAAGTACTGTGACTATCTTCTGTGAGGGTTTTTTCTGCTCTTTTAATGGTGACTTGACAAACAGCAGTTCTTAATTTTAATACAGTCTTAATTATCATTGTTTCATAATACTTTGTGATGAATGCTTTTGGATTCTGTTTCAGCAGTCTTTGGCTGCTCCAAGTTTACAAAGATGAATTTATTTTAAATCTTAGGTGCAGTCCTCTTGGAATTGATTTTTGTGTATAGCATGAGGTAGGGATCTAGATATTTTTTCCAACATGAAGATCTCATTCATTCAGTACCATTTACTGTAAAGGTCTTCCTTTGCTCAGTGCATTCTAGTGTCATTTTCGCATTAATATACAAGCAGTGTGGGACAGTTTCTGAATCCTAGTTTGTTCAATTGGTTACTTTGTATAAACTTTTACTAATACTATATTTTCTTCCTTATTATAGCTTTATAAGAGACCTGGATTTCTGAAATTATAAGTCCTCTAGTCTTGCTGATCTGTTTTCTTTCTTTCTTTCTTTTTTGTTTGTAACCATCAGTTCAGTTCAGTTCAGTTCAGTCGCTCAGTTGTGTCCGACTCTTTGTGACTCCATGAATCGCAGCACGCCAGGCCTCCCTGTTCATACCACCATCTCTTGGAGTTCACTCAGACTCACGTCCATTGAGTCCGTGATGCCATCCAGCCATCTCAGCTTTGGTCGTCCCCTTCTCCCTCCTGCCTCCAATCCCATCAACAAAGGCTAAAAGAATGAGGTTTACCTGTCAGCCTCACTATAATGTGTCTTCTCCAAACAATTGCTATTGCATGTTCAAATATTATGAAATTTGACTAAAAGTGCCAATTTTGGAGGTCATCTCTGAGCTATTAACTTCAAATAGAATTTTATTTCTTTCTAATGCATATAAAAATATATATAATAAACTTAGAAGAGGTGAAAAATAATAGACAACACCAAACAAATATGTGTCAGGCTGACCATAAAGAAGGCTGAGCACCAAATAATTGATGCTTTCAAACTGTGGTGTTGGAGAAGACACTTGAGAGTCCCTTGGACTGCAAGGAGATAAAACCTGTCAATCCTAAAGAGAATCAATCCTGAATATTCACTGGATGCTGAAGCTTCAATACTTTGGCCACCTGATGTGAAGAGCTGATTCATTGGAAAAGACCTTGATGCTGGGAAAAACTGAGGGCAGGAGAAGGGGGTGACAGGATGAGATGGTTGGTTGGCATCACTAACTCAATAGACATGAGTTTGAGCCAACTCCAGGAGAAAATGAAGGATAAGAAAGCCTGGTGTGCTGCTGTACATGGGGTAGCACAGTTGGACATGACTTAGCGACTGAATAATGACCAACTAAAAATGTTCTGGACAAAAAAAAAATGCTACTCTTTTTGAAGGAGCTGGGTCAAAAGAGGAGGCTAGGGATGAATGTCACATCACTTAGGAGGAATACTATTAGCATCATGCTGCAATTCCCTGGACAGTTCCCCATAGCAAAGAACTGTCCAGCCCAGCTGCTGCTGCTGCTGCTGCCTCGCTTCAGTTGTGTCTGACTCTGTGCGACCCCCATAGACGGCAGCCCACCAGGCTCCCCCCGTCCCTGGGATTCTCCAGGCAAGAACACTGGAGTGGGTTGCCATTTTTTTCTCCAATGCATGAAAGTGAAACGTGAAAGGGAAGTCGCTTAGTCATGTCCGACTCTTTGCGAGCCCATGGACTGTAGCCCACCAGGCTCCTCCATCCGTGGCATTTTCCAGGCAAGAGTATTGGAGTGTGGTGTCATTGCCTGCTCCAGTCCAGCCCAGCACTGTGTGGCAAAAATGCCATTGTTGCAAAGCCTTCATCTATAGAACTGAAGGAACCTGGTGGAAAGATAAAAGGAGAACTGAAGGAACACAGTTGGAAATGAGCGAGTGTTTTTAGGCTAGTAGGAAAAGCTACACAAAATGACTTAAATCAATACTCAGCGTGAAAAGGCAATAGAAGCCCTCAGTCATTTCTTAGCATTAACATTAAATCATTTCCTTGCTACCATCACCACAAGTTCTAAGGAACTTTGCTGCCTTTAAACTCCAGCCTTAAGTTATTACAACAATTTGCATATTCTTCAGGGACTACCTCAGTCATTCAGACAGGGAAGAAAAGAATTCAGTGTGTTTATTCCAACAAAGGAACTATCCTAGTCATTTTGCATATGTAATTCCAAGTGATTCTCACAATAATACTGTGAGGCAGATATTATCATATATTGTTAAATGTGCGGACATTTTAGATAAGTAAAATGGAACTCAGAGGAAATAATTTCCTTTGGGTACAGATATACGATTGAAACTCCTGTCTGTCATGAATAATTCACATTGTAATAGAAAGTAATATTATACATAATGTATAGGGTATGACTATAGTTTGCAATTAATATTTATATGCCTTGCACTTAACACATGCCATTACACTATTCTGTGTGTTAGGTCTTATTAAGATTTTCATTTTATATATAAGAAAATTGAAATTCAAAACTGTGAAATTAATTGTATAAGGATGTACAGTAATATGTGATGGTCTATTAGATTCCAAAGTGCTTTTAACCACTACATTGTTAAATTAATCGATGTGTGTGTGTAAATGTAATTTATACATCAGGAAGAAATACAAATACTCTTACTTCAAAATTAAATCTAGAAGCAATTTAAACAAATTATGTCTTTAGCACTTTAGATAATAATAAGAGAGTAGTTTTCATATTTAATGTTAATATGTTTTAAACTTCTTACCAACAGGAAATGTATGAATTCATGTGGGATTTGTTTTTTGATAATGCGGCTTAAGCTTTTTAGAGATTCTCTAATCTGAAGTTGTGACATCTCTTGGACTGAAAGCTTTCATGAGCACAATTACTTCTGTTAGCTAATCAAATAGAGTCATGCAAAACTACTTGGAATAACATATAAGTAATTTCTCTCAATTATTTAACTTTATTCTTCATAGTAGAATCACGGAGCAACAGCCTTTCTTTGGAGATTATGACTGTCAATATCTTCTCCAGACTTGAAGTGTTTAGAGCAACAGCTTTCAAGTGTGGATTATTTGCATTTGACAGTAATTGTTCATGTTTTAGCAAAATTCTTTTGGAAGCAATAAGAAATTGCTTCTCTGATCTATTGGCAAATAGAAATTTCCTTCAATTTACTTATAACAGTACTTTTGAGCCTTCAAAATTCTGTGCATAATTTTATGAATAAGAAAAATGTCAAATTTCATTTTAAGTACTCTGATGTTGAGTACCAAAAAGATCATTTTTTGCATTTCTGATGTACCATTGATTTATGCAGCATACTGAGCACAGGTGAAAGATTTTTGTAGCTGTCAAAATTATTATATACATATTATCTAAAATTTAAATATTATGCATATATTAAAATGATATTTTAAAGAATTTAAAAATATTATATATGTAATTCTTTTACTGAGGTCTAATTTACCCACCATAATATTCAGCCATTGTAAATGCTCAATTCAAAAATTTTTAGTAAGCTTAAAGAGTTCAATCATTAATAAAATCTGTTCTAGAATATTTTTGTCACCTCACTTAGCCATTAATCTTCACTCTCACCTTCAGAAAATCACTGATCTTGTATCTGCTTCTATGGATTTGTCTTTTTCTAAACATTTCTTACAAATGAAATTATACACTATATGTTTTTATGTTTGAATTATTTCACTAAGTGTAACATTCTCAAGGTTCAACCATGTTGTAGTAAGTTTCAGTACTTCATTTATTTGTGTTTTTAGTCACTAAGTTGGACATGTCCAACTTTTTGTGACCCTATGAACCCTAGCCCACCAAAGTCCTCTGTCCATGGGATTTTTCAGGCAAGAATACTGAAGTAGGTTGCAATTTCCTTCTTCATGGGCTTTTCCAGACCCAGGATTAAACTTGTGTCTCCCATTTTGCAGATGGATTCTTTATTGCTAAGCCACCAGAGAAGCCCTCCATCTATTTTTCCTGTCTCTTTCTTTGTCTTTACCTTCTGTGCTGTGTGGCTTATGGAGTCTTGGTGCTACAGTAAGGGGTTGGGCCTGAACCTCTGAGATGGGAGCCCCAACCAGATATGTTGGACCACCAGAGAACTCCAAACCCATGGAACATTAATTAGTGAGAACTCTCCCAAAGGCCTCCATCTCAACACTGAGCCCAGACCTTACCCCAAAGCCAGCAAGCTTCAGTGCCAGACGCCTCACACCAAATCATTAGCAAAACAAGAACACAGCTCTGCTCATTAGCAGACAGACTGCCTCAAACCATACCTAATCCATAGACACTCCAAACACACTACTGGACAAGGCACTGCCCTTCAGAGAAACAAGATCCAGCTCCACCCACCCAGAGCACAGGCGCAAATCCTCCCAACCAGGAAACCTTCACAAGGCACTGGTCCAACTCACCCACTGGGTCAGACTCCACAAATAAGAACTATGACCTTCTAGCCTGCAGAAAGGAGGCCTAAAATCAGACTTTATGTGAAATGTAGCCTAGATAAATCCTGAATTGTCATTTCCTTTCTGTAAGAATTTTGCATAATGAAAAGGGGCAGTTCTAGTGTTAATATTATAAATGACAATAGGTTAGAGTGTCTACTTTGAATATCAGAATTGATATGCTAACTTTTCATAATCTTAAAAGGGGTCATATCTCATTTGTCAAATAGATATGGTATATGGTTTCAGAAAAGATGCACGAGTAAGGATAAAATGTGACAGCATATAAAGAAACATAAATACAATAATAGATGTAGTTTTTCTTCCTTCAATTATTAACAGATTTTTATGCCTTCAGATTTTTTGACATTTACACATTAATTAAAAACAAACTTCAAAATGACTTTTAAAAATATATGTATTTTTAATCTAGGATATTATAAGAGCTGAAATTGACAAAAGAAACATAAACATATATAAAGGCTAAAGAACAATTTACTTAGGGTTAAACAAAATTAAAAATTCACCTGTCAATTCTATAACCAAATAATTTCTTTTAAAAATTCAATCATTCATAAAATCAAATAGGAATAGTGTTCTGAGACTCTTTAAAATAAAAAAAATGAAATCCTGGTATTCACATATAGCACCTAAAATTTATAACTACTTTAGCAGTTTCATTTTGGCTTAAACATTCTCATTTAGCTAAAACATGTAACCAAATATAAGGACAGACAAATCTATTGTATTTGTTGTTATTGTTCTATCCAAACAGCATCACGTTCAGGCTGAAATTAGTTCATTTAATTTAAAATATAATGTTTGGACAAAATCAACAGCATGTTTACTAAATCAACCATCAAAATTTTAGAGATGGACGAGTTAATTAGTTGAATAAAGGATTGATTTCCCACTTTCAATGAGAAAAAAAATGTGTTTACTTTCCAGTAGCTCATTAACAAAGTTTGGAATTCAGAATATTTTCTCATTTAAGGGAAAAAGCTTCCAATGAAATTTACTTTTTGGCTTTTGTAAATTTGAAAGGAAGATATTAGGCAATGAAATTCATTTCATTCTCCACATATCATAATATAAAAATGTATTTTCTGACAGAGAATGAGCAGACTTTCAAATTTTTGTGATTCATGCTGTAAACAGAAATACTTAAATGAAAGGGCAATTAAACATTTTATGAGATAGACATATGAAGAAAAATGGTGATATCCCCTTTCTCTAATGGTACTCTGGAAATTGTGGCTCAGGATTTTATTTATTTTTTTCTTCTCTGTCTCCTCCTCCTCCTCCTTTCCTTCTTTTCTTTTATTGTTTTCACAAGCATTCAGTTCAGTTCAGTTTAGTTCAATCACTCAGTCGTTTCCTATTCTTTGCGACCTCATGAATAGCAGTACGCCAGGCCTCCTTGTCCATCACCAACTTCCGGAGTTCACTCAAACTCATGTCCATCGAGTCAGTGATGCCATCCAGCCATCTCATCCTCTGTTGTCCCCTTCTCCTCCTGCTCCCAATCCTTCCCAGCATCAGAGTCTTTTCCAATGAGTCAACTCTTTGCATGAGGTGGCCAAAGTACTAGAGTTTCAGCTTTAGCATTAGTCCTTCCAAAGAAATCACAGGGCTGATCTCCTTCAGAATGGACTGGTTGGATCTCCTTTCAGTCCAAGGGACTCTCAAGAGTCTTCTCCAACACCACAGTTCAAAAGCATCAGTTCTTCTGCACTCAGCCTTCTTCACAGTCCAACTCTCACATCCATACATGACCACAGGAAAAACCATAGCCTTGAGTAGACGGACCTTAGTTGGAAAAGTAAAGTCTCTGCTTCAGAATATGCTATCTAGGTTGGTCATAACTTTTTTCCAAGGAGTAAGTGTCTTTTAATTTCATGGTTGCAATCATCATCTGCACAAGCATTAGATAAGATAAAGCAGCAGTAGGCAAAATACGTATTTTTATGTTTTATTGCAAGATGAAAATCCCTGTATTATTTTATATGAAATACTTTGTACTTTAGTTTAAAGATGGTTAAGAAAATAAGAGATTGAGCCCTGGTCCAAGTGGCAACACAGGAGGCTCTTGAAATTACTTCCTTCATAAAAACACCAAATCTATAGCTACAAACAGAAAAATTTCCTCGGAAAGAAATCCAGAAAACAGCTGAGTGATTTCTACATATCAAATGAGAATATACTCACCCTGATACGGGTGAGAAAAACTGAGGCACACTCTGCCTATAAACCCTACTCCAAGAACAGCTATGTACAATCAGAGGAAACTCATAACTCCCAGCTTCTTCTTGAAGAGCAAGAGGCTTGGCTCAAACATCTAGTGCCCCAACTTTTAAGAATTACACATATGGAATAGATCCTCCAAAATATATAGCTCTGAAAACCAATAGGGCTTGCATCCATAATAATCACAAGACTGAAACAAATGAAGAAAAATTTCTTAATGCACTCACAAGGATTCCCTGTGACAATTCTTCATGGTCTTAGCACAGAGGGTGCAAACAGAAACACCATCTCCTAGTTTTGCCTTGAAAAAGGCCAATTTACATACTTCAAAAGCTGCTGCTTCAGGGTTACAACTGATTAAGACTTCTTAACCTAGGTATCAAAGCTTGTCACAAACTTTGAAAAGTTACACTTTGTGTCTTTTCCTGTCTCAGTACTGTTCTGTCACCTTGAAGATTTGTGGCATCAGGTAAAAACACTCTTGGCATTGATGTTGGCACTGCCATGAAGGAGCACCATCAGAAACGGCAGATGTATAGTTTCATGTGACAACCTTGTAAATAAAAATAGCAAACATTTGGTGAATGCTTACCGTTTTAGGTTATGCAGGGAGATCAAACCATTCAATCCTAAAGGAAATCAATCCTTAATATTCACAAGAAGGACTGATGCTGAAGCTCCAATACTTTGGCCACCTGATGCAAAGTGCTGACACATTGGAAAAGAGTCGCTGATTCTGGAAAAAAAATGAAAGCAGGAGGAGAAGGGGATGACAGAGAATGAGATGGTTGGATGGCATCACCGACACAGTGGACATGAGTTTGAGCAAACGCTGGGAGATAGTGAAGGACATGGAAGCCTGGCGTGCTGCAGTCCATGGGGTTGCAGAGAGTCAGACACGACTTAGCGATAAAGAACAACAAATATATATATATATATATATATATATATATATATATTCAGATCTGTTAAGAAATAATAAAAACACCTTCCCTAATTAATAGTGGATTATCAAATAACAGCAATACTAAGAAGAAGATGTGCACTTAGTTATTCAGTCGTGTCCAACTCTTTGTGACACCATCATGTACTATAGCCTACCAGGCTTCTCTGCCCATGGAGGTTCTCCAGGCAAGAATACTGGAGTGGGTTGCCATACCCACCCTCCAGGGATTTCCCAACCCAGGGATCGAACCCAGGTCTCCTGCATTGCAGGTGAATTCTTTACCTTCTGAGCCACCAAGGAAGAAGGCGAGAAGAAGATATTGAGTACTAAATATTCATCAGACATTTTATATGCATTACTTTATCTGACTTTATTTATTTGATTTATCTGATATTACTTTCTCTATCATCCTCATTTCCTTTCTTCTTTCTGTTTCTGTTCCAACAACAGATATCCCTCTCCCCCTCAGAACATCTTTTCATTGTATACGCAACACAATAAGCATGTTTAACCTGAAGCAAATGGCATCTTTTCCCTACTTAGCCTCATTTGCAGCTTTTGAAGTATGCAAATAAGCCTTTTTCAAGGCAAGACCAGGAGATGGTGTTTCTGTTTGCACTCTCTGTTCTGAGACCTTGAAAAATAGTCACAGGGTATCCTTGTGAGCACATTAATAACTGTTTCTTCATTTGTTCCAGGCATAAAGAGGTTAAATTACTTGCTCTTGTTATACAGTTAGGGAATAGTCAGGCTTATTTGACCCTGGGAGTCAGGTTTCAGAGCTGTATACCCAATTATATCCCTGACTCTAAACGACAATAGGTGGACATGTCAATCAATGGAAATTAGAGTGAATAGGATTGGGAAAAGTGTGGTCACTTAGAGCTGTCAGACTCGTTTTAAATTTCCCATGAGAACAATTTTGTGGACTTTCAGAAGTTATTGGTGGATGTATATTTTGAGGAAGAGTAGTTCCCTGCTTGACACATCCTTTGTAATTTGTATAAATGTAAAGTGAAATCGTTCAGTTGTGTACGACTCTTTGCCACCCCATGGACTGTAGCCTACCAGGCTCCACCGTCTATGGGATTTTCCAGGCAAGAACACTGGAATGGGTTGCCATTTCTTTCTCTGGAAGATCTTCCTGACCCAGGGATTAAACCCAAGTCTCCCGCTTTGTAGACAGATGCTTTACCGTCTGAGCCAGAGATTCTCATCTCCAACTATAGGTTGTGGAGACCTGAGTTGGTTTGTATCAAAATGAATGGGTTTGGATAAGATGATTCCTAAATCTCCTATGTGAGCTAATTACTATTCTCCGACTCTCTGAACACTTAACATGGCACCATATACCTTTGGATGCAGTTGTACCTTACTGTCTGATTCATGCACATGAAAGAAGAGATGATGTCCGGAAACCCAGATTCATCTTAGTTTCTAAAGTGATTTTCCTCCTAGTTTTATTGACATATAATTGATCTACAGCAATGTGTAAGTTTAAGGTGGACAGCACAATGATCTGACTTATATTTACTGTGAAGTTTAGCTAACATTCATTATTTCATATAGATACAGAAAAAAAGTTTTTTTCTTCTGACAAGAACTCTTAGGATCTATGCTCCTAACAATTTTCTTTCATTCATTCATTTTTTTGACGTATCAAAAATCACTTTTTCCTAAAAAATATTTTAATTGGAGGCTAATTGCAATATTGTAGTGGCTTTTGCCATACATTGACATGAGTCAGCCATGGGTTTACATGTATTCCCCATCCTAAACCCCCCTTCCACTTCTCTCCCCATCCCATCCCTCTGGGTCATCTCACTGCACCAACCTCACGAGCACCCTGTCTCATGCATCAAACCTGGACTGGTGATCTGCTTCACATATGATAATATACATGTTTCAATGCTATTCTCCCAGATCATCCCACCTCGCCTTCTCCCACAGAGTGTAAAAGACTGTTCTATACATCTGTGTCTCTTTTGCTGTCTCACATATAGGGTTATCATTACCATCTTTCTAAATTCCAAATATATGCATTAGTGCCAAAGAATTGATGCTTTTGAACTGTGGTGTTGGAGAAGACTCTTGAGAGTCCCTTGGACTGCTAGGAGATCCAACCAGTCCATTCTGAAGGAGATCAGCCTTGGGATTTCTTTGGAAGGACTGATGCTAAAGCTGAAACTCCAGTACTTTGGCCACCTCATGCGAAGAGTTGACTCATTGGAAAAGACTCTGAGGCTGGGAGGGATTGGGAGCAGGAGGAGAAGGGGGATGATAGAGGATGAGATGGATGGATGGCATCACTGACTCGATGGACGTGAGTCTGAATGAACTCCGGGAGTTGGTGACGGACAGGGAGGCCTGGCATGCTGTGATTCATGGGGTCGCAAAGAGTCAGACACAACTGAGCGACTAAATTGAACTGAACTGAATATTGTATTGGTGTTTTTCTTTCTGGCTTACTTCACTCTGTATAGTAGGCTCCAGTTTCATCCACCTCATTAGAACTGATTCAAATGTATTCTTTCTAATGTCTGAGTAATATTCCATTGTGTATGTGTACCACAGCTTTCTTATCCGTTTGTCTGCCAGTGGACATCTAGGTTGCTTCCTGGCTATTATAAACAGTGCTGCAGTGAACATTAGGGTACATGTGTCTCTTTCAATTCTGGTTTCCTCGGTTTGTATGTCCAGCAGTGAGATCGCTGGGTTATATGGCAGTTCTATTTACAGTTTTTTAAGGACCCACACTGTTCTCCATAGTGGCTGTACTAGTTTGCATTCCCACCAACAGTGTAAGAGTATTCCCTTTCTCTACACCCTCTCCAGCATTTATTGTTTGTAGATTTTTGGATCGCAGCCATTCTGACTGGCGTGAGATGGTACCTAATTGTGGTTTTGATTTGCATTTCTCTGATAATGAGTGATGTTGAGCATCTTTTCATGTGTTTGTTAGCCATCTGTATGTCTTCTTTGGAGAAATGTCAGTTTAGTTCTTTGGCCCAGTTTTTGATTGTGTTGTTTATTTTTCTGGAATTGAGCTGCAGGAATTGCTTATATATTCAAATATATCATATAGCAGTGTTTACTATAGTCATCATGGTATGCATTACATCTCCAGCACTTAAAAAGTATTTATTTATTGTTGACTGTGCTGAGTCTTCATTACTGTGCAGGCTTTTCTCTAGTTGCAGTGAGAGGGGGCTGCTCTCTAGTTGCGGTGTACAGGCTTCTTATTGCAGTGGCTTCTCTTATTGAGAAGCATGAGCTTTAGGGTAATTGAACATGTGGGCTCAGCAGTTGTAGTTCCCAGGCTCTAAGGCATAAGCTCAATAGTTGCAGTGCAGGGGCTTCTCATTGCCATGGTTTCTCCTGTTGCATGTGAGCTTTAATAGTTGTGGCATGTGGGCTCAGTAGTTGTGGTTTGCAGGCTCTAGAGCCCATGTTCAGTAGTTGTGTTGTGGTGCACAGGCTTAGTTGCTCTGCAGCATGTGAGATTTTCCTGGATCAGGGATTGAACCCATATCTCCTGCATTGGCAGGCAGATTCTTTACCAATGAACCATCAGGGCAACCCCTCCACTACTTATTTATCTTATAATTGGAAATTTATACCTTTTGACCACTATCATCCAATTCCTGCAACCCCATGTCCTCTCCATCTATAGTAACCACAAATCTGATATCTTTTTCTATGACAGTCAGTGTTCATTTGTTTTAGATTTCACATATAAGTGAGATCATACTGGGTTTGTCTTAGAATAAATGGTGTTTGGTTTTCGAGGATTCTCTTTTGCATTCAGCACACCAAGACTGAGCAGAAGAGAATGTGTCACACAATACCATGCAGTGGATATTTAAACATAATGCCAGGCTGTTGAGAGAATATGCTATGTGTTTCCAGAGAGTATGGGAAATCACTTTCATCAGAAAAAAAAAATGAAACTGTGTTTTGAGTATTTGGCACAGTAATCAGGTTTGTTCTGGTTGATCCAAACAGCTGTGGAGGGAATTAGATAGGAACCTTGGAGAATGTACTTTCAGGATGCATTACTTCTTTAATGATACAGGGCAGAACTTGGCAAATCTAAGCCGATTGCAGGAGCTAAGAGACATTCAAAAGAATATAGTAGTATAACAAAATGATATTGAGTAGTTTGCTATTTTCTATATACTTTGAACTTTTGTATAATATTGACACTTCCTCTAAGATTGACAATGTCTCTTATTTAAATATATGGTGAAGCACACCTGTTATTAATTTATATGGTCCTAGAGGAGGACTGTTGCAGGGTATACTTTTAAATTAGTGATTTAATTTCATTCATGCTTATATGTACCTACAGGGTTTTTAAAAATATTGAAACCATTTTTGATATGCATATTTTCTAGAAAATTGTTCATTTAATTTAAATTGTCAAATTTAGTAGTATAAGGGTGTACAGAGTTCTGTCTTATATTTAATCTGAAATCTATTTTTGCTTGCTGTTTTTTCCATTCTTAGTATTGCTTATTTATTTGCTACATTTTGACATATTTGTCCATTTTATTGTCTTTGCCAAGAACTAACCCTTGATTTTTGTTTTGTTAAGTATATTTTATTTAAGAAGTATCTGCTATACTTATCTTTATTTTATCTTTTCTTTTACTGATTTCTGTTTTTGTTGTCCTTTGTTTAACTTCTTGAGTTAAACACTCTAGCAGGTAAAGCTAACTTTCCACCAGAAATTTCTTCTTTCCTTCTGCAGTGTAGAGTTCCTACTAATGTGTATCTGCCCAACCAGGGACAACAATAACCTGTCACTCATATGTAGTTTCCTCCAATGGAATGTCAGCAGAAGTTAATCTTGTGGATCAAAAGGATTGACTATCACATGTAGGGTGCACTGGGCTTCCCTGGTGGCTCAGCAGTAAAGAATTCGTCTGCAAAGCAATAGACACAGGAGACCTGGGTTCGATTCTTGGGTCGGGAAGATCCCCTGGAGGAGGGCATGGCAACCCACTCCAGTATTCTTGCCTGTACTATCCCACGGACAGAAGAGCCTGGCAGGCCATAGTCCCTAGGAATTCAAAGAGTCAGACACGAATGAAATGACTTCGCATGAATGGATGCATTATCATGTATTCTTTGGTTAATGAAGTGTCTAGATATGGATTCTAAAATTTCAAATTTGTGCAAGCTTTAATTTTTAGGTACTTTTTTCCTCCTTAGTTTCTAATTATATTCCATGGTATTTAAAGAATATGGTTTGTATTATGCCAATACATTGTACTATGTTGAGATAGGTTTTTTGATCCCATATATGTTCATGGGAAATAAATGGGGAAACAGTGGAAACAGTGTCAGACTTTATTTTTGGGGGCTCTAAAATCACTGCAGATGGTGGCTGCATTCACGCAATTAAAAGACACAATATTGTAAAGTAATTAGCCTCCAATTAAAATAAATAAACTTAAATTTAAAAATAAATAAATAAAATAAAAGTATAACTGGGGGAAAAAAAAAAAAAGACACTTACTCCTGGGAAGAAAAGCTATGACCAACCTAGATAGCATATTGAAAAGCAGAGGCATTACTTTGCCAACAAAGTTCCGTCTAGTCAAGGCTATGGTTTATCCAATGGTCATGTATGAATGTGAGAGTTGGACTGTGAAGAAAGCTGAGCACCGAAGAATTGATGCTTTTGAACTGTGGTGTTGGAGAAGACTCTTGAGAGTCCCTTGGACTGCAAGGAGATCCAACCAGTCCATTCTGAAGGAGATCAGCCCTGGGATTTCTTTGGAAGGAATGATGCTAAAGCTGAAACTCCAGTACTCTGACCACCTCATGTGATGAGTTGACTCATTGGAAAAGACTCTGATGCTGGGAAGGACTGGGAGCAGGAGGAGACGGGGGACAACAGAGGATGAGATGGCTGGATGGCATCACTCACTTGATGGATGTGAGTTTGAGTGAATTCTGGGAGTTGGTGATGGACAGGAGGCCTGGCGTGCTGCAATTCATGGTGTTGCAAAGAGTCGGACACAAATGAGCGACTGAAATGAGCTGATGTTCAATTTTCATAATATCCCATGTATGCATGTATAGAAAGTGTTTTCTAAATTTTATGTATCAGATTCTGTGTGTGGACATAGAAAACGCATTTTGTGTGTGGTATTCTAACATTATATATGCTTACTAAATGTGTGTTAATTCTAACTTTTCTTATAATGTTATACAAATTTTCTCTTCTCGTTTTTTTTTTTCTCCTCTTAGTGATTTTTGCTTCACACTTGGGACTGTAGTACACAGTCCA
This sequence comes from Nanger dama, assembly GCA_917880005.1. Classification (NCBI taxonomy): domain Eukaryota; kingdom Metazoa; phylum Chordata; class Mammalia; order Artiodactyla; family Bovidae; genus Nanger; species Nanger dama. Next base: position 2,762,359 of record CAKJTW010000089.1, read on the forward strand.
AATTTAATTTAATTTAATTATATTTAGAATTATAGGTAGAATTAAATTATACACATGTTAATTTATTATCATCAGCCCCATTGCCTCAGTTTCTTTTAACTCTGTAAATTTCACCTTGTCAGTGAAGTATCCCCTACCACCACTCTATTTAAAGCAGCATGTCTCCACCACACCCCACAGCATTTCCTGTCTCCTTAACTAACTTTTGCTATCAGCATTCTTTGTGTTTCCTTATGAAAGGTTGCATGCAGCTGCGAGCCATGTGCTACACTGGGATTCGTGACCTCGAAGGAGAGGACCAATATGTGACCAGAAACAAGGCTTGACCACTCGGAGCTTTTTGTGTAAAAGAATTTTATTAAAGTATAAAAGAGATAGAAAGCTTCTGACATAGACATCAGAAGGGGGCAGAAAGAATGCTTCTTTTCTAGTTTTTAACAAGGCATTTTATGTCTGTTAATCAGATAAGAGAAACACCTCAAGATTGAAGGAGTTTCACCAGGCCTCTCTCCCACAACGTGCATTTTGAGATAGAACGACGTAAGGTGTGTCATCCCCAGTCATAAAACAATTGACATGAATATTGGTTTGTTGAGCCATTATCAGCCCAAGGTTTGAGAAAAGGAAAAAAAAAAGTTAGTCTTAGTCAGAGCCAGGTGTCATCAACAGAGAAGGAAAAAAAAAAATCTGCCATTTGCAGTCTATTTCCTCCTGCCTCTTGGGGACCTCTGGCCTTCCTCCTTGTTAACCCTCTCACTTATTCTATTTATTGTCTGTCTTCTCCCACTGGAATGTAAGTTCCAAGGTGACCTGTACTTTATCTGTTTGGTTTACTTTTGCATCCCCTAAACCTAGAACAGTGCTGGGCACATAGGAGGAAATCAGCATACAGTTGATGGATGACCTCTGTTGTTCCTAGTTATTTCTGTTTCTTGTGAGCCCAACTATGTATTTAAGACAAGAATTTGTTATACTTAGCATTTCCATATATTTGCAATAGAAAGCTTTTCAGTTAACTTCATTTAAAATATTGTCGGTACAATAAGTTATCCTTTCATTCTTCAACTCACTTTCATCTTCTCCCATCAGTATCACTCCATTAAAATTGCTTTTACAAAGTGTAACCTAGAGAAGGGAATGGCTACCCACTCCAGTATTCTTTCCTGGAGAATTCCATGGACAGAGGAGCCTGGCTTGCTACAGTCTATAGGGTTGCAAAGAGTCGGACGTGACTGAAGCGACTAACACTTCCACTTTCACAACCATTGGTTAGACTAGATTATGCTGCAGTATAAATTCCAAAATTTTAGTGGCTTGCCTACAACATACATGTATTTCTTTTGTACATTGAATTTTGGTGGTAGGTCAGCTGACATTCTGCAACATGCCTTTTTCACTGCAAGATCTAGGCTAGATGAAAAACTGTGCCTAGACTATCATTATCTCTGTGACAGAAGAGAAAGAAAGAGAGGATATATACCTCTGCACTGATCTACGGTATGAGAATATTTAATAATCCTCCACCCCATAGAGAGGAACTCATAAAAGCAACTGGAAGAAAAAACAACTAATATTTTGAACAACAACTTAATATTCCACCACCTGAAAACCCAATGTTACAGATCTTTGTTGCTAATTCCGATGGATAAGTTTTAGTCCTGTTCTTACTCAACTTATCACAATCATTTGTCAGCCTAAAAATCTATAGCTATGGGATTTCTAGCTATAGGATGCCACCCCCTACTTCGTAAAGCATTTTATTCACATGGCTTTCCTCAGTCCATACTCTTCTGGTTTTACTCTAGCAGCCACCGTATATATGTGACACACATAACTGGCAGAATCTAACGTAAAGATGACCACATTTGGGTGTGGAGAAAAGGGAACCCTCTTACACTGTTGGTGGGGATGTAAACTAGTACAGCCACTATGGAGAACAGTGTGGAGATTCCTTAAAAAACTGGAAATAGAACTATCATATGACCCAGCAATCCCAGTGCTAGGCATACACACCGAGGAAACCAATATTGAAAGAGACACGTGTACCCCAATGTTCATCGCAGCACTATTTACAATAGCTAGGACATGGAAGCAACCTAGATGTCCACTGGGAGACGATTGGATAAGAAATCTGTGGTACACATACAATGGAATATTACTCGGACATTGAAAAGAATACATTTGAATCAGTTCTAATGAGGTGGATGAAACTGGAGCCGATTATACAGAGTGAAATAAGCCAGAAAGAAAAACACCAATACAGTGTATTAACGCTGCTGCTGCTGCTAAGTTGCTTCAGTCATGTCCGACTCTGTGCGACCCCATAGACAGCAACCCACCAGGCTCCCCCATCCCTGGGATTCTCCAGGCAAGAATACTGGAGTGGGTTGCCATTTCCTTCTCCAATGCATGAAAGTGAAAACAAAGTGAAGTCACTCAGTTGTGTTCGACTCCTAGCAACCCCATGGACCACAGAATACCAGGCTCCTCTGTTCATCGGATTTTCCAAGCAAGTGTACTGGAGTGGGTTGTCATTGCCTTCTCCAGTATATTAACACATGTATATATGGAATTTAGAAAGATGGCAATGATGACTTCATATGAGAGACAGAAAAAGACACAGATATAAAAAACAGACTTTTGGATTCTTGGGAGACAGTGAGGGTAGGATGATTTGAGAGCATAGCATTGAAACATGTATATTACCATATATTAAATAGATGACCAGTCCAAGTTCAATGCATGAAACAGGGCACTCAAAGCTGGTGCACTGGGAAAACTGAGAAGGATAAGACGGGGAGGGAGGTGGGATGGGGGTTTTGATGCAGAACACATGTACACCCATGGCTGATTCATGTCAATGTATGACAAAAACCACCAAAATATTGTAAAGTAATTAGCCTCCAATTAAAATAAATTAATTAAAAAAAAGATGACCACATTTTACAACTTGTCTTATACTCAGCTCAGTCATGTCTAACTCTTTGTGACCCCACAGACTGCAGCACACCAGGCCTCCCTGTCTATTACCAACTCCCAGAGTTTACCCAAACTCATGTCCATTGAGTCGGTGATGCCATCCAACCATCTCATCATCTGTCTGCCCCTTCTCCTCCTGCTTTCAATCTTTCCCAGCATCAAGGTCTTTTTCAAATGAGTCAGCTCTTCACATCAGATGGCCAAAGTACTGGAGTTTCAGCTTCAACATCAGTCCTTCCAATGAACACGCAGGACTGATCTCCTTTAGGACGGACTGGTTGGATCTCCTTGCAGTCCAAGGGACTCTCAAGAGTCTTCTCCAAAACCACAGTTCAAAATCATCAATTCCTTGGCGCTCAGCTTTCTTCACAGTCCAAATTTCGCATCCACACATGACTACTGTAAAAACCACAGCTTGACTAGACGGACCACTGTCGGCAAGGTAATGTCTCTGCTTTTTAATATGCTGTCTAAGTTGGCCATAACTTTTCTCGCAAGGAGCAGATGTCTTTTAATTTCATGGCTGCAGTCACCATCTACAGTGATTTTGGAGCCCCCACAACTAAAGACTTTCACTGTTTCCCCATCTATTTGCCATGAGATGATGGGACCAGATACCATGTTCTTAGTTTTCTGAATGTTGAGCCTTTAATCCAAATTTTTAACTCTCCTCTTTCACTTTCATCAAGAGACTCTTTAGTTCTTCACTTTCTGCCATAAAGATGGTGGTCATCTGCATATCTGAAGTTATTGATATTTCTCCTGGCAATCTTGATTCCAGCTTGTGCTTCTTCCAGTCCAGCGTTTCTCATGACGTACTCTGCATAGAAGTTAAATAAGCAGGGTAACAATATACAGCCTTGTCATATTCTTTTTCCTATTTGGAACCAGTCTGTTGTTCCATGTCCAGTTCTAACTGTTGCTTCCTGACCCACATACAGCTTTCTCAAGAGGCAGGTCAGGTGGTCTGGTATTCCCATCTCTTTCAGAAATTTCCACAGTTTCTTGTGATTCACACAGTCAAAGGCTTTGGCATAGTCAATAAAGCAGAAATAGATGTTTTTCTGGAACTCTCTTGCTTTTTCCATGATCCAGCAGATGTTGTCAATTTGATCTCTGGTTCCTCTGCCTTTTCTAAAACCAGCTTGAACATCTGGAAGTTCATGGTTTACATATTGCTAAAGTCTACCTTGGAGAATCCTGAGCATTACTTTACTAGTGTGTGAGATGAGTGCAATTGTGAAGTAGTTTTGAGCAATCTTTGGCATTGCCTTTCTTTGGGATTGGAATGAAAACTGACCTTTTTAGTCCTGTGGCCACTGCTGAGTTTTCCAAATTTGCTGGCATATTGAGTGAAGCACATTCACAGGATCATCTTTTAGGATTTGAAATAGCTCAACTGGAATTCCATCAGCCCCACTAATTTTGTTCACATTGATTCTTGCTAAGGCCCACTTGATTTTGCATTCCAGGATGTCTGGCTCTAGGTGAGTGAAAACACTATTGCAATTATCTAGGTCGTGAAGATCTTTTTGTACAGTTCTTTTGTGTATTCTTGCCACCTCTTTTTAATGTATTGTACTTCTGTTAGGTCCATTCCTTTTCTGTCTTTTCTTGAGCCCATCTTTGCATGAAATGCTCCCTTGGCATCTCTAATTTTCTTGAAGAGATCTCTAGTCTTTCCCATTCTATTGTTTTCCTCTATTTATTTTCACTGATCATTGAGGAAGGCTTCTTATCTCTCCTTGTTATGGTTTGGAACTCTGCATTCAAATGGGTATACCTTTTATTTTCTTTTTGCTTTTTGCTTCCTTTTTTTCCACAGCTATTTGTAAGGGCTCCTCAGACAGCCATTTTGCTTTTTTGCATTTCTTTTTCATGGGGATGGTCTTGATCCTTGTCTCCTGGACAATGTCACAAACCTCTGTCCACAGTTCATCAGGCACTCTGTCCATCAGATCCAGTCCCTTAAACCTATTTCTCACTTCCACTGTATAATCATAAGGGATTTGATTTAGGTCACATCTGAATAGTCTAGTGATTTTCCCTGCTTTCTTCAATTTAAGTCTGATTTTGGCAATAAGGAGTTCATGACTTGAGCCACAGTCCACTCCTGGTCTTGTTTTTGCTGACTGTATAGAGCTTCTCCATCTTTGGCTGCAAAGAATATAATCAATCTGATTTCAGTGCTGACAATCTGGTGATGTCCATGTGTAGAGTCTTCTCTTGTGTTGTTGGAAGAGGGTGTTTGTGTTCTCTTGGCAAAACTCTATTAGTCTTTGCCTTGTTTCATTCCGTATTCCAAGGCCAAATTTGCCTGTTACTCCAGGTGTTTCTTGACTACCTACTTTTGAATTCCAGTCCCCTATAATGAAAATGACATCTTTTTTGGGTGTTCCTTTTAAAAGGTCTTGTAGGTCTTCTTAGAACCATTCAACTTCAGTTTCTGTCTTATATTAAAAAATCATAAACTTATTTTCATCATTCTGAAGAAAACCACAGCCAACTATCTTTCAAGTGTTAGTGAGAATGATGTTATTAACGTTGACTTTAACCTTGAAAAGAGGAATTTTTCAAGTGCTTAGCCCTATTGTTGTAGCCACACGTTCTGGGAAACAAACTCACTCAGAAGGACAATGCAGATAGTGGAGTGCAGTTTATTACATCAGTGGGCCCAAGGCAGGGTCTCCTCTTAGCTAAGTACCCTAACATGTTTTTGTGAAAACCTTATATACCCTAAGTATATATGCTAAAACCCACCTCCCCAAATTCTTTTGAAACTAGTCTGAACAAAGGAAAGAAAGATACAATCAAAGTTAACCCGTGATTCATATGCCTTAAGCCTAGGTAGTTAACAGTGGACAATTATCAATAGGCCTGTGGTCATACCCCAATAAGCATAATAGAATTTATGATTCTATTCGGTTGCACAGATAATTAGGATATTCTTTTAGGCGCTGGAGAGCATAGGTATGAGCCCTGGGGCTCTTCCATCTGGGAGGTCTGGTGTTCCAGTTGCTATGTTGTTTCCATAGATACTGGGCGTATAGCTCCAAGTCCACAGTCTGGCCCAAGATGGAGTACTGCTTTCAAGATGGAGCCTGTTCTGTTTCCTCCTTCACTCTGCTAAAAATTGTGTGAATAATCTTAATCGATTTCATTTGTTCTTTGAATTTAATGAGGTTTTATGTTAATATTTGCGATCATCACTTAATGTGATTTCTTCTACTCTTTCAGTAAACATAAACTCACGATGAGTTAAATAGTTTTATAAACATGAAAATAGCTTCATAAAAGTCAAAGCACTGGGTTATGTATTCTATCTGACAGGTGTATAATATAGTTCTTTCAAAATGCAATTGTGTATAATCATGTAATTTGGCATGATTTAATCACATGATCACACATTTAAAACTATTTTTATTTTGATGATGTTTTGCTAAATAAATAATCTGTTGCTGGAGATTCTGCATCTTAGAGAACTTTCTGTAATGTCTATAACCAAACACTAGTTGATAGTTTGGAGAAGGCAGTGGCACCCCCACTCCAGTACTCTTGCCTGGAAAAATCTCATGGGCAGAGGAGCCTGGTAGGCTCTAGTCCATGGGGTCGTGAAGAGTCGGACAAGACTGAGCAACTTCAATTTCACTTTTCACTTTCATACATTGGAGAAGGAGGTGGCAACCCACCCCAGTGTTCTTGCCTGGACAATTTCAGGGATGGGGGAGCCTGGTGGGCTGCTGTCTATGGGGTTGCACAGAATCGGACACGACTGAAGTGACAGCAGTAGTAGCAGCAGCAGTTGATATTTAGATGCTACAAATATTAATTCTTAGAAATATATGGGAAAGTACCCATAGTCTTGACATCAAGATTACCACTATTGCCAATTAGAACTAGTTTTATTTCCTCTCTTTTTAACCTTCCATATACCTAAAATAAAGGAGTTGAGTGAGATGATCTACAAAGTCTTTTCCAACGATTTCTGCTTTTACTTGCCACAAAAGTCCAATGACTTTTATCATTACTTCTGTAAAGCTAAGTCATACTTGGCAATGAATTTGACTAGCATTCCTCACAAATTATATGTCCCAGATTTTCTCTTTCTGCAGTCATTCCTTGGTGGTCAAACCCCATGAGAACAGTATTATCATTGTGGCCTGAAAATGCCTTTCAATTGCAAATTACAAATAATAGCTTGACAGCAGAGAATGAAGCACTCTTTCCTGAAGATTTTACTTTTATGCATTTAAAACCCTTAAAGTATAATGCATCAGAGAGATGGAATGGTGTCATCAAGTAGATATTGCACTCAATGTCAGGGGATTTAGTATTAGTTCTGCCACTGACTATTCTTGCCTCAATTAACTAAATCAGTTCATTCAGTTCAGTCACTCAGTCATGTCCGACTCTTTGTGACCCCATAAATTGCAGCACGCCAGGCCTCTTTGTGCATTACCAACTCCTGGAGTTCACTCAGACTCACATCCATCGAGTCAGTGACGCCATCCAGCCATCTCATCCTCTGCCGTCCCCTCTCCTCCTGCCCCCAATCCCTCCCAGCATCGGAGTATTTTCCAACGAGTTAACCCTTCATATGAGGTGGCCAAAGTACTGGAGTTTCAGCTTTAACATCATTCCTTCCAAAGAAATCCTAGGGTTGATCTCCTTCAGAATGGACTGGTTGGATCTCCTTGCAGTCCAAGGGACTCTCAAGAGGCTTCTCCACACCACAGTTCAAAAGCATCAATTCTTTGTTGCTCAGCTTTCTTCCCAGTCCAACTCTCACATCCATACATGACCACTGGAGAAACCATAGCATTGGCTAGATGGACCTTTGTTGTCAAAGTAATGTCTCTGCTTTTGAATATGCTATCTAGGTTGGTCATAACTTTTCTTCCAAGGAGTATTTTTTAATGTCATGGCTGCAGTCACCATCTGCAGTGATTTTGGAGCCCCCAAAATAAAGTCTGACACTGTTTCCACTGTCTCCCCATCTGTTTCCCATGAAGTGATGGGACCAGATGCCATGATCTTTGTTTTCTGAATTTGAGCTTTAAGCCAACTTTTTCTATGAAGACATACAAGACCTTTCAGAACTAATACCCAAAAAAGATGCCCTTGTCATTATAGGGGACTGGAAGTCAAGTAGGAAGTCAAGAAACACCTGGAGTTAACAGGCAAATTTGGCCTTGGAATATGGAATGAAGCCAGGCAAAGACTAATAGAGTTTTGCCAAGAAAATGTACTGGTCATAGCAAACACCCTCTTCCAACAACACAAGATAAGACTCTGCACATGGACATCACCAGATGGTCAACATTGAAATCAGATTGATTATATTCTTTGCAGTCAAAGATGGGGAAGCTCTATATAGTCAAAAAAAGAAGAAAGAAAAAAACAAAAACAAAAACAAACAAGACCAGGAGCTGACTGTGGTTCAGATCATGAAATCCTTATTGCCAAATTCAGACTTAAATTGAAGAAAGTAGGAAAACCACGAGACCATTCAGGTATGACCTAAATCAAATCCCTTATGATTATACAGTGGAAGTGAGAAATAGATTTAAGGGCCTAGATCTGATAGATAGAATGCCTGATGAACTGTGGACTGAGGTTTGTGACATTGTACAGGAGACAGGGATCAAGACCATCCCCATGGAAAAGAAATGCAAAAAGCAAAATGGCTGTCTGGGGAGGCCTTACAAATAGCTGTGAAAATAAGAGAAGTGAAAAGCAAAGGAGAAAAGGAAAGATATAAGCATCTGAATATAGAGTTCTAAAGAATAGCAAGGAGAGATAAGAAAGCCTTCCTCAGCGATCAGTGCAAAGAAATAGAGGAGAACAGAATGGGAAAGATTAGAGATCTCTTCAAGAAAATTAGAGATATCAAGGGAACATTTCATGCAAAGATGGGCAAAAGGACAGAAATGGTCTGGACCTAACAGAAGCAGAAGATATTAAGAAGAGGTGACAAGATTACACAGAAGAACTGTACAAAAAAGATCTTCATGACCCAGATAATCACGATGTTGTGATCACTCACCTAGAGCCAGACATCCTGGAATATGACGTCAAGTGGGACGTAGAAAGCCTCATTACGAACAAAGCTAGGTGGAGGTGATGGAATTCCAGTTGAGCTATTTCAAATCCTGAAAAATGATACTGTGAAAGTGCTGCACTCAATATGCCAGCAAATTTGGAAAACTCAGCAGTGGCCACAGGACTGGAAAAGGTCAGTTTTCATTCCAATCCCAAAGAAAGGCAATGCCAAAGAATGCTCAAACTACCGCACAATTGCACTCATCTCACACGTTTAGTAAAGTAATGCTCAAAATTCTCCAAGCCAGGCTTCAGCAATATGTGAACCATGAATGTCCAGATGTTCAAGCTGGTTTTTTTAGAAAGGCAGAGGAACCAGAGATCAAATTGCCAACATCTGCTGGATCATGGAAAAGGCAAGAGAGTTCCAGAAAAACATCTATTTCTGCTTTATTGACTGTGCCAAAGCCTTTGACTGTGTGGATCACAATCAACTCAATAACTGCCATTAAAATGGAAAAATCATCATTTAACTATTTTTCTGTTCTGTAGTTCTCCATATTTATACACAGAGAGGCTCCAATCTTTATGTGGGCAAAGTAAATAGAAAGTCAAAAAGTTAAATTTTGTTCAGTTCAGTTCAGTCGCTCAGTTGTGTCCGACTCTTTGCAACCCCATGAACTGCAGCACGTAAGGTCTCCTTGACCATCACCAACTGCCAGAGTCTACCAGAACCCATGTCCATTGGGTCGGTGATGCCATACAACCATCTCATACTCTGTTGTCCCCTTCTCCTCTTGCCTTCAATCTTTCCCAGCATGAGGGTCTTTTCAAATGAGTCAGCTCTTCGCATCAGGTGGCCAAAGTATTCGAAATTTAGAGTGTTGGAAATTTTTAGACTTCCATGGCACCTATATCTTTAACTTTCTGTAATTTTTGAGACACGGTCCCCCATGACACTTATGCTTATCTCATTTAATCCCCTGGCACTTTCAAGACATTTGGCATTTTTCTGTTTTACCTAAGTCCCATAATGACTCTATTCACTAGGAAAGACTTCTCATTTCAGATTTTTGGTTGATTTTCATTCACTTCAGTTCAGTTCAGTCACTCAGTCGTGTCCGACTCTCTGCGACCCCATGAGTCTCACCACGCCAGGCCTCCCTGTCCATCACCATCTCTCGGAGTTCACTCAGACTCACGTCCATCGAGTCCATGATGCTATCCAGTCATCTCATCCTCGGTCGTCCCCTTTTCCTCCTGCCCCCAATCCCTCCCAGCCTCAGAGTCTTTTCCAATGAGTCAACTCTTCGCATGAGATGGCCAAAGTACTGGAGTTTCAGCTTTAGCATCATTCACTTTGGTCTTTTATTTTTCTTTTATCTTTATAATAAACTGGTTAGATCACTTTTGATTGGTATAATCCATAAATTTTTATCTGAATCTGGCAAACAAGTTTAGACCATCTGTGAAGTGATTAGCTTTCAAGATTCTGATTTTCTCACAGCTGCCTGTGACAGGGGCACAGCTACAATTATGATTAACAATGAGGTTGCTACTGCAAAGTCACTTCAGTTGTGTCCGACTCTATGTGACCTCACAGACAGCATTCCACCAGGCTCCCTCGACCCTGTGATTCTCCAGGCAAGAACACTGGAGTGGGTTGCTATTTCTTTTTCCAATGCATGAAAATGAAAAGTGAAAATGAAGTCACTCAGTCGTGTCCGACTCTTTGTGACCCCATGGACCACAGCCTACCAGGCTCCTCTGTCCATGGGATTTTCTAGGCAAGAGTACTGGAGTGGGGTGCCATTGCCTTCTCTGAGCAATGAGGTTAAGGTAGAGAATTGTTACAGATATCTCAGGCAGTATAAGGATGCCTGATGAAGCTCTTCCCTGCAGGAGTCTGAATATATAACAGGTTAGGCAATGCAGTGATGAATGAATAAGATATATACATATGTAATTTAAGAACAAATATTAAAATGTCCACACGTTTAAAGCCTACATCCACACTACTAAGATGCTCACACTGGGAGAGGCATTATATTTTCACAGAGCAATACCTCTGGTTAGTGTAACTTCTAAAAAAGCTGTTCCTGAAATCAATTTTAAAGTTGAGGAAATTACTACCAAAGGACATTTCCCTTCCTTGCAATAAAAGTGTATAAACTTGTCATTAATGCCGTTAGTAAAATTCCAAATTGTTATATCTTAGCTGGTAATTGTTAAATTATCATTTCCTTAATTCCAACTATGACTAAGTTATACAAGGTTTCTGTCTTTTAGTATTTGAAACATGCACGCAGGAAAAAAGCTACAGAGCAAGGTATACATTTACGTAAACCAAAAGGTTTCAGTGCCTCACTTTAGGGAAACAGCAACATGTTCATAAGCATTTGACCTCTTAACAAAATCAGGAGGTGGTAATGCATGGCTGTGGTACTAGCTCTGATGGTGGGTTGCCTAGGTTCAAATTTTAATTTCATTGTTACTAGCAATGTGACCCTCACTAATTGCAAACTTCCTCCCCTATTCTCAGTTTCCCACTCTGTAAAATGGACATAGTAATTACTTATGAGATTGTTGGAAATAAATAAGATAAACACTTACAATGGACTTAGATGCTCTTGTGTTACAATTAACTTGAGCCCACTGTTAAAATTCTTTATAAAACAAAATGCTTTCCAAACAAGTACCATTGGTCTGCTTATCAGTGCATTATTTAATGCAGAAAAATTCTAAGACAAAATAATTTAGGCAAACAGTATAAATAATCACACTTATGAAATAAATACTTCTGTGACCTTAATTGAAAATGAAATGTTTTACTGAAAACTTATTCTCTTTTGGGATGAAAACATTTGACATTCTCACCTTTAAAATTAGAAGTAAGTGTTGTTTTGTTTGCAGAGGAGGAGCAGGCAGAATTAAGAAACAAAGTTGAGCTCTAAATTCAAAAGAAGTGAAGGAAAGTAGAAAACTCATACTCAGAGTAGGGGCAAGTGAGGAATGGTGATAAAGTATGAAGCCAAATTATAAGAGAATAATAATATGAATTTTAAAAAATCACTAAGAGGAAAATCTGGTTTTGAGTTTTACCTCAATCCCTTTAACACCCATCTCCAGAGTATTTAGACTGTGGGAATTTCAAGTTTTGTGAGTACAGCCAAATCTAGTTAATATTAATTTTATTTTAACTACCATGACTGAACAAAGTAATTTTCTAATACATGATATAAATATGTCTGGTTTATACTAATTGGCAGAAAATTATTTCCCTTGTGTTCTGAAAGCACTTAGGTTAAATAATGTATATTGTACAAACAACAGTTCTTTTTTAAGTCAAATGTTTAAATAAAAAGTGCATACACTTATATAGCTTTACATTTGAAGATATCCTCAATGGCAAAGCAATGTCATGGGTATAGGTAGGAGTCATGATTTCAATTTGTAGCATTAAACCAACCATGGGAAAATGCCTCCAGTTGGTTGATTTCATTTTCAAGTCGTGGAAGATCAGACTACCTATAAGAAACTACTATTTAAAGTTTAAAAATCCCACTGTGAATAAATAGGTATTGATGTTACCTCTTGATAGCATTATATGCTATACTGTGCCATAAAAATTCTTAAATGTATGGAGATTTCTAAGCAAGCAGAACAAACTGCCCCACAGAGAGTAAAGCAACAAAGCTATCCATATTCTGAATCATTCACCTTCCCAAATGTTGACCCATGTAGAAGTTTGATGTTCCTGGATTAAAAATTGCAAGCTTATGTTGCCAGTGGAGAAGTTTAAAGCATAAAATAAATTTATGCTACATGATCATGAAAGTACATGTGTTTTAAGTGTCCAAAGCAAGTATTATAAAAGTCATGTGTTGTTTGTATGAGGGCAATGGATAGCTGACAACCTTATAAATAGTTTGATTTATCACAGGTACTTTGACAGAATGAATGGTAGCCTAGTATTTTTCTTGTCATTTATTTTTATAAGACAATAGTTGAAAAATAGCTTTCCTCAGAGAACATTTAGACTAAATATGACCATTAATGGAGACATATCACCATTTTCACCTCACCCACCATACTTTGCAACAGAATTATTTGAATTACAACTTTTAGACAGGCTTCCCAGGTGGCGCTAGAGGTACAGAACCTGCCTGCCAATGCAGGAGACAAAGAGACACAGCTTGGTCCCTGGGTTGGGAAGATCCTCTGGGGAGGACATGGCAACCCACTCCCAATATTCTTGCCTGGAGAATCTCCGTAGCCTGTCTGGCTGTGGTCCGTAGGGTTGCAGACAGTCTGACACAACTGAAGTGAATTAGCATGCATGCCACAATTTATCTGCCACAATGTATGATTTGGGGTAATGATTATTTCAAATGTGAACCATATGTGTAAATTTTGCAAGTCAGTAGGTTGACCATAATTTGCCATTAGTTCAGTCAACAAGTATTTATTGAACAACTTCTATTTTTCTAGAAATTTACTGAGTTGTGGATTGTGGAAGAAAGAGTAAGGAAAGAAAAGAAACCTATGATTTGATTTTGGTCCTAAACAGCTTTCAACCCCCAAACAAATATATAAATATATATAAAACCAAGTGTGGTAGGAAGAGTTCTAAGATGGCCCCCATCAGCTATCCCTCCTGCCCCCGTGTTACTCCCATGATTATGTTACATAGCAAAAGAGATTTTGAAGATATAAATAAGTTTACATATTTTACATCCAGTCAATATAGTCGATTGTAAATAGGGCTACTATTCAGGTGGGCCTAACCTAATTACACGAATCTCTTTAAAGCAATGAGTTTTCTCTGCATAGTAGCAGAAATCAGAGATTTAAAGCACACGTAAGTTGATGGCACTGCTGCTTGCTTCAAGATGGAAGGATCCATATGGAAAGGACCTTAGAGCAACTTCCAGTTGCTAAGAGTGACCCCCAGTTTACGCCAATCAGAAAACAGGAACTTAGTTCTACATGCACAGGAATTGAATTATGGCAAGCACCTGAATGAGTTTGGAAGAGAACCCAGAACTTCATATAAGAATGCAGCCCCAACTGACACCTTGATTTTTGCCATGTGGGGTCTCGAGTAGAGAACTTTGCCTAAAAGAAGGCCAGTGTGGCTATAGAATAGTGGACAAGGAGAGAAAAAAATGGATCATGCCTTCGACCATTGTAAAATAGAGACTTTTTTTTTTAAAGCAAAGGAGTAGCATAATGAAATTTAAACAATAATTCAGTTTGCTAGTTATAGTATGGATTGGATTGGGTGAGGGATGGAGAAAAAAAAGTTAAATTACTTTGGAAACAATTGTAACAAACTAGGCAGTGGGTGAGAGTGGTTTGGACCAGGTGACAATTATTAGAGACCTATGGAAACTGTGATAATAAATTTGTATTAATTGGTAAGTAGAAGAATATGTCTCAAAGTATAAATAGTAACATGTTAGATACTATATTCTTGTAACAATCTGAAGGACAGTCTTTATGGGAAAACTTTGATTAGGACCTAGAAGAATTTGAATTTGATTTTAAAAACAAGGCCCCATACTAGGGGCCACTCCAGTTCTCTTGCCTGGAAAATCCCATGAACAGAGGAGCCTGGTAGGCTGCCATCCATGGGCTTGCCAAGAGTTGGACACGACTGAGCGACTTCACTTTCTTTTTTTCACTTTCCTGCATTGGAGAAGGCAATGGCAACTCACTCCAGCGCTCTTGCCTGGAGAATCCCAGGGAAGGCAGAGCCTGGTGGGCTGCCGTCTATGGGTTTACACAGAGTTGGACATGACTGAAGTGACTTAGCATACTAGACCAGTAGTTCTTGAATTTGGCAGAATATTAGGTTACCTGTGTGTTGCTTTAAAGATGCTAATAGCAGGGTTTCTAATTGGTTTGGATGCTACTTAGGATTGTTAAAAAGTCTCAGGTGTTTGGATTAGACCGAGTAGAGAAAATCATCGTCACCAATGAGAATGCTTGCGAGCGTGCTTAGTTGTGTCTGACTCTTTGCGGCCCCATGGATCATAGCCCATCAGGCTCCCGGGTCTGTGAGATTCTCCAGGCAAGAATAGTGGAGTTAGTTGCCATTTCCTTCTCCAGGGGATCTTTCCCACCGAGAGATAGAACCAGCGTCTCTTGCATTGGCAGGCGGATTCTAGCCCCCACCAACGAGGATGGGTGTGATCCAATTGATTGAAGGCCTGAGGAGAACAAAAGATGGAGGGAGGGGGCATTTGCTTTCTCTGAGCTAAGATGTTCCTTTCCTCCTGGCCTACTAGATCAGCACTCCTGGTTCTTGGGCTTTTGGACCCAGACTGTGTGAAATCAGTGCTTCAGTTCTCAGGGCTATGGATTCTGATTTTATGCCACCAGTTTTCCTGATTTTTCCAGCTTGCAGACAGCAGACCAGGCAACTTCTCAGCATCCATAACTATGTGAGTCAATTCCTATAAATAAATCTTCTGTTTTATATATATCTGTATATACTGGTTCTGTTTCTCAGGAGGCACCAATGCTAGATTATAACTGCATGAAACAAGTAAGAACTTTTCTAATCCTGGAGGAGTCAGAGCTAGTGGATGAGAAGGTTCGAAGAACATGGGAAAATATAGAGGGTGCCAACCATTTCTCTCTTCCTCACTCCAGAATTCCCAGCTCGGTTAATTTTCTGTTCCTGCCATAGTATTGCTGCTGATGAATTAAGTTTTTTTTTTTTTTTTTTTTTTTTTCATCGCAAAAAGGTTAAGAAAGTAAAGTTTAGTTAAGCAAGGATCCACTCTCAGAGGGAGAGTGGGCCGACAGGTGAAGAGCTGCTGCCGCCTTGGGTTTCTTTGGCAAGCCAGTTCTGAGGGGCATACTGGGAAAGGAGGAGTTAATTTTTTTTTTTTTTTAATCCCAGTGCCAATTTCCCCAGAGGAGGGATTTTTGACTTTATGTAGCTTAGATCAGAAGTGTCATAGCATCAGTGCTTGATGGGTACTTTGTATGTGTAAGGTTATTTTTATGAGAGCAAAATGAGCAACAGGTTACAATCTGAGGCAGGAGATTCCTGCTTTTCCCCACCTTTCTGTTTGCTACCCAGACCTTTATCATCCAAGATGTGTGGTTTCCTGTCAGTCTGGAAGTTCTTGCTTTCCTTTGTCTATGGATCCCCGCTGTCTACAAGATGCATGATTTCCTGCCATCTGGCCCCTGCCCCCCTTACTCTGCTCCTGCTTAGCTACCTGCCTGCTATAACTGTATCACAAACTTTAGGGCTTAAAACAAATTATCTCACACACTGTATATGGCTGAGATGGTTTCTCTGCTAAGGGGCTCCAAAGGCTGTGTAAGAGTCAGTGGTGCTATATTCCTTCCTGGTGGCTCTAGGGGAGAATCCTCTAGGTTCATACTGGTTGAAAAGTGAGTTCATTATCATTCAGCTGTGGGACTAAGAGCCTCATTGCCTTGCTAGTTGTTAGCTGGCAGTTGTTCTCACCTTCTTGAGGCCTTTGTTATCCCCTGGTTTTTATCCCTTTCAGCACTAACAACAGTGGAGAGAAGCCTTCTCCGTGTTGAAATATCTTTGACTCTTCTATCGCCTCTCTTCTGAGGCATCTTTGTTAAAGGTTATTGTAGTTTCCTTTTCTAAGTGCCCCTGTGATTCCATTGGACCCACTTGGACAATCTAGCCTAATCTTGCTATTTAAGGTCAACTGTAATTAAGACTTTAAATTTATCTGCAAGTCCCTTCATAACAGGTGTTTTGAGTTGTGTTTAATTCAATAGCCAGAGGAGAAGAATCTTAGAACGTCTTAAAAATTCTGTAAAACCCAACAGCCAAAGACAGAACAGAGCTCAATGTAAAAGGAAGTATAAAATGAATGGCAGATTTAAATGCCAAAAAATGAAATTATTTATTAGTATCTCAGATTAGCTGGAGAAGCTCTAATAACTGTCAGCTATTTCATCTAGGTTTGAGAAAATTAAGTCAACAAAGTTAAACAAGGTGGGCATTTTCTAAGTTTCTTTTCTGATTTTTGATCTCTTTCCAGTCTTCCTTAGAGAAATTATTTACTCTCATGGCTTCAACAATCTCTGTATGAATTTCTTTTGTAAATGCCATCTTGTGTGTGTGTGTGTGTGTATATGAGAGAGATATCCAAGTATGGACACCTTAAAATACAAATGTTTGGGGGTTTATTTAAATAGCATATGGAAAATTTTATAAATTTGTTTCCTGAAGCTTGCCAGTCTAAGTCAGATTTTATAGAGATTTCATTAAGGTTAAAAAATAATAAGTACTGAATTTGGGTTACATACACATTCTGTTATAAATAGCTCAATAGTTTGAAAAAGTCAATTAAAACCTCAAACATAATGATAGTAATAATACTTTATTTGCATATTTTATGGGGATATTTTAAAGTCCAAATGAGATTAATGTATATTGAAGCAATTTGAAAAAATATAAAGGACTACTCAAATGAGAAACGGGGATTTTTACCTGCACCAACAAAAAAAATTACTGGTTGAAAAGATTTTAATTAAAATTTTTCAGTGCAAATGAGTTCAAACAAATTGAATCATTGTTTTATATAAATTGCATTTTTGCAGTTGAGTGACATTTATTAATAGTTATGATAACTATTACATTTGCTTTGGATAATTCTTATTTTAAAGAATCAGTTGATTTTAAGAATTAACTGATTCTTAAAATAGCATATTTTAAGATTCTTCTGAATTCTTTTGATTCTTCTGAATAGCATATAGATTTGAAGTTTAAGCAAAAAATTATTTTCATGGTAACACATGCAGTGTCAGTTCAGTGGTTTTTTTAACTATGCAAAATTCAGCTTAATTAATTTTCCAATATTTTCAGTTCAGCAAACTATACATTGTAATCAAATATAAAAAAGAATGTAAACCATGCATTTCTAATTCATTTATCTTTAGAACATCATGTCAATATACAGTGTAAGCTCAAGAAATGAACAGGCCTTTTACAATCTGTTTTTTTCCAAAAAGTTAAGTTGGTTTTACTTACTATGAAAATATAATAGGAATCATAAAACAATTTTAAAAACACTAATCTCAAAGCACAATAAATTGTGTTGCTTTTTCTTTTAGAATGTCTATGTACATATTAACAGACTTATTGAAAAATCTATTATAATGGTTGACTGAATAATGGTCCCCAAAGATGTTCACATAAACATTAGAATCTGTGAATGTTGTAGTATATGGTAAACACTTTGCACATATGATTAACTTTTTTCTATTTATATGGGGAAATTATTCTGGATTCTCTGGGAACATAAATGCAATAATCAATGTCCTTATAAAAGGAAACAAAGGGAAATTTGACTGATAGAAAAGAGGAAAACACAATGTGACCACTGAGACAGAGATAGGAATGATGTGGCCACAGGCCAAGAAATGCTGACAGTCATCAGAAGTTGTCATTTTTTTCCCCAAAGGATCCTGAATAGGCAAAGCAATTTGAGAAATAATACAAAGCTGGAAGCTTCACATTTGCTGATTTTAAATTATATTATAGAGCTGAGATAAACACAAATGTCTGATATTGAATAGACAGATGTTTACACCACTGGAACAGAATAGAGAGCCCAGAAATAAACTCACATATATGCTTAATCAGTCTTCAACAAAGACTACACAATGGTGAAAGGATAGTGTCTTCAACAGATGGTATTGGGGAAACAGATATTCATGTGCAAAAGAATGAAACTGGGCCCTTATATCACACTATATATAAAAATTCAAATGGATTAGAGACCTAAACATACACCTGAAAGTATCAAGTTCCTTTTCTATATTCTTATTTTATAGTCAGGTCTGCTTTAATTTGATGAAAGAAACCAATACTAGATTGACTTTTAAATATATTTCTATCACATCATGCTCTTTTCTTCTCTTAGAAGAAATTTTCCTCTTTATTAATTGCTGCTGCTGCTGCTGCTAAGTCGCTTCAGTCGTGTCTGACTCTGTGCAACCCCATAGATGCAGCCCACCAGGCTCCCCCCGTCCCTGGGATTCTCCAGGCAAGAACACCGGAGTGGCTTGCCATTTCCTTCTCCAACGCATGAAAGTGAAAAGTGAAAGTAAAGTTGCTCCGTCGTGTCCAACTCTTCGCGACCCCATGGACTGCAGCCTACCAGGCTCCTCCGTCCATGGGATTTTCCAGGCAAGAGTAGTAGAGTGAGTTGCCATTGCCTTCTCTCTTTACTAATTGCTAGGTGGAGCCTAATGCTATATATCACAACTTCCAATTTTAAGAATATTTCTTTTGAATGTTTTATTGGGCAGAGTCATAAAGGCATGAATTACAAGTGACTTGCCATAATCTGAACATATCCAAATATCTATCATACAGGAGAAGAAATAAGATATTACCAGCACTGCAGAATTCCCTTTCGTGACCCCTTCATCACCTGCCCTTCCTAAGGATAACCATTATTTTGACCTTTAATGTCATGATTAAGTTTCACAGTTTCTTGAACTTTATATATGTTCAATCATATACTATGTGTTCTTAGACATCTACCCTATTTTGTTCAATATAATGTTGTGAAAATAAATTTGAGGACACATTTTAGTAAACCAAATCAAAGATCTATGTGGACTTGGCATGCCACTTCCCCGATGTCTGTTCTGAAGTGCTGTAGCTAGGAATGTGAAGCATAAAAACAGCCTATTGAAAGAGAACTGTGGAGAGCACATTTTTTGCATCATACATTCTGATATTTTTGAATTAGGGGGAAATTTCTGGATGAGGAATTCTAATTGAAAGAGATAGATCATGAGCAGTGGAGACTTCAATTATCTTTTAATTATTGGACTACTCATAACAAAACTCAATAAATTCATTAGGAATGTTAGTCAAATATGAACAAAAAATAGAAGAATACAGTCTTAAGCATTTTCAAGAGTCTATAATTGCAGGGAAGTGTAGGTGTAGAAAACCTAATCAATTTTTGCCCCTGGTTTTCAGTTTTTCAGAAACATGTATATAAATTACAGAACTAGGTGATCAGAAATTTAAGATGGAAAATTTTTAGCACTAAGTTTGAATATTTACAACCAAAAAATAGAAACCAATTTTATTCAACAAAGCACCAAATTTGTAACATGAGACATTTCTCATTTTTTGTCTGAAATGGACAAATTTTTAATCAGTAGTCTGAAACTACAAATAGAACAAAAAATATCTTTGGATTTCTACATGTTAATTCAATACAAAAAATTGTTTAACAAATGGTAAATAAGACTATTAATGTAACAAACTATTAACATTGCTTCTTATAAAATTTAAAACTATATAAAGAAATAATTATAGCAATGTATTGTTGGGTTTGTAATAAATATAGACTGTAATATGTAAAATAATAGCACATAAAGGGAAGCAAGAAGAATTATATTTGTAACATTCCTATGTATCACTGAATTAAGTTAGTATAAATCTGAAGTAGATTTTAATAAGATTTATATTAGGTAAGCCTCAGAGCAACCACTAAGAAAATAAGTTTTTTAAAAAGGGAATATCATTAAAGGAATTAAAATGTTACACTAAAATATATTGACTTAATGCAAGAACAAGTCAACCACCTCTCTACCATATTACTGGGTACTCCTACTCTTCACCATGTTGGTGAAATCATTACACTTTGATTTCTGCCTCTATCTTCCTGCTTACACTCCAGTTTTTCCTGGTATTTTAATAGCTTGTTCCAACAGACTTTCAAGCACAAGGCTGATTCTTTGGTTTACTAGGAGAGGTGGGGGTAGACTGTACATTAGATTCTGTGGCCATGACCGAAGTACTGGCTGGAATCTAGTGAAGGAATTGATATAATGCCTAGTAAAACAATGACAATAAACTCCTGACAATGTAGTGGACAATTATCAATAGGTTTGTGGTCATACCCCAATAAGCATAATAAAATGCATGATTCTATTCAGTTACACAGATAATTAGGGTATTCTTTTAGGCATGGAGAGCCCTGGGGCTCTTCCTTCCAGGGGCCTGGTTTTTCCAGTTGGTATGTCATTTCCATAGATACTGGGCATATAGCACAAAGTCCACAGTCCGACCCAAGATGGAGTCCTGTTTTCAAGATAGAGCCTGTTCTGTTTCCTCCTTTAATGGGACCAGATGCCATGATCTTAGTAAGACAATTTTTCCACTCTCCTCTTTCACATTCATCAAGAGGCTCTTCACTTTCTCTTCATTTCTGCCATGAGCGTGGTGCCATCTGCATATCTGAGGTTATTGCTATTTCTCCTGGCAATCTTGATTCTAGCTTGTGTTTCATCCAGCCAGGCATTTTGCATGATGTACTCTGCATCTAAGTTAAGTAAGTAGGGTGACAGTATACAACCTTGATACACTCCTTTCCCAATTTGGAACTGAAAGGTTGTTGCTGAATTTCAAAAGATGCTGAGATTCTTGGCCTCTGGAGAGGAATTCAATTTGGGGCCAGAGACAAGGCTTGATTGCTCAGAGCTTTTGTGCAATAAAATTTTATTAAAGTATAAAAGAGATAGAGAAAGCTTCTGACATAGACACCCGAAGGAGGCAGAAAGAATACCCCACTGCTAATCTTTAGCTGGATGTTATATAGCTACTAGCAGTCTGCTAATTAAAGAAAGACAATGTCTCAAAACCCAGAGAATGGCACCAGGCTGTCACCCACAAGATGCATTTTGAGATAATCTTAGCACCAGGTGAGTCATCCTGGGCCATAAAACGATTGACATGAATCTTGAAGAAAGGCAGATTCCCATATAAATATATAGTGTCATTAACATAGATTAAGAGAACAATGAGTATAACATACTGGTTTGTCAAGTAGGTTCTGAGCCTTTAGGGAGAACCAACTTGAAGACAGAGTCTGGGGTAAATACATAGTATATTAACATCAGTAAGACAAACATTTCCATAAGAAAAATGCATTGGTTAGCTCAAGGTTTGAGAAAAGTTAAGTTCAGATGGAACCAGATGTCATAATGGCAACACAGAATTTTAAGAGAAACCTCTTTTTAAATTTGTATAGAGAAGAGGAAAAAAAAATGTAACACTAGTTTGTTTCTTCCTGCTGCTTAAGAGAGAGAAAAATGTCTGACACTTGCAGTCTATTTCCTCCATTTGGAGACCACTAGCCTTCCTGGCTGTTACCCTCTCAGAACCAGTTCCTTATTCCATGTCTGGTTCTAACTGTTGCTTCTTGACCTGTATACAGATTTCTCAGGAGACAGGTAAGGTTGTCTAGTATTCCCATCTCTTTAAGAATGTTCAGGGGATGACAGAGGATGAGATGGTTGGATGACATCACTGACTCAATGGACATGAGTTTGAGTAAACTCTGGGAGTTGGTGATGGACAAGGAGGCCTGGCATGTTGCAGTCCATGGGGTCATGGAGAGTCAGAAAGGACTGAGCAACTGAACTGAACAGTTTGTTGTGATCCACACAGTAAAAGGTTTTAACATAGTTAGTAAAGTAGAAATAGATGTTTTCCTGGAATTCTCTTGCTTTTTCTCTGATCCAACGAATATTACAATTTGATCTCTTATTCCTCTGCCTTTTCTTAATCCAGCTTGAACATCTGGAAGTTCTCAGTTCATGTACTGTTGAAGCCTAGCTTGGAGAATTTTGAGCATTACTCTGCTAGCATGTAAAATGAGTGAAATTGTGCAGTAGTCAGAGGAACTGACTCATTGGAAAAGACCCTGATGCTGGGAAAGATTGAAAGCAGAAGGAAAAGGGAATGACAGAGGATGAGATGGTTGGATGGCATCACCAATTCAATGAACATGAGTTTGAGCAAGCTCCTGGAGTTGGTACAGGGAGGCCTGGTGTGATGCAGTCCATGGGGTCACAAAAAGTCAGACACGTTGAGTGAGTGAACTGAACTGTGCAGTAGTTTGAACACTCTTTGGCATTACCTTTCTTTGGGATTGGAATGAAAACAGACCTTTTCCAGTCCTCTGGCCACTGCTGAGTTTTCCAGGTCTGCTGGCATATTGAGTACAGCACTTTCACAGCATCATCTTTTAGGATTTGAAATAGCAGCTGGAATTCTATCACCTCCACTAGCTTTGTTTGTAGTGATGCTTCTAAGGTACACTTGACTTTGCACTCCAGGATGTCTGGCTTTAGGTGAGTGATCACACCATCATTGTTGTCTGGGTCATTCAGATCTCTTTTTCTTCTAGTTCCTCTGTGTATTCTTGTCACCTATTAATATCTTCAGCTTCTGTTAGGCCCATACTGTTTCTCTCCTTTACTGTGTCCATCTTTGCATGAAATGTCCCCTTGGTATCTCTAATTTTCTTGAAGAGAGTCTTTCCCACTCTATTGTTTTCCTCTATTTCTTTACATTGAACACTTAGGGAAGGCTTTATCTCTTCTTGCTATTCTTTAGAACTCTGCATTCAGATGGGTATATCTTTCCTTTTCTCCTTTGCCTTTCACTTCTCTTCTTTTCTCAGCTATTTGTAATGCCTCTTTAGACAACCATTTTGCCTTTTTGCATTTCTTTTTCTTGGGGATGGTCTTGATCACTGCCTCCTGTACAATGTTAGGAACCTCAGACCATAGTTCTTCAGGCACTCTATCAGATCTAATCCCTTGAACCTATTTGTCACTTACACTGTATGATTGTAAGGGATTTGATTTAGGTCATACCTGAATGGCCTAGCTGTTTATTCTACTATCTTCAAATTAAATCTGAATTAGGCAATAAAGAATCATGATCTGAGCCACAGTCAGCTCTCGGTCTTATTTTTGCTGACTGTATAGAGCTTCACCATCTTCGTCTCCAAAGACTAACTAAACTGATTTTGGTATTGTCCGTCTGATGATGTCCATGTGTAGTGTCGTCTCTTGCGTTGTTGGAAGAGGGTGTTTACTATGACCAGTGTGTTCTCTTGGCAAAACTCTGTTAGCCTTTGCCTTGCTTAATTTTGTATGCCAAGGTCAGATTTGCCTGTTACTCCAGGTGTCTCTGGGCTTCCCTCAAAGCTCAGTTGGTAAAGAATGTGCCTGAAGTGCAGGAGACCTGGATTCGATTCCTGGATCGGGAAGATCCCTGGAGAAGGAAACGGCAACCCACTTTAATATCCTTGCCTGGAGAATCCCATGGACAGAAGAACCTGGTAGGCTACAGTCCATGAGGTCACAAGAGTCAGACATGACTTAGCAACTAAACCACCACCACCAGGTATTTCATGACTTCCTACTTTTGCATTCCAGGTGTGTGTGTGTGTGTGTGTGTGTGTGTGTGTGTGAACTCTAGAAAGTTACGTAGGTCTTCAAAGAACCATTCAATTCAGCTTCTTCGGCATTAGTGGTTGGGTGATAGACTTGGATTGCTGTGATATTGAATAGTTTGCTTTGGAAACGAACAGAGATCATTCTGTCATCTTTGCGATTGCACTCATTACTTCATTTTGGACTCTTATTGACTATGAGGGCTACTCCATTTCTTCTAAGGGATTCTTGGCCACTGTAGTCAGTATAGTGGTTATCTGAATTAAATCCTCCCATTCCAGTCCATTTTAATTCACTGATTCCTAAAATGTTGATATTCACTGCTGCCATCTCCTGCTTGACCAATTTACCTTTATTCGTGGACCTAACATTCCAGGTACCCACTCCAGTGTTCTTGCATGGAGAATCTATGGGATCACACAGACTTGGATATGACTGAAGTGACTTAGCAGCAGCAGCAACATTCCAGGTTCCTATGTGATTTTGTTCTTCATGGAATCAGACTTTGCTTTCACCACCAGACACATCCACAACTGGGTGTTGTTTCCACTTTGGCTCAACCTCTTCATTCCTACTGGAGCTATTTCTCTGCTCTTCTTCAGTAGCATATTGAGCACCTATCAACCTGGGAAGTTCATCTTTCAGTGTTATATCTTTTTTTCCTTTTCATACTGTTCATGGGGTTTTCAAGGCAAGAATGTTTGTGGTTTGTCATTCCCTTCTCCAGTGGGCCATTTTTGTCACAACTCTCCACTATGACCTGTCCATCTTGGGTGGCCCTACCTGGCATGGCTCATAGTTTCATTGCATTAGACAAGGCTTAGGTCTGTGTTATCAGTTTGGTTAGTTTATTAGTTTTCTGTGATTGTAGTTTTCATGTTAATATTTATTCACAAGTTCCTGTTTGTAGTGATCATTTTTTTTCTTTCCCTCACCCTTCAGTCTCCCTCTCTGTTTAAGGAGTTATTCATCTTATGAATCTTGGTGGTTGATAGGGTCAGCCAACCTCATGCATATTCCTGGAATTTACAGTCAGAAACTAGTGACAAGAAGGAATAAAGAATGAGAAAATAAATAGTGATTGTAACAATAGCAACAATTTGTTTCCAGGGGCAGTAGCAGGAGTGGTACTTGCACCAGTGCAAGTTTTGGTGGTCAGTGACAGTGAGAAGGGTGTCCTCAGTACACAGGTCCCATGGTATAATAGACTTGGCCTGTGTTTTTAGCCACACTTTTGCTTATATTTTAAGCTTGTTTCTTCAACATCTTTTTATTTTTTAATGATCTGTGAACTACTCATTTTCTCTGGAAAATCTTTTTGAATTTAATCAGTGAGTCAGTTTCTGTTGCTTTCTGCTCAGAACTCTAATTCATACAATGGTCATAAAATGTCAAGGCCTAGAGAGCAACTTGAATACATCTAATCTAGCCAGTCTGTTCCATATGTGAAAATTGAGCTAATGATATAACATTTTATATTTTACAGGCTTAAATGAGGCTTCATCTTAGAATGTACACTAGAAAGTCCAGAGAGGGAGATAATGATTTTACCTGAGGAGTTTTAAAAGTAATGGTGCTAAAAAGTCATTCCATTTAATAACTCCACATTGTTAAGAAAGCATAGAAGAATAATAACTTTCTTGGGAAAAATTTCATAGGAAAGATAGAAGTTTAAAATGCAATTTAATGGAAGAAAAGTAATATATTTTATTGTTTTCTATTTTTATAGTCCGTTCTCAATATCTTGTGTAAAGTATCTATGTTAGTTAATGGTCAGTGGTCATCACATGATGTCAGTTAACATCCTACAGAAAAACCCAAATGAACTTTTTAGCCAACCCAATAGAAAGATGAGAAATGTAGTGTTGAAGGTGGACAAAGGTACAAGAAATAACATCACAGTATTTAAAATTTTAAAGTTTGGTTCTGATCAGAACAAATATTTTAAAATAACAAAAGAATTGATTTTGTGAGGAAAATTATGAGGCTTGAAAAATACACAAAAATCTCAGCCCTAAAAATAAACCTTAGGTCTTATTTAAAGTAAGTTCCAGATGAATTACAAATATTGTCTCATTAATTTTTCATTGAACATAAACCTAATAGAAAACCCCATATGGTTTAGCTTCTCTCCATCTGCTTCATTTAAACTATTTAAATATTTTAAATATAATGTTGATTTTGGCGATAGAGCTAATAAAATTTTTACAGATGATAGATATTATACTAGGTATGTTTTTGAATGGGGCCTTGGTTTTTGGTCCAGAATTTTATTTGCTGGGAATCCATATCAATCTTCTTGGGAGATTTTTTTTGTAGAAACATTTCTCATTATGTATAGCTCAAGGATAATTGGAGAAAAAAAATATTCTTAGACTTTGCCATTGCAAGGGTATCTGGTGGTTTGTTAAACTGAATACTAGGTATCCATTTTACACGTTGTAGACACACTCTTCAGGGATTACTGGATCTTTATCTCAAGATACTTGTTTGAGAGAATCTTTGTGGCTTTTAAAATTTGAAGTAAAAGGTTTATACAGACTCAAGAATTTTAATAGGTTGGCCAAAAATTTCTTTAGCTTTTTCTGTAAGGTGTTATGGAAAAACTCGAATAAACATTTTGGCCAACCCAATAGATATTAAGATTTATTGTGTTCTTTTGAGGGATTTCCCTGTTTAGGAGCTTCCCTCCTAATACAGAAGATGCAGGTTTGATCCCTGGATCAGGAAGATCCATGGGGGAAGGAAATGGCAACCCACTTCAGTATTCTTGCCTAGGAAATCCCATGGACAGCAGAGTCTGGTAGGTGACAGTCCATGGGGTCAAAAGGGTCAGAAATGACTAAGTGCATGTACATACACACAGAGACACACATCTACTTACCCAGGAATTTTGAAAGGAGGAAACTTTGATGGGCTATCTGAGTGTTTTGCTAGTAGGTGTTTCATATGGCTGACAATATGTTAATTCAAAATGGATGTCTTTTGAGGTGGGTTTCTTAGCAATCAAAAGCTTAGTTTCAGGCATTTATACTATGCTTGTTAACCCTAGGAGCTAGTATTAGGATCCCTAATTTGCAGATGAGGAAACTTGGCAAAGGGAAGCAAAGAACTGTAGAGATAGCAAGTCTTTAGTCACATGGCTCTAGGACAGGCTTTTAACCCCTTAGGCTATGCTAACTTTCAATACATGCTATAACCAACTTCAGCAATCTAGCAGCGTCTGTTTGCAAACTCCAGAGTGCTGAAATGTAGCTGTGGATATAGTGTCCATAGCTTCATATTTCCGCTATCAGAGTTGTAAGATGTGTGTGTGTGTGTGTGTGTGTGTTTAGATTATTTGTGGTAAATGTTGATTCCAGTAGACTGGCAAGTCAAATATGTATATGGATTACCCAGAGCTACAAACTGAACTTACAGTATATATACCCCAAACACTATACATTCAAAGAAATGGAACCGTGAAAAATGTTTGATAACTCACAGGCAGGCAAAAGAAGGGAGAAAGAGAGGGAAAAACAAAACAAAACAAAACAAAACAGATGACAGACTTAAACTCTAACATGTCAGTGATTACCTTAAATGCACAAGCCATAGACAATGATTAATACATTGCCCTTTATTATCAAATTTTATAACTTCTTTTGAAGCATAATTATTAAGGGCATGAAAAGGGCAATCAAAAACTTTTGGAAAAACACATATCTGACAGAGAACTTTTATTTAGAATTTATGAAGAACCCTTACAATTCAGTAAGAAGAAGAAAAAAAACTATTAAAAAATGGGTCGACAATCTGAACAAATACTTCACCAAAGAAGACATACAAATGCTCAGAAAGTACATGAAAATATGGTCTAATTCATTAATTTGGAAAATGCAAGTTAAAAATCACAATTTGATAACAGAATGCATTCAGTAAAATGATTAAAATTAAGACAGTGCCAAGTGTTAGGGAACATGTGTATCAACTGGAGCTTTCGTACATTGTTGATGGATGTTTAAAATGGTAGTATCACTTTGAAATGTGATCTTACAATTTCTTACAAAGAGATACATGCAATTATCATCTTACCTGGCCATACTGCTCCTAGCTATTCACCCATAGAAATAAGGACATATATTCCTACACATTTTTAAAAACATATATTTATAGAAAATATTCATAATAACTCAAAATTAATCCAAATATTCATCAGTGGAACAAACTTTCAAAAAGGAACAAGCTACTAATACACACGATGACTTGTATACATAAAAAAGCATTATGTTGAGTAAAAAAGCCTCAAACAAGACATTTATTTTATAATTTTACTTAAAAGAAATTATAAAGCAGGAAAAACTAATCCAGAATGGTGGAAGCTAGATGTCTAGTTATCTTTGACTGGAGTTTGGGAAGAGTACAAGGGATACTTTTAGAGTGAAATAAATGTTTTATATTAAATTGTGCTAGTGGTTACATAGATATCGTTTTGTTGAAATTTTTTGAACTATAGACTTCAAATAGTGCATTTGGTGTAATAGATTTTATTTAAAATGTTTAAAAGTGAGATCATTATGGTAAAGTAAGCTATAAACAAAACAAATTGAAAATACTAAAGCCAGTTATGGTACTTAGCCATAGAAGCTAATGATGATTTTATATGTCATACACCACAATGGGCTATCTATTTATCTATTTTTGTTAGAAAGTGTCATCAGGAGACTGTAAAATTGGAAGACTTGATTTACCCTAGGTGTTTAGAGAATACTTCCTGAGGAAGAGACATCTGTGATAAAATATGAATGATGAACAGAGGTTAACTGTATAAAAATAGAATGAAGATGGTGCAGGTAAAGAATGTTCACAACTGCAAAAAGAGCATGCCCTGAGGCCTAGTGGGAAATAAAAGTCAACCCAAATGGGACACAGACAGCTGGCTGAAATCTGGTTGAGAGGAAAAAGGAGACATAGATAAGAAACAGGCCACAGAAGATTGTTTAGGATTTTAGTCTAATATTATAAGGTTACTAAAAGATTATGAGTTGGAAATGTTCATGTGTGACATCAGATTTGTATTTTCAAAAGATTTTTCTGACTGCTATATAGATATTGATGGAGTGGGGCACAGAGAATGGATACAGGGAAAGTATATGGCTATTGCTGTAATCCCCCAAAGAGATAATATTATATTAGATAACTTACACTTTTGTGGTAGAAGTGGTAATGAGAAAAGTAAACAGATTTTAAAGATAGGAGGTAAAATCAAAAAACTTTGTTATATATTAGATATGGAGGAAGGAGGAGTCTGTGATGTCAAGGTTGCTTTCTACATTTTCCTCTTATAGGACTAGACATATGATGATAACATTCACTGAAACACAAGGAAAAAAGCAACTTGGTGGGAGAAAGTTCATCCATTCCGTTTTTATATATTATTAAAGTGGCTTTGAGAGAGGTAAATAGACTGGTAGAGTGCTGATATAAATTTAAATTTTGAGCAGATTGCACTTCCCATCTTTTCTCTTTGTTTCTAGTCGCCTTTCCATCTTTAAAAGATTTTTCTCCCTTTTTGAAAATCCAGGACATAAATGTTGTTTACTTAAGGTGATGTAAGCAGTTTGATGTTGCATTTTCTTTAAAGGGCTATATCACAATTCTACATTTTGTCAGAAACACATTATTTTATTTGTCAAAAGCTTATTTTCTCTTTGTTAGGAAAAGACAGGTAAAGAATTTATTTCTCTCCTTTGTGCTCACCATGTGTGGCCTGTTGTGTTTTGTTAGCTGTGTGGAGAGTTTTCAATGAGATTCTTTGAAACCATTGTTAATTGTACAATAAATTGGAGTAAAGGAGATGTCTATACCTCTGATCAACGATAAAATTGACGTAGGAAAACTTAAAATCAAGAATAAAGCAAGGAAAATGTATTGAGACCTAGACCAGATTTAGAAGCTCCTTTAAGCTTTCTTGGAACATCTGGTCTTTTAGTATGAGGATAAGCACAGTGCATTATGTAAATTATCATGGAGCATTTTGCAGAGTCAGTGCCGTGCTGTGGGAATAATGTCAACACGAAGGACACTGAGGTCAGAAATTAACCTGGCTTAAGGACATTTTGCTACAAAAGATTCTTAGTTGTAAAAAATGAGCTGAGGGTTATTTGTAAGCTCAATAATAATTTAGAGTCAACAAATATTTTCTGAGTATCTAGGAAGTGCTAATATGAGCTAGATACTGCCAGAGATATGAAACTAAACAGTCCATTATTTAATATGGATTTAAAAATGTAAAATAAAAATGAACCAAGACCAGTGTGTCCTCTTGGAAACTGAGTCTGGTGTTAAAGTGACATTTTGTACTGCTGGACTCAACAACTGTTGTTGGATTCACTGCTACCCCATCTACAAGATCTCTGCCTCCGCATTCAAAAACCAAGATTCTGAGAAACACTCAGGGCACCTAGAATATATCCAAAAGACACTTGTGAAAGCACAGTGTTGTTGTTCAGTCACTCAGTCATGTCCGACTCTTTGTGACGCCATGGACTGCAGCATGCCAGGCTTAATTGTCCTTCACTGTCTTCCAGAGCTTGCTCAAACTCGTGTCCATTGAATTGGTGATATCATACAACCATTTTGTCCTCTGTTCCCGTCTCCTCCTGCCTTCAGTCTTTCCCAGCATCAGGATCTTTTCTAATGAGTCGGCTCTTTGCATCAGGTATTGGAGCTTCAGCATGGAGAAGGCAATGGCAACCCACTCCAGTACTCTTGCCTGGAAAATCCCATGGATGGAGGAGCCTGGTAGGCTGCAATCCATGGGGTCACAAAGAGTCAGACACGACTGAGTGACTTCACCTCACTTTTCACTTTCCTGCATTGGAGAAGGAAATGGCAACCCACTCGAGTGTTCTTGCCTGGAGAATCCCAGGGACGGGGGAGCCTGGTGGGCTGCTGTCTATGGGGTTGCATAGAGTCAAACACGACTGAAGTGACTTAGCAGCATGAAGCACAGTAGCCTTGCTGTTTTATCTTAGAAAGTGTGAGAGCACATTTTGCATTCTACTTTTCATTTATACTTGTTTATATATGAAATATTTCAAATTAGTTAAGATAAAAAATTATTTACAAAAATGTTGTAAGTTTGTCCTGTGGCATCATGTATCTCCTAGTATAATTCAGGGAACTCTATGCATAATTTAGTTTGAAACATGTAACTCTTCAGTTAAACCTCAAATTACAGAGCAGACATGCTCCACACACACACATAATCAGCTATAGTTTGTTTTACAGCATACTATTTCCCTGTTATTTTTTATATATAGAATTTGAGATCACTTCATTTGAAATAATTGTAAAATCATAGCATATATCTTTAGCAGCCTAATAAGTAGAATAGAGAGGAACAATGAGCATGTTCATTGTATAGAGCTGTTTATGTGGTCAGCGGTAGCTACTTAAGAAAGATCTGTTGCCTTGACTAGAAGTATGAACACATGAAAATATTTGTTAATCTGGTTCCTGCATAGAGAATGTGAAACAACTTGCAAAAATTAAAAAAATATGAAATATAAACATTATTATTGTTGTATATGATGGTAATAACAAAGTACTATTTCTTTGCTAATGACTTAGAAATAATGCTGATATTTAATAGCCAACGCAGTTGAACTCACACAGAATTAATGTGAATACCTATCTGGTAGATGATGAATTACAGTGTTACATGGTTAAACCAATAAGGAAGTCCCCAAAACTCCTAGTCAAAATAATCTGGAAACAATTCCAAGAATACAGAACTTGCATGTGACTGTAATTTAAGCAACAGAAAACTAATTAACTTTATTATATACTATTTGGAAAAAAGACTGTGCAAATAAAAGGGCAAGAATTATCCTAGAAAAGTTATTCTAAAAAGTGGTTGACAACCTCTTTTCTGATTTCCAAAGAGTCCTAATGGGCCAAGAGCTGATACATAATGAAATTTTTTTTCAGTTCTTACTGATCAATATCATGCAATTTCATAAGCTTTGTTTTTACATATGCTCTATATATTTTCATGTATTTTTTAGGAATTCAATAGTATGAATTAGAATATCTGGACAAACTAGCATAGTACTGAAGCTGAGTATTTTAATTTAGTATTGCACTAAGAAGTTCTTAGAGTACATAAATATTATATCACATGCCCATTATGAATGCTTGGCAATTGTGCAAAGCCTTCAGTGGAGTCCTTAAAAGTTTTAGGAAGGATGCTCCATTTCTCTGCATCAATCAGTGCTTTCTCATTTTAGTAATAGAGTTAAATTGCTATTATCATTAATTTTACATTTGTTTATCATTTTCATCTTTGGTCATGGTTTTAATGTTATTTCCTTTCTAATTCCTTATTATCACTGAAGTTACCCCCTCTTCCCACCCCCCCCACACACACACAAAAGTGAGAATGCATGCACCTTTGGATAAGTTGGCCTAGGAGGGCTTGGATAAGTCAGCCTAGGAGGGCTGATCAAGAGTTGGAGTAACACTGGTCATAAGGACAGAGAGGGGAGCCTAAAGAGCCAGTAAAGTAGCATTGTCCAGAGGTTAAATTTGCAGAGCATAGTTTCTAGTCTGTAGAGAAATTCATTCTGTGTGGGAGCACGGATGACATACTGGACTTTGTTGTGGCTTATGTGAAGCAGTTCTCCATTTTACCAGGTTTCCCTGGTAGCTCAGTTGGTAAAAAAAATCCACTTACAATGCAGAAGACCCCAGTTTGATTCCTGGGTCGGGAATATCCCCTGAAGAAGGGATAGGCTTCCCCACTCCAGTATTTTTGGGCTTCTTTGGTGGCTCAGCTGGTAAAGAATCTGCCTGCAATGCAGGAGACTTGGATTTGATCCTTGGGTTGGGACGATCCCCTGGAGAAGGGAATGGCTACCCACTCGAGTAATCTAGCCTGGAGAATTGCCTGGAGAATTTCATGGACTGTATAGTCCACTGGGTTGCAAACAGTCGGATACGACTGAGCAACTTTCACTTTCACTTTGTTGTGATTCCATGTTTACTAAGTAATACCCTAATTTCTCATTTAATTTCCTGGAGTTTTGAAATTCCAGGAAGGGGTATCCTGGTAGAGGCACAAGTATTACAGCAATTGGAAAAGATTGTCTATTGTTATAAATTGACAGTGTGCTTAATGAACATACTTTTCATATGAATCTGACTACTAGTTTGACAAGGCTTCCCAAGCGATGCTACTGATTAAAAAAAAAAAAAAAAAAAAAAAACCACCTGCCAAAGCAGGAGATGCCAGAGATGCGAATTTGATCCCTGGGATGCCCTGGAGAAAGGCTTGGCAGCCCACTCCAGTATTCTTGCCTTTATTTTATTTTATTTTATTTTTTTCTCTTCCAATATTAGGTTTTATTTTTTTTCCTTTTTTTTTAATTTTATAGAAATATGTCTCATTATATTATTATTATTTTTTTAATTACAATACTGTATTTGTTTTGCCATGCATTGACACGAACCAGCCATAGGTGAACACAATCTCCCAATGCCAAAGCCCCCTCCCACCTCCCACCCCACAATAGTGTATTTGTTAGAATCCCATGGACAGAGGAGCCTGGCTTGCTAAAGTCTGTGGGGTTGCAAGAGTAGGACACAACTGAAGTGAGTTAACATGCACGAACTGGTTTGACAAGGGTCAGATCCTAAACAGAAGTAAAGTCGCTACAAATGGTGCCATTTGCCAAACAGTCATCTTAACAATTTCTGTTGATATCTGGACATATTGCCATCTATTATCAAACTATAAGAATTTACACTTACTATGAACCATGGTGAAATTATGAATGCTAATATAATTTTTAAAAATATTCTTATAACAAGGAACTACCAGTGCAACAATCTTTGTATGTTCCCAATGGTATCATTTAGTTTGCAAATTTTTCCTCAAAACTACTCCAGCCATTGATCTAACTCTACTCTGCTGCTGCTGCTGCTAGGTCACTTCAGTGGTATCCGACCCTATGCAACCCCATAGACGGCTGCCCATCAGGCTCCCCCGTCCCTGGGATTCTCCAGGCAAGAACACTCGAGTGGGTTGCCATTTCCTTCTCCAAGGCAGGAAAGTGAAAAGCGAAAGTGAAGTTGCTCAGTTGTATCCAACTCTTAGCGACCCCATGGACTGCAGCCTACCAGGCTCCTCCATCCACGGGATTTTCCAGGCAAGAGTACTGGAGTGGGGTGCCATTGCCTTCTAGAAATGCTAAATCCTGCCCTAAATGCTAAACCACGTGGAGTTTGCTTTGATTGCCTAATATAGTAGAGATATCTGTAAGGAGTTCCTTTTTTTAATGTTTCCTCTTTCACCAAGAAGTCAGTTGAAAAAGTCAAAGCAGTCATTCTGCTTTCTGGCAGCATTCACCAAAATACAGTTCTAGCATTATTAGTATAAGTATTATGATATTATGACTTAGCAGCAATATTTCATACCAAATCAATATAGTCCTGAAGTTATAAGAATTGACCACTCCCTACATGGTGACTGACTTCCTTCCAGTTTCAACTTTCTTTGATGATGGAGGCAGTTTCAAAATTTGAAAGTTACTCACTCTCCATTTAACGTTATATAGCTAAGTAGAATTATAATCACCTTGAAATAAAGCCCTATCAGAGACAAGTTTTTTTAATGGAGCACCTATCTTTTGGAATTATTGATCACATTGATTACATTCTCCTTAAGAATTCCTTCCATCTCGCATTTGTGGGCCTTCTTTTAGCACTTTAGACAGCATTTTGGAAGATGAAATACAATAATAATAGAAGGGTTATCTTCTAGAATATGGTGGCATTTGTCATGTTTTAGATTCATAAACCATAGCACCATTCATTTGTCATATTACCCTTTTAAAAATGAACTCATTTCTTTACAGCCTTATGCCAAAGTTAAAATGTCAGCAACACATTAATATCTAAAAGTTTAAAATGGAATTTGGTGGTGGTGACAGGAACTCTAAAGATATTGGTTCTGCTCAGATCATTCTTCAAATGTGTATTTCTTTAACTCCACTGAAAAAAAAACATCTTCTAAAAGGATGGGGATTTAGTAATTCTAGTCTGTATGAAATTAGTTCACTACTCATGATTTATTACCTCAAATCTTTGTTGTCTACTCTTCTTTCACCTTTTATTCATATTTTAAGGCACTCTGGTCCCTTTCCAGGGCATGTTTTCTAAAAAGTATTGAAATGTGTATAGATTGTTTAGGAAAGTGCTGTGTTCTCCCTTCTAATATCCTGAATGATTCATTTGAGGGCCTTCCAAATTGACAAAACAAATCTGAAAATTAAAAAAAAAGAAGAGGATGTATAAGATTTGCCACAAAATTTGTACATCATTGAGAATAATCTTTTTTTTTTTTTTTTCTTCCCTTCTATCTCTTGGCTCTTCTCAGCGTGTATGTAAAGATTTGCACTAATTCATCAAACACTGGGTATCTTCTCTATTCATAGAAGTAAGGTTCACACAGTAAGGTGAACCAGATAGAAATAATAGTTTCAAGGTGAAATCCTCTTTTAAATAACAATTTGGTGAAGGCAGTCATTACTATAAGAGTATAGATATATTGAATGACATCAGATGGTGAGTAATAAAAGATATAGATGGCATTGAATTGGGCCTTGAAGGATAAGTGGACTTCAGATAGATGGAAAAGATGATGCAGAGCATTCCAAATATAATTATATGAGAAATTATGCAGACAGAGGTGTAAGCACTCAACGGCCAGTGAATACATCTGCCTGAATGCAGCAAGGAGTTCACTCTGGGAAGTAACAAAGAATAAAACTCGAGACAGAGACTGGGTAATATAGAGGTATTTCTTAAATACAAAGATGAGGATGTCCTCACTAAGACTGTATGAACCATGGGAGTTTTATGTCCTTAACAAGTAGGGAATAGAATTGGTCTTGCAGCTAAAAATCTGGTAGAGCTTGTGTAAGAAAACCTGAGCCTTTACCTGCCCACTGAGCAGATTTGTGAAATCTTGGATACTGCCTTGGTTCTCTCATTTGATCTGCAATTTCTCTTGTTAGATTAGAGTCCTATTGTTAATCATTGTCTCTTTGGCTGGCCCCTTCCTTTTAGGTGGGCTTCCCTGATAGCTCAATTGGTAAACAATCAGCCTGCAATGCAGGAGACTCCAGTTTGATTTGTGGGTTGGGAAGATCCCCTGGAGAAGGGATAGGCTACCCACTCTAGTATTCTTGGGCTTTCCTGGTGGCTCAGCTGGTACAGAATCTGCCTGCAATGCGGAAGACCTGGGTTTGATCCCTGGGTTGGGAAGATCTCCTGGAGATGGGAAAGGCTACCCACTCCAGTATTCTGGCCTGGAGAATTCCATAGTCCACAGGGTTGCAAAGAGTCGGACATGACTGAGTGACTTTCACTTTCCTTTTATGGACTGTGTCTGCTGTTTTGTATTCCCAGACTAGTATATCATGTTCTAAACTCAGAACTATGGTAAGGAAACCCATCTGATTCTAAAAATCACCACTACTTTGAAATTACTGCTACCATACCACAACCGTGATATCAAATAATTCCTAGGTATCACTAATACAGGTTACACCCAAGATTGCTTTGCCCCTTTTGTGTTGTAACTTTAACATACTCCCCTCACTCCAACCTCTATTTCCTCACAAAGCCTTATAGTCTGTTTCCTGCTCCTTCCTTTTCACTGTGGGTTTGATGCTGTCCCAGTGTGTCTCACAATTGAAGCAAAACATGATCAAGTCCTCTGTCTTATAAAGACCTCTGGTTTAGAGACAACAGAACGAAGTCATAGAATGGCAGATCTGTGAAAAACCTTAGAGTTAGGCTAGCAAGTCTAAACCCTTCATTTTACAGAGAAGGACATCTAAGACTCATAAGAGTTTAACTGACTTGTCCACCTTCTCTTTATGTCTCCAGGTATTTTATAGAGCAAATAAGCAAAGGGGTTAGCATAATATCCCTCTTGTATGTCTTTGATACATGAAAGAAATTTGTCCCTATCTTCCACCAAAGGTGTTTCACATTTTCACCACTGTCCTCAACTACCTCCTTTCTAGCTGGTGACCATGTCTTCTACATCACAGAGAAAATATGTGACTCAGTAAGTGTCAGAGATCAATAAATGTCAGCTATGATTACTTGTTTTGTTTCTTCTAGTCTTAGTAGCCAGGCCTTTGGATCTCTCAGAACTTTCTATCCCATTTACCACTGATCTACATAATGTAAACCTCTTCAGTTCACTTCAGTCACTCAGTCATGTCCAACTCTGTGAGAACCCATGGACTGCAGCACTCCAGGCTTCCCTGTAAATCACCAGTTCCTGGAGGCTGCTCAAACTGATGTTCATCAAGTTGGTAATGGCATCCAATCATCTCATCCTCTGTTGTCCTGTTCTCCTGCAATCAATCTTTCCCAGCATCAGGGTCTTCTCTAATGAGTCAGCTCTTTGCATCAGGTGGCCAAAGAATTGGAGTTTCAGCTTCAGTATTAGTCCTTCCAATGAATATTCAGGACTGATTTCCTTTTGGGTGGACTGGTTGGATATCCTTACATCCAAGGGACTCTCAAGAGTCTTCACCAACACCACAGTTCAAAAGCATCATTTCTTTGGTGATCAGCTTTCTTTCTGATCCAACTCCCACATCCACTGGAGAAGGAAGTGGCAACCTACTCCAGTATTCTTGCCTGGAAAATCCCAGGGACAGAGGAGCCAGGTGGGCTGCTGTCTATGAAGTCGCAGGGGGTCGGATATGACTGAAGCGACTTAGAAGCAGCAGCAGCCACCCACATCCATACATGACTTCTGGAAGAACCATAGCTTTGACTAGACAGACCTTTATTGGCAAAGTAGTCTCTGCTTTCTAATATGCTGTTTAGATTTGTCATAGATTTTCTTGCAAGAAGCAAGTCTCTTTGAATTTCATGGCTGCAGTCACCATCTGCAGTGATTTTGGAGTCCAAGAAAATAAAGTCCGTCACTATTTCCATTGTTTCCCCATCTATTTGCTATGAAATGATGGGACCAGATGCCATGATCTTAGTTTTTTGAATGTTGAGTTCTAAGCCAACTTTTTCACTGTCCTCTTTCACTTTCATCAAAAGTCTCTTTAGTTCTTCACTTTCTGCCATAAGGATGGTGTCATCTGCATATCTGAGTTTATTGATATTTCTTCCAGAAATCTTGATTCCAGCTTATACTTCATCCAGCCCAGCATTTCACATGATATACTCTGCATAGAAGTTAAATAAGCAGGGTGACAATATACAGCCTTGTCATACTCCTTTCTCAATTTGGAACCAGTCTGTTGTTCCATGTCCAGTTCTAACTGTTGCTTCTTGACCTGCATACAGGTTTCTCAGGAGGCAGATCAGGTGGTCTGATATTCCCATCTCCTTAAGAATGTTTCACAGTTTGTTGTAATCTACACAGTCAAAGGATTTGGTGTAGTCAATAAAGCAGAAGTAGATGTATTTGTGAAATTCTCTTTCTTTTTTCTATGATCCAGTGGATATTGGCAATTTGACCTCTGGTTCCTCTGCCTTTTCTAAATCCAGTTTGAATATCTGGAGGTTCTCGGGTCATATACTGTTTAAGCCTAGCTTGGGGAATTTTGAGGATCTCTTTGTCGGCGTGTGAGATGAGAACAATTGTGTAGTAGTTTGAACACTTTTTGGCATTGCCTTTCTTTGGGATTGGAAAGAAAATTGACCTTTTCCAGTCCTCTGGCCACTGCTGAGATTTCCAAATTTGCTGGCATATTGAGTGCAGCACTAATGACAGCATCATATTTTAGGATTTGAAATAACTCAGCTAGAACTCCATCACTTCCACTAGCTTTGTTTGTAGTGATGCTTCCAAAGGCCCACTTGATTTTCACATTCTAAGATGTCTGGCTCTAGGTGAGTGATCACACCATCATGGTTATCTGGGTCATTAAAACCTTTTTGTATAGTTCTGTGTATCTTGCCACCTCTTCTTAATATCTTCTGCTTCTGTTAAGTCCATATCATTTCTGGCCTCTATTGTGCCCATCTTTGCATGAAATACTCCCTTGATATCTCCAGTTTTCTTGAAGAGATCTCTATTCTTTCCCATTCTATTGTTTTCTTTACTTCTTTGCATTTTTCACTTAGGAAGGCTCTCTTATCTCTCCTTGCTGTTCTTTGGAACTCTGAATTGATATGGATGTATCTTTTTTTTCTGTTGCTTTTCACTTCTCTTTTTTTCTCAGCTATTTGTAAGGCCTCTTCAGACAATCATTTTGCCATTTTGCATTTCTTTTTTCTTGATGATGGTTTTAATCACTGCCTCCTGTACATTGTCAGAAACCTCTGTTCATTGTTCTTCAGGTACTCTATCAGATCTAATCCCTTAAATCTATTTGTCACTTCCATTGTATAATCATAGGAATTTGATTTAGGTCATACCTGGATGGTCTAGTGGTTTTCCTTACTTTCTCCAATTTAAGTTTGAATTGTGCGATAAGGAGTTCATGATCTGAGCCACAGTCAGTTCTCTGTCTTGTTTTTGCTGACTGTATGGTGTTTCTCTAAAGTTGTGCCCATCCTTAAAATTAAGGAGAACACTTGCTTGTCACTAATCCATTTACCTCTTTTCTGGATTCTAGTCCTCATACTTTCAGGGACCTCTACTCTTTTAATATATTTTAATATTTATTAAATGTAGCTACTCTGTTTCCATTCTGGTCTTTTAGTATATATACATATACATATTCAAGCTGCTCTCCTTTTTTAAAAATTCCTATTGCTCTGCAGCTTCTTCCTTCGGATGACAGCCTTCTAAAAGTTATAGTCTACTCTAACATATCTGTTTTTATCTCTAATTTTTTCCATTACTTCTGTTTGGATTGTATCTCCTGAGTTCCACTGACTATTCTTGCCAAGATTCCTGGTGGCTTCTTCATTGCTATGTTACAGTCCATGAAATTCTTCTCCCTTGACATTCTGATGTCAAACTCTCCTACCTTTTGAAATGTTTCACTTTTTATCTCCTCTGTGATATGCCTTTATGCCTCTCAATACAAATCTTACATGTTAGCTTTGCCATATACTGTTTCAGTTCAGTCACTCAGTCAGGTCTGACTCTTTGTGACCCCATGGACTGAGCACGCCAGGCTTCCCTGTCCATCATGAACTCCTGGAGCTTACTCAAACCCATGCCCATTGAGTTGGTGATGCCATCTAACCATCTCATCCTCTGTTGTCCCCTTCTCCTCCAGCCCCCAATCCCTCCCAGCATCAGGGTCTTTTCCAATGAGTCTGTTCTTCACATCAGGTGGCCAAAGTATTAGAGTTTCAGCTTCAACATCAGTCCTTCCAATGAACACCCACGACTGACTTAGGATGGACTGGTTGGATCTCCTTGCAGTCCAAGGGACTCTCAAGAGTCTTCTTCATCACCACAGTTCAAAAGCATCATTTTTTCAGTGCTCAGCTTTCTTTGTAGACCAACTCCTACATCAATACATGACTACTGGAAAAACCATAACTTTGACTAGATGGACCTTTATTGGCAAAGTAATGTCTCTGCTTTTTAATATGCTGTCTAGGTTGATTATGGACTTAAATTTTCTTCTTTTACTCTGTGCACTTTCTTTGGGTGATCTCATCAGTTACTATGGCTTCACCTATCACAGTAAGTGGATGATTCCCATGTTTCTTTCATTGTGAAAATATCACTTGGTCTTCAAAATTACCTATCATAAGGTCTACATGACTGGATTAAGTATCAGTTCAGTTGCTCAGTCATATCCAACTCTTTGCGACCCCATGAATCGCAGCATGCCAGGCCTCCCTGTCCATCACCAACTCCCAGAGTTCACTCAGACTCGCGTCCATTGAGTCAGTGATGCCATTCAGCCATCTCATCCTCTGTCATCCCCTTATCCTGCCCCCAATCCCTCCCAGCATCAAAGTCTTTTCCAGTGAGTCAACTCTTCACATGAGGTGGCCATTGTTCTGGAATTTCAGCTTTAGCATCATTCCTTCCAAAGAAATCTCAGGGTTGATCTCCTTCAGAATGGACTGGTTGGATCTCCTTGCAGTCCAAGGGACTCTTAAGAGTCTTCTCCAACACCACAGTTCAAAAGCATCAGTTATTCAGTGCTCAGCCTTCTTCACAGTCCAACTCTCACATCCATACATGACCACAGGAAAAACCATAGCCTTGACTAGACGGACCTTAGTTGGCAAAGTAATATCTCTGCTTTTGAATATGCTATGTAGATTGGTCATAAATTTTCTTCCAAAGAGTAAGCGTCTTTTAACTTCATGGCTGCAGTCACCATCTGCAGCAGTGATTTTGGAGCCCCCAAAATAAAGTCTGACACTGTTTCCACTGTTTCTCCATCTATTTCCCATGGAGTGATGGGACCGGATGCCATGATCTTCATTTTCTGAATGTTGAGCTTTAAGCCAACTTTTTCACTCTCTTCTTTTACTTTCATCAAGAGGCTTTTTATTTCCTCTTCACTTTCTGCCATAAGGGTGGTGTCATCTGCATATGTGAGATTATTGATATTTCTCCTGGCAATCTAGACTCCAGCTTGTGTTTCTTCCAGTCCAGCATTTCTCATGATGTACTCTGCATATAAGTTAAATAAGCAGAGTGACAATATACAGCCTTGACGTACTCCTTTTCCTATTTGTAACGAGTCTGTTGTTCCATGTCCAGTTCTAACTGTTGCTTCCTGGCCTGCATACAGATTTCTCAAGAGGCCAGGTTAGGTGGTCTGGTATTCCCATCTCTTTCAGAATTTTCCAGTTTCTTGTGATCCACACAGTCAAAGGCTTTGGCATAGTCAATAAAGCAGAAATAGCTGTATTTCTGGAACTCTCTTGCTTTTTCCATGATCCAACGGATGTTGGCAATTTGATTTCTGGTTCCTCTGCCTTTTCAAAACTAGCTTGAACATCAGGAAGTTCACAGTTCACGTATTGCTGAAGCCTGTCTTGGAGAATTTTGAGCATTACTTTACTAGCAGATGAGATGAGTGCAATTGTGCAATAGTTTGAGCATTCTTTGGCACTGCATATTGACTCAATATCTTCAAACTTTCCCTCCAAACCTTTTCATCATCACATGTTCCATTTCTTATTATCTGCCACCATTCATCTATTTGCTGAAGACAGAAATCTAGAAGTTACCACTAATTCTTG
The DNA here is from genome assembly GCA_917880005.1 of Nanger dama. Taxonomy (NCBI): domain Eukaryota; kingdom Metazoa; phylum Chordata; class Mammalia; order Artiodactyla; family Bovidae; genus Nanger; species Nanger dama. The sequence continues at coordinate 2,804,869 of CAKJTW010000089.1, forward strand.
TCTATTAGGATACCTTTTATCCAATTACTCACCAGATTTCCTGTTTCTTTTACCATATTAATATAGTTTCCTTCTCTTTTCCTATTTTAACTGTGTTATTTCTGTCCCGCATCATTTCATTCCTGTATTATGAAGATATTTATTCAAAAAATATTTACTGACAGCCTACTATGTGCCAGCCACTGTTAAGTGCTGGCAGTATAATAATAAACAGACTAATCCGCATTCTCATCAGACTTACTTTCTACTGGAAGACAATAAACAAGTGAATAAATAATACAATTTTTGACAAGTATTATTAAGAAAGTAGGGGCTTCCCCAGTGGCTCAGTGGTAAAGAATTACCTTGCTAATGCAGGAGACACAGGAGACGGATGTACAGTCCCTGGGTTGGGACAATCCCCTGGAGAATGGAATGGCAGCACACTCCAGTATTCTTGCCTAGGGAATCCCATGGACAGAGGAGCCTGGTGGGCTGTAGTTCATAGAGTTGCAAAGAGTTGCACACGACTGAAGCAACTTAGCATATACTCAAATCAAAAAAGTAATGCAAGAGAATCAGGATGGGGTGAGCATATGTGTATGCATATTTCAGACAGAGTTGCCAGGTGGGACACTTATTAGGAAATGTAATTTGAATGGAAATCTGAATGATGACAAGGAACCAGTCACGTGAATGGAGGAAGAACTCTCTTGAAAGAAACAAGTGTAACCCTGAATGAAGAATAACGTTAGTGATTTCCATGTAGAAGAAAAAGATTACTGTGACAGAATCTTAGTAGAGAAAAGTGAGAGGAAATGAAGTTAGGGAGAAGCCCGGATAAGATCACATAGGCCTTTTTGGGCTGTGCTACTGAGCTTGTATTTCTAGTCTAGGTTTAATGGAAATACAAATCAAGGAATTATTGTGATCTGATATATATTTTTTGTTTCTGTGTAGGGAACAGGCTAGTATAGAGGAGAAAGTATAGATGTGGGGAGATTGGGTAGGAAACTAATGCAAGTGTCAAGGTGAAAGTTGACTAGAATGATAGAAACTGGAATGGTAAGAAATAGATTTCAGATATAGTTTAGAGTTGGATCTGACAGAAGTTGCTGATGAAGTGATGAGGAAAAAATAAATCAAAATGTTTCTTTATAACTGTCCTTTCTTCTTCCAGTTTCACCTCCTTAAAATCTATGATCATAAATAGTGTCAGTGTTGTTTTTGTAACAGAATATTATGATAATGAAACTACCTGTGTGGTTATCAAACATGTGTGCTATTTGCCTCCAGGAATGTTTGGCCTTGTCTGGAGACAGTTTATGGGCTTCCCTTGTGGCTCAGCTGGTAAAGAATCTGCCTGTAATGTGGGGACCTGGGTTCGATCCCTCGCTTGGGAAGATGCCTTGGGGAAGGGAATGGCTACCCACTCCAGTATTCTTGCCTGGAAAACACCATGGACTATAGTCCATGGGCTGTTGTAACTTGGAAATGGGGTTGTTACTGGAAGAGTGGATAGAGAGAAGCCATGGATGCTGCTAAACATTTTTCAAAGCATAAATCAGCCCCCCACAACAAATAATTATTTGACCTAAAAGACGGAAAGTGATGAGGTTGATAAATCTTGCTCCACTCAGTTAGCACCACCTCCTCTGAAAAGCTTATCCCAGTTTAATAATATGGTAATATTGGCTAACTTTATTTGAACACTTGCTGTGTTTTCCTCTAGCATCGAGAGTACACATAAGTAAATCTGGAATTGTTATTACCCCCATTTCACAGATAGGGAAACTGAGGCTTAGAATGATGGAAAATTTGCCTAAAAACATAATGTTACATAGGGAAACTGAGGCTTAGAATGATGGAAAATTGGCCTAAAAACATAATGTTAGACAACGTTAGAGCTGAGATTTGAACCCAGATGTATTTTTCTGAAAAGTTCTTAAAACTATACAATATTATCTCATTCCCAAGACTGAAGTAGAAGGATTCCTCCATGGTGAATGGTTTGATTTTAGAGCTAATTGCATTGTATTTTAACTGTTTGTTTGCCTGTTCCCGACCCTGTCCCAGAAACTAAACATGTTCCTTGAGGGGAGGCATTATGCCTTTTGCCTATGTGTCCATGTTACTTAGAGCAGTGTCTGGCACACTATAAACCTTCAATAAATGTTTACTGAATGAATACTTACATTCTAGAAATGTGTGTACAGTTTATTATTTCCCCAGAGTGATTCCTCAGTTAAATTCACAGATTCATCGAACAAGTTTTACAGATGGGGATTAATCTCTAAGGGAGATAGCAACTGGCAAAATTTACATTTGTAATCTCCATTGAGATTCTGTTGGTGGTAGGGTGGTGGGAGTAGAGGAGAAACACAGTTGTTTTGCATTTTATAAGCTTTAAAGTGTGACTTTAAGAACTGACAACTCCCTTTTTTGTTGCCGAAATTTAGCAGCATTATATTTCCTAAATGGTTCTCTAAGAAAAAAACTGACTTCTATCTTTGACCCAAGGTTCACTTAAATAAAAAAATACATGAAGGAGCAATCAGGACTAAGTTCATGTTTTCAGAAGAATGATTTTGGCTTCATAAAATTATAGACAGGTATGGGAAGCTAGATACAGTTGATAGAAAACGACTATGCTAACCACAAATATGCAAAAATAAAGAACAATTTTGTGTATTTATTTTAGAACTAGGTTTGTCAAATAGTGTACAACTGTGCTGATTACATATGTCTGTTTTTCTAATCCTTGCCTAATTCTGCCCTGGCAGGTTCTAGAGATTGTTGATTTTAAGAAAATAATGCAGAAGCTATTGTAACTGTCTTCCTGGGCCATAGGCTCTCTGGACCCAGAGTATAATGCAGGTTGTCTTTCTTGGCTTGGCTACAGACAAAGACTGTATCCTTTGAACAAAGTTTAAGTAGGCTCCTCTGAGGCCTCTTTATGACAAAGCCTCACCTTTAAACTTTGTCCTTGGCCTATTTATTTTAGTATTAGGAAAAATCCTGCTGGATCAGTTTAATGAAATTCACCCAAGCTTGACAGAGCAAATTCCTCAGTCCCCCACCTTCAATATATTATCATACTGGTGAACCTTCAACAAAAATCTTTTCTTGTCAGTTGAACCAAAATCCTCCTACCTCAGAGATTTCCTCTCATTAATTTTCCATCCACTGACCCCCCCACTCTTTGTCTATCAATTCCTACTTGCTCTTGTAGGAGTTGATCTCAATCTTTCCCCTCTGCTGTAAAAACACTATCATAGTAGCACCCTTCACCAATAAAAATCTGCCTTACCATTTTTAACAAGTGTCATGAATAATTTTTTATTTAGTACTATGATACTCAATTTTGAGGATTTAGATGATTATGCTATCTTACTAAACAAGATTATAGATCCACAAATAAATAACCATTATTCTAACTACCTAATGGAACTTTTCTAAATAGCTAGTAATAATGATAACCTGGGATTTGTAAAGTAAGAGAACACTACAGAGGAAGGAAGAGAGCAGATCTAGGACAGTTAGGAGAACTTCAGGGAATGGCAGACAATTATGATCACAATCTCAGAGGTATAAACAACAATCAAAGAGGAGAAAGTAAAGCCACTGTTGGAAATATCCAGGAAGAGGTGGCAGGGGAAAAGTTTTGAAGGTTGAATTCAAGTAAGAAATTCCTAGGATAATTGGCAAAACAAAAACAAAAACAAAAATACAAAGAAATGGGAAGGAACAGGGGGTTTTGAGAATAAGGCAACAGAGTTAGAGTACAAATTTAGAGTGGTATCAATAACTAGATTGACATAATCAAGAACTCCTGAAGTAGTGGTTTAAAACACCCTTCTATTCACCCTGACCAGGAATAATACTGGCTCCAAAACCAAGAGAAGAAAGTGGCTAGCATCTGTTAGCTATAAATTTTAAAAATACTTTAGTGACAGGAAGCCCATATATCATTTTACACCATCCCCAAGGTACACAAAACAAATTGGATGACTGATCCCTTTACCCCATGGGGTCAACCCACTCTGGGGAATAAGAAGGTCTGGTGGCTTCCAGGTAGAAGGATTTTCCTTAGATCAATGCTTTATCTTCTGATTGATGTTCCTTAATGCATTTTTCCTCTATGTAGAGCTCCAGATATCCTGTCCATTGGCTGTTCTCAATGTCATAAGAGTCTTCTTAGAATGATGTTTGGCATTTCCCGAGGTTGCCTTCCTCTATATACAGGTGGCCAATATCCTATGTCCATTGATTGCATCTGCAGGATGCTGGTCAGCATCACCAAAATCTCTCTTCCTGATTGTGATGGTCTCCCAGCACCTTTCCAGGATAGCCAGTACCAATGATCCTACTGAGCCCTCTAGTGGCAACTATGGAAATACTCAGATTTTTCAGAGGTTAAGTGAAAGTGAAGTCGCTCAGTTGTGTCCAACTCTTCGCGACCCCGTGGACTGCAGCCTACCAGGCTCCTCCATCCATGGGATTTTCCAGGCAAGAGTTCAGGGGTTAGCTCCTCTAAATTAACTCAATACCCTTTGATTTAGCCCAGGCAATAAAATCTAAGCCAAAGCAGAGTGTAGACCTATTGAACATTTCCTGGTCTCCCAATGAACCCTCGTACATTCACATGTAGTTTTCCTGTGGTGTGACAGGGTAAAGTACATTATTTCTTCTCTCAAATTATCTAATGGATTTGATAACAGGCTCCAGAGTATCTCCTGAAGACAAATGGTAGCTCTAGGAAATATATCTCATTTACAGAAGCAAATTACTTCAAAATGTCAGTTTTTTTTTTTTTTTTTAAGAAATCTGAGGTGATAAAGGTATTAATTCAATTGAGGGATCTTTTTCACAATAAATACATGTATCAAATCATCATGTTGTATACTTTAAATAATTTATGATTTTATCGACTATAGAAAGCTGGAAAAAATCAGGTATTCATTAAAGCACTCTTTAGTAAAATATTTCCAATGATAAGTCAGAAAGATCCTCCACATTTTCTTTGTAATTTTTATTTAATATTTAAGTACAGTTGATTTATAATGTTGTGTTTCAGGAGGACAAAAAAGTGATTCAGTAGTACATATTCATATATCCATTCTTTTTCAGATGCATTTCCCATATAAGTTATTATAGGATATTGAGTAGAGTTCCCTGTGCTATACAGTAGATTCTTGTTCATTATCTATTTTATATATGTGCTGATGTGCCCAGTCATGACCAGCTCTTTGTGACCACATGGACTGTAGCCCACCAGGTTCCTCTGTCCATGGAATTTTCCAGGCAAGAATACTGGAGTGGGTTGCCATTTCCTTCTCCAATTTTATCTATAGTAAAGTGTGTATGTTAATCCAAAACTCCTAATTTATCCCCCCCCCTAGCTTTCACCTTTGGCAACCATAAATTGGTTTTCAAAGTCTGAGACTGTTAACATTTTGTAAATAAGTTCCTTTGTATGATTTTTTTAGAGTCCACATGTAAGTGATAGCATATGATGTTTGTCTTTCTCTGACTTTACCTAATATGATCTGTAAATCCACCCATATTACTGCAAATGGAATTATTTTATTCTTTTTATGACTGAGTAACCTTTAACATCTTCAACAGCTACAGCCTTGTTTGTTATCACTGATATTGAGAATGATAATTTGAGACCAAAACTGAGGAAAATTCTGACAGAGATGGGAATACCAGACCACCTAACTGGTCTCCTGAGAAATCTGTATACAGTCCAGGAAGCAACAGTTAGAACTGGACATGGAACAACAGACTGGTTCCAAATAGGAAAAGGAGTACGTCAAGGCTGTATATTGTCATCCTGCTTATTTAACTTATATACAGAGTACATCATGAGAAACGCTGGACTGGAAGAAACACAAGCTGGAATCAAGACTGCCGGGAGAAATATCAATAACCTCAGATATGCAGATGACACAATCCTTATGGCAGAAAGTCAAGAGGAGCTAAAAAGTCTCTTAATGAAGGTGAAAGAGGAGAGTGAAAAGTTGGCTTAAAGCTCAACATTCAGAAAATGAAGATCATGGCATCCGGTCCCATCACTTCATGGGAAATAGATGGGGAAACAGTGGAAACAGTGTCAGACTTTCTTTTTGGAGGCTCCAAAATCACTGCAGATGGTGACTTCAGCCATGAAATTAAAAGACACTTATTCCTTGGAAGAAAAGTTATGACCAACCTAGATAGCATATTCAAAAGCAGAAACATTACTTTGCCGACTAAGGTCCGTCTAGTCAAGGCTATGGTTTTTTCTAGTAATCATGTATGGATGTGAGAGTTGGACTGTGAAGAAGGCTGAGCACTGAAGAATTGATGCTTTTGAACTGTGGTGTTGGAGAAGACTCTTGAGAGTCCCTTGGACTGCAAGGAGATCCAACCAGTCCATCCTGAAGGAGATCAACCCTGGGATTTCTTTGGAAGGAATGATGCTAAAGCTGAAACTCCAGTACTTTGGCCACCTCATGCAAAGAGCTGACTCATTGGAAAAGACTCTGATGCTGGGAGGAATTGGGGGCAGGAGGAGAAGGGGATGACAGAGGATGAGATGGCTGGATGGCATCACTGACTTGATGGACGTGAGTCTGAGTGAACCCTGGGAGTTGGTGATGGACAGGGAGGCCTGGCATGCTGCAATTCATGGGGGTCACAAAGAGTCAGACACAACTGAGCAACTGAACTGATGAGTTTCAATATTTAATAAAATATTACTAAGTATGTTAAGGCAGAGGAGCTTCAGTGAGTTCAGCAGAAGCTTGCAGAATTTTTTCAGAGATTCAGAATGTGATTGGGATGGTAGAAGTAGGAGCAATTACTCACAATTGAGGTCGGGCCTGGGGCAACTGGGAAGGCTCTGTGCAAGAACTGATAAGCAAGCTGAGTTTTGAAGTGTAAGTCATATTTTCATGGGTAAAGGAAGTAGAACATTTGAGGTTGAGTGAACACCGTGAGTAAAGTCACTGGAGGAGTGAAATTTCGTAGTAAATAATTTAATTTAGCTAGAACCTAAAAAACACATGAAGGGAAATATTATCTTAAAGGTATAAAGAAAAGTTGGGGCCAGATCACAGAGAATACCCATGGAATACAGTAAAAATCTATCCAACATGACATTTTCAAAGAATTGAAATTGCCCTGATTTTATGAATGCATTTGATCTCAAGCCCCCACACCTGCTGATAGGAAACTTGAACTTGGTCAAAGGCTATCTAAATTCTTGTAAATATCAAGCCAATTCAATATGAAGCTTGCCTGTCAGTATATATCTTCTGTTTCAAGAGATGTCTTTTTCTTCTCTTCCTTCTTAGGACAGTATCTAGATGCTCAGGAAAGTGTATGTGTTCTTATAGTATGGGGAAGAAAATGCAACTCCTCATTCTGTCTTCTGACTCTTCTTTGACATCTTAATGAAAATTCTCCTTATCATGTCCAGTCACTAGTGAGCCTTGGATGGTGCCTGCTGAAGTGTTACTTGTCAACATTTCCAGTCCAGACCTCACAGCTTTGGCTTCTTCAGGAGTTATGTAACCCTTCTCTAAGGTGTGTGAGGACTTCTGAATTTTGTGTATGTATCTATATCTCTATTAACACAATTCCATTGGGTTAGAATAGAAGATAAACATCAGTTATTTTGAAAATAAAGTAAATAATACTTCATGGCTGAGGAAGAAGTTGATTTTGAGTCTCTTTCACTAGAGTAACTAGGATGATGGTGAAGCTTCTGAGGTGGCTCTAGTGGTAAAGAACCCACCTGCCAATACAGGAGGCATAAGAGATGTGGGTTTGATCCCTGGGTTGGGAAGATTCCCTGGAGATGAAAATGGCAACCCACTGCAGTATTCTCGCCTGGAAAATCCCATGGACAGAAGAGCCTGGTAGAGTATAGTCCATAGTGGGGCAAAGAGTCAGATATGACTGAAGCGACTTAGCACAGGATGATGCTATTGGCCTAATCTAAGAAACACATTTCAGCTCAGTTCAGTCGCTCATTTGTGTCTGACTCTTTGTGACCTCATGAATTGGAGCGCACTAGGTCTCCCTGTCCATCACCAATTCCCAGAGTTCAATCAAATTCACATCTATCGAGTTGGTGATGCCATCCAGCCATCTCATCCTCTGTCGTCCCCTTTTCCTCCTGCCCCCAATCCCTCCCAGCATCAAAGTCTTTTCCAGTGAGTCAACTCTTCACATGAGGTGGTCAAAGTACTGGCATTTCAGCCTCAGCATCAGTCCTTCCAATGAACACCCAGGACTGGTCTCCTTTAGGATGGACTGGTTGGATCCCCTTTCAGTTCAAGGGACTCACAAGAGTCTTCTCCAACACCACATTCTTCTGTTAGTTAACTGGTAATCTTCCCTGTAGACTGATTGTACAGAGACATGGATGTGGGGGAGAGTGCTTCCGATTTGTATCTATATGAGGTTTTTAATGTGTGAGGTTTTGTCCCTTTGGGGAGGCCCTGGTTCTTCAGAGATGATTCTTTCATCTCTTGCCTAGTTGTTTATATCTGGGGAACCAGAAAGAGTGTGGGGATCTCAGTGTTCAGTATGAAAACTTTTACTTTATCCCATTGTTTCTTTTTAAAAATGTTTCTTTCTTCCACCTGCCACTTTGCTTGATTTCACTGGAGACTTTAATTTCTCTAAATGATACCTAGTCAACTATTAAGGTGAAGAAGGGCCTTTGAGAATCTAACTTGTTTTTTAGTCTTTACATAATTCTCTTTCCTGTTTTGTCTTTTCTTTCCCATCATCTTCTGAGATGTCAAACTCCTGAGCCTTTCCCACGTTCCAGGTATTGTGTTAGTTTGCTTCTTACTAATTAGTTTGCTTGCCTCTCTCTGTAGGCCTTTGACATGAGTTTTTATCAGATTTGTTCAGTCAGCATTTCTCTATTTTCTGTCTTTCAAAAATCTAATATTTTTTTATCAAGTTTCATCTCTTTTGTCCTTATGGATTTATGCTTTTTTTTAAAAAAATCATTCATAGTGTCTAAGGGCACAGATTCTATAACTGAACTCTCTGGATCTGAGTCCTTGTTCCATATTACCATTAAGAGATCATAGGCAACTTGTCTGGGTCTCTGTTTCTTCTCATTTATTTTCTTGTTGAAACATAAGGATTAAAAAATCACCTATATCATAGGATTTAGTACATGTAAAATACTTGGAACAGTGTCTGGCCCAAAGTACTGATGAATAAATAGCAACTGGTGTTAGTATTATCAGTATTATTATTATTATTATTATATTATCATTTAAGATTTTCAGGTGAGAAGAGATAAACACATGCATTCAGTTGATTTATTCTGTTACTCTCTGTTATTCTGTTATTCTCTACTTTTCTGGAGTTATCAGCTTCATCCTAATAATGATTGCCCTTGTAGTCACAGGACAGCTGCAGCAGTTTCATATATCTCATGCAGATATGACAATGTCCAGAGGGAGAGATGGGGCCATGCCATTGGTGTCTTCTGAGGAATAAGGGACTATTTCTCAGAAGCTCCCAACAAATCTTCACTTATGTCTCATTGCCCACAATTAGTGATTACCCTTAAACCAAACACTGGCAATGAGCATATAGGACCACATGTTTGGTCCTACGAATTGATCAAGATTTATGCCCTAGGCTAAGCCTCTGAGTAATGTGGGCAAGGAGTTCAGTTCAGTTCAGTTCAGTAGCTCGAGTGGAAACATGAAATAAATTTTGTCTTTGCAAGGGAAAAGAGGGAGGAGTGGATATTTCTAGGCAACCAATTAGTACCTATAGCTTTGATGAGCATATCAGGAAAGAAAATGTTGATTTCCCCAATGATACTTTGTCTAATAAGTATTCTGCTCTAATACTGGGCTGATTGGCATTCAAATCAAATTTATATTGCAATTAAGGACTTATCACAGTTTTTCATGTAACCAGTTTCATAATTTGGGCCCAAATAAAAATGGTCTACCTCCCCAAATTAACTGCTTCCTTCCTCTTCAGGCATTATGTATGAGAGAAATGAAAATTACCTAAAAGAAATATAATCATATTTTACAATCAGACGTGAATATCAGTTCTGTTTCTTGACTTCTACCAATGCCCAAAGAGTATCCTAGTAAAAGTTCATGAGTCCCCTTCCTGACTTCCTATCTTCCTGAGTCTTTAGAAAATGAATTATAATTCTTCAATTTGCCTTGTGTTCTTTAGTGAGCTAATTGCAACAGCACTTTATAATTAAGAGTGCTTAAAAATCAAACTGTGGAAGTTGTGATAAATAAGCCTATTGGCAATGAAGAGACAGCAAAATGGATTATCAGATGCTCATAGGACTTCTTGAAGTTTGAAGAGTCATATCTGTTTCTGCTATACTTTGTATTTTTCCTTTCCTGTAAAAGTGCTTTGTGTCCCTGTTGACTTGCAGATATGTACATAAAACTTATCCAAGCATGTTTAGTTTCTGGGAAAGTTTTCAGGCAGATATACAGCAAAAGTTATGGTATATTCACTTTCAGAGCCTGAAAAATGTACTCTTAAGATTCATAAGCAAACTTTCAATTTTAGAAGGATACACTGAAAGCTTATGCTGTGTTTCAGAGTGTTCTGAATTGCAAGGAGGTAAAAAAAAAAAATGTTTCTACTATGGAATGCACTGGTGAGAATAAAAACTAATATCTCTAAACAAATTCAGTAAGACCTTGAATATTTTTTGAGTTTTCTACTTTTTCTTCATTCATGTGTTCTAAAAATATTCATATAATACAGCACTAGAAGCACATAATCCAAAATACAATCTGCAGAGATATTCTTTGGCATAGATTCTTTTCAGCTTTAAAGATTAAAATGTTTTTTTAATTAAATTTTTGTTTATCCACATGTGGACTCATTTCTGTGGTTATCAGTCATATTGACTTTACCATCTTAGATGGATTTGAATTAAAAGTCAGAGAAATGATAAATAATTGTGGCATCAGAACAACACAGTTATTTCTACAACTAAAATCAGTGTATCAACCAAATATATTCCTTTATATGTTCAGTTCAGTCGCTCAGTCATGTCTGACTCTTTGTGACCCCATGAATCACAGCACTCCAGGCCTCCCTGTCCATCACCATCTCTTGGAGTTCACTCAGACTCACATCCATCGAATCAGTGATGCCATCCAGCCATCTCATCCTCTGTCGTCCCCTTCTCCTCCTGCCCCCAATTCCTCCCAGCATCAGAGTCTTTTCCAATGAGTCAACTCTTCGCATGAGGTGGCCAAAGTACTGGAGTTTCAGCTTTAGCATCATTCCTTCCAAAGAAATCCCAGGGCTGATCTCCTTCAGAATGGACTGGTTGGATCTCCTTGCAGTCCAAGGGGCTCTCAAGAGTCTTCTCCAACACCACAGTTCAAAAGCCATCAATTCTTCACTGCTCAGCTTTCTTCACAGTCCAACCCTCACATCCATACATGACCACAGGAAAAACCATAGCCTTGACTAGACGGAACTTTGTTGGCAAAGTTAATGTCTCTGCTTTTGAATATGCTATCTAGGTTGGTCATAACTTTTCTTCCAAAGAGTAAGCGTCTTTTAGTTTCATGGCTGAAGTCACCATCTGCGGTGATTTTAGAGCCCCCAAAAATAGTCTGACACTATTTCCACTGTTTCCCCATCTATTTCCCATGAAGTGATGGGACCGGATGCCATGATCTTTGTTTTCTGAATGTTGAGCTTTAAGCCAACTTTTCACTCTCCTCTTTCACCTTCATTAAGAGGCTTTTTAGCTCCTCTTCACTTTCTGCCATTAGGGTAGTGTCATCTGCATATCTGAGATTATTGATATTTCTCCCGGCAGTCTTGATTCCAGCTTGTGTTTCTTCCAGCCCAGCATTTCTCATGATGTACCCTGCATATAAGTTAAATAAGCACTTGACATTAATTAGCACTGTGTCAAACCTCTAAACCAACAGAAAATAGTTGATTCATTTTATCTCAAATACCACACACTTGACTGCCGGGGTCCAGCCCTGGTTGATCCAGGGTGATTCGAAGGGGAGACGAATAGGCGAGGAAAAACTTATTTATTTAGAGATGTAATATTAGATTAGGAAGAAATAATGTAGTAGGAAAATTAAGTGGAGAAAAGAGGCTAAATAACTTGGTATACATGGAAAGCCAATAAAGTTCCAGACAAGGGACTTGCACCATCTACATTAGGCCACCGGTGTCCGTTTGAATATCGGAGAGTGCCCCGCCTTGGGCCTCTCTCTTACGGATCTTAGAAGCCAGGACAAGTAAGTAGACATGGTCTGCCTCCACGCCCCAGATGGGAATTCAGCTGAAAAAGGGGAGAAAAGAATGACATAGGGAAGCCCAGCATCGGTGCAAGACTCCAAAAACTATTTTTCAAAATCAGCTTATATACTCCAAGTTGTACATAAAGAAATAGTGGAATATGCAGAGTTATGCAGGGACAGCAGTCCTGACCATCATTGAGACAAGCTTTCTTTTGCATACCCTCCCATATACAAAAGGTCTCAAGTGGTTTACATTATCTTCTGGCCAAGACACTTGTTAACATTTTTATGGCTCTCTTCCTGGATAATTGTCCAGAAAACTCCTTTTCCCTAGAAGTGTTTTTTTCTTTACTCTGCACCAAGCTCTAAGTACTAAATTATGTTACATTCCTGTAGAACAAAGGTGCAGTGGGTTATAACAAAGAAAGTACTTAAATCAAAGATCTAATGTTGTTAATACCAGGTCTACTACCTGTTTTTCTATATACCAACTATTTCTACAAATAAGAGATATGAAAATTTGGCAGCAAGTATTGGCTCAACAAATGAAACCTTTAATCAGTCCTAGTCTAATGATTTTGACTCCTCAGAAGCCCCTACATTCCTAGGATGTTTTAAGCTTCTTGTGCCTCCTGCAATCGGGAGGCCTCAAACAATCACATGCGCAGCTGTATGAGTCCTGCAGGTAGGCTAGAAAGCCATCAGAGGGGTTTTTGGATTGAAACACTCGTATTATTCCCAGGAGATTTATTATCTAAAAGCTCTAAATTAATTTTTTTCCAGAAAAATGTGGTGGAGGGACAGCCCCCTGTTAATGACAGAAGAGTAGGTGGAAAGCATAGCACAGTAAAGCAGACAGATTCTGGTCTTGGAGGGGTGAATGTTCAGGAAATTCCAGGGGGAACCCCTGAAGCTTGATCACATTCTTGCATTTTGTCAGACTTCCTTCCTCATGACCTTGTCACGGGCAGGATTCCTCATGCTGGCCCCCGGCACTTGACCCCATTTAAGTTCATTTACTAGATCTTTGAATTTAACTACTTGTAGAAATTTTGGTTCTCTACTGTTGAAATTTATCACTCGAGATTATGATAGATGTTCACACCAGAGAGCTGTATGCTTGTGTACAATCAGTTAACCAAAGCACGTTTGCAAAGTGCTATATATCTAGTACAGTGTTAAGTGTGAAGCAAGTTAGGGAACAGTTAGAGTACATGATCCCTATTGCTTATTCCAGGTTAGACATCTTTGAGAGAAGTATAGTGTCTGGAATGATTTCAGTAGTTTGTTTCAACTACATGATGATTCACCTATACTAGGTTCATTTCTGGTAGTCATACTTGGAAATTCATCTAGGTGCTAGAACTGTGTATGTAGAATAAAGAGGGCCTCAGAAGGTGAGAGTTGTCATTGGCATGTATGCAAGAAAGACTGTATTTGTTTTGTGTGATAGAGAATATAACTGGGACCAACGAGTTGGTAGATGTTACACAGAAAATGAATTCACCTTATTTTAAGAACATTTTTTTCCTAACTGCATCTGTTGTAGAGGGTTGAGTTATTCATACTTCTCATTGATGGCACATTGACATCATTGCTGCTTGCAAGGCCCATACTTGTTTATATTTACCTATTTCCGTTTCTCAACTCCCTCAAGTAATTGTTCTAATCTTTTAATGTTTAAGTCTGTGCTTATGCTCAGTCATGTCTGAATCTTTGTAGCCCCATGGACTGTAGTCCGCCAGGCTCCTCTGTCCATGGAATTTTCCAGGCAAGAATACTGGAGTGGGTTGCCATTCCCTACTGCAGGGGATCTTCTCAACCCAGGGATCAAATCTGCATCTCTTGCATCTCCTACATTGACAGGTGGATTCTTTACCACTGGTGCCAGCTGGGAAGTCCAATGTTTAAGTGTACTTATAAAATGTGTTTTGTTTTTTTTTTTTTTTCTGTTTTTGTTGTTTTGTCCCCATGTATTTTTACACCAGGGGCTTCCCTGGTGGCTCAGATGGTAAAGCATCTGCCTGCAATACGGGAGACCTGGGTTTGATCCCTGGTTTGGGAAGATCCCCTGGAGAAGGAAATGGCAGTCCACTCCAGCACTCTTGCCTGGAAAATCCCATGGACAGAGTAGCCTGATAGACTACAGTCCATGGGGTCACAAAGAGTCAGACACGACTGAGCGACTTCACTATTTTTAGTTTACATAAATGGTATTGAGATAAAGGTCTTCTATTTAATGTTCTTTTTATTTAATTTTTAAGTTCAGTTCTATCTAACTTGCTTTATGTATGTCTATTTTGTCATTTCTAAATGCTCTATATACTCCATAATGTACATCCAACACATTTTACCTATAGAACACCAAGTGATGCACATCCCAATCACCTTTAACAACATTGAAGTTAATAAAACCCGTTTGTACTTACTTTTGTGAGAGCATATATCCTGGCTTACACAGTATCTGTGTACTTAGTTTGACTAAGTAGTTCCAAATTGCCCTCAAGTATGGCTCCTTACATGAACAGTGTATGACAGATCCTGGAGTACAAGGGTTAGCAAACTTTATCTGTAAAGGATCAGACAGTAAATAGTTTAGGCTTTTCAGGCCACATAAAGCATTTTTAAAAAATTGAGTTGTAGTTTATTTAGAATACTTGAAATTATTCAAATAATTGTAGGAAATTTTAATTCTTTACCATTTGCTGAAATTTATCACTTGATATTATGATACATTGGCTTTATTCAATGTATTTCCAGTACAGCTAGTAAGTATCATGTGTACAATATAGTGATTTATAAAGGTTATACTCCATTATAGTTAAAATGAAATATTGGCTATATTCCTTGTTCTGTACTGTTGTGTGTTTATTTTATACATAAAAGTTTGTACTTCTTAATATGCTAACCCAATCTTGTGCCTCCCTCCTTCTCTATCCCAACTGGTAACCACTAATTTGTTCTCTGTGAATCTGTTTCCTTTTTGTTATATTAGTCAATTTTATTTTTTAGATTCCACATAAGTGATATCATATGGTATTTGTCTTTCTCTAACTGATTCATTTCACTAAACTTAACACCCTCCATATTTATCCATGTTGTTTCAAATGGCAAAATCTTATTCTTTTTTATGAGTGAGTGGTAGTCCATTGTATAAATGTACACCACATCTTCATCCATCCGTCTATTAATGGGCACTTAGGTTCTATCCATGTTTTGACTTTTGTAAATAATTCTACTATGAACATGAGAGTGCACGTAACTTTTCAAAGTAATGTTTTTGTTTCTTGGTTATACACCCAAGAGTGGAGCTGTTGGGTCATATGGTAGTTAGTTCTATTTTTATTCTTTTAAGGAACCTTCCTTAAAATAGTACTGATATCCACAGTGGCTACATCATCTTACATTCCCACCAACAATATGCAAGGGTTCACATTCTCCACATCCTCTCCAACATTTGTTTGTGATCTTTTGTTAATAGCCATTCTGACAGGTGTGAGGCAATATCTCATTGTGGTTTTGATCTACATTTCCCAGATGATTAGCAGTGTTGAGCATATTGTCATGTGCTTGCTGGACATCTGTATGTCTTTGGAAAAAAGTATATTTGGGTCTTCTGCCCAGTTTTCAATCAGGTTGTTTTATGTTGATTTGTATGAACTGCTTATATATTTTGGATATTAACCCCTATTGTTTATATCATTTGCAAACATCTTTTCCCAATCAGTAAATTATATTTTCATTGTGTTGATGGTTTCCTTTTCTATGCCAAAACCTTTAAGTTTAGTTAGGGTCCAGTTGTCTATTTTTACTTTTATTTCCTTTACCTGAGGTGATAGATCCAAAAAAATATCACTGTGATTTATATGTCAGACTATTTTGCCTATGTTTTCTTCTTTGAAATTTATGGTTTTCAGGTCTTACATTTTGGTATCTAATCTACTTTGACTTTACTTTTGTATACAGTATAACAAAATGCTTTAATTTTATTCTTTTACATGTGGCTGTCCAGTTTTATAACTGCACTTAATGAAGACACTGTCTTTCTCCACTGTACATTCATACCTCTTTTTTCTTAGATTACTTGACCATATAAGCATAGGCTCGGGCTTCCCTGGTGACTGAGACAGTAAAGAATCTGCCTGCAATGTGGGAGACCTGGGTTCAATCCTTGGTTTGAGAAGATCCCCTGAAGGAGGGCATGGCAACCCACTTCAGTATTCTTGCCTGGAGAATCCCTATGAACAGAGGAGTCTGGCAGGCTACAGTCCATGGAGTCACAAAGAGTCAGACATGACTGAGTGGCTAAGCATAAGCTAACTACTGATCTCTTTACTCTGTTCCATTGATCAGTGGTTCTATTTTTGTATCAGTAACATATAATTAGCTCAGTTGATAAAAATCTGCCTGCAGTGCAGGAGACCTGGATTCAATCCCTGGGTTGGGAAGATCCCTGGAGAAGGAAATGGCAACCCACTCCAGTATCCTTACCTGAAAAATCTCATGGACAGAGGAGCCTGGTGGGCTGCAGTTCCTGGAATCACAAAGAGTTGAGCATGACTAAGCAACTAACATATTATTTAATTACTGTAGCTTTGTAGTGTAGTCTGAAAACAGTGTGCATGATACTTCTGTCTCTGTTCTTTTTCAGTGTTGTTTTGGCTCTTTGGGGTCTTCTGTGTTTCCATACAAATTTTAAAACTATTGGTTCTAGTTCTATGAAAAATGCCACTAGTATTTTGATAAAGATTGCATCAAATCTACAGATAACCTTGGGTAGTATGATCATATTAACAATATTAATTATTTCAATCCACAAACATGGTATATCTTTTTACCTATTTGCATCATTTTCAGTTTTTTTCATCATGTCTTATAGTTTTCCAAGTATAGGTGTTTTGTTTTTTTTTTTTTTAACCTCCTTAGGCAGATTTATTCCTAGGTATTTTATTATTTTGGCTTTAATGATAAATGGGGTTTTTCCTTAATTTGTCCTTTAGTTCGTTGTTATTGTTTAGACATGCAACAGATTTCTGCATATTAATTTTATATCCTGCAAATTTACCAAAGTAGTTTTTGGGTAATGTCTTTAGAATTTTCTATAAATATATAGTATTATTAGTATACTATATATAGTATAATATATAGTATTATTTCATCAGCACACAGTGAGAGTTTTACCTATTCCTTCCCAGTTTTGGTTACTTTTATTTCTTTTCTTGTCCAAATGCTGTAACTAGGACTTATAATTCTATATTGAGTTAAATTGGTGAGAATGGGCGTCCTTGTCTTACTCCTGGTCTTAGAAGAAATACTTTCAACTTTTAACCATTGAGTATGATATTAATTGTGGACTTATCATGTATGATCTTTACTACAATATGTTGATATATGTTCCTTTTATACCCACTGTCTGGAGAGTTTTTGTTGTAAATGGATGTTGAATTTTGTCAAAAGTTTCTCTGCACCAGTTGAGATGGTCATATGGTTTTTACTCAATTTGTTAATGCAGTGTATCACATTTGTAGTTCTTTTTCATTCCTCCTTTTGTTTTCTTGTGATTCCATGACTATTTTTAGTGTTATGGTTGGATTCCTTTTTCTTTTGTGTTTGTATATCTATAATGTATTTTTGGTCTGTGGTTACCATGAAGTTTCTGTATAATAGTCTATATATATACATTATTTTTTAATTTGGTAATCTCTTAATTTCAAATGCATTTTAACAAGCCTACTTTTGTACTCTTCTTCATGATTACTGTTGACATCATATTTTATATCTAATTGTGTATTTCTTAACAGCTTATTGTAGGTATAGATAATTTTACTACTTTGTCTTTTAAACTTTTTACTAGCTTTGTACATGGAAAGTTTACTAATAACTTCACTGGTATATTTGCCTTTATCGAAGGGTTTTTTCTTCTTCCATAATTGTCATGTTTCTAGTAGTGGCTTTTTCTTTTTCACTTAGAGAAGTCCCTTTAACATGTCTTGTAAAGCTGGTTTGTTGGTGTCAGTCTGGGCTTTTGTTTGTCTTATGCTCTCTGCATCAAATCTGAATAAAAACCTTACCTTGTAAAATACTCTTTTGCTGTAGTTTTTTTTTTCCTTTTATCACTGTAAATATATTGTGTAACTCTTTTTTGGCTGCAGAATTTCTGCTGAAAAGTCAACTTATGGGAACCTTATGGGAGTTCCCTTGTATGTTATTTGTTCTTTTTTGGACTCTGTACCTCCTGGACTTGGATGTCCAATTCTTTCCCCAGTTTAGGCAGGTTTTCAGCCATTATGTCTTCAAATATGTCCTCAGCCCCTTTGTCTCTCTCTTCTCCTTCTGGGACCCCCATATTGCAAGTATTAACAGATTTAATGTTGTCCGAGAAGTCTCTTAAACTGTCCTCATTTCTTTTCCTTCTTTTTTGTGTTCAGTGTCATTGATTTCGA
This sequence comes from Nanger dama, assembly GCA_917880005.1. NCBI lineage: Eukaryota > Metazoa > Chordata > Mammalia > Artiodactyla > Bovidae > Nanger > Nanger dama. Next base: position 2,823,587 of record CAKJTW010000089.1, read on the forward strand.
CTACTCTGTCTTCCAGCTCTCTAATCCATTCTTTATCATGTAGTCTATTGTTAATCCCTTCCAGTGCATTTTTCATCAAGTTATTTTATACATCTGTTTGGTTGTTCTTTATATTTTATAACTCTTTTTTAAACTTTCAATTTCTCCTTCTGTGCATCCATTCTTCTCTCGAGTTCTTTGACCACCTGTCTATTCACCACAATAATTTTCCCGAGTTCTTTCTTGGGTAGACTGTCTGTTTCCACTTCACTTACGTCCTGTTCTGGAGTTTTGTCTTTTGTTTGGACATGTTACTCTGTCACCTCATTTTGCCTTACTTGCTGCTTTTATTTCTTTACATTTCCTGAAACTGGAGAGGTGGCTTTCGTAGGAGACAACCTATGTGTTCCAGCATTTCACTCCCCTCTCATCATCAGAAGTAATGTTATAGGGTTGCCTCTTTGAAGATTGCTAGGTCCTTTTGTTGTGGCAGGCAGATGACTGTGGGCAATCTGGTAGGCTTTTTTGGCTTCTAGTCCAGTTGGTTGCCAGGTCCTGCCTTGTGCAGAGGCTGCTGGCCCCTGTTTAATGCGGCTTGGTCACCATACAGTTGGCTTCATAACCCTGGAGGACCCTGGGACTAGTGCTGGATCACTGATGGGTAGAGTCAGTGTCCAGGAGATCCTGGAGCTGGTGCCCACTCACTGGTAGATGAATCCAAGTCCTAGAGCTAGTGCCAGCCCTTTAATAGACAGAGCCAGGTCCTGTGTTCTGGCTGTAGAATCCCAGAGCTGGTTCAGACCACTGATGGGTGGGGTCAGTTCCTGGCAGGTGGCTACAGGGTCCATGCTGTTCTGAAGCTTGTGTTAGTCTGCTAGTGGTTGGGGCTAGGGCCCAGCAGGACCCCAAGACATAAAGTTTCTGTTGTATGTATTTTTGTTCTTCTTGTTCTTTTCTATCACCCATCAAAAATGTAAAAACCACTCTCATTGATTGTTCATAATTGGGCAAGGATTTCATTTGTCCCTCAGGCCATCCAGAGACCTAATCAACTCTCCCATCCCTGGCAACACATAGCAGATTATTCACTATTCTGACCTTGGTCAGTGTAATGGATGTAAACTGAGAACTTGCCATTTTAAGTTCACTTCTCTGATTATTAATTAGTTAGATAAGCTCTTCAATTTTTTAATATTTTTATTTCCTCATCAGTATACTTTCTGTTTGAATAATTTGCTGAGTTTCTGTTGTAATTTCTATAGTTTCCTTGCTTATTTTCAGTAGTTTCTTATATATTGGATATTAATAATTTTCAGTATTAGGCACTTTATCTTTTTCCAGTGAGCTATCTGCTCATTAACACTGTCCATACAGTCTTTCACTGAACATAAATACTTAATTTTGAGTATTTTAACAACTTTTAATAGGCTGAAATATAAACCAATGGAAGGGACCGCCACGACAGATAGTGATTTTCTGAAAAGGCAGAATAGCCATTTGGCATCAATGTTATAGTGTAATATTTCAAATACTGGGTGTGTATGTGGACTAGATTATTAAGGCCTTTTCAACCCTGGGATTATTTGATACACATGAAACATTTTGAGAACAATATTTGGAAATAGGATTTGAGAGAAAGAGAGGATATTAGTGATTCGTCTAATCCATACTTCTCATTTTCCATGGTAAAAAAACAAACAAACAAACAAACAACAACAAAAAAAAAAAAAAAACAAGTAGAATAGTGGAGGTGCTTGTTCAAATTCCCCATAGTTGGTGGCAAGGTTGGATCAGAAATTCCTGCTTCATATCCACTGCTCTTTTCATTACCTGAAGATAAATTCTAAGTTGGATGATTCAACATTAAACACTGTAGGTGGTTCCAGAGGTGGGAGGATGCCAGAGAGGTAGAAAAACTATGCAGAATGGGTTATCTACAAGTTTTCCTAGGACTGACTGGTTCATGGTAAATGCTAATACAACTTAAAAATGTATAATCTATTTACTTGTTATTTACAGAAATTACTAAAGTCATTATCAAATTATGTGTCCTCCAAATTATTATATCTTTCCCATACACCCCTCTACCACCACACAAACTATTCTCTCTCTTCTCTCTAGTATCAAATACTAAATACCACTGTGCCTTTCCAGCTCAGCCAGGACTGTGCAATGAACCAAAACATTGCAGAATCCTTGATATTATGCCTTCTAGAAAGCTTGTAGGCCGGTGACCAGCTGTTGTTGCCTGATACATATAAATAAGAAAATCAGTCCCCTCCCACAGTATTCAGTAATAAATCATTTCAGCATCTGTGCCCCATTTTCTACTCTAATGGGAAAGCTTGTAAGAAAACATGGAGTTGTTTAAATTCTGTGCCACCCTAGGTAAAATCAGTTCATTTGTGTGCAGTCTTATTTAGATCCACCTTGGCACTGCTAATCATTCCCAGTGGCTCAGAATGTAAAGCGTCTGCCTCCAATGCGGGAGATGGGGGTTTGATCCCTGGGTCAGGAAGATCCCCTGGAGAAGGAAATAGCAACCCACTCCAGTATTCTTGCCTGGAAAATTCCATGGACAGAGGAGCCTGGTGGGCTACAGTCCATGGGGTCGCAAAGAGTCGGACACGACTGAGCGACTTCACTTTCTGGCACTGCTAGAGGGATAGTATCTTTAGACATAGTTTCTTTTCATTCCAAAGATGCAGACCTTGGGAGTTTTACATACTGGTAAACCACAAAATAAGATATTGTTGTTTAGTCACAAAGTCATGTCTGCTCTTTGCAACCCATGGACAGAAACACACCAGGCTCCTCTGTCTATGAGATTTCCCAGGCAAGAGGCAAGAATACTGGAGTGGGTAGCTGTTTCCTTCTCTAGGGGATCTTCCGAGCCCAGGGATTGAACCCATGTCTCCTGCATTGACAGGCATATTCTTTACCACTGAGCCACTAGGGAAACCCCGAATAAGATGACAGGACCCTTATATAAGGCTGCATCAACTATGCCTAACAACGCTTACATTGTTCTAATGCTGATATATGATTTTATGGCATTAGAGATTTTTATATTGGTAGAAGATAAGTGGCAGGGGATTGATAGGCTGTCATTTATAGGCACACATGCATATTAAAAGTTTAGTTAAGATGCTCCAGACTTTTTCCCTTAATAAAAATATTCTAAGAGCTAGCATATTTCCTTTGTTGAGCATAGTGGGAGATTTCCAGTTTTCTCTGAGACCTTTTCCAGACTTGACAGCTAATAGAAGGGTATAAAGGTTACTTTCAAAATCTGCTCAGTTGTACTTCTTCCTTCTCACCTACCTTCCTGTGCAGTGTATCTTATGCTCCTGTACAAAAGTATGTATTTGCTGCAACTTGAGTACCCCGACTGCCCTGACAAGATATTCAGAGGATGGCAAAGTAGTGACAGAGAAGAGTTATTTATACTATGTCTTCTCATTTCTTAGTTTTGTCTGCTTTTAACTTAGGGACTGGCTGCCATGCTGAAGCTATTTCTATTCCCCATTTTCTTTCCCCATATAAAACACTATTCTGCATTAATAGCTTTCTCCCTCTGCTTCCCTTAGCACTACACCTGCTTCAGTTATAGTCTTTCTCTTTGCTGTTTAGCCTGGGGACACAATTTAAATACCCTGCTTATTTTTCTGCAAGAACATATTCCCTGGTTGAATGGAGAGGAGATGAGAAAAGGGAGGGTGGAAGAAGGAAAGTGTCTGTCTTCATTTTACCTTCATCAGGCAGCAAATCGCCTATATGAGAAGTCCTAGTAGGAAAGCATTACAGATGTGTACACTGTCATCTCCCTACAGAAGTTGAACAATTTTAATTCAGTTCCATTTCCCTTCCAGAAGCTCAATAAACTAATAAGTAACCTGCAGTCTTTGCATTATGGTGAAGTTACACAGCAAATGAACTCTTCAGGGTCACTCAGACCACTTCTGCTGTGGCACATGGTTGACCTAAAGCATCTCATTCTACTCTCAAGGAGAGGGACACCAACTTGCCATAGTCCCCCATACTCTCCTTTAGGATACAAACTCCTAGCTCTAGCACATCACAGTATGGGTGAAGCCTAGATAAAGATTGATATGGTGACCAGGAACACAATAATAGGTACTTCAAGAAAGGCAAGATAGGCTACCAAAGTATAACATAATCACTTGCTATTACTATAATAAATTAATATAAGATGTTAATTAGGTTAATAATAAAATATCAGTGGTGCTAAACATGACTCCTGCAGGTTACCCCTCTGTATACCTTTAAAGTTTAACCTTAGGGGAAAACCAGAGAAGATAACACATTTATTGAGGTACAGCATGTGTAATAACTAGAAACCTTGAATAAAACAGAAATGATCCCTTTTACTTGTATTAAGATATTAACTTGATATAAGAAACATAAAAATATGGTCCTTCTCAACCAACCCTAGTAAGAATAAATACTATTTTCCTGGCAGTTCACAGTGCTTTTCCTATCAATATCCAACATGTGCAAAAAGTCTATGTCTCACTATTAGGTTTCCTCTCATCATAAGAACTTGTTTGCCCATACTGGTATGGTTCAGCATACTCATTTATGAATGTGAGAGCACTTCTTCCCACATTGGAAAAGCTAAAAGAGTATTAGATGTAGTATCAATTGACTATCAGGTAAGTTGATGCAGCTCTCAGTATTCCGTTCAGTTCAGTCGCTCAGTCGTGTCCGACTCTTTGTGACCCCATGAATCACAGCACGCCAGGCCTTCCTGTCTATCACCAACTCCTGGAGTTCACCCAAACTCAAGTCCATCAAGTCGGTGATGCCATTAAGCCATCTCATCCTCTGTCATCCTCTGCCCCCAATCCCTCCCAGCATCAGAGTCTTTCCAATGAGTCAACTCTTCATGTGAGGTGGCCAAAGTATTGGAGTTTCAGCTTCAACATCAGTCCTTCCAGTGAACACCCAGGACTGATCTCCTTTAGGATGGACTGGTTGGATCTCCTTGCAGTCCAAGGGACTCTCAAGAGTCATCTCCAACACCACAGTTCAAACGCATCAATTCTTTGGCACTCAGCCGTCTTCACAGTCCAACTCTCACATCCATACGTGACCACAGGAAAAACCATAACTTGACTAGATGGACCTTTGTTGGCAAAGTAATGTCTTTGTTTTTAAATATGCTGTCTACGTTGGTCATAACTTTCCTTCCAAGGAGTAAGCATCTTTAATTTTATGACTGCAATCACCATCATCAGTGATTTTGGAGCTCAAAAAAATAGTCTGACACTGTTTCCACTGTTTCACCATCTATTTCCCATGAAGTGATGGGATCAGAATGCCACGATCTTCATTTTCTGAATGTTGAACTCTAAGCTACCTTTTTCATTTTCCTCTTTCACTTTCATCAAGAGGCTTTTTAGTTCCTCTTCACTTTCTGCCATAAGGGTGGTGTCATCTGCATATCTGAGGTTATTGATATTTCTCCCGGCAATCTTGATTCCAGCTTGTGCTTCCTCCAGCCCAGCATTCCTCATAATATACTCTGCATATCAGTTAAATAAGCAGAGTGACAATATACAGCATTGACGTACTCCTTTTCCTATTTGAAACCAGTTTGTTGTTCCATGTCCAGTTCTAACTGTTGCTTCTTGACCTTCATATAGGTTTCTCCAGAGGCAGGTCAGGTGGTCTGGTATTCCATCTCTTTCAGAATGTTCCACAGTTTATTGTGATCCACACAGTCAAAGGCTTTGGCATAGTCAATAAAGCAGAAATAGATGTTTTTCTGGAACTCTCTTGCTTTTTCCATTGTCCAACAGATGTTGGCAATTTGATCTCTGGTTCCTCTGCCTTTTCTAAAACCAGCTTGAACATCAGGAAGTTCATGGTTCACATACTGCTAAAGCCTGGCTTGGAGAATTTTGAGCCTTACTTTACTAGCGTGTGGGATGAGTGCAATTGTGCGGTAGTTTGTGCATTCTTTGGCATTGCCTTTCTTTGGGGTTGGAATGAACACTGACCTTTTCCAGTCCTGAGGCCACTGCTGAGTTTTCCAAATTTGCTGACATATTGAGTGCAGCACTTTCACAGCATCATCTTTCAGGATTTGAAATAGCTCAACTAGAATTCCATCACCTCCACTAGCTTTGTTCATAGTGATGCTTTCTAAGGCCCACCTGACTTCACATTCCAGGATGTCTGGCTCTAGGTGAGAGATCACACCATCATGATTATCTGGATCTTGAAGATCTTTTTGTACAATTCTTCTGTGTATTCTTGCCACCTCTTCTTAATATCTTCTGCTTCTGTTAGGTCCAGACAATTTCTGTCCTTTATCGAGCCCATCTTTGCATGAAATGTTCCCGTGGTATCTCTAATTTTCTTGAAGAGATCTCTAGTCTTTCCCATTGTGCTGCTTTCCTCTATTTCTTTGCATTGATTGTTGAGGAAGGCTTTCTTATCTCTTCTTGCTATTCTTTGGAACTCTGCATTCAGATGCTTATATCTTTCCTTTTCTCCTTTACTTTTTGCTTCTCTTGTTTGAACAGCTATTTGTAAGGCCTCCCCAGACGGCCATTTTGCTTTTTGCATTTCTTTTCCATGGGGATGGTCTTGATCCCTGTCTCCCATACAATGTCACAAACCTCTGTCCACAGTTCATCAGGCACTCTATCTATCAGGTCTAGCCCCTTATATCTATTTCTCACTTCTACCGTATAATCATAAGGGATTTGATTTAGGTCATACCTGAATGGTCTAGCGGTTTTCCCTACTTTCTTCAATTTCAGTCTGAATTTGGCAATGAGGAGTTCATGATCTGAGCCACAGTCAGCTCCTGGTCTTGTTTTCGCTGACCATATAGAGCTTCTCCATCTTTGGCTGCAAATAATATAATGAATCTGATTTTGGTGTTGACTATCTGGTGATGTCCATGTGTAGAGTCTTCTCTTGTGTTGTTGGAAGAGGGTGTTTGCTAGGACCAGTATATTCTCTTGGCAAAACTCTATTAGCCTTTGCCCTGCTTCATTCTGCATTCCAAGGCCAAATTTTCCTGTTACTCCAGGTGTTTCTTGACTCCATACTTTTGTATTTCAGTGCCCTATGATGAAAAGGATATTTTTGGGGGAGTGTTAGTTCTAAAAGTTCTTGTAGGTCTTCATAGAACTGTTCAATTTCAGCTTCTTCAGCATTACTGGTTGGGACATGGACTTGAATAACTGTGATATTGAATGATTTGCCTTGGAAACGAACAGAGATCATTCTGTCGTTTTTGAAATTTCATCCAAGTACTGCATTTCAGACTCTTCTTTTGACTGTGATGGCTACTCCATTTCTTCTAAGGGATTCCTGCCAGCTGTAGTAGATATAATGGTCATCTGAGTTAAATTCACCCATTCCAGTCCATTTTAGTTCACTGATTCCCAGAATGTTGCCGTTCACTCTTGCCATCTCCATAGAGACACTCTAATTGCAAAATGGCTAAGGGCTAGGAAAGGAAATTACTAGTGTATCTGCCTTCTGATGCTCTCAATATTAGGAGTCATTTATTACCCATGGGTCTTCTTCTCCCAGAGAAAATAATTTCTATCTCTGAAGACAGAAAGGAGACAAATGGCATGAGTAGTCACTGTTGGGGTTTCATGAAGATATTAAATATAATCATGAACACCAGAGAAAGTAAATCAAACCTTGCTCTAGTGTCTTTCTTCATGAAAGTAGTGCAACACCCAGATTAGGACTGTTGGTGAAAATTGATGTTTCTGTTCACCATTGGATATTTCAGGGTATGAAGCAAACAGGTGGTGATTTTCTTCCCCTTTATGAATTCAAATGAAGTCTTAAAGTTCTATCCTTATATATTTCAGTGGGCTAATGCTCTGTTTTGGATTCATTATCTCCAAGGTTGACATTTCCAGTGACCACAGGCTGGAATTGGTCTAGGGGTATTATCTTGAAATGTAGTATACATTGCTATCTGCTCATGGTTAATGAAAAGCCAAGTGGATATATTTTACTCAGCTAGGTCACTATGTGCCTTGGATACTCATGGTTACAAAAGCTAGATGACGTATATCAGGTGTTTGTCATTGTAACACCATGCACGTAAAGTATTTATTGGTCAGTTAGTGTTTATGTATGGATGTGAGAGTTGGACTATAAAGATAGCTGAGTGCTGAAGAATTGATGCTTTTGAACTATGATGTTGGAGAAGACTCTTGAGAGTGCCTTGGACAGCAAGGAGATCCAACCAGTCCATCCTAAAGGAGATCAGTCCTGGGTGTTCATTGGAAGGACTGATGTTGAAGCTGAAACTCCAATACTTTGGCCACCTTATGTGAAGAGCTGACTCATTGGAAAAGACCCTGATACTGGGAAAGAATTAAAGGTGGGGGAGAAGGGGATGACAGAGGATAAGATGATTGGATGGCATCACTGACTCAATGGACATGGGTTTGGGGGACTCCAGGAATTGGTGATGGACAGGGAGGCCTGGTGTTCTGCGGTTAATGGGGTCACAAAGAGTCGGACACGACTGAGCAACTGAACTGAACTGAGTGTGTCTAGCACTGAAATCATGTTTGTTTTTTTTGTTTGTTTGTTTTTCAGCACAACATTTGATACAGCCAGAATAGATTACAAAGAAGTTTCTGTGCAGAATTATTTCTTTTAAAATGTTCCCTCCATGGGTTTTTATTCTTCTACTGGATACACTGGTTTAGATTTAACATGTTTTTCGAATTCTCTGAAGGTAATCAAGAAACCCTGGCTATCACAGAGCAAGCATCTAAGTTGCAGCTGGCAGGAAACAAAAGCCAGAGTTTGAGTTGTAATCAATGTAGGAATGAAAGAGAGAGTTGGAGCAAGTTGCACACCACATAGAAAGCAGAAGGAGAGGGCGGCCATTGAGTAGCCTTCTTTACCTCTTACTTTTGCTAATAACTTGCCTTTCCTATGGGATAGAGAAGCTCTGTGTAAGTTGGTATAACATTGAATTAAGGAATGTAAACTTACAGAAAGAAGCAGATTCAGTTACATTCAAGTTGAGGCAAAAAGAAAAAAGAAAAAGAAACACTACCAGATTTTACTGTCAAGCACTTGTTTGATTATCTATGCTACTGCTTTTCTCTTTTAACGTGGATGGTGTGAGAAATTTCAGAATGTAGTCAGTTCTTGAAATGTCACTTTGGAAAAAGTATATGCCAAATAGTTCAGAGCCACAATTAACAAAAATATCTATAATGCAATTATTGAACATTCTTAATTGGTCTGTCTCTTTTGCTTCTCGTTCCTTCAGGTAAAAATATGAATAAGTTAGAACACTGAAATTGCATGCAGATTTTAAAGACACAGATGCATAATTTAATAGTATCTATTGTTTTTAAACACCAAGGCTCCACTACTAATTCTTTTCATGGAGAAATCATTTCCATATTTGCCATTCACAGAGAAGGCACAAGGCAGCCTCCATTGCAGTGATTTTCATGAGGAAATGAGGGAACATATTAAGGAGAAAAGTTCTCATGAGTTTTATTTGTACCAGTCTATCTGCCTGAACTCTCACAGCCGAAAACTCCAGAAAAGAAGATTGTGGAGGGAGAAAGGTATGAAATATAGAAATGATTTTTTTCAGTATTATACAATGTAGCCAGACTCTGAAAATTGGGAATACTTGGAGTGGAGAGGGTCAGATAGCATATTCATGTGCTTTATGGTAGGCTTACAGTGTTGTCAAGTATTTCATAACAGCATGTTACCACCTTCTAGGATGATATTGTCCTGGCTGTGAGAGGCCACTTTCCCTGTCTTAGTGTTGACCACCAATACAGTAGTATTGTGTAAGTGTAAGGCTCCACCCTAAGCCTTTCAAAGTGGCTTGGAAATACAGATTAACTGACATTTGAAAGTAGACTGGAATCATAACTCTTTTTGTTTAAGAAAACTATGTCACCTTCTTGAAGGATTATTTTCACTTAAAGATTCTTTTTTTTTTTTTTAAATTTCTCTGCATAATTGAGCATCATTATTCTTCTCTAATCTTGAAAGAACTACTCTTTATATGTAACTATCATTACTTTGGGTATTACTTTGAAGGTGCCTATGTAATAATGATTGTACATTTTTAGATTTGTTATCAAGATTCGACATTTCAGAGCTACATCAATTCTGATTTTATAATGTATAGTACTCAGGAGAATGAACTTTCAGGAGCACAATGCAGTTTGGATTATATGAGACATTTACAGTCTTCCCTCGGTATCTGTGAGTTGATTAGGTCCAGGACCTCTGACAGATACCAAAGTCTGCAGATACTCAAATTATATTAAATGGGATAGTATTTGTATATGACCTACACACACCATCCCATATACTTTAAATCATTTCTAAATTACTTGCAGCACTTAATGTAGTGTACATGTTATATAAATAGTTGTAGCTACATTGTAAGTGCTGTGTAAGTATCTATGTGCTGGCATGCAACAAATTCAAGTTTTGCTTTTAGGAACTTCCTGGAATTTTCTGAACTTTAAAAAAAATACTATTTAAATTTTTATTGGAGTGTAGTGGATTTAAAAGTTAGTTTCAGGTATCCAATTAAAATAAATAAATTTATATTAAATGTTACTTTCAGGTGCACAGCACAGTGAATCAGTTATACATATGTCCACTCTTTTAAGGTTCTTTTTTCTGAATATTTTTGTCTTGTGTTAGTCACTGAGTCATGTCCGACTCTTTGTGACCCATGAAGTGCAGACTACCAGACTCCTCTGTCTATGGAATTCTCCAGTGAAGAAGACTGGAGTGGGTTGCCATTTCTTTCTCCAAGGGATCTTCCTGCCCCAGGAATCAAACCCAGCTCTCCCACATTGCAGGCAGACTCTTTACTGACTGAGCCACCAGGGAAGCCCTTCTTGATCTGCAGTTAATTCTATGGATACAGAAATCACAGTTATAGAGGTCCATCTGTATATCCTATCTATTCTCAGAGTTTCTGTAAGAAAGTGCTCACTGTGCAGAAGTGACCAGAATTGCTTATAAATGAGTACTTGAAAATATCCCCAAGGTCTTTATCATTCATATTGTTGGATAACTGCCACCTTATTGTTGATAAGTAAAGGACAGTGTTCTTAGAGCAATGCTAGAAGTTTTCTTTACTTTAAAATTTAAGAGAACATTCTAGAAAATTAGTCATGAAATGTGTATTTAGCTGTTACTACATGAAGGAAACCAAAGATGGGTACACTTACATGATTAGAAGGGAAGATGTTTTTGAATTTGGAATGAAAACTACAAATGGGAGAGACACCATACAGGGTATTTGTACATCAGTGTTTGAAATGGAAAAAGGTTCTCATGAAGAACAGAAATTGGAAGGTCAGAATTAGGCTTGAATGTTGAACTAAGCAAAGTGTTTTATTCTGTAGGCTGTGGGGAGCCATAGAATACCATCAGTAATTCATTTCCTTTTAGGAATGAAGCATTTCATCATTCCATTTACTATTATTTAATATGGAATGCAGACATTTATTTGGAAGTACAATAGTGGGTTAACTATTAGCATGAAAACTCATGATGACACAACATTAAATTTTCTCTATATGAAATCACATACAAAGAATGAAATTGTTTCATGTTTCTTTATATTTGAGGATGGTAGTGAACATGTGATCTTGATCTTTAGAAGTTGATACTGCTCATTATCATTTACTAATTTTTATTGCATTCCAGCAATGTGCCAAGGGAAGTGTAAAACATACAATTTGGCAGGACAGTCTTGGCATGTTTTGATAACAGTTTAATGTATTCCATGGTAAATTATAAAACTGTAACTGTCTTTGGGTTGTTTGTTCCTATTTTGTCTAGAATCATAAAAGTAACTTGTATCTGAGATTCAGAGCTTTTTGAGGACAGAAACTATGACATATTTCCTCTACTATACTAACATCCAGTACATAATTATGTGCCTGACACATACTGAAGGGCTCAAAAAGAACATACAGAATGAATTAATGAAGGAATGCATGAATGAATGGTATTCTGAACTTTCGTGATCCTCTCTAATGTGATTTCAACACCTTTTTATCTGAGTCATCCACTGGCATTTATACAGTGTTATCATTTAAGACAGCAGTCCTCAGTCTTTTTGCCACCAGGGACTGGTTTTGTGAAAGACAGTTTTCCACGGACCAGGGTTGATGGGGGATGGTTTCAGGATGATTCAGACACATTACATTTATTGTGCACTTTGTTTCTATCACTATTACATCAGCTCAACCTCAGTCATCAGGTATTAGATCCCCAAGACCCTGATTTAAGGCAATGTTTGATCCTGGTATGGATCTTGATCAAGAAAGGAGACATTAGGAGGAAAATTGGTGATACTGGAGTAATATCTTCAGCTTAGATCATAGAATTATATTAATTACTAGTTTTGTGACTTGGATCATTATACTTTGATTAGAAAAGATGTTAGCATTTACAAAATCTGGATAAGGGTACACAGGACTTATTTTTTATTATTTTTTCAATGTTTGTTAACGTCTCAAACTATTTCAAGATAATAATTTAAACACTTAAAGCAAAAATTAAAAAGAAACCACTTTTGACCTTAAAATAATATTATTCATGTCACTCCCCCACCCCCGGTCTTATTCTTCCTTACACACTCATTATAATCATTTATCCCTTGATCACATGATATTTTCCACATCTATCAGAACACTCTCTGATATCATTTACTTCCCTATCAGGCTTGTAAAAGCAAGCCAACCTTTTAACTGACATCTTTGCCTGGTTCCTAGAATTGACCAGATTTTGGACTTCTCACGATTACCATAATGCCAGTCTGCAAACCTGAGTACCTGACTTCCACCTTCTGTTCTTAGAATGCTAAGAGCTATTAAGGAATTAACAAACTTGCATGGTAAAATCTACCACTTACTACATTTAACTGAAGCTCTTCTAAATGCTTTGTAATCCTTTTATTTATATTTTACTGATTTCCAGCTATAGTCTACTTTTTCTACAAAGCTCAAACACCCTTAATCTTGCCACATAGAGATAACTACAGTTAACCTTGTTGTTCAGTTGCTCACTCATGTCTGACTCTTTGTGACCCCATGGACTGTGGCACGCCAGGCTTCCCTGTCCTTCACCATTTCCTGGAGCTTCCTCAAACTCATGTTCATCGAGTTGGTGATGCCATCCAACCATCTCATCCTCTTTGAGCCCCTTCTCCTTCTGCCTTCAATCTTTCCCAGCATCAGGGTCTTTTCTAATGAGTCAGCTCTTCACATCAGGTGGCCAAAGTATAGGAGCTTCAGCATCAGTCCTTCCAATGTATACTCAGGATTGATTTCCTTTAGGATGGACCGGTTTGATCTCCTTACATCCAAGGGACTCTCAAGAGTCTTCTCCAACACCACACTTCAAAAGCATCAACTCTTCAGCATTTAGCCTTCTTTATGGTCCAACTCTCACATCCGTACATGACTACTGGAAAAACCATAGCTTTGACTAGAGGGAACTTGCTGGCAAAGTAATGTTTCTGCTTTTTAATATGCTGTCTAGGTTAGTCATAGTTTCTCTTCCAAGGAGTATGCATCTTTTAATTTCATGGCTAAAGTCACCATCTGCAGAGATTTTGGAGCCCAAGAAACAGTTCCATTGTTTCCCCATCTAATTCCCATGAAGTGATGGGACAGTATACCATGATCTTTGTTTTTTGAATGTTGAGTTTGAGGCCAGCTTTTTCACTCTCTTCTTTCACTTTCATCAAGAGTCTCTTTAGTTCCTCTTCACTTTCTACCATAAGGGTGGTGTATTGTTAATGTGTGTGTGTAATAGATTGATAGCAGAAACTTTCCAAATGAGTCTAACATCAAACTTGACATACTCTTTGTAACTTAGTTTCCTCAATAATATAAATTGAGAATTTCTAATATTATCAAATATTACTGAGTATGGTAATTTTAAATTATTATATTTCATGTCACAAATAGTGTTGCAGGGAATGTCTACATGTTTATGATACTTAATATAAATTCTCAGTAATGGAATAACTGGAATAAAGTTAAAAATGTTCATTTTGATGATTTAAACAATTTACTTTGCCAAATTCTTTAAGTTTGGACAAATTCGCCTATTACAGAGCAAGTGCATTTTTTTTTTTAATTTTACTGTTCCACAATTTAAAGAATGAACAACAATGATAATTAATATATTGAAAATTCATTCATTCTCTTGGTTAAAAATTTATTTTATATTCATTGGCTATTTGTCTTTCTATTTTACCTTTATTTTCAACCTCTTTTGCTTTTTTGCCTGAAATTGCCTTCTATTTCCATAGTTTATTTTGAAGGAGCTTAGATGTGGGATAAGATGAGCAATGTTCTAATACTTAATATGTTTCATATATATTTACTATGAAAGACAGTAACTTTTAGTCTATAATACAAAAATTATCTCTCCTAATATTTTAGTTTGAGTTTATGATATTTCATATATAATTTTTAATGTTAGCATAGCTTTTAATATTTGATTTGTCTCTTTCATTCATATTTTTTTTGAAATTAATATATATGACTTGATATGAAACATAAATCATCATATTTTTACAAATTTTAAAAATATTTTTTTCTCCACTGATTAAAATGATACTATTGAATGAAATTTGATAGGTTTATAAACTTGTTTTCATGAATTTTTCCTCTTTAAGTCACCTGCCATAGACTCTGCTATAGACTATTTAATCAATTAGATTTTTTATATACTTTTAATATCTCATAGTGCAAATATCCACTCAGAACTTTTTAAAACCTTTGACAGGTCTTACAAATGTAATCCTCCCTTGAAACATTTATAATTATTTTGAAAATTTAAGGAAAAAAATTCTTTTCATTAGTATGTTAACTTTGTAAAAATTTCCATAGGTATGTTATAATACCATTCTCCTTCAGGAAAATGATGTCTTTCCATTAATTCTGTCTTATTTCATGCAACTCTGAATTTTGTAGTTTTTTTCCACATAGGTTCTGTTAAGTTTTGTACTAGAGATTTATTTTTTAATTTTTAATTTAGTTAAGATTTTGAGAAATTATCTCGAATTTATCCTTTAAATCCTTTTTTTTGGGGGGTAGAGTTTGAATTTTCAATTGTATAAGTTACTTTTCAGACTTTTATCAAAGTCATATATGATGATTTATACTAACAGACTACCTCATATTGAAACTTCATGTTGAAATTTCATAGCATGGTTGGACTAAACCTGGTCTTGGTATAATAAAAGTTTAATTGTTAAAAAAAATAATTTCCACATTAAAATTCACCCTTTTTAGTAATACAGTTCCTCCGATTTTTAACAATCCATACATCCATGTAATCATTACCAAAATAAAAATATGGAAGTTGGCTATCACACTAGAACATTTCCTCATATTTTTCAATCACCTTTCCCCACTCTCAACCTCTGACAAATATTGATCGCTATTCTTCCTTGATAGTTTTGATTTTTCCAAAGTGACATATAAATGTAACCATGCAGTATATAGCTTTGCAGTCTGGCACCTTTCACTTAAGCTTCCTTGTTGGCTTAGGCAGTAAAGAATCAGCCTGCAATGTGGGAGATCTTGATTCAATCCCTGGGTTGGGAAGATCATCTGAAGAAGGGAATGATGATCCTCTGGAGAAGGGGATGGTACTCCACTCCAGTATTCTTGCCTGGAGAATTTCTTTCACTTAGCACATTGCATTTGAGATTCTTGCTGTTTCATGGAACCTTTCTGATTGGTTTAAATTATACAGATATACCACATTTTTTCTATTCATTAAGAGGCTAATGAACGTTTGGGTAATGCCCTGATGTTTGAATTGTAAATAAAGCAACTAAAACATTTCTTATGCAGGTTTGTTTGGACTTACAGTTTCATATCTGTTGCATAACACTTATAAATGAAACTGCTGACTAACATGATAGGTAAATATTTGACTTTATAAGGGATTGCCAGACTCCAAAAGTGGCTGTAATATTTTGCATTTTTCACAACAATGAACAAAAATTCCAGTTGCTTCACATCCTTGTCGATGCTCTGTAATGTCAGAGTTTTTAAAAATATATTTTAGTCATTCTTATCATGTTGTGGACGGCTTTATTTACTTAATGTTTTTGTGTTTTACATTCTTCTCCTTTGTTGTATATCTTATCATTTTAAGCTATGGAAGACATAGTAGGTGATAAATTGTAAAATCCATGGACTTAGCTCTGTTCCTTGGAAGAGGGCTGGTTTTGTTTCACAAACCATTGTTGTGACTGGATTCAAACTTCTAAACCTGTCTCATCTCTGATGGATACCAGATAAAATCATCATTTAGTTTGTCTTTAAGACTAGTTGTGCTACAGCACTTGGGGCCTCCTGTCCATAAGTATCCTTTTGTGTTTATCCAAGTTTGGGGCAGGTTTCATGCACTGATGGGGCTTCCCAGGTGGCACTAGTGGTAAAGAACCCACCAGCTAACATAGGTGACTTAAGACACATGGGTTTGATCCCTGGGTTGGGAAGATCCCCTGGAGAAGGTCATGGCATTGTCTGGAGAATCCCATGGACAAAGGAGTTTAGTGGGCTATAGTCCATAGGGTCACAAAAGAGTCAGATACAACTGAAGTGAATTAGCACACATACACTGATGTGTGGACTCAGCCCTATGTATTTTTCTTCTTCCTAGAATTTGTCACCTTAATTTCCCAGCTATCTTGCTTTCATGAAGCTCCTCATCTAACATCTTAAGACAATAAGAGTAAGGTTTTCTGCTACAACAAGCCACATGGTTCAGGAAGTGTTGTTCCTGTTCAGTCATTAAGTTGTGACCAACACTTTGTGACCCCATGGACTGCAGCAAGCCAGGCTCCTCCATCCTTGACTATCTTCTGGAGATTGCTCAAATTCATATCCATTGAGTTGGTGGTGCTACCTAACCATCTCATCCTCTGCAACCCCTTTTCCTTATGCCTTCAGTCTTTCCCAGCATCAGGATTGTTCCCATCGAGCTGTCCCTTTGCATCACAGGGTCAAAGTATTGGAGCTTCAGCTTCAGAATCAGTCCTTCCAATGAATATTCAGGGCTGATTTCCTTTAGGATGGACTGGTTGGTTCTCCTTGCAGTCCAAGGGACTCTCAAGAGTCTTCTCTAGCACCACAGTTCAAAAGCAGCAATTCTTTGGTGTTCAGCTTTCTTTAGGTCCAACTCTCACATCTGTACATGACTACCAGAAAAACCATAGTTTTAACTATACGAACCTCTGTTGGCAATGTAGTGTCTTAATATACTGTCTAGGTTTGTCATGGCTTTGCCATGAAATGATGAGGAAGTGTGCTCTGATCTTAGTTTTTGAATGTTGAGTTTCAAGCAAGCTTTTTAATTCTTCTCTTTCATCTTCATCTAGAGGCTCTTTAGTTCTTCTTCACTGTCTGCTATTAGAGCGCTATCATCTGCATATCTGAGGTTGTTGACATTTATCTTGGCAATCTTCATTTCAGCTTGTGACTCATCCAGCCCAGCATTTTGCATGATGTACTCAGCATATAAGTTAAATAAGTAGGGTGGCAATATACAGCCTTGTCACACTCCTTTCCCAATGTGGAACCAGTCCGTTGTTTTATGTGTGGTTCTAACTGTTAATTCTTGACCCATATACAGGCTTCTCAGGAGGCAGGTAAGGTGGTCTAGTATTTACATCTTTTTAGGAATTTTCCAGTTTGTTATGATCCACAAGTCAAAGACTTTAGCAGAGTCAATGAAGCAGAACTAGATGTTTTTCTGGAACTCACTTGCTTTTTCTATGATCCACCATATGTTGACAGTTTGACCACTGGTTCTGCTGCCTTTTCTAAATCTATCTTGTACATCTGGAAATATCAGTTCACATGGTTCTAAAGCCTAACTTGAAGGACTTTTGAACATTACCCTTGCTAGCATATGAAATAAGCACAATTGTACAGTAGTTTGAAACCTCTTTGGCATTGCCTTTCTTTGGGACTGGAATGAAAATTGACATTTTCCAGTCCTGTGGCCACTGCTGAGTTTTCCAAATTTGCTGGCATACTGAGTGTAGCACTTCAACTATATCATCCTTTAGGATTTGAAATAGCTCAGCTGGAATTCCACCCACTCCACTAGCTTTTTTCCTAGTAATGGTTCCTAAGGCCCACATGGAAGTGCCCTTAGACAAATAGGTACAAAGACCCAAACAAGACTATGTGCAGTTTCTGTCTTTCAGTAGTTGAATTCTGTTCAGTTTTTGCCTGGTTTTTTAAAAAAAAGTTTTATTAGTTTACTTCTGGCTGTGCTGGGTCTTCGTTGCTGTGTGGGCTTTTCTCTAGTTGTGGTGAATGGAGCTTACTCTCTATTTGTGGTGTGGGGGCTTTTCATTGTGGTGGCTTTTCTTGTTGCAGGGCATGGGCTCTAGGGCATGCTGGCTTCAGTAGTTGCAGCTCCTGGGCTCTAGAATACAGGCTCAGTAGTTGTGGTGCATAGGCATAGTTGCTCCACGGTATGTGGCATCTTCCCAGACCAGCATCCTACCCATGTCTCCTGCATTAGTAGGTAGATTCTTTACCACTGAACGACCAGGGGAGCCCAGTTTCTGCTTTTCTATTGCTTCCCACAGTATTCAAATAGTTGTATAAAATTGTTTTTAGTCTTGCTCCATATTTTATAATTTTTGTATTCTATAGTGTTATTATAACTAAAGTGCTATGTCATTAATGGAAGCTAGGATTCTGTACATAGTTTTAAATTTCTTATACCTTTATTCCTAAGAAACATTAGTTGAGTAGTTTTATATCTTTGGTTTTTATCATCACTTATTCTGATACATTTTAATTCTTTGATTCATTTCTTTAAATATCTTAGACACATGTTTCTGATATTAATATTTAAGTTGTTTCTGAATCTATTTCTTATATTTGTTTCACTCATGGTGCCTTGTTTCTTTGTGTGTTTTATTATTTTTACTATGAGCTCAAAACTTTCAGAACATTTGGGAAATTTTTGATACCTGGGAAAGGGAGTAGTCCATAATACCTACCATCTTTTATTTTTGAGCACCTATGGAAGTTTATTCTTTCATTAATGAGCTTAAATTTGCACATTTGTTCTTTTACATATCTGTTTTAGATAGGACTGAGGTTGCAAGTGCAGGAAAGAAAACTCAAAATTAACGGCTTAAACATTTGATCCTGTTTCTCATTGTATGAACGTAGGTAAAAGAAAGATAGTCCAGGTTTATTATGTGATTCCACTGCATCAGAAAAGTGATGTCATCCTATATTACTCTCCAATCACCGTTAGTCTATGTCTCCCAGTGTATTGTTTAGGATAACTGGTTCAGTTCTAGCTATTGTGTCTACATTCCAGCAAGCAGGGTGAAGAAGAAATAAAGAGAAGACATGTTCCCTCTATTTTCTCTCTGTGCTGTGCTCAGTCATGTCCAACTCTTTGCAACCCCAATGGACTGTAGCCCACTGGCTCCTCTGTCCATGGAATTTTCCAGGCAAGAGTACTGCAGTACGTTGCCATTTCCTATTCCAGGAGGTCTTCTGGACCCAGGGATCTAGCCGATGTCCTTTGAGTCTCCAGCATTGGTAGACGGATTCTTTACCACTGTGCCACCTCAAGAAGGAAATGGCAACTCACTCCAGTATTCTTGCCTGGAGAATCCCATGGACGGGGGAGCCTGGTGGGCTACAGTCCATGGGGTCACAAAGAGCTGGACACGACTGAGCGACCACTCAGCCTAATGGCAGCTACTGTTTATTCAGTGCTTACTAAGTGCTTTACATGCATTGTCTCCTTTACTTCTTAAAGTGCTCCTATAATGCAGAAACTATTATTATTCTCTATTGCCCAGATGAAGAAACTGAGGCTAAGAAAATTTAAGAGGATGATGATAATTGAGTGTAGAAGGTACTATAATAGATAAGTGCCAATGGAATATATCCTGCACTGGCAGGCGGATTCTTTCCCAAATATGGCTCTTAGAACAGTTGGTATCTGTCACTTCCTGAAACTAATTAGCAAGAGAATACCTACCTCAAAAGAGGCTCAGAAATGCAGTTTTTATTCTGGAGGATGAGATGCTTACTAAAAATTGGTAGTATATTATTAAATATGATGGACATAACCTATATTTGAAGAAGATCAATAATCCCTCTCACAATGCCTCACCTAAAATACTAATAGTTCAGTTGATTGAAAGGACATCTTATTGATAATCTTATAGCCTAAAGAAGCAAGTATTCAATGCCTTCCATATGACTTGTGCTCAGTTACTTTTTGGTGAATGGATGACTAAAGATTGTTTTACAGGATCGAGTCCCTTAAGTTTTTCTGCTCCTCCTAGTATTTTTGTATGACCGCTTCAAATGAGTTAACTTGTGAAACATTAAAACCCCCATGGTAGGAATTGCCTCGTGGTCTAGTGGTAAACGTTCTGTGCTTCTACTGCTGGGGGCATGAGTTTGATCCCCTGTCAGGGATCTAAGATCCTGCATGCCATGTTATATAGCCAAATTATAATTACAAAATTAAAAATAAGAAATGAAGAGTAGGCTACAAAATATAAAAACAACCCATCATATTGATAAACCAATGAATTGATATGTTTGGCACATTTCTCTCAAGTCAGAGCTTTCTAAAGTTGTTCTTCATGTATTGAGGGATTTGTAGGAGGAAAGAGAAATGCAGAGGGGAGAGGTCAAGGATAGACAGGGAAATTATAGGCAACTCCATCCTTGGAGGCTGAGTGAGTCTTCGGGACTTAGTATTTCCATTCCCTGGTTCAGAACAGGGAATAAATCTTTGTAATCAAAGGTTTATGGATTTACATCAAAGATTTACATCATTGTTTATTTCAGATTTTGAGAGTATCATTTCTTTTAGACCCTTTCAGCTAGCAGAACAAAGAAATATTTGTATGTATACTCATGTGCCATCTCTTTAATTGTTCAATCCAGGTAGACATGTATAACAATATCAGGATTGTTGACCTGTACCTTTCCAAGAAAGAATGCTATCACCTAGATTACAGTTCTTTTTGCTTTTAGTCTTGCAAACTCCATTCCTTTTCCAAGTTACTTAAGTAGGGGATCTTAGTGAGATGGTTTCATACATTTGTAATATAATTATATTGTTTAGTCAAAATCTGCATTCCATTCTTAATGTCAATATGTTTTTTTTTTTTAAATATGTATACATTGATTCTTTTTTGTGCTGTAAGGTTCTACGAATTTTGACAAATATGTAGTATCATGTATTTACCATGACATTATACAGAATAATTTCACTGCCCTAAAAATCCTTTATGCCTAGAGAAGGAAAGGCAACCCACTCTAGTATTCCTGCCTGGGAAATGCCATGGACAGAGGAGCCTGGTGGGCTACAGTTCATGGTGTCAAAGAGTCAGACAGGACCTAGTGACTGACCACAGTCATTTTTAGGAACTGCGTAACCACATACAACACATCAGTGGCTCCTAGTTTGTGGCCTCTGGTTTAATATCTTTCTTGCCCTCTTGGCTCTCTGCTCCACAGGGACACATGCCCCTGGGTCTGTTCTGCTCACCACAGTGTCTGGATTCAACAAATGGAAAAATTAAAAGACGGACTCACCATCCCAGTAGAGCACCAGGTTCAGAAAGAATGCATTGACAAGGAGATGGCATTTTGTCACTCCCCACGTCTTTTTGAATGCCTGCTGGAATGTCAGCATTTCCCTTTAAACCCTAATCCCAGTTGACCCCTGCAGGCCTCCTTATCCTCTGTTCTGAACTCATCACAGTGACCAGATGGAGGCTAGCTTGGGTGCCCTCTGTGATGTCGTCAAAGGCCCAGCCCACCTGGGCCTCAGTTTCCAAGTGCCAGGGCAGACCAGCACACCAGGAATCACTTCCTCTCAGCTCACTATGCAGTCAGTCTATAATATGGTTCATTTTCTGGCCTATGTGTGTCTCCTTTTTGAGTTCCTATGGGTTTTATGTTCTGAGAGATGAAGCGATAGATCTCCCGGGAAGGTGCCCTGTGGAAGGCACTTTCAAATTTTGCAGAATCAACCCAGGCTGCCTTGGGAGCAAGTCACACTGGCTTATTCTCCTCCTCCTTGTGTTGTTGGTGATTCTGAAGTTTCTAGGAAACTGTGACTAAAGGTCACACTCTTTGTGCCTGTTGGGGCTGTTTATTAGGCTCTATGAGAAAGAAAAAGAGGCTTCCCCCGACAAAAACTTTATGTTCGGTACCTTAACCCAGCTCGAGAAGGACCTTGTGAACTTTGTATCCAGGGTGTGGAATCTGAAACTCGCCGCTGCAACCTGTTGTAACCAAAAATGTCCCAATCTCGAGGTTCCTGCAGATGGACACAATAACATTACAATATATGAGGTATCGGAGAAGGCACTGGCGACCCATTCCAGTACTCTTGCCTGGGAAATCCCATGAATGGAGGAGCCTGGTAGGTGGCAGTCCATGGGGTAGCTAAGAGTCAGACACGACTGAACGACTTTACTTTTACTTTTCACTTTCATGCCTTGGAGATGGAAATGGCACCCCCACTCCAGTGTTCTTGCCTGGAGAATCCCAGGGACAGGAGAACCTGGTGGGCTGCCGTCTATGGGGTTGCACAGAGTCAGACATGACTGATGCGACGCAGCAGCAGCAGCAGCAGCATATGAGTTATGGGGCAAGGAAGACTCTGATCGAGTGGATTTGTGTGTCAAAGTAGAAGAGGAGTAGTTGCGTGTTGACAAATTGTATCCAAACTAATAAAAGTATTCTGAAGCAAAAGAAAAAAAAAGCCTCTGATATATTTTTATTTCCAGAATGTTGTGTAATTGGCATCATGCAGTGTATAACTTTTTCCAGACTACCTTATTTTACCTAATAGCATTCATTCAGATTTCATTGATTTCTTTTTGTGATTTAATAGGTCACTTCTATTTATTCTTGAATAGTATTCTGTTATGTTGATGTAACATAGGTTTGTTTATTCATTCGTCTGTTAAAGGACACTTTGTTTCCTCTGTGTGTGTGTGTGTGTGTGTGTGTGTGTGAGAAAGTGTGTGTGAATTAAGCTGTTATAAAATTTATGTGCATGTTTTTGCATGGGCATTAGCTTCAAGTCACTGGGTTAACTGTCTACGGGCATAATTGCTAGATCATATGGTATGACTGTGTTTAGCTATGTAAGAAATTGCTTCTGAATTGACTGTACCATTTTGCAGTGCCACACAGGAACAAAGAATGAGATTTCCTGTTTTTCCTTGTCTTTACCAGTAATTGGTATTGTCACATTTTTGTGTTTGAGCATTCCAATGAGTGTGTGTAATGATATCACATTGTTTTAATTTTGTCAGTATACTTTAAAAGATTATCTTATTTCCATATTTCCACTATAGCATTTCCATTGTGTTTTATTACCATAAACTCTTCAGGTGCTTTATTTGCATTGTGTTTTATTACCATAAATCTGTCAGGTTTAAGCAGATCTGCTGAGGTTTAAATAGATCTGCTGCTCATTGAAACTGCTACTGCTGTTTGTACCATCACTGAATAGTTAAAATTTTACATAATCTCTTTCTCCTTCTGCCTCTGTAATTTAGCTTACCCCTTGCAAAATCTAGATCATGTAGTTCACGTAATGTCAGAAAATGGGGACTTGCAATACTAGAAACTGGAGTTTATTTCACTCACCCTTGTCCTGCTGTTTGCAATTGCCCAGCCCCTGCAAACCTGCTTAATCAGGCCTGTCCAGGCCAGGCACTCCCCCTCCCCATCTTGAACACTATTCCTGTGCACACAAAAACCCTTAGTTTAAACCAGCCTATTAACAGCTAGTGTTGCCCACTACAGTCTGTCAATAAAAACTCTGTAATCCCTTTGTTCCCGGCTCAGAGCTTGGAGTGTTAACTCCTCTGGGCCCACCAGCATAATAAATCTGGTTCTCCAACTCTTCGAGTGTGATGCTTGGTTTCTTGAGTACTGGTTTCTGTAACACTCTAATAATTTTTTCATGAATGCTTGATAACTTGAGATCGTGTATATTGGAAAAAATTTATCTTTAATTGAACAACACGGAGATGGAGGAGCCTGGTAGGCTTCAGTCCATGGGATTGCTAAGAGTCAGATACAATTGAGTGACTTATATTTCACTTTTCACTTTCATGCATTGGAGAAGGAAATGGCAACCCACTCCAGTGTTATTGCCTGGAGAATCCCAGGGACGGGGGAGCCTGGTGGACAGCCATCTATGGGGTCGCATAGAGTCAGACACGACTGAAGTGACTTAGCAGCAGCAGAGCACATTTTCTTTTCCTGAGTATTGCTTTGTCCACAAATGTTTAGTGTCTCCACACAAAAGTATGAGTTCAGCATGAACTTCTCCCCCACCTTTTGTTTGTTTGTTTGTTTTGATTTTCTTATATACATACTAGATGTTAACCAAATCTGTATTCGGACCACTTGCAGTTGTACATTTACTCTGAAGTTGTACTTGCAAGTATCTGTGTATTTTATCTGAATCTTGACTTTATTTGTCTTTTATGGTTTTGAAAAGCTATACGCTCATTATTCAGGTGTTTTGATAGTCTGTGCCTCTTCTCCATTGAGATTCAAATGAATCCATTTATATACTGTTAGAAAGAAGAACTGAACTGAGAAAGGGAACAATCATAAAATATGTTGATGTAGTTACTGAAGAAAATATATTTTAAAAACAATGATAAAAGAATATTTGCTAGCAAAACTAATTTTCTCTCAGTATATTTTGTAATTATGAATGTCCAAATGGTCTTGCATGTAGTGTATAAACAGACAAGATAAATTAGCAAGCACCTCAATCAAACAGAGTTTCCCTTGTACTTCAGTCTGTAAAGAATCTGGCTGCAATGCAGGAGACATGGGTTCAATCCCTTGGTTGGGAAGATCCCCTGGAGAAAGGAAAGGCTACCCACTGCAGTATTGTTGCCTGGGAAATCCCAAGGACAGAGGAGCCAGGCAGGGTGCAGTTCATGGGTTTGCAAGAGTCAGACATGACTTAGTGACTCAAACACCCACCACCAAAGAGTGGAAATAAGGCCATAAATTCCAGCAACTATTTTCAAAGGGGTGTTGGATATAATACTTTTATTAAACCTTTCCAATTATAAGAAACTCTTGCATGTTTTCTTTTTAAATAACTTTTAATTTTATAATTTTAATTATAAATTCACAGTAAGTTACAAAAGACGTACAGGTAACTGCTGTCCACCTTTCCCTCCCTCTCCCAATGTTAACATCTATAAACACCTATAGTACTTTCAACTGAAAGAAAAACACACAACCTACAATTTGAGAGTTAAGTTTTATTTGGGCAAGTTCCTGAAGACTATAGCCTGGAAGACCACCTCTTAGCTCTGAGGACCTTGTTTGGAGAGGGAAGGAAAGAGTCAGGATATATAGGAGGGTATTTTTTTCGTTGTTGTTTTTAATGGAAAAAAACCATGCAGTAAAACATCCAAAGATTATTGCTGATCTTAAAGAATGGACATCTCAAGTTAATAATTTTAGTGCTTCCTATGTATGACAATGGTAGTTCAGATGGTAAAGTGTCTGCCTGCAATGCGGGAGACCGAGTTCGATTCCTGGGTTGGGAAGATCTCCTGGAGAAGGAAATATCAATCCACTCCAGTATTCTTGCCTGGAGAATCCCACGGATGGAGGAGCCTGGTAGGCTATATATAGTCCATGGGGTCGCAAAGAGTCAGACACGACTGAGCGACTTCACTTTCATTTTCTTTCATGTATGACAAGATGCAAGAATCTGGGTTCATTGAAAGTATTCCTTAGATATAAATCTTAACAATCTAGAGCCATTATCCAAGGCATAGAGTGCTTCCTGTTTTATGTTTGCTTTTTTTTTTCTGTCCTGAATTCCCCTCACAGTGTATCGATGGTGACTGACTATGGTGACTAATGGCTTGATGCCTGTAGAATTGAAATGGCAACAGCACTCTTTGTTCACAGTAGAATATCAAAACCGGGAAACTGATATTAGCATTTTCCTCAGTTTTTCAGATTTCATCACTTTTACATACACTATATATGTGCATGTATGTGTTCCCACAGCTCTCTGAAATTTTGTCATATGTTTCAGTTCAGTTCAGTTCAGTCACTCAGTCGTATCTGACTCTATGCAACCTCAGGAATTGCAGCACGCCAGGCCTGCCTGTCCATCACCAACTCCTGGAATTCACTCAGACTCGCATCCATTGAGTCAGTGATGCCATCCAGCCAGCTCATCCTCAGTCGTCCCCTTCTCCTCCTGCCCCCAATCCCTCCCAGCATCAGAGTCTTTTCCAATGAGTCAACTCTTCGCATGAGGTGGCCAAAGTACTGGAGTTTCAGCTTTAGCAACATTCCTTCCAAAGACATCCCAGGGTTGATCTCCTTCAGAATGGACTGGTTGGATCTCCTTGCAGTCCAAGGGACTCTCAGAAGTCTTCTCCAACACCACAGTTCAAAAGCATCAATTCTTCGGTGCTCAGCCTTCTTCACAGTCCCACTCTCACATCCATACATGACTACTAGAAAAAGCATAGCCTTGACTAGGTGGACCTTAGTTGGCAAAATAATGTCTCTGCTTTTGAATATGCTATCTAGGTTGATCATAGGTTTCCTTCCAAGGAGTAAGCGTCTTTTAATTTCATGGGTACAGTCACCATCTGCAGCCATTTTGTATATGATTAGTGATGTACAATTGTATCTTAGACATTTTGTGTATAATGTTAGAAGTCTCTTGAACCCATTTAAATCTCTTTCAGCAGGAAGTCATCCTACTTAGGCTTTGCATGTAGGACCTTGCCTACTCCAGTGAGTTGTAGTTACAACAATAATTTTCAGTACATCTACATTTATTCTGATTGGCTTTCTATTTCTGGTGCCACTGGTGCTCCTGCCCAATTGCTGCATGTACTGCCTGATGTCCTTCAGTATGACATTCAGGAATCTCTTGGCTTTGACTGCTGTCACTTTGTTGGATTAGTCTTACAAATCTCCCAGGTATGTGACAGGAACACCTCTATGCTCTTATTGTTGTGGCAGATTGGGTTGCCACTGAGTCCAGTCAGAATTTTAGGATGGGTCCCTGACTGGCCCTGCTAATACTCTTACTGTGGAAGATACTGCTGCTGTTGCTCTGGGGATGGGAAAGGAATCCCACTGTTGCTGTTTCTGTGATGGATTGAGTGCTCACTCATTTGGGTGTGCTGTGTTAGATGGGTCCCTTATTAGATGCTGCTGCTGCAGGAGATCTGGCCATTGCTTCCTCCTGACACTTCCTCTATGGCAGAACAGGCCACTTGACTCAGTGTATAGTGATGTGCTGTGCTTAATCACTTAGTCATGTATGACTCTTTGCAACCCCATGGAATGTAGCCTGCCAGGCTCCTCTGTCCATGGGGATTCTTCAGGCAAGAATACTGGAGTGGGTTGCCATACCCTCCTCCAAGGGATCTTCCCAACCCAGGGATCGAACCCAGGTCTCCTGCATTGTAGGCGAATTCTTTACTGTCTGAGCCACCAGGGAAGCATCAGTGTATAGTAGACATTGCTATCATTACTATTTCTGTAATTTTGTTTGAGTCTGCTGTTGCTCCTTATGTGAAGTTATTGATGTCCATATTGGACCCTTTTGCTCCTGCTGTTGCTCTTTGGATCTGGCTAATGCTGCTCTGGGTGTTTCACAGGGATAGCATTGATATTGTTCTACCCACATGTTCTGGGAAACAAACTCACTCAGAAGGATAATGCAGATAGTGGAGTGCAGTTTATTACACTGACGGGCCCAAGGCAGAGTCTCCTCTTAGCCAAGGACCTTGACCAGTTTTTGTGAAAACCTTATATACCCTAAGTGTGTGTGCCCAAACCCATCTCCCCAGATTCCATGAAACTAGTCTGAACAAAGGAAAAGAAAGATACAATCAAAGTTAACTCGTGATTCATATGCCTTAAGCCTAGGTAGTTAACAGTGGACAATTATCAACAGGCCTGTGATCATACCCCAATAAGCATAATATAATTTATGATCCTATTTGGTTACACAGATAATTAGGGTATTCTTTTAGGCAATGGAGAGTCTGGGTATGAGCCCTGGAGTTCTTCCATCTAGGAGGCGGTGGGCTTGGTTTTCCAGTTGGTATGTCGTTTCCATAGATACTGGGCATATAGCTCAAAGTCCACAGTCTGGCCCAAGATGGAGTCCTGCTTTCAAGATGGAGCCTGTTCTGTCTGTTTCCTCCTTCAATACTGCTGCTATGGTAGATTGGACTGTGAACCACCCTGAATGTAGGATATGGATGGATCTCTCTACTAGGTCTCCATCTGCTGAGCTACCTGTTTTGGGTCCTTTGACAATAGAAATCCGAATTTTCTTGTTGTCTTGTTTTTCTTCTGTGCCAACTGGAGTTTCAGATTGCAGCCCTCTCTAGAGCCCAGTCTAGAATATGTGGGAAATAAAAAGTAAAACCCATGAAACTCACTATCATGTCCTCAGGTTCTGAGATTTCTATACAGTTTGCCTTTTTCTTTCTATCTTTTAGGGTCCTTTTGTGATTGTCTGTTGAATTCTTTCCAGAGTATTTAGAAGGGAAGATTAGAGGAAAGTGAGTCTGTGTCATCTTTTCCTGAAACTGGAAGATCTATATTTTTTTAGGATGTTTAATGACAGTGGGATGAAGGCTTAAGTATTTTGTAAGGTATATAACACTAACCTACTAGCAATCATGTTGGAACAAAATATTAAAAAAATTAATTTATGTTCTCCTTTCTCCCTTCAAATTTAATACTATAATTGTGAAGAGGATTAGAGATTTGACTTTTATCTCTGACTAATGAGGTATCAATTATAAGCAATATGGAATCAAGCTCACTGGGTATATCAGCTCCCTCTCAAAGAGCTATACATCAGTTATCATTACTGTAAGAGAATGAGGCATTTCTTTTAATTTTGAGATTTTTCTCATTATTTTTATAGAGAGCCTTAATGGTGTTTGCATTCTAGATTTTAATATTAAATTATGCAAAAGAAAACATAATAATTTGGAAATTCCAGAAAAATTTGCCAGTGAATGCAGAGTGAACAATTATTTCAATACCTTATGAGGTTTTTAATCCACGAAGTTTCTAATAAATTTTGCCTACCATTTTGACTAACATGAAAAGATAGAGGACTTAATTAAGAGTAGTATTTTTGAAAGATTGTTGCTTCACTAAGCTTTCACCTTAGCTTCAGAAGTCCTTATCGCTTGTGATATGATAAGGGATATATCTCTATATATTTGTTCTTTGTTCCTGGTTTCCTACAGGGACCTACCATCTAAAACCCTCAGAATCTCCTGAGTGATAAAGGTGACGGGAACGTCTTTTGTTATTCTGAGCAAGCCCCATTCAACCCAGCCTGCGGTTGTGCTAATGAAGTGACTCTTGTTGGGCCCCTAGATAACTTTAAGAATGGGGACTGTTTGCCAGAGGAACCAACATTGTGATTAGAGGTTTGAAGTCTTCCACCCAAGTGACTCCTCAGTTTTAAAATTGATCACTGCAGGAGACTCAGGTTCAGTCCTTGGGTCTGAAAGATACCCTGGAGAAAGAAATGACTACCCACTCCAGTATTCTTGCCTGGGAAATCCCATGGACACAGGAGCCTGGTGGGCTACAGCCTGTGGGCTCGCAAGAGTCGGACATGGCTAAGGACTAACCACAACCACCACCACCACCTGACCCCTGGACTTCAGAGAGGTGATAAGAACTGATGGTTGAGTTCAGTTTCCAATGGTCAATGATTAAAGCAATCTTGCTTACATACTAGAACCTCTGCACAAACCCCTAAACGATGGGATTCAGAGAGTTCCCAGGTTACTAAACATATCCTAATACTTGGAGGGTGGCACACATCAACTCTGTGGTGACGGAACTTACTGATTTCAGGACCCTTGTGGATCTCTTCATCTAGCTGTTCATTTCTATCCTTTCTAATATCTTTTCTTGTAAGCTGGTAATCGTAAATAAAGTACTTTCCTGCATTCTACAAGCCATTCAATTAATTTCTTTAACTTGATGAGAGCATTGTGGAAAGCCCCAGCTTTATAGCTGTTAAGTCAGAAGTACAGGTGGCAACCTGGGACTTACAGCTGAATTTGGAGGAGTCTGATAGGACTGTACCCATAACCTGTGGGTTCTGTGCTTACTCCAGATAGTAACAGAATTGAATTAAATCACAGGACACCAGTTTGGTGTCCAGAGAGTGGAGCATTGGTTGCCGTGAGGGAAAAACTATTCATTTGGTGTCAGAAGTGGTGCTGGAAAACACTACAGGCCGTAGACCCCCATGGCTTCCCTTAAATTGATGTAGATTCGAATTGCAGTTACTGAAATATAGTAGAATAGTAAGAAGTGTTAAATAACTAGCTTTTATGCTATCTTGGTTGTTTTAAATAGCATATGATCTTTTCTGGTCCTAAGACTTCTTATTCAAATGGGAAGTCCACATTAAAAAAAAAAAAAAGAAAGAAAGAAAGAAAGAAGCTTAAAGAATATATGCATTCTGAAGAGAATATATTCTAGGCTATGTTGTAAAGAGACTTCCTCTCATGGGAAAAAAATTATGAATTATGCCTTTCTGTGTTTTGAGGCCTTAGCCCACTGCCTTACCACTATAAAGTGCTCAATAAATGTTTGCTCCTGATATATAAATGAAATAATCATTCCCACAAAGGACAACCTATACCCTCTGAAATGGAACAGATATACCTCCACTCTGAACTCTTTGCAGGAAGAATGCTTTTTACATGACAGTTACAAGTAGTAGCTATCTGAGTGGAGAAGGCGATGGCACCCCACTCCAGTACTCTTGCCTGGAAAATCCCATGGACAGAGGAGCCTGGTGGGCTTCAGTCCATGGGGTCTCGAAGAGTCGGACACGACTGAGTGACTTCAGTTTCACTTTTCACTTTCATGCATTGGAGAAGGAAATGGCAACCCACTCCAGTGTTCTTCCCTGGAGAATCCCAGTGACGGGGGAGCCTGGTGGGCTGCCGTCTATGGGGTCACACAGAGTTGGACACGACTGAATCGACTTAGCAGCAGCAGCTATCTGAGTATTTGTTAACCTAAAGTAGATAAAAACTCCCTAGAGTATAATGAGTCCCTGTTCTACTTATTACAAATTTTCTTCATTTATATCACTACCTAAAATGACATTTAGCATCTTGCTCAATTGGAATAATTTTATCTAGTGCACGTTATCTTTCTTATGAATGATGATGGCTCTAGGGAAAGATGAAAGCTCAGTTATAGCAGTAGCATTTTATCAAATGTGCACAATATTGCCAAAAATGTTGCAAACAATAATTTAAAGACACTATTTTATCCATTTTGAACTACCATATTATTTTTTCCAGGCTCTTTTCATCTTGTTATCTCAAAAACTATGTGCCTGTTTTTCCATACAATGAATATCTCGAATCTATTATCCCTTTTTCTGACTTTTAAACTTCCCTAATTTGATACTATGCCTTTTCTGCTATCTGAGCTGATGAGGTCCAAGGTTGGCTATAAAGGAGGTAATGAAATTGAGGTCTGCCATGGGAACATGCCCAGTCCTTATCACATCTTTGGTATTGTCTCTTGTCAAACCAGCTCCTTCCATTATGTTCTGGATTCCATAATTTGGTTTGATTATTTCTTCTAATGTTCTCTTTGATTTAAAACCCAATTCTCTACATGCTTGATTCTAGTTGGTTAACCACCAGATTTCTTGAATGGACCCTGATTGTGACAATATACCAGGCATCTGCAGCCACTACTTTCTATAAATTATTTGAAGAACACATGCTTCACTTGGAGGAGGAATCCTCACTTCCTAGAGATCTACTTCAGGTTCTAGAGCTTTCCCAGGTTTTCAATGTTTGATTACCTTGTTTTTTCATTAACCGTGTATCTTTTATGTACAGCCAAGGAATGATAATACCTCTAAAACCTAATGTAAGTAAATGGAAACATCTATTAACAGCCTAGATTTATCCTAGGAATATGGAGTACCTTCTCTCCATGTGATGGTTAGTTTTATGTGTCAACTTGGCTCAATTATTGAAACCATATATTTAGTCAAACATTACTGTAGATGTTTCTTCGAAAGTATTTTAAAAATGGGATTAACATACAAATCAATAGACTTTGAGTAAAGCATATTCTCTTCCACTATGTTGGTGGACCTCACCCAATAGGTTGAAGGTCTTAATAACTAACACTCAGCCTCCCCCAAAGAAGATGAAATTCTGCTACAGATTGATTTTAGACTCAAACTGCAACTCTTCTCTGGCCTATTCTATTCCAGCCTTCTGGCCTATCTTGTGGATTTTGAACTTACCAACCTCAACAATCAAAGGAGGCAATTCTTTAAAATAAATCTCCCTCTCTCTAAATATGTGTATCTATGTAAGTTTTCTGAAATAATCACTGAATTGTTGAGAAGGAAGAAACCACACTCTTTTATTTCTATTTTGGTACTTCTAATGACATGAATGATGATGACACTATTTTTAAAACTTTACAATGCGCCACTTTGCTTTTACAAGCACCAATTTTATGAGGTAAGGTAATATCCCACTTTATAGCTATAGAAATTGTATCTTAGTTGTTACATTATTTTTCTAATTGCCACTCAGCAAGTGAATGCTGGACTCAGGTTTCAAACTCTGCTTTTTCTCAAACCTCATGTTGTTCAATTTGACCCACTAATTGAACCCTGTATATTGCTATATACAATGATTAAGTCACTTTTTCCCTTATACAGAGGTCTTGGAAAGTGATAGGGATTTTTTACCTAGAAAAAGATTTTTGTTCATATGTCATGAGAATTTCATCCTCTAAGGTTGGTCAAATTGTTACATATATATTTCATGTAAAAATCATGAACTGATACCTAACTATAAGAATTAGGCAAGCTTTGGCATGAGGTTTGCCTGAAATGGTCCTGGCTTTAGTACTGAAAGTCTTATAGGCCAGGAAACCCATTGGTCCTAGCAAACTAACGGAGTTAGTCAGCTTAGGTTAATGAAAATAGTCCTACAGAAAGTAGAACAGTAAATAGAGAAGAGGATTCCTTTGCAGTAAATTAACCAAAATTTTATGAGTAATTTAAAACAAACCTTAGATACAAGTA
This sequence comes from Nanger dama, assembly GCA_917880005.1. Taxonomy (NCBI): domain Eukaryota; kingdom Metazoa; phylum Chordata; class Mammalia; order Artiodactyla; family Bovidae; genus Nanger; species Nanger dama. Next base: position 2,856,812 of record CAKJTW010000089.1, read on the forward strand.
AGTTACTTATTTCCTTTAAATCAGTCTATTAATATTTATTAAGATTTTGATGTCATATATGGCTCCTTGAATTTTTACTGCCCTGAATTTCAAATTTGTAGAATTAAACATGTTTGCTATTATTAAATAACTGACAAGGAAAATCAACTTATCTCATATGTCTAATTTGTGATCAACACATTCTTTTTTTTCTGTAAAAGGTAGACTTCGCAACTTCTTTCTAAAAATGTACAGAAAATGACCCTTGACCTTTCTAGAATTTTTAAAGTCTCATTTTAATTTCAACATTTAGGCTTCTCTGGGTTTGTTTACTATTTCGAGGTAATGGATTCCTTAAAAGCAAAATAACGTTGCTGCTGCTGCTAAGTCGCTTCAGTCGTGTCCGACTCTGTGAGACCCCATAGACGGCAGCCCACCAGGCTCTCCCGTCCCTGGGATTCTCCAGGCAAGAACACTGGAGTGAGTTGCCATTTCCTTCTCTAATGCATGAAAGTGAAAAGTGAAAGTGAAGTCACTCAGTCATGTCTGACTCCTAGCAACCCTGTGGACTGCAGCCTACCAGGCTCCTCTGTCCATGGGATTTTCCAGGCAAGAGTACTGGAGTGGGTTGCCATTGGGAATCCAAAAGCATGAAATTCATTAGTCTGGTAAAGCATCAGACTACATACACAGACATAACATCAGAACAGCTAAGCTGAAAACTAAAACATTCAGTAAATAAATTGGTTGTTTTGGCAAAACACCAAGGAACAATGGATATTTTGGGTTTGAACATTTTCCCTCAGTTTTCTCTGATCAAAGACACAGAAAAAAATACATTTTAGGTAAATTGTAATTTTATGATAGAATTTCTTTACTATCACAGCCTGAATTTCCTTAAAACTCTGGATATTATAACACAATAATGGGGGAATAAATTTGATCTGGAGGAAGGTGAAAATGAAGAAGAAAAATTTGCCTTGTAAAACTTTTTTCTTACTTATTTCCATTTGTACTTGCACCACCCTTACCATATTGATATATCCATGAGGAAGATCTCTGAATATGAGGAAGTTTTTCCTTTTTGTCAAAGTCTTCCTTTTATTGTGCTCTACTGCCTACTCCATGGTATCCCTATGTTCCGTCAAATACACTCATATGTGGTTGTTGTTGCTGTTCAGTCACTAAGTTGTGTCTGACTATTTGCAACTCCATGGACTGCAGCATACTAGAATGCTCTGTCCTTCACCATCTCCAGGAGTTTGCTCAAATTCATGTACCTTGAGTCAGTGATGCCTTCCAACTATCTCATTCTCTTTACTCCCTTCTCCTTTTGCCTTCAATCTTTCCCAGCTTCAGGAACTTTTCCAATGATTCAGCTCTTCCCATCAGGTGGCCAAAGTATTGGAGCTTCAGCTTCAGCATCAGTCTTTCCAATGAATATTCAGGGTTGATTTCGGATAGACTTATTTGATCTCCTTGCAGTCCAAAGGACTCTCAAGAGTCTTCTCCAACAGCACAGTTCAAAAGCATCCATTCTTCAGCACTCAGCTTTCTTTATGGCCCAACTCTCACATCTATACGTGACTACTGGAAAAATCATAGCTTTGACTATATGGACCTTTGTCAGCAAAGTGTTGCCTTTGCTTTTAATACGCTGTCTAGATTTGTCATAGCTTTGCTTCCAAGGAACAAATATCTTTTAATTTCACAGCTCAAGGCACTGTCCAAATTGATTTTGGAGCCCAAGAAAATAAGATCCGTCCTGGCATCCACTTTTTCCCCTATCTATTTGCCATGAAGTAATGAGACCAGGTGTCGTTGTCTTAGTTTTTTTAATGTTGAGTTTCAAGCTTACTTTTTCACTGTCTTCTTTCACCTTCATCAAGAGGCTCTTTAGTTCCTCTTCACTTTCTGCAGTATACTTACATACAGCCCCATAATACCCGAGACTCCTCTAATCCCAAAGTAACCCTTCCAGTGCCATGCTGTATTATGCATCTTCCTCTGGCAAAGACTTGTCAGCTCTATGTATTATAGCCAGTCCTATCTTCTATACTATGCTAAACTCTTGATTTATCCTTCTGATGATATTCCATGCCCTATATGTGGATTATCACAAAAGAAGAAAATGCTTGAACATTTTGTAGAATTTGCTCAGACCACATAGCAAGAAGGATTCTAGGCAATGGAAACCACATATATAAGAGAGTAGAAATAACAGAGAAGGCTATCACTGGAGCATAGGCAGTGAGATTACAAGTGTCATGAGAAGAGTATATAATTTTAATTTAAAGCAGTGAGCAAAATGGACATTTCAAGAAATGTCTAATTTGGGAGACACTTAAAGAGTCAAGGATCTTTTATTCATAGTTTTCCTTATCATATATTTTGTGCCTACAAAAATAGAGAGCTCCATTCGAAACTTCATCTATTCCCCAAAGAACTTTTAAAGACCCTTTAAATAAGCAACACTTTCTTTGGAATGTGGATTTCTTCATCCATAAGGGCAGAAAATCCTGGAGGTTGTTTTTGAGCTTGCTTCCTTGAAAATACCTGAATGCTGGAGACAGTGTATTTTGAAAGGAATAGTAAAGTAGAATTTTTGTATGTATTTCAGACCTCATTTAGAATCTAGGTGCTACTTGAGCTGGTGTCAAGGTTGCATGAAATTAAATTTAGGAAAGCTCAACTTCAAGAAATATGAACTTCTTCCTGCATCAAGTAGTTAGATGCTGGGTAGGAATTAAAAATGGCCATTTTACCATGGAAACTAATGACACTGGTGAGAGTTTTTCATAATTCTGTACATCAAATATGTACAGACGATTTAAGGAGCTGAGGTTAGATTCAAGGAATCTTATAAAAAGGAAAGTGGAAGGTTTGTCGTATGAGAAAGCATCTAATGGAAATTTGCTACTTTCTGACTTAGGGGCAAATTTAGATTTTTAAGCATGTCTGCAAAAGTTACCCTCATAGAAACTATTTTTTCAACAGGGTGATAAAGCATATTTTTAAAACACTATTCAACTAAGTATTTTAATTTAAACTAATAGAAAACTATATAATATATTCTGTGAATAACCTGGGGTTTAAATGCTTAAGTTTTCAAGTCAAATTATATTTTATTGTTGAATTTAAAGATACAGGTTTTAAAATAAAGATTATAGTGGTTTCCATATATATTTTTATTCATATTTTATGTGACATATTAAACTATTTGAAGAAGATTATTATTCCATTTAATAAATGGAGTTGAACCAGAAGGCTGAGCGGCGAAGAATTGATGCTTTTGAACTGTGGTGTTGGAGAAGACTCCTGAGAGTCCCTTGGACTGCAATGAGATCCACCCAGTCCATTCTGAGGGAGATCAACCCTGAGATTTCTTTGGAAGGAATGATGCTAAAGCTGAAAGTCCAGTACTTTGGCCACCTCATGTGAAGAGTTGACTCATTGGAAAAGACTGTGATGCTGGGAGGGACTGGGAGCAGGAGGAGAAGGGGACGACAGAAGATGAGATGGCTGGATGGCATCACTGACTCGATGGACGTGAGTCTGAGTGAACTCTGGGAGTTCGTGATGGATGGGGAGGCCTGGCGTGCTGCAATTCATGGGGTCACAAAGAGTCGGACACGACTGAGTGACCGAACTGAAGTGAATGTAAGTTATAAAATGGAACAAATATCACTAGTACCTCCCAGTATATTCCAAAATATGAAGTTGTTTTATGCAATGGGTATTGTATACAAAAGGTAAAACTATTTACTTTTTCCTATATTATAAAATATTTAAAGTTTAGATCAGATGGTCCTTTCATCAAAGATTCTCTGCATTATAAAACTGAGTTTTTAAGTTGTTTGTACATCTCTTGTCATTTGACATTTTCAACAACCCTACAAAATAATTAGTACTGATATGGTTGATCACAGATGAGGAAATTCTTGAAGGAATGCTGGAATTCCAATTCTGGAAGCAATTTCATTATCTAAAAGTATATGGAAGTGGACTAAAAAATAACCCTCAGATCTTGTCTGGTGAGCTCTCTGTATCTCACCTGATGAAACATCTTTTCTATAAGAGTACAGAAAGAAACTAGAAAGTTGGTGACAGCTATTCTTACACATTATAATATCCAGAGACAGTAATAACAAAAATATAACAGTGCAAGAACAAAGACATATGTTTTCTAGAAATAAAGTTCTGTTGTGGAGAGAATCAAGGAAGGATGAGAAGGACAGAGAGAAAGAGTCCTGAGAGCAGAATAGTCAGACTGAGCAATTTTACTTTCATTCTTTATTTATGGACTATCAAATGGATCCAAATAAACCTTTACTTTAGGAAAGGAAAAAACGAGATAAAACGTAATAACCATAACCACAAGCACTTCAGGTTTATGGGAACTACATAGACAAAGAGAATGGGAACACAAATCCACAATTTCAAAGGAAGCATATATATTTTAAAAATAAATGGCCAACTAAATAATTATCAAGACATTTTTAAAGATGTTTAGCATTTTCAATAGATTGCAAGGAAGAATGTTCTTTTGAAAAAGGTGTAGAAAATTTTGGGAAGAAACAAGCTTAGATATAAATGAAAATGGTTGAAAAGGAAAGAATTGCAAGAAAACTATACTGTAATGATCAAATTAACATCCACATCAAATTGAATAAAGGAAATAATTAGTTCAGTTCAGTTCAGTCGCTCAGTTGTGTCCGACTCTTTGAACCCGATGAATTGCAGCACACCAGGCCTCCCTGTCCATCACCATCTCCTGGAGTTCACTCAGACTCGCATCCATTGAGTCTGTGATGCCATCCAGCCATCTCATCCTCTGTCGTCCCCTTCTCCTCCTGCCCCCAATCCCTCCGAGCATCAAAGTCTTTTCCAATGAGTCAGCTCTTCGCATGAGGTGGCCAAAGTACTGGACTTTCAGCTTTAGCATCGAAATCCCAGGGTTGATCTCTTTCAGAATGGACTGGTTGGATCTCCTTGCAGGGACTCTCAAGAGTCTTCTCCAACACCACAGTTCAAAAGCATCAGTTCTTCACTGTTCAGCCTTCTTCACAGTCCAACTCTCATATCCATACATGACCACAGGACAAACCATAGCCTTGACTAAACGGACCTTAGTTGGCAAAGTAATGTCTCTGCTTTTGAATATGCTATCTAGGTTGGTCATAACTTTTCTTCCAAGGAGTAAGCATCTTTTAATTTCATGGCTGCAGTCACCATCTGCAGTGATTTGGGAGCACAGAAAAATAAAGTCTGACACTGTTTCCACTGTTTCCCCATCTATTTTCCATGAAGTGATGGGAATGGATGCCATGATCTTCATTTTCTGAATGTTGAGCTTTCAGCCAACTTTTTCATTCTCCTCTTTCACTTTCATCAAGAGGCTTTTTAGTTCCTCTTCACTTTCTGCCATAAGGGTGGTGTCATATGCATATCTGAGGTTATTGATATTTCTCCCAGCAATCTTGATTCCAGCTTGTGTTTCTTCCAGTCCCTACATGAACCGTGAACTCCCTGATGTTCAAGCTGGTTTTAGAAAAGGCAGAGGAACCAGAGATCAAATTGCCAGCATCTGCTGGATCATGGAAAAAGCAAGAGAGTTCCAGAAAAACATCTATTTCTGCTTGATTGACTATGCCAAAGCCTTTGACTGTGTGGATCACAAGAAACTGTGGAAAATTCTGAAAGAGATGGGAATACCACCTAACCTGCCTCTTGAGAAATCTATATGCAGGTCAGGAAGCAACAGTTAGAACTGGACATGGAACAACAGACTGGTTCCAAATAGGAAAAGGAGTATGTCAAGGCTGTATATTGTCACCCTGCTTATTTAAAGGAAATAATTAAGGCTGTCAAAAATCATTTGTCCTATAAATGATCAGAATAAAACACTATCTCATACAACAGAAGAAAATGACAAAGACAAAAAAATAAAACAAGGTATAAGAAGATAATTACAGAGGAAAGGGAAAGAGAATTGTGATATAATCTAAGAAGTGTTAGTATTCCTGAGGAAGAAATAGAAACAGTAGAAATAATGACTTCCTTTTTTAACATATAAAATGAAAGAAATATTTTTACAGATTGAAGCTCTCACAATTTTCTTTGCAAAATAAATGGAAACAACTATATTAATACACAGTCTTGGAAATTTATCACAAAGTAAAGAATATATCCTACAAGTATCCAAGAAAAAGTCATAGTTTGCTATATTAAGAGCCATATATATGGTGATCTTAATGGATGCTGAAAACATTTATAAAATTCAATATCCATACTAATGTAAAAATTCTTAGCAGTGGTATAAAATGCTACTGACAAAAGTGAAGTATGAATATAGTTGTAAAAATCCTAAATAAAATATTAGATAATGGAGTCTAGCATTATGTGTAAAGGACTAATGGACCATAACCAATATGGTTTACTCCAGGAGTTCAATAAGAATTCTAGGTAATGAAATCTATTAATAAAAATCTTAACATAAATAGTTCAAATGACAGATAATCCTTATCTTTATCATGCAGAAAAGATAGTTGATATAAGCCAACATTTATTCTTGAAAGAGAAAAAAATGTAGAAAACTAGAAATACAAATTTGTCACAGAATATTAATATATGCCTCCAACTAACAGCCTGAAGCATATATACTGTTGAAATTCTAATCATATAATCATAAGGTATTAGATAAGTCTTTCTGCAAGTATACTTAATATTTTTATCATTATACAAATATTAATATATTAGAACATAAGTAGGAAAGTAAAATCATGGTTTTGGAGTGAAGAAACAAAGATAATTATATGCAGATGTGAAAAACTCAGGGCAAAAATAACTGAAAAATAGGTATTGTACAGTGCCTGGTAATATATACACATCAGTTTATCTATAAAATTTAATAATCAGTATATAAAATTAAAAATCATGTTTGCCATGATACATATGCAATATCTAGAAGTAAAAATATTTTATAGTATCTGTCTATATCTGTAGACATATATCTCTTAATATATACAGCTTTACTAAATAATTCAGTGGTGAATACAAAATCATATTTATAGATAAAATGATTCTGTATGGAAAATATATCCCTTCTCACCAAAGTAATCTATGTAACTGGCTATGCTGCTGCTGCTGCTGCTGCTAAGTCGCTTCAGTCGTGTCCGACTCTGTGCGACTCCATAGACGGCAGCCCATCAGGCTCCCCCGTCCCTTGGATTCTCCAGGCAAGAACACTGGAGTGGGTTGCCATTTCCTTCTCCAATGCATGAAAGTGAAAGGTGAAAGTGAAGTCATTCAGTCGTGTCCAACTCTTAGCGACCCCATGGACTGCAGCCTATCAGGCTCCTCTGGCCACGGGATTTTCCAGGCAAGAGTACTGGAGTGGGTTGCCACTGCCTTCTCCAGTAACTGGCTATAATTTCAGCCAAATTTCAATGAATGCTTTAATTGGCAAAATTATTGTGATTCAAAGGTCTGCATGATATAGTTATTTCCTTCTTCTCCTACCTCATCTTGGTGTGCTCTCTAGTCACACTGCTTATTTGTTGCCTCAGGCCTTCATAAATTCTGTTTTTTCTGTCTAGAATATTCTCCTCTCAACTTTCTACATAAGGCTTTTATTCATCCTGCAGTTCACAACTTGAATCATACCTTTTCAATGGGAGATGTTCATGATAGAAATACATATTATATATATATATATATATATATATACACACACACACACCTATACACACATGCATATACATAATTATATATCTATATATTGCAATTATCTGTATATAGATGGTTATTAGAGGCATAGAGTTGGATATTACTCAGTGTCATAGAGAGAGAAAGGAATGTTAAGAGTATAAGCTCCTTGAAGGTAGGGCTTTTTTATTTTAACCACTTTCTCTTCAATCCCTATAATAGTACTTAGCCTATATACATATTTATTTAGTGCAGTATAAAGGGCTTAGTAAAAAAAAAAAAAAACAACAACTATAGTCCAAAGCATTGAAAGAGCGAGCAGAAGATGAGCCTATAATGGCTATTAGAAAATAGTACCAAAATACATAGGAAGAAAACCATTCATGAATGATATCAGAGAAGCCCAGAGAAAGAATATTTTAAAAATAATAAGCCAAGCTAAATACTATTAAGATATCATCAAGGTACAGACTCAGAAGCATCCGTTGGGTTTAGTGGCACACAGGTCATTGTTATTCTCAGTAAAAGAATGTGATGTAACATAGGGGGCAGAAGCCTGATTGAGATGTGTATACAATAGGAAGTAAGAAAATGAGGTTGAAGGAGACAAACCATTCTGAAAGAAAATGTATAGTAGCTTAAGCAATAAGTGAACTGAGGATAGAGTAGAAGGTTATATATGACAAAATAAAGATAATCAGGGAAAGAGGATTTCAGTAGAGTTATAGAACATTGACAATGTAGGATACTATAAAGTCTGAGCAAATGATTTAGAATTATGTATTAAAGAGAATGTTAGGAGAGACTGTTTTTTTTTTGTTTGTTTGTTTTAAAGAAATAAAAGTTTTTGATGGAAAGAATATCTAACTCAGTAACAGATAACCTGGAGTTTAGTTCCAGACCACTAACCTAGGCCACTACTTTTCTAAATCTCAGTTTCTTCATCTGAAAATGATTGAATTGAATTCTTTTTAATAGCTCTTTTAATTCTGAAGGTCTTTGGAGCTTATGGGGAGTATTTCCAACAAGTGTTCAGGGCTTCCCAGGTGTCACTGCAGTAAAGAATGCACCTGCCAATGCAGGTGACACAAGAGATGTGGGCTTAATCCCTGGGTTGGGAAGATCCCCTGGAGGAGGAAATGGCAACCCACTCCAGTGTTCTTGCCTTGGAAATCCCAGCCTGACAGAGGAGCCTGTCAGGTTGCAGTCCATGGGGTCGAAAAGAGTCAGACATGATAAAGCATGTGTGCACACGTTCATGGCTTGGTAATAGGTTTGATACAATAATAAAGGGCTTTTGGTCACCTTAAATAATGATCAGAAAGAGCTGTAGCATGATTTGATGGGGTAAGACGTGAAGAAATGCAAATTTCTCATATTCCATTATTAGATATTGGAAGCAAGCAGTGATGTGCTCTTATTGTTGCTATCTCCCAAATTCTGTTTTGTAAAATTTATGTTCAATTGCAGAATATAGATTCAGTTGTAAGAAATACTTAATAATAAGTAAGACACTATGTTTGAAAATATTTAAGAAAGAGTTATATAATAAACAGTTTTTTGTAGTAATTCCAAATTCCAAATTTCTGGTAATTAAAATATATATGATTACTATAAAATCATTACTACAGATACGATATTATGGTTTTAGTCCTTTTATCATTTTCTTTATAGTAAAAAAATAAGAAATCATTGCAGTATATTGAAAGTTTACTTAAAATTATACAAGATAGAGACAAATTGCTTAGTAATGTTACCCAAATTTTAATTATGGAATTACAGTAAATCTTTTTCAATGGGAATGGAGAAATTAACTTTGCTAAGAGAACTGTAAGGTTTATTAGTTAGCACAATTTTATATAACAAATACTTTGCTATATAATATGTGCTTTCTATTGTGGGTTCAAGGATATACTGACTTCATTGGATCTTAAAGTTAGTTTCAACTTATGAGGAAATACTAAAGAAATTGTAAAACATTGTTTAATTACCTTCATAGGGACTTGATTTTATATATATATGGTTTTTACAGTCTACTCAAATGGATTTTGAAGAAAAATTGATAATGTTACTAAGATACCATTATTTATTTATTGTGTTAGCTTTTTTCCTTTTCATAAACTTTTTATTTTGTATTGGAGTAAGGCAATGGCACCCCACTCCAGTACTCTTGCCTGGAAAATCCCATGGACAGAGGAGCCTGGTAGGCTGCAGTCCACAGGGTTGCTAGGAGTCAGACATGACTGAGTGACTTCACTTTCACTTTTCACTTTCATGCACTGGAGAAGGAAATGGCAACCCACTCCAGTGTTCTTGCCTGGAGAATCCCAGGGAAGGGAGAGACTGATGGGCTGCCATCTATGGGGTCACACAGAGTCGGACACAACTGAAGCGACTTAGCAGCAGCATAGCTGATTAACAATGTTGTGATAGTTCCAGGTGAACAGCAAAGGGACAGCAATACGTACACATGTATCCTTTCTCTCCTAAACTCCCCTCCCATCCAGGCTGCCACATAACATTAAGCAGAGTTCCCTATTCTATACAGTAGGTCCTTGTTGGTTATCCATTTTAAATATAGCAGTGTGTATATATCAATCCCAAATTCCCTAACTATACCTCCCCCACCCTTCTGCTATGGTAACTATAAGATCATTCTCTGAGTCTGTTTCTGTTTTGTAAATAAGTTCATTTGTATCATTTTTTAAGATTCTGCATATAAGAATATCATAAAATATTTCTCTTTAACTTTACTCAGTATGATAATCTCTAGGTCCATCCATGTTGCAGCAAATGGCATTAATTCATTCTTTTTAATGACCGAATAATATTCCATTTTTATATGTACCACATCTTTAACCATTCTTTTGTCCATAAACATTTACGTTGCTCTCATGTCTTAGCTATTGTCAACAATGCTTCAGTGAACATTGGGGTGCGATATCTCAGTTTCATTCAATTTTTCAATATCTATGATTTGATATTCTTTACCCAAATTCTGTCTTCAGATATTCACGTATATTTGAAACTTACTTAGTCTTTGATTGGTGGCTTCCCTTGTAGTTCAATTGGTAAAGAATCTGTCTGCAATGCAGGAGACCTGGGTTCAATTCCTGGATTGGGAAGATCCCCTGGAGAAGGAAATGGCAACCTATTCCAGTATTCTTGCCTGAAGAATCCCATGAACAGAGGAACTTGGAGGGCTACAGCCCATGGGGTCGCAGGAGTCAGACATGACTTAGCAACTAAATCTAGTCTTTGATTAGAATTTTATGTGACGTAATAAAGTAAAGTTTCTTTTCATGATGTGCTGGACATAATATAGGCACCCAGAGTCATTAACTAAACTTGGCTATTTAGGAGACCTGATAATATTATGGGGATTTTAGGTTTTTGGTTTTTCTAGATTTTGTGGTATTTTTATATTGGTTTCATCAGAATGTTATCTGCATGTAGATTAGCAGACAGAGAAGGCAATGGCACCCCACTCCATTACTCTTGCCTGGAAATTCCCATGGACAGAGGAGCCTGGAAGGCTGCAGTCCATGGGGTCACGAAGAGTCAGACATGGCTGAACGACTTCATTTTCACTTTTCACTTTCATGCATTGGAGAAGGAAATGGCAACCCACTCCAGTATTCTTGCCTGGGGAATCCCAGGTATGGAGGATCCTGGTGGGCTGCCGTCTATGGGGGTTGCACAGAGTCGGACACGACTGAAGTGACTTAACAGCAGCAGCAGCAGATTAGCAGACTCATGGTTTCTATAAGGATTTAAAATTGATAATCATGTTCCATATGATCATAAAATATTCTGATCTATTTGGGTAAAAAGTTCGATACACTTTAATTATTTTCTGTTTTTTTTTTCTTTTTAATTTGTTTATCGACTCCTGTGCATAAGATAATTCTTAAAATAAGGCTATTCATTGCACTGGTTTAAAAACTAGCTCAAATTGTTTAAAAATAAAATCAAATAGAATTCTGTGTAAAATTAGAATACAATGTGGTTGTAAAAAGGAATAAGGCATATTACTCTGTGTTGTTATTACATGATATAGTAAAGAGTTCAAAGAAGTAAGACCAAAATAAACAAAGACTATGCTGTTATACCCCATATGACCTCTGAGTCAGGCAAACTAAATACCCATACCTCAGGCAGCCTCCAGACAGGGTAGAAAATTGCAAATAATTAGTCTTCTCTGCTTCCTTTGCTTTAAGGGAAGGAATTAGAAACTGAGCTCCTGCTTCCTACTGACTGTTTCTCTGTGCTGGGATAGAATAAGGCAAGGGCCAGTAAAAATGCCAGAAAGTTTCCCATCATCTTGAATATGGCTTTTACTTTTTAAAATTTGTTTGAAATTGAAATATAGTTGACTTACAGTATTATGTTAGTTTCAAATGTACAGCACACTAACTTGATAATTTTAGATTACTTTTCATACCAAGTTATTATAATAGTAATTATATTCCCTGTGCTTTACCTTACATCTTTGTAACTTATTTTATATCTAGTGGTTGCTTCTTCTTAATCTCCTTCACCTATTTTGCTTCTCTGCCCTGCTAATCACTCATTTCTTCTCTGTATCTGTGAGTCTGTTTCTATTTTGTTACATTTGTTCATTTCCTTTATTCTTTGGATTGTAGCATAAGTGAAAACATATAGAAAAACTTCACTTTTCTTGATTGGGCATTTATTTTGTTGCAACTTATAGAACATTGATTATTTTCCAAAGCTTCTATAAGGTGATTTTAACCAACTTCTAGGGTATTTTTGTAAATCCTTCCATGAGAGACTGAAGGCCTATAGCTTCCTAGTTCATTATCTTGCTAATGTAATATCTTTTTCCTTTAATATTTAAAGACTTATTCTCAGATTCCCTTTTAATAATATACTTACAGGTTATAGTTGATATACTTTAAAAGTATAAAATAAAGTGTTTGGTGAAGGTGATACAAATGCTGAAAATGGATACCAGGCTTGGTAATGCCAATACAATAAAAATAGAACATAAGGTAAAGATGGTATTCTCTGCAGCATGAAAAAGCGGTTTGTTTCAGGTGGGAGACCGGTAGAGAGGGACAGAAAGAGAGTCAGGCAGTCCATAGTTAAAGAAAAAGGGATGCTTTGACACTCTGTATTAATTCTTCCTGGAGACCAGCCCCACTCTTGAATTTTCTGTTGTTTCCTCATATGAATTAATCAATTATAAATTTTTCTTAATCTATTTTAAGTTGGTTTGCAACTAGAGTCTTGGCTCTATATATTTAAGATAAACTAGTAATGTATGTGCAAATTGTATATAGAAAAAACAGCTTTTCTTAAACACATGTAAGTGGGCCTGAATAATGGACACACACAGATATGTTCCTGGATAGGAAATGCCAGTTCTTCCTAGATCTATAAATTCACTGCAGCATCTCTCAAAATTTCTAGAGAAGTATATTTTCATCACATCTTTTACTAGGAAATCACTAGAAAAACCTAAGTTTATGTTTTAAAATAAGCTCCAATCTGGTGTTAATTGTGTTATGTTTGCCATATTTCTTATACACTTGGGATTTTAGAAAATATTATGATAAAAGTATACAGAATTCAATATTTTATCAAGTGACAAGCTTAGCATAAGCATTTTTTTCTTCTTTTTTATTAAATTTATTTATTTTTTAAATTACAATACTATATTTGTTTTGCCATACATTGACACGAATCAGCCATAGGTGAACACAATCTCCCAATGCCGAAGCCCCCTCCCACCTCCCACCCCACATCCTCTACTTGAATCATCCTGTGCATCAGCCCCATGCATCCTGCATCCTACATTGAACATAGATTAGCGCTTTGTTTTTTTAATCTGTAGCTTATATTATGACTTCATTGATTCATAATTTACTATCTATGAGTACATATAGATTTGTGTCTCTATAGTTTATTATCTGTTATTCTAGGTTGTAAGCATTATTTATGACTGCATTTTATACCTACTGAATTTTGGCTAGACTTCTGTCAGGGGACGTTCAACTTTAAGGGATCCAATATGTTCATATTTTGTGTGCTGTTTCTCAAGGACTCTCTATTCCTTATCAGTTCCTGGAAAACAGCGAGCAGAGCTGCATGCAGTTCTCAGGATTGAGATCATGAGAAGGGGCACTTGCTTGAATTCCTTTCAGTGACTCCCTTCAGTGACCTTACTTAAATGTAATCTATTAAGTTATGCCCCTCTTACTCAGGATATGGAATGCTTTCTGGTTCTTTGAAGATTGTTATTTGCTTGGCTTTGTGTTTGCTCAATTATTTTTACTGCCTAAAGCTGCCTTGTATGAATATATATAAACATGCTTTTCTGCAAATAAAGCACCCTTGTTTCACTCGAGACTTGGGTCTCCTGCGTCCCTCTTCTCATCAACTCCAGTCCCCAGGTCCTGGTCTACAAAGACCGTGACAGACTTCCACATGAATAATTGATATGTATGTATAATGGATATGTATGGATATTATATGTATTTGCAGTTTCATGAGGCATGATGTTGTTATGAAGAATTAGGATATTTCCAATGTGAAGAGAAAATGGACCTTTGCAAATTTGATTCAGCAGAAGAATACTCTTCATATTTTATTGTATTTCCATTGGAAAAATGTGATTGAATAGAAAAGAAGCATGATCATTATCTCATATCTGAGGCATTTCACAGTATGGAATCTGGCTGCCAAAGGATGTAATTCATGGCTACCCTTTGTATGAGAACTGCTTCTGAGCAGTAAGCTATCCCTGGTAAGAATGTCATCAATCAAGATTGAAAAACTGCAGGGCTTCTTGACTGGCTTACCTTCTACTTTTAGACTTTTAGGAGAATATGTTCAAGACTTTATCAGAGTCAATTTTTCAGTCTTGGATGAATTACATAATCTATGTGGGTAAATATCAGCAAAACAACATTCCTTCTCAGCATGCATCTATTATTTCTGGATCACTGGTGACATTTTTATTGATTATGCATTCTCAAAATAACCTGTGGAATTAGAATGCTAGTAATTACTCAGAAGAAATCAATGTATATTATAAAATTGAGTGTCAAAGTGTTTGTCTGTTGAAACAGATAGATGTTGGAGAATTAATATGTAGGTCTCTTTAGGAATTTTCTGCTAGTGGTTTAGACTTACATTCATTTACCTATAAAATGTGATCACACTCATCAGAATTCTTTGGTTTTCTGTCTTCATGTCACTCCTCTCAGGAGAGGAAAATGTACTAAATATTTCAACTGGAAGCTTATAAGATTTTTTTAAAGCAAAGAATTCAAACAGAGTTGACACCCAGGGATCAGTATTGTAGACAAGTGAGTGCTAAAAGATGAGGCCCAGATATTATTTAATATAATCCTCTCATTATTTTATTTATATTTTAATTTTATCTGATCAATATTTCTTTCTTCTCTGAATTATTTTTTACTTATCCATTGTATAAACTCAGATAGGTCATGTCAAGTGAATATGAAACTGTCCTGGATCCTCTCTGTGCTCAGGGAGCAAAGAGATCAAAGCCTGGTATCCTCTTGGGGAGCCTAGTATCATGCTATTTCTTTAGCTTTCCACACACTGTTTTGTTATTATTCAATGCTCTATAATTTGTGCTATCATATAATAGTGAATGGTAGAATGATACTCCATGACACATGCATTGCATTATAGAATAGCATAGAATTTTTTACACTTCAATTCAGTTTAGTTGCACTTTCTACCCACATCTGATTGTTTAGGGAAATTAATTTTGCTTGAACACAATGCTTAGCTCTATACTCTGTCAACTTCTTGTTCTTATACAGTTATTATGTATTCAAACTAGAGGTTAGCTTTTCATCTATCACTTTTGTCAGACTAATCTTAGAATCTCACCTTTTGATAAGGATTGCTAATTTCATGGTGATGACAGGCTGTACAACCTCCAATCACAGTTCTATCCACTCCATTTCAACATTGCTATTAGAATTACTTACATTCTACAATACTATCATTTAGCTTTTGAAGTTTTGAAGCAAAATAGCTAAATTGGGGTGTTTACCTTTGTTCAGTCTATAGCTTTTGTCTCAGCAGTTTTGGACGGTTTTGATGACAAAGTTCTAGTGTTGTTCTGGATGCAGTGCTCTTTCTTTTACAAGCCAAAAACCAGACTCTTTGATGATATTCACTTTCATAACAACAAATGAGCCTATTGAAACTATGTTGCCTCATACAATGCTTGCCTTCAATATTTACTTGAGTGATTGATTTAAGTGTGACTGTGCTTTTATGAAACTGATACTGTGGAAAGCCTGATTGCTAATGGACAACATTTGAGATTAGTTACAGGCAAACATTCTCTGACTGTATCATTATTTCCTGTATTACTACCTGGCTGCTGGGCTAAGTCGATTACTACCTTCAAAGGTCAGCAGAAGTGATATTTTTTCCTTCACAAGTACCAAAATGTAGTGAATTACTCACAGCTGTCCTAGGACAAAGAGCAAGAATAACAAAAACCTGTACATATTATTTATTGATCGCTTCATTTGCTTGGGTTCTTGCCTCAACCTAAATGCCTAAGTATATAACTTTTATCTAGTGCCTAGAAGAGAAACTGTGTTGTATAAATATCACTTGGTGGTGAAGAATATAATTATTCCTCTGAAATGTGTTTGTAAAAGAACAGTACACATTGTAATAAGTTAGATATGTCTTAGCCAAGTACTTCAAATATCTTGGGCTAAATCTTAAAAAAAAAAAAATCAGGTGAGAGATAGGAAATTAATTCCAAAAGCCATAAATTATGTATTCTTTTTTGAGTTTTATGAAAAACGTTAAATTATAATGATTGTTTCCACTTCCCTGGTATAGAAAAGTAGCTCAGGGAATTTGAGAATTTAATGAGTCTATAGTCAGCCATTCCTATTTATTTAATGTATATTCTTGTTTGTGAGGCAAGAGATAGATGGGCCCCCAAGGTAAAGCAATTAGAGATTCATTCCCTATGGACTGAAACTCCAAGAATAGAACAATTAAGAGAGGAGGCTGGGCCCTGCCCAGACCAAATATCTCTCATTCCCAAAGTCAAGAGACCTCCCTAACCACACATGCACAGAAAAGCTCCTTGACGGTTAAAGGGAGTGGTGCTAACTAATACCACCCTACCCAGATACCTTCGGTGGAATCCATCCTGGCTAGGAGATGTGTGCACACACGCGGAAGGATCCAGAGATCTACCAAATATGGATTATGAACCAGGCAAATCAAAATGATTGGCTAAAGGAAAACTGGAAGACATGCCTATATAAGTGATTTAAACTGCCAAGAAGGCACAACTCAGGGACTCTCCCTCTGAGTCTTCCTGAGTGTCTTTCCACACGTACTGTATGCTTTTTCCTCTTAATAAATGCTTTATTTGCTTCACTACTTTCTGTCTTTGTGGAATTATTTTCTGCAGTGCTGAAAGGCTAGGGCCCTTGTCACTGACCATTGGTCTAGTGGTTAGAATTTGGTGCTCTCATCCTCATGATACAGCTTCAATCTCTGGCTGGGACCCTAAGCCCAGCTCCAAGTTGTTGTAGGCCAAGGCAACTGGAGATCGTTTGCATTATTACAAAATATGTATTTTAAATGTAAACAGTTAATGTTTAAGTAAATGGTGCTTCATTATATATCATCTTCTTATATTTGCTACCTAGGATTATGTTTATGTGTCTGACCTGTGGTTCTAAATGATGCACAGTACTCCAGGAATTTCTCTACCGTAATTTTACTCTAGCAATGATGAACTCTGATTCTTCCAATTCTCTGCCATCAAAAGCAATCTATCCCAACTTAAGAGTATAAGGGATAATTTTTGTTAAGAATATACACTCAGGAATGAAATGGTCTTTGGAATACATCATTTATGACAACTTAACCCATAGAAACAAATTGAAAGTTAAAGTTTTGTCAAGGATCTGCTGCTATAAAACCCTGTCTTTCGATAGGGAATGGGGTAGATGGGGCTTCCCAGGTGGCATTGTGCTATGTGCTGTGCTTAGTCATGCAGTTGTGTCCGACTCTGCAACTTCATGGACTGTAGCCCATGGACTATAGGTTCCACTGTCTATGGGATTTCCCAGGCAAGAATACTGGAGCGGGTTTCCATGCCCTCCTCCAGGGAATCCTCCCAAGCCTGCAGGTGAACATAGGTCTCCTGCACTGTAGGCGGATTCTCTACCATTTAAGCCACCAGGAAGCCCAATATCTATGTGTACTTTTAATTTATTACTTCTAAGTTCAGTCAGTTCAGTTCAGTCGCTCAGTCATGTCTGAATCTTTGTGACCCCATGAATCACAGCACGCCAGGCCTCCCTGTCCATCACCGACTCCCAGAATTCACTCAAACTCATGTTCATTGAGTCAGTGATGCCATCCAGCCATCTCATCCTCTGTCGTCCCCTTCTCCTCCTGCCCCCAATCCCTCCCAGCATCAGGGTCTTTTCTAATGAGTCAACTCTTCTCATGAGGTGGCCAAAGTACTGGAGTTTCAGCTTTAGCATCAGTCCTTCCAATGAACATCCAGGACTGATCTCCTTTAGAATGGACTGGTTGGATCTCCTTGAAGTCCAAGGGACTCTCGAGTCGTTTTCAAACCACAGTTCAAAAGCATCAAATCTTTGGCACTCAGCTTTCTTCACATTCCAACTCTCAAATCCATACATGAACACTGGAAAAACCATAGCCTTGACTAGACGGACCTTATTGGCAAAGTAATATCTTTGCTTTTCAATATGCTATCTAGGTTGGTCATAACTTTTCTTCCAAGGAGTAAGCATCTTTTAATTTCATGGCTGCACTCACCATCTGCAGTGATTTTGGAGCCCCCAAAATAAAGCTTGACACTGTTTCCACTGTTTCCCCAACTATTTCCCATGAAGTAATGGAACTAGATGCCATGATCTTCATTTTCTGAATGTTGAGTTTTAAGCCAACTTTTTCACTCGCCCCTTTCACTTTCATCAAGAGGCTTTTTAGTTCCTCTTCACTTTCTTCCATAAGGGTGATATCATCTGCATATCCGAGATTATTGATATTTCTCCTGGTAATCTTGATTCCAGCTTGTGCTTCTTTCAGCCCAGCGTTTCTCATGATGTACTCTGCATATAAGTTAAATAAGCAGGGTGACAATATACAAAACAAGAGAAGACTCTACACATGGCCATCACCAGATGGTGATCACCAGGAGTTCAGATCATGAACTCCTTATTGCCAAATTCAGACTTAAATTGAAGAAAGTGGGGAAAACCACTAAACCGTTCAGGTATGACCTAAATCAAATCCCTTATGATTATGCAGTGGAAGTGAGAAATAGGTTTAAGGGACTAGATCTTATAGATAGTGCCTGATGAACTTCTAAGTTAGGTATCACATTTTATGGTGGGCATTCATCACTTTGTTGACTCATTAAATAGTGGACATTCAGTTGCATCAAGCTCCCTAACACCACTGGTAACAAGACAAAGCATATACTAGTACAAGTCTTTTTATGAACCTATGTGAGAATTTCTTTATGTTATATACCCAGAAATCTAATTTCTGAGTCACAGCGTGTATATGTATATGCATATACATTTATTTACATATTACATGTATGATTAAATAGTGTTAGATTGTTTTCTTTTTATTTTAATAATTTTTATTTTTACTTTATTTTGCTTTAAAACACTGTATTGGTTTTGCCATACATTGATATGAATCAGCCACGGTGGTACATGAGTTCCCAGTCCTGAACCCCCCTTCCCACCCCATATCATCTCTCTGGATCATCCCCGTGCACAAATATCTCTACCAGTGTACTCTCCCACTAGCAGTAATTTAGAATTTCTGTGTTCCTACATCTCTGCCAATATGTGCATATATTTGGCTTTCTACATTTTTAGTCTAATAGTTATTAAATGATATGCCAGTATCCTAATTGGCATTTCACTGATTATTAACAACATTTAACATTACATAGTATTCTTGTTAGTCTTTTTGGAATTCATCCCCTCAATGTTCATAGCCTTTGCATTTTTATCTACTTATATTCTTGTCTTTTTATTGTTGAATTTTAGGAGAATCACATGTATTCTAGATGTGAATCCCTGGTACTTTTAAATATTGCAAATAAATTCTCCTGTTCTGTCATCTTTACTGTTAAACTTTATTCATAGTTTCCTTCATTGAACACAAACCAAATGATCAGATTCATAAATTTGGCTCTATTGTATGCTTCTGAATTGTATTGTAAAAGGCCTTTCCCAGGCCTAGAGAACAAAAATATTTTCTTATATTTACTGTGAGTAAATTTACATTTTTCATCTTCAGTGAACATATAGTCTATCTTTTAAAGACTATTAATAGATATGGCTTAATATTCCTTACATAATCTTCTAAACTATTCTTTTTTCTCCCTTTTGATTGTGGTGTTAATTTTGTCATGTCATATTCATTTTCTTATGCATATGTGAATTATCTGTGATTTCCTTAATTTTGTTCCATTGTAATATTGCTTTAGTATGTGTTCTTATACTGTACTACTCTGTTTATTACAATGATTCTGCAGTCTTCTTAATATATTAGAAGCCAGGAATTCTTTAATTTCTCATTTCCAAATTGATTTGCCTACTTATAAATCTCTATTTTTCTATATAAATTTTAGTAAATTTTATTGTTATTAAAACACAACTACAGTTATTTTGGGATTATACTTTATAGATTAATTTAGCAAAAAATAACATTTTTAATATTGAGTCATTTCATCCAGGAGCATGGTATGCTCTTCAGGTTTTTAGATTATTTCAGACTTGCTGCTGCTGCTTCTAAGTTGCTTTAGTCGTGGCCGACTGACTGTGTGATCCCATAGACAGCAGCCCACGAGGCTCCCGCCATCCCTGGGATTCTCCAGGCAAGAACACTGGAGTGGGTTGCCATTTCCTTCTCCAAAGCATGAAAGTGAAAAGTGAAAGTGAAGTCTCTCAGTCGTGTCTGGCTCTTAGCGACTCCATGGACTGCAGCCCATCAGGCTCCTGTGTCCATGGGATTTTCCAAGCAAGAGTACTGGAGTAGTATATTCTAATTCCTAGATATTTTATAAATTGTTACTGCTAATATGAACTATATCTTACATTTAATTATATTTATTAATTCATTAGCACTGGTGAGTAATAAATGCTATTAATCTTTATAGATCCTGCTTTGTCAAACTGATTTTCTTATTTCTAGTAGTTTGTATATAGCTTCTATTGGTGATTTCCTTAAATGATTGTAGCATCTGTAAGTAATAACAGTTTAATCTCTTCCCTCCTCTATTGGTTTTTATCTTACTGCATAACAAGTTTCTACAAATTTAGTAGCTCAAGAAAACATTTATTATTTCAAAGATTTGTGCATTAAAAGTTCTGGCTTAACTGGTTTTGGTGCTTCAAGTTTCACAAGACTGAAATCAAGATGTTGATTGTGGTTGCAGTGTCATCTGAGGCTTAGTGGCCTCCTCCTAGCTCATGTGGAGCTTGGCAAAATTCATTTTCTTATTCTTCTAGAGTTCATGGAAACTCTATTCTTTAAAGGCAGCACCAGTGTCTCTGGCCTCTAGACATTTTGTTGAAGGGATTATTTGTTTTGATCAGGACCACTCAGGATCATCTCCTTTTGATTAATGCTAAATCAACTGATTGACCTTAATAACATCTCAGAATCCCTTCAGCTTTGTCATACAGTGTAACATAATCAGTGTAGTAATGTTTATTAGATTCACAGGTTCTGCCCACACTCAAAACGAGAGGGTTACATAGGGCCTAGGTCATTTCAGAATCATTTTTGCTCTCTGTCTACCATCTTTCCAACTTTAAATATTTTATATCTTTCTTGTTATTATTTTGGCTAGAATCTCCACTGCTATATTAAATACTGGTGCTGATGATATGGATTCTTTCCCCAATCTTAAGATAAATTAAACCATTTCCATTGAATAAAAATTTGTCCAAAACCACAGTGAGATATCATATCACCATTGTGTTGATCATTTCACAATGTATACATATATAAAATCATTATCTTGTACATTGAAACTAAAATAATGTTATTTGTCAATTATATCCCAGTGTTCAAGGTATAGGATTATGTTAAATAACGCTTACCAAGTAAGGGACAAATTCATCTATTCGAAGTTTGCTAGAAGTTATTATCATAAGTTGATATAAGAATTTATTAAGTGCTTTTTCTGCATTGGTCAAGATAAACTTGTAGTCTTTTCTTTCTCCAGGGGATCTTCCGAACCCAGGGATGGAACCCAGGTCTCCTGCATTGCAGGTGGATTCTTTACCAGCTTAGCCATGAGGGAAGGGTACATTATAATCTCCAGTTACTATTATTGCTATATCTATTTCTTCAGTTTTCTTGAATTTTTCCACTAAAGTATTTTTCTGTTCTATAATCCATCCCAGGATCCCACATTGCATTTATTTTCTATTTCTGCTTTGTTTCCTTTAACCTGTGACATTTTATCAATCTTTCATTTACCTTGACACTTCTGAGGAATACTGGGTCAGCTATTTTGGAGAATATTTATTATGCTTGGTTGTTATGATGTTTTCTCATGATTAGATTAAGATTATGCCTTTTTTCAAGCATGATTCTGAAATGATGTTGACTTTCTCAGCACATCACATTAAATGGTTCATTGTGTAAACAGTCTCATTACTATTGATGTTTAACTTGATTGTTTGGTTAAGTTAGTTCTTGATGGATTTCACTAGTGTAACGTTACGATTTCCCCTTTTGTATCAATAATTAACAAAAGTCTGGAAGAGATAAATTGGGACTACCAAAGCATCCTGTTTTTCCTCAACTTTTTCCCACAGATTTTCACGTCCATTTCTGCAAAAATCACTTCTGCAGTACCTGACTATTGGTAATCTTTTTTCCTTCTGTATTTGTTAATGATAATTTTCTGTAAGAATGAATTATCCTTCTAGTCCACTTAGTTATTTATATTAGTATCAATTCACAAGGAGTTTATTCTACTGGTTAAAATTTAGCCCTGCCATTATTCATTTTCTTGCTCACTTGGTGTCAGCTTTGGTCTTTAGGATTTCTGTGGGTACTTTTGACAATAACTTATTTTTGGAGCACTTTTTAACACTATAAGAAATTCTGTGTGTTAAAAAAATGTTTTTAAAATATTGTACACAGAAGAACTGTGCAAAAAGATCTTCATGACCCAGACAATCACGATGGTGTGATCACTCACCTAGAGCCAGACATCCTGGAATGTGAAGTCACGTGGGCCTTCTATGTTCAATACAGGATACAGGATGCTTGGGGCTGGTGCACAGGATGACCCAGGGAGATGATACGGGGTGGGAGGTGGGAGGGGGCTTCGGTATTGGGAGATCGTGTACACCTGTGGCTGATTCATGTCAATGTATGGCAAAACCAATACAGTATTGTAACGTAGAATAAAGTATTAAAAAAAAAAAGAAAGCAACACTACAAACAAAGCTAGTGGAGGTGATGGAATTCCAGTGCAGCTGTTTCAAATCCTGAAAGATGATGCTGTGAAAGTGCTGCACTCAGTATGCCAGCAAATTTGGAATACTCAGCAGTGGCCACAGGACTGGAAAATGTCAGTTTCCATTTCATTCCCAAAGAAAAGCAATGCAAAAGAATGCTCAAACTACCACACAATTGCACTCATCTCACACAATAGTAAAGTAATGCTCAAAATTCTCCAAGCAAGGTTTCACAATACGTGAACCGTTAACTTCCTGATGTTCAAGCTGGATTTAGAAAAGGCAGAGGAATAAGAGATCAAATTGCCAACATCTGCTGGATCATGGAAAAAGCAAAAGAGTTCCAGAAAAATATCTATTTCTGCTTGATTGACTATGCCAAAGCCTTTGACTGTGTGGATCACAATCAACTGTGGAAAATTCTTCAAGAGATGGGAATACCAGACAACCTGACCTGCCTCTTGAGAAACCTATATGCAGGTCAGGAGGCAACAGTTAGAACTGGACAGGGAACAACAGACTGGTTCCAAATAGGAAAAGGAGTACATCAAGGCTGTGTGTTGTCACCCTGTTTATTTAACTTCTATGCAGAGTACATCATCAGAAATGCTGGGCTGGAAGAAGCACGAGCTGGAATCAAGGTTGCCAAGAGAAATATCAATAACCTCAGATATGCAGATGACACCACCCTTATGGCAGAAAGTAAAGAGGAACTAAAAAGCCTTTTGATGAAAGTGAAAGGGGAGAATGAAAAAGTTGACTTAAAGCTCAACATTCAGAAAATGAAGATCATGGCATCTGGTCCCATCACTTCATGGGAAATAGATGGGAAAACAGTGGAAACAGTGTCAGACTTTATCTTTCTGGGGCTCCAAAATCACTGCAGATGGTGATTACAGCCGTAAAATTAGAAGATGCTTACTCCTTGGAAGGAAAGTTATGACCAACCTAGATAGCTTGTTGAAAAGCAAAGATATTACTTTGCCAACAAAGGTTTGTCTAGTCAAGGCTATGGTTTTTCCAGTGATCATGTATAGATGTGAGAGTTTGACTGTGAAGAAGGCTGAGCACCGAAGAATTGATGCTTTTGAACTGTGGTGTTGGAGAAGACTCTTGAGAGTCCCTAGCACTGAAAGGAGATCCAACTAGTCCATTCTGAAGGAGATCAGCCCTGGTGTTCTTTGGAAGGAATGATGCTGAAGCTGTAACTTGGTGCAAAGGGTTGATTCATTGGAACAGACTGATGCTGGGAGGGATTGGGGCAGGAAAAGAAGGGGATGGCAGAGGTTGAGATGGCTGGATGGCATCACTGACTCGAAGCACGTGAGTTTGAGTGAACTCTGGGAGTTGGTGATGAACAGGGAGGCCTGGTGTGCTACGATTCATGGGGTCACAAAGAGTCGGACACGACTGAGCGACTGAACTGACTGACTAATTGGGCTTCCTGGACGTGGATTTCTCTTTCATTTCCAAGATAAGTGAACTTTTCAGCTAGCATTTCTTCAAATAACTTCTTTGCCCCTTCTGCTCTCTCTTCTCTTTATTAGTTCCTTATAATGTGAACATTTGTTAGACTTGATGTTGTTTCATAAGTCTCATAAAATATCTTTATTTAATTTTCCTTTATTTTTTTCCATTCAGCTTGGGTGATTTCCACTATTGTCTTCCAGTTCACTGATCCATTCTTCTGTATCATTGAATCTACTGTTGATTCCATCTAGTGTATTTTTACTTTAATTATTCTATTTTTCAGCACTACTGGTTGTTCTTAGTTTTTCCAGCTCTGTGTTATAATTGTCACTGTGTTCATATGTTCTTCCAAGTTCACTGAGCATCTTTATGAGCATTATCTTGAATTCTTTATTGGGTAGATTGCCGAGGGCCAGTGTGAGGAATCCCACCTGTGACAGGGTCATGTGGAAGGAAGTCTGTAATACGCAGGGCGTGATCAAGCTTCAGGGGTTCCCCATGGCATTTCCTGAGCATCCACCCCCCCCAAAAAAAATAAGAATCTGCCAGCCTCTGCACTCTGCTTTTCCACTCTTCTGATATTCTCTGGGGAAAAGTCATCTCAAGGCTTTAGTCTTCTGCATTTGAAAGGGTGTTTCAATCCAAAACCCTTCTGATGGCTTTCTCGCCTACCTGCAGGACTCATATGTGATTGTTTGAGGCCTCTTGACAGCGGGAGGCACAGGAAGCTTAAATCATTCTAGGAATGTAGGGGCTTCTGAGGAGTCAAAATCATTAGACTAGGACTGATTAAAGGTTTCATTTGTTGAGCCAGTACTTACTGCCAAATTTTCATATCCTTCATTTTTAGATATAGTTGGTATATAGAAAAACAGGTAGTAGACCTGTTATTAGCAACATTAAATCTTTGAGTTAAGCACTTTCTTTGTTATAACCCACTGCACCTTTGTTCTATAGAGAGGTAACTTTAGTGCTTTAAGGAGATGCAGATTAAAGAAAAATACTTCAGGGGAAACGAGATTAATATTTATTAAGAAAGAGAGCCAAAAAAGTGTTAGCAAGCCTCCTGGTCAGAAGATAATGTAAATCACCTGAGATCTTTTGTATATAAGAAGATATGCAGAAAGGGTCAGGGTTGCTGCCCCTGCATCACTCTGCATATTCCATTATGTACAACTTGGGGTATATAAGCTGATTTTGAAAAATAGTTTTTGGAGTCTTGCACAGATGCTGGGCTTCCCCATGTCGTTCTTTTCTCCCCTTTTCCGGCTGAATTCCCTTGGAACGTTGAGGCTCATCTTGTCTACTTACTTGTCCTGGCCTCTAAGATCAGTAAGGAAGAGAGCCCAAGGCAGGCCACTCTCCCATATTCAAATGGGAGCCGGTGGCCCAACGTAGAGTTCCTTTTGGCCTTCCCCGCAAGCCAAGTTATTCAGCCTTCTTTCTCCTCTGAATTTTCCTCCTACACTATTTCTTCCTAATCTAATCTCATATTTCTATATTAACAAATAAATAAATCTGTCCTCACCATAGCCGTCCCTGCTTCGAATTCCTTGGATCCACCGGGGCTGGAACCCAGCAGTAGATTTCTTACATCCACTATGTTTAATTCTATTTTTGAGGTTTTTGTCTTATTCATTCATTTGAAACATATTCCTGTCTCCTCATTTTTCCTAAAACTCTATGTTTCTCCACAGTAGGTTGGTTGGTTACATTTCTCTCTTGGAGAGGTAGCCTTATGCAGGAAATGTCTTGTTAGGCCCAGCATTGCACTCCTCTCTGGTCACCAGAACTATATGCTCTAGTTTGCTTCTAGTGTGTGCCCTTCTGTTTTAGTGGGGCTTACTACAATGGTAGGTGGAGCTGCTCCCAGCCTTTTTGGTTCCAGGCCCTGTGTCTAGCAATCATTACTTACCTGCTGGGGGTGAGGTTGTGTCCTGGCATGGCTGGTTTCATGACCCATGCGATCCTGGTTGTGTTGCAGGCTTGCTGGTAGGCAGGGCCAGGGTCCAGCACAGTTGTGTAAATAGCTAGGGATGTTCTGGGGCTGGTGCTGTATTGTTGGTGGCTAGAACTGAGTCTCATGGTTGCTGATTGCTGGGCTTCTTAGGGTATAGGACTGGTGTTGGTCCTTTGCTTAAATTACTTTTTTCCATATATTAGGGGAATAATTAAGGAATATTCTACAATTTTGCTTTTGGCTCACTGGTAATTTATCCTTTTTTTTTTTTTTGCTCTCACAAATCCAAGTTTTGTATTAATATTGTAGAACTTTAAATTCATCTAATGATTTCATAAATATTTGCTTTAGACAAAATTATAATACAGACACAGTTGAACAGTTTCTTGATAGAAAGATACATGGGGGAAAAAATAAAAAATTAACTTTAAACAGCCAAACTTATTCTTCAAATTTACATATATTTTGATCATTCCAAATAATATTTGAATTGAAACATTCCTGATCTTTTGAGAATTTATATTTTGTGAATTATGGTTTTTCTAGGTTACTTGAAGAACAATTTTTTCCGTATATACACAGCTACTTAGTAACATACAATTTCATGAAAATCCCAATTCTTACTTTCTAAAAGGAAAAAAGCAAATATTGATGTTTAGCTATATCTTAACCAAAGTATTATTGTATAAATCAAAACATCAAAGGTTTTGAGACTTCCCTAGTGGTCCAGCCTTTATGACTCCACCCATGCCACTACAGAGGGCACAGTTTCAATCCCTGGTCTGGGAACTAAGATCCCACATGCTGTGTGGTGTGGCACCCTGCCCCTAACCCAAAATATAAAAATGTACAGCTCAAAACCATAATGTTTGACTTATCTGGTGTGTTTCATACAATAAAATTGATGTTACTAAATAGTCATGATTCTAATTAAAGGCTTTGTTGATTACTCCCGTGAAGATATAACAAAGTCTCAATGTGATGTGTTCCTTGAATGAAGCAAGAAGCAAGTAATACTGTAAGATATTGCTAAGTAACTTGTTGTGTCACAAGAGCAAATTGGCAGAACTCTGAAGAGAGTAATACTCTTCTGTGGTTTTTGCCCGCAGTCACTTTCAATTCATGCTTTTAGTGACCTCATGATATCTGCTTTGTGCCAAAGTTCTATCCTAAGCAAAACTCCCAAAGGAGAAACCCATAGAAAAGCCTGAAAAGGCACTTTTCAAATGAATGCATGTTTAATAATAAGATCACAACCATATTGGCAGACCCATTGGGTCAGAGTTAGGTCTGGTAGACATGGTCCACAGAAAGAAGCTGTAATTTACTGCCCCTTAGGTAGAAGCTTGTTGTGCCTATTTATGTCTTCGTACTTTTCAAAGTTGTAATTTTTTTTTCCAATTAATTGGAGCTGTGGTAAAGTAAATGCCCTGATCTGATTTGCTGATAGGCTTTTTGTTGCCCTTTGAAAATGCCAAATAAAAACTTCCCTCTATGCCCTGTAGGTCCAGTGGTTAAGATTGCTTCCATTGCATGGGCCACAGGTTCTATCCCTGATTGGGGAAGTAAGATCCCATATTATTTGCAGTGTGGCCAAAAAAAAAAAAAAAAAACACCTAAATGAGAGGAAAAAATTGCAAAGAAAACCTATGTACTGGGAAGCAGGTTGTGAGGAGCTACTGTCATGGAGGGTGAAAAGTCAGATATTTAGGTTCAGAACTTTACTACAGACCAGCAGTACATTTAAAAATACATTTTTGAAAGATATTAATAAAAAATTCTGTTTTATTATATTTGCCAAAGAAAATATTCTCTCTTAACTCTGGGAACTATATTACTACTGCAATATTTAGCTAAATCTATGCCACTAACTGCTTCTAATAGAACTACTGCATAAAAGCAGAAACATACTCATTAAATATAGCTGAAAATCATATCATTAGCATGAATATCTCATGTATGAATTATTTTAATCCAAAGCAAAATAAAACCTTTCTGAAAGCAATTTATAACATGCAAAATTTTGTTGGTGCTTATTAACAATAAACAAACCAATTTCAATTCATCGACTGACTTAAGGTCCCACTGATGCATTTGAGGTTTGAGCTGTCTAGCAGCACTTTGCCCTATATTGAGATTAAAAAAAAAAAAATCTGCATTTTTTTGTAGCCTGAACTTGTACTTTATGGGTAAGCTGAATGTGTATTATAGAATGTCAACTTTTTAGTTAAATGTATATTTTCCAAAAGAGAAGCTGGCTATTTTTTCTTTGTTTTTCATTTGTAATGTCCTGAACACTGAAGACATTCTTGAAAAATTGCTCAAGGTAAAAACCAATTTTCTTTAGGATATTTCTGAATGCCTTCACAACCAAACTCAGGCAATGGAGTTCTCTAAACCTTAATTCAAATATTCAATAATAGTTGATATGAGTACAACCAAAATATATTTTAAAGCTAATAAAGAGTATAGTACATCTTTTAACTTGATTTTTCCCTACATAAATATTTGAAGAAATGAAGTAGCAGATCCTTATCAGCTATGTCTTCAATGTCTAATAAATATTTCGGTGCCAGGAGATTTTATTTTGGAATCCACATATTCTGGGTTTTGCTAATTAAATTCAAATTATATGTGAATTTAGAGACAATGACATCTCTATTTTCCTTAACTTCTAACTAAAAACTAACATTTCATTTGGGAAGGAGGCAACAGATCACTGCAATATTGGCAATACATATTTGTCAACAATAAGAAAGAAAGTGAAGTCACTCAGTCGTGTCTGATTCTTTGCGACCCCATGGACTGTAGCTTACTAGGCTCCCCTGTCCATGGAATTTTCCAGACATGAGTACTGGAGTGGGTTGCCATTTCCTTCTCCAGTGTCAGCAATAGACAACACAGGTAATTTTGTGTCACATAAAAGTTGTTATAACTATAGTAAAATTAAGTTAACCTCATCTTATTTCAAAAATTTTATCATTTTAGAGCTGATACTAGATCCTGTTATCCAGTGTGTTAAAAATGAAACAAGTATATTACTATAATATAAAAAAGATAAAT
The DNA here is from genome assembly GCA_917880005.1 of Nanger dama. Lineage (NCBI taxonomy): Eukaryota > Metazoa > Chordata > Mammalia > Artiodactyla > Bovidae > Nanger > Nanger dama. Next base: position 2,886,527 of record CAKJTW010000089.1, read on the forward strand.
ATATTTTGATAGTTATATTTCTATATAACTTCTGTAATTTGTAAATGAGTATTTACAAATTAAATATTCATTTAAATAAATAATGCTGAACTCAAGAGGAGAAGGGAGCTGGATGGCATCACCAACTTGATGAACATGTGTTTGAGCAAGCTCTAGGAGTTGGTGATGGACAGGCAAGCCTGGCGTGCTGCAGTCCATGGGACTGCAAAGAGTTGTATCTGACTGAGTGACTGAACTATAATTAACTACATTAAACTTTCCTACTTCAAGTGGTTATTCTAAGGATATAGTGCTTAGACTCATACCTGACACAAAGTATTTGCTATTGTCACCTGCTTTTAGAGAGCTTCATGATTCTACTGGATATACAGAGCATGTTCCCAAAACGTAACCACATAATATAGGATGTAATATAGCAAAATGAACAATGAAAGTGATAGTTATTATAAGAATCTGAAGAAAGTGATAAATTAGAGTTGTACTTCTTTAGGATGACTTCTTGGAAGTAAGAGATTGGCATTAGCTGGGTTTGATGGAGGAAATCCTATGGTATCCTCAAACTTGTAAAGTTGGATTTATCATAGTGCATGCATAGGTGAGTACAAAATATGGTATGGATTTTAGGACTACTTTGGTGTGCCATGAGGTGGTATAAAAGAATGTATTATTTCATTGATGGTCTCAATATTTGCCTATGTGATTACTGTTGTTGCTCTCATGGAAAATTGATTTTGATCAAGAAAAGCAGTGTAGCAGTGTATGGAAAGCATAGGTATCTGAATCAACTGGCCATGGCTTTAAATCCCACTTCTGCATTTTGATGCAAATTGCTTAAATTTTTTTACATTTTTTGGTATAAGATTTGGTTTACTTGCTCATTCAGCAAATATTTATTATACCAGGTACTATGCTAAGTTCTGAAGATTAAGCAAATAAGATACATAGACCTACATGCAATTCAGTCTCTGAAAGAGAAAATTATAAAAGTATACCTACCTCATAGGGTTGTACTGAAAATTAGAAGTGTTATAAATTCATGTTGTAAAATCATAAAATGTAAATACAGCAATATATTTAAATTCTATGGCATCATGTCTAGCCTATAGTAGGTCCACAATAAATGGTAACTGATATTATTATTACAAACTATTAAAGGTATTTTAAAGATTCTCAAGTGAAGTCACTCAGTCGTGTCCGACTCTGCGACCCCACAGATAGTAGCCTACCTGGCGTCTCAGTCCATGGGATTTTCCAGGCAAGAGTACTGGAGTGGGTTGCCATTTCCTTCTCCAGGGGATCTTCCCAAGCCAGGGATCGAACCTGAGTCTCCCGCATTGGAGGCAGACGCTTTACCCACTCAGCCACCAGGGAAGCCCAAAGATTCTCAAGTGACCCTAATATAGAGACAGATCTAGAGCAGTGGTTCTCAAACTAAATTGCATACTAGAATTATTTTGGGGAGTTTACAAACTACTGATCATGGGCCCCACCCCCAGAAATTGATTTACTTCAACTCAGGAGTAGCCTGAATGCTGGCTTTTAAAAAATCTCCTCAGGTAATTGTATATTGCAGCCATGGTTGTGCACAATTGAGAAAATACCAAGTGTGCAAATCTGCCAAATATAATGTATTCGATTTTTGTTTTCCTTTTCTGCCCTACACGTTCAATGATAGTATTTATTAGAGATTTTGACAAATACAACTTTATAATGACAAGACTTCTCATATAACATAAAATTGGAGAAAAATAAGGAAGATGCGCCTGTTTGTTTAATTATGCATAGTGTTACAGGGATAGAATACATGGAGACAGGTTTGATTAGCAGTGCTGGAGAGCATCTGCCTGTTTACATTGTAACAGGAATTAAGATAAGGGTGTTATGTTACTGTTGTCATCCTTGTTATCATTTCAGCACTGTTTATTGAGTTTTATAGCCAGAAATTAACAAAGTATGTATGTATGCGTATACTTCTCATAACAACCCTATACCTAATTTAATATTATTTAGAGATGAGTAAAAAGATATTTATGATAAATAACTTGACCATGTTTATCAGCCTAGTTAATTTCAAAACCTGGATTTAAAACCAGTTCTGCCTGACTTTAAAACATACATGCTTAGTTACTTTATACTGTCTAATAAAGAAATGACACTTCACTTATATTTTAAAGTCCTTTCCTTGTAATAATAAGAAATATTCCTTCATTCTCTTGTATGTCATCTGGCTTTGAAATTGTTGCTCTTCTAGTTTCTCAGTGTATTCTACGCTTTCATTGTGACACTTAGGCTGGCATTCATCTAAAATTTTATCTGATATTTAGTATCTGCTTTAATACCTAAACAAATGTAAATATGATTATTCTATATTACAAATGGTGGTAATGGTGACCTCCTTCAAAATGACTTATGCCAGCACACCCCTGAGGCTCATATATTGTGATTATCCCAAACTTTGTTGTTCAGATGCTCAGTCGTGTGCAACTCTTTGCAATTCCATGGACTGCAGCATGCCAGGCTTCCCTGTCCTTAACCATCTCCCATAAATAGCTCAAACTCATATCCATTGAGTCTATGATGCCATCCAGCCATCTCAGCCTCTGTCGCCCCTTTCTCCTCTTACCTTCAATCTTTCCCAGCATCAGGGTCTTTTCCAATTAGTCAGCTCTTCACATCAGAGGGCCAAAGTATTGGAGCTTCAGCATCAGTCCTTTCAATGTATATTCAAAGTTGATTTCCTTTAGGATATACTGATTCAATCTCCGTGCTGTCCAAGGGACTCTCAAGAGTCTTCTCCAATACCACAGTTCAAAAGCATTTATTCTTCAGTGCTCAGCTTTCTTTGTGGTCCAACTCTCACATCCATACATGATTACTGGAAAAATCATAGCGTTAACTATATGGACCTTTGTCGATAAAGTGATATCTCTGCTTTTTAATATGCTGTCTAGTTTGGTCATAGCTTTTCTTCCAAGGAGCAAATATCTTTTAGTTTAATGGCTACTGTCACCATACACAGTGATTTTGGAACCCAAGAAAATAGTCTGTCACTGTTTCTATTGTTTCCCCATCTATTTGCCATGAAGTGATGGGACTGGATGCCATGATCTTACTTTTACGAATGTTGAGTTTTAAGCCTGCTTTTTCACTCTCCTCTTTCACTTTCGTCAAGAGGCTCTTTAGTTCTTCTTCACTTTCTGCCCTAAGGATGGTGTCATCTGCATATCTGAGGTTACTGATATTTCGCCTGGCAATCCTGATTCCAGTTTGAACTTCATCCAGATCAGCAAAACCATTTTTTATAGGGTATTTCATAAAACACAGAAGATAACATATTGCTTTAGATACTTTAATGGATAATGAAGGCTTTGGGGATTTCTATTTACACTGAATTAAAGGAAGAGAATGGAAATAGAATTGTAGCAAGATGTGTTTATCCTATCCCTCTCTACTTTGGTATCAGCTATTTTAATGGTTTCCAGTGACACTAAGGGGCTTCCTTGGTGGCTTAGTGGTAAAGAACCTGCCTGCCAATGCAGGAGATGCAGATTCAATTCCTGGGTCTTGAAGACCCCTGGAGAAGGACATGGCAACCCATCCCAGTAATTACTGCCTACGAAATCCCATGGACAGAGAAGCCTGGCAGGCTACAGTCCATGGAGTCAAAAAAGAGTCAGACACAACTCAGCAATTAAACAATATATGGGATATACGCACCTCTGGAAAGAAAAGCATTATGGGACTTCATCTCTAAAGAATGGAAGGAACATTTCTTAATACAGAATTTTCTCCTTCTCCTCACTCCCCTCTCTTTCCTTACTCCTTTCTTTCCTTCCTCTCTCTCTCTCTCTTTGCTACTGTATGATTCAATTTATATTATGAATAAATCAGACAAAATTAATCTATGGTGATAGAAGTTAGAGTAGTGATAACTTCTAAAGGGTATGTACTAACTTGGAGGGACATGATAGAAACTTCTAGGTGATAAAAATGTACTATATATTGATTGAAGTTAAGTTTATGTGAATAGCTTTACATAAATATGTATATACATATACATATATATCAAGCTCTTTCTGAAGATGCATGTACATTATTGAGTATAACCTTTATAGCAACATAATAAAAATTTATGACTTAGATACTATCTATCTCTTTCTTTATTTCTTCTTACCTATTTAATACAGATTTCTAAGTTGCTGCAAACTTCCACAAAATAGTGATTAATTTATACATCTTTAAAAGCATCTAAATTTCCACCCATACTCAGCATTTTCACATATGCTAAGATTTATTATTCACAACTGAAAAAATATGGATAATGTGGAATAAACTGAAAAAATGGAAAAAATGTGTCAGGAATCTGACATAGAAATGAGTATTTACAAACATTGACATGCTTATTTTGATATTCACTCAGTGATATCTATTAACATCAAGCACCCTGGAAATTTCAGTTTTGTAAATTTACCCCATATGGTCATGTCCTTCATTAAAGTAATAGTTAAACTGATTAAAACCCATCTCTCCCATTTCTTATATTTTAAATGTACAACATATTTTAAGTGGACCAAATGATGTCCTTAGCCAAATACCAAATTAAAAGGCCATTATTAATCAGCCTCCTCCAGGTGCTCTGTCTCTACCTCTTGTTTGCTACAGCTCTAATTCTAGCTGCCTGAAGACCTTTTAATTCTTTCTCTCACCAGAGATTTTTACTGACTTTGTATTATGCCCTCTACTCCCTGATCCAAAATTACTTTTTCCCCATTGATTACATCCTCTTGCTTCTCAGAAAGAAATGACATGGTTTAAGCCTACCACTCTTTTTATCTAGAGAAAATTGGGGTGGGGGAACCCCTCAGGTCGTGTGAGAGAAATAGAGGGTTCAAATATTTTTCATCAACATCACTCATCCATCCAGACTGTGAAGAGGACACCAGTGGTATGTATTGGGAGCAATAGAAATGTAGAAAGTATAACAGCTAATTTATGATGGAATAAATGCCAATAATCACTAGGAAATAAGATGAAAATGTGTTTGTATTCTGAATTATTAATGAAATTCTGATATTAATATTCCAGTGTATAGAAATCACTGCTTAGGTTAACCCTCTAGGATTACAGATAGTATTGAGCAGGACCAAGATATTAGTAAAATTCTTAGGAGGTAACTATCTATGACTTAATTTGAATGTGGCATACTGCATTCACTTTTCTGCTTAAAGAAAACCACATCCTTCCATCTGTGATTAGTGTCCCTCAATTTCATGTATTCAGTTTTGAAATTTTATGAGACATGAAGCTAGCCAAACTACACATTTTTCATATTCTTAGAGGTATCATGACTTACTTCTTCACACCCACAGCCTTGATGATAAGTGGTACCTGCCTTAAGAGTGCTTTAATTCAGAAATTATATTAAAGTCAGAATTTTTTTTTTTACTAGCTATGAACTTTTTAAAAGAAATAGGTCTTTCCCCTCTTCATATAGAAGTGTGCTTTATCAACATTTTGGCAATATAAACATGTATATTAGAAATATTTATCTTCCTAGATTTGGTTCACTATAGCAAGCATTTACTGAATGTGTACAAAAGCCAGGCGAGACACTTTGCTATGAATGCATATTTTCTCTATATGCACTGTGTTGTTAGTATCTCTACTATGAACTTCATTGTTGGCAATCGCAGTTTTCTCAGCTATTCAGTCACATTTAGAGAAGCAACTGCAACTTATTTCTACATCTCTGGATGATTTTAATGTGGAAACTTTATTCAATGAATTGTCTCTTTATACACCTTCTAAAGTCGTTCAGTTGTATCCGACTCTTTGTGACCCCATGGACAGTAGCCTGCACCAGGCTCCTCCATCCATGAGATTTTCTAGGCAAGAGTACTGGAGTGGTTGCCATTTCCTTCTCCAGGGAATCTTCCCAACCCACGGATCAAACTCAGGTCTCCTGCATTGTAGACAGACACTTTACCATCTCAGCCACCAGGGAAGTCCTTTCTAAAGGGTAGTATTCAAATTTAGTGGTATTTATTTTTTTTATAGAAAAATATGCTTAGAGAAGATCTTAAAATTGTTAATAACCCCTTTTCAATTAGATGTAACAGTTTAGACTTCTATGAGCATACTTGTCAAGTGATCTCTCTCTCCTTTTGAAGAGTATATGTGGAAATAGAAACAAACAAAGAATACAACAAATAATACAAACAAACAGAGAATACGAACAAACAAAGAATACAAACAAACAGAACATGAATGTTTCAGTAAATTCTAGGGATGGAAAAAATTCTGTTCATTATTGACTACAATTCTATATACAGTTGCTATTCTAGATAAATGAGAGTGACTTCTTTTTGTAGATTTAGGCTTTGAGACTTTTCCTAATCAAGCAGGGTAGGATATATAAATAGAAGTACACACATACACACATGCACACATCATAACAGCACAGGCCCTCAGAATCAGATTTTGATCCTAGTCTTTGAGCTATAGTTTTCTGACTTCAAGTAACTTTGTTCAGTATCAGTTTTCTAATCTATAAAATGGAGATAAAATGCATCATTCAGTGGGTTAACATAAAAGTAAACAAGACAAAAATACATGTGTAGCAGAGTGAAAATATACAGTTCAAAAGTTGGTAACAGAATTTCTCTCATAAATTGTCTGTATTTAGAAAAGTAAAGTACTTATTTAGGCTGGGTATTTTCCATTGATGGTACATAATAAGGTAAGGCTCAGTAAGTCCCTCCTCTTCTTCAGGATTTCTGGGATGGAAAGATGTGGATACTCTCAGTATGTTGGGCTGATCTAGTTGAGGTGAATACCCCAACAGCTGAGGGCCTCTCTCATGCTCTCATTGGGGCTGGAGATCCAGGGTGTTCTCATTCCCCAGAGGCTATGTGGACTACCGGGGAAGAGCCCTAGTTGGATCCAGGGTATCCAAAGCAGGGACCATGTGCTGAGAGAGATATATAGATTTAGAGAGAGATAAGGAAGGAATTTGCAGTTAAGAGAATAGAAGAGAGAAAGAGGCTGTATTCCTTTGTTTACATAGAAAGCCAATAAAGCCCCAAGACAAGGGACTTACACCATCCACGTAGGGCCACAGGCACCTGCTTGAATAGCAGAGGGTGCCCCACCTTGGGCTCCCTCTCACGTTGGTCTTAGAAGCCCAGGCAAATAAGTAGACATGGTGAGCCTCTACGATCCAGATGGGAATCAGCCAGAAAATAGAGTAAGAAAGAAAAGAAGACATGGGAGAGCCAAGCAATGATGAGGTGAGGCCCAAAACTTTATTTTTCCAGGGGGCTTATATACCTTAAGCTATACATAGAGAATAATGGAAAATACAAAGTCATGCAGGGTCAACAGCCCTGACCCTTATTGAGACCATGCTTTCTGTCTGCATACCTATCTGTATAGACAAGTCTTAGGTGATTTACATTATCTTCTGGCCAAGAGGCCTATTAGCATTTTATGGCCCTTTTCTGATAAGGGTCTGTCAACCAGAAAACTTATTTGCCTTAAAAGTGTTGTTCTTTCCAGTCTGATGCCCTCTTAGAAAGCACTAAATAAAGTTACATTCTTCCATAGCAAGGATACAATGATTTATAACAAAGAAAGAGGAGTACAGTGATTTATAACAAAGAGAAAATTCATTAACTACAAAGTCTAGTATTGCCAACATACAAACTGCTATATTCCTATTTCTGCATCCCAATTACATTGATTAATATCTTCCCAGGTGCCTAAAAGATAAAGGATATGGAGGCCTGGCAGCAATCATTAACTCAACAATGAAACCCTTCACCAGTATAATTCTTAGCTCTTTAAAAAGGCTCTATATCTTTAAGATATTTTAAGCTTCCCGTGCCTCTCGTAGTTGGGAGGCTGTAAACAATCACATGCATAGTTGTTAAAGTCCAGGGAAACCTGTTAGGCAAGTTAGAAAGCCATCAAAGGGGTTTGAGCTGAGACACTCCTTTTATATGCAGGAGACTAACTGGAGCTCTAAGTTAACTTTTTCCAGAGAAAGGAGGTCAGGGATAGTCCCTTGTTAATGTCAGAAGACTATAGTATAGCAGACAGTAAACAGACAGATTTTGGTTTTGGGGTAGATACTCAGGCAGAGGACCCCTTGAGACCTGACTCACCTTGCCCCTCCAGGTCTCTCTGCATCACCTTGTCATGAGTGGGGTCTCCCCTGCTGGCTCCCAGCAGTGGACCATGAGACCCACTACTCTGTCTGTAGCCAAATTCATTGTCATAGCAGGAAATGAGCTTGACAAGGTGGCTGTTAAGGGCAATGCCAGCCTCAGCATCCAGAGAGGAAGAGTGGGTGTCACTGCTAAAATTGCAATAGAAAACTTGGTTTACAGTATAGCCTAGAATGGTCTTTAGCAAGCCTTCCAGTGCCTGCTTTACCTCTTCTTGATACCATCGTGTTTAGCAGCTTTCTCCAGGCAGTGGGTCAGATCTACATCAGACATGCTGGGGAAGGAGACATGGAAGGCCATGCCAGAAAACTTCCCACTGAGCTCAGGACTGATCTTGCCCCAAAGCCTTGGCAGTGCCAGTAGAAGCAGGGATGATGTTCTTAGCAGTTCCTCATCCATCGCAGAACAGTTTCCCCTGGGGGCCCATCATGATCTGGCTTGCAGTGATGGAATGAACTGTGGTCATGAGTCCCTCTACAGTGATACTGATCATGTGTGCCAAGCAGGTGGTAGTGCATGTGGCATTTCTGACCATCTTGAGGGAGCTGTACTTCTTATGGTTCATGCCTATCACAAATATGGGATATCAACAGAAGGGACAGTGATGATTAGCCTTTAGGCTAACACTTCATGTGAGCACCAACCTTCTTGAAAGTAGTGAGGACATCAGTGGGCTCTATAACATACTCAGTACCAGCGGCACTCCATTTGATATTGACAGAATCTTGCTCCTAAAAAATGAAAGTGGGCTTTCCACTGACAGCAAGCTTCCTCTTCTCAGACTGGACTGTGCTATTGAACTTGCCATAGGTAGAATCACACCAGAACATATAAACCATGTAGTTGAGGTCAGTGAAGCAGTCATTGATGGTAATATTCACTTTACCATAGTTAAAAGCAACTCTGGTGAGCAAGTGCCCAATACAGCCAAATATGTCTTGGGGACATGGCTAGCATTACACAAGGAAATATGGCTGGCTGTTGAATGGGAAACAACAGGGAGACTAAACTTTTTAGGTTTGAAGACAAGGTTCTGAAACCAGGTTCAAGAAAAAGTACTCTTGCCTGGAAAATCCCACAGAAGGAGGAGCCTGGTAGGCTGCAGGCCATGGAGTCGCTAAGAGTTGGACACGGCTGAACGATTTCACTTTCACGCATTGGAGAAGGAAATGGCAACCCACTCCAGTATTCTTGCCTGGAGAATCCCAGGGACAGGGGAGCCTGGTGGGCTGCTATCTGTGGGGTTGCACAGAGTCGGACATGAGTGAAGCGACTTAGCAGCAGCAGCAGCAGCAGCAGCAGCAGCAGCAGCAATAGAAAATAATTAAAACTCCGCTTGAGAAGCGAATAGATTTTTTGGGTCACGAGAAAGTAAAGAGATAATCAATTGAAATTATGAAATTCTAAGCTATGGAGGCTTCCCAGGTGGTGCTATTGGTAAATAACCTGCTTGCCAAAGCAGAAGACATAAGAGATGTGAGTTCAACCCCTGGGTTGGAAGATCCCCGGGAGAAGGGCATGGCAACCCACCCCAGTATTCTTGCCTGGAGAATCCCATGGACAGCGGAGCCTGGTGGGCTACAATTCATAGGGTTGCAAGGAGTTGGACATGGCTGAAGTGACTTAGCACGCAAGGTACGGAGAAGTGAAAGTGAAAGTGTATGGAGGAGTAGGTGGTTCCAGAACATTCAGTTAGGGTAGCCAAAGGCTCTTAAGAATATAAGTAATTTAAGTTCTTGCTATTCTTGCCATGTAAGATTCTTCTACTGGCTCATGGTGGTGGTGGTGGTGGTGGTGGTGGTGGTTTATTAGCCAAGTGACTCTTGCGACCCCATGGACTGTAGCCTGCCAGGCTCCTCTGCTCAGGGGATTCTCCAGGCAAGAATACTGGAGTGGGCTGCCATTTCTTTCTCCATCTACCTGCTCATAACTTTAGTAAAGTATGCTACACACAAAAATGCCTGTTGCAAATAATTATAAATGATTTAGTACAGAGAAAAAAAAATATTGGTATGATATTACAGAATAAGACTCAGATGTCAGTAAAAACCAGGGCCTTAAAGTCAGAAGTAAAAAGAAAAATCCCTAGAAGGACAGGAATCTTGGGGAGAATGTTCAGCTACAAAGAAGGAATAATATATGCTTAAATTAATTTATCTAAATGTAGGTAAGTGTTGGATTGTACTCTAGGAATGCTTGAACTAAAGTGAGAAAAAGAATGAATAGTTTCAAATATCACCTTTTGTTTTCCCATAATTGAAATTAGTTGGTCCCTCCTTCACCCTTCCAAAGGAAAATTCATATGCATGGCTACCACCTCTAGAACACTGAGTTTCTTGAAGACAGAGGACATTCCATATTAATTGCTAGATTCCTATTATTCATCAAGACTTAGCCTGAAATAGTTAAATGAACCACAGTGATGAAAAGCTGAATATGGTGCCCCGACAACAAGAGAAAATAGAGAAAACCTGGACATATAGTATAGACTTTGCAGACATTGTGGGCTTGGTTTCAGAATGAATATTGCAATATAGCAAGTCATGAAGCATTGTTTCCCAGCACACATAAAATTTATGTTTATACTATACTGTAGTCTATTAAGTGTGCAATAACATAACAGATAGGGGTTAATACCCAGAATATTCAAAGAATTTCTAAAACAATAACAATTTTTTTTTCAAAATGCCATTAATATAAAGGGAAATTGGCAGCAAAACAGAACTATAATATGTTTTCTTCTACTTCGCATACATGCATGCTAAGTTGCTTCAGTTACGTCCAACTCTGTGCAAACTCATGGACTATAGACTGCCGTGCTCCTCTGTCCATGGGGATTCTCCAGGCAAGAATATTAGAGTGGGTTGCCGTGCCCCTCTCCATTCTTCTACCCTATGAGACTGTAATTATTTGTGAAGGGAAATAATGCTTTTGAGAAGATGCATTTGAAGTGGTGAATACATAGTCTGTACTTGATTTACATTCCTTTCTCTACTGGGAAGGACATAGTGTGACTATGGCCTTTACTGTTTCTGCAAAAACAACAAATCTTGCCTGTGTAAGTCAGAGATATGAAATTCAGCAGTAAAACGAATATAAGATTATGATCAGCCAGATTCTTCTTTATCCTTCCTTAGGAAATCCTTATTTTCAAGACTGATTTAGTTATTGCAAAAATAAGTTTCTACTTTTTCATTGTGTGTAGAATTTTAAGTGCTTTTCTGTTTATTTTGACTAAAGCTAAATATTTATCTATCCTATGACTCAGCTACTCTATTCTTTGTTGTTGTTGTTTCAGTTGCTACGTCGTGTTGTACTATTTCTGACCCCATGGACAGTAGCCCGCCAGGCTTCTCTCTCCATGGAATTTCCCAGGCAAGAATACTGGAATGACTTGCTATTTCCTCCTCCAGGGGATCTTTCCTACCCAAGGATCAAACTCAGGTGTCCTGCATTGGCAGGCTGAGCCACCTGGGAAGTCTGTTATTCCTATGTACATATAAATCCCAGGGAAGAGAGGACATATGTCCACTAAAAACAAATACTGACAGCTTCTTAACAGCTTTATTCATTGTAGGCCCAAACTGGAAATAATCTAATTGCCCATCAAAAATATAATGCATATATAAGCTGTGGTATATACTGTATAATGTTAAATAGTAATGAAAATGGATAAAACCCTTCATTAAAATACTTGAATATTAAAAATATAACTGAGTGAAAGAAGCAGCACAAAAAATAACATTGCATAATATCATTTTTTATGAAATTAAAAAGCTGGCAAAATTAATACATTGCAACTGAATTCAAAATAGTGACTTCTTCTGGGGAGGGTGTCTGTAAAGGGAAGAGAGGTATCTGGGATTAGAAGGACATGAAGGAACCTGATAGAGAATAGTTATTGTTCTATACCATCACCCGTATATGTGTCATAGGACTGTACACTAATATTGCTGTACTTCACTCACTTTCCAGATTTTACTCATTTCAAATTTAAAAAAAAATTATAAAATGAAGCTCTGACTAAAAAACTTGGCAAATATTGAAAGACTGGCAAGTTTAAGACAATGAAAAACTTGCCAGATTTGAAGCAAATATGATGCCTGTTCGTTAATTTCATTCATATGCTCATACCCTTGATTCTGTGACAACCTGTTTTATTGATATTATTATTGCTATTTGTATATGAAATAAGCACATTTCTACCAGTTTTCACTCCCTCATAGCAAACTTTGTGTAGCATAAATAATAACAGATTCTGGTCTAGAAGATTTGAGTTTGAATACTTGTTCCTCCATATACAAGCTGGTTGACTTTTACACTATTTCAAAATTATAATTAAGTTAAATTATTCTCATTGTATAGGAGAAAAAAATCCTCTAATTAGAGTGCCTTAAGATGAATAGTATAAACATATTGATATTTTTTCCAGTCTTCTTTTTTGTTCATTGTATTTTACTTAGCCATTACACTTTGCATTTAATGCTGTAATGGATTTCAATTTACATTTTTAGCATTATCACTTTGACAGGTCACTCAGCAGGCATTGCAACTGATATTTTTGTGTCATATATTTCTATAACTACCATTTCAAAATCATCACATGACCACATTTTCTTTTTCACTTTTTGCAGAGACCTTACTATATTCTGATATTTTCTTGCTTATTTATATGTCTCCTGCAGATGGTGATTGCAGCCATGGAATTAAAAGACGCTTACTCCTTGGATGGAGAAGGCAATGGCAACCCACTCCAGTACTCTTACCTGGAAAATCCCATGGATGGAGGAGCCTGGTGGGCTGCAGTCCATGGGGTCGCTAAGGGTCGGACACGACTGAGCAACTTCACTTTCACTTTTCTCTTTCATGCATTGGAGAAGGAAATGGCAACCCACTCCAGTGTCCTTGCCTGGAGAATCCCAGGGACGGGGGAGCCTGGTGAGCTGCCGTCTATGGGGTCACACAGAGTCGGACACGACTGACGTGACTCAGCAGCAGCAGCAGTTACTCCTTGGAAGAAAAGTTATGACCAACCTAGACAGCATATTCAAAAGCAGAGACATTACTTTGCTTACTAAGGTCCACCTAGTCAAGGCTATGGTTTTTCCTGTAGTCATGTATGGATGTGAGAGTTGGACTGTGAAGAAGGCTGAGCGCTGAAGAATTGATGCTTTTGAACTGTGGTGTTGGAGAAGACTCTTGAGAGTCCCTTGGACTGCAAGGAGATCCAACCAGTCCATTCTGAAGGAGATCAGCCCTGGGATTTCTTTGGAAGGAATGATGCTAAAGCTGAAAGTCCAGTACTTTGGCCACCTCATGCGAAGAGTTGACTCATTGGAAAAGATTCTGATGCTGGGAGGGATTGGGAGCAGGAGGAGAAGGGGACGACAGAGGATGAGATGGCTGGATGGCATCACTGACTCAATGGATGCGAGTCTGAGTGAATTCCAGGAGTTGGTGATAGACAGGGAGGCCTGGCGTGCTGCGATTCATGGGGTCGCAAATAGTCGGACACGACTGAGCAACTGAACTGAACATATGAATGTAATTTTCATGAGAGAGAATGCTTTGTGTGTCTAGTTCATTGTATGATAGAGGTGTAAAAATATTTTTTTACCTATTTAATTTTTAATTACTTGCTAAAAAGTAATCCATTGACTAGAAATATATTTATCCATTTCTTTATTTGAAACAATTGTAAAAAAAAAAACAACTCTGTAATCAACACCTTATAGCTCTCTATTTTACAATATTTCACAGAAGTGAATAGATATATTTATATCATAGGGCATGACTTTTGAAATAAGCAAGTCAGTTAACTTTTAAAAATTTCAGTGTCATTTGTGAAAAAATATAAAAATTTATAGCAATATCATCATCTGAACTTGTTGCAATGTTTAAATGAGGTAATTGAAGGGAAGTGCCTTGTAAATTCTACAGTAATATATTCATGAAAGAACTATTATTATATCTTGACAGTGCTTATGAGCATATATTTTTATATGTGATATTTATTATGTAATTGAACTATGATACTGCAATATGGAAGAATCACTCAGGATACCATGCTTGAAGAAATCTTAACACTGCTGCCTAATAAAGTTATGGGTAGAGCAGGACTCCATGTTATAAAGTAGTGTATACTTCTTTATAAGAAGCACTGGAGTTTAAATACACACTGTGTGTGAACAAAAGCCAAACTGGTAAGATAGCTGTGTGTAACTAGTGCTGATGTGTACTAAGTCCTATGGTTCATAGGAAAGAGTAATAGGATGTTGCTGTTGGGTCCATAGGAAAGAGTGGGTAGGACTGTAATGACATAGGAATAGGGAAATGTGATTATTTAAATTTTTGTTCACAGTGTTAGCTGAAAAATTATTTTTCAGTCTGAAGTACTGAGAATTAGAAGCTTTGAATTAAAAATAATAGACATATTGGAAATAAAGTTGCTATGTACAAAAAAATAATAGATGTATGAGAGAAATGAAGAGGAAAGGTTGACAGGTTTGGGTAATTGTATCATTATATACGGGATGAGCAAAATGAATGAGTTTCCTGTCCTCATTTGAGAGAATCATTATGTTCAGGGGAAAATGAGGAAGTAACTAGGGTACAGAAGGGCATTCATAGAAATGTTCGTTAGGCAATTTATATTAAGAAACTTGAGCCCTGAAGATAGGATAGGTCAAGTCTATATATCTAGAGAAGATAATTGAAGGTATGAGATGGAATTCACCAGGGTAAGTAGTTTAGAACAGTAATTCCGTGGTTAGAAACTAAGCCTTTAGTACATGCTCACATTTGGAGGAAACATAAGGATGGATAATAACAACAGAGGTAAAGAAACAGTAATTCGAGAAGTAGCATATGAAACTAAATAATGTAATATTTTGCGACCAAAAGAGTGAAAATAATCCAAAGGTAGTCTTAGACTAGTCAATCATCAGTGTTAAATGCTGCGGAAGATTTGAGAGTGTAAAAACTTGACTGGATTTTGTACATATAACATTAATTACCTTCAATAAAACAGCTTTGGGGAATCATGGATTTAGAAAAAAATAATTCTGAGAAGTTAAGAAGTGAACAAGTTGTCGTTTAATCAGGATTTTCACAACTTCAGTATCAAACTCAATTCGATCAATTTACTGGAGGAAACTCAACTGTTAAGAATTACTAAATGAACTTCTAAGAGAGTGATTTTTAAAAGCAAAGAGTAGCAATATATTTGTTAACACTAAGTAATAAAATTGCCAAGTGAAATAGAAGATTCCTATCGACTAATATGTGTTAACCAGTGGGAAAATTAAGTCAATATTAGAGAGTTGTTTGATGAGAGATCAGTGCAATATTTCAATAGAGTGTGTGTAAGTTAGAATTACTCATTGTGGAAATAAAATTGTAGATAATGAAGAAAGAATGAGAGATAAAACACTCACGCAGATGAGTTTAAGAGCTCTATTAATAGATTGGCTGTACTGTAATTTGACTAATTGAAAAGTGCCATTTTTTCCAGTGCCAAGTTAAAATGAAATTGAGAAAATAGCTCCTTTGACAAAAGATTTTCCCAAGACAATAATTGATTATCACTTTAATAAATACTAGGGTATTTGTTACAAGCTTATATTCCTATAGTGCTATTTGAGTAGACATATTCACACAAGTACACAGTTACACTGATATACATATACACTCACATTCATTCATTCCCACAGAACAGCCATAGAAGCAAAGTCCTGAATCTTGGATCTCAATACCTTTAGCTTGCTATTCTCCATGACTTTTAGAAACTATTCAGCAGGATCAGGGCTTAACTAGGACATAATGAAGTATGCTTAAAATTATAATTCTTGCACCTATTGTTATATTCTGATTTGAGATATCTCACTACTGTCTCCTATTCTGAAATTCTCTCTTTAATTACATATGTATAGAAGTCAATTTATATTTGTAAATGTTTTCTTCCCTTATGTTTGATTTCCCAAGCATGAGTCCAGTAAGTATCAAGTTCATGCAGATGTTAAGCTTCCTAAACATACCATATGAGGAGCAGATATTTGAAGAGTCTGTATTCCCAGCTAAATTTACTCCATTTCATTCTATGTAGACCATCATGATTTTCTGAGTTCCTTAGGCTTTGAAACTATATCTATTTCTCTTTACACTGGAAAACACAATGTTAACAATTTAAAGGAACTGAAAAATCTGCAGAAAAAATATATTCATAATATTACAGAGCATGTTTCAGTGGCACACTTTAGGTTGCATATAGACTTTACTTCCTTTCTCATTCCTTAACCTTCTATAGGCTGGATTCAAAACATAAATGATAGAGTGTTCCCTGGTGGTCCAGTGATTAGGAGGCTTCCCAGGTGGTGCTAGTGGTAAAGAACCTGTCTGCAACAGGAGATGAAAGAGACACGGGTTTGATCCCTGGGATGGGAAGATCCCCTGGAGGAAGACATGGCAAGCCACTCCAGTATTCTTGCCTGGAGAATCCCATGAACAGAGGAGCCTGGTGAGCTATGGTCTATAGAGTCCCAAAGAGTCGAATATAACTGAAGCGATTGAGAACACACACGTGCACCTACTCAGTGGTTAGGTCTCTGCTCTTTCACTGCCGTGGCCTTGGGTTCAATCCTTGGTTGAGAAACTAAGATCCTGCAAGCTACATGGGGTGCCCCCAAAAAAGCAAAAACAAACAACAACAACAAAACACATAAATGATAGGAATTGTCTGAGGGAAATAGGAAACTCCACTGGGAAGGCTGATGAAACTATAGATTCCCCCCCACCCCCAATCTTATTACTCATATGTTCATGAGTGAATAGGTGAAGGATGGATATTAATTTAGCTCTGAAGATGAACTAATATCCATTTTCCTAGTGGTTCAGATGGTAAAGAATCTATCTGCATTGCGGGGAGACCCAGGTTCAATCCCTGGGTCAGAAAGATCCCCTGGAGAAGGGAATGGCTACTCACTCCAGTGTTGTTGCCTGGAGAATCCCCTGGACAGAGGAGCCTGGTGAGCTGCAGTCCATGAGGTTGCAAAGAGTCTGATGTGACTGAATGACTAACACTTTCACTTTCATGAACTAACAGATGAGCAGGTTTATAGATGAACAAGATTTGTTGTAGTCTCTAATCTCTCACTGTCAAGTTGCCAAAGACATCTTAAGATCTTGATTCAGAAAATCACCTTCATCCAGTTTCAAACTGCTGTAATTTATCTTTGACTCAATCTGAGACAGATTCTGAGGTGTAATTTATGCCTCAAAGTTTTCCATGGTATCAGGCCTAGTCTGGGACTACCTGAGAGAGCAATCCTGCTTGACTTCTTTCCTTTCTTTTTACCGTTTCCGTTTTCCCTTCTCTTACTGTTTTCTCCCAGGAACACCTTCTTAATAAATGAATCTCTTAGTGTTCATTTTGGATACTACAAGCTAAGATATAACCATTTATTAGAGTCATCTGTGATGCCTCTTATGATTGTTGAATCTTGGCCCAATCCAAGGGGTGAAATCTACATTTTAAACAAAAACAGTTGATAATATTATATACACAAAAAAATTTAAGAATCAATGGTCTGAATCATAATTATTAACAAGTTATGGGCAATTCTAAAAATAGTTTTGAAATGCAGCCTACTGACTTTGTTTCTATGAATGACTAACACCATTTTCCCTTGATACCTTTTTCATATCACCTCCCTGCAATATCCAGAATTACAAACACAAAATATTACTTTCTTTGCAAAGGAAATCCCAAATGTTGATTAATTTGTACAGATTTGAGGCTTTGAAATATACTTAATCTTGAATTTCTGTATTTATATAAAATTATGAAAAATGCTATAAAAGGTGAGTAAATCTAACCATGATTGTGAATGTGCTTTCAGAATAAGATTTAAATTCCCAAGCTTCCTTAATATTCAATCTCTACAATTTAACATCTGTCTAACTATGCTGTCTTTGTATGTCAGTCTAATTATCTATGTGTTACTTGGTGTTTTCTAAGAGAACTATTGATGATAATGACCTGAATTGTGTTTTTTTATAAAATATTTTCAACTATTACACATAGAGAAACATCAGCACCCATCAATTTCTTCAATGATGTCTTCAAATGTAGAAGGGTCATGTCTAAATTTTGAGAGGATAGCATAATTCATGGGACTACAAGGTGTGTGACTCTGGTGGTATGCTGGGTTCAATTTAGATGAAGGATCTTGACCTTCTACTAAGTAGGAACCATACATCATTGTGTAGAGTGGATCAGAAGGCACTTTAGTTGACATTAATTTACTAGCTCTTTTATTTCAATCACTTAACCTTTGTTTTTGAGGGAGCAGGAATTCTTCATTCGGAAAGGTTTGAAGTTTCATTTATAGTCAATATGTTTTATTGCACTAATCTCCTTCTAGAGCCTTTATTTTTGATCATATTTTAAAAAAAAAATGTTGATGTGCTGAATTACATTGATTTTCAAATGTTCAACTAACTAACATCTGGACTAAATGTCACCTGGTTATAGTGTGTAATTTTTTTTTCATTTTTGTGTTTGATTTGCTATTCTTTTGGTGAGTTTTCTAATATGTAAATAAGCTATATTGTTGAATAGTTTTTCTTTCTTGCAATGTCTTTCTGATTTCATTATTAGGGTTACTCTGGCCTTATAGGATGAGTTAGGAAATGTTTTATCAGCTTATATTTTCTTGAAAATATTGTGGAGAATGAATATCACTTTTTCTTCAAATGTTGATAAAATTTTCCAGTGAAATTTAGGCCAATGCTTTATTTTTGAAAGGTTATGAGCTATTGATTCAATTTCATTAATATATTTAAGTCTATTTATTTTATCTTATTCTCCTTGTGTGAGTTTTGATAGTTTGTGTCTTTCAAGGAATTGAAAGACAATTCATTTAAAGTATCAAGTTTTTGGTCAGAGTGATTTATACTATTACTTAGTTATCTGTTTAATGTCTGTGAAATCAGCAGTTGTGGCCCCTCTTTTGGTTTAAACATTAGCAATGTGTATCTTCTTTTTCTCTTGGGTAGCCTGATAAAAGATTTATCAATTTTTAACCTGATGTTCTCAAAGAACCAACCTTTGATGTTAATTGGGTTTTTTCCTTTATTGATTTCCTGTTTTCACTTACATTGATTTCTGCTTTAAATTTTGTTTCTTCTTATTGCTTTTGGCTTAAGTTGTTCTTTTCTAGTTTACTGAAATGGAAACTCAGATTGTTGAGTTTAGATATTTTTCTTTTATGTTATATGCATTTTCTTTAGTCACTAAGTCATGTCTGACTCTTTAAAACCCTATGGACTGTAGCCTGCCTGGCTCCTCTGTCCATGGGATTTCTCAGGCAAGTAAGCTGCTGTTGCTAAGTCGCTTCAGTCGTGTCCGACTCTGTGCGACCCCATAGACGGCAGCCCACCAGGCTTCCCTGTCCCTGGGACTCTCCAGGCAAGAACACTGGAGTGGGTTGCCATTTCCTTCTCCAATGCATGAAAGTAAAAAGTGAAAGTGAAGTCGCTCAATCGTGTCCGACTCTTCGCGACCTCATGGACTGCAGCCTACCAGGCTCCTCCGTCCATGGGATTTTCCAGGGAAGTATATTGGAGTAAATTACCATTTCCATCTCCAGGGGATCTTTCTGACCCAGGGATTTAACCTGCATATCCTGCATTGGCAGGCAGATTCTTACCACTGAGCCACCAAGAAAGCCGTTATATGCATTTGGTGCTATAGATTTCCCTCTAAACTCTGCTTTCTCTGCATCCCACAAGTTTGGATAACTACATTTTATTTTTAGTTCAAAATATGATTAATTTTATCCTGAAACTTTTTTCTTTGAGCCACATGTTATATAAGTGTGTTAATTAATCTCCAAATATTTTGAGATTCCCCGGCTCTTTCTGTTATTGATTTCTGTGTATATCTTTTCTTAGATTCTTTTCCATTACACATTATCACAAGATACTGGATATACTTACCTATGCTATATAGTAGGTCCTTGTTGTGTACGTATTTTATATATAGTAGTGTATATCTGTTAATCTCAAATTCCTAATTTACCCTTCCCTCCCCTTTTTTCCTCTTTGATACCATATATTTTTTTCTATGTCTATTAAACTTTTTCTGTTTTGTAAATAAATTCACTTCTATCATTTTTAAGAGTTTACATTAAGTAGTATCATGCAATATTTGTTTTTGCTAACTTATTTCACATATGGCATTATTTAATTCTTTTTATGGCTGAGTAGTACTTCATTACACATACACACACACCACATCTTTATCCATTCATCTGTCAGTGAATATTTAGGTTACTTACATATCATGACTATTATAAACAGTGCTGCTATGAACATCAGGGTGCATGTATCTTTTTGAATTAAAGTTTTCATCTTTTCTGTATATATCCCCAGAATTGGGATTGCTGGGTCATATGGGAACTCTACTTTTAATTTTGTAAGGAAGCTTCATGCTGTCCGCCATAGTGGCTTCACACTAGCATTCACTCATAATTTTGTATTGTCTTTGGTTTTTGACAAATATATGATAATATCATTGCTCTAAAAAGCACTACACTTTGCCTATTCATCCTTCTCTCCCCTCTAACCCCTGATATATCTTTTATTGTCTCCATAGTTTTACTTTTTCCAGAATGACATGTAATTGGAATCATATAGTATGTAACTATTTCAATTTGGCTTCTTTCACTTTGTAATATGCATTGGAGAAGATTCTTGAGAGTTCCTTGAACTGCAAGGAGATCCAACCAGTCCACCCTAAAGGACATGAGTCCTGAGTGTTCATTGGAAGGACTGATGCTGAAGCTGAAACTCCAATACTTTGGCCACCTGATGTGAAGAGCTGACTCATTTGAAAAGACCCTGATGCTGGGAAAGATTAAAGGCAGGAGGAGAAGGGGATGACAGAGAATGAGATGGTTGGATGGCATCACCGACTCCATGGACATGAGTTTGGGTAAACTCCAGGAGTTGGTGATGGACAGGTAAGCCTAGTGTGCTGTGGTCCAAGGGGTCACAAAGAGTCGGACACGACTGAGCAATTGAACTGAACTTAGTAATATGAATATGAGGTTCCTCTCTGTCTTTTCATTGCTTGATAGTTCGATTTTTAATGCTGAATAATATCCCATTGTACCACAGCTTATTTATCCATTTACCTGCTGAACAACATCTTTTTGTTTCAATGTGTTTTCACTTATACCTAAAGTTGCTATAAATACCCATTTGCACGTATTTGTGTGGTCATAAGTTTTAAACTTATTTGGGTACATATAAAGGAATGCGATTGCTGGATCAGGTGGTAGGAATATGTTTAGTTTCATAAGAAATTGCCAAACTGTATTCTGACATGACTGTACCATTTTGCATTCTCATTAGTAATGAATGAGAATTCCTGTTGCTCCATATCCTTACCAGCATTTGGTGTAGCCAGTGTTACAGATTTTTGCCACTAGAATAGATGTTTAGTGATACTCCTTCACTTTTAACAATAATTTTATTGGGTATAGAATTCCAGCTTGTTTTCCTTTTTTAACACTTTAAATGTTCTTATCCACTTTTTCTTCTTGCTTTTTGCTTTCTGATGGGAAGCTTGCTATAATTATTAGCCTTTTTCCTATATAAGCAAGGTAGGTTCCCTTTCCCCCACCAGTTTGGCTTCTTTTAAGTTTTTTCCCCACTGCCCCCTACCCCCACAATTTTACTATGATATGCCTACATGTAGCAGTTTTGGTGTTTTTATCTGCTTAGTGTTCTCTGTGTTTCTATGTCTGTGGTTTTGTTTCTGTTGTTATTTCTGAAAATTTTGATGCCTGTCTCCTTCTGGTATTCTATATATGCATATGTTTGATATTGTCCATTCAATGCTTTCCATTAGATATTGTCCTGCAGGTCTTACATACTCCACACGGTATTTTTCTTTATTTTTGTCCCTTTGCAATTCATTTTGGGAAGTTTCTATTGACTTACCATTAAGTTCACTGATTCTTCCCTTATCTTGTCCAATCTACTTAAGTGCTTGTCATAGGCATTCTTCATTTCTGTTAACAGTGTTTTTGATTTCTGGCATTTCTTTTAAATTCTGTCTTAGAGTTCCCATCTCTCTACATCACTCATCTGTTTTTGCATGTTGCGTTTTTCCAATAGATCCCTTAACATATTTATCATAGTTATTTTAATGCCTAGTCTGATAATTCCAAAATCCTTGTCATATCTGAGTGTGGTTCTGACCCTTGTTTTGCTTCTTCAGACTGTTTTTTCATGCCTTTTCATATGTTATGGACTATTATTTTAAAGGTTAGACATGCTGTATTGGCTAATAAGAACTGAGGTTAAGTAGGCCACTTGTGTAAGAATTGAACATATTTACTATAGTTTTAGTTGGGAGAGACTCCCAGTTCCTCTAGTGTCCTTATTTTTGTCTCCTCTCTTAACTTTGGAATCCGCTAAGTTGTCCTCTTATTTATAAAATTAAAAGTAAGTGTCTTATGTGTCTTTTCAGCTGTAATCTACTGTTATTGCACTGGTGCTATGCTGTCAAGATGCAGAAGCCTGTATAATCTTCCTATTTAAAGCTCATTATTTTACCGGGCCTGTGCTTTGGCCTGTTATCCTCACAAATGTCTTTTTGTTTGTTTTTCTTATATATCTTCCTTTTTTGTCAGTTCCCCCTTGGGTGAGATGGGAAGATTAAGGGGGTAAAGTGAGAAGAACGCTATTTTCCTAGGGACCTGGGACAGGCTCTGATAAAATCACAACCACTGAAAAGTATGCCTTTCTTATGAAGAACATTTTGGGAATATTTCAAAATGATTACTTTTCTCATCTCCCTGGTATACCATGGAATTTTTGTTTGCTTTTCACACTAGAGGTAAAGACCAAGTGTGGGAAACTCCCTAAGATTGTGAATCATAGGAATTTCTTACTTTGACATTAGCCCACACTTGGCCTCCAACAATTTGTGAAATTCACCATTGAGATACAGCTACCAATTTAGTGGTTTCTGCTGCATTTAAGGAGATCTCAGCTGTGACTCACTGAATTTTCTTGTCTCTCCAGATTTTAGGATGGTGATTTGCTCTGTGACTGTTGTTCCCTATGGGTTCAAGAAAAAATGATTTTAATTTTGTTCAGCTTTTTTCTTGTTGTGAGGATAGTAGTGTTTACTTCTAGCTCATTTCCACACAATGTAAATGTAAAGTTCTTTATATTTAGGACATGAAACTGTGAGTCTTTGCTCTTTGTAGTTGAGTTTATACTTTGATTAGATTCTGGCCTTCACTATTTGAAGGATGTTAGAGCTGATGAAATTTGTATCATTAACTTTCTCTTCTAAATGGAAAATGTCTTAGTTCATTTCACTCATATCATAAAATATGTTTTAGCTGTATATAACAGAAAAACCTAAAATAACAGAAATTTAAACATGATAGATGTCATTTCCCTCTTGTGTTAAAAGAATTCTGGAGAGAGGAAGACCATAACTGATGCAGAGATTCCTTGGGGACACAGAGATTCAATTTTTTTCTTTATCCTATAGTTGCCTTAACATGTAATATCCAGCTGAGAATGTTGATGGATGTCCAGCTATTAACCATACTGACAAGAGTGTTCAGGAAAAATGAGGATATGTGTCTTCCCCTCTTTTATAAACTATCAAAATAGTCTTACTCTCTAACTCCATGTTGCATGTGGAAAATAATTTTTTAATGGCAAAAAAATAAACTTTTTAGAGAGCTATCCACTTCAATATTCTCCAGAATTTGTAGATTGACAGAAAGTCTATAACCATACCTCAGTGTAAGGGAATATGAGAAAGTTTTTTTTTTTTTCTGGGTGCATCGGTACCCAAACTAAAACAATGGTGGTTATTAAGTAAGGAAAGAGAATGTATATCGAATGGATAAATAATAGACCCTATCTACAAGACCCCAAATCAGCAGTATTTGAAAGCTAATATCAATATGACTTTTTAGAACTATGTTTCTAAAATAAAAAAGATTTTAAAGACCTAAACATCTGGTTGACTTTGTTTATATTGACCAGCGGGATAAAAACACAGGCAAAACAAATCACTGCTTAAAAAAATATTCTGATAGGTTTTGCTTTGAATTTATGGGGATGGAATAAATATGGAATAAATATGTTTCTATGATGTTTCATTTTCACACCGTGACTTAATTATTAGGCAAAAACTGATCAGCAAAATGGTTGGGTTTTTGTAGGAAGAGAAGAAAAATTACAGTGGGCTGCTGGCTTCCTTATGCAGGATGTTTGGGTTGGCAGAGACCAAGGAAATAGGGAAGCCATTGCTGCTTGGACTTTATACTTTTCATGTTTGTTCAACTATAGCAACTACAAAATTATTTTTTTCTTAACAAAGGGGTTCAAGAATCACTACTAGACAGTTATTATCCAATTATTAAATTCAAATTATTAAATACAATTATTAAATTCAAAAACAGTGGCCTCTGCTTCATTAATAGGTTTATTGCTCCCCAAATGGCCAATTCCTCTACAATTTCTTCAGGGTTAACTATATAACACATTTCTAAAAGAAGAATTAACTCACTAGTTTCATAATCTGAATATTTTTTCCTCATTCTCTATATGATGCCACTTTAAATAAAACTGTGTAGTTATGAGGATTCAACTTATGCTGCATTTTGTTTGGGACAAGTAATTAGATTTATAACATCAGGCTAGTTAATAGGGAATTCTCCAGTTTCCATATTTGAACTGTAGTTCTTTGAAACTGAAGAAAAAAATGGAAAAAACTTCCAGAATGTTGAAAATTCCTCCTTAAAGATAGGAGTTAAATAATGGCAATTTCTGTGGTTGAGAAAGAAAAAGAAATAGCTAATTATTTAAGTAGATAAAGTACTGGTATTTCCATGTTCAACGTATTGATAAATTATTCTATGTACAATATGAGAGGTGTATAACAAAATAAGATGTAAAGAAATTGATAATTTCTTTGAAATCACAAAAATTAGCTCAATCAATTCTTTGTACATCACTGTGATGTTTGGGATTTACTGTGATGTCCCTGAGGTCCTGTAACTAGATATAAGGTGTCTTCTCTTCCCTGGTGGCTCAGAGGTTAAAGCGTCTTCCTGGAATGTGGGAGACCTGGGTTCAGTCCCTGGATCGGGAAGATCTCCTGGAGAAGGAAATGGCAACCCACTCCAGTACTCTTGCCTGGAGAATCCCATGGAGGGAGGAGCCTGGTGGGCTACAGTCCATGGGCTCACAAAGAATCGGACACGACTGAGCAACTTCACTTTCTCAGTCATTAAATAATATAAATTGTGTTCAGTGTTGCCTTACAGTGAAATGTCATTTTGTTGAAAAAGGGTAATCCATATAATGTATATATGGTAATTGTCAGCTAAATAGAAGAGCAAATCAACTGAATTATTCAATTAACCATTTAGACAAATGAAGATATATCTGGGTCAGAAAGGTACTCAGGATACTCAGCTTACTCTCAGAAACCACTTAGGGGCAGTTTGCTCACTATGTTGTGAATGAGCATACTTAATACTTTTAGTGTCCCCCTTAGATGATACAGTCCATGGGGTCACAAAGAGTCTGACACGACTGAGCAACTTCACTTTAGATGATACCGGAGCTATCTCAGCAAAGTGTTGTTTCTCTATTTCTTGATTAAAATGACTAGAGGCTATAAGGAGTCATTTGCCCTGAATTTGCAGAGTATCTGACTATCATCTTTATTAGGGTAAGATAAAAAAACAAAGTGAGTATTTTAATTTCCCTCATTATATTGTTCTGCAACCTTAAGCATCTCTTATCCCCTGTACCATAAGGGAAAATGGTGTACTCTTTTAAAATATAGCTAGGATTAAAATAAAGTCAAACAATATCCTTTTATATTTAGCTTTTATGCTAACTTCTAAAACTCTAAATAAATAGCAAACCAAACTTGGTATATGAGATTGAAAGCTTAAGAAAAATCAATGAAACAAAGTGGCAAAAAAAAGAGTATTTTAGGGGGTTATCCTTTTACATTTTCCCTAGAATTTATAGGTTGCCAAAAGTAATTATTTTATGATTGAGGTAGAGAAAATCATTTATCAATTTTTTTACCAATTAGAAGCACATCTCTCAGATTCCTAGTACATATATATATATATATATATATATATATATATATATATATATGGGATCCTTTTGGTATCTGGCTATTATGGACTGAATGCTTGTGTCCCCTTAAAATTTGTTTGTTGATATCTGAACCTTCATTGTGATAGTATTAGGAGTTGAGGCCTCTAGGAAATAATTATGTTTAGATAAGGTCATAAGGCTGTGGTTCTCATGATAGGATTAGTTCTCTTATAAGAAGAGACTAGAGCATTCACTTACTCCCACACACATTCATTCTCATATTCATTCATTCATTAATTCATGTCCTCTTTCTCTCTCTCTCTTCCTCACCCACCACTATGTGAGGGGCTTGCATGCATGCTATGTCACTTTAGTCGTGTCTGACTCTGCGACCCTATGGACTCTAGCCCACAAGGCTCCTCTGTCCATGGGGTTCTCCAGGCAAGAATGTTGGAGTGGGTTGCCATGCCCTCCTCCAGAGGATCTTCCTGACCCAGGGACGGAACCTCACTTCTCTTAAGTCTCCTGCATTGGCAAGTGGGTTCTTTACAACTAGGCCTACCTGGGAAGCTCTATGTGAGGAGATGGAAGTCTAAAACCCAGGAAGAAATTTTTTCACCAGAAACTGAATTGGCCAGAACCTTGGTTTTAGACATCCCAGACCCCAGAGCTGTAAGAAATACATGTCTATTGTTTAAGTCACCTAGTTTACTGTATTTTGTTATAGGGACCCCAGGTAAACAAACCTCCTGTTACTGAATATTTTTGCTTTCTAAACTGTTACACCTGCTATATTGGAAGGAAAAGTTTTCTTGTATCTGATATATTTTTCTCAGAATGAATTTATTGAAAGTAAATGTAATTCTGTGAAGTTGCTCATATTGTCTTAGCCTGGGTTTATTCTAAATAGAACTTGGAACAAAGGCTTGCACGAGGTGCTTTTTGTTTTATTTTGAAAGTAATCTGAGTTTTGTAGGATTGATTGAGTGCCTGTGGAGAAAGATATCTAGGACAGAGTAAAAGCAGTACTTGGTAGCCTAATGCTGAGTCCCATGGAAACTTCTGAAGCATCATATAGGAAACATTTCTAGAGTTTCTATGGCAGGGTAAGTGGCAAAAGCACTTACTCATTGACTCTCATCCTCTTTTGTTTGAGGGTTGTTCCCTGGAGTGTTAACTCCCTCACACTTCTTGATAACACATACACGGTTGCTAAGCGTGCTCTCATAGGTGACCCATGCTCTAGCATCAGAGAAGTTCTAGGGCCATAAATGAGAGAAACATGGGAGCTTCTTGAGGTAGTTGGTGAGAAGTAGGATAAAGCCTGCACAAAACCATCCCTGATAGGCACGGTTGGATTGTGAGTTAATGGTGAGATTGTATGAGGTGAAACAGCAAGAAATACAAAATACTATTATGTTTTCCACTAAGTACAATTATTCTTGATGTTAGTGTCCAGTCACAATATCTATACAAATTTTGATACAGGATTATAGAAGATAGACAATTATAGAAGAAGCTACATTCTACTTGTTACTGACTCTGAGGATATTGTTAATATCCACCCCCTCCTCATAACATTCCAGATTTCTCTAATGCATGAACAACATTTCAGCAAGTCTAACTTTCTTGTCTAGGAGTGATGGCAGCCAAGACATTTATCCCAAGAAATTTCTGAGATGTTAGCTTTTTCATCTTCTTTAGATCATGTTTGCTATAATTGCTTATTATTAATGTTTATGTTTACATTAATCACGATATAAAGAAATGAATCACAATCTACACTACTATCAAAAGTGAATAAGAGGGTACATTTCCCAAACTCATCAATAATAGGAATTGTTAGTAAAAATAGAATTGCCAATATCATAGATAAAATTTTGAGCAGACTCCAGGTGATAGTGAAGGACAGGGAAGCCTGGCATGCTTTAATCCATGGGGTCGAAAAGAGTCAGACATGACTGAGCGGCTGAACAATAGATTAAAATCTAGGATCTTGCTGCTTTATTTTTGTTATTTGATTTCTAGAGAATTAAGCATATTTTTATACACCTCTTGTCCTTTTGCATTTAAAAAATTCTGAAGACCATATTCTTTTCTTTTTCCTATAGTATCCTTCTGTTGTACATTTATCTAATTTGTGTATTGATGTTTAAGAGCTTGGAAATAACTAGTAAATAAACTCTAAGTCCCCAAATGTGAAAAACCCTTGGTAAACAGACTTGGGACAATGACAGTTTACTGCTGCTGCTGCTGCTAAGTCGCTTGAGTCGTGTCTGACTCTGTGTGACCCCCTAGACAGCAGCCCACCAGGCTCTACCATCCCTGGGATTCTCCAGTGTGTTGCCATTTCCTTCTCCAACGTAGGAAAGTGAAAAGTGAAAGTGAAGTTGCTCAGTCTTGTCCGACTCTTCGTGACCCCATGGACTGCAGCCCACCAGGCTCCTCCGTCTGTGAGATTTTCCAGGCAAGAGTACTGGAGTGGGGGTGCCATTGCCTCCCCCGAGTTTAATACTAGTGCCTTTCAAATTGTACTGGGTAGGTTGTTACTTATTTCCCTGGGGCAGTCATAAAATACACTGTTATAACAAAGAACTCTGAACCATTAAACTTTAAAACATAGGATTATGGTGAGAAGAGCACTCTTCCCATAAAAACTAAAAGAAATTCATTTTTAAAGTGTCTACTATATTGATATTTCTGGAGTATACTGTCATTAATTACTTGAAAATATTTTCGAATTCTGCTTAGATAATAGAATCAAAGTATTTGAATGAGACATGTTCATGCATATTACTCTAATTTTCCTCACTAGTTATCACCAAGGTAGGATATCGGTTGTGTTTGCAGGTCAGGTTTATCAGTCATTTTAAGCACTATTTATATTATGTAGGCTTCCTTAAAATCCATGTCATGGAACCAGTTTCATTTTCTGCTCAAGAGCATTGTTTAATTTACATTCAATGTGTTCTGTTGTTCAGGATTTAGACTCTTTCAGAAAATAGTTTCAACAGAACACTTCCTGAGGCAGGAATTCTAAATTGCAGAATATCATTGAAGAAATTTAGACAAGTGCCTGTTCATTAATTAAGCCCAGTATGTAAATTATCTTTTGAGTAGAAGTTACAGAAAGGCAATTTTTGGTTCAAACTGAAAGAATAGTTTAATAATTTTAACTGTTTAAAACTGGAAAATACTACTTCAAAAGACAGTGAATTCTCAATCACTATCAGTGTTCAATGTCCAGAGATTCAATTGTTGTAGAGAGAGATCACGCTTGCCTAAACTTATATGCAGAGTACATCATGAGAAACGCTGGACTGGAAGAAACACAAGCTGGAATCAAGATTGTTGGGAGACATATCAATAACCTCAGATATGCAAATGACACCACCCTTATGGCAGAAAGTGAAGAGGAACTAAAAAGCCTCTTGATGAAAGTGAAAGAGGAGAGTGAAAAAGTTGGCTTAAAGCTCAACATTCAGAAAACAAAGATCATGGCGTCTGGTCCCATTGCTTCATGGGAAATAGATGGGGAAACAGTGGAAACAGTGTCAGACTTTATTTTTGGGCTCCAAAAATCACTGCAGATGGTGACTGCAGGCATGAAATTTTAAAAGACACTTACTCCTTGGAAAAAAGTCATGAGCAACCTAGATAGCATATTCAAAAGCAGAGACATTACTTTGCCGACCAAGGTCCTCTAGTCAAGGCTATGGTTTCCCAGGAGTCATGTATGGATGTGAGAGTTGGACTGTGAACACAGCTGAGCACTGAGGAATTGATGCTTTTGAACTGTGGTGTTGGAGAAGACTCTTGAGAGTTCCTTGGACTGCAAGGAGATCCAACCAGTCCATTCTGAAGGAGATCAGCCCTGGGATTTCTTTGGAAGGAATGATGCTAAAGCTGAAAGTCCAGTACTTTGGCCACCTCATACAAAGAGTTGACTCATTTTGTAAAAGACTTTGATGCTGTGAGGGATTGGGGCCATGAGGAGAAGGGGAGGATAGAGGATGAGAGGGCTGGATGTTATCACTGATTCAATGGACATGAGTCTGAGTGAACTCCGGGAGTTGATGATGGACAGGGAGGCCTGGCGTGCTGCGATTCATGGGGTCGCAAAGAGTCGGACATGACTGAGCAACTGAACTGAACTGAAACTTATGTCTGTACAAGGATAGAGGGATGGTTAGGAAGTTTGGGATGGACAGGTACACACTGCTATATTTAAAATGGATAACCAGGAAATCTACTATATAGAACATGGAGTACTTCTCAATATATTGTGGCTGCCTGGATGAGAGGGAAGTTTGGGGAGAATAGATACATGTATATGGTATGGCTGACTCACTTCACTGTCACCTGAAAATAACACAACATTGTTAATTGGCTATGTTGTTGTCTTTCAGTTGTGCAAATTCATGTCCAACTCTTTGTAACCTCATGGTCTGTAGCACACCAGTTTCCTCTGTCCTCCATTACATTCTGGAGTTTGCTCAAATTCACATCCCTTGGGTTGGTGATGCTATCTAACCATCTCATACTCTGCCTCCTCCTTCTCCTTTTACCTTCAGACTTTCCCAACATCATGGTCTTTTCCAGTGAGTCAACTCTTCACATCAAGTGGCCGAAGTATTGGAGTCTTAGCTTCAGCAACTGTCCTTGATTTCCTTCCGGATTGACTGGTTTGATCTCCATGTTGTCCAAGGAGTCTCAAGAGTCTTCTCTAGCACCACAATTTAAAAACATCAGTTATTTGGCACTCAGCCTTCTTTATAGTCCAACTCTCACTTCTGCACATAACTATGGGAAAAACCATAGCTTACCCAGACAGACTTTTGTAGGCAAAGTGATGTCTCTCTTTTTAATATTCTGTCTAGGATTGTCATAGCCTTTCTTCCAAGGAGTAAGTGTCTGTTAATTTCATGGCTGCAGTCACAGTCTGCAGTGATTTTGGAGCCCAAGAAAAGAAAATCTGTCAGTGCTTCCTCCTTTTCTGTCTGCCATGAAGTGATGGGACTAGATGCTATGATTTTAGCTTTTTAAATGTTGAGTTTCAAGCCAGTTTTTATCACTCTCTTTCATCCTCATCAAGAGACTCTTTAGTTACTTTTCACTTTCTGCCATTTCAGTGGTATCATCTGCATATCTGAGACTGTTGATATTTCTCCTGATAATCTTGGTTCCTGCCTGTGCTTCATCCAGCCTGACATTTCACATAATGTACTCTGCATAGAAGTTAAATAAGCAAGGTGACAAAATGCAGTGTTGTTATACTCCTTTCCCAATTTGGAACCAGTCCACTGTTCCATGTCTGTTTCTAACCGTTGCATCCTGACCCACATACAAATTTCTCAGGAGGCAGGTAAGGTGGTCTGGTATTCTCATCTCTTTAAGTATTTTTTACAGTTTGCTGTGATCCACACAGTCAATGGATTTAGTGTAGTCGATGAAGCAGAAGTAGATATTTTTCTGGAAATCCCTTGCTTTCTCCATGATCCACAGAATGTTGGTAATTTGATCTCTGGTTCCTCTGCCTCTTCAAAACCTAGTTTGTACATCTTGAAGTTCTCAGTTCACATAGTACTGAAGCCTAGCATGAAGGATTTGAACATAATTTTGCTAGCATGTGAAATGAGCACAATTGTATTGTAGGTAGCTTGACCATTCTTTGGCAACTGCCCTTGTTTGGGATTGGAATGAAAAGTGACCTTTTCCATTCCTGAGGCAATTTCTAGGTTTTCCAAATTTTCTGACATATGGAGTGCAGCACTTTAATAGCATCATCTTTTAGGATTTTAAACAACTCAGCTGGAATTCTGTCACCTCCACTAGTTTTGTTAATAGTAGTACTTCCTAAGGCCCACTTGACATCACACTCCAGGATGTCTGGCTCTAGGTGAGTGATTATACCATTGTGGTTATCCAAGTCATTAAGACCTTTTTATATAGCTCTTCTGTGTATTCTTGCTACCTCTTCTTATTATATTTTGCTTCTGTTAGGTCCTTACCATTTCTGTTCTCTATTGTGCCCATCCTTGTATGAAACTTTCCCTTCATATCTCCAAATTTCTTAAAGAGGTCTCTAGTCTTTCCCATTCTATTATTTTCCTCTTTGTTTGCAATATTCATTTAAGAAGGCCTTCTTATCTCTCCTTGGATTTCTGCATTCAGTTGGGTATTTCTTTCCCTTTCTCCCTTGCCTTTCATTTCTCTTCCTTCCTCAGCTATTTGTAAAACCTCCTCAGATAACCACTTTGCCATCTTGCGTTTCTTTTTCTTTGAAATGGTTTTGGTCACTGCCTCCTGTATAATGTTACAGACCTCTGTCCATAGTTCTTCAGACACTCTGTCTACAAGATCTAATTCCTTGAATCTACTTGTCACCTCCAAGGTATAATCATAGAAGATTTGATTTAGGTCATACCTGAATGGCCTAATAGTTTTCCCTACTTTCTTCAATTTAAGCCTGAATTTGGCACTAAGGAGCTCTTGATCTGAGCCACAGTCAACTCTAGGTCTTGTTTCTGCTGACTAGATAGAGCTTTTCCATCTTTGACTGCAAAAACATTATCAATCTGATTTCGGTATTGACCATCTGGTGATGTCCATGTGTAGTCATCTCTGGGGTTGCTGGAAAAGGCTGTTTGCTACAACCAGCATATTCTATTGACAAAATTCTGTTGGCCTTTGCCCTGCTTCATTTTATGCTACAAGGCCAAACTTGCCTGTTATTCTGGGTATCTCTTCAGTTCCCACTTTGCATTTCAGTCCCCTGTGATGAAAAGGACTTTTTTTTTTTTTTTTTTGGAGTTCTAGAAGATGTTGTAGGTCTTCACAGAACCAGTCTCCTTCAGCTTCTTCTGCATCCATAGTTAAAGAATAGTCTTAGATTACTGTGATGTTGAATGGTTTCCCTTGGAAACCAATTGACATCAATCTGTTGTTTTTGAGGTTGCATCCAGGTACTTCACTTTGGACTCTCTTGTTAAATTTTGAAGGCTACCACATTTGTTCTAAAGGATTCCTATCCACAGTAGTAGATACAATGGTCATCTGAATTAAATTCACCCATTCCTGTTGATTTCAGTTCACTGATACCTAAGATTTTGGTGTTTAATCTTGCCTTATAAGATTGAACAATATTGCACAGAAATATTCCAGGTTTTGATGGAATATTGTTCTTTACAGCATTGAATTTAAATTTCCCACTAGACACATGCACAACTGAGCATCATGTCTGCTTTGGCTCAGCCGTTTCATTCTTTCTGGAGTTATTACTAATTGCCATCTGCTATTCCCCAACAGTATACTGGACACCTTCCAACCTGGTGGGCTCATCTTCTGGTGTCATATTTTTTGCCTTTCCATACTCTCCATGGAGTTCTCTAAGCAAGAATACTTGAGTGGGTTGCCATTTCCTCTTCCAGTGAACCACATTTTGTCTGAACTCTTTACTATTACTTGTCCATCTTGAGTGGTCCTGTATGGCATAGCTCATAGTTTCATTGAAGTACACAAACCCCTACACCGTGACAAGGCTGCGATCCATGAAGGGGTAATTGACTATACCCCAATAAAAAATAAATTAAAAAAAAAAGAACAACCCTAAAATTGGCCTAGGCCAACAAGTTTCTCACATGCTTAATATTGAAGGCATGTCGGTGGGGCTGTACAGTTGGTTCTTCTCATCATTGTTACTTAAGGACTCTGGTCAATGGAGGCTTCACCTTGGCATGAATTTCCATTATCATTGAAAGTGAAAGTGAAGTCGCTCAGTCGTGTCTGACTCTTCACGACCCCATGGACTGTAGCCTACCAGGCTCCTCCATCCATGGTATTGTCCAGGCAAGAATACTGGAGTGGGCTGCCATTTCCTTCTCCAGAGGATCTTCCTGACCCAGGGATTGAACCCGGGACTCCTGCATTGCAGGGAGACACTTTAACCTCTGAGCCACCAGGGAAGCAGAGCATGGGAATGGGAAAATGGGGAATCACACAATATCTCTTAAAGCTTCCCCTGTAAGTGACACTCCATTTGATTGCCACATAAAGCACATCACCTAACTTCGGCAGAGGCTGGGAGTGCCTTCCTACCATGTTGCTATGGAGAAAACTAGACTTGTTAGCAGCACTAGAAGCAAACCCAGTGTCCAAATATCTTTATTTTTGGAAGGATTTTGCTTCTAGATATCAGAAAGCTAATACAAGAATACAGACATAGACTTGACGTCTCTGCATTTTGTATCTCTATGAGAAGGTTTAATGGAATCAGACAAGTGAGTATAACCAATATATTAATGAATGTTGTCTGTATGCCAAATACCATATCTGGAGGAATTGTGCCTCTTTCAAGAAGGAACAGAGAGAAAACAACCATATATAGAAACTTTGAAAAAATGAATATTACAGAACAAGTTAAATAGAAGACTCAGATATGAACTACTAGTAAATCCAGTTATAATATTTCAAAGAATACTTTATCTTTTTTTATGTAGTAGAAGAAATCATGAATCCTATATAATAACAGAGTATAAAATACTAGAACATAGTGATGTGAAAAACAACAGGTGAGTCAGAGTATTGGACAGGAATGGAACATTGGCCACCTTGAAGAGAATCATTCAACATATTTCTCTAATATGGTCTGTCTATTTATTTTTATATTATCACCCTTCAAGTCCAAGTCACTACAGCCCCTAGTTTGAACTATTTCAGTAATCTCCTAATTGATTGCCCTGCTTTCTCTTTTACTATCTCCAACTAATCTTATTTCCAAAATGCAAACATACTGATATTTTAAAATACAGTGATCACTTTTTCACTCCTTTCTTAGCACACTTCAAGGCTTCCAACTGTACTGCAAAACACACACACACACACACACACACACACACACACACACACACACACATTCTTTACCATAGCCTACAAGGGACTAAAGACCTTGCCTTTATTACTTCTCTAACCCTATCTATGAGCACCGAAGAATTGATGCTTTTGAACTGTGGTGTTGGAGAAGAGTCTTGAGAGTCCCTTGGACTGCAAGGAGATCCAACCAGTCCATTCTGAAGGAGATCAACCCTGGGATTTCTTTGGAAGGAATGATACTAAAAGCTGAAACTCCAGTACTTCGGCTACCTCATGCAAAGAGTTGACTCACTGGAAAAGACTCTGATGCTGGGAGGGATTGGGGGCAGGAGGAGAAGGGGACTACCGAGGATGAGATGGCTGGATAGCATCACAGACTCTATGGATGTGAGAGATGGTAATGAACAGGGAGGCCTGGCGTTCTGCGATTCATGGGGTCGCAAAGAGTTGGACATGACTAAGCGACTGAACTGAACTGAACTTTATCTCATGCCAATGGGAGTTATACTGATTCCACCAAGCCATACAATGGGGGTTTAAAGCCAAACAATGGGGGTTTAAAAAGAGCAATATGTGTTTTCTGGAGAAGATATTGTGGAGATGAAGGTGCTCTTACCTGATTCATGTATGAAAAATCCAAAGCAGAAAGAGTAGATGTGACTTGTAGGGTATGTGTGTGCTCAGTTGTGTGTGACTCTGTGTGACCCTATGGACCGGGGCCTTCTAGGCTCCTCTGTCCATGAGAATCTCCAGGCAAGAATACTAAGTGGGTAGCCACTCCCTTTTCCAGGGGATCTGCCTGACCGAGGGATTGAACCCATGTCTCCTGCACTGGCAGGCAGATTCTGCACTACCAACTTGTAGGGTTTTAAAACAAAAATACACAACCGTTTGGAATTAACTGACACTCTTGGAGATTGGTTTCTGTAAATAGTTGTACATTTCTCATGTTTCCCTGAGGTAAGTGTGAATCCCTCAGAAGCCCCTCAGCTTGGTTCATCTTGTAAAATACCTGTAGGGACAAAGTGACTCAAGATGTAAAGGTACTATGCGTTTTTCCTTTCTCTGGCTTCTTTTGCAATTAAGAAAAAAATCTTTAGGTTTGAGCAGGTTTTCTATGCTGAACCTACTTCTAGTTCCCTTTGCATTTATCTTGCTTGAGGTAGCACATTCTGAATCTGTAAGTTGGTATTGTCTCTCAATTTTGGAAAATTCCTTGGTTATTTTTTTTCTGTAAGTATTGCTTCTGCTTTTGTTTTTGTTTTCTGGTTTTTTTCCTTTGTAAATGTCATCTTTTTTTTCAAATATTTATTTTAGTTTATGTAGCTGTATCGGGTCTTAGTTGCAGCACAAGGACTCTCCAGTTGTGGCACATGGGCTCAGTAGCCCTGCAGCATGTGGAATTTTCACTCCCCAATCAGGGAACAAGTCTTCATCTCCTGCACTGCAGGACAGATTCTTAACCACTGGACCATTAAGAAAGTCCCTTCTGACTCATTTTCTGATTGTTCTCCTTGTGATACCAGTTACATGTATTTTAGTATTATTCCCCTTGTCTCATTTGTTTCTTGTGCTGTTTTCTATTATTGTATCTCTCAGTGCTTCAGTATATTTTCT
This sequence comes from Nanger dama, assembly GCA_917880005.1. Lineage (NCBI taxonomy): Eukaryota > Metazoa > Chordata > Mammalia > Artiodactyla > Bovidae > Nanger > Nanger dama. The sequence continues at coordinate 2,923,408 of CAKJTW010000089.1, forward strand.
CCTCAATCTTCACACATATTTTGTTTCTTCTCTCTTCTCTCTAATTTGATATCAAATCTATCTGTGGATTCTTATTTTAATTATTAAAATTTCTCATTCTACGATCCTAATATTTCAGCTCCTAGCTCTCTGCTAAATTCTTCCCTTGCCACTACATTTCTTAAATTGTTAATCAATTCTTATTTTACAGGTCATGTCCAAAAGCTACGATATCCAGATTTTGCATGTTTGTTTATATAGTTGATTTTTCTTAGTTTTTAGTCAATTTTGCTACTTTTTGCATAATTTATTGCTTTAAATTGAGTATTGACTAATGTGTATGATAAAATAGTTGGTATTATTTGAAGCTCTGAAAATTGGTTATGTTCTAGGGACAATTTAATATTGCTCTGGCATGCAGTTAAGCTAAAGAGATTATTTTATGTCAATGAGGGACTTATCTGATTTAAAGTTAGTTTTAGCTTTTGTGGGAGGCTGGTCTATTTCATGTTCATCCTTACTCTTAGTATATAACCATTCAGGGTCCCAACTTAAAGCCTCAAATGTTTACCCAGTTTCCTCCTCCTTGTCAGGTTTCAAATTCCATTTTTTCCTCCAGGTCTGAGATACTGCAAATAAATCTCATACCTTTTCAATCTCTCATCCCCTGTATGTGAATGGACAAATCCTTTGAAAGGAAAAGGATTTCATCTCATCTTCTTGGTTTCCCTTGTGTTAGAGATCTTGTCTTCACAAGTGCATATCATCTTGGTAGATTTTACTGCAATCAAACAAATGCTACTTCAGAAGTTCTCCAGATTTTATAGTTTTCTCAGGGGTATTATTGGTCTAAAACCAAGTATCCCACTGTTGCATAAAGAGGTACATTTGCTATAAATATTCTATATTTAATATTCTAGTTGTTTTTATAATTAAAACTTATCTTTGCCATAGACTGAATATTTGTATCTCCCTCCACATCCAGATTTTATACATTGGTTTATGTAATCAATTTTTCTTAAATTTTCATCAATTTTGTTACATTTTGCATGCTTTATTATTTTAATTGAGTTCTGAAAGCCTAACTTCCACCATAATACTATTAAGAGGTGGAGCCTTTGGAAGGTATGTATTCTTTTTCGTAAGGAATGGGATTTGTAACCTTTTAAAGCAGAACTCTGAGAGCTCCTTGCCCCTTCTACCTTGTGAAAACAAAATGGTGGCCATCCTTGAACCAAGAAGTAGGTCCTTACCAGATACCAAATTTTCAGATGATGTGATCTTGGAATTCCCAGCCTCTAGGGCTGTGATAAATTGCTTTTCTTTGTAAGCCACACAGTCTATAGTCCTCTGTTAGAGCATCCTGGGGCTTCCCTCGTGGGCTCAGCAGTAAAACATTCGACTGCAATAGGGGAGACAGGAGATGCAGATTCGATCTCTGAATCGAGAAGATTCCCCTGGAGAAGGAAATGGCAACCCACTCCAATATTCTTGCCTGGGAAATGTAATTTATTAACTCATTAATTATATTAATAACTTACATTTGTAAGAGACTTTACAATTTTAAATGATTTCACATTCATTTTCCAATTTGAATTAAAAGATAAACTGTTATAAAGAATTTAGTTAATAATATGACAGATTTTAACATGGAGTTAATTGCCATTATTTCCAGAATTCTTTAATTATCAGGGAGACACTTGCTGAATACCTACTATGTGTTCATTATTATTTTAAATGCACTGGCAAACATTAATGGATTTGTACAAACTCTTTTCCTTAAATTTTCCAACAATTCTATTTTCCCACTGGGAAGGACAGACATTTGAATAAATGTATCATTTAGTGTGAGCAAGAACAATACTGTGAATATCTAGAGGCACACTGTTTATTAAGTTTTGGATTTTGAATCTAGAAAAAAGTCTGGATTTATATTATAGCTTTTCATTTCTAAGCAATGCCTTAAAAAAATAATCCTCAACAATTTTAAAGTTAATTCTTTGATTGTAGTGTACAATTTAGCCAAGAGAGTCTTATTATATTACATTGCATATGATAGTGTATTTTCTTTCTAAACTAATAATGTTAAGCATTATGCTTAGTGGAAATACTAAATTTTATATTACAGACAGAGCTTGCTCTGTTCAGGAACTAATTAACCAGGTATGATTTTCTTATGAATTTATATTGCCTCATTTCTGGCCATATTCTGACCTCTTATTATTTCTACTCCATATGCATAAAATAGAGAAAAATTTAAGTCTGTTGTATTGTATGCTTTCCCACAATATTTTTTTTTTTTTGTATATTTTTACTCTAGACAATGTCTGTTCCACTGAGGGTTGAAAGGATTTGTGAGCATCTGGGTCCTCATCTGCTGCAACCTGTGTAAATCTGCATTAATCTTCAAATTCTTTCCCTATTTCTTGAAAAACACTGACAAACGTTAATCAGTCATAGAGTTAATTAAAATTTAGTTCTAATGAAATGTCTCATCACCTTCAGCAATTCTCTGTACTGTCAGAAGATGCAGTTTAGAGAGCATGGCTGCATTGATGCTTATCCGACTCATTGAAAATTGGGAGGTTTTATTTTGAATTTAATCATTTTAAGTTCCAACTTTGAAGTATGCTATGACTTGAATTATGTAACACAAGAAGATATGCTGAAGTTCTAACCTCCAGTACCTGTGACTTTATTTGCAAATAGGGTCTTTGCATATATAATCAAATAAAGATTAATTCATTTAGGATGGGCCCTATCAGTATGACTGGTGTCTTTATAAGATGAGGAAAGACACACGAATAGACCTACAGGGAGAGTGCTGTATAAAGACAGAGACAGCAATGGGGGTAAAGACAAGGATTGCCAGCCACTAGCAGAAGGCAAGAAAGGACTCTACCCAGAGTACCATAAGGAACATGGCCCTCTTGACACCTTAATTTCAGGCTTACAGACTCCAGAAGGGTAAACAGGTAACTTCTGTTGTTTTAAGTCATTTGGTTTGTTTACTTTGTTACAGTAGCCACAGGAAACTAACACAGAGTGTCAACACATCATTTCCTTCAAGAAAATAAAAAGCATACAGGCATGCAACTCCAAGATTATAGGGTTCGATGGGTGCTTAATAGAGCCAGTAACCCTGTGCTTCTAAGACACAGTCTGGTTCAAGTAAAGGAGTGATTGTTGTTTCTAATTAACTGCAAGGAAGTGAATGCTCCTTTATTTCCTGACTCACTTTTTTAAAGTAAACTTTTCATTTTAAGATAATTGTAGATTCACATCAAAATATTTGGATACTACTGTATTTCCCAGGACTTCATAAACGAAGAGATCAAGGAGTTAAGCAAAAGAATGTATGATCTCATTCTGTGAGACTCTTCAATGTAAAATAATAATTAAAGGGGGTAAATATTTTCATAAAGGAGATTACAACTCTTTATGAATAATATGAAGGAGGAAAAAAAAAAAAGAGCACCCAAAGCAGTCATTGAAGCTACAAATAGAGCCTTCTGTTGAACCTATACTTGGAAAGAGCAGTGATACCAAAGGGAACTATGAGAAGAGTGTTTAGGCAGATGATGGCAAAAATGAACTGAATGAGGGGAAGAGGATATAATATTTATGGGTGACAAGAGGGAGGAGACCTTATTTTTAAAGCTCTGCTCTGCTCTTTCAACATTAGACATCATTGAACAGAATTTTAAAATATCATTAAAAAATTAAAAAAAACATAAGTGTATAAGGTGAGAAAGAGGATTAACCTGCTCTGAACAAATCTGTCAGTGAAATCACCAAATTTCACTTTTTATCAGGAATCATAGGGAAATCTGTAGATGTCATCAGCTTTTAGAATATAATTGTAAAGTAGTGGTATTTAACCTAGAACATAAAAAGAAGATATAGTTCTGTTCAGTCACTCAGTCATGTCTGACTCTTTGCCACCCCATGAATCGCAGCACACCAGGCCTCCCTGTCCATCACCAACTCACGGAGTTCACTCAGACTCATGTCCATCGAGTCCATGATGCCATCCAGCCATCTCATCCTCTTTCATCCCCTTCTCCTTATGGCCCCAATTCCTCCCAGCATCAAAGTCTTTACCAATGAGTCAACTCTTTGTATAAGGTGGCCAAAGTACTGGACTTTCAGCTTTAGCATCATTCCTTCTAAAGAAATCCCAGGGATGATCTCCTTCAGAATGGACTGGTTGGATCTCCTTGCAGTCCAAGGGACTCTCAAGAGTTTTCTCCAATACCACAGCTTAAAAGCATCAATTCTTCGGCGCTCAGCCTTCTTCACAGTCCAACTGTCACATCCATACATGACCACAGGAAAAACCATAGCCTTGACTAGATGGACCTTAGTTGGCAAAGTAATGTTTCTACTTTTGAATATACTATCTAGGTTTGTCATAACTTTTCTTCCAAGGAGTAAGTGTCTTTTAGTTTCATGGCTGCACTCACCATCTGCAGTGATTTTGGAGCCCAAAAAAGTAAAGTTTTACACTGTTTCCACTGTTTCCCCATCTATTTCCCATGAAATGATGGGACCGGATGCCATGATCTTCGTTTTCTGAATGTTGAGCTTTAAGCCAACTTTTTCGCTCTCCTCTTTCACTTTCATCAAGAAGCTTTTTAGTGCCTCTTCACTTTCTGCCATAAGGGTGGTGTCATCTGCATATCTGAGGTTATTGATATTTCTCCCAGCAATCTTGATTCCAGTTTGTGCTTCTTCCAGTCCAGCGTTTCTCATGATGTACTCTGCGTATAAGTTAAATAAGCAGGGTGACAATATACAGCCTTGACACACTCCTTTTCCTGTTTGCAACCAGTTCCATGTCCAGTTCTAACTGTTGCTGTCTGGCCTGCATACAGATTTCTCAAGGGGCAGGTCAGGTGGTCTGGTATTCCCATCTCTTGAAGAATTTTCCACAGTTTGTTGTGATCCACACAGTCAAAGGCTTTGGCATAGTCAATAAAGCAGAAATAGATATTTTTCTGGAACTCTCTTGCTTTTTCAATGATCCAGCGGATATTGGCAATTTGATCTCTGGTTCCTCTGCCTTTTCTAAAACCAGATTGAACATCAGGGAGTTCATGGTTCATGTATTGCTGAAGCCTGGCTTGGAGAATTTTGAGCATCACTTTACTAGCATCTGAGATGAGTGCAATTGTGCGGTAGTTTGAGCATTCTTTGGCATTGCCTTTCTTTGGGATTGGAATGAAAACTGATATTTTCCAGTCCTGTGGCCACTGCTGAGTTTTCCAAATTTGCTGGTATATTGAGTGCAGCACTTTCACAGCATCATCTTTCAGGATTTGAAACAGCTCCACTGGAATTCCATCACCTCCACTCACTTTGTTCGTAGTGATGCTTTCCAAGGCCCACTTGACTTCACATTCCAAGATGTCTGGCTCTAGATTAGTGATCACATCATCATGATTATCTGGGTCATGAAGATCTTTTTGTACAGTTCTTCTGTTTATTCTTGCCACCTCTTCTTAATATTTTCTGCTTCTGTTAGGTCCAGACCATTTCTGTTCAGTGAAATTTTGGTTGACTTAAGAAAGATGGCAGAGTAAGAAGCTCCTCCAGGCTCTTGTTCTCCTACAGAAATAACTTTAAAAAAATATGCTAAGTACTGGCTAAGAGAACTTAATGTGTTTGTGCTATGCTCAGTTGTGTCTGACTCGTAACTCTGTGGACTGTAGCCCACGAGCCTCCTCTGTGTATGGAATTTTCCAGGCAAGAATACTGGAGTGTTTTGCCATTTCCTACTTAAGGGGATCTTTCTGACCCAGGGATCAATCGCCCCTTTCCTGCATTGGCATGTGGATTCCTTACCACTGCACCACCTGGGAATCCCTAGATAACTTCCTAGGAGTCCTGAAAAATAAATCATTATCAGATATATGATTTCATAGGATATCAGATAAATGATTTGCAATTTTTTTTTCTATAGGTTGTTTTTTCACTATCATGATGCACAAAAACTTTGAATTTTAATGTAGCTGGTCTATTTTTTTAATTGCACTTGCTTTAAGTGTCCTGTATAAGAAATTATCACCTAATCCAAGGTCACACCTGTTTTCTTCTAAGAAGCTTATAAATTTAGCTCTTAAATTTAGATCTTTGAACTAGATTAAGTTAATTTTTGTGTATGGTATGAGGTAGAGGGGTTCAACTTCCTTTGTTTGCATGTAGATACCCAGTTGCCCCAGCACCATTGTTAGAAAGACCATTCCTTATCCAAAGAATTATATTAATACTTCTGTCAAAAATCAGTTGATCATAAGTGTCAACTTCTAGACAATAAATTATTTTCCATTGTTCAGTATGTCTATCTTAATGCTTATAAAACAATCAATTACTGTAACTTTGTAGAAAGTTTTGAAATCAGGAAGACTTCCAATTTTGTTTTGCCTTTTAAAGGTTTCCTTTGCTATTCTGAATATCTTGCATTTTCATAGCACATTTGGAATCAGCATGTCAATTTCTGCAAAATGACAGCTCTGATATTGATAGGGATTGCATTCAATCTATAGATCACTTTGAAGATTAATGTCATTTTCATAATATTAAGTGTTCCAATTTATAAACACAGAATGTTGTGCCATTTATTTAGGTGTTTAAAATTTCCTTCACTGATGCTTTTTAGTTTTCATAGTACAAGTCCCACATTTCTTTGTTCAGATATATTCCTTTGCATAATAGTATAAATGAATTTTTTGGTTCATTTCCTGACAGTTAATTGCTACTGTAGGAATACAATTGATTTAAGTATATTGATCTTGAACCTGATATCTTAATGATATTATTTATAAGCTCTATATTTTTGTGGTTTCCCTAGGATTTTCTTTATACATGATCATGTCGTTGGTATTATATATGTGTGTGTGTGTGTGTGTGTGTGTGTGTGTGTGTGTGTGTGTAGTTTTACTTCTTCCTTTCTAATTCAGATACTTTTTCTTAGTTTTTTTTTAATCACCTAATTGCTCTGGATAGAACCTCAAGTACAGTGTAGACTAAAATGGCAAGAACAAATATCTTTGTATTGTTCCTAATCATAAAGTTTAGTATTGTCTTTCAGCAAAAAGTATGATGTTAGATATATATTTTTTTATAGATGCCCTTTCCAGGTTGAGGTAGTTATTTTCAATAGTGGAAGAGTTAGGTTTGTCAAATTTCTTTTCTCTACTTTTAAAAAATTGGTTTTATCTTATTTTTTCTTTTTCTATGACTATGTTGTATACAGGGACTGATTTTTATATATTGAACCAACTTTGCATTCCTAAGTTAAATTCCATTTAGTCATAAGGTACAATCCCTTTAATATGCTACTAGATTTAGCTTGCTGGTATTTTCTTAACGATTTTTAAATCTAAATTTATAAGGACATCAGTTTATAGCTTTATTGTGGTGTCTTTATCTAGTTTAAGTATCAAGATAATATTGGTCTCATAGAATGGGCTGGTAAATATTTCTTCTTCTATCTTAGGTTAAAGTTTATAAAAGATCAATGTTAATTTTTTTTAAAGTCTGGGAGTATTAATCAAGGAGGCCAGCTGTTTCTGGGTTACTTTTTTTGGGGTGAAGGCAAGAAATTTCTTGATACATAATTTAATTTTTTACTTGATATAGGTATATGTAAATTTACTTTCAGTAGTTTTGCATTTCTAGGGATTTGTCCATTTCATTTAAGCTGTGAAATTTGTTGGTATATTGTTTTTCATAGTATTTCCTTATAATTTATTAATTCTGTGTGGTTGGTAGTAAAATCCCTGCTTTCATTCTTGATTCTAGTAATCTCAGTCTTCTTCCTCTCTCTTTTTCTTGGTCAGTCTTAGCTAAATGTTTATTAACTTTGTTAATCTTTTCAAAGAACTGTGTTTTCAGTTGTTGAATTTCTTTATTATTTTTCTCTTCTTTCTTATTTTAGTTCAGTTCAGTTCAGTCACATAGTCATGTCCGACTCTTTGAGACCCCATGAATTGCAGCACACCAGACCTCCCTGGCCATCATCAACTGCCGGAGTCTACCCAAATGCATGTCCATTGTGTTGGTGATGCCATCCAACCATCTCATCTTCTGTCGTCCCCTTCTCCTCCTGCCCTCAATATTTCCCAGCATCAGAGTCTTTTCAAATGAGTCAGCTCTGCATCAGGTGGCCAAAATATTGGACTTGTAGTTTTAACATCAGTCCATCCAATTAAAACCCAGGACTGATCTGCTTTAAGATAGACAGATTTGACCTGCTTGCAGTCCAAGGGACTCTCAAGAGTCTTCTCCAACACCACAGTTCAAAAGCATCAATTCTTCGGTGCTCAGCTTTCTTTATAGTCCCACTGTCACATCCATATATGACTAATGGAAAAACCATAGCCTTGACGAGACAGACCTTTGTGGAAAGTAATGTCTCTGCTTTCAAATATGCTGTCTAGGTTGGTCATAACTTTCCTTCCAAGGAGTAAGCGTCTTTTAATTTCATTGCTGCAATCACCATCTATAGTGATTTTCACTTCAGTTCAGTCGCTCAGTCGTGTCTGACTCTTTGCAACCCCATGAATCGCAGCGCGCCAGGCTTCCCTGTCCATCACCGTCTCCGGAAGTTCACTCAGACTCACGTTCATTGAGTCCGTGATGCCATCCAGCCATCTCATCCTCAGTTGTCCCCTTCTCCTCCTGCCCGCAATCCCTCTCAGCATCAGAGTCTTTTCCCATGAGTCAACTCTTTGCATGAGGTGGCCAAAGTACTGGACTTTCAGCTTTAGCATCATTCCTTCCAAAGAAATCCCAGGGCTGATCTCCTTCAGAATGGACTGGTTGGATCTCCTTGCAGTCCAAGGGAATTTCAAGAGTCTTCTCCAACACCACAGTTCAAAAGCATCAATTCTTCAGCGCTCAGCTTTCTTCACAGTCCAACTCTCACATCCATACATGACCATAGGAAAAACCATAGCCTTGACTAGACGGACCTTAGTCGGCAAAGTAATGTCTCTGCTTTTGAATATGCTATCTAGGTTGGTCGTAACTTTGCTTCCAAGGAGTAAGCGTCTTTTAATTTCATGGCTGCAGTCACCATTTGCAGTGATTTTGGAGCCCCCAAAAATAAAGTCAGCCACTGTTTCCACTGTTTCTCCATCTATTTCCCATGAAGTGATGGGCCTGGCTGCCATGATCTTAGTTTTCTGAATGTTGAGCTTTAAGCCAATTTTTTCACTCTCCTCTTGCACTTTCATCAAGAGGCTCTTCAGTTCTTCTTCACTTTCTGCCATAAGGGTGGTATCATCTGTATATCTGAGGTTACTGATATTCTCCCAGCAGTCTTGATTCTAGCTTGTGCTTCCTCCAGCCCAGCATTTCTCATGATGTACTCTGCATATAAAAGTTAAATAAGCAGGGTGATAATATGCAGCCTTGATGTATATTTTTCCTATCTGGAACCAGTCTGTTGTTCCATGTCCAGTTCTAATTATTGCTTCCTGACCTGCATACAGGTTTCTCAAGAGGCATGCCGGGTGGTCTGGTATTCCTATCTTCTTCAGAATTTTCCACAGTTCATTGTGATCCACACAGTCAAAGGCTTTGGTGTAGTCAGTAAAACAGAAATAGATATTTTTCTCGACTCTTGCTTTTTCAATGATGCAGTGGATGTTGGCAATGATCTCTGGTTCCTCTGCCTTTTCTAAATCCAGCTTGAATATCTGGAAGTTCATTGTTCACGTATTGCTGAAGCCTATCTTGGAGAATTTTGAGCATTATTTTACTAGCGTGTGAGATGAATGCAATTGTGTGGTAGTTTGAGCATTCTGTGGCATTGCCTTTCTTTGGGATTGGAATGAATTTTGACCTTTCTTGTTTACTTCCACTCTAATATTTGTTATATCCTTCATCTGCTTTTTGTTTAGTTAGTTCTTTATTTTCTAGTGTCTTAAGGTGGGAAATTAGTAGGAAGTTAGGTTACTGATTTGAGATCTTTCTTCTTTTTTATAGTAGGTGTTTTCAGCTGTAAATTTTCCTCTAAGCATTGCTGTAGCCGCTGTATTCCATACATTTTGTGTGAATACTTGTTTTTATTTATCTAAAAATACTTTGTTTTCCCTTGTGATTTGAATTCAGCCTATTGGTTATGTGTGGGTATGCTGTTTAATTTCTGCATATTTGTGAATTTACCAAATTTCCTTTGTTTTAATTCCTAATTTCATTTCATTTTGATCAGAGAATAATTTGCATGGTTTTTTATTTTAACTTTATTGAAAATTATTTTGTGGTCTCACATATGGTCCCTTCTTGTGAATGTTTCATGTGTTCTTGAGAAGAATGTGTATATTACTGTTTTTAGTTGAAGTGTTCTCTAGAAGGGCTTCCCTGGTGGCTCAGATGTTCAAGAATCTACCTGCAATGCAGGAAACATGGGTTCAATCCTGGGTTGGGAAGATCCCATGGAGAAGGGAATGGCAACACACTCCAGTATTCTTGCCTGGAGAATCCCCATGGACAGATGAGTCTGGCAGGCTACAGTCAATGGGGTTGTGCAGTCAGCCACGACTGAGTAACTAAGCACAGATAGAAGTATTTTAAGCCTTATTGCTTTATAGTCTTATTGAAATCTTTTTCCTCATTGCTCTTCTGTCTATCATCCTTTCATTTCATCTTGATTTGGATTACTAACTGAGGTCACTTGCTTTCAGCAACCCTAGAACCATAGCCTTCCAGGCTCTTCTGCCATGGGATTCTCCAGTCAAGAATACTGGAGTGAGTTGCCATGCCCTCCTCCAGGGGATCTTCTTGACCCAGTGATCGACCTGGCATCTCTTATGTCTCCTGCTTTAGCAGGCAAGTTCTTTACCACTAGTGCCATCTAGGAAGCCCATATCAAGCAAAAATATACTTCAAAAGATAAAGGAGGATTTAAAATATCCCAGAAAAATTATTGCTAACAGACCTGCTCTACAAAAATGCTCAAGACAATTATTCAGGATGAAAGCCAGTGACCTCAGTCAGTAATTCAAATCATTATAGACTTCATGGTTTACAATCATTTGTTTTTCTTAGTGTGGTAACTGTATCATCCCCACTGCCTCTGTCTTCCTTTTTTTTTTTCTTTTTCTTTTTCTGATGAGAAAACTGTTTATTTTATTTTGGATTCCTTGGATATTATAAATCACTTATCTTTCTGCTTTGAAGATTCTCTCTGTCTTTGACACTTAGCTGTCATGTATTTCTTCATGGATCTCTGAGTTTATTCTACTTGAAGTTTCTTGAATTTATTGGGTGAGTTTACTAATTTAAAAAAATCAAATTTAGGAAGATTTTTGCTATGATTTGTTCAAATAGACTTTCTGATTATTTTATTCTTTCTTTTCTGGGTATCACATTATGTATTTCTGGTCATTTTTAATAGTGCTCTGCAGGTATCTAAGCCTTTGTTCATTTTTCTTTATTATTTTTCTTTCTCTTTCTCAGACTGGATACTCCCAATTAACCTTTCTTCAGCTTTGCTTATTCTTGTATTCTGCCTGCTCTAATCTATCTTTTAACCCCTGTAGAGAAGTTTTCATAACCCACAAATTTCTATTTTTAATTTTTTATAATGGATGTTTATCGATAGTCTCAATTTGGTTAGACATCATTGTGTTTTCTACTATTTGCTAGTAGATATGATTATGATTTCCTTTCATTCTTTGGACATAGTTCAAAACATCTGACTTAGAGTCTTTGTCTAGTCAGTATAACGTTTGGGCATTCTCAGGGAGAGTTTGTATTCATTGCATAGGTAGGCCATACTTCCTTGTTCTTTGCTCACCTCATAATTTTTGCTTAAAATTAAATTTTTGAAAGCTATATCAAAGTAGCTTTGGTAGTCAAATATCCTCCCTATCTAGGGATTGTTGTTACTGCTGGTTTGTTGGTGATGTTGGTGTTCAGTTACATTTCTAAGATAATTCCATAAAGTCTTGTGTGTGAGCTGTTACATTTCTGCTCAATTAATTTAGCAGTTATGTGGGACCAGTAATTCTCCCAGTCTATTCCCAAGAGCTCTTTGTGCTTGTTCAGGCCCACATTCAACACTCAACCAGGTAATTGAAAACTCCAATTTGTTGTATTCCTTCAAAAGTCATATTTTGCTTTCTACTGGTATAAAGTCTCATAGCCAGAGGTGAAAGCTTATGAAATTTTCTTATCTTTCCTGGGCATGCATACAGCCCTAGACATAGTCACAGCTATATATCTGAACATCTACATTCCCAGAAATGGCCCTGAAATCTGCAAAACTTCCTTGTACATCTTAATTCCTAGATTTTTAAGCTTTCTAGATAGGCTACCTCAGACAACTACAAAGTTGATTTCCTCCAATTTTCATTTCTGTTTTTGGATATATATCCCCAGGAAAAAGTCTTTTCACACTGGGCAAGTTCCACGTCTGGTTTAAAAAAAAAAAAAAAAAAAAAGCAACCAGCTTTGTAAGTGGGGTCTTCCAGGGAACCACCAGATAGGTTAATACTTACAATTCTCTGGGAGTGAAGTTTTGAGGAGCTCCAGGGGTTTGGCTGTTCATTTTCAAAGCCACTGTGGAGCTAGAGGAGAGGGAAAAATGGTAATAAAGCAAATTAAAATCCACAAATCTTATTCTTCTTACTGAAACTCTGCTTTCTTGTTTTGTTCTTGAATAGACTTTCTTCAGATTCCTGCATGATTTTGGTGAATTTCCATAGCTCTAATAAAAGCTGATTCTGTTTTTGTATATTTTCTCATTTCTTTTATGATAAAGAGAATTTTCAAAGGTTCTTTCTCTACAAGTTTTGCTGATTATCTTCTGTCTGTTTTTGTAAGTAATTTTTGCATTGGAACACATCTGTGCTTATTCCTTTACATATTGTTTGTATATTATTTCATATTAAAGTGGCAGAACTGAGCCGTCATGAGAGAGATTGCATGATCTGCAAAATCTAAAATATTTGCTTTTTCCAGCCTTTTACAGAAAAAAGTTTGCCCATCTGTTATAGAAGGTATTTTAAAATTTTGTACAGGTTTAGATGAAATCAGTTGTTCTTAACCTGGATTCCAATTAGAATTGTAACACTGGCTGAAAAATCAAATATGATGGCACTAGCAAGTCTGATTCAGTGGGTGTGGGGTACAACTGTCAAGTCTGTGTTTAAAAAGAAAATGCTTAGATATTCTAATAAAGAAAATCCTCTAAATAATCTGTTGTGTCCTTTCTAAATGTGTGATTCTAGATGTTAGACTTCAGATACCAAAGCCTAGTGACAGTAAATGAAGAAAACAGTCATATGTTTATTAATGAGCATTTTGTTTTACTCCTATTGTGAACAGAAGTTCTATTTTGTTTAATGATTCATCTCTAGTTTGTTATGGTCATTTGCCCTTGGAGAATAATTAATGGAACTTAAAGCCTGCATTTTTACAAGCATGTATGAATTGCTTTTTACTAATATATTCTCTTAGGGTCTCAGGCTTACTTAATTTTCTTACTTGACTGATAAATCACAAGAAGACTGAGAGTTTTATTTAAGCTTATGAACTATTTTTCATACAGTAGAATTATAAGGAAGTTTCTAATTGGTCAAATTTTCAGTGGAGGCTCTTTTTATAAGTCCATCCCATGTTTCTGACATCACATAATACTTCATTTAATGAAAGGGCAATGAGTGACAGACCTGTTTATGAAGATAGACCATTTAAGGTTATCTATTTTTCCATCTGAAATCCTCTTCCATTGCCCCTTGTTCCTAAATATTTTTACTCGTAAAGTAGACTGATACTAGAACATTATTTCTCTTCTACCCCTTAAAACAGATGATCAAATTATTTAAATATATTCTAGAAACCTCCAGGATAACTCTTCCAGTTAATTTTTATTTAATTTTTTAATCTTCAAGAATACAATTTTCTGTGTGAATGGTTTAGAAGCTTAATGAATTTTGATTCCCACAGTTCACAATTACCAAAGAATGAAACTACATTAAGCATGCACGGAGGTTAATTTTTAATCAACAAAAGATAAAGAAATAAAGAAAAATACCTGAAACTTCACTTCCCTTGGAAGGATGCTTAAGCAAGCTATGATATTCAAAATACCTTTTGTTTGGCTAATAATAAAAATCACCACCAAGAATTGTGAGATAATTCCTATGTAATTCAGGAAATGCCATAGACTGAGTGGCTTAAATAACAGAACTTTATTTTCTCACATTTCTAAAGGATGAAAGTCGAAGCTCAGGTTGCCCTCCAGGTTGGTTTTCTTAGAAGCCTACCTCAATGGCTAGCAGATGACTCCTTACTGCATTTAGTCATGTATCCTTCTGTTCCTGGTATCCCTTCCTATTCTTAAGGACTCTAGTCATATTGATTTCTGTTGTTGCTTAATCGCTAAGTCAGGTCCAACTGTTTTGCGACTCCATGGACTGTAGCATGCCAGATTCCTCTGTCCCTGAGAGCTCCCAGACAAGAATCCTGGAGTGCGTTGCCATTTGCTACTCGAGGGGATCTTTCTGACCCAGGGATCAAACCCGTGTCTCCTGCATTGGCAAGGAGATTCTTTACAACTGAGCCATCAAGAAAGCCCATCATACTGCTTTTAGGCTCATCCTAATGGCCTCATTTTAACTTAATCAAAGCTTTATAGACTTTATTTCCAAACAGAGTTACATTCTGAGACACTGGCAAGTGGGACTGCAACATATGAATTTTGGTGAAATACAATGCAGCCTATCACATGGATGATAACATAGTAAATTATGATTTATACTATGTGTATTTATCTGAGAACGTGGGTCTTCTTTAAAAAAAAATTAGAAATGTAGAAAAACAGAAATGGGGACATATAGAAATGATGGAAAAAGTAGAATTAATATTTATAAAAAGATTAAAAATCCATTTCCTGTAGCAACAGCAATAGGGACAGTGTTATAGCTTAAATCTTTTACAGCTAATAGTAATACTTTAGCAAAATTCCATAAGCTATGTGTAGATTTTTCCCATCATTATTCACTTCAAATTATGTATTTACTTCTATCTTGTTTCTCTGTGATTCACTAATTATATGAAAAGTGTTTTCTTTTCATTTCCAAACATATGAGATTTTAGTTACATTTTAATTGCTGATTCTGGATTATATTACACTGGGGTAGTAGAATGTGGTCAATATAGTATTTAATTTTGATATTTGATGGAAACTGTTTTATGGACCATTATGTGCTTGTATTTTATTTTATTATTTTTAAATCCATTATAATTTTATTGCAAACACAATTGATCTTTTCTAAAACAAGGTGACCCATCTTTAAAAAAAAAACTATTTATTTTTAAAAATTTATTTATTTTAATTGGAGGCTAATTACAGTACTGTAGTGGCTTTTGTCATACATACACATGGATCAGCCATGTATGTATATGGACCAGCAGCTGCGCTTTGCTGGAGCATCCGTGAAAAGATACCCCACGCCCAAGGTAAGAGAAACCCAAGTAAGACGGTAGGTGTTGCAAGAGGGCATCAGAAGGCAGACACACAGAAAACATACTCACAGAAACTAGTCAATCTAATCACACTAGGACCACAGTCTTGTCTACCTCAATGAAGCCAAGCCATGCCTGTGGGGCAGCCTAAGACAGGCAGGTCATGGTGGAGAGGTCTGACAGAATGTGGTCCACTGGACAAGGGAATGGCAAGCCACTTCAGTATTCTTGCCTTAAAGACCCCATGAATAGTATGAAAAGGCAAAATAATAGGATAGCAAAAGAGGAACTCCCCAGGTCAGTAGGTACCCAATATGCTACTGGAAGATCAGTGGAGAAATAATTCCAGAAAGAATGAAGGGATGGAGCCAAAGCAAAAACAGTACCCAGTTGTGCATGTGACTGGTGATAGAAGCAAGATCCGATGCTGTAAAGAGCAATATTGCATAGGAACCTGGAATGTCAGGTCCATGAATCAAGGAAAATTGGAAGTGGTCAAACAAGAGATGGCAAGGGTGAACATCACCATTCTAGGAATCAGCGAACTAAAATGGACTGGAATGGGTGAATTTAACTCAGATGACCATTATATCTACTACTGCAGGCAGGAATCCCTCAGAAGAAGTGGAGTAGCCATCATGATCAACAAAACCATCTGAAATGCAGTACTTGAATGCAATCTCAAAAATGACAGAATGATCTCTGTTCGTCTCCAAGGCAAACCATTCAATATCACAGTTATCCAAGTCTATGCCCCAACCAGTAATGCTGAAGAAGCTGAAGTTGAATGGTTCTATGAAGACCTACAAGACTTTTTAGAACTAACACTCAAAAAACATGTCCTTTGCATTATAGGGGACTGGAATGCAAAAGTAGGAAGTCAAGAAACACCTGGAGTAACAGGCAAATTTGGCCTTGGAATGTAGAATGAAGCAGGGCAAAGACTAATAGAGTTTTGCCAAGAAAATGCACTGGTCATAGCAAACACCCTCTTCCAACAACACAAGAGAAGACTCTACACTTGGACATCACCAGATGATCAACACCAAAATCAGATTGATTATATTCTATACAGCCAAAGATGCAGAAGCTATATACAGTCAACAAAAACAAGATGGGGAGCTGACTGTGGCTCAGATCATGAACTCCTTATTGCCAAATTCAGACTTAAATTGAAGAAAGTAAGGAAAACCACTAGACCATTCAGGTATGACCTAAATCAAATCCCTTATGATTATACAGTGGAAGTGAGAAATAGTTTTAAGGGACTAGATCTGATGGATAGAGTGCCTGATGAACTATGGAATGAGGTTCGTGACATTGTACAGGAGACAGGGATCAAGACCATCCCCCTGGAATAGAAATGCAAAAAGGAAAATGGCTGTCTGGGGAGGCCTTACAAATAGCTGTGAAAAGAAGAGAAGTGTAAAGCAGAGGAGAAAAGGAAAGATATAAGCATCTGAATGAAGAGTTACAAAGAGTAGCAAGGAGAGATAAGAAAGTTTTCCTTAGCAATCAGTGCAAATAAATAGAGGAAAAGAACAGAATGGGAAAGACTAGAGATCTCTTCAAGAAAATTAGAGATACGGAGGGAACATTTCATGCAAAAAATAGCTCGATAAAGGACAGAAATGATATGGACCTAACAGAAGTAGAAGATATTAAGAGGTGGCAAGAATACACAGAAGAACTGTACAAAAAGTCTTCACAACCAAGATAATCATGATGGTGTGATCACTCATCTAGAGCCAGACATCTTGAAATGTGAAGTCAAGTGGACCTTAGAAAGCACCACTATGAACAAAGCTAGTGGACGTGATAGGATTCCAGTTGAGCTATTTTAAATCCTGAAAGATGACACTGTGAAAGTGCTGCACTCAATATGCCAGCAAATTTGGAAAACTCAGCAGTGACCACAGGACTGGAAAAGGTCAGTGTTCATTCCAATCCCAAAGAAAGGCAGTGCCAAAGAATGCTCAAACTACCGCACAATTCAACTCATCTCACATGCTAGTAAAGTGATGCTCAAAATTCTCCAAGCCAGGCTTCAGCAATACATGAACCGTGACCTTCCAGATAGTCAAGCTGGTTTTAGAAAAGGCAGAGGAACAAGAGATCAAATTGCCAACATCTGCTGGATCATGGAAAAAGCAAGAGAGTTCCAGAGAAACATCTATGTCTGCTTAATTGACTATGCCAAAGCCTTTGACTGTATGGATCACAATAAACTGTGGAAAATTCTGAAAGAGATGGGAATACCAGACTACCTGACCTGCCTCTTGAGAAACCTATATGCAGGTCAGGAAGCAACAGTTAGAACTGGACATGGAACAACAGACTGGTTCCAAATAGGAAAAGGAGTACCTCAAGTCTGTATAGCTGTATATTGTCACCCTGCTTCTTTAACTTATATGCAGATTACATCATGAGAAATGCTGAGCTGGAAGAAGCACCAGCTGGAATCAAGATTGCCGGGAGAAATATCAATAACCTCAGATATGCAGATGACACCACCCTTATGGCAAAAAGTGAAGAGGAAGTAAAAAGCTTCTTAATGAAAGTGAAAGAGGACAGTGAATGAGTTGGCTTAAAGCTCAACATTCAGAAAACGAGGATTATGGCATCTGGTCCCATCACTCCATGAGAAATAGATGGGGAAACAGTGGAAATGGTGTCAGACTTTATTTTGTGGGGCTCCAAAATCACCGCAGATGGTGATTGCAGCCATGAAATTAAAAGATGCTTAGTCCTTGGAAGGAAAGTTATGACCAACCTAGACAGCATGTTGAAAAGCAGAGACATTATTTTGCCAAAAAAGATCCATCTAGTCAAGGCTATGGTTTTTACAGTGGTCATGTATGGATGTGAGAGTTGGACTATAAACAAAACTGAGCCCCAAAGAATTTATATTTTTGAACTGCGGTGTTGGAAAAGACTCTTAAGAGTCCCTTGGACTGCAGGAGATCCATCCAGTCCGTTCTAAATGAGATCAGTTCTGGATGTTCTTTGGAAGGACTTATGCTAAAGCTCAAACTCCAATACTTTGGACCCCTCTCGCAAAGAGTTGACTCATTGGAAAAGACTCTGATGCTGGGTGGGATTGGGGGCAAGAGGAGAAGGGGACGACAGAGGATGAGATGGATTAATGGCATCACCGACTCTATAGACATGAGTTTGAGTAAACTCCGGGAGTTCGTAGTGGACAGGGAGGCCTGGCACGCTGCGATTCATGGGGTCGCAAAGAGTAGGACTCGACTGAGCGACTGATCTGAAGTGAACTGCTATTCAGTTACTGACTTGACCTGCTGGGAAGCTACAGCCTGAAGATAAATGAAGAAAAAGAAAGCAAAACCACTTTTTCCATACTGGGGTTTTTATTTAGAGTTCTCAGGGAGTTGGGACGGGTTTTTTATTTTTTATTTTTTGTATTTTGTCTAGTGTTTAGATTTAACCACTGTAATGTAGTAGACATTGTGGCTAAAGAAACTGAAAGTAAATTCCTTCAGTCGTGTCCAACTCTTTGCGGCCCCATGGACTGTAGCCCTCCAGACTCCTCCATGGAATTTTCCAGGCAAGAGTACTGGAGTGGGTTGCCATTTCCTTCTCTAGGGGATCTAACTGATCCAAGGATCAAATCCAGGTCTCCCACCATGCAGACAGACGCTTTACTGTCTGAGACACCAGGTAAGCCATTGTGGCTAAAACCAGCGTCATATATCAGTACTCAGTGCTAAATTTACTTTGTAGATTAACTCCACAAACAACATGAAACAGCAGCAAATGACCTGACCATTACCCCAAATTAATATTTTGTGAATAAAATCTAATTATCTTTGCTATCAACAAGTTAGTAAAAACCATCCAACTCCACTTTCCATTCTTCTTTCTACTTTTCCTTTTGAATAAAAGATTAGACCTCATTTTATTGCAACCTGAATACAAACAAAATAATTTTTTATTAAGATAAATCACAGTCAAGAAATCTGGCTAGAGAAAGAAAAATGTTCTGATAATGTGTTTTCAAAGTTACCAGTGACTTCAGCTGTCAGGTTGTCATCAATTTTACAAAAGAAAAATACTCTTCTAAACCATTGTTTATGCAATGTGTTTCCTCAGTGATGTGCTGGACTACAGGCAATTTCTTTTAAGCCAGAGATTTTCCAATGGAAAACATACATATCAGGCATAGTGAAATTTCAGAGAATCAAAATAACTAGTAATCATATTCTGATTTTCAAAATATAACTACATGTGTTTTTCTTAGTAAGTAATTTCTGCAACTAGCCACATCATCAAAGCTGTGTGCCTTTGGTTTTTGAGAACCATCAGAGATTAATAAAAATGTTAATATCTCTGAATGTAAACTACATAATAAGCCTGGACTTTTTTTTTTTAATTAAAATGCACATAAGTTGTTCTTCAGGGAATTAGAAATACATAATTGTACATTAATCTAAATTGACTTTCCAGAATTTACTCTTTCCTTTGGTTTCCAATTGAGTTGACACTTTTGATATTTTTTTAATTTAACTTTTAAAATATCCTGTATCTTTCAACTTAAGTTAGATAAATATTTGTTCATGTTTTTAAAGTACTTCAAAATTATGCCATAATTGAGTTCTATTTATTGGCAACATTTGTTGTACCTTGTATCTTGTTGCAGATTTATTCATTCATAATATTATTGCCCATGTACTGTGTGTCATGTGAGAGTACAGTCAAGAATATAAATGCCACAAGCAAAAACATAAAATGCAGATGTACAGGGTCCACTTTTCAGAAAAGAGCAAAAAAAAAAAAAAAAAAAGACTAATACTCCAGAAGGTGTCAGACAGCTGAGCTTCAAATCAAGCCAATTAAACAATACACAAGTAGTGGCAGACTTTCCCAGAGACAGACTCAATATCCTTCTTACTAGCAATGTCTAAATTTATCTTTTAAAAAATTACATTTTAATATGGGGGGTCTTAATGATTATTGATACTGAAGGCTACAAATTTTATTTCTCACATGTCTATGAGTATATAATAGATGTGAATTGGGACTGGGATATGACATTAGAAACATCAGAGCAAGGTTTTGTCTGGTCCTTTCACATTGTTTGTATCGCAGTTCAGTTTTTGAAGAATCTGTCATTTTTCTTTGGATCTGCTCTGAGCGTGATCAGTTTAGAAGTGAGGGAAGATGAAGGACTTTAACAAATCTGAGACTGAAAGCTTACCTGAGTCTTTCTAATTAATGTTTACTGAGCTATAATTGATGTATAACATCATATTAATTGCAAGTGTACAACAGGATGATTCAATATTTATATATATTGTGAAATGTCACCATAATCAATTCAGTTAATATCCATCTCCAAACATAGTTACAAATTTCTTTTCATTTTAGATGTTATACAAAAACATTTTATGAAAAACCCGTCTCATAACAAACTCAAACTTTGTTGTTCTACTTTGCCATCTCATATCTCATTGAGCATAGAATTTTATAGAAGAAAACATTAGAATTCAGAAGGAAAGTGAATTAGCCTAAGACCAACTGGTTTAATTAGCTAACAAAGTAAAGGTTGGAGCCTAGGTCAAATAAAGTCCCATCCATTGCATTTACACTAACCCTAAAAGATCTTCCTGTCTTTGTTACTATATTTTGAATAATATCGAGCCCATCCTTGCATGAAATGTTCCCTTGATATCTCTAATTTTCTTGAAGAGATCTCTAGTCTTTCCCATTCTGTTCTTTTCCTTTATTTCTTTGCATTGATCGCTGAAGAAGGCTTTCTTATCTCTTCTTGCTATTGTTTGGAACTCTGCATTCAGATGCCTATATCTTTGCTTTTCTCCTTTGCTTTTCGCTTCTCTTCTTTTCACAGCTATTAGTAAGGCTTCCCTCAGACAGCCATTTGGCTTTTTTTGCAATTCTTTTCCATGGGGATGGTCTTGATCCCTGTCTCCTGTACAATGTCACGAACTTCATTCCATAGTTCTTCAGCATCTCTGTCAGATCTAGGCCCTTAAATTTGTTTCTAACTTCCACTGTATAATCCTAAGGGATTTGATTTAGGTCATACCTGAATGGTCTAGGGTTTTCCCTACTTTCTTCAATTTCAGTCTGAATTTGGCAATAAAGAGTTCATGATCTGAGCCACAGTCAGCTCCTGGTCTTGTTTTTGTTGACTATATAGAGCTTCTCCATCTTTGGCTGCAGAGAATATAATCAATCTGATTTCGGTGTTGGCCATCTCGTGACGTCCATGTGTAAAGTTTCCTCTTGTGTTGTTGGAAGAGGGTGTTTGCTATGACAGTGCATTTTCTTAGCAAAACTCTATTAGCCTTTGCCCTGCTTCATTCTGTATTCCAAAGCCAAATTTGCCTGTTACTCCAGGTGTTTCTTGACTTCCTACTTTAGCATTCCAGTCCTCTATAATGAAAAGGACATAGTTTTGGGGTATTAGTTCTAAAAAGTCTTGTAGGTCTTCATAGAACCGTTCAACTTCAGCTTCAGCATTACTGGTTGGGGCATAGACTTGGATTACCATGATACTGAATGGCTTGCCTTGGAAACGGAGACCATTTTGTAGTTTTTGAGATTGCATCCAAGTACTACATTTTGTACTCTTCTGTTGACCATGATGGCTACTCCATTTCTTCTGAGGGATTCCTGCCTGCAGTAGTAAATATAATGGTCGTCTGAATTACATTTACCCATTCCAGTCCATTTTAGTTCACTGATTCCTAGAATGTTGACGTTCACTCTTCCCATGTCTTGTTTGAACAATTTCCAATTTGCCTTGATTCACGGACCTGACATTCCAGGTTCCTATGCAATATTGCTCTTTACAGCATCGGACCTTGCTTCTATCACCAGTCACATCCACAGCTGGCAGAAGATATTAAGAAGTAATGGCAAGAATACACAGAAGAACTGTACAAAAAGATCTTCATGACCTGGATAATCACGATGGTGTGATCACTCATCTAGAGTCAGACATCCTGGAATGTGAAGTCAAGTGGGCCTTAGAAAACATCAGTACGAACAAAGCTAGTGGAGGTGATGGAATTCCAGTGGAGCTATTTCAGATCCTGAAAGGTGATGCTGTCAAAGTGATGCACTCAGTATGGCAGTAAATTTAGAAAACTCAGCAGTGGCCACAGGACTGGAAAAGGTCAGTTTTCATCCCAAGCCTAAAGAAAGGCAATTCCAAAGAATGCTCAAACTACTGCACAATTGCACTCATCTCACACACTAGTAAAGTAATGCTCAAAATTCTCCAAGCCAGGCTTCAGCAATACATGAAATGTGAACTCCTGATGTTAAAGCTGGTTTTAGAAAAGGCAGAGGAACCAGAGATCAAATTGCCAACATCCACTGGAGCATGGAAAAAGCAAGAGAGTTCCAGAAAAAACATCTATTTCGGCTTTATTGACTATGCCAAAGCCTTTGACTGTGTGGATCACAATAAACTGTGGAAAATTCTGAGAGATGGGAATACCAAACCACCTGACCTGCCTCTTGAGAAATCTGTATGCAGGTCAGGAAGCAACAGTTAGAACTGGACATGGAAAAACAAACTGGATCCAAATAGGAAAAAGAGTACGTCAAGGGTATATATTGTCACCCTGCTTCTTTAACTTATATGCAGAGTACATCATGAGAAATGCTGGGCTGAAAGAAACAAAAGCTGGAATCAAGATTGCTGGGAGAAATATCAATAACCTCAGATATGTAGATGACACCACCCTTATGGCAGAAAGTGAAGAGGAGCTAAAGGGCCTCTTGATGAAGGTGAAAGAGGAGAGTGAAACAGTTGGCTTAAAGCTCAACATTCAGAAAATGAAGATCATGACACCTGGTCCCATCACTGCATGGGAAATAGATGGGGAAACAGTGGAAACAGTGTCAGACTTTATTTTTGTTGGGCTCCAAAATCACTGCCGATGGTGACTGCAGCCATGAAATTAAAAGACACTTACTCCTTGAAAGAAAAGTTATGACCAATCTAGATAGCATATTCAAAAGCAGAGACATTACTTTGCCGACTAAGGTCCATCTAGTCAGGGCTACAGTTTTTCCTGTGTTCATGTATGGATGTGAGAGTTGGACTGTGAAGAAGTCTGAGCGCTGAAGAATTGATGCTTTTGAACTGTGGTGTTGGAGAAGCCTCTTGAGAGTCCCTTGGACTGCAAGGAGATCCAACCAGTCCATTCTGAAGGAGATCAGCCCTGGAATTTCTTTGGAAGGAATGATGCTGAAGCTGAGACTTCAGTATTTTGGCCACCTCATGCGTAGAGTTGACTCATTGGAAAAGACTGATGCTGGGAGGGATTGGGGCCATGAGGAGAAGGGGACAACTGAGGATGAGATGGCTGGATGTCATCACGGACTCAATGGATGTGAGTCTGAGTGAACTCCAGGAGATGGTGATGAACAGGGAAGCCTGGCGTGCTGCGATTCATGGGGTCACAGAGAGCTGGACATGACTGAGCGACTGAACTGAACTGAACTGAAAACAAATTCAGAATGAGGTTATGGAATATGTGTTTTTCCCATCTTCTTCAGTCTTCTCTGCTTTCCTCTTCTCTGGCATTAGTTCTTATTCTAATTCACTGTCTTCATTCATTCATTCATTCTTTAATTTATGAATATTTTTTGAGATTGTTTCTTGTTGCCAGAATACGCAGATTTGCAAAATATGCTAAAGTAACTCAGAATCTAGTCAGAGAGCAAGACATAAAAGTAAATAAAAGTGTAAAAGGTATTAAGTGTTAAAATATAAATGTGCATATGGTATTAGTGGACACTAAAGAAGGAGTAACTCCCTCTAATTGTTATGATAAGGAAAGATTTCACAGATGAAGCCATGTTTAAGCCGAATCTACATGGATTAACATTTTCCAGACTCACGATGTGGGTCTTGTATTACAGATAGCAGAAATATTATGATTAAGGGAAGCTGTTGAAGGCATAAACTCGGTTTCATCCATCTTTGTATACACCGCACCTAGCTTAGTGTCTGACATGTTATAGCAATCTATAAATGCTTGTTATAAAAATTATATTGTGCATGGGGAATTATAAACACTTTAGTTTGATTAGAGCATAAGATTAATGTGAAGTAGTGGTGAGAATGACTCTAGAAAGATTGGTTTGTGATAGATCACAAAAGAACTCTTGATACCAGGCTAAGGAGTTTGACCTTTATATAATGGTCAAATTAAAGTTATGACCAGATTATAGTATGGTGTTTACTGACTTGAACAAAGCAATAATGGGCTAAAAAATCAAATGAGTATTATCTAGAAGTAGTTGTGCATGCATGCTTAGTCTCTAAGTTGTGTCTGACTCTTTGCAGTCCTTTGGTCTGTAGCCTGCCAGGCTTCTCTGTCCATGGGATTTTCCATGCAAGAATACTGGATTGGGTTGCCATTCCCTTCTGCAGGGACACAAGTAGTCCTAGTAAGAGACAATGTGGCTTGAGGAAGAGGAGAATTTGAGAGTAGAAATATAAAGAACAAAATGGATGAGGGCAAATTTAGTGGTAGAAGGACCAGTTAGAAATCTATTACAGTAGTCCGTAAAGAAGATACTAAATGCCTGAATTAAGACTTTGATAGGACTAAAAAGAGATTTTTAGAAGAACTTAAAGGTATAGTATATAGATCATGTTGTCTGAGGATTAATGTATTAGAAGAAAGAAGTCAAAGATGATAGTCTTGTGACTTGAGTACAGGGTTGGATCATGACTTCATTTACCTAGTATGAGAAAAAAAATAAGTTTTGAGTGGAGCTCTGAAAATAAATCCTGTTTGGAAGATAATAGATTTGAAATCACATGGAATAGTGAAACTGGCAATTAAATGATTTGGAGCTTAGAAAGAGGAGGATTTAGGACAAAAGAGGTAGACATTTTCTGTTCTTTCACTTCTCAAATTTGTTCCCTGCCCAGTTCTTTTTCCAGGAGGCCAAGTTTATGAAATGATTCTCTTAGCTCCATCTCATCCTTGGAATTAGACATTGAGAGGAGTTACTAGGTGATAAGAGGGTAGATAGAGAAGTGTTTTGGAGAAGGCAATGGCACCCCACTCCAGTACTCTTGCCTGGAAAATCCCATGGTTGGAGGAGACTGGTGGGCTGCCATCTATAGGGTTGCACAGAGTTGGACACGACTGAAGCGACTTAGCAGCAGCAGCAGCAGAGAAGTGTTTGGGTGTATCGTATAAGGTCATGGCCTGGCTCTAGTCCTTTGTTAAAGTCCATTCCTGCCTCTCCCTACAGTGACCTCTACTGTAAGGTCTGGATTTTGCTAATTGTGGTTCCCCCCTTTTCCTTTCTGGTCTGGAAGCAGTGAGAGTTTTCTTCTGTTGCACCATATCTAGTTGGTTACCTTTAGCCCTTGCTCACATCTATGAAAATAATTTCTTAGTTAAATTTTCCTTTCTGGTTTGACTATGGCTATTCTCTGTTGAAACTCTGCTTTATATAATTAGCAATACAGGATTTTTGTTGTTATTGTCATAAAACTGTACTAGTAAACTGGGAAATGAAGATCTGTTAGAAAGTCAATATATTACTGGAATATAATATACCTGAAATAAGTCAATAAATGATTATAAAATTGTGATCAATAAGCAAAAGAACTAACTCAGTCCTTTCAGGCTGCTATAATAAAATATCACATACTGGATGGCTTATAAACAACAGAAATGTATTTGTCATAGTTCTGGAGGCTGGAAAGTCCAAGATTAAGGGCGCTTGCATATTTGGTGTCTGGTGAGAGCCTGCTTCCTGGTTCATAGACAACAATCTATTTACTGTGTCCTTTCAAGGAGGAACGTTGTAAAGAGTTCTTGGGGGCCTCTTTTATAAGGGCACTAATTTCTCATGAGAGCTCCACTCTCATGATCTAATCAACTCCCAAAGACTCCCCCACTTCAGACACCATCACACTGGGGATTAGATATCAACATATGAATTTTGGAGGGTCACAAACATTCAGACTGTACCAAGGACTCTTGATAAAAAGTCATATGATTATAGCTGAGCTAAATGGCTAGAAATCTAAATAAGCAAGTTATAGAAGGAATTATCTTTTATATAGGAAGAAAATTTGAAGGCACAAGATAACATTCAAATTAAAATGAAAAATAAATGGGTACTCATAACATTAAAAATAAAATATTTTCCACCTCTACTACTACAATAACCCTACCCACTACCAGTCCATGTCTGGAACCATCTCATTGGTAAGTCACTGACCAAATACAGTTTTCTCCTAAAAGGAATGAAGAAAGTTGCTGATTCTATGTTTTGAATAATGGAAAAACAAATATAGTCTTCAATTTCTTTTTATTCCAGAAAGCAAGTGATTTAAGTGTCTAGGGTAGTGCTGAAGAGGCAACACATCCAGATTTAAATGCCTTGAACTGTCTGGTTTGTGATCATTTGATCATCAAAAAAGAAAATAATAATTAGAAATAACTGAATCAAATGGAATCTTTGAAAATACTGAATCTATAAGAGTCTAAAAAATTAATATATAGAATAAAAAAGTCAATATAAACAAAAAGTCAATATAAACAAAATTAAAGAAGGCTGAAAGTAACAAAATGTAGACTTGGCTGTTTTGTTTAATATATACCTTTTATATTGATGAGATGGAACTGAGAGTACAAGGCAGTTGGATTCTCAAGACAGATTCCTGGAGGAGAGAGCACTGTAAAGAGAATCCCAGAGATATGCATAAAATCCCTTTCAGATTGTGTACTCAGTGGCTTGGTCGTGTCAGATTCTTTGTGACTCTATGGACTGTAACCCACCAGGTTCCTCTGCCCATGGGATTCTCCATACAAGTATACTGGATTGGGTTGCCATTTCCTTTTCCAAGGAACCTTCCTGAAGGCATCGAACCTGCACCTTTTGCATCTCCTGCATTGGCAGGTAGATTATTTACCATTAGCACCACCTGGGAAACCCCCTTTCAGGTTGAGTACTGATGATCATAGATGTATGAGGAAACGACCTAAGGCTGTGGAAGAAATACCATAAAGTAGTAGTAGCAGCAACACTCCTTGAGGAAATCACAAGGCTGGAAATAACCAGAGCTGTTTTCAACCTCATAATGCACAAAGCCTTGGGTAGACTGCTCAGTTGGGTTTTGACTCTGCAGTGGGACAAATTATCCCTAGACTAATTACTGCTCTCTGTTTTTCAAAACTTATGAATAACATTCAAAAGGGTCAAAATGATTCCAAGTAACTTAACTACCCCTAAGAATAAGGCTCATGAATATCCATTGGAATTCAAAATATACAGCATCCAATAAGTTAAATGTATAATATCTGGCATCCAATGGAAAGGTATAAGGCATGCAAAGAGCAGGAAAATATGACCCAAACTGAAGAGGAAAATCAAAGCCCAGGTTGCAGAGACTGTAACTTTACATTTTGTTTTATTATGGGCATATAATGTTGGTATTAGTTTTTCTTCTTTTGTGAAAACTTACTGAGATTTTCTTTGTTACTTGATATATGGCCAATTTTGAAGGTGTACTTCTGGCATTTGAGAAAAATATTTACTCCTCAATACTATACATATTTATTATTATGTTTTTAAAATCTTTCATAGTCTTAGCTATTTGTCTCTACTTGATCTCTTTGGGTTACATGTTAAAGATCTCTGTTACTAGGAGTACTCTACCATGTAGCTTTTTTCCCCCCACATTTCTTTCTTTTACTATTTAGGAAGGTGTATCTTTAATCTAGCATCTTTTAAAATTTGGCTTCTCACATTTTAAAATCATCTTTCAACAAGATCATTTGATTCCCACTTATTACTTATGCAACAATCAATGAGATTCATCTGTTTTCATTTATCTCTCCTTTTCCCATTTTCAGATGTGTTATTTCTACTTTGAACATGCATCCCTTACATACTAATTGTCCTTGCTTGTTTCCATATTTTAGTCTCAGTTCTATCATTAAAAATATTCAATATTCACCATTAATTTTTTTGCCTATATATCCCCAGTCATATCTTGATTGGATAAAGTTAGTCTTCTACTAGAATTCATCTGAAAAGAAACATAAGTGTAGTGTTATCTAAATACTGCATTTGAATTTACATTGAAGCATTTTCTCTACCTTTTAATATTGAATGATGGTATGGTAAGATAGAAAATCTTTTGCTATAACATATTTCTTTGGGATTTTATTTCTTCGATTTTTTTTGTTTGTTTTAAATAGTGCTCCAGTATTGCTCTGCATCTAGATATTGTAAAAACTGATGTCAACTTCATTTCTTTCCTTTGTAAATGACTAGTTTATCCCCATCCCCAAAAGACCTAGGAATGCACTCTTTATATATACAGTTTAATAGTTTTAGGACAAGAAATTCTGGTGTAGACAACTCAGAAATCACATTAAGTCCTTTAAGCATTTGGACTCATATCTGCTATCAGTGGAAAAGTTTTCTTTGATTATAGTTTTGAATATATTATATTTCATTGTTTTGTTTTCTTTTTAAGACCCCAGAATATAAATATGCTATGTTTTCTTTATTTGCTTTATCAGTCCACATGTACTATTTTTATCTCTTAGTTGTTATGTTTTCATTTTCTAGGCTGCTTTTTTGCCCATATTTATTGAGGTAAAATTTACACAAAATACATTTAAAATAAATTGGTCCATTTTGTGGTATACAGTTTTATACAATCATATAATAACTAATGATCATAATCAAAATGTAGAATATTACCATCATACCATGAGGTTGCATTATTCCTGCTTTGTATTAAATTTCATCCCTAAAACCACAACCCTAGTTGCTAATATGATTCTGATGTTATATTTTTGCCTTCTATAGAACTGCATGTAAATAGATATGTTTTTCCCACTCAAGAATGTTTCTGAGATTTACCTCATGTTGTTAAATGTATCAGTGGTTCATTCCTTCTTTTTGTTGAGGAGAAGTCAATAGCACAGACTTACTCTATTGAAAAAAAATCTATCGGTTCGTGGACATGGAGGTTGTTTCAAGTATTTGAATATTATGAATAATGCAGCTGAGAATAATGTAGTCAATTCATATATAAGTGTTTTATGAATATATTTATTTATTTCACTTGAGTGAATACCTAGGAGTGAGATTGCTGAGTTATACAGTAAATATGCATTTAATTTCATAAAGAAGTACCAAACTCTTTTCCAGTGAGATTTTACTATTTTGCGATTCCACCAACAGCTCCTTTACATC
Source organism: Nanger dama (assembly GCA_917880005.1). NCBI lineage: Eukaryota > Metazoa > Chordata > Mammalia > Artiodactyla > Bovidae > Nanger > Nanger dama. The sequence goes on from CAKJTW010000089.1 coordinate 2,953,120, forward strand.
TTTGACAACACTGAGTTTTGTCAGTTTTTAAAATTTTAGCCATTATAGTGAGTGTATAGTATTTTAATATTGTACTGCTTTCAATTTCTATTTCCTTGATCCCTAGTTGTGGCATCTGTATTTTCTCTTGTTCATTTATATATCTTTTTGGGTGAAGTGTAAATTAACATCTTCTGCTGATTTTAATTGATTTATCTCCTTAATATTTTCTTTATATATTCCATTTAATGCTTTTTCAGAGATACAACTGATATGTTTGCAAATATTTTCTCCCAATCTATTGCTTGCATTTTCATATTCTTACATTGTATCTTTTAAAGAACAAAAATGTTTATTTTCCAAAAAGACATACTGAGCTTGTGTTCTGTGACCTTGCTAAATTAAATTATTAGTTCTAATAGCTCTCTTGAAACTTCCTTAAGATTTTATTCATATGAATATATCATGTATATTGCTCAGGGATTTCTATGTAAGCAATTGTGGCTTTTGTGAAGAGAAATAATTTTACTCTTTCTTGCTAATGTCTTTTCTTTTTCTTACTGTATTTCATTTAATGGGACCCTTAAGGTGATGCTGAATAGCAGTGCCTAGAGTGAACATCTCTGACTTGTTCTCCATCTTAAAGTAAGAGCAATCAGTTTTTCATCACTGAGTACAAAAGCTGCTGGTAATTTTTATATGATTTTTATCAGTGTGAGGATGTTTCTTTGTAGTTTATTGAAAGATTTTACCTTTACTGGTTGTTTGACATACACTGCTTTTCCTACATCTACTGAAATTATTGTATGCTTGCTTGTCCTGTATCTTATCAATACATTGACTTGCATTGACTTATTTCTTTAGATAATAAAGTTTGAAGCCCTAGCTTCAAACCCGTTGGAGTTACTGGATGTGGTTTCACAGTATTTTCTGAAAAATTTTTGTATCCATGTTCACTGGCATACTGACTTTTAGTTTTATTATTTAGTGATGTCTGTGTGTAGATTTACTATTAATGAAATAAATTAGCTTCTCAAGTGAGTTGGTACATATTTATTTTCTTGTGTATCCTGAAAAATGTTTGTGTAGGACTGCTAATGTTTCTCTTAAAATGTTTGATGACATTCCTTAATGAAGCTGCCTGGGCCTGAGGTTTCTTTGAAGGAAGCGTTTTGACTATGAATTAAATTTCTTTAATTTGTATATGCCAGTGCATTATTTTATTTTTTTCTTGTGAATTTTGGTAATTTGTGTTTTTCAAGGAGATGACAGTTTATGTAAACTGTCCAATTTCTTGTCAGGAAACCTTTCTATAATATCCCCATATTCTTTTAATGTTTGTAGTTGTCTGTAGTTATTTTTACAATTTTATTTCTGTTATTACTAATTAGTATATTCTCTTTTTGTCTAGATCAAGTTTATTGACCTTTCCTGAGGAACTGCTTTTTGTTTCATTTATTTTCTCTAAATTGTATTTATTTTCTGTCCAGTTGACATCTGCCCTTATCATTATTATTTCCTTCCTTCTAATTATTTGGCTTAATTTTGTTCTTCTTTGTCTAGTTTGTTTATATAAATCTTTAGATCATTGGTTTTGGATCTTTTTTGCTTCTAATATTTGCATTTAAGTTCAGTTCAGTTCAGTAGTTCAGTCGTGTCAGATTCATTGAGACCCCATGAATCACAGCACACCAGGCTTCACTGTTCATTACCATCTCTCGGAGTACGCTCAGACTCACGTCCATTGAGTCCATGATGCCATCCAGCCATCTCATCCTCTGTCATCCCTTCTCCTCCTGCCCCCAATCCCTACCAGCATCAGAGTCTTTTCCAATGAGTCAACTCTTTGAATGAGGTGGCCAAAATATTAGAGTTTCACATTTAGCATCATTCCTTCCAAAGAAATTCCAGGGTTGATCTCATTCAGAATGGACTGGTTGGTTCTACTTGCAGTCCAAGGGACTCTCAAGAGGTTTCTCCAACACCACAGTTCAAAAGCATCAATTCTTTGGTGCTCAGCCTTCTTCACAGTCCAACTCTCACATCCATACATGAACACAGGAAAAACCATAGCCTTGACTAGATGGACCTTAGTCAGCAAGGTAATGTCTCTGCTTTTGAATATACTATCGAGGTTTGTCATAACTTTTCTTCCAAGGAGTAAGCATCTTTTAATTTCAAGGGTGCAATCACCATCTACAGTGATTTTGGAGCCCAACAAAATAAAGTCTGACACTGTTTCCACAGTTCCCCATCTATTTCCCATGCAGTGATGCGACCGGATGCCATGATCTTCATTTTCTGAATGTTGAGCTTTAAGCCAACTGTTTCACTCTCCTCTTTCACTTTCAGCAAGAGGCTTTTTAGTTCCTTTTCACTTTCTGCCATAAGGGTGGTGTCATCTGCATATCTGAGGTTATTGATATTTCTCCCAGCAATCTTGATTCCAGCTTGTGTTTCTTCCAGCGAAGCGTTTCTCATGATGTACTCTGCATATAAGTTAAATAAGCAGGGTGACAATATACAGCCTTGACATACTCCTTTTCCTATTTGCAACAAGTCTGCTGTTCCTTGTCCAGTTCTAACTGTTGCTTCCTGACCTGCATACAGATTTCTCAAGAGGCAGGTCAGGTAGTCTGGTATTCCCATCTCTCTCAGAATTTTCCAAAGTTTATTGTGATCCACACAGTCAAAGGCTTTGGCATAGTCAATAAAGCAGAAATAGATGTTTTCCTGGAGCTCTCTTGCTTTTTTGATGATCCAGCGGATGTTGGCAATTTGATCTTTGGTTCCTCTGTCTTTTCTAAAACCAGCTTGAACATCAGGAAGTTCATGGTTCATGTATTGCTAAAGCCTGGCTTGGAGAATTTTGAGCATTACTTTGCTAGCCTGTGACATGAGTGCAATTGTGCGGTAGTTTGAGCATTCTTTGGCATTGCCTTTCTTTTGAATTGGAATGAAAACTGACCTTTTCCAGTCCTGTGGCCACTGCTGAGTTTTCCAAATTTGCTGGCATATTGAGTGGAGCACTTTTACAGCATCATCTTTCAGGGTTTGAAACAGCTCCACTGGAATTCCATCACCTTCACTCGCTTTGTTCGTAGTGATGCTTTCTAAGGCCCACTTGACTTCACATTCCAAGATGTCTGGCTCTAGATTGGTGATCACATCATCACGATTATCTGGTTCATGAAGATATTTTTTGTACAGTTCTTCCATGAATTCTTGCCGCCTCTGTCTCTAATTTTCTTGAAGAGATCTCTAGTCTTTCCCATTCTGTTCTTTTCCTCTATTTCTTTGCATTGATCACTGAAGAAGGCTTTCTTATCTCTTCTTGCTATTCTTTGGAACTCTACATTCAGATGCTTATATCTTTCCTTTTCTTTTTTGCTTTTTGCCTCTCTTCTTTTCATAGCTATTTGTAAGGCCTTCCCAGGCAGCCATTTTGCTTTTGCATTTCTTTTCCATGGGGATGGTCTTGATCCCTGTCTCCTGCACAATGTCACGAACCTCATTCCATAGGTCATCAGGCACTCTGTCTATCAGATCTAGGCCCTTAAAACTATTTCTCACTTCCACTGTATAATCATAAGGGATTTGATTTAGGTCATACCTGAATGGTCTAGCGGTTTTCCCTACTTTCTTCAACTTAAGTCTGAATTTGGCAATAATGAGTTCATGAGCTGAACCACAGTCAGCTCCTAGTCTTGTTTTTGTTGACTGTATAGAGCTTCAGCATCTTTGGCTGCATAGAATTTAATCAATCTGGTTTTGGTGTTGACCATCTGGTGATGTCCATGTGTAGAGTCTTCTCTTGTGTTGTTGGAAAGAGGGTGTTTGCTATGACCAGTGCATTTTCTTGGCAAAGCTCTATGAGTCTTTGCCCTGCTTCATTCTGCATTCCAAGGCCAAATTTGCCTGTTACTCCAGGTGTTTCTTGACTTCCCACTTTTGCATTCCAGTCCCCTATAATGAAAAGGACATCTTTTTTGGGTTTTAGTTCTAAAAGGTTTTGTAGGTCTTCATAAAATCATTCAACTTCAGCTTCTTCAGTGTTACTGGTTGGGGCATAGACTTGGATAACTGTGATATTGAATGGTTTGCCTTGGAAACGAACAGAAGTCATTCTGTCATTTTTGTGATTGCATTCAAGTACTGCATTTCAGACACTTTTGTTGACCATGATGGCTACTCCATTTCCTCTGAGCGATTCCTGCCCACAGTAGTAGATGTAATGGTTATCTGAGTTAAATTCACCCATTCCAGTCCACTTTAGTTCACTGATTCCTAGAATGTCGACGTTCACCCTTGCCATCTCTTGTCTGACCACTTCCAATTTGCCTTGATTCATGGACCTGACATTCATGGTTCCTATGCAATATTGCTCTTTATAGCATCGGATCTTGCTTGTATCACCAGTCAGATGCACAACTGGGTATTGTTTTTGTTTTGGCTCCATCCCTTCATTCTTTCTGGAGTTATTTCTCCACTGATCTCCAGTAGCATATTGGGCACCTACTGACCTGGGGAGTTCCTCTTTTGGTATCCTATCATTTTGCTTTTTCATACTGTTCACGGGGTTCTCAAGGCAAGAATTTTGAAGTAGCTTGCCATGCCCTTGTCCAGTGGACCACGTTCTGTCAGCCCTCTCCACCATGACCCACCCATCTTGGGTTGCCCAGCAGGCATGGCTTGGCTTCATGGAGGTAGACAAGGCTGTGGTCCCAGTGTGATTAGATTGACTAGTTTTCTGTGAGTATGGTTTCAGTGTGTCTTCCCTCTGATACTCTCTTGCAACACCGACCATCTTACTTGGGTTTCTCTTATCTTGGGTGTGGGATATCTTTTCACGGCTGCTCCAGCAAAGCACAGCTGCTGTCCCTTATCTTGAATGAGGGGTATCTCCCTTACCATCGCTGTTCCTGACCTTCGATGTGGGATAGCTCCTCTAGGCCCTCCTGTGCCTGCGCAGCCACTGTTCCCTCGGATTGATCCTCCCGGCAGCTGCCCCTGGCCTCGGACGCGGGGTACCTCCTCTCGGCCATTCCTGTGCCGTCGCAGCGTGGTATTCGAAGCTGCTGCCCCTGATCTCGGACGTGGGGTAGCTCCTCTTTGCCACGCTTAGTGCGCTGGCCTGGCTCTCGCAGCCACCCGCGCTTAGTGCGCCAGCCCGGCTCTTGCAGCTGCCTGGCTGCAATAGCTATATTCCCCTAAGTACTTCCTTAGAAGCATCTCATAAATGTCTATGTCATATATTTATTACATTTAGTTTAATGTATTTCCTAGTTTTTGTTTTGGTTTCTTCTTTCACCCAGGGTTATTTAGAAGTGTGTTTTTAATTTCCAAAATTTGGAGTTTTCATAGTATATATCTTATTGTTATTGATTTCTATTTCCTGTAATGGAGGCCTGATGGTAATACATTCCTTGGTTATTTTTTTTTATTTAAAAATGTCTTTATTTTCCCTTCATTATTGAAGGATATTTTCATTGCAAAAAGAAAATATGGTTGACAGGTTTATTTTTTTCATGTAGTAATTTAAATACGTTCTTTTGTTCTCTTCTAGCCTCCATACTTCATGATTCTTTTGTACATAGTACACCATTTTCCCTTTGCTACTTACCAGATTTTCTTTCAGAGAAGGCAATAGCACACCACTCAAGTACTCTTGCCTAGAAAATCCCTTGGATGGAGGAGCCTGGGGGGCTGCATTCCATGGGGTCGCTGAGGGTCAGATACGACTGAGTGAATTCACTTTTCACTTTCACGCATTGGAGAAGGAAATGGCAACCCACTCCAGTGTTCTTGCCTGGAGAATCCCAGGGATGGGGGAGCCTCGTGGGCTGCCGTCTATGGGGTCACACAGAGTTGGACACGACTGAAGCAACTTAGCAGCAGCAGCAGCAGATTTTCTTTATTTCAACTTTCAATTGTTAGATTATAAAATGCCCAGACAGGGAATACTTAAATGTTTATTCAGATTGGAGTTTCTTGAGCATCCAGATTCTGTTGATATACATGTTTCAGGACATTTAGAAATACTATAGACATTTTTGTTCAAACTTATTTTCTTCCCTTTTTTCTCTTCTCATTCAGGGAGCTCGATTATATATGCTTTAGTCAAATTGTTATTAACCACCAGGTCTCTGAGAATCTGTTCATTTAAAAAGAACTTTTGGAGAAGGCAATGCAGCCCACTCCAATACTCTTGCCTGGAAATCCCATGGATGGAGGAGCCTAGTGGGCTGCATTCCATGGGGTCGCTGAGGGTCAGACATGACTGAGTGACTTCACTTTTCACTTTCACGCATTGGAGAAGGAAATGGCAACCCACTCCAGTGTTCTTGCCTGGAGAATCCCAGGGATGGGGGAGCCTCGTGGGCTGCCGTCTATGGGGTCACACAGAGTCGGACACGACTGAAGCAACTTAGCAGCAGCAGCAGCAGATTTTCTTTATTTCAACTTTCAATTGTTAGATTATAAAATGCCCAGACAGGGAATACTTAAATGTTTATTCAGATTGGAGTTTCTTGAGCATCCAGATTCTGTTGATATACATGTTTCAGGACATTTAGAAATACTATAGACATTTTTGTTCAAACTTATTTTCTTCCCTTTTTTCTCTTCTCATTCAGGGAGCTCGATTATATATGCTTTAGTCAAATTGTTATTAACCACCAGGTCTCTGAGAATCTGTTCATTTAAAAGAACTTTTGGAGAAGGCAATGCAGCCCACTCCAATACTCTTGCCTGGAAATCCCATGGATGGAGGAGCCTAGTGGGCTGCATTCCATGGGGTCGCTGAGGGTCAGACATGACTGAGTGACTTCACTTTTCACTTTTCACTTTCATGCACTGGAAAAGGAAATGGCAACCCACTCCAGTGTTCTTGCCTGGAGAATCCCAGGGATGGGGGAGCCTAGTGGGCTGCCGTCTATGGGGTCACACAGAGTTGGACAGAACTGAAGTGACTTAGCAGCAAAAGAACTTTCTTTTTTAGAGTAGTGTTAGGCCCACAGCAAAATTGACTAGAAAGCACAGAATGTCGACATAAAAATTATTCACAACCTAAAGTTGACTGTTATGTTTTATTAGGTGGGGATTTTTAGGACTTTAAACCTAGTGAGTGTTTACCTGTGTACTCTCCATTTTCCTTTAATTTCCCTCCCGGGGCACGGCTCCTGACTCAATAACTTCTCTTCCCTTCCTACCTGGTTACTTGTACATCTTTCTTACAGCCTTAGTTGTACAAGAGTCCTTCTGCCAATTTCCAGCCAGTTTTCAGTAAGAATTATTGCATATGCAGGTGCATTTCTGGTATTTCCATCTTGATCAGTTTCCCCAATATTTTACCATGAATTATAGGTGATAATAATGTGTCATTGTAGTCACTGATTGTAACAAATGTAACATTCTGCTTGGAGATGTTGTTAGCTGGTATTGTTTATTTTTGTATACTATGATATTTTGAAATCTCAAAAACCTTTCTCCCTGAGAAGAGAATGCTATCCCACAGCATGAGTATACTGGTTCTTGAACAGCCACAACTAAGGAGAAAACTCACTGGATCTGGGATGCAGAGGTGACCTGGTCCCACAGTGGTGCAGCAGCCATTGTGGGCACTTACTCAAGCAATGCATCAGAGGCAGCCCATATCTCTGATGGCAGCTGTTCCACTACAATTGGCTTCCTAATACATGCTGGGAGTTCACACAAGACCCACCTGCTCTGAGGTGCAGCTCTAATCAGCTCTCAGGGACAAATGGGACTTGCACCCTAGGCTGCATCTCAGCTGAAGGAAGAAAACAGTTGTGGCTGCTTGTGTAGGCAGCATATCAGAGATAACTTGGACCTCTGTCTGTGGCTAACATGAACCAAGAGGACTTAGTAATGTGCATGCAAGCATACTGGAGTGAGTTGCCATGTCTTTCTACAGGGCATGTTCCTGACCCAGGGATCAAACCCATGTCTCTTACATTTCCTGCACTGGCAGGTGGGTGATTTACCACTAGCGCCACCTGGGGGCCCTCTCCTCTGTAAGGCTCCTTAAAAGGGAAGGTGGCATTTTTCCATAGGGGCTTTACCAGTTCATATTCCCAACAACAGTGCTGAAAGCTTCCCCTTTCTCCACCCCACTCCAGCATTTATTATTTTTGAATATTTTGATGAGGGTCATTCTGACTGGCGTGAGACTATACCTCATTGTTGTTTTGATTACTTTTCTCTAATAATTAGTGCTGTTAGGCATGTTTTCATATGTCTATTGGCCATCTGTATGTCTTCTTTGGAGCCTAATTTATTTTTATTGTTGAAATGTAAGACTTTGTATTTTTTATAATGGCCCTTTTTGTGTCTTCCCAGTGTGATTTATGCTTGCATTCTCTTGTGTTCATTTTTTAAAAGTGCTTTCTGGGAATTCCTTGCTGATACAGTGGTTAGAACTGCATTCCCACTACTAAGGGCACACTTTCAATCTTTGATCAGAGAACTAAGATCCCACAAGCCATGTGCCCAACTCCCACCCCCAACAAAAAAAAGTAAAAAAGTAATTTACAGCTGTTCTGCAGATTATAGAATTTCTATTGATGTTTCTTCAAGTTTATAGATTCTTTTGTCAATGCCAATCTGTTTTAAGTTGATCCAGGGAATTTGATTTTAAATCTCTAACATATTTGACTTCACAATATCCATTTTAAAAACATTTCTGTTTATTTGATAAGGTTTACTATGTTTCTTGTTATTTGTGACTATGCAGCTTTGCACTATTGAGGAACCCAGTGATCTTACAAAGATCACTTAGCCTAGTAAAACAAAACACTCATCAGAGAAAATAAAAAGAGTACAAAGTGCTTGGGGCTTAGTATTCATAATATCTTGGCTAGATCATATATGAAATGAATCGCCAGTCCCGGTTTGATGCATGATACTGGCTGCTTAGGGCTGGTGCACTGGGATGACGCAGAGGGATGGGATGGGGAGGGAGGAGGGAGAGGGGTTCAGGATGGGGAACACATGTATACCTGTGGTGGATTCATTGTTGATGTATGGCAAAACCAATACAATATTGTAAAGTAATTAACCTCCAAATAAAATAAATAAATTTATATTAAAAAGAAATCAAATTCATATGAGGTAAGGAGACTTAGGAAAATGTGATTCCTTTTTTAAAAGAAGATAATCTTTAAGATGAATGATGAAATTCAGTTCAGTTCAGTCGCTCAGTCATGCCCGACTCTTTGCAACCCATGAATCGCAGCACGCCAGGCCTCCCTGTTCATCACCATCTCGCAGAGTTCACTCAGACTCACGTCCATCGAGTCCGTGATGCCATCCAGCCATCTCATCCTCGGTCGTCCACTTCTCCTCCTGCCCCCAATTCTTCCCAGGATCAGAGTCTTTTCCAATGAGTCAACACTTCACATGAGGTGGCCAAAGTACTGAAGTTTCAGCTTTAGCATCATTCCTTCCAAAGAAACCCCAGGGCTGATTTCCTTCAGAATGGACTGGTTGGATCTCCTTGCAGTCCAAGGGACTCTCAAGAGTCTTCTCCAACACCACAGTTCAAAAGCATCAATTCTTCGGCGCTCAGCCTTCTTCACAGTCCAACTCTTACATCCATACATGACCACTGGAAAAACCATAGCCTTGACTAGATGGACCTTAGTCGGCAAAGTAATGTCTCTGCTTTTGAATATGCTATCTAGGTTGGTCATAACTTTTCTCTCAAGAAGTAAGTGTCTTTTAATTTCATGGCTGCAGTCACCATCTGCAGTGATTTGGAGCCCCTCCAAAAATAAAGTCTGACACTGTTTCCACTGTTTCCCCATCTATTTCCTATGAAGTGATGGGACCAGATGCCATGATCTTCGTTTTCTGAATGTTGAGCTTTAAGCCAACTTTTTCACTCTCCTCTTTCACCTTCATCAAGAGGCGCTTTAGCTCCTCTTCACTTTCTGCCATAAGGGTGGTGTCATCTGCATATCTGGTTATTGATATTTCTCCCGGTAATCTTGATTCCAGCTTGTGTTTCTTCCAGCCCAGGGTTTCTCATGATGTACTCTGCACATAAGTTAAATAGGCAGGGTGACAATATATAGCCTTGACGTACTCCTTTTCCTATTTGGAACTGGTCTGTCGTTCCATGTCCATCTAACTGTTGCTTCCTGACCTGCATACAGATTTCTCAAGAGGCAGGTCAGGTGGTCTGGTATTCCTGTCTCTTTCAGAATTTTCCAAAGTTTATTGTGATCCACACAGTCAAAGGCTTTGGCATAGACAATAAAGCAGAAATAGATGTTTTTCTGGAACTCTCTTTCTTTTTGATGATCCAGCGGATGTTGGCAATGTGATCTCTGGTTCCTCTGCCTTTTCTAAAACCAGCTTTAACATCAGGAAGTTCATGGTTCATGTATTGCTGAAGTTGGCTTGGAGAATTTTGAGCATTACTTTACTAGCATGTGAGATGAGTGCAATTGTGCAGTAGTTTGAGGATTCTTTGGCATTGCCTTTCTTTGGGATTGGAATGAAAACTGATATTTTCCAGTCCTGTGGCCACTGCTGAGTTTTCCAAATTTGCTGGCATATTGAGTGCAGCACTTTAACAGCATCATCTTTCAGGGTTTGAAACAGCTCCACTGGAATTCCATCACCTCCACTAGCTTTGTTCGTAGTGATGCTTTCTAAGGCCCACTTGACTTCACATTCCAAGATGTCTGGCTCTAGATTGGTGATCACATCATCATGATTATCTGGGTCTTGAAAATCTTTTTGTACAGTTCTTCCATGTATTCTTGTCACTTCTTAATATCTTTTGCTTCTGTTAGGTCCAGACCATTTCTGTCCTTTATGAGCCCATCTTTGCATGAAATGTTCCCTTGATATCTCTAATTTTCTGGAAGAGATCTCTAGTCTTTCCCATTATGTTCTTTTCCTCTATTTCTTTGCATTGATTGCTGAAGAAGGCTTTCTTATCTCTTCTTGCTATTCTTTGGAACTCTGCATTCAGATGCTTATATCTTTCCTTTTCTTCACCTCTCTTTTCAGAGCTATTTGTAAGGCCTCCCCAGACAGCCATTTTGCTTTTTTGCAATTCTTTTCCATGGGGATGGTCTTGATCCCTGTCTCCCATACAATGTCAAGAACCTCATTCCATAGTTCATCAGGTACTCTATCTATCAGATCTAGGCCCTTGAATCTATTTCTCGCTTCCACTGTATAATCATAAGGGATTTGATTTAGGTCATACCTGAATGGTCTAGTGGTTTTCCCTACTTTCTTCAATTTCAGTCTGAATTTGGCAATAATGAGTTCATGAGCTGAACCACAGTCAGCTCCTAGTCTTGTTTTTTTTATTGTATAGAGCTCCATCTTTGGCTGCAGAGAATATAATCAATCTGATTTCAGTGTTGACCATCTGGTGATGTCCATATGTAGAGTCTTCTCTTGTGTTGTTGGAAGAGGGTGTTTGCTATGACCAGTGCATTTTCTTGGCAAAACGCTATTAGTCTTTGCCCTGCTTCATTCTGCATTCCAAGGCCAAATTTGCCTGTTACTCCAGGTGTTTCTTGACTTCCCACTTTAGCATTCTAGTCCCCTATAATGAAAAGGACATCTTTTTGGGTGTTATTTCTAAAAGGTCTTGTAGGTCTTCATAAAACCATTCAACTTCCAACGCCTGAGGCCAGGGCTGGCGGCCGGGAGGATCAACCTGAGGAGTGATGGCTGTGCAGGAGCAGGAGGGCCTAGAGGAGCTATCCCACATTGAAGGTCAGGAAGGCAGAGGTAAGGAGATACCCCTCGTTCAATGTAAGAAACATCAGGTGTGCTTTCCTGGAGCAGCTGTGAAAAGATACCCCACACTCAAGGTAAGAGAAACCCAAGTAAGATGATAGGTGTTTCAAGAGGGCATCGGAGGGAAGACACACTGAAATGATACTCACAGAAAACTAGTCAATCTAATCACACTAGGACCACAGCCTTGTGTAAATCAATGAAACCAAGCCATGCCTGCGGGGGAACCCAAGACAGGCTGGTGATGGTGGAGAAGTCTGACAGAACGTGGTCCACTGGAGAAGGGAATGGCAAGCCACTTCAGTATTCTTACCTTGAGAACCCCATGAACAGCATGAAAAGGCAAATTGATAGGATACTGAAAGAGCAACTCCCCAGGTCAGTAGGTGCCCAATATGCAACTGGAGATCAGTGGAGAAATAACTCCAGAAAGAATGAAGGGATGGAGCCAAAGCAAAAACAATACCCAGTTGTGCATGTGACTGGTGATAGAAGCAAGGCCCGATGATGTAAAGAGCAATATTGCATAGGAACCTGGAATTTGAGGTCCATGAATCAAGGAAAATTGGAAGTGGTCAAGCAAGAGATGGCAAGGGTGAACATCGACATTCTAGGAATCAGTGAACTAAAGTGGACTGGAATGGGTGAATTTAACTCAGATGACCATTATATCTACTACTGCAGGCAGCAATCCCTCAGAAGAAATGGAGTAGCCATCATGGTCAACAAAAGAGTCCGAAATGCAGTACTTGGATGCAATCTCAAAAACAACAGAATGATCTCTGTTCATTTCCAAGGCAAACCATTCAATATCACAGTTATCCAAGTCTATGCCCCAACCAGTAACTCTGAAGAAGCCGAAGTTGAATGGTTTTATGAAGACCTACAAGACCTCTTAGAACTAACACCCAAAAATTATGAAATTAATAAACAGATGTTTTGAAGCTGCTATAATTATCCTCCTATCAGATATATTCCCTCAGTCCTAATTCTTTGTAAGATCACTGGGTTCAAACTGAAAACTGTTTCTTATATAGCAAATGAGTTCATGTATTAGTTCATATAATAATTCTTATTATTCTTCTTAGTTTGAGTATACTTTGCACATGTGTGTTTACAGCATCAGCCAGAGTTTTTAGGAGATAAAAAGATATACTCTCTGGATATTTGCTTTCTAGGTTCACTGATCTCTCTTTCCAATGTTATGGTTACTTCAGACTCAGTCTTCTTGTTTCCAGAAAGGTCAGAAAGCCTTGTGTTTTCTCTATAGAGCACCAACTAAACAGGGAATTCAATCTGTACATCTGCCTTTATCAGTTCAGGGACCCTCTAGGAAAATCTTTCTGCTTTTTTCACTTCCCTGTGACTTTTATTTGGGTCCAGAGTTTATAGTTTTTATTGGAGAAGTTGTTACCCAATCATTATCATGTGCTTCATCATTTTTATTTCATTTATTTTTTTATTTTATTATTATTATTATTTTACTTTATAGCATTGTATTGGTTTTGCCACACATCAATATGAATACATCACAGATGTACATGAGTTCCCAATCCCGAACCCCCCTCCCACCTCCCCCCCACACACACCATCCCTCTGGGTCATCCCAGTGAACCAGCCCCCAAGCATCCTGCACCCTGCATCGAACCTAGACTGGAAATTCGTTTCTTATATGATATTATACATGTTTCAATGCCATTCTCCCAAATCATCCCACCCTCTCCCTCTCCCACATCTATACATCTGTGTCTCTTTTGTTGTCTCACTAAAGTCAGGAACAAGACAAAGGTGCCCACTTTCTTTTATATTAGATATTTATTTAAATTTATTCTACCTTGGACATGTATAATAAATTTTATTTCTTATCCATTTTTCTTCAATTTCATTCCTGAGTTGGATCACCTCTCTTTTTTTTTTTTTGTTTTTATGTTTGTTTGCAACTGAGGTTTTGAATTCTGATTATAGGTTTTATTTCATATATGAAATTTACTTTATTTGAATGTTAAATTCATGTTAGAATACTCATTGGGATTTTCCTGGTGGCTCAGATGGTAAAGAATCCACCTGCAATGCAGGAGACCTGGGTTCAATCTCTGGATTGGGAAGATTCCTTGGAGAAAGAAATGGCTACCCACTCCAGTATTCTTGCCTGGGAAATCCCATGGTCAGAGGAACCTGGCAGTTTACACTCCATGGGATAGTTTTTAGTGCTTCATGTTTTATCTTGTTTTTGTTTATGTTTCCAGATAGGTTTTACTAGCTGGAATAATCACGTTATCATTTTCTTCTTTTTAAAATAGTTTCATACTGATACATTTGTGTTTTCTCTTTGAAATATCTTAATTCTTCAGGACCATCAATATTTGATGTGTTTAAGGCAGTTTATGCATTAGGTTTCTAATTTCAAATGAAACACTTTTTAGAAAAAATAATGACATATTTGTATGCAGGTGAAAGGGCTTGATTTTGTCATTTACTTTTGTTTCTCTGGGATCCTTATATTACCCTAACCTTTTCATTTTTTCCCCCTTCTTTTCCCTGTTTCATTTTCTTTTTCTCCTATGAAGCATCCAAATAATGCATCCCTCTTCCAAAATGTATCTTTTTTTCTTGCAGAAGTGATGTTTTCCCAAGACTGCTACTTTTGGTTCCGCATGTTTCTGTGACCATTTCTTGAACTTCACCACCATTCAATTCCCTGAAATATTGGTTTTCAACTCTAATTGTTTCCTCTCTCATAAAGGAACTTTCTTTTTCCAGAGGTGATATTTTTCTGGTTTTACTCCTGCTGTCTTCATTCCCAGCTCCTTTCTCCTATTCTCCATATGGTCTTTCTGATATTCTGTTCTACTCTGCCTTGGGCCCTGAATATGGTTGACTGGTTTAGAATGCTTAGTTCATAGTCACACGTATTTTCAAAATTATTATTGTTAAGTTGTGTTCGACTCTTTGTGACCCCATGGGCTGCAGCATGTGAGTTTCCTGTCCTTCACTGTCTCCTGGAGTTTGCTCAAACTCATGTCTGTGAGTCAGTGATACCAAAAATTGCACTAGCCTCTAAATCTTAACTAAACTGTAGACAAGGGATATGGAGAATTTAGTTTATTCCTCTTGTTTATCTGTATGTTTTTCTGATGGTAATGTAAAGATTCAGATTTTGGAATTTGAATTTATCCTATGGGAAACTGAAAATTCCTCAACTACTGTTTTTTGATAATATGTGAAAAGACAGCAGTGTGACTATGAAAATATATTTATCCTGATATTTTTCATTTTGTTAAAATGATATGTAGCATTTTATCACTATGGTGTGGTGATGTGAGAATATTTTACTGCCCTACATTAAGGCAGAATTGTTAACACTACACCAATGTGATCAAACTCTCATTTCAATGTACTTATCAAAATGGAAAGATTTTTAAAGTTCTAATTATGGTCTCTGTCATTTCCAGGTCAAAGAGAATAATATTCCTAAACATTGTTTATTATTATGCTCCTTTTATAGAATAATTAGAATGCAAAATTTATATAGGAAGCCCATTTGGCAATTGCCATCATATTTCATGACAAATCTGTTAAATTTTAATTATGTGGAACTTACATATTGAGAAGGAAATAATCTATTTTTTGTTAGTACTAGGCCTTTTATTCTGCCCTCTGTGCTCAGCAAATCATAAAAACTGGAGAGGGTCTCTGAGCTCTTCTTAAAAGATTCCAGTGAAAAGTCCATGTTCTTTATAACTACCTTTACCATCAGCTTGCTCACTTTAGAACACTTACACAGTTTTGCTTAACATATGATAATTTATTCAGTATTTGTCTGCTTGGTCTTTCCTGAAGTTTTTCACTAACTGAGAAAATAGTATAAACCAATTAAGAACCTAGAAAACAAGAGCCATGTTTAATTAACTCTGTGGAAATCATTTGAAAGATTCCCTTAACAAAACGATTGTGACCAAGTGAAATGTATATTTGTTCTGCTTTTTACAACAAAATTAATTTGTATGCCTTCTCTGAGGCCATGTTTTATCTTCCGATCTTGAAAGTCCTTGCTATGTCCTCAGTGCACAATAAAAGCCCAATAGTATAATAGTAATAGAAAAACAGGTGAAATATTGAAACAAAGCACTGTAGTATACTTTCTCATTAGGTCATATAGCAAAAAATAGTTTTATTCATTTATTGGGGAAACATTTATTTTTGGACTGCAAGGAGATCCAACCAGTCCATTTTGAAGGAGATCAACCCTGGTATTTCTTTGGAAGGAATGATGCTAAAGCTGAAACTCCAGTACTTTGGCCACCTCATGCGAAGAGTTGACTCATTAGAAAAGACTCTGATGCTGGGAGGGATTGGGGGCAGGAGGAGAAGGGGACGACCGAGGATGAGATGGCTGGATGGCATCACAGACTCGATGGACGTGAGTCTGAGTGAACTCCGGGAGATGGTGATGAACAGGGAGGCCTGGCTTGCTGCGATTCATGGGGTCGCAAAGAGTCAGACACGACTGAACTGAATAATGTGTCAAGCATTTCAGGGACCTATAAATACACAGAGGAAAGACAGACTCTGCTATCTAGTAGGAAGAGAAAGATGTAAAATCCAAAATGATCCTGTTGTAGTGTCAGTTTAAGAGGGATGCAAACCGTGCTATGTGGGCACAGAGGAACCAATCCTAGGGGTTAGCACAAGCCTCAGTGAGCTGAATATCCCCTCCACTAGGTTTTTTTTTTTTTTTTTTTTTTTTTTTGTGCAGGACAACTTTCTTAACTAGATGTGGTGGCTGTAGAACGAGACCTGATGTCCAACAAATGCTATGGGATTATAAAACAGGTTCCATCGACATTACATTTGACTTAATATGGAAATGGTTAGGGAAATTAAGCTATCTTTAGAGAGATTTGCATTGTCTTGTGCCTGCTCTAGCATTAGGTGAAGGAGGACTCCTAAGTCTTAAGCAAGTGAGAGAGAGGCTTCAGGGTACCAATGAGAGAATTTGAAAAGTGTTTCTGAAGTTTGTGAGACATAAGACTGTTCCTTGCCTGAGAAATCTAGAGGTAAGAGACTAAGTGGTACCACTTGCCCGAGGCCATAAAATAAATAGAAAGGCTCCATTCATAGCAGGTTAAACTTCCTCCGAAAGTGAGGTAAAGGTACATGTTTTTAAGTAGTAACGACACATCTTAAAAAAAAAAAAAATCAGCCTGGCGATTCTTAGAAGTGACGATGGTGGACTGATCTGACTCCAATATTGCAATGAAACTCAAAGCTCATCAGATAAAGCAGAAGATTTTAAGAAATCAGTTTAAAAGAAAGGCATTTTTAAAATTAAAAGATCTACATTGAGAGGTCTCTTTTCTGGAATTTCCCCAAAAAAACCCCACAAGTGAAAAACCAATAATATTATATCTCTGTGTTCAGAGGACCACAGTGCCAGTTTAACTTTTTTTTTTTTTTTTTGCACTCTATATTTATTCCTTACTAAAACTTTGTAGGAAACAGAAGTCTCAGAAAGTGAGCAAGGAAGAGATAAATTAGAAAATAGAGTAGTCCTGTATTATGTCCATTTTCCCTAATTCTAGGTTTCTGGTTTGGGTCAGGTCCTACCTGGGAGAAGGAAGAAAATTTAAATTATAACATAGTGTTTTAACTATGACACTGGACTGAACTAAAATAATGTAACTATTATGCTGGATTGGACTCTTGATGTTAAATCTCAAAACTCTTGATGTTAAAATTTGCTTATAAGTCAAGAGGAACAAAAAGCCTCTGGAACATATGTGAGTATCCAACAAGGATTGGAAAAGAGAAAAATCCCAGACTAGGTTTTAAAGGGCAATAGAAAATATGATAAAGTTAGTTTCTTCTTACAGCCTATTGATTGAGTCTTGGTCATTCAATAAACTAGCCAAGAAAAAAGTCAGAATACACTGTCTGACAAAATGGTATCTATGTATTATGTGTTTGTGTTTTAATTTGTGAACTATATTTTATGAAAAGTCTTACACTAAAATATAAATTTTGATTTTTGTATTTTTTGAAATATATGTACTTTAAAATGCATTTTAATATTCATAATAGTGCATAGCCATCAAAAGTTTTTGATTCACAGAAAGAGAAAGAAGAGATAGCCACAATCCAACTCCTTTTTATCAGAGAAGGCAATGGCACCCAGTACTCCAGTACTCTTGCCTGGCAAATCCCATGGATGGAGGAGCCTGGTGGGCTGCAGTCTATGGGGTCGCTACAGGTTGGATATGACTGAGCGACTTCACTTTCATTTTCACTTTCATGCATTGGAGAAGGAAATGGCAACCCACTCCAATGTTTTTGCCTGGAGAATCCCAGGGATGCGGGAGCCTGGTGGGCTGCCGTCTATGGGGTCGCACAGAGTTGGACGTGACTGAAGTGACTTAGCAGCATGTAACCACCAACCAAAACAAGATAAACAACATTTCCATTTCCTTGAAAGTTCCCTTGTGCCCCTTTAAAATTCCCTACTGATGAGTAACCATTGCTTGGAATTTCCCACTAAAGATTGGTTTTGTTCATACAAATGGAATCATAAAATTTATATTCCATTTTGTCTGTTTTTTTATGCTTAACATATTTTGAAGATTAATCCATTTTGTTGTTGTTTTCTGTTGTTTAGTCACTAAGTTGTGTGCGACTCCATAGACTATATCCTACCAGGCTCTTCTGTCCATGGGATTTCCCAAACAAAAATATTGGTGTGGGTTGCCATTTCCTTCTCCAGGGGATCTTCCCGACCCAGGAATGGAACCTGCATCTTCTCCTTCTTGTGTGTTGCAGGCAGATTCTTTACCACTGAGCCATCTGGGAAGCCTGTTGTGTGTATCTGTAGTTAATTTCTTTTTGTTGCTGAATAGTATTCCAATGTGTGAATACTTCACAATTTGCTTATCCATTTCCTTGTTGATAGACAGTTGAATTCTTTCTATTTTTTGGCTATTAGGAACAAGGCTACTCTGAATGTCATTGTAAAAATCCTTTTTCATTTGTAGGTGTTTTCATTTCAAGAGAAATGAAATAGAATTATAGAGGCCAAAGTAGTCAGTGATTTAAATTTCTTAGAAACTACCAGTATTGTATCCCAAAATATTTTTGATATTTTTAATATCACTAGTAAGACTTGAGAGTTCCTTACTGATAAACATGACACCCCACTCCAGTACTCTTGCCTGGAAAATCCCATGGACAGAGGAGCCTGGTAGGCTACAGTCCATGGGGTAGCTAGGAGTCGAACATGACTGAGAAACTTCACTTTTGCTTTTCACTTTCATGCATTGGAGAAGGAAATGGCAACCCACTCGTGTTCTTGCCTAGAGAATCCCAGGGACAGGGGAGCCTGGTGGGCTGCCATCTCTTGGGTCACACAGAGTCAGACACGACTGAGGTGACTTAGCAGTAGCAGTAGCAGTACTGATAAATTCTACATGTTATTGATGGTTTTATATTATTGTTTTTCTCAGTCTTTTTATCTTTAACCTTTCATTCAAAATAATTATAAACTCACAATAAGTTGCAAAAAGAATAAGTACAATGCTATGAACATTTCACCCAGCTTCACGAAATGGTAATATCTTATATAATGAAGTGTAATATCAAAATTATAAATTAACATTTTTGCAGTACTGTTAATTAGACTATGGATTTTATTCAATTTCACTAGTTTTATAGGCACTTACTTGAATGTGCATGTGCGTGCACATGTGTATGTAAACTTCTATGCAGTCATATCCCATGTGTAATGACAAGATACAAAAGTGTTCCATAACCACAGGAGAACTCCTCTGTGTTACACTTATTAATAGAACCCTTCTAACAACCCCAACATTATGCTTTAGCAACCACTGATATGGGTCTTCCCTCATAGCTTAGTTGGTAAAGAATCTGCCTGTAATGCAGGAGACCCTGGTTTGATTCCTCGGTTGGGAAGATCCACTGGAAAAGGGATAGGCCTATCCACCCCAGTATTCTTGGGCTTCCTTTGTGGCTCAGCTGGTAAAGAATCTACCTGCAATGTGGGAGACCTGGGTTCCATCCCTGAGTTGAGAAGATCCCCTGGAGAAGGGAAAGGATAACCACTAATCTGCTCTCAATCGCTATAATTTTTCCATTTAAAATATATAAATTGTGACCTTTTAAGATTGGGTTTCTCACTAAGCATAAATGCCCTTGAGATGCATTTAAGTTGTTGTATGTGTCAACAGTTGATTTTATTTTATTGATGAATATTATTCCATAATATGGATATGACAGTTTAATTATTGAAGGGTAGCAGAATATATGCTATTCTGAAATATGCCACTTTGGCATAAGGATTATTTTGAGCTAAAACTACTTGAAAAACAGCAGATGTTTGAAGAGCACTCTAATCTTACATTTTTCTTCCTGAAAACAGGAGATAAAAATTCCCCTGTGAAAGATGCCCTCCTTATACCAAATTAAATGATGTACCCTTTGATGGGTGATAAAGCCAAGGAAATTCTGTAAAACCAGACCTTGTTAAAATAATTATTATCTACCTTTAGCCTCTCCACATAGTTTAGTTACTTTTCCCAGATTGCATCTCTTTGTTCAACTCACTATAAAAGCACATAAGTTTTGCCATTTCTTTGGGTCTTCATTCTTTTTGAAGGCTACTGCGTCACATAAAATTTCCATTACTTTGTATACTTTTCTCCTGTTAATCTTTTTTATGTCAATTTAGTTCTCAGGCCTAGCCAAAAACCATATACCTCCCCTATATGATTCAAACTGTTGAAGGAAATCTGGGCTGGTTCCAGTTCTTGTGTCATAAATAGACATGTGAAATTACATATATAGATTTCTGTGTGAATGTGAATTTAACTTTCATTTCCCAGGAATAAATGCCCAAGATTGCAAGTACTAATTTGTGTGATGACTATATATTTAGTTTTATAAGAAACCACCATATTTTTCAGCTTGGCTGTACCATTTTACTTTCCCACCAGCAAGACATGCATGGCTGTTTCTCTACATCCTCACCAGCATTTGCTATTATCTTTTGTTTTTTTTTTTTTTAAATTTTCCCTGCCAGGCTCCTTTGTCCATGGGGATTCTCCAGGCAAGAATATTGGAGTGGGTTGCCATGCCCTGGGATTCAACCCAGGGATGTATATTCAATTTTTAAGAAACTACCAAATTATTTTCCAGTGTTTGTAGCATTTTGTACTCCTACCAATATATTAATAGTGTTATAGTTCCTCTACATTCTTACAGACTCATAGTGAAGCTTTTAAATATAAACCAATCAAATTTGAGTATAATATTTCCTCCTTATGGTTTTAAATTGTATTTCTTAAATGGCTAATTATATTAAATACCTTTTCATGAGTTTACTTGCCATTTGTACATCTTCTTTGATGAAGTATCTGTTAAAATACTTCTATTTTTAATTAGACTGTCTTTTTATAACTGAGTTGAAGTTTTTCTTGTATTTTCAGATACACGTCCTTTGTCAAATATATTTTGCAAATATTTCTCCTACTCTAAATTTCTTTTTCTGTTTCTTTTGAGGAATAAAGGTTTTTTTCCCCATTTTGAAAATGTTTAATTTGTTTATCTTTTAAATTATGTGAGGGTTTCTGTTTTTATCTTTTCTATTTTATCTTTATCTGTTTATACCTTAAGATCTCCTATATTTATATCTATGATGCAATTCAAATAAAATTTTGTATGTGATATGAGGTAAAAATGGTAAGTTTAAGAGTTTCCAATTATTTTTTCTGTTGTTATTTTGTGGTCATTTGAGAGTTTACACTGACCTTCTTTAACTTATTATGATCTTCATGTCATATTTGATTATCTCATGTTTAGTATAAGAACCTTACAATAGCAGATTTCCATTTTCTCCTTGTGGCTTTTGAGCAATTGTCATACATTTTACATTTTCGTTTCTTATAACCTCCATAATACATTGTAATTGTTTTGCTTAAAATAATCAGTTAGATATTTAAAGCAAAACATTTTTTATATATACTCACTTATTTATCGTTTTCATGCTTTTCATTACTTCTATTGGGTTGGCTAAATGTTCTTTCAGGTTTTTGTACGATATTACAGAAAAAAAAAAAAAAGAACTTTTTGGCCAATCCAATACTATTTGTCTATTTGTAGGTTCAGGTTTCTATCTGGTTTCAGTTTCCTTTTGCCTCAAGGACCTCTTTTATTGTTTCCTATAATTTAGATCTGCTGGTGATGAAATCTTTCAACTTTTGTATGTCTGACAAAAATTTTTCATTATAATTTTTGAAAGATATTTTCACTCATGGTAAATTCCAGTTTTTCAGGACTTAAAAAAATACTTTAGTACATTAAACATAATGCTCTATAACCGTCTACTTTGCCCTTTCCCAACGAGAAGTTTGCTGCCATTGTATATTTCTCTTAAGTGAGATCATTTTCCTGTAATCTTACAAAATGGAAGGTATATACTTTCTTAGTTTCTCAAATTCTAAGATTCCCTTCTTTGTTGTCTTCATGGAGTGCTACAATAATGTGGCTTTTTTTCACTGCTAACGTCTGAATATTTGTGCCTTCTTCCCAGTTCACATGTTTGAAATCCTAACCTCAGGGTTGATGGCATTAGCTAGGTGGATCTCTTCTGTGGTGATTAGTGTATGAAAGCAGAATCCTCATGAATGGAACTGGTACCCTTATAGAGGATCAACTAAGTTCCCTAGCCACTTCTGCCATTTGAGGATATAACAGAAGTCTGCAACCAGGAAGAGAGCCCTCACCATATTATGCTGATACTCTGATCTGGGGCTTAAAGCCTCCAGAACTGTGAAAAATTGACTTCTGTTGTGGGGTTCTGTTGTTGTGGTTGTTAGTTTTTTTTTTTTTTTTTTTTTAATTTTAAGTAGCAGGCTGAATGGACTCACATACTAGGATTACACCTTATCTGCTCCTTTCCCCCATATTGATTTCGACTTCAGTTTACTTTTCCCTGAAGTTTCAATGGCCTGTTCATACTAATGCTACATTATACTCTCAGTAGTTTCTCCTCCAAGTGGGAGAAATTGATATTTGGTTGTTTTGTTTTGACTTCATAGTACAAGATAATACCTTTCATCATCAGACCTTTATTATGTACTAATTCAAGGACGATTGAAACAGAGGTTAAAGTTTAATGTAGAATAAGTCTCTGAGTCTGATATCTTACATGTTGGAATGTACAATATTTATACAACTTGTAGAGTTTGAGGTTCCCCCTTTTATATCATAAAAAGAAAAATGAAGGACTATTTGCTTGCCTGATGTATAATGTAACTAGGAGTAAGATCTAGATTCTTATTTCCAAATTTGAAGTGATTTCCATCATGAGAAACAAAAAAACACAACAACTTTCAATACCTGCCTCTCTGTCTCCTCGCCCTGCCCCAGAGTATATTTTGAGTACAAAATCATTTGCCCCTCTTTTTTGAGATCTGTAGTTCTTCCTATTTTATAAATTTTAGTTTCTGTTAATATCTCCATATATTGGTCATTTTCCTATCTAAGACAGAATCAGTTTACCCCTTGAGGTGGCTCTATCAGTTCATAGAGTGTTAAAATACTATGTGTTTGATTTTCTAGATCTCATTATTGGAAACATGGGCAATCACAAAAAGTTTCAAGTAATAGCAATAGAAATATAGAGGATAATTGCTGAAATTATATTAGAAATCCAATCTAAATTTCTCATTTAACTGATGAATAAAGCCAGGTCAAGCATGTGTTACTAGTCATCTGAACCAGATGTTGATCTGCCTCATACTGAGCTTGTCACTCTTTCAACTACATTTGGTTCCCTCCCCCTCCGCCTACAATACAGGAGACCTGAGTTTGATCCCTGGATTGGGAAGAACCCCCTGGAGAAGGGCATGGCGACCCACTTCAGTACTCTTGCCTGGAAAATCCCATGGATGGAGGAGCCTGGTAGGCTGCAGTCCATGGGTTCGCCGAGAGTCGGACATGACTGAGGGACTTCACATTCACTTTTCACTTCATGCATTGGAGAAGAAAATGGCAACCCACTCCAATGTTCTTGACTGGAAAATCCCATGAATGGAGGAGCTTGGTGGGCTGCCGTCTATGGGGTTGCACAGAGTCAGACACGACTGAAGTGACTTAGCAGCAGCAGCAGCCATCCAAAATTCTATAGAAATTTAATCTTCTCACAGCCTATTTACCACTGATTTCACCTTTAAAACAAACAGTTCTATGTGATTGCACTAAGATTTGCTTTTGTCAGGAGGCAAAGTAAATGGCAGTAAATTATATTTTACATATGGAGAATTAATTATTACTGTATTATAAAATTAAAAGGTGATTATACTTCTGAGATGAATGTAGATTTAATCTAACTTCTCAAATGTGTTTATGCTTATAAGTATTGATAATTTTCATAAATATGAAAAAGCAAATGATTATTCAATTGCAAGAGCAAAGAAATTAACTGTCAGTTTTCAGACTCTTTCTCCACCATGAAAACTCTGAAAGTAATTTTAAAAATCAGAACATATAATTCAAATATATTGGCTGGTAGGTGCTGTCAACCAGAGAACTGACTTATGATTGTCACATTTAAATTGCCAATTTAATCCCACTGGATACTCTCTAGTAACAGGTTATTTGCACATCTGTTGATAGATAACCACTCAATCATCATTTGGGGCTCTAGTCTACCAGATGGTGTATAATCCTGATATAAGATACATTTTCAAAGGACATATTAGAATTAAAATTTAGAAAGCTGCCATTTGTTTTAGTTTAGTGTTTTGGCATTCAACATAGTTTCATTTTTGTGAAAACCAGATTGTAGATATTTTGTCACTCTCCTTGCCTGACAGGTGTCAACATTACTATATCAGCAAATAACTGTTTAGAAGTTCCTTGATGATGGTGATAAATTATGTTGGAAATTTCAAATCATAACTGAAAGGATAATACGATATCATTTTGTTGGAAAGGATTTTGAAAGGTAATTTATATTCATTCCCTAGCCTTGGACTAAGCCTCAGTCACCTTAATCTGTCCCTAAACTTGTTTTTAGTCTCCTAGAAGTGGACATTTTTGTTTCCCTCTAGAAATAATTCTAAAATACAGGATTTAAAAAGAGATAGCCTCAAGGCAAACAAAAACAATCGTTATTTGGTTCTTTTTGTCATTAAGTCATGTCTGACTCTGTGACCCCCACAGACTGTAGCCCACCAGGCTCTTCTGTCATTGGAATTCTCCAGGCAGGAATACTGGAGTTGGTAGCCATTTCCTTTTCTGTGATCTTCATGACCCAGGGATCAAACCCAGATCTCCTGCACTGCAGGCAGCTTCTTTACCATTTGAGCTACCAGGGAAGCCCCTCACAAGTTAATAATAATACCTAAAACTTGAGCAGAATTTAAATTTTACAAAGTGATTACTAACAACATTAATATTATTCCCAGTTTATAGACAAGAGGGTCAGTAATTTGTGCCTTACCCAACTCATAGCAGAAATATATATATTATATATACATATGTGTATGGTGTGTGTGTGTATATTTACATATGTATGTATGCATGCGTACATGCTGGTACCTAGTTTTGAGTTGTAGAGAATATAATCTATTTAAAGTGTCTATCATTTTAATGGAGAAGGCAATGGCAACCCACTCCAGTAGTCTTGCCTGGAAATCCCATGGATGGAGGAGCCTGGTGGGCTACAGTCCATGGGGTAGCAAAGAGTTGGACAGGACTGAGCAACTTCACTTTCACTTTTCACTTTCATGCACTGGAGAAGGAAATGGCAACCTACTCCAGTGTGCTTGCCTGGAGAATCCCGGGGACAGGAGCCTGGTGGGCTGCCGTCTATGGGGTTGCACAGAG
This sequence comes from Nanger dama, assembly GCA_917880005.1. Taxonomy (NCBI): domain Eukaryota; kingdom Metazoa; phylum Chordata; class Mammalia; order Artiodactyla; family Bovidae; genus Nanger; species Nanger dama. Next base: position 2,978,785 of record CAKJTW010000089.1, read on the forward strand.
TTGGAGACGACTGACGTGACTTAACAGCAGCAGCAATATTTTAACCCAAGTCTTTTGTCTCACATCCCATTCTCTTTCATTTAACCACTAAGAATTGTTAGTGGTTCTTGTTTCTTGTTTCTAGAATTCTTGTTTCTCTAAGAATATCTGCTTGAAAGGATCTAAATAATTTCTGCAACTACATCTATGTAAGGCTACAGACCTTTATTCCCTCTAAGTCATATCATATCCTGAAAAACTGACTTGAATGGCCATCCTTCATGGTCACACCTCACACTTTATGTACTCTAATTTAGTAGTTAGTTTAGTTGCTCAGTTGTGTCCAATTTTTGTGACTCCATGAACTGCATCACTACAGGCTTCCCTTTCCATCACCAATTCCCAGAGCTTGGTCAAACTCATGTCCATTGAGTCGGTGATGCCATCCAACCATCTTATCCCCTGTCATCCCCTTCTCCTTCTGCCTTCAATCTTTACCAGAATCAGGGTCTTTCCCAGTGAGTCAGTTCTTCACATCAGGTGGCCAAAGTACTGGAGTTTCAGCTTCAGCATCAGTCCTTCCAGTGAATATTCAGGACTGATTTCTTTAGGATGCACTGATTTGATCTTGCAGTCCAAGGGACTCTCAAGTCTTCTTCAACACTAGATCTTCTCCAACACTTCAGTTCAAAAGCATCAATTCTAACTTACCTTTAAAGGTACTCTAACTTCCGTTTAATTATTTCCTGGCATTTGTAGTTGGCATCTAATATTTGCTGTTTGTCCAACTACAACATAGGCACTTTTTATTTCCTTTGTTCATCCCATAGCTCTATTATCTGATGTTATTCCTGGTACATAGAAGATGCTGTATTTTAAAATCTGTACTTAATGAATAAATAAATCTAATTAGCTTTCAATAATGGTGTTAGGTTGGATTCTTCTAAAGAGTTTATATGTCTAACCTCTCTCAACAGTGGTTATAAGACATATTTGATACTGATTTCCTAATAAATGAATAATCTATTCTGTTTCTCCTGCATCTGCTGCTAATTCTCTTCAGTTGTGTCCATTGCCCTGCCAGTTGTTCAGATGTTCATTCAATATTCAGGCATTATAAATTTAGGGTCTAATTTTTTATAAAATATAAGTCAACAATTTAGTTGTCATCTGATTAAATTTTCTGATGATTAGTGAGTTTTAGTAACTTGCCAAAACAGAGGGAAGATGCCCTGTAGGAGGGCCTGGCAACCCACTCCAGTATTCTTGCCTGAAGAATCCCATGGACAGAGGATAATGGCAGGCTGTAGTCCATGGGGTTGCAAGGAGCTGGACATGACTGAAGCAATTCAGCATGCATGCATGAATGCCATAACAGAAGGCTAACTGCACTCTCTTATAGGGCCACTATTTCACTATAACCAAAGCTAACTATTCAGAATTTGAGAAGCCCAAGGCTACAGCAGATTCTAAGTAAAAATCAGTCCTCATCATTGAGTACATAGCTCTTTATACCTGCTTAAGTGTTGACTGACTGATTAATTACTATCGATAAGGGCTATAGACTGTAATTAGGGTGTATCTCTGAAATTATGAGAGAAGATCAGATAAACATGATCTTTCAAGCCTTTCACTAATTGAAATCAATATGAAATAGATTAGACTGGTCATATGCAGAAGTCCTCTAACAAATGAATTGTAAATGTTATTTTGACTAGAGTTTCTCCCAGAACTTGATCTTAGACACTATCCCTCTCTTTCACTAAGAGGAGTAACATGTAAATGTCCATCAAGCTAGGTAGTGTTATGAAACTTTGTGGGTGGAACTGTCTGCAGAGCTTAGGAAAAGAAATTCAAGTGGATTGAATTAGTGTCTATTCAGTTTTATCCAGGGGAATGAGAGGCTATATTTAACAAATGTGATTTTTCTCTTCACAAGCCCACAGAAAGTGTTCCTTTTAGTGAAATAGGGGACATTTTCTGGGCTTTCCATAATATGAATTAACTATCCAAAGAGATTTTTTACCTCCTCCACTCATGAAAAACCTCCCATTTATTTGTGTACTTGATGACAAAAGAAGAATGTACCATAGACAACAGTGATTACTAGGAAATTCATGTCTGCATTATCTTTTCTTAAATGTACCAATTCCATTTTAAGGTTTCGGTAGGTGAGACAAAGGAAAGAGATTTCAACAGTCCTTTTCTCTACCAGTTTACATATTCATGTAAAACAGTTTCGATAATAGTATTCTTGGATAGTTTTATCTCAGGTAGCTATAGAGTTTTCCATTTTCATCTCACTTTTCAACAATGCTTTAAAAAGGCACATAAAAAAATATTTGCTATTGATTAAAAAAAAACACATCTTTTATAGAAATGTCCCTTTCTTGTGTTCATGTATTCTCTTTCTTGCTTAAACCTCATTTTTTCCTTATAGAAAGAAATATGATTTGCTGTCACTTCTGCTTATTAATTTATACTGTATCCAATGAATCTCTAGATACACATTACAAAGATTAAAACAAAAGTTAATCCAGAAGAAAAGGTGTTTCCTGACTCTCTGAACCTTATTTTATGGTCCATGTGTGGGTACTCGCCTGTTTCTTTGTTTGCTAATAGTGTAGAGATTTTCAGTAGCAAGAATAAAAATTCTACCTGAAATATTTTATTCTCCAAAACCACATAGATACAATTTAAATAACAAAAAATACATGTGCAATATTTTCTGTAGAGAAAATTGTAGAACTTGATTTGTATGAAGTTGTCTTTACAAATGGACAAAAGCTACTGTGTGGTCAAATTTGAGGGACTCAGTTTCTTCAGCAGAGAAGGCAATGGCATCCCATTCAAGTACTCTTGCCTGGAAAATCCCATGGATGGAGGATCCTGGTGGGCTGCAGTCCATGGGGTCGCTAAGAGTCGGACACGGCTGAGCGACTTCACTTTCACTTTTCACTTTCATGCATTGGAGATGGAAATGGCAACCCGCTCCAATGTTCTTGCCTGGAGAATCCCAGGGATGGGGGAGCCTGGTGGGCTGCCGTCTATGGGGTGGCACAGAGTCCGACACAACTGAGGTGACTTAGCAGCAGGAACAGTTTCTTCAGAATGTACGCACACACATTTGTTACAATGCTTAACATTACATCCTTAGATATAGAGACATCCGCTGGATCATGGAAAAAGCAAGAGTTCCAGAAAAACATCTACTTCTGCTTTATTGACTATGCCAAAGCCTTTGACTGTGTGGATCACAATAAACTGTGGAAAATTCTTCAAGAGATGGGAATAACAGACCACCTAACCTGCCTTTTGAGAAAACTGTATGCAGGTCAGGAAGCAACAGTTAGAACTGGACATGGAACAACAGACTGGTTCCAAATAGGAAAAGGCTGTATACTGTCACCCTGTTTATTTAACTTACATGCAGAGTACATCATGAGAAATGCTGGACTAGAAGAAACACAAGCTGGAATCAAGATTGCCGGGAGAAATATCAATAACCTCAGATATGCAGATGATACCACCCTTATGGCAGAAAGTGAAGAACTAAAGAGCCTCTTGATGAAGGTGAAAGAGGAAAGTGAAAAAGTTGGTTTAAAGCTCAACATTCAGAAAACAAAGATCATGGCATCTAGTCCCATCACTTCATGGGAAATATATGGGGAAACAGTGGAAACAGTGTCAGACTTTATTTTTGGGTCTCCAAAATCACTGCAGATGGTGACTGCAGCCATGAAATTAAAAGACGCTTACTCCTTGGAAGAAAAGTTATGACCAACCTAGAGAGTATATTCAAAAGCAGAGCCATTACTTTGCCGACTAAGGTCTGTCTAGTCAAGGCTATAGTTTTTCCAGTGGTCATGTATGGATGTGAGAGTTGGTCTGTGAAGAAGGCTGAGCACCAAAGAATTAATGTTTTTAAACTGTGGTGTTGGAGAAGACTCTTGAGAGTCCCTTGGACTGCAAGGAGATCCAACCAGTCCATTCTGAAGGAGATCAGCCCTGGGATTTCTTTGGAAGGAATGATGCTAAAGCTGAAAGTCCAGTACTTTGGCCACCTCATGCGAAGAGTTGACTCATTGGAAAAGATTCTGATGCTGGGAGGGATTGGGAGCAGGAGGAGAAGGGGACGACAGAGGATGAGATGGCTGGATGGCATCACTGACTCGATGAACGTGAGTCTGAGTGAAGTCCCGGAGATGGTGATGGACAGGGAGGCCTGACGTGCTGCAATTCATGGGGTCGCGAAGAGTCAGACACGACTGAGTGACTGAACTGAAATTGGATTTTAAACACATTTCTATCTTTTAATTTCTCTTATTTAAATACAAATACATCTGGTTAGAGGAACTTAAACTCCAACATCTCTCATTTATAGCTTGTTTTCAAAGCTTCATGTAACCATATATGTGAGCACATTTGTTCAATGAAATATTGGAGTAAGCCTTAGCCATTCAATAAAATATTTGAGCAAGAAGATGCTTTCAGTCAGTTCAGTCGCTTAGTCATGTCCAACTCTCTGCACCCTTATGGACTGCAGCACGCCAGGCTTCCCTGTCCATCACCAACACCCAGAGCTTGCTCACACTCATGTCCATCCAGTTGGTGATGCCATCCAGCCATCTTATCCTCTGTCATCCCCTTCTTCTCCTGTCTTCAATCTTTCCCAGCATCAAGGTCTTTTCCAATGAGACAGTTCTTCACATTAGTTGGCCAAAGTACTTGAGCTTCAGCTTCAGCATCACTTCTTCCAATGAATATTCAGGACTGATTTCCTTTAGGTAGGATTGACTAGTTTGATCTCCCTACAGTCCAAGGAACTCTCAAGAGTCTTCTCCAAAACTTCGGTACAAAAGCATCAATTCTTTGATGCTCAGCTTTCTTTAAGGTCCATCCATATGTGATTACTGGAAAAACCATAATTTTGACTAGACGAACCTTTGTTGGCAAAGTAACGTCTTTGCTTTTTAATATCCTGTCTAGGTTGGTCATAGGTTTTCTTCCAAAGAGCAAGCGTCTTTTAATTTCATGGCTGCAGTCACCATGTGCAGTGATTTTGGAGTCCTAGAAAGTAAAGTCTCTTACTCTTCCCATTGTTCCCTCCTCTATTTGTCATGAAATGATAGGACCAAATGCCATGATCTTAGTTTTTTGAATGTTGAGTTTTAAGCCAGATTTTTACTCTACTCATTCACTTTCATGAAGAGACTCTTTAGTTCCTCTTCACTTTCTTCCATAAGGTTGGTGTCATCTGCATATCAGAGCTTAATATTTCTCCAGGCAGTCTTGATTCCAGCTTGTGCTTCATCCAGCTCAGCATTTTGCATGATGTACTCTGCAAATAAGTTAAACAAGCCGAGCAACAACATGCAGCCTTGACATACTCTTTTCCTAATTTGAACTAGTCCACTTTTCCCTGTGCAGTTCTAACTGTTGCTTCTTGACCTGCATACATATTTCTCAGAAGTATGGTAAGATGGTATAGTATTCCCATCTTTTGTATAATTTTCCTTAGTTTGTTGTGATCCACACAGTCAAAGGCTTAACATATTAAATAAAGCAAAAATAGATGTTTTTGTTTGTTTGTTTGTTTTTTTCCCCTTGGGATTCTCTTGCTTTTTCTATGATCCAATGGATGTTGGCATTTTGATCTCTGGTTCCTCTGCCTTTTCTAAATCCAGCTTGAACATCTGGAAGTTCTCAGTTCACATACTTTTGAAGCCTTTCTTGGCAAATTTTGAGCATTACTTTGCTAGTGTGTGAGATGAGTGCAGTTGTGATGTAGTTTGAACATCCTTTGCCATTGCTTTTCTTTGGGTTGGAATGAAAACTGACCTTTTACAGTCCTGTGGCCACTGATGAGTTTTCTAAATTTGCTGGCATATTGCATGCAGAAGAAGCTTTAAAGATTCCCCAATGCAAATCCTTCACATTATAGAGAAGGAACTAGCAAAGGGAGTGGTTTATGTCCCAGCTCAGTGTTTCTTCCTCTATACCAAACTTGTCTGCCAGGAGCCAGCACGAGGAGTCCCTCCCATGGCAAAGGCCATGAGGTTAAGGGGCCTGACAGGCAAAGGTGAGTTGGGCCTTAAGGAAGCCTCACTGGATCTGCTTGTGCATCTGCCCCAAAACCAGAGTCTGCCTGCCTTACTGCATTGTGCTTTTTGCCTACTCTTCTGACATTATACAGGGGGCTATCCCCCACCACCTCTCTCTGAAAAGGAGTTAACTTAGGACTCCAGTTAATAAATCTCCTGGGCATGACACGGGTATTTCAGTCCAAAAACCTCTCTGCTGGTAGACTAGCTTGTGTGACAGGATTATTCACACTCTTGCTACTACCTACATGATTGTTTACAACCTCTCAGCCATAAACAGCACAGAGAGTTTGGAGCATTTTGAAAGTCTTAGTTAGCATAGGGTTTTTCTAAAGATAAAAATCATGTTGGTGAAGGGTTTCATTGCTGAGTTAATGATTGCTGCCAGGCCTCCATATCGTTAGGCACCTGGAAGTATGTTAATCAGTGTAATTGGAATGTAGAAAAAGAAATATAGTAGTTTTGATGTTAGCAATTTTAGACTTTAAAGTTAATGAATTTTCTCTTTTGTTATAGATCATTGTACTCCTCTTTCTTTGTTATAAATCATTGTGTCCTTGCTATGTAAAAATGTAACTTTATCACTATCTTAAGACTAAATAGATCTTAAGGGGAAACAAGCTTTCTGATCGATTAACCTTTATCAATAGAAAGAAAGGTGGGGCCATAATATGTTAATCGGTCTCCAGACCAGAAGATATTGTAAAACAAATGTAAGGCTCTTTTAAGAACAAACATATGCTGAGAACACTGTCTTTAGATAAGGGTCGGAGCAGCTGACCCTGTGTGACTCTGTTTCTTACATTTATCTCTTTGTATAACTAAAAGTGTAAAAGTGGACCTGAACAAGAAACGGACCAGTTTCTGGAAAGACTGGTTTCCCCCATGTGGTCCTTTCTCCTTCTCTTCTTTTCTGGCTGAATTCCCATCTGGACCATGGAAGCTCACCAAGCCTACTAATTTTGCCAGGGCTTCTAAGATTTGAACAGGGAGGCACTTTGTGCTCCGCTGCTTCAGGAGACCGGGAAAACGCCTGTAGCCTACGTAGGTGGTGCAAACTCCTTGTCTCGGAGTTTTATTGGTTCTCCATGTAAACTAATTTATTCAGCATCTTTTCTCCACTAATTTTCCTACTACACTATTCTTTCCTAATCTCTCTTTATATTTCTAATTAAATAGTCCTTTCCTAGTCACTGACTCCATCCCTGCTTTAAATTACCCTGGATCCACCAGGGCTGGACCCTGGCACTTGTCTTATTATTTTGCTATAGAAAAATGTTGATACAAACTTGCTAATATGACAGGAAAGTATATGGCCCTTCTTCTTGATAACATAAGATATATGCTCTGACATAAACCTGGTCTTCTAGACTTCTAAAAGCACAGAATAGGAAGGAGTAGTCAGACAAGATACACACCTTATTACAAAAGCAGAAAGAAAATAAATGTTTTACTGTTAATACACATTGAAAAGTCATTTACACTCAAAAGTGTGTTCAATGCAAAATGTTAGGTGTCAGACACAGGTATAGTAAAGTTTTCTTGCAATATCTCATTCATTAGTCTTTCCCATTTCCCCCAAGAATTCTTGCAGTACAACTGAAAAATAAAATTGCATATATTTAAAGTATATGATATGATCTGAAAGATGTTCATAAAATGATTACCACAGTCAACTTAATTAACACATCTATCACCTCACATTCTTACCTTTTTTGTGTATGGTCAGACCATTTAAGATCTCATCTTTCAGGCAATTTCGACTAAGTATTACACTATTATTAACTATGGTGGCCATGGATACTCAGAACTTATTCATATTATAAATGGAAGTTTGTACCCTTTCACAAACGTATGTCCATTTCTCCCACTCCCTCAGCTCATGGCAATCACTGTTCTACTCTGTTACTGTGAGTTTAATTAAAATTTTTTTTTTTTTTACGATTCCACATATAAGTGAGCTTATACAGTATTTATCTTTTTCGTCTGGCTTATTTCACTTAGTATAATGTCTTTCAGTTTCATCCATGTTGTCCTAAACAGCAGGATATCCTTCTTTTTATGAATGAATAATATTCCATTATATGTTCTTTATCTTCTATGTTGGGGTAAGGGTGACACAAGCAAAATGAAACTGTTCCTCTTACCCTCTTTAGTGTATCCATCCTCAGGTTTTTTATTTAACAGTGTGCTAAGACCTTGGCATTGGGTTCTGGGACTCCCACTAAGACACTCTCATCTATAGGTGATTGTCAAAATTGATTTTCTATGGGAACTCAATATAGAAAAATATTTTGCTATCTTGCTAATATCATTCCACCTCAGTTTCTCCCATTACATTTGAAATGCCACTATCAGAAAAAGTTATTTCTTTGTATCTCAAGAAGTTCTGAGTTTAAGAAACCATTCCTTTTTTTCAAATTACTTCCCAGTGGTCTAATTAGTTAATAGCAGGTCCCAGAGGCTTAGACAACCAGTGAAGTAAAGTTGTATGGAGAAATGAAACAGTGAGTAGAACATGAGGCACTGTGTTAGGGAATTCACGATTACAATTAGGCAGCTATAGGGCTGCATAATTTGAGTGTGGAAGTGCAAAAAATGCACTGAAAACTCTGCAAATTTTGCTAAGAACAGGCCGTGATTTTGTCAAAAGTTCTGGATGGAAAGAAAACAGTGGTGCAAGCTGAGGCCGGCTGGCATTTATTAGGTGTTTTCTTTTTGAAGGGCTCTGTGCTAGGCCCCATGGGGTGCCAGCTTTATCACAGTGTTTGATACTTGCAGGTAAACAAGTTTCTCGAATTTTAAGGATAAAGAATTTTACAACTTCTCAGCTAAAGTGATTTCCTACATACAATAGCTCCAGTCTTCAAAGATAGTTTCTCTCTTCAAACATGCCCTGTAGTTTCTGTTTATAAAGGTACCAAAACCTGTTCAAGCTCAGAAATAAAGAAAATGAAAGATCTAATATTCAGAGTTCTTAACTAGGACCAATTCTCCTGGTTTATTATTCTTCGGGGCAAGTAGTTGCACATCATTGAGAAATTAATGGTGCAACATAAAGAGGAAGTTTCAACCCACTGAAAGTCTATTATATTGTTCTCCCATAATACAGTACCCTGAGGCTTTCAAATGTAATCTTACTACAAATTATGCTAAATCTGGCTACACGCTGGACGACTCTTTGAATTGACAGCTTCAAAAAAATCAAAGTGACCTAAAGTCAATAATATCTTATGTGTTTTTCCTTTCTTTTCCATACGTTTCACCTTTCCTTCACCTGCTATGTCTTCAGCTCAGATTTTGACTATAATCCAGAACTTGACATACTGTCACACCACTGTGATGAGAAAATGAGGTATTTGTTCTCATGAGAATGTTTCTCATATTGAAGTGGTCAACTGTCTGTTGTAATCCTGGAATGTAAAACCAATACCTCCTTTCTCTTGTGAAATTTTTGGCTCCAGGCTGTGGGCTAAACCCAACCATCCCACTTTTTCAATAAATATTTGTTTGGAACTAAGGAAATCTAATATTTAATCATTTAGTACATTTGATCATTAGTTATTTAATACAAATTATCTATACATACCAATAGGGGTTTCCTTGTTCTGGAAGTCTTGTGTCTAAAACTTGAGAGGAGTTGAGGATCTCTCACCCAGGTAAGGACAGTTATAAAAATCTATTTTATGATTTAAAGACTGTAGTGTGGTAGTCAAGTGCCCAGACTGTAGAGCCAGACTGCCTGTTTCAGATATTTGTTCCACTTCTTGCAGATTGACCATGTGGTACTTTTAATTTAACAACTCTATGTCTTTGTTTCCTTATTTGGAAAACTGAGATAGTAAAAGTACCTCTTGCATTTTGTGAGTTAAACAATACATATAACATACTTAAAACTCAAATTATTGAGGTTATTTATTATTACTACGGTTTTTAATTTTACTAGGTGTCAAGCCTTTTGCTAGGAACTGAAAGTACAGAGTTGAAAATATTTTGAAGTAGTGGAGGCAGTTATCATATCATGTGATCAGTGAGGTAACTTACCAGCTCTCAGGGGAATCAAGGAAGGTTTCATTGGAGGTATTATTCTAAAACTAGATATGGAAAATGAGTAGGAGTGAGCCAGGAAAAGTGTGAAGGCATCTTACGGGAGTAACAGTGTTCTTATAAAGAGAGAACAGCCGTGAGAGAAGAGAGCATATGGTAAATTCAAAGAACTGAGAGAATTTCAATATGGATGATACAGAAAAATCACATAGGCCCTTGTAATAAATATCAAGAAATTGTTTTTTCAAATTTTATTGACGTATAGCTGACTTGTAGTCTTGTATTAGTTTCAAGTGTACAGAAAGTGATTCACTTATATATGTAAATATATATACATATATAAACATATATGTATATTCTCCAGATTGTCTTACCTTACAGAGTATTGAATATAGTTCCCTGTGTTATACAATATGTTAATTCCAACCTCCTAATTTATCATGAATGCAGTGAAAAAATTTTGATGGGTTTTAAGTAGAAGAATGAATGGATCATATTCTCACATTAAAATGATTATTTGACTTCCATATGGTTAAGATGGGCTTCCCTGGTGGCTCAGAGGTTAAAGCGTCTGCCTCCAATGTGGGAGACCTGAGTTCGATCCCTGGGTCGGGAAGATCCCCTGTAGAAGGAAATGGCAATCCACTCCAGTATTCTTTCCTGGAGAATCCCATGAATGGAGAAGCCTAGTAGGTTACAGTCCATGGGGTCGCAAAGAGTTGGACACGACTGAATGGCCATAATGGCCATGGTTAAGATACTGAGAATAAGCAGAATTGTTAAGTGGCTATTGCAGTGGTAATGGGATAGAGATAAGTGGAAGGAATACATAGGTATTAAAGAGGTAGAGTCAGAAGTACTTATTGATTGAATCTTAGGTTGAGAGAGGAGGACTCAAGGATTCACTGAATATAATGGTTATGATACATCTTCAGTATGGAGACAAAGGACATTTCAAGTTTTAAACTGAAAAAAATTTTCCATACTCCAGTATTGGAAACGGAGGATGAGGAACGTATTTGGGAGTAATAGGTAATAAAAACTATTGACTTTGGTTTTAGATATTTTTGGTGTGAAGTGCCTGTGCAGCTACTAAGTGAAAATGTCTTGGGAAAATGGATGTGGAACTTAGGTGAAAAGTCATGGTATAGCCCATGTTTTAATCACATCACTTGGCTACCCTTTGAATCCAGTCACATTGGACAGGTTTTTTAAACTGCCATGAAGTGGATTTTTATGTTGTAGTGCTCTGAGATCTTTATAGATTTTTATCTGAACAATCTTCCCATTCTCCTCTGAATGTAGTTCAGTCTAAATCAACTACTAGCCAGCCATACCATATTTAGCCGTTGTGCTTAGGTCTTCTGAAAATTGTGTGATATCTTTCTTGGTTTCTAATTTTCATTCTACTTGTGGCCTTTACCAAAGCCATTAACCTCCTTGTCCTCCAACATATCTGTTTCTAATGAAGGAATAATAATAATTTTGACATCTTACCTTTCCTTAACAGAAGAGTTTGGTAAGCAGTGATAAGTTTTCCAGTTCAACACTTCTATCTGTCAGCCATTAAATACTCATTTAAAATGTTCAATCTCCGTGGCGTCAGTGTGCTGCACTGATGCTTGTTTCTGATAGCCATAAAAACTTCTATATGTCTCTTCAAAGGAGACAATTAAGCAACTCAGCTGGGACAGTAACTAGTCATGTTGTTAGCTATCAAGAAAGTTTCACTGGGCCTTTACTTCACTCTTTCACAGAATAAAAATAATGAACACCTATATTTTATTTTGCATAGGAGCACAGAACTATGGAACCCTACCAACAAGAGATTTATAGTGAGGAGGACAAATGAAGCATTAAAACATATGACATAGTCATAGTGAAATGAGGTTCATCACAAGGGGACCAGATAGAGAAACTCCAAACTTCAAGTAAATTAACCTTGAGTATTCTGGACTATAGCAATAACTCCAAGCTCTATAACTATATCTACATTTAGAGAGTATCATGTGGTAGTTAAGTGCCCAGGTTGTGGATCCGGATTGCACTTACACACACACACACACACACACACATATATATATAATATGAGATGCAAATAATACTGCATTAAATTCTGGTCCTAATTATTTATTGAGTTATTGAGAATCTATTAGGTTATAAGTATATATTGTGAATAAAACACCCATGGCACCTGAGTTTATGGAGCTTATATTCTGGTAAGAGAGACAAAAAATAAATAACCAAATAATTGCATAAATAAAACTGATAAGTTCTATAAAGGAAATTAATATATATTGAGTTGGCTAACCCACACAAGTGATGGAATATAGTGAGGACCCTACATTAGATATGACATATGGGAAAATAGGTCTGAGATGTTAGCATTTAAGGTGAAGGAGAGAATGACCCACTCATACAAGCAACAGAGGGAAGCATCTTCTAGAAGGAAAGATGAGCATGAGCATGTATGAAAGCTCTGAAGTTGGGAAAAGCCTATTGTTCTCAGTGACCTGAAAGGAGGCCTGTATGGCTACAGAGAAGTGAAAGGTGGGGACAGTGGCCCACATTGCACTGAAGAAGGAGTTAAGGTAGGTAAAGACAATTTAAGGCCTTATTGGCCATGGATTTTAATTTGGATTTTATCCTAAGGGTTAAGAAAAGCCATGAAAGGGTTTAATCAATAAAGCAGTATGATACAATTTACATTTTTGAATGACCTCTCTGGCTTTCACATGCAGTGAGGATTAGAGGAGTCAAGAGAAATACAAAGACCACTTAGGAGACTCTAGCAGTGGCCTCTGAGACACATGATGGTGACCAAAATAATATTGGTAGAAGCAGAGATAAAGAAAAATAGCTATGTCTGATATATGTTTAGAGATTATAACTAATAGTGCTTACTAATAGATTATATATGTGAAGTAGTTGAGAGGAAAATATCCAGCATGACGCTTGAGTTCTCGCTTGAAAAACAAGTAGATTTTACTGGCATTTACTGACATGGGAAAGACTGAAACAGAAAATGTAGGTGAAGATGCCCATGAAAAATCCAAGCAGAGATGTCAAGTAAAGAATTAATATAAACCTGGAAATTGTAAGGATAGGGCAGAGATGAACATGGTGACTTGTGGCCGTAAGGTTGACTGAGAGCTTCCAGAGAGAGTATAGAGATGCCAGAACTGAGCACTATAACACTCCAACCTTCAGTGGTCAGGAAGAGGGGGAAGGACTAGCAAAGGGGACTTAAAACAGCTTATCTCCAAACTTTCCCTAATCTGCCTTTGTTTGGTTTTAATCACTGCCACATCATCTTTGTTCTGGCCACTAGTAAGACTCTACTGAAACAAAAGGGTGAGATTTTAAAAGATATGACAGTTATCTTACAGCTTCCTTTTTTCACATCTTACTTCTGTGGTTTATACACACTCTGAAACAGTCTATGAAACAGCAACCAAAAAATTAGATGAAAATACTCTGCAGTAGCTTCACTACTCTCTAGATGTTGCACTTCTGTTACTATGTGAAAGTTTTCTCCACAAAGGTCATGGAATTTTGGGGGATGTGGTACCTGGTGAGTATTTACTCAAGATATAACTGCATATAGGATGAGAGATTCATCAAGCTTCATCGAGATTCATCAATTCTGACAGATTACAGAGCATTCCCCTTTTGGACAGATTTGGCAGACTGAGAAAAGTATAAGTTAAAACGATAAGGAAAATCTATTATAATTTTTTCTGTCATTCTTGTTTTATGCCCTTGCAATTTCTCTAGAAGTTAAAACATCAGAAGGGCAGGGCTGAGTGCTTTTTTTTATTCTTGAGGTTAGTTTACTTAAGATGGATTAGGGTGACAGGAGACTAACATTCCAATTCAATCAGCAGTCTATGGATTTCCATTCACCTAAATACCTAAAAATATTAACACAGATTTGTTGTACAAGTTGGAAATTATCTCTAGAATTAACCCATCACTTGAAATATGTCATTACCAATTAACCTTTTTGCTTTTTTCTTTAACTGTTCAAGCTTTTATTATTTTTTTAATACAATGTGCTGCCTGTGAGTAATATCTACTTGCTAAAACAGAACCAGAAAACCTTTATTGGCATATTTCTGGTAGTGTTAGTTCAACCCCTGATTTTTATTGAAAAATGAAGGGCTCAATTTGGCAATAGATTAAAACTGCCTTTCTAGAAGAATATTCTGTGGATGGGTATAGCCAGTCTCAGGGAGTAACAAGTCTTCTCTTCCCCACTTCCTGCACCTTAGGAAACTTTCAGTCAAGCTGGGAGACCTTCCCAGGAAGAGAAGGCAATTCAAGGCTGTTAAGTGCTATGGGCTCCAGGAGATTCTTCAGGCTGGCCTTCAAGGTCCATTTCAGGCAGCTCAGTCTTTCCTGCCATCAGGTTGACCTTTCTCTCAGTGAGTCATATCAGTTATTCATTCATTTATTTTTTCACAAAACTTGTAATGAATAGCTTCTTGATGCTGAATGGGGTGCTGGACCATGGACCTGCATTTTCAAGCACAGCAGAATGGGTGTCTGTCCTCATATAGCTTCTTGCTGCTCTCTGCACTTGCCACTTGCTCAGATTCCATAGCACCATGAGATACTAGTAGCTTTTTAGTTTGGAAGAAGGACCAGGGAAACAAAAGAGAACAGGTTTAAATATTCATTTATATTATAAGTGTATGGGCCTCACTATACCCCACACAGCTCTGGGTAGAGGTTATATGTTTAGTCAAAAGGTTCATAGAGTAGAATATAAATGCTGGGGCTTATAAAGATCCTGGAGATCATCTAAGACAACGCTTTCATGTAATAAATGAGGACGCTGACAAAGACAGAGAAGAAAACAGCTCTATTCAAGATTGTATAGAAGGCTGGGGTCACAGCCAACCTCCAGCACTCTATCTCTTGCACCAACTTGGCACGAAAACAACTAAAGAAATCTTGGTCTAAGTAGAAATGACCTGAGAGGCAACAGATATATTTTAGGGGGAAGGATAAACTGAGAAAATTTTACCTAAACAAAAAAGAACACCAAACAGTAACTTAGGGATATTCTTTAAAATTGTTTATGAATACTTTTTTTTTTAAGGCCTTGATTAGGTATTCCTACTCGAGGCTCCAATGTGAATTGAACACATTTAAGTACAACCAGAGTGGCCTGAATTAGACATGGTGAAGACTCGTAGAAAGATTGAGGGCAAGAAGAGAAGAGGGCGACAGAGGATGAAATGGTTGGATGGCATCACTGACTCAGTGCACATGAGTTGGAGCAAACTCAGGGAGATAGTGATGAACAGGGAAGCCTGATGTGCTGCAGTCCATGGGGTCACAAAGAGTCGGACAAGACTTAGCAACTGAACAACAACAAAGAACAAGGAATGGTAAGTGAATTCCATCCTGCATGCCTGACATGGGTCCTTCAAGCCTCTACTGAATATGTTTCCAACAGGAGACAAAACCATTTTCCCCTACTTTAGGTGCAGTGGTGACTGGGCTAATGACTGGTCAAGGTTCCTTCACAGGATTATGTTACTCTGGGGTCAGTGGTAACAATCTCACATGCTATGCAAATAGCAGGAATGTCTCCTAACTGAGGAGAGTGGCTTCCAGCTCTCTGTGTGGTCCACTGCTCCACTCGTCTCTTCAGGCTTCTGTAGCCTTTACTCCTAACATAGGGTTTTAAAGTAGCTCTGAAAAAGTTGTTCTTTAAATAACTTATGCCATACTATGTGTTTATGTTGGAAGAATATTTTTTGTATTGTACTTTGTCCCACGAGGTGAATACATTGCAAATAATAAAATTGTACTCATTACCAGATAAATATTTGTTAGTAGCCAGGCAAGTAATGGGGTACCTCCTCCCTCAAACACACATAAACATAGTTATCTGCTTTACACGACTGTTTCACTCATTACCCGTAATCAAGATGGGAGGATATGTAAGCTTGAAAAGCTGAAGTTCATTTCCACCATGTGTGAGTCTTTAACAAAAATCCCCTAAACTTTCTGTGGTATTGTACATGAATGTTGACACAGAATTTTCGAAAGCACCAGAAAAAGTCTCTGGTTGCAAGGTTTCCTTGGTGTCTGTCACCTCTTAACAATGCAAATACAAACAATCAGGAAACTCTTGTGTGCATATTTATTTCTATTTCTATGTCTTAACTACAGATAAAACTTAAAGTAATGGCTACAAGGATAAGAGTTAATAGTAACAAGATTTAGTTTTTTAAGAGGAAGCGGAAAAAGCATCCAAGTTATTTTTGTATTCTTGATACCTAGCATGGTACATATGCACCAAAATTTCTCATTACTTGACTGAATGAGGAAATAACAGTGATGGGTTAATTTGCATTTTATTTCTTGATTTAAACTATGAGCACATGAAAGAACTTGCTGAGCGAATTGCTGGCAGTCTCCAACCCTACCTTCACCATCTCCAAAGCATACAATTTGCACAGATTTTTTTTTTTCATATGATGAAACTAATTACTTTTACTATTTTAAAAAATACAGACTGATTTCCAAGGGTGTGTTACTGAAATAGGTCAGGATTTGAATTATGGTCATAGAATTCTTTGGTCCTGAATGATACTTACTTTAAATTTTACTTATATTCTTACTGGGAAAATTCTCTCTCCTGGGTTCCTACCTTTTGCTTCCCTCTAAAAACAGAATTGATCAGAATGGAGATAGTTCTCTGTTATCCTACAGGAACTGGATCCTAGTGGGGCCATTTCTCCCTGCTGGTGCTATGGCCTTAGTTGTGTCATATAGCAGCTTCTGAGTCGGCCACCATACCCAAACTGCTAAAGCAAGATTCATGGTGTTATCTGTGCAGGGGAGAAGAAACTTTTCCAGTCAACCATAGAGGACCTAGCTTAGAAGAGCCCACAGTTCTTTGGCACCCTAGTAGCTCACCTTCCTCTTTTAGGTTTACAGCACCCTCTGTTGGAAAGTTTCTGCCAAATCCAGAATCTGTGCAATAGCACTGACCTTTTTCAACCAATCCTGAAATTGTAATACCCAGAAGTTCTCTTGTTGCTGCTACTGCTGCTGTTTTTGTTTTGTTTGTGTGTGTGTTTGTGTGTTTATAGAAGGTAATTCCCCAAATTTTGAAGACCTATGTCTATAGTGTGGCTCAAGGTTCTGGAAACCTTCTACTTTCTCTTGTGCAACATTCTTAATTTGGAAGGTTCGGAGACATGATAAATATACTACTAAAATGCCCATCACATTTTTTCTTCCTGCAAACGTGGGGGACTCTTGCAAAAGAGACTCCTGGTGAAAGGCATGGATATCTCAGAGTTCTTGAGATATCTACAGATAGAAAGGCTTATATCTTGCGATATCAACCAAACATATAAAATGTCCCTTTTTACCAATCTGCACAGCCAAGGCTTAATGTACATACACAAATTTTTTAAGAAATTCTTTAACTGGGGAATTCCTTGGCAGTCCAGTTGTTGGGACTCAGCACTTTCACTGCAGGGGCCCACGTTTAGTCCCTTGTTGGGAAACTAGGATCCTCCAGACCACATGGCATAGACACCAAAAACAACAACAACAAAATTATTAATCACTTTCAAAGCTTAAAAATTATACATAGTATGCAAATATGATGAAATAAAATATTTCCATTCCAACACACAGATTCTGTACCCCTGAGCCACCAGGGAAGCCCCATGCCTAGGCCAACCTGGGCCAAAACTCATAGCTTAATATCCCCTGTTCCTTAGATTCAGCAAGGCAACTCCCTGGTCTCTGGATGTGCCTGTAAAAGAGCTCTTAAGCCCATTGGCCAGTATGGTGGGAAATGTAAGTTGTTGTACAAGTTATAATGACAAAGGCTATATATATAGCATATATATATATATAGTTATATATAACTATATAAGTTTTATTAAATAATAACTACATATAGGTATATCAGGGAAATATTCTAAAAGGTTTCATTTTAATTTAAAATCTTCAATATTCATGCAAATTGTCTTGAAAAAACTAAATCACATTCTGCCACGTTTTAAGAGAAAATCCATGCTGATAAATAGGGTTTTATATATGTATGTGTGTGTATATATATATATATATATATATATATATATAAATTTTATTTTTACTTTATTCCACTTTACAATACTGTATTGGTTTTGCCATACATGGACATGAATCAGCCACAGGTGTACACGAGACATTGGGCAAAAAGAGATAGTTAGATGTCCATTATTGTGGCAAGAATTCTGTCTTTTGAAATAGAAAATGTAGTTAATTTCTCTCACTGTTTACTTGGATC
Source organism: Nanger dama (assembly GCA_917880005.1). Classification (NCBI taxonomy): domain Eukaryota; kingdom Metazoa; phylum Chordata; class Mammalia; order Artiodactyla; family Bovidae; genus Nanger; species Nanger dama. Next base: position 2,997,226 of record CAKJTW010000089.1, read on the forward strand.
TCGTTAATATTATTTTTGTTAATTCCGTAATACTTGATAGTTTTAGATGAAATAATTTTAATGCTCTCTCACATTTTGTGTGTTGGACATGCCCTCTGTTCATAGAGTAGAATATGATACAGTCAGTATAAAGCTTATGAAACACAAACTAAAATGTGCAAGATTATTTTTTTCTCTAAAATAGAATTTGTTTCTTAAGGCCTCGTTTTCTTCTAGGCTGAACACTTCATCTCTGATGATTCAAATTGTTGTTGTTTAGTTGCTCAGTCATGACCAACTCTTTGTGACCCTACGGACTGCAACATACCAGGCTTCTCTGTCCTTAACCATCTCCCAGAGTTTGCTCAAATTCATGTCATGATTCAAATTAAAGTCAGTAAATATAAGCTTTATTCAGTCAAGCTATGTTTTCTTCTTATTTTTTCACAGTATTAAAAGAAAACTCCAAGAGTTCAGGTAATGCCACAGCATGTTGGGAAATGAGTATCTGTTTCTTGGTTCTCGCCAAATATTCCTTCTAGCATCTGTTGACATCTATATAATATTCAATTAATTGTCCATTCTTGACACTATATCCTTCTAATTCTGTCAGCTTTAGATTTGTCATCCCTTTACTACCACACTCTACACCCATGGGGAATAGGAAATACGTGTATAGTCTCCCATCCCTCTCTTGGGCCTCTGGAAATCACTGGAACAATTTCAGGCCTTCTGTTCTAAACAAAAGCTATGACAGACAGTGTATTAACAAGCAGAGACATCGTTTTGCCAACAAAGGTCTGTATAGTCAAAGCTATGGTTTTTCTAGTAGTCATGTATGGATGTGAGAGTTGGACTGTGAAGAAAGCTGAGCGCCAAAGAATTGATGCTTTTGAACTGTGATGTTGGAGAAGACTGCTGAGAGTCCCTTGGATTGCAAGGAGATCAAACCAGTCAGTCCTAAAGGAAATCAACCCTAAATATTCATTGGAAAGATTGATGCTGAAGCTGAAGCTCCAGTACTTTGGCCACCTGATGTGAAGATTTGACTCATTGAAGAAGACCCTAATGCTGGGAAAGATTGAAGGCAAAATGAAAAGAGAGTGGCAGAAGATGAGATGGTTAGGACAACACCGATTCAAAAGATATGAACTTGAGCAAACTCTAGAGATACTAGAGGCAGAGGAGCCTGGTGTGCTGCATTCCATGAAGTCACAAATAGTTGGATGTGACTTTGCAACTATACAACTACAATAATCCTAAATGCACCATATCACTATTTCTAAGGTACTGCTGTTGAAGCATGGTGACACTACAGAATTCTTCAAGGTCTGTGACCTGCTTGGGTTTCATCTGTAGTGTAAAACATCAAAACTCTCTCCTCTCAGATCCCTGAAACTATCTGCAATTTCTATTCTCCCCACCCCAAGAACACAGTTCTTTTCTTGGAGAAAAGAATTTTCAGAATCACTTTTCAGAGGTACTATAAAGTTTCATCATCTTGCTTCTCTTTCATATATTTTGTATCCTTTTCTAGTTCAGAGGCTCTTTTATTTCCTTTGGTATGAGAGAATTTTCTTGTGTATCATTATGCATTCTTTCAAATCAATTTTTATGACCTTGACTTCTGATACTCAATGCCTAGGCTTTTGGAAATCAAAAATAATGTCCGCTTTAACAAAATTCTCTGCCACTCGTTCCAAAATAGATTTTAAATTGATTTTCCCCCTGCACTTCTTCCATAACCTTTAAGTCCCAAGGCAATGAATGTCAAGTTCTTATTTGAAATGGAGAGAATCTCAAGGTAACATAATATTCTAGAAAGTTAGAACACAAATTGGTTAATTTTTCCAAATGTTATATTGTAGCAATAAAATTTCTAAATAGTACTAAGATCAACATTTGGGGAGATGCCCTGGAATTGCTAGCTGGAGTATAAAGAAACCTAAACATTTCCTTTTAGTCTCAACAACTGTTATACACATTCTCCAAACCATTTCCCTGTCAACATTACTTTTCTCCTCTGTGTGTTTAAAGGGAAGAGAACTACTCCAGAAAGAGTGGCGCCAAAAGTGATGAAAACCTGCCCCTCTCAACAAGTCAGCAGGTCGCTTTTGGTTTATGAATGAGAAGAAAAATGGAATGAATGCTTTCAATTCTAATCTTAGAAAGTCAAACCCTTGAGCAGGGAAAGTCTTTTTCAACCTAACAGAACAATTAAATTTCTATTCTGGTTACAATTTGTTGGTTGAGATACAAAGGACATAGAAACCTCACCCAGACATATAGTATTTCTTCTAAAGCTTTGTGTTTACTGCGTTCTTTCATTTCTTTTCTTGACCTTAAGTCTTTTCTGTTACTCAAAGTTGCCTCTGTATCCTAAGTTAAACACATCTTGGTGTGATAGAGTACTAGGAAGTCACCAATGACGAAAGGAATATTTTTGGTAATAAGTAGCGCAAGGATCCATTCCTCACTTAATTGAATGATGCCCCTCGAGTGGCCACATTGTTTCATGATGGTGATCTCTCTGCTCCTAGACATCCTTATTCTCTTTTTCTGAGCCTTGGTGACTATTATCACTGCTGTCTCCTATGCTGATAGAAAACAAAAATCATTACTACCTGCATCTCAGTAGGTGTGCTATATTGTTTCTTTTTAATTCTGAATCTACCACCCTCATGAAGTTTCCTATGCTATACAAAGGAGAAGCTGAGAACCACATTTCCCAGCATTCGCTTTCCGTTTGTTTCTGTTTAAAATGTATTAATGCTAGAAATATAAGTTTTGGAAAGCAAAAGAGAATGAGAGGTCATTACTCGCTGGAAGCTTCTGCAGGCAGACAATTGGGCAGACATGAGGGCTGAAGAAACTTGCTTCTTAAGAATCTCTGACTTCCAGTCTCTCCCTCCTTGAGATGAAGAGCATCTCCTCCAAAAGTGTTCATAGTCCCAGTGGAGGTTGAAACTCTTGTCTTTTGTAGAAAGTTAGGCAAGAAGAAATCGAAGCATTGCATTTATTCCTCTGTATTCGGGTGGTTTGGCATCCACAGGACTTCGTCCTTTTCTTTTCTTTTCCTTTTTTCCTAACCTCTCCCATGTCCTTTTCTCTAGGTAGAACCTCAGTTGCAGAGTAGGTTCAATAGCATGCAGGTTATCCATTTGCTTTTACTATTTTCAGAAATTGGAAATTCTGAAGAGGAAGTTGTGAGTTCCAGAATTACTAGCAAAATAAATGGTTGTTAAAATACATGTCTCAAGAACTTTTCTTCATAAAAGCTTAATTCTTATATATCTTCACTCATGCCCGTCTCAGAGATAGGCTTTGAAAGGATTGTTTTGAAGACTTAATTAATCTTAACATCTTTTTAAGGTCTTTAATACATAATTGATCAATCAAAACTTTGCTGAAATGTCCACTTGCCTTCTCTCCAGTATTTGTCATACTTGAAGAGACATGATTGGTCAAAATTATACCCGAGACTTGGCTGAAATATTGGCAATGCTCACTTCCAAAGATATTACTATTCTTAAATGATTGTCTTTAATATTTATTAAGGCTACGTTTTAAATTTTTGGAGACTACTTTGCATAAGAAATGTGGCATTTAATGGAATTACAGAAGCAAATGGAGTGAATTGGGGGTCTCTACCCTCTTGTGATATAATGGTGTCAAGTCATCATGTCTCAGTCCTTTTGGCTACCAAGGGGTAAAAGTTGCCTTGTATTACTAAACAAATTATTAGAATATATGGGTATAGAAATTGGAATTTGGTGTACCAGATAGACCAATAAAACACCTGCTGAGTCATTTCAAATAAGCACATTATACATTTGTTTTGACCACTGGGACATCAATGGCATAGACAATAATCAGAAACTTTACTAAAAGTATCACCAAGGAACATACCTCTGTGATTCCTTCATATAAAGATGAACAGAAATGACCAAATTCACAGTATATGATTCTGTCAGGCATATAGGAACTTCAGACTTCAAGCTGATTCTCATTTTTCTATTTCAAACTGCAATACATGTGAGTCAGTCAGTTAATGCCATATTTCTGTCAATAACCCAATACAAATAGGGAAAGCAGTCACCCTGTGAAAATTCCAAAATAAGTATTAAATGAGGGACAAAATATCAAATGAATCTTTAGATCATAGCTTAATAAGTTACTGTAAGAGTTGGGTAATCAGAACACTACTAAAAATCTACAAGAAATTCTTACATAAGAACTTTCAAGGAAACTCCTAATTACTGCTTTCCTATACTTATTATTATGAGGGAAATAATCATGTTTTTGAAATCCAATTGTACTTAATATGGTCAGAAAGTTGTCCTTGTCTGGTTATTCCCTTTTAACTTTTTAATGATCTCATTGCCTGTACCAGCCGTTGGGGATACTTGCTGTGTTTCAGGGCCCATAAAGAACCTGATTAGAGAGACAGGATATGTGAAAGCTAATTATAGATGAAGGCAATTCAAACTACAAAATAGCTACAGGAAATAAAACATTTGGCTAAGATGAATTTGGGAAAATGGAAAATGACACAGTTATCTCCTGCTAAGCTCTATTCCTATGTAAGAGGAAATAAAAATTAGATCCCCCAAAGGGGGGATTCTTTAGAGAAGTGATCCCCAACATTTTCAGCATCAAGGACTGGTTTCATGGAAGACAATTTTTTCCATGAACCTGGGTGGAGGTGGGATGGTTTTAGGAAGATTACATTTCGGTTCAGTTCAGTTGTTCAGTCATGTACTGCACTTTGCGAGCCCATGGACTACAGGATGCCAGGCATCCCTGTCCATCACCAACTCCTGGAGCTTAATCAAACTCATATCCATTGAGTCGGTGATGCCATCCAACCATCTCATCCTCTGTCATCCCCTTCTCCTGCCTTCAATCTTTCCCAGCTTCAAGGTCTTTTCAAATGAGTCAGTTCTTCCCATCAGGTGGGCAAAATGTTGGAGTTTCAGCTTCAGCATCAGTCCTTCCAACGAATATTCAGGACTGATTTCCTTTTGGATGGACTGGTTGGATCTTCTTGCTGTCCAAGGGACTCTCAAGAATTTTCTCCAACACCACAGTTTAAAAGTATCAATTCTTTGTTGCTCAGCTTTCTTTATAGTCCAACTTTCTCATCCATACATACATGACTACTGGAAAAACCATAGTTTTGACTAGACAGACATTTGTTGGCAAAGTAATGTCTCTGCTTTTTAGTATGCTCTCTAGGTTGATCATAGCTTTTCTTCCAAGGAGCAAGCATCTTTTAATTTCATGGCTTCAGCCACAATCTACAGTGATTTTGGAGCCCAACAAGATAAAGTCTCTCACTGTTTCCATTGTTTCCTCATCTATTTGCCATGAGGTGATGGGACTGGATGCCATGATTTTTGTTTTCTGAATGCTGAGTTTTAAGCCAGGTTTTTAACTCTCTTCTTTCAGTTTCATCAAGAGGCTGTTTAGTTCTTCCTCACTTTTGCCATAAGGGTGGTGTCATCTACATATCTGAAGTTATTGATATTTTTCCAGGCAATTTTGATTCCAGCTTGTGCTTCATCCAGCCTGGCATGATTCACTCTGCATATAAGTTAACAAGCAGGGTGGCAATATACAGCCTTGATGTACTCTTTTCCTAGTCTGGAATGAGTCTGTTGTTCCATGTCCGATTCTAGCTGTTGCTTCTTGATCAGCATACAGATTTCTCAGGAGGCAGGTCAGGTGGTCAGGTATTCCCATCTCTTGAAGGATTTTCCAGTTTGTTGTGATCTACACAGTCAAAGGCGTTGGTATAGTCAATAAAGCAGAAGTAGATGTTTTCTAAAACTCTCTTGCTTTTTTGATGATTCAGCAGATGTTGGCAATTTCATCTCTGGTTCCTCTGTCTTTTCTAAATCCAGTTTGAACATATGGAAATTCTCAGTTCACATACTGCTGAAGCTTGGCTTGGAGAATTTTGAGCATTATTTTGCTAGCATGTGAGATGAGTACAATTGTGCAGTAGTTTGAACATTCTTTGGCATTACCTTTCTTTGGGATTGGAATGAAAACTGACTTTTTCCAGTCCTCTGGCCACTGCTGAGTTTTCCACATTTGCTGGCATATTGAGAGCAGCACTTTCACAGCATCATCTTTTAGGATTCAAGATAGCTCAACTGGAATTCCATCACGTCCACTAGCTTTGTTCATAGTGATGCTTCCTAATGCCCACTTGACTTTGCATTCCAGAATGTCTGGCTTTAGTTGAGTGATCACACCATCGTGGTTATCTGGGTCATGAAGATCATTTTTATATAGTTCTTCTGTGTATCGTTGCCACCTCTTAGCTTTTTCTGCTTCTGTTAGGTCCATACAATTTATGTCCTTTTTTTGTGCCCATCTTTGCAAGAAATGTTACCCTGGTATCTCTAATTTTCATGAAGACATCTCTAGTCTTTCAGATTACATTTATTGTACTTTGTTTCTATTATTGTTATATTACTCCACCTCAGATCATCAAATATTAGATCTCGGAGTTTGGGGACCACTGGTTTAGAGAGATATCTTAAAATATGCTTTCTAAGTCACATGCAGAGATTGAAATCCCCAAAGATGTATCATGATCACTCAACTTTCTCTCATTCTTAATTTTCATTCACAAAGTTATATGAAGATAGGTGGAATTGTGCAAATATAAACCAGACTAATAATTATCGGTGTGCTTAATGACAAGTAGAGAGAACACTTGTTTTAAATCCAAGCTGTCTTCTTGAGAATAAAGAAATGATTTGAAGGCAAACATAATAACTCCATGATGACACTTAAGGGTGTGTATGTATGTGTTAGTGGCTTCAGTTGTGTCCAACTCTTTACAACCCCTTGGACTGTGGCCTGCCAGACTCCTCTGTCCATGGAATTCTCCAGGCAAGAATACTGGGGTAGCCATACTATTGTCAAGGAAACCATGAAGGCAAAGCAAGGTGTTGTATAAATGCTACCTCTTCATGGTGTTGCTCATTTGTTTGTCAGAAAGCTCTTTCATGTGTTCAATAAATTTTTTTTCTTTTTTTTTTTTAAATTAAATTTATTTATTTTTTAAATTACAATACTGTATTTGTTTTGCCATACATTGACACGAATCAGCCATAGGTGAACACAATCGCCCAATGCCGAAGCCCCCTCCCACCTCCCACCCCACAATCTCTACCTGAATCATCCTGTGCATCAGCCCCATGCATCCTGCATCCTACACCAAACATTGTTCAATAAATTTAATTAAGAAAAACAAATGTTTTAAATCTTATATGCCCCAAAATATTTTGTAGCAAGTATTCTGGGAACAAAGTAGTATGCAAAGTTGGGAGGAGAATGGCAGCAAATTCAAAAGTTCAGAAGTGCTCTTAATGGAAATGCTTTTTCCAGCTGAGATTTCTTGACAAAAATATTCTGCCCTGCCCTAGTATCAAAGCAAGAGAGTTCCAGAAAAACATCTATTTCTGCTTTACTGACTATGCCAAAGCTGTTGACTCTGTGGATCATAATAAACTGTGGATAATTCTGAAAGAGATGGGAATACCAGACCACCTGACCTGCCTCTTGATAAATCTGTATGCAGGTCAGGAAGCAATAGTTAGAACTGGACATGGAACAACAGACTGGTTCCAAATAGGAAAAGGAGTCCGTCAAGGCTGTATATTGTCACCTTGCTTATTTAACTTATATGCAGAGTACATCATGAGAAACGCTGGACTGGAGAAACACAAGCTGGAATCAAGATTGGCAGGAGAAATATCAATAACCTCAGATATGCAGATGACACCACCCTTATGGCAGAAAGTGAAGAGGAACTAAAAATTAAAAAGCTTCTTGATGAAAGTGAAAGAGGAGAGTGAAAAAAGTTGGCTTAAAGTTCAACATTCAGAAAATGAAGATCATGTCATCTGGTCCCATCACTTTATGGGAAATAGATGGGGAAAGAGTGAAACCAGTGTCAGACTTTATTTTGGGGGCTCCAAAATCACTGCAGATGGTGACTGCAGCCATAAAATTAGAAGATGCTTACTCCTTGGAAGAAAAGTTATGACCATCCTACATAGCATATTGAAAAGCAGAGACATTACTTTGCAAACAAAGATCCGTCTAGTCAAGGCTAGGGTTTTTCCAGTGGTCATGTATGGATGTGAGAGTTGAACTGTGAAGAAAGCTGAGCGCCGAAGAATTGATGCTTTTGAACTATGGTGTTGGAGAAGACTCTTGAGAGTCACTTGGACTACAAAGAGATCAAACTAGTCCATTGTAAAGGAGATCAGCCCTGAGATTTCTTTGGAAGAAATGATGCTAAAGCTGAAACTCCAGTACTTTGGCCACCTCATGTGAAGAGTTGACTCATTGGAAAAGACTCTGATGCTGGGAAGGATTCGGGGCAGGAGGAGAAGGGGACGACAGAGGATGAGATGGCTGGATGGCATCACTGACTCGATGGACATGAGTCTGAGTGAATTCCTGGAGTTGCTGATGGACAGGGAGGCCTGGCGTGCTGCGATTCACGGGGTTGCAAAGAGTCAGACACCACTGAGCGACTGAACTGAAACTGTGCTAAATGTCATTTAATTTCATCTTAACATTTAACATCATTTACTTCCTTTCTTCTGTTTCCAAATAAAACAGATCTAAAACATGGAAATTGAGCTAGATGTCTTCTATTGCACAGTCTGTTTATGCTCATTAGCAATTTAAATTAGGTTGATACTCATGCATTCTTTCAGTGGTCCAAACAAATTGATGCTAGGTGCTGAAGTAGCAATGGTCCTATACAAAATTCATTTAAATAAGCACAGTAGGTTTAGATGGTTACACACAGTAAGCATTTAGTAAATAATTTGAAATGAGTGAATCTGTTATTAAGACTTTCACAATTAAAACAACTCTTTACAAATTATAAATCTGCCCTTCTGTATCCATGGCTCTATCAATCAATCTCTCTCTCTCTCTCTTTTTTTTTTTCTTTTGGTCTATTTCTCTACTGAGATTTATGAAGAGTCGTCATGTTAGACTCTTTGCAACCCCATAGACTATAGCCTGCCAGGCTCCTCTGTCCATGGGCATTCTCTTGGCAACAATACTAGAGTGGGTTGACATGCCCTTCTCCAGGAGATCTTCCCAACCCAGGGATCGAACACAGGTCTCCCTCATTGTGGGCAGATTCTTTACCATCTGACCCACCAGGAAGCCCTATAAAGAGTCACATGAAAACCCAAAACACCTTTCTATTCTCTCTTTAGGAAGGCAGTCATCAGAAAGGTCAAAAATGTTATTTGATTTATACATTATGCCAAAACAACACGAACAGCCTAGATTCAGAAGTGCTCCCCAAACTTTAGTTGCATCTAACATTTTTTCCCATCTTAGTGTAGAAAGATCAATGCTGGTTGGTATTGATTTGCTTAACACTAAGACCTGAAAACCTAACCTAATTGTAAAATAGCCTCTTCATCATTTCAACAAAGTATAGAGAAATAGCTTCAAAAATACTGTTCATGAACACATTTAGGAACTCTATAAAAGAAGCAAATACTTATAAAGACATTTTTGGAATTATATTTTTTGTTTGCAGAAAAGGATAAACTACATTTCAAACATGCACTTTCAAAACGATCAAGTTTCCACCTGTGTGCTTGGATATGTGGTTGTGTGAGCATGAATTCTGGCTTATTTTACAATCAAACTAAAATAGAATAATGAGAACAAATTGATTATACTTCTAGGATTCCTCTCCGTTAAGGATTCAACTGTTTTTTCATTGCTTCACTCCATTAATCCTCACAGCATTCGTCCAAATTCAGCAGAAGGTATGAACATCATCCTTGTTCATAAACAGGGAAATTGGTCTGCCAAAAGATTAAGTGATTTGTTTGCAATCAGACAGTGAGTCAGAAGTGGGGTGAGGCAAAGAAACCTGGTGTGATGGAAAAAGTGTGGATGGGAAACAAAAAGCAAAGTAGAGGATCTGGTATGCTAGTCTACTCATTATGCTCAATTGGAGTTCTAAATGCCATCCAAAGTGCAGAAAAAGAAAAACGTAAGAAAAACATTTGATTGAGAAGCGGAGTAAAAGAGCATGATCTCAAGATTAATGAATATTCAGAACTGAAGACAACAATTTCTCACCACAATATATATGAATAGTCTGTGCTCTGCCTATTCCTTTCTCCTACCTCAGGCCCTTTGCAACTACAGATCATTTTACTGTCTCCATAATTTTGTCTTTTCAAGAAGGTCATATAGTTAGAACAACACAGTACACAGCCTCTTCAAGTTAGCTTCTTTGACTTAATAATATGCATTTAAACTTCCTTCATGTATTTTCATGGCTTGAAGCGTGTTTCTTTCTAGGCTGAATGATATTCCATTGTTTGTATGTGTGCTCAGTTGCTAAGTCATGTCTGCCTTTTGCAATCCCATGGATTGTAGCCTGCCAGGCTCCATTGTCCATGGGATTTCCCAGGCAAGAATACTGGAATGGGTTGCCATTTTCTCCTCCAAGGAATCTTCCCAAACCACAGATTAAACCAGCACCTTCTGCTTGGCAGGTGGATTCTTTACCACTGAGCCAACTGAGAAGCTGTTACAATGTCTAGATGCACATAGTTTATCCATTCACCTAATGAAAAACATCTTGGTTGCTTCCAAGTTTGACAGGAATAAAATTGGTATAAACATCTATGCATAGGTTTTTTAGTAGATACATTTTCAGCTCCTTTGGGTAAACACTAAGATACATGTTTAGTTTTGTAAGAAATTGCCAAAGTGTTTTCCAAAACAGTTATACCAATTTTATTCCACCAGCAATGAACAAGAGTTCCTGTTGCTCCACATCCTCACTACCATTTGGTGTTGTCACTGTTTTGGATTTTGGCCATTCTAAAATGTTATGACCAACCTAGATAGCATATTCAAAATCAGAGACACTACTTTGCCAACTAAGGTCCATCTAGTCAAATCTGTGGCTTTTCCAGTAGTCATGTATGGATGTGAGAGTTGGACTGTGAAGAAGGCTGAGCACCAAAGAATTGATGCTTTTGAACTGTGGTGTTGGAGAAGACTCTTGAGAGTCCCTTGGACTGCAAGGAGATCCAACCAGTCCACTCTGAAGGAGATCAGCCCTGGGATTTCTTTGGAAAGAATGATGCTAAAGCTGAAACTTCAGTACTTTGGCCACCTCATGTTGACTCATTGGAAAAGACTCTGATGCTGGGAGGGATTGGGGGCAGGAGAAGAAGGGGACGACCAAGGATAAGATGGCTGGATGGCATCACTGACTTGATGGGCATGAATCTGACTGAACTCCAGGAGTTGGTGATGGACAGGGAGGCCTGGCGTGCTGCGATTCATGGGGTCACAAAGAGTTGGACACGACTGAGCGACTGAACTGAACTGAATAGGTGTATAGTAGTGTATCTTTGTTTTTAAAAATTTGCATTCCCCTGATGACATATGGTATGAAGGATATTTTCATATGCTTACTTATCATTCATATATCTTCTTTGGTGAGATGTCTTAAGGTCTTTGGCCCATTTTTAAGTTGTTTGCTTATTGTTTAGTTTTATGAGTTCTTTGTGTATTTTGGGTAATAATCTTTTGTCTGATATATGTTTTACAAATATTTTCTCTCAGTATGTGGCCTGTCTCATTTTCTTGGCATTATCTTTTCAGAGTTTAAAAAAAAAAAAAAACTTTTAAACTTTAATATTTTTCATGGATTGTTCCTTTGGTGTGTATCTGAAAAGTTAACACCTTACCCAAGTTCATCTAGATTTTCTATGTTGTCTTCTAGGAGTCTTATAATTTTGTGTTTTACATTTAAGTTAATTCATTTTTACTTAATTTTTGTAGAGGGCATAAGGTCCATTCCAGAATCTTTTTTTTTGGGGGGGCATGTAAATGTCTAGTTTTTCCAGCACTATTTGTTGAAAACAATATCTGTGCTCTGCTGTGTGCCTTTACTCCTCTGTTATGTATCAATTTACTATGTTTATGTGGTTGTATTTTGGGAGCTCCCTGTTCTGTTCCATAGTTTTCTCTGTCTCTTCTTTCACCAGTACCACATTGTCTTGATTGCTGGACCTTTATATTAAATTTTGAAGTTTAATAGTGTCAGTCCTCTAGTTTTGTTCTCCACTTTCACTATTATGTTGGCTGTTTCTGAGTGTTTTGCTTCTGCATATAAACTTTAAAATCAGTTTGTCAATAGCCACAAAATAACTTGCTGAAATTTTGATTGAGATTGCTTTGAATATATAGATCAGTTCAGTTCAGTTCAGTTGCCCAATCATGTCTGGCTCTTTGCGACCCCATGAATCGCAGCACGCCAGGCCTTCCTGTCCATCACCATCTCTCGGAGTTCACTCAGACTCACGTCCATCGAGTCCGTGATACCATCCAGCCAGCTCATCCTCGGTCGTCCCCTTCTCCTCCTGCCCCCAATCCCTCCCAGCATCAGGGTCTTTTCCAATGAGTCAACTCTTCACATGAAGTAGCCAAAGTACTAAAGTTTCAGCTTTAGCATCATTCCTTCCAAAGAAATCCCAGGGCTGATCTCCTTCAGAATGGACTGGTTGGATCTCCTTGCAGTCCAAGGGACTCTCAAGAGTCTTCTCCAACACCACAGTTCAAAAGCATCAATTCTTCGCCGCTCAGCCTTCTTCACAGTCCAAATCTCACGTCCGTACATGACCACTGGAAAAACCATAGCCTTGACTAGATGGACCTTAGCTGGCAAAGTAATGTCTCTGCTTTTGAATATGTTATCTAGGTTTGTCATAACTTTTCTTCCAAGGAGTAAGCGTCTTTTAATTTCATGGCTGCAGTCACCATCTGCAGTGATTTTGGAGCCCCCAAAATAAAGTCTGACATTGTTTCCACTGTTTCCCCATCTATTTCCCATGAAGTGATGGGACCGGATGCCATGATCTTCGTTTTCTGAATGTTGAGCTTTAAGCCAATTTTTCACTCTCCTCTTTCACCTTCATCAAGAGGCCCTTTAGCTCCTCTTCACTTTCTGCCATAAGGATGGTGTCATCTGCATATCTGAGGTTATTGATATTTCTCCCGGTAATCTTGATTCTAGCTTGTCAGGTTGGGAAAAATTGGTATGTTGATGATCTTGACTTTTCTCATCTGTTATCATGAAATCTCTCTCTATTTATTTAATTCTTCTTAAATTTTGCTGATCAAAATTTTACAGGTTTCCTCACATATGTCTTGTACATATTTTGTTAGATTTATTCCTAGGTATTTCTAATACTGAGTGCTAACATAAAAGGTATTGTGATTTAGCTTGGTTATTATTTCAAGTGTGTTCTGCAAAACATTGTCAGTCAAACACTCTTAAAAAAGTGTTTCATAGTCAAAGAAGTTTGAGAAACACTGCATTTTCAACTCTTTTTATAGGTTCATAGTGCACATAGACACAGTAAGTGTTTTGAAATGTTACCCTGTAAGTAGTTTCATTTGTTAAGCCATTCTTTTCCAAACACAGTTGCCTGTCAAACCATTATTGTACCTCTCTCTCTCTCTCATATTAAATACCTGTGGAACATATTTGAGAATTCATATTAAGTTTAACCCATTTATTTTACATTTTAAAGAATTCAGAGGGAAGAAAATAATGTGTCCAAGGTCACATGGCTAATAGGAACAGAGTCAAGATGTGAAGTAAGGACTCCAGAAGCCTACTACAATGTTCTTTTCATTATATCAGTGTCTCTGATGCTTTTCTCACTTTCAGCATAAAACCCTCGTATAATGTTTTATCTACTATATCAGGATAACACCTTCTGAAAAAATTCTCTTTTCTTCCAAGCTTAATATCACTTCATTACCTTTGTAGTTAACAAACTTGATAAATTATAGAATAACTGGAGAAGCTTTCAAAGATTCCTGGGCTCCAGATGTATAAAATCAAAATTTCTATGGGTGGGAGTCAGGAAAATGCATTGTTATACACAGGTAATATTGATTGGTATTTAAGTGTGAAGACCTAGCTCTTTAGAACAGCATTTAGCAGGTCTATCATCTTCCTGGGATATCTTTGAAAAAGTAGGTTATGAGGGCCTTGCTGTTAGGAATTCTGTCATCTGGTATAGAACCTGATAATTGGAATTTTAGCAAGCATATTCCCCTTTCCCTAGGTAATTCTGGTGTAGATGATTCTTGAATCACAGCTCTTGCTTGGATTTCCATGTTCTTCTCTCTCCATCCCTTTGTACATACCATTTGGAAATTATTTTTATAAAATATGGATATGATGTCATATCTCTGCTCAAAAATCATTAGGTAAATGATAAACTTGTTAACAAGATACGCAAGTCTTATCTCGCCAGAGTGATTCTAATCTCCCAAATAGAATTATACACTGTAATTCTAATAAGATTTTTTTGCTGTTTCTATACATGCCTTGCTTTAACCTTCTAAAAGGTTACCAGCTATTGTATGATTATGTTCATTATCTGCTATTTGAAAGTCCCTTGACGATCATAACATTCAATCTTCTGACCCTCCTCCTAATAATATGAATGATATCCTTCTAAAGAAGGTTTTTCCAGTTCCCTAGAGTTCATGAACAATAGCACCATAAGTTTCTAACAATAACAATGTTCTATCATGTTTTTTTAAAATCCATGTGTGTGTGTGTTTGAGCTTGTCCTTCTCAAGAAAATATTTCAGCTTAATTATGAGGTAGCAAAGATACTCTCTAAAGCATCAAAGCTTCACTTTTCATACTTTTTCTTTTCTTTTTTTTTTTTTTTTTGCAGTCACTTTCTTCTCCACAAGTGTCACTTCCTCTCTTCTTTCAACTGACATGATAAGCTCATTCATGCAAAAGTGTCATGTCTTATAGGGAAAGGTACCTTGTGACAGGCACATATATGCTCATGACAGGCATAAATAGAATCTGCAGATAGATAACTGTGCCATGGCTGCTAGAATTCAAATTTTAAGCTTCAATGACTGACAATGTTTTGGTGTCAGTGGCCTTCTTGGGCCAATAAATTCATGATGAGGAGGGTCACCTCTGCATTTATGCATGATGATCCTTATTACCAGACCTTTGTCTATGAAGCTGAGAAATATATGATTTCAAATGAGCCAATTTAGTTAATTTTGAAAATTTAAATAGAACACAATATTCCAAAGTTTTGAACCAATATTAGGAGGAGAAAAGTGCTTGAATACTGCTACATTTATTTTCTAAATATAAAACTTTTGACTTCATCCTTTGAAATAATGAGTTTTGAAGCAATTTTTTTTGATTCCACCAAGACCCTTTTGCTTGAAAGGCAATTGATCTCTCTTTAGCTAGAATACTCAGGGAAGATAGAACTGGATCACTTTCAATGTGTTGTATGAAAATAGGGAGTTAGTAAACAAGATATAGCAAAATTAGGGAAAGAATTTTCCCAGTTTACTCACTGTGCCATGTTACACCATCTCAAAATAAGCCTTTCATATGCTGATCAGAAATTAGTTATTCTCACAGACTATATGCCACATATCAAACTGTATTCATACAAAAATGTTAACGCTCATTCATTTACCACTCAAAAGCAGTAATAGTGACTATAGCTGTGAGCAGAGCTTTGCTTATGATGAGACAAGGATTCTCCCAAATAGATGATAATTGTTATATTCAGTTCAGCAAATATTTGTTTTTTTGCCTCTATGTGAAAGGAGCCATGATGGATATAAAGAATACAAAGATAAATAATACTTCTTGGTCTTGAGAAGGAGGTGAGGGAAAGAGTCCAATAAATAAATAAGTTCACTCTATAAGAAATTTGCAAAGGCGGGTATGAGGCAAAGAAGAAGAGACAGTTAGTCCAAGCTGGGGATTCAGAGGTAAGCTGAGTCATGAAGGATGAGCTGGGGATAATCAAGTGAAGAAATATGGTAATAGAACTCCAGGCAGAGACTAGGTGCAACATGAGCAGCAGTTCAGTAGTTTGGAGAAGAATGTAAAATTGTATGGGCTTCCCTGGTGGCTCAGATGGTAAAGAATCTGCCTGCAATGCAGGAGACCTGGGTACAATCCCTGGGTTTGAAGATCCCTTGGAGAAGGGCATGGCAACCCACTCTAGTATTCTTGCCTGGAGGATCCCCATGGACAGAGGAGTCTGGCAAGTTACAATCCTTGTGGTCACAGTCAGACATGACTGAGCAACTAAGCACAGCACATAAGTGTGTGAGTGAATGAGGGAAGTTGCTCAGTCATGTCCAACTCTTTGCGACCCCATGGACTGTAGCCTAACCAGGTTCCTCCATCCATGGGATTTTCCAGGCAAGAATAGTGGAGTGAGTTGCCATTTCCTTCTCCAGGAGGTCTTCCTGACCCAGGGACTGAACCCAGGTCTCCCGCATTGTAGGCAGATGCTTTACTGTCTGAGCCACCAGGGAAGATGTGTACAGAGAGCTAAAAGAAAAGTCCCACTATCACTGATAGTGAAATATGAGTGAAAGATGAATGAAACAGTAATTTCATGTCTGGGCATTAAATCCTATACCATGAAAGAATGTTCTCATATCAGTAAACTCATCTTTTCCCAACCTTATCTTCTGTCTCCCCTTGATCCTAGTACCATCATGATCTAGCACCATATATATTCTCCCAGCTTCTAGTACATGTTGGCTTGGTCAGTCAGCTCCTTTGGGACTATAGTACTTTTTCTTCTTTAATAGGCATGTAACTTCCTCACCTTTATTTATTTATTTTTGTAAACTGACATTACGTTTTAGTCTAATGGCCAAGAGGGGAGATGGAAATAGATCCTGATGCAGGCACAAATTGACTTTCAAGGCAGAGGCCTGTGCATAAGCAAAGACAAATGATAACCTCTAACATGGAGGGAATGACCTACTTCAGGGAAATCTTGGATTTCAAACTTTTTAGTGGATCAGTAAATACAACTGACAGCATCCTTTGGATCAGTGTCCGATCTTTCCTCACCAGGGCTCTGACTTTGGCAAGCCAACATTCCAGGAACAAGTATTCCATCTTCTTATCTCCTGTTACTCTTAAATTAAGTACTGGATATAATGCATAGCTTTTTCTGGCATCTAACCTCAGGAGATAACATTTTGTTTGGACACTTCCAGAGTGTCACTGTGACATTCACACTTCACCTTCCATCAGTGTTGATTTACCTTTAGTCTCTCCTTGTTTTCCTTCCATGTATGAATGGTACTCAGTGGAAAACATTTAACTGAAAATGTTTTGCAGTCAAACGTTTAACTACTATTCTAACCAAACTTTTAAAAACCTGATATATTGCACCATCTAACCCTTCTATCCATATCCAATCTTACTTTACTACCTGTTAAAGCTTCAAAAAAAAACACATGCCAAGGATTATCAATGCTTCACCTACACCACTGGTGAGGTCCCTAAAAGCTAGCTGATCAGCATGATATCTAAGTACAAAATCCCATTTTAGATTCTGCATCCTTTGACTATTTCTGGATCCATCGCTCTTTGATAGTGTTACCTAGGAAATAAACCCTGAGGTGGAGATTTGCATTCAGGAAGTTTAATGGGGAGTGATCTTGGGATCAACATTTGTGGGAAGTGAGGAAGGAATTGTACAGAGGGAAGGAGTGATGTATTGAGGTAGTTTCAGCCAAGCCTTTTGTTGATCTCACTGAGAAAGATGGAACTGAGTAGAAAATAGGTTTCCCTTAAAGGGAAATATTTTTTCCAGTCATTTGGAGGAAGAAGCAAATTCTCAGGTAGGGAAGTAGAATTTGTATGGTGAGTCTTAAGCAACAGCAATAGAAAAACATAGTCCTTTTTGGCAACTTCTTTTTTTCTTGTTCTATACTTAAAGGAACTCCTATATAACTGAGGACTTTTCTAGTTAACAGTAACTGCCAGGGCCACATAAAGGCATTCTGAAAGCTTGATCTGAGCATACTCTTTGGGAGATGGATATCTTAGATTTTAGAAATGAAATCTTCCTTCCTACTGTTCCCAGGTGCTTATTAATCTTTTATAAAATAAAAGCCTGGTTTCAGCTGTGTAATAGGAAAGAATATCTCTATCTATAATTTGCTCGTGTAGATAGAGGGGAAACAATCTCTCCCCCACTAAACATCACAGCCTTGTGGCCTGCACAGTCATGGGAAGATGGATTAGTAACACCTACAAGAAGAAGCTGAGTCTGGGGAAACAAAAGCTAGGTCGATAGGTCTAACCACTTTTTCTATATGCAAGCACTCATTATCATCTTAGAGACCTAGATTTTATGTTATTAACAACATTGGCTGATTTCTTATTGCCCTTGACAGCTGCAGATTTTGTTTCTTATCAGGACCACTGATAAAGGCATTGTTCTCTTACACATCACCATCCTCAACGGTCCTTATGGGGCTTTAAGGTGTTTCATAATGAATACTAATCATAACAATTTGCATTTATTCTTCTCCAAGTACTTTCAGAATCTTAACAAAAAGCAGTGTAAGTAGTTCTGAAATATAAACCTGAAATATAAGCTGAGCTCTCTCACTGTGTGAGTCTGAGCAAGCATTAATAACAGTGATCCTCCAAAATGTCAGCTGCTTTATATTATTTGTAAGGTCTCCTGTAGGCTTCCCTGGAGGATCAGTGGTAAAGAATCCACCTGCCAATAAGAAGATCCATTGGAGAAGGAAGTAGCAGCTCACTCCAATATTCTTGCCTGAGGAATCCCATGGACAGAGGAACCTGGTGGGCTACAATCCATGGAGTGGCAGAGTTAGCCGTGATTTAGTGACTAAACAATAACAACAAAGGTCTCTTTCAGCAGTGACATCATTTCATGATTTTCATTAATTTCATAGCTGCTACAAACCAATAATACAGGTGAGGCAGGCCTAATTAACCTCATTTAACAGTTGAAGATACTGAGGCCTAGGTAGTCTAAGTGATTTCCCTAAGGTTGCAAAACTAATTCAGAATGACTTTGGAACTGGAAATTGGGCTGTGTCTACTAATTAAGGTAGCAGAATATGGCAAAGACAATCTTGGCTAACAAGGGAATGAAGAGTACAAAATTTTTTTGCAACCCACAAGATTAAGCCTGCTCTAAAGGATCTTGTTCGTACTGATGCTTTCTAAGGCACACTTGACTTCACATTCCAAGATGTCTGGCTCTAGATGAGTGATCACATCATCATGATTATCTGGGTCGTGAAGATCTTTTTGTACAGTTCGTCCGTGTGTTCTTGCCACCTCTTCTTAATATCTTCTGCTTTTGTTAGGTCCATACCATTTCTGTCCTTTATCGAGCCTATCTTCGCATGAAATGTTCCCTTGGTATCTCTAATTTTCTTGAAGAGATCTCTAGTCTTTCCCATTCTGTTCTTCTCCTCTATTTCTTTGCATTGATTGCTCAAGAAGGCTTTCTTATCTTTTCTTGCTATTCTTTGGAACTCTGCATTCAGATGTTTATATCTTTCCTTTCTTCCTTTCCTTTTCACCTCTCTTCTTTTCACAGCTATTTGTAAGGCCTCCCCAGACAGCCATTTTGCTTTTTTGCATTTCTTTTCCATGGGGATGGTCTTGATCCCTGTCTCCTGTACAATGTTACAAATTTCATTCCATAGTTAATCAGGCACTCTATCTCTCAGATCTAGGCCCTTAAATCTATTTCTCACTTCCACTGTATAACCATAAAGGATTTGATTTAGGTCATACCTGAATGGTCTAGTGGTTTTCCCTACTTTCTTCAATTTAATTCTGAATTTGGTAATAAGGAGTTCATGATCTGAGCCACAGTCAGCTCCTGGTCTTGTTTTTGTTAACTTGTTTTGTTGTCTTGTTTTTGTTGACTTGTTTTGTTGACTAGTTTTTGTTGACCTTAGAAAGCATCACTATGAACAAAGCTAGTGGAGATGATGGAATTCCAGGTGAGCTGTTTCAAGTCCGGAAAGATGATGCTGTGAAAATGCTGCACTCAATATGCCAGCAAATTTGGAAAACTCAGCAATGGCCACAGGACTGGAAAAGCTCAGTTTTCATTCCAGTCCCAAAGAAAAGCAATGCAAAAGAATGCTCAAACATAATTGCACTAATCTCACACTCTAGTAAGTGAAGTGAAAGTCACTCAGTCGTGTCCGACTTTTGTGACCCCCATGGACTTATATAGTCCATGGAATTCTCCAGGCCAGAATACTGGAGTAGGTAGCCTTTCCCTTCTCCAGGGGATCTTCCCAACCCAGGGATTGAACCCTGGTCTCCTGTATTGCAGGCAGATTCTTTACCAGCTGAGCCACAGGGGAAGCCCCAAATGCTCAAAATTCTCCAAGCCAGGCTTCAGCAATACATGAACTGTGAACTCCCTGATGTTCAAGCTGGTTTTAGAAAAGGCAGAGAAACCAGAGATCAAATTGCCAACATCCGCTGGATCATCGAAAAAGCAAGAGAGTTCTGGAAAAACAGCTATTTCTGCTTTATTGACTATGCCAAAGACTTTGACTGTGTGGATCACAATAAACTGTGGAAAATTCAGAAAAAGATGAGAATATCAGACCACCTAACCTGCCTCTTGAGAAACCTGTATGCAGGTCAGGAAGCAACATTTAGAACTGGACATGGAACAACAGACTGGTTCCAAATAGGAAAAGGAGTACGTCAAGGCTGTATATTGTCACCCTGCTTATTTAACTTCTCTGCAGAGTACATCATGAGAAACGCTGGACTGGAAGAAACACAAGCTGGAATCAAGATTGGCAGGAGAAATATCAATAAATTCAGATATGCAGATGACACCACCCTTATGGCAGAAAGTGAAGAGGACCTAAAAGCCTTCTGATGAAAGTGAAAGAGGAGAGTGAAAAAGTTGGCTTAAAGCTCAACATTCAGAAAACGAAGATCATGACATCTGGTCCCATCACTTCATGGGAAATAGATGGGGGAACAGTGGAAACAGTGTCAGACTTTATTTTGGGGGCTCCAAAATCACTGCGGATGGTGACTGCAGCCATAAAATTAGAAGATGCTTACTCCTTGCAAGAAAAGTTATGACCAACCTACATAGTATATTCAAAAGCAGAGACGTTACTTTGCCGACTGAGGTCCATCTAGTCAAGGCTATGGTTTTTCCTGTGGTCATGTATGGATGTGACAGTTGGACTGTGAAGAAGGCTGAGCACTGAAGAATTGATGTTTTTGAACTGTGGTGTTGGAGAAGACTCTTGAGAGTCCCTTGGAGTGCAAGGAGATCCAACCAGTCCATTCTGAAGGAGATCAACCTTGGGATTTCTTTGGATGGAATGATGCTAAGGCTGAAAGTCCAGTACTTTGGCCACCTCATGTGAAGAGTTGACTCATTGGAAAAGACTGGTGCTGGGAGGGATTGGGGGCAGGAGGAGAAGGGGATGACAGAGAATGACATGGCTGGATGGCATCATGGACTCGATGAATGTGAATCTGAGTGTACTCCAGGTGATGGTGATGGACAGGGAGGCCTCGCATGCTGTGATTCATGGGGTCGCAAAGAGTCAGACACGACTTAGAAACTGAACTGAACTGAACTGAACTGAAAGGATCTTGACAATCTTGTTGTTCACTCACTCAGTCATGTCCGACTCTTTGTGACCCCGTGGACTGCAAAATGCAAGGTTTACCTGTCCTTCACCATCTCCCGGAGCTTGCTGGAACTCATGTTTATTGAGTCAGTGATGTCATACAACCATCTTGTCCTCTGTCGTTTCGTTCCCTTCTCCTGCCTTCAGTCTTAGCATCAGAGTCTGTTCTAATGAGTTGACTCTTTGTATCAGTTGGACAAAGTATTGCAGTTTCAGCTTCAGCATCAGCACCTCCAATGAATATTCAGGATCAATTTCCTTTTGGATTGACTGGTTTGACTTCCTTGATGTCCAAGCTACTCTCAAGAGTCTTCTGCAACACCACAGTTCAAAAGCATCAGTTCTTCAGCGCTCAGCATTCTTTATGGTCCAACTCCATATGACTACTGGAAAAACCATAGCTTTGACTAGATGGACCTTTGTAGACAAAGTAGTGTCTCTGCTTCTTAATGCGCTGCCTATGTTTGCCATAGCTTTTCTTCCAAGGAGCAAGCATCTTTGAATTACATGGCTGCAGTCACCATCTTTTTTTTTTTTTCATTTTATTTTTTAATTAAATTTATTTATTTTTTTAATTACAATACTGTATTTGTTTTGCCATACATTGACACGAATCAGCCATAGGTGAAGACAATCGCCCAATGCCAAAGCCCCCTCCCACCTCCCACCCCACATCCTCTACCTGAATCATCCTGTGCATCAGCCCCATGCATCCTGCATCCTACACCAAACATAGATTAGCGCTTCGTTTCTTACAGGAAAATGCACATGCTTCACTGCCATTCTCCCAAACCATCCCACCCTTTCCCTCTCCCTCAGAGTCCAAAAGTCCACTCTATACCTCTGTGTCTCTTGTTGACTCAGATATAGGGTCATCATTACTGTCTTCTAAATTCCATATATATGTGTCAGTATACTGTATTGGTGTTTTTCTTTCTGGCTTACTTCACTCTGTATAATCGGTTCCAATTTCATCCATCTCATTAGAACTGAGTCAAATTTATTCTTTTTAAGGGCTGAGTAGTATTCCATAGTGTATATGTACCACAGCTTTCTTATCCATTCATCTGCTGATAGACATCTAGGTTGCTTCCATGTCCTGGCTATTATAAACAGCGCTGCAATGAACATTGGGGTACATGTGTCTCTTTCAATTCTGGTTTCCTCGGTGTGTATGCCCAGCAGTGGGATTGCTGGGTCATAAGGCAGTTCTATTTGCAATTTTTTAAGGAATCTCCACACTGTTTTCCATAATGGCTGTACTAGTTTGCATTCCCACCAGCAGTGTAAGAGGGTTCCCTTTTCTCCACACCCTCTCCAGCATTAATTGCTTGTAGACTTTTGGATCGCAGCCATTCTGACTGGTGTGAAATGATACCTCATTGTGTTCTTGATTTGCATTTCTCTGATAATGAGTGATGTTGAGCATCTTTTCATGTGTTTGTTAGCCATCCGTATGTCTTCTTTGGAGAAATGTCTATTTAGTTCTTTGGCCCATTTTTTTATTGGATCATTTATTTTTCTGGAGTTGAGCTGCATAAGTTGCTTATATATCTTTGAGATTAGTTGTTTGTCAGTTGTTTCATTTGCTATTGTTTTCTCCCATTCAGAAGGCTGTCTTTTCACCTTGCTTATAGTTTCCTTTGTTGTGCAGAAGCTTTTAATTTTAATTAGATCCCATGTGTTTATCTTTGCTTTTATTTCCAGTATACTGGGAGATGGATCATAGAGGATCCTGCTGTGATTTATGTCGGAGAGTGTTTTGCCTATGTTCTCCTCTAGGAGTTTTATAGTTTCTGGTCTTACATTTAGATCTTTAATCCATTTTGAGTTTATTTTTGTGTATGGTGTTAAAGAGGGGTCTAATTTCATTCTTTTACAAGTGGTTGACCAGTTTTCCCAGCACCACCTGTTAAAGAGACTGTCTTTACTCCATTGTATATTCTTGCCTCCTTTGTCAAAGATAAGGTGTCCATAGGTATGTGGGTTTATCTCAGGGCTTTCTATTTTGTTCCATTGATCTATATTTCTGTCTTTGTGCCAGTACCATACTGTCTTAATGACTGTGGCTTTGTAGTAGAGCCTGAAGTCAGGCAAGTTGATTCCTCCAGTTCCATTCTTCTTTCTCAAGATTGCTTTGGCTATTCGAGGTTTTTTGTATTTCCATACAAATCTTGAGATTATTTGATCTAGTTCTGAGAAAAATACTGCTGGTAGCTTGATGGGACTTGCATTGAATCTGTAGATTGCTTTGGGTAGTATACTCATTTTCACTATATTGATTCTTCCAACCCATGAGCATGGTATATTCCTCCATCTATTAGTGTCTTCTTTGATTTCTTTCATCAGTGTTTTATAGTTTTCGATATATAGGTCTTTAGTTTCTTTAGGTAGGAATATTCCTAAGTATTTTATTCTTTTCGTTGCAATGGTGAATGGAATTGTTTCCTTAACTTCTTTTTCTACTTTCTCATTATTAGTATATAGGAATGCAAGGGATTTCTGAGTGTTGATTTTATATCCTGCAACTTTACTATATTCACTGATTAGTAGAGTTTTAAGTCAGTTTTTTCACACTCCTCTGTCACCTTCATCAAGAGACTCTTTATTTCTTCTTCGCTTTTTGACATGAGGATGGTGTCATCTGCATATCTGAAGTTATTGATATTTCTCCTGGCAATCTTGTTTCTAGCTTGTGCTTCATCCAGCCTGGTATTTCACATGATGTACTCTGCATATAAGTTAAATAAGCAAGGTGACAATATACAGTCTTGATGTAATCATTTCGTGATTTGGAACCAGTCTGCTGTTTCATGTCCAGTGCTAACTGCTGCTTCTTGATCTACATACAGGCGTTGCAGGAGGCAGGTAAGATGGTCTGGTATTCCTATTTCTTAAAGAATTTCCCACAGTTTGTTGTGATCCACACAGTCAAGTGCTTTACCGTAGTCAATGAAGCATGCATATATATATTTTTGGAATTCACTTGCTTTTTCTTGATCCAAGGAATGTTGGCAATTTGATCTCTGGTTCTTTGCCTTTTCTAAATCCAGCCTGTACATCTGGAAGTTCTTGGTTCATGTACTGTTGAGCGCCTGGCCTAGAGAATTTTGATAATTACTTTGCTAGCATGTGAAATGAGTGCAATTGTGTGATAGTGTAAGCATTCTTTGGCACTGCCTTTCTTTGGGATTGGAATGAAAACTGACCTTTTCCAGTCCTGTGGCCACTCCTGAGTTTTCCAAATTTGCTGGCATATTGAGTGTAGCACTTTCACAGAACCATCTTTTAAGATTTGAAATAGCTCAACTGGAATTCCATCACCTCCAGTAGCTCTTTTCATAGTGATGCTTCCTAAGGACCTCTTGACTACGTACTCCAAGATGTCTGGATCCAAGTGTCTGTTTCCTGGGAGTTCTCAGTCGTTTTTCTGGATCCCCAGGTTGGGAAATCTTTGTGGGCCCTACCACTTTTGCAACAGTACTAGAACTTCTTTACTATAATTTTTCTCCAATTTATGGGTCATCTGCTCAGCGGCTCTATGGTGGGGCTAATGGCGACCTCCTCCAAAAGGACTAATGCACAATCCATGCCTCCCAGATATGCTGTACCCAGAGGCCCTGTCCCTGTTGCAGACCACTGCTAACCCATGCCTCCGCAGGAGAAACTCAAACACTCAAAGGCAGATCTGGCTCAGGCTCTTGTGGAGGCCACTGTTCCTTTCCCTTGGTCCTGGTGTGCACAAGGTTTTATTTTTGTCCTTCCAAGCTTCTTTGGCGATTCTGAGATTTGATTTTAAATATGATTGTGCCCCTCTTACTTTTGGGGGCGTTTCCTTTGCCTTTGGACATGAGGTATCTTTTTGGTGGCATCCAACATTCTCCTGTTGATGGTTGCTTAGCAGCTAGTTCTAATTTTGGTGTTCTTGTAGGAGATGAATGCATGCTCTCCTACTCCACTATCTTTTACTGTTGTCTTCTGACAATCTTATAGGGTAGTAGAAATTCAAAGATCTAGGTTATAGATCCCCAAATGCTTAATGCTAGGAAACCAGGGAAATTTTATGTAAATAAATAAATTTATATGTATAAACTTCTGTGGCACTTAATGAAAAAAAAAAGACCACAAACATTTTTTGTGTACCCCCACCCTTTATGTGATCCACTCTGCAGAGTACACAAAAATATGATGAACATTTAGTATCTGCCCTCAAGAATCTTGAAAACTTGTGGAAGTATATTGAAATTTATAGAGAAGTCAGATGCACAAATATAAAAATCTGATGATAGAAAGTAAACCAGATGGTTGGCGAGGAAGGAGGTAAAAAGGTAGTATCCTACCCCAGTCTTCTACTCTGTCTCAAGACAGGAGTGCTACAATCCATGTTAATGTCTTTCAGAGCAGTATATGTTGATATGTTCGACCTAATCCCTAACAACTCTTTCTGTCTCTCTCCCTTCCCCAGTGTCTTCACCACCCCTCACCCACAAAAAGGATTGAGACTTGAGTATTCTGTCCTTTAGTGATGGAATAAGTACAGCCTACTCTCAGGAGAGGGACATAAATGTTCCCTCAGAGCCCCAAATAAGCTCCTGGTTAATGAGGTCTTGCAGGAGCTCATTACGTTGATCTATAAGATTTGGAATAGTTGTATGAGATTACAAGATCCTTGAGGACACTTCACATAGTATGAAGTGTCATGCCAATGAAAGGGATTCCAAAGTCATAATTACTATTTTTCTCAAACAAAATTTTGCTAATCTGGGCATTCTGCACAATGTCGATCTGTGCATTCTGCACAATGTATATACCTGCACAACGGCTTTCTCTGGTTTCTTTCCCTATAACAATTGCTGTCTATAGTGAATGAATTAAACCATGCTGTTCACTGAAAAGAAGCTGAGTGTAACTAAATTATTAACAGTTCTTTTATTATGTATTCAGGAAGCAATTACTTTTGAATTCTATGAGCTAGCCTCCTTTCCAATTTCTGACTTTCCAAAAAAGAAAACAAAATCCCACCCTAAGTCCATAGATTCAAATCACCAGTACACAATACCCAAAATCAAAGTGCTCTCAAAACTTTAAATAACTATATATGATTTAAAAAATGCGGCTATTTTGTAAGGATATATAACATAAAAATACAAATTTTGTAAATTATACAATATAAATTATGTGTATATGATTTCACACCATTCATTCTTTAATGTCAGCCTAGAAATTCTCTCTTCAGGTTCTACAAACCTTGATTTCTGACAAGACATTGGATCAGGTTCCTTGCATACAGTAGGAACTCAAACACAATTTTCTGGATAAATGAAATAATCTCTGTTACTTAAGCATTCAGAAAAAGCTAAGAAAAGTCAATTGACAGAGTTAGTAAGTTGGTTGCTATGGCAACCTCTTTCCTCATTGGATAGAAATCATAGTGGGGTTAAGAGTAGATTTTAACACAGACTGGGGATGAGGAAAGGGGAGAGAAGCAACATGATCTTTTCCTCTTTCATTGCCTGTTTTCAAAATGAATTAATAGGTAGAGAGAAAAAGCAATTTGTGATTTTCACAGAGATTAGCAAGGGTGTTCTCATCCAGGACAGGAATCAGCTGTTTTAATAACAAACTGTTGTCTAGGCTGAGTTCTGCCATTAATTACCCTCAATAATTACAAGTGGAAGGAGAATGTACTATAATGTTTATTGTGGAGATTGTGAGGGACTTGCTGAAGACTCTGGACAGGCAAAAGGGCATAAAATTTTTCATTGCCTAGAACTTCTTTGGTAAGCTAAAGTTACATCATTTTTATTGCTTTTCTTTGCTTTGTTTCTTGGTTGGAAAAGAACATCCAAGTGTTAGTTTAATAGTGATTGAAGAATAGTTGAGGTAATGACCAACTACAACTAGATATGCGTTTGTAATGGTTTTACATACTTTTTATTATTTCTGATATTGCATATTATTGAGGCATTATCAAGGCATGGCTAATTAACAGGAAGGTACATTTTATAATGCTATTTTCATAAGGAAGCAGTAGAGGAGGGTGGAAAGAACACTTAATTAAAAGTCAGAAGACCAGGAACTGATTCCTACTTTGACACGTTCACACAAGTTCTTTGAACATCAAGTTCTATAAATGTCACAAGAAAAAATGAGACCAATGCTAGCTGCTCTGACCACCTCACAAGTGGGTAAGAAAATCAAATAACTTAATTTGCATGTATTAACTTTGAAAATAGTGTATAAATATAAGTAAGATCTGCCTCATGTGTACTTATACATGAATGTGAGACATTGCTACTTCTAGAAGAAGATATTTCTAATAATATTTGAGAACTGTGGCTATGAATCTGGGCAATTTATCCCTATTGTTTGTTGAATTTGAAACAGGATGCCTTAGAAGGAATTAATGAATGAGACAGTATAGGCATTTGAGGAGGATTGGTAATTCAACTTTAAATGATATCAGGAGAACCATGTATGTCAAAAGTGAGATGAGGTTAAACAACAGAGTTGAGTTTAATAATACTGCTACTGCTAAGTCACTTCAGTCGTGTCCGACTCTGTGTGATGCCATAGATGGCAGCCCATCAGGCTCCCCCATCCCTGGGATTCTCCAGGCAAAAACACTGGAGTGGATTGCCATTTCCTTCTCCAATGAGTTTAATAATAACTAAGGTCTAAATGTGAAAAGTAATTTAATGTCTCAATCTACATCCATTTTCCACAAGTATGTTTGACTTGTTTGGAGCATTTCAAAGATAGAGTTTGGTGTGTGTTTGATGTGGGGTGAGGGGGAGGGAGTTCCTTATATTGCCAGTCAGAGCATCATCAAGGGGCTAAATGGGAATGACATAAACTGTAGGCTATCTGCTGTTTTCAGTTCAGTTCAATTTCTCAGTCATGTCCAACTCTTTGTGACCCTATGGACTGCAGCATGCCAGGCTTCCCTGTCCATCCTAGAGCTTGCTCAAATTCATGTCCATTGAGTCAATGATACCATCCAACCATCTCATCCTCTGTTATCCCTTCTCCTCCTGCCTTCGGTCTTTCCCAGCATCAGGGTCTTTTCCAATGAGTCAATTTTAGTTGATCCTAATTCCACAGGAATTTTTTTTTCACTCTAAGAAACTTATTCAGTTCAGTTCAGTTGCTCAGTCATGTCCGACTCTTTGCAACCCCATGAATAGCAGCATGCCAGGCCTCCCTGTCCATCACCATCACCCAGAGTACACTCAGATTCATGTCCACCGAGTCCGTGATGCCATCCAGCCCTCTCATCCTCTGTCGTCCCCTTCTCCTCCTGCCCCCAGTCCCTCCCAGCATCAGAGTCTTTTCCAGTGAGTCAACTCTTTGCGTGAGGTAGCCAAAGTACTGAAGTTTCAGCTTTAGCATCATTCCTTCCAAAGAAATCCCAGGTTGGATCTCCTTGCAGTCCAAGGGATTCTCAAGAGTCTTCTCCAACACACAGTTCAAAAGCATCAATTCTTCGGTGCTCAGGCCACAGTATACTGTGGGTATCTTGTGGAACCCTATAAAGGCATTTATTCTGCCTGGTACTAGCTAAGATAGATAATGTCTATGAAGAGAAAAAGATTTGAAATGCATGTATATTAGGGTCCAATATGTAGCCTTATTATACCACATTTTCATTTGGGAACTTAAGTAAAACAGCCTTCAGTCCAACTATTAAGCTATGAAAAGAAAGAAACACTTTAGTTTCTGCTAGTGAAAAGCTGGCTGAAAACTCAGCATTCTAAAAACTAACGTCATGGCAACCAGTCCCATCACTTCATGGCAAATAGATGGGGAAACAATGGAAACAGTGAGATGCTTCATTTTCTTGGATTCCAAAATCTCTGCAGATGGTGACTGGTAGCCCCTTCTTCTGTCTAGGTCCTCTCTGCCTTTGACCTTTCTAGCCCTAGCCTCAGCAATATCCTTATGGAAATATTGTATCTGGGGTTGACCACCCTAACCAATAATCTGATTTTTCATTTTGTATTCTTTCTGATTTCTCATCATGCTTTAGATTTGGATGGTTTACCTAATACCACAAGTAGAATCATGCTATTTTGGGAATCTCAATAGAAAGTTAAATCAGATTTGCCTACTGGATGATTTTCTAGAATCATCAGGCTAATATGCTAATCCTTTAAAGATACTGTGCAGTCATTAAATTTTGAAACCATCCTTTCTTTCAAAGCAAAGCATTTCCTTCTTATCAGAGAACATTGTCTCCTTAGAGCTGGTTTATGTTTTACCTCAGAAAGAAGAAAGTCAGTAATTGAATCTCCCCAAGATACTTATACTCCAGTGTTTGAGGATTTCTCTCTGTTGTTTTTATTTCATTTCTGCCTAAGCTCAGTTCTGCTCAGTTTCTGAAACCTTAGCAAGATTATAGCCCAAAGGTGTTAGGAAATTTTTAAATTCTGTAACAGCTGCTCAAGAGTTTAAAGAAGAAGTTGTAAAATTGAATAACTAAGTATTTCTGCTTCTCACTAATCACTCTGGAACAGTTACAATGGATATTTATGGCTACATTGAAAGTTTCTAAATTTTTCCATCTCAAACTTGTAGAATTCTAAAAATACTGAGAGCATTTTCTTTCTGAGATTCACTTTGTTTCTCAGTTACTAATCTTCCATGTCACACTGCCTCATTTTAGGAGCTGCCTTTCTATTAGACTGTGAGTCAAACAATGTATTCCTAATGTCCTCCCCAGGATACAGTTCCACACTGGCATCCTCCTGGGATCTGCCTCCTCCCATCAGACAGAAACTGATGCTCTATTGTGAACTTTTCTTTCCCCTTGTTTTTCCAAAATGTGTACATTCTGGTTAGGTTTCTTCCTTTAAACCAGTGCTACTCAAGACATAGTCTGCAGACTGGTAGTGGTCCATAACCAGGCCAGAGAAGTACAGAACTTGAGAGTAAGCATTTTGAAAACTCTTTATAGTAAACTGTGAGTGGAGGGAAACTTTTTTGTATGATAAATAGCTTGAAAAATACTGTTCAGGGGATTTCCCAGGTGGCATCAGTGATAAAGAACCCATCTGCTAGTGCAAGAGACAAGAGACATGAGTATGATGCCTTGGTTGAGAAGATCTCTTGGAGGAGGGCATGGCAACCCACTCTGGTATTATTGCCTGGAGAATACCCATGAACAGAAGAGACTGGGAGACCACAGTCCATACAGTCGCAAAGAGTTGGACACGACTGAACTGACTTGGCAGGCATGCACTTCAGTCTACAAGGATGAATATGTTATTCCTTTGAGACAACTTATCAACTCTTAATAGGAATATTCTGGAGGCACAAAGGAGTAGTCATAAAAATAAGTGTTGCTTCTAAGTCTGTAATTTGCTTAGACTATGTTACTTGGGGGAGACCTGATTTTCTAAAGTGTAAAACAGAATATAAGTAGTCACCTGGGTTACTCACTTGAGGAAGCTACTAGACTAGATATTTTAGGTCATTGTAGATGCCTTTTGAGCTATTACAAACTTTATACTATACATAGAAAACACCTACGCAATTTCCCCACATTAAATTATACCTGTGTGCTTCCCAAACTAAAATGTATGAGCCCAGGTTTATTCAGTGGTAAAAAGTGAAATATGCTCTCTTTTCAGAGCCAAGAGCTCATCTTACTGAAGTAAACTGGTTTCCTGGAAAATAAATACCATTTCAGAAGAAATTCTATTTTATTTTCTTTACTGAATGGTGGGATTGGACCCACCCGTTTCTGAGGCAGTAATGAGAAAAATTGATCCTTAACTATATATACCTCCTCTTTCTAAGCAAAATCACAGAACCTATATACCAAGTAATATTTCTTTCCAGTCCCATGAAGGAGTCAAGGACTTGAACTTGGGAGTGCTTCATTGTGAGTGGTTTAAAATCCCTTGATTAAATCTGAACCCCACGCTGAGGTGAAATGAAGAGAATATATAGCTAAATCATAAGTTTATTTAAATTAGTTATAGTTATTTAAATTATTTTGTGCTTCTAAAACAGTAGCAGAGTGAATGAAAGAATACCTTGTTACTCTTTCAACTTACATTGAAATAAATCTAACTGGGTTTGGGAAAGCAAAGTAAATACTTCTAGTGTGGTAAGCTCCTAAAAGGTTGGTATAGGATTATACTCTTTTTTATGCTATCTTCTTAGGAATGTTTTGTGTTTTGCTTTGTTATGTTTCTTCATGCCCCACAAAGATGAAGAAGGATTATACTAAAGATAAATGAAGGTTCCCAAGTTGCTGCCACTTTCCTTAAGAAAAACTCACATCATTGCTCAGTTGCTAAGTTGTATCTGACCCTTTGTGACCCTATGGACTGCAGCATGCCAGCCTTCCCTGTCCTTCACTATCTCCCAAAGCTTGTTCAAACTCATGCCCATTGAGTCAGTGGTGCCATCCAAACATCTCATCTTCTGACACTTCCTTCTCCTACTGACCTCAATCTTTCCCAGCATTAGGGTCTTTTCCAATGAGTCAGCTCTTTGCATCTGTTGGCCAAAGTATGGGAGCCTCAGCATCAATCTTTCCAATGACTATTCAGGGTTGATTTCTTTTAGGATGGACTGGTTTGATCTCCTTGGTTTTGAAGGCACTCTCAAGAGTCTTCTCCAGCACCATAGTTCAAAAGTATCAATTCGCCAGTGCTCAGCCATTTTTATGTTTCAAATCTTACATCTGTACATTACTACTGGAGAAACCATAGCTTTGACTATATGGACTTTTGTTGGCAAAGTGATGTCTCTGCTATCTTCCTACAAATACAGTTCAGCTGTTCTATTTTGAAATTATTACTTGAAATACTCTCTTCATAAAGGAACAAAATTACTACAATGACAAAGCCATCTGATGTGTTAGGAATATTTTAACGCTGTATTTTGGTTGGGACTGTTTCTAAACATGACAATAGCAGCATGACAATCAATTAGGTGATAAATTAACTAAACCATACTTGAGGTGGAGAAAGAGTAAAATAGAGATCATTTCTTTTTTTTCCTTCTGCAAATCACATATTTCATTTAATATATTGTGTATGACAGTACTCCATAGGAGTAAACACAGAATTTCATCTTTCTACTAAGTGGACTGTATTGAGTAATCAAAATTTCATCAATCTGTGTCATAATTAAAACTTTGCAATAAACAATTTTTATACTTATATATTTATTCTAGTGTGATGAAACTCCTAGATCTAGAGTTACTGTTTCAAAAGGAATGCACGTTTATAAAGTGGATAGGTCATGCCACATTGCTACCCCAAACCAGAGCAGGCACATCGACATGGGTAATGATGACCAGCCTGTTTTCCACACTGATATAGGTACAGCATATTAACCAGGTTAGATTTTAACCCATCTGAGAGTTAAGAATTGTACTAAATTTGTAATTTTCTGACCAATGGGGCTAAGAACCTAACACGTATTCTTTATTTGACTTTTTGAGCATGATGCATCTGTTGGCATGCACCATCCTTGCTTTGTATGTGTTACAGCACTCTGTTCTTAAATGACACATTTTATTCATATCCATTTTTATTTTCTGCCAGTTGTCTGTTACATATTTTTGGTGCCTTCTGCCATGACAAAGTTGATTTAAATCTTTGTATGGGCTGGCTTACTGTCTTCATGTCTTCCAGGGCTCCATGTCATACTCAGTAAAGCCTTTCTCCTTTCTGTGTTTGGTGGTGGTTTAGTCGCTAAGTCGTGTCCAACTCTTGTGACCCCATGGACTGTAGCCCACTAGGCTCCTCTCTCCATAGGATTCTCCAGGCAAGAATACTTGAGTGGATTGCCTGCCATTTCTGTCTCAATTAGAGCTGCTAAATACAATTGTCTCATATTTCTTTGTAAGGTCTAGGTATGTTGTTTTGGAGGGTGGATAACTGATTGTTAAAACATCATTTCCCCAATGATGAAAACCTAATCTTAATTATAGGTTGCCATTTAGTTCCCAAGTTGCATCTGACTCTTTGGGACCCCAGGGACTGTAGCAGCCAGGCTCCTCTGTCCATGGGATTCTCCAGGAAAGGATACTGGAGTGGGTTGCCATTTCCTTCTCCATAGAGATAATTTCTAGAAGTATTTGCTTAAACCACAAGCAGGGTCCTTTTGCTCGTGATTTGAATCCTTCAAAGTTTGAAGCCTTTTTAGTACCCACCCTTATTCTTCTTTACAAATATAGAAGGCATTTAAAATCCTTGTAGTTGTGTCTAGGGCTTATATACCTTACCAGATGGATTTTCACAAGAACCTTAATTAGAAATAAAATGTTTTTTTTTTTTTTCTAACATTTATATCTAAACTGGAGCAAAGGTCTGACCCAAAAGACTATTCTTTCCATTATTTTCACTTAACAATTCAGAAGCAAACTAACTTTTCAAGCAATAAAATGAAGATTCTAAAGTCCCCAAAGCATTCTTATCTGTAAGTCCCCCTTCAAAGAATGAGGGGCAGTATCTTCCAGGTGTGTAAAGTTTTAAGATAGAAGCAGCTTTACAGGAATTATGTTTAGGGATAGCCAAACCTTACAAAGCTGGCTATCTAGGCTTTTATTCAGTAATCTCAGTAATCTGGTCTTCTTTTCTGAACATTGTATTTAACCTCTGTTGTTCTTATTGCTTTGTTTGTTTAGATTCATTGCTCTCTCTTTGTACATGTTTTCTAGATGACCCCTGGCCCTGAACTGCTTGTTCAAATTTTCTTACATCACTTTCTTTTCTTGTGGCTGGACTATTCTTTTTAGTTTTTCTTTCCCTTTTCTTCTATACTTTGTCTTGACATTCCTGATGCTGACTCATAGGCCTTATTTCTTATTTTTTCTTGTCTATGACCATGCAGTATATCTGAAGAGTGGAGTATTCTGGTACCAATTTATACTCCATCCTGCTGTAGTAAGTGGGAGGAAAGTCTGTGTCAATGGTTACCATTTTCATTTGGTTTTGGATGTTTTTGGTTTGTGTCCATTGTATCTTAACATCGAATAAAATATGAGTGAAGTAAGCCAGAAAGAAAAACACCAATACAGTATACTGACACATATATATGGAATTTAGAAGACAGTAATGATGACCCTATATGTGAGAGAACAAGAGACACAGAGGTATAGAGTGGACTTTTGGACTCTGAGGGAGAGGGAAAGGGTGGGATGGTTTGGGAGAATGGCAGTGAAGCATGTGTATTTTCCTGTAAGAAACGAAGCGCTAATCTATGTTTGGTGTAGGATGCAGGATGCATGGGGCTGATGCACAGGATGATTCAGGTAGAGGATGTGGGGTGGGAGGTGGGAGGGGGCTTCGGCATTGGGCGATTGTGTTCACCTATGGCTGATTCGTGTCAATGTATGGCAAAACAAATACAGTATTGTAATTAAAAAAATAAATAAATTTAATTTAAAAAAATAAAAAAAAATGTCAGCTTTAAAACTATAAGTTATGACATTCACAAAATTTACCATTTGTAGTGTATAGAGCAATTTTTTTACTTAAACTTTGTTATTTATTTCTTAAATACATTTAGCTTTCTGGACTGTGAAGAAGGCTGAGCGGCGAAGAATTGATGCTTTTGAATGGTGATGTTGGAGAAGACTCTTGAGAGTCCCTTGAACTGCAAGGAGATCCAACCAGTCCATTCTGAAGGAGATCAGCCCTGGGATTTCTTTGGAAGGAATGATGCTAAAGCTGAAACTCCAGTACTTTGGCCACTTCATGCAAAGAGTTGACTCATTGGAAAAGACTTTGATGCTGGGAGGGATTGGGAGTAGGAGGAGAAGGGGACGACAGAGGATGAGATGGCTGGATTGCATCACTGACTCGATGGACGTGAATCTGAGTGAACTCCAGGAGTTAGTGATGGACAGGGAGGCCTGGCGTGCTGCGATTCATGGGGTCACAAAGAGTCGGACACGACTGAGTGACTGAACTGAACTGGACTGAACTGAAGATATATTCATGTAGACAATCAGAAGATAAGTGCAGTAAGACTTTAACTATGCATAATAAACTCAACTACAAATCCATTTTCATTCTCAAACCACACAACTCAGACTGGGTCTTGAACCCACATGCTGTGACTTGAACCACTGTCTTAATTAAAATGGCACACCTGGTCTCAGAACCTACTGAAATCTGGGTTTTTATGTCTCAGCCTGGAAAGAATTCAGTGAGAGACAAAGCTATAGTTTAAGAAATGTATTTATTTAGAGAGATACACGTTCCATAGATAGAATTGTCTGTTTCAAAAGGCCAGAATGGCCACAGGGCTCCTGGTCATCTCAAAAGGAAAATGAGAACAACTATGAGAGAAATACACTTCACAGACAGAATGTGCCATCTAAGGTGAGAAAGCCTGAAATATGGGATGTTTAGCTTTTATGGGATGGGTAATTTCATACGCTAATGAATGGGAAGATTATTCCAAGTTTGGGGGAAAGGGCAGAAATTTCCAGGAATTGGACCACTACCCACTTTGGGACTTTTAGGTTCGATTTAGAGATGGGGCTAAAGTGATAACAATGCCCAGTTGTGGATGTGTCTGGTGATAGAAGTAAAGTCCAATGCTGTAAGAACAATGTTACATAGGAACCTGGAATGTTAGGTCCATGAATCAAGGTAAATTGAAAGTGGTCAAACAGGAGATGGAAAGAGTGATCATCAACATTTTAGGTATCAGTGAAATAAAATGGATTAGAATGGGTGAATTTAATTCAGATGACCATTATATCTACTACTGTGGGCAAGGATCACTTAGAAGAAATGGAGTAGCCCTCACAGTCAACAAGAGTCTGAAATGCAGTACTTGGGATCAATCTCAAAAACAACAGAATGATTTCTGTTCTTTTCCAAAACAAACCATTCAGTATCACAGTAATCCAGTCTATGCTCCAATCACTGAAGGTGAAGAAGCTGAACAGTTCTATGATGATCTACAAGACTTTCTAGAACTAACACACACAAAAAAACATGTCCTTTTCATTATAGGGGACTGGAATGCAAAACTAAGAAGTCAAGAAACACTTGGAATAACAGGCAAATTTGGCCTTGGAGTTCAAAATTAAGCAGGGAAGTAGCCAACGGAGTTTTGCCAAGAGAACACAATGATTATAGCAAATACCCTCTCCCAACAACATAAGAGAAGACTACACATGGACATCAACAGATGGTCAATACTGAAATCAGATTGATTATATTCTTTGCAGCTGAAGATGGAGAAGCTCTATACAGTCAGCAAAAACAAGACCAGGAGCTGATAGTGGCTCAGGTCATGAACTCCTTATTGCCAAATTCAGACTTAAATTGAATAAAGTAGGGAAAACCACTAGACTATTCATGTATGACCTAAATCAAACACCTTATGATTGTATAATGGAAGTGACAAATAGATTCAAGGGATTAGATCTGATAGAGTACCTGAAGAACTATAAATGGAGGTTCATGTCATTGTACAAGAGGGAGTGATCAACACCACCCATCCAAAAAGAACTGGATAAAGGTAAAATGGTTGTCTGAGAAATCCTTACAAATAGCTGAGAAAAGAAGAAAAGCTAAAGTCAAAGGAGAAAAGGAAAGATATACCCATCTGAATGCAGAGTTCCAAAGAAGAACAAGGAGAGATAAGAAGAAACTTTCTTAAGTGATCAATGCAAAATAATAGAGGAAAGCAGTAGAATGGGAATGACTAGAAATCTCTTTAAGAAAATTAGAGATACCAAGGGAACATTTCATACAAAGGTAGACACAATAAAGGACAAAATTTTTATGGACCTAACAGAAGCAGAATATATTAAGAAGAGGTGGCAAGAATACACAGAAGAATTACACAAGAAGATCTCCATGACTCAGATAATCATGATGGTGTGATCATTCACCTCTAGCCAGACATCCTGGAATGTGAAGTCAAGTAGGCCTTAGGAAACATCACTGTAAACAAATCTAGTGAAG
This sequence comes from Nanger dama, assembly GCA_917880005.1. Lineage (NCBI taxonomy): Eukaryota > Metazoa > Chordata > Mammalia > Artiodactyla > Bovidae > Nanger > Nanger dama. Next base: position 3,034,761 of record CAKJTW010000089.1, read on the forward strand.
GAGATGGAATTCCAGTTGAGCTATTTCAAGTTCTAAAAGATGATGCTATGAAAGTGCTGCTCTCAATATGCCAGCAAATTCAGAAAATTCAGCAGTGGCCACAGGACTGGAAAAAGTCAGTTTTCACTCCAATGCCAAAGAAAGGCAATGCCAAAGAATGTTCAAACTACTGCATAATTGCACTTATCTCATATGCTGGCAAAGCAATGTTCAAAATTATCCAAGCTATACTTCAACAGTATGTGAATCAAGTTCTTCCAGATATTCAAGGTGGACTTAGAAAATGCAGAGGAACCAGCGATCAAATTGCCAGCATCCATTGGATCATCTAAAAAGTAAGAGAATTCCAGAAAAACTTCTGCTTTATTGACTACACCAAAGCCTTTGACTGTGTGGATCACAACAAACTATGGAAAATTCTTCAACAGATGGGAATACTAGACCACCTGATCTGCCTCCTGAGAAATCTGTATGAAAGTCAAGAAAACAGTTAGAATAGGACATGGAACAACGGACTGGTTCCAACTTGGGGAAGGAGTACATCATGGCTGTATACTGCCACCCTGCTTATTTAACTTATCTGTAGAGTATGTCATGCAAAATGCCAGGCTGGATGAAGCACAAGGTGGAATCGAGATTTCCAGGAGAAAAATCAATAACCTCAGATATGTAGATGACACAACCCTCATGTCAGAAATTGAAGAGGAACTGAAGAGCCTCTTAATGAAGGTGAAAGAGGAGAGTGAAAAAGCTGGCTTAAAACTCAACATTCAAAACACAAATGGCATTGAAACATGTATACTATCTTGTAAGAAACGAAGTGCCAGTCTATGTTCAATGCAGGATGCAGGATGCATGGGGCTGGTGCACAGGATGATTCAGGTAGATGGTGTGGGGTGGGAGGTGGGAGGGGGCTTCGGCATTGGGAGATTGTGTTCACCTGTGGCTGATTCATGTCAATGTATGGCAAAACAAATAGAGTATTGTAATTAAATAAATAAATAAATAAATAAAAATTAAAAAAAAAGAAAGAAAATACCAAAGATGTCAATTCCTCAAATTAAATGTTAATTAATGCATTAAATATAACATAATTCCAGTCAAAATGTTTTTCTGGATAAGTAAACATGTAAGAACCATCAAAGACATCTTAAAAACAAAATGAAGGCAAACATATGACAGCATTAAAAACTACAAAGCTACAATGGTTAACAAAAGGAACGTGGGTCTGGTAGACAATGGAATAAACATCAGCTTAACAATACCAAACTGCTGTTTTGTATATTTTAAAAAAGTGTCCCACTGGCAATTTCACCTGGTCCAACTGTATGAATAAATTTAAAAACAGAAAAAAAAAAAAAAAACACTAAGATCATGCCATCTGGTCCCATCACGTCACGGCAAATAGATGGGGAAACAATTGAAACAGTGACAGACTTTATTTTCTCAGGCTCCAAAATCACTGCAGATGGTTACTGCAGCCAAGAAATTCAAAGATGCTTGATCCTTGGAAGAAAAGCTATGACCAACATTGACAGCATATTAAAAAGCAGAGACAGTACTTTATTGACAAAGGTCTGTCTAGTCAAAGCTATGATTTTTCCAGTAGTAGTCATGTATGGATGTGAGAGTTGGACCATAAAGAAAGCTGAGTGCTGTAGAAATATGTTTGAACTGTGGTTTTGGAGAAGACTCTTGAGAGTCCCTTGGACAGCAAAGAGATCAAATCAGTCCATCCTAAAGGGAATTAGTCCTGAATATTCATTGGAATGGAAATGAATGAAATGAATGCTGGGAAAGATTGAAGGCAAGAGGAGAAGGGGATGACAGAGGATGAGATGTTTTGATGGCATCACCGACTCAATGGACGTGAGTTTGAGTAAGCTCTGGGAGTTGATGATGGACGAAGAAGCCTGGTGTGCTGCAGTCCATGGGGTTGCAAAGAGTCAGACACGACTGAGGAATTGAACTGAACTTTGGAACTACCATGGTGCTGGTGGGTTTGTTGTTTAGATTCCTGATATGTTATAGTAAGCATATATCGAGGCTCAAGGTTGAACCTTGGTTATCTTGGACCTAGTTAGTTCTAGCTAGTGTATTGTCTATCCTCAAGGACTATGTCACTCTTTTAAAGATTGTACCCTCTCCTCTTCCCTCCCATTTCAATTCTGATTGCCTAGCTGGAAGAAACATTCAAGGCATCTAGAGTATTCATTTTTTATACCACTTAGCATTCATGTTTTTTATTTTGCTACTAATTCTTTACATTGATGACTTTTCCCTCCATGCACCAACTAAGTTCCATCCTATTTTGTATTTCTAACATTTATCATTGTGCTTTGTGTATGATAAGTGCTCAGTTTAGTAACTGATAATATGCAATGAAACATTTAAATAAAATAAAAGTTTTTGTGTTTCTCTTTTGGAAATTATTCTGAGGATCTCTAAGAAGGTATATTTATCCTAGAAACACTCCAGAGAAGCTAAAATATCAATGTAAGCACCCTAGCTGGCTTTTCCTCTCTTTGAACTATAAAATTAGGTGATTCTGCAAAGAATAAGAGTCATGATAAAAATATTTTTCCAAATATGAAACCTTAAGCCTTTTGGAGTAGAATCTGACAGCTTTATGACATTTATGCTAATTCACATGCTTGCAGATTAGCTCACCTGTATACCATAGCAACCAATCTCTCCCAGACTTAATGCAAAATCATTGTGTATTTATGTTTTCGTGTAGTATTTTTTCTTTTCCTACCAACAATTTCTATTGTAATATGTACTTTGTTGGTCTATTGCAAGCACAGTCTTCCACTTCCTTCTACTATAGAATAACTATTCACGGGGATCCATTAACTTATTGAAAACATGCTTATGGTACTTATTTCTGCTTTATCTTTTGTTTTATGGTTAGCCAGCAGAAGTCTCACATGTTTAACAGATGTGTTTGATTTATAATATATTAAAAATTCCATGTGAGATACGTTATGCTTTTAGCTGATACCTCAGTTTTCTGTATATTATAATGTAGTGTATTTTTATAACTTCTTATTTTGTGTTGGAGTATAGCTGATTAACATCGTTGTGATCATTTCAGGTGAACAGTGAAGAGACTCAGCCATACATTCACATGCATCTGTTCTCTCCAATACTCCCTTCCCATCCAGGCTGCTATACAACATTGAGCAGAGTTCCATGAGTATAGCAAGTATTCTTGATATATTATGAATTGTGATGCCATTCTGAGGGCAAGTCATCAGTTCCTAGAAGAAAACAGCCTGTCTTAAGAAATTCTAAAGAGCCATTTGTCCGTATGGTATGATCTGAGAAACACTGATTACAGAATTCTTTATCAAAAATACTGAGAACAGACTTTGAAGCCAGATAGAAAAGAGTTTGCAATCTATTATTTGTACTTATTAGTTGTGTGATTTCAAGCAAGTCACCTTCTCTCTCTGAGTCTTAGTCTCTTTATCTCAGAAATGTAAGGCAAGAATATATTTCTTGCTTGTAAATTAACTGAGATGACAACACATACTTGAAAGTCATTGATTCCCTTTCTCCTTCTTACTCTCCTGCCATTGGTATCTAAAATTCCTAATTAGGTATTCATCTTATTGTTGAGTTGACAATCTCTCTTAATAGCACAGTGTTCTTAGAAAGAACTACATGTTAAACAAGCATATTTTAATATTTCACTTATTACCTCATGGGACCCAAAGGGATTGGAACCAGATAGTTTTGGTGGGAAAGAAATGATTGGCAAGTTCAAACACAAATTGCTTCCAGAGGCTGACAGAACTAAGCAGGACATTGCAATGATGGGATATAGGCAAGGAGGCCAGGACAATAGATACCCAAAGATAAAGGAAGGAGGGCTCAAGAAGGGAGAATGAGAACAGAAAAGATAAACTTAGTGTGTTCTGAATTTTGCTATTAGGCATACATGGATGGAAATGCTCCCAACATAGAAAAATATTCAAATCATTGATTTAGATTATTGATATAATAATAAGATACATTAGGTTTCAGGCAAATATCTAACCATTTTGCACTTGTTAATTCATTTATTGCTCATAAAATTAATATATATGATGTGCTATCATCTTCATTTTACAGATGAGGAAACAAGGCACAGAACAATTTGGTACTTGACTAAACACACAACTAATGAGTGGATATGCCAGGATTTAAATATAAGCAGTCTGGTTCCAGAATACATGTATTTAAACTCAGATTAACAGTCAGCCTTGTTTTTATACCCCAAACATGAATTAACATTTAATTTTGTATTCTTGAGGGAAAAAGAATTCATGTTATTGGAAAAATAAGCAGAGTAGGAAGTAGGATAGTTGTGTTCTAGTGTGAATTCTATTACCTACAGGATACTTGAATAGTTAATTTTCTGTTCTCTGGACCTCATTTTTCTAATCTATCAATTGGGCAGATTTGAGCTAAATAATTTTAAGATTCTTTTCAATTTTGGTTCTATAAAACATCATAAAAATTAATTAAAGGTTATTCACAATTTAAATATGTATTTACTCTGGAAATGCTTCACATGATTTGGATAAAAATTATTCTAATCCTCTCTCATTAGCAGCTATAGAATTTCAAGTGTAGGTATAAGTTTATATGAGTTTTGGAATAAATGTTATAATAGGTACATGCTTCTAATCTTGATTACCATAAAAACACATTGAAGTTTCTTTTAGAATCCTCAACTTTTAAATCATTTTTTCTCTTTTTCAGTGAGGAAAAGCATCATAGTCTTATTTATTTTTAAACGGTTCATCCATTAAGAGGAAATGTTGCCAACCGTAATGGGTAACATAGAGCAAACCCCTCTCCGCCCTACAATGGAAACTAGGAATAGTCTGCCATGCATTTAATTAAATATGTTTCTTTTACCTAGAAGCTTAAGTGAAATGGCATTTTGGCATCATAAATTTCATGAAACAGCAGTAATTTCAGCTTCATTTCCATTCTCTTGGCAGGTGTTTTTTTTTTTTTTTGATAGTTAGACTGGAAAAAGCATGGCTGTATTCTATTTAGATTGATGCAGGATTAGGTACATTTGATTAAACTGCTGAACTAATGCAGCCGCATTTTCATTTAACGCAGACATATAGCTTTCTGTGTTTATCAGCTGCAGTATCCAAGCTTTAACCTTCTCATTTCAGAGATCAGTTTTCAAAATGGGGCTGCAATGTTTTCCCAAGTTCACCTTGTAGATTTTTAAGTGAAAGGAAAAGAACAAAAATTAGTGTGAATGTACACTGCTGAGAAAAATCCAGACATGATTTAATCCTTCTCTCAACTGGGCCCCACAGCTATGTTTCTGTCTCTATGAAAGCATTTATTTCATGTTGCTTTGCATTCAAGTCAGCTGTGTACATGTTTATCTTTTCTATTGATATGTTTCTTATAAATAGAAACTATGTCCCTTAGTGAATATCATCATAATGCCTAGAGTAGAATACATTTCTATGGCTTAAATTACTCAGTCAGTGGTACTTTATTATGGAAGACATAGCAAACTAGTACATGATTATATAACAAAGGTTTAGAATGCTGGAATTTGAAAAAAAACCTTAAGAAATCATTGGATTTGACGATTTCTTTGCACCCTGCTTAATGTCTAAGAGATCCACATCAAAGTGCACTCCTTTGCTTAGGGAACGTGAGTGACATGTATAGTCTCGAATGCAGTGTTCTTTCCCCATGTCAATAATTTTTTCAGGATTTAACACAAATAATTGGTTTGTTTGAGCTTTTTGTGATATAATTGGCAAAGAAAAATCTTAAATGTACAACTTGAAGATTTGATATTTGTTGTGAAATGGTTACCTCAGTTAAGGCAACACATTCATAACCACACATCCTCACGTAGTTACTTTTTCTGTGTGTGTGTGTGTGGTGAGAACATTTATGATCTACTCTCTTAGAAAATGTCAGGTGTGTGATTTATAATTATAAATTATAATTATATTTATAATTTATAATTATAAATTATAATTATAAATTACTATTAATTATAGTCACCATCCTGTACCTTAGATTTCTTCAAGGTATTTATTTTATAAGTGAAAATGTGTACTGTTTGGCATATATCTCATTCCAACCACCTCCAGCCTCTGACAACCTCCACTCTATTCTCTGCTTCTATGAGTTCAACATTTTCAGATTTAACATGTGGGCGAGATAATATAGTATTTGTTTTTCTCTGCCTGACTTTTTCACTTAGCATATCCTTCAGGTCCATCCATGTTGTCAAAATGTCAGGATTTCTTCTTTTTGTGGCCAAAAAATGTTCCATTGTCTTCATCCATTTTTCTGTTGATGGACACTTAGTTTGTTTCCATGTTTACTTCCATCTCAGACTTGTCTTTTTTTGCTTTTCTTACCTGTGCTTCTGGTATCACACTCAAAAACCATTGCCAAGAGCAATGTCAAAAATAATTTTCCTGTGTTTTTTTCCCATGGGTTTTACAGGTCCCAGTTATATTTGTCTTCAATCAGTTTGGAGTTAATTTTTGTGTATGGTGAGAGATAAGGGTCCAATTTCATTCTTTTATATATGTGGGTTATCCGGTTTTCCCAAAACTATTTTTTGAAGAGACCATCCTTTCCTCATTGTGTCTTCTTGGCACACTTGTCAAATATGGGTTGTGCAGGGGTTATTTCTGAACTCTCTAGTCTTTTCCATTGTTCTATGTGTATCTTTGCTTCCCAGGTGGCTAGTGGTCAAGAATCCACCTGCCAATGCAGACGGTGAGGATTTGAGCCTTGGGTCAGGAAGATCCTCTGGAGAAGGAAATGGCAACCCACTCCAGTATTCTTGCCCAGATAATCCCATGGGCAGAGGAGCCTGGCAGGCTACAGTCCATGGGGTGGCAGAGTTAGACACGACTGAGCACACAAGTAGGCTGATGTGTATCTTTTGTTTTGTTTTCCTAATGTTGAGACTTACTTTCAAAAGCTTTCCAAAGGGCAGCATATTATTGTTTGAGTTTTTGTTGTTTTAAATTGCCAAGGTGTCTTATTGCTAGATACTGGAACTGAGAATGTTTGACAGTAAACTTGGTATAATCATATTATTCTTTTGAAAAACTTTTGTCCAGAGGAGTAAAAGCAGAGTAAACAAACCGTAAAGTATTAGTATCTCTTATTTTATTTTCATGTTGTGCATGTCTATCAGCTGGCTGTTTTCAGCATAAGCTTTATCACCTCTGTATTTTAACTCAAATACTGCACTTAAATTTGGGGAGGTTCCAAATGACGATTTTCATTTTACCTTCAATTCTTTTTATAAATAGTTTGGGGGACTATATTTGATAAATATCCCAGTTATACAAGTTGCTTTGACAATATTTTTCTCTTTCCAAACTACCTCCCATAGCTATACATTATGCTGTAACCATTAATCTGGTTTATTCTCAGCTTAATTTTCTGTTTATAACTTATTTTTAAGCTATGTGGTAAGAAAAAAGAGTGCATTTGAAATAGTTTGAGAAAATACACAAGCTTGTATTAAAGGGAAAAAATAAAAGTATTTAATTAGTAAAACTGTATATTTTTGCATAACTTATGTGGCCTCTAGGAGGCTATGATGTGACTTGTAACGATGCCTCAGTCCAAAGTACAGTGCCAGAGTAACATGGTGAGCTCTAGTAACCATCCTGACTGGCCTCACCATGCAAGTATTCCAATATGTGTTAGTGGAGTGAAGCAGCATGGGTATTCCACCCAGTGTTCCTCAACCTTTGGATGCACTTGAATATCCTCTGCAGAGCTTTGAAAGATGATGCTAAACATCACATCCAGAGATTTTTATTCAACTGGTCTGGGCTGAAGTTAGGGTGTCCAAAGCACTGTTCTAACCAAGGAGACTATACAGCCAGGGTTGAAAGTTGCTGGCTTTACTAAGTGTTGTGGTACAGCAAGAATATTAAACATGCTAAGTGGTACATGTGAAGGAAGACTTGACCTCACTGCTTGGATTAAGGATGATGGGATAAATGGTAAAGCTCTGGTTTTAGTCAAACAATCAAGAAACCAAGTCATCAATTGGTTAGACCACTGGGTCAATAAAATAGGAGGTGAGATGAGTGATCTAACTGATGATAGGCAAGGTTATCCACTAGGGAGTCACCAAGCTCATAGAAGAAAATGTCACTGAGCAAGTGAGGAAGCTTCTGGTCATATTGAGCTACCATCGGAGTGCCTACTAAACTTCAACAGGCAGTAAGGACTGTACTCACCTGAAAGAGATTTTGAATTATTCCCATTGTTATATCAAGATAAAATGGTAATTATATGATGAATTAGTAAAGACGAAAGCTGGACTCGTGTGTGTCTGTGTGTGTGTCTGTGTGTGTGTGAGAGAGGGAGAGAGATAAGGAGGCAGAGAAAGAAGGAGCGAGGGAGAATGTGTGAAAAACTCATAATGTTAGGTTCCTCAGAATGGAAGTCAGTTTTTATTTCATAATACAGACTCATAAAAAGAAGAGAACACAAGCAAAGATAATCTGTCTTCAGTACTTAATTATTTGGAAGAATCTCTCATTGGGTCAATAAATATGCACAGGCTGAGTGCCGAAAAATTGATGCTTTTGAACTGTGGTGTTGGAGAAGACTCTTGAGAGTCCCTTGGACTGCAAGGAGATCCAACCAGTCCATTCTGAAGTAGATCAACCCTGGGATTTCTTTGGAAGGAATGATGCTAAAGCTGAAAGTCCAGTACTTTGGCCACCTCATGTGAATAGTTGACTCATTGGGAAAAACTCTGATGCTGGGAGAGATTGGGGGCAGGAGGAGAAGGGGATGACCGAGGATGAGATGGCTGGATCACTGACTCAATGGACATGAGTCTGAGTGAACTCTGGGAGTTGGTGATGGACAGGGAGGCCTGGCGTGCTATGATTCATGGAGTCACAAAGAGTCGGACATGACTGAGTGACTGAACTGACTGTGCCCCTGGTATTGTGCTAGCCACTGGAGAAAAAAACAAAATATAAACAGACCTTACCCTCACAAAACTTATATTCTTATACTATTAGCATACATTAATAAAAATTTTTTAAATAATTTAAGCATATAGAGAATCAGCTGCTAAAGAAGGATAGGTAGACAGGGCCTGATATTTAACCCAGAAATCAAATTACACCCTTCTTTTAGTTGAATACTTTAGCCAGAGTTGGGATGATTTCACACTCCATGATTTGGTAAATTACAGCCATACCCATTTACCCAATCATACTTATTTACTTCAACCTTATTACACCCATACGTTTATTTTAAATATTTTATTTATTTACATTAATAACTGCATTTTTATCATGGTGTTTCTTTCCATAGTTCTTTATATCAGAACATTGACCTCAACATCAGACCAACATAGCAGTTACCAGAAATAATGTAACATGGCCACAGTTATGTTTTTCTCTGCTTCAAACTAGAGTCTTTGCAATCAAATTGGAAATTGAATAGATTCAGGGTATAAAACTGGAAAATGGTTCATTCAAATAAATTTTTATTTTTTGTATTGCAAACCTTCCCTTAGAAATGGGAGGGCTTTCCTGGTGGCTCAGTGGTAAAGAATCTGCCTGCCAATGCAAGAGATGCCATAGATGTGGCTTCAATCCCTGGGTAGTGAAGATCCTCTAGAGGAGGAAATAGCAACCCACTCCAGTATTCTTGCCTTAGAAATTCCTTGGACAGCAGAGTCTGGCAGGCTACAGTCTATAGGCTTGCAGACACAACTGAGAGACTAAATAACAACAAGAACCCTTATAAGTATTTGTAAACATACTTGGTATATCAAAACAAAAGCTACTGCCATTTCCATCAGGACAAATTTGTTACTGAAAAAAAAAAAAAAAAAGGATTTCTCCGGGAGTCTTAGAAAATGGCACCACTAATTATTTCCAAGTTTATTCTAGAAAGCTCATATTTGCTACTATATAGTATCAAATTTGTGTAGATGATTAAATCCAAAATGCAAAATATTGTTTATTGGTTAATGGTGGTTTCCCAAAAGAACCTCTAAGTCAAATTGCTAATGGCTCTAATCTAGAGTTCTAAAAAAACCTGACCATTATGGGTAATTATCTTTAGGAATGACTAAGTAACTCTCCTTTTAGATGTTCATATTATCATGTTCAAATAAGTCAACATAATAGTTTCACAAAAGACAAAGAAACTATGCCATGTGCAAAACTAACTGCAAAACTTTGGTCAAATCACTGCATTCTTCCTTGATTTGTCTATTCATCATGCACCAATTACAAATTGTGCCAGAAACTGTGCTCGTTTTGGGAAACGTAAAGATGAGTAAGATGATGCCCTTACCTTGAGGGTTTCACTGTCAGGTAGGGAAAACAAATCAGTTCCATCTTATTTACAATATAGATAGAAATCAGTATTTGAAGTCCTACTTTATAAATATTTCTATAGCCATTTGCCAAAATGTTTACTCAAAATTTGCTATCTAAATTGTAAACTTACTATAAGACCCTCAAGGTACTTCAACAGAAAAGATTACCTTGTACAGGAGCCCTATCCAGAGGACACACAATATATTGGGTTGGCCAAAGTTTAATCAGGTTTTTCTATAATATCTTACAGAAAATACGGTATGAACTTTTGGCCAGTCCAATACTAAAACATTATTTATAATTGTTCTACTATTGTGTCCTCTGTTCTCCTTGTTTTAATTTGTTGTGTATTACCATTTTCAGTTTTCCCCATCTGTTCTTAGACTTTAATCCTTTATTAGTCCAAGTGTTTCCTTGACCATTGTTCCTAGTACCTGCTGTTTGCAGTGTGAAAGGAAAGGTGATTAGTGCTGAGTATTGCTCAGTATCATGGGATATTGCCTAAAACAGGTCCACTAATGAGTTTATCCAGTATTCAGTGATTATCTATTTGGTACATTAATTGCTGTGTGTTATCTACAAATCCTTGGTGGATGGTAACTTAGGAATTTAAAACATTTTGGTGATATGTGGGGAAAGTATAATTTTGGGGAAGAACTGAGAGTGCTTCCCTATCTACAGTAATGATATATAGACTTCTACAATCTGTAAACTTACATTCTAAAATAATTTAATAAATAGGGTCAAATATTGAGAGGGCTCGATTTGAGCTGCAAAATTCCAAGAGAGTACTTCAGACACCACCTACCTCCAAAACAAAAATGTCCACAAAACATTTTGAAGGTAATAGATATGTTTATGACATTGATTATATGGTTCTTCTCAGGTGATGCATGAGTAAAGAACCCCACTGCCAATGCAGGAGATATAAGAGCTGTGGGTTTGATCCCTGGGTCAGGAAGATCCCCTGGAGGAGGAAATGGCAACACACTCTAGTATTTTTGCCTGGGAAATCCCATGGACAGAGGAGCCTGGCAGGCTATAGTCCATGGGGTCACAGAGTAAGATATGACTGAGCATGGCCTGGCACAACATGCTTATGGAATTGATTGTGGTGATTTCAGTGGTATGCATTTATCTCTAAACACATGAAGCTGTGTATATTAACTATGTAAACTTTCTACATGTCAATTACATGTCAAAAAGTGTTTTCTTTTTAAATAATGGCCACAAACCAATATAAATTTTCATTTGTCGACTTTCATACATATTGAATAACTGCATTAAAAGTTTACACTTACTGATTATAAACTTTTATAATCACAAATAGAAGCATAGTGAAAACTATCTTTGAACATTTACTTTTGGCCTTCAAAGTAGCTGTGTAATTTTGAAAAAAATCAGTTTACCTCTTTGTGCCTCTGTAAAATTAGCATAATATTACTCAGCCTATGCATGGAGCTGTTGGGAGTCTCAAGTTAGCATAAGAGGATGTGCTATGAAGAGTCCCATTACCATATAATGCAAGGCATTAGTTCTACTAATAATAGGTAATAATTAGACATAGTGCCAGCTGTCACCTTGAGTCTGACCTTGAAATGTAGGACAGGACTTACGGTATATAGCAAATGCTTTTCAATCAGTCATTTCCCTAAGCCTATCAAACCTCACTTTGGTATCTGACACTCTCTTTGGGAAATTTTACTTTACTCTGAAATTCTCTATTATGTTTTTATTCCAGTGAGCCTGTCTTTCTTTATTCTTTCTATATATGTAATATTCTCAGGGGCAATGCATTGTGGAGAAACAGTTTCTATCAACTGAAAACAAAGGGTCTTGTGAAACTGCAGGAGCATTTTTAATAGTCATCTCATATTCAGGCTATGTCTATATTACAAAAAATGATTGGAAAATGAGTGTATATGTGTATATATATATATATATATATATATACATACACACACACAGATATGTGCTATATATAGGAATATATAAATGTATTTGTGTATGTGTGTGTGCTACTGTCTTAGTATAAAAATCATATGTGTCCTACAGAAAGTTCCATCAAAAGATGATTAAAGCACTCATATTTAGGGGACATTACAAGGCAGAGTGCTTCTTCTTTAACCATCCTAGTATTACTGTTTGGGGCTTTATCTTTATTATGTTTCTCTTTCCAAATGCTCAAAACTGAGGTCAGAGAGGGAGAAGAGTAATAAATGGTAAAGATTTATATCACATGTGAGTGGCTTTACATTTGAGGGTACAGTATGTATAGAGAAAAGAGTAGTTGAGTTTAGCCTAACAACATGTGAATATTACCTACTTATTCCTAGCTAGATAAACTTGAACAAGACATTTAACATCAATCAGCCTGACTTTTATCAACTGTAAAATAGAAATAATGACTGCCTCTTCTCACTGTGAGAAGTTGCTGCTTCTCATAATAGTACTTACTTATTTCTAGCAATGAACTTGAACAAGTCATTTATCACTCAGCCCTAGTTTTATCAATTGTAAAGTGGAGATAATGACTCTCTCTTCTCACTATGAGAAGTTACTATGAGAATACAATTCAAATAATGCAAGTATATAAAGCTTGCTTTTATAGCATTATATAAATGTAGGACTTTATGCAGGTCAGGAAGCAACAGTTAGAACTGGACATGGAACAACAGACTGGTTCCAAATAGGAAAAGGAGTACGTCAAGGCTGTATATTGTCACTCTGCTTATTTAACTTCTATGCAGAGCGAAGAGTTGACTCATTGGAAAACACTCTGATGTTGGGAAGGATTGGAGGCAGGAGGAGAAGGGGATGACAGAGGGTGAGATGGCTGGATGGCATCACTGACTCCGGGAGATAGTGATGGACAGGGAAGCCTGGAGTGCTGCAATTCATGGAGTCATGAAGAGTCAGACATGACTGAGCGACTGAACTGAACTGAGAGTACATCATGAGAAATGCTGGACTGGAAGAAATACAAGCTGGAATTAAGATTGCTGGGAGAAATATCAATAACCTCAGATATGCAGATGACATCACCCTTATGGCAGAAAGTGAAGAGGAGCTAAAAACCTCTTGATGAAAGTGAAAGTGGAGAGTGAAAAAGTTGGCTTAAAGCTCGACATTCAGAAAACGAAGATCATGGCATCCAGTCCCATCACTTCATGGGAAATAGATGGGGAAACAGTGGAAACAGTGTCAGACTTTATTTTTGGGGGCTCCAAAATCACTGCAGATGGTGACTGCAGCCATGAAATTAAAAGACACTTACTCCTTGGAAGAAAAGTTATGACAAACCTAGATAGTATATTCAAAAGCAGAGACATGACTTTGCCAACTAAGGTCCATCTAGTCAAGGCTATGGTTTTTCCTGTGGTCATATATGGACGTGAGAGTTGGACTGTGAAGACTGAGTGCCGAAGAATTGATGCTTTTGAACTGTGGTGTTGGAGAAGACTCTTGAGAGTCCCTTGGACTGCAAGGAGATCCAACCAGTCCAGTCTGAAGAAGATCAACCCTGGGATTTCTTTGGAAGGAATGATGCTAAAGCTGAAAGTCCAGTACTTTGGCCACCTCATGTGAACAGTTGACTCATTGGAAAAGACTCTGATGCTGGGAGGGATTGGGGGCAGGAGGAGAAGGGGACGACAGAGGATGAGATGCCTGGATGGCATCACGGACTCACTGGACATGAGTCTGAGTGAACTCTGGGAGTTGGTGATGGACAGGAAGGCCTGGTGTGCTGCGATTCACGGGGTCGCAAAGAGTCGGACACAACTGAGTGACTGAACTGAACTGAACTGAGGGGCTTTATTTGATTTCTGAATAAAAATTTTTTCTTGATAGGAATGACCATGTTCTTTTATTCGATTTTGAAAAAGCAAAGACAAATGAAAGAATTTATTCCACATTCTCTCCTTCCATAGCACGTAGAACTGAGAAGAAATTACTGTTTTGTTCTGTGAAATTGGGTCCTCAGGAAGTTGAAATGTACAACTTTAGTGCTTGGGATCTAAGAACATGACAGTCCAACATATATTAAAACAAACAAAGAAAATAGAGGCTTGAGTATGTGCTTCTGGTGCTCTTTCCCTCCTATCTGACTGCTTAGATAACTAACCACTAAAATGACCCTGCCTGACTGTTGATACTGGCAGATGATCTCAGATACAGCTGGGAATGTGAGTCATCCAGAAGAATGTACAGGTTTGATGATGTCTTTAACTACAGGGCCAGTTACAGACCCAGAAATTTTGAATTGACAACTTCTTCTTATGCCATAAGGATTTGTAAGCAGTCAGCAAGCAGGCATAGTTCCCCTCTAAACTGGAAAGTAAGCATTTAAGATTCACAGAAGAATGCCAAAATGATTATGGGTGGCACTGAAAAAAATATCAATCCAGTAAAAGTAAAGAATCTAAAAGAGAATGGAAAATAATCTATAAAACATAATAAATGCTAAAAGTTATGTATAAGAAATAATCTCACTTATTAACTTAAGCTTTAATATGCTCTATTGCCATGACCAAAGAAAAGAAAAATCCTGATTATGTAAAATGTACTTTTGGTCATAAAGTGACCAAAAAAGTTTGCAAATGAGCAGGCAATGATATAGGCAAATGAAAACAATAAGAGTAAGAGTGGCAGTATTAGTATCAGAGATAGAATTTAAGATCAAATGCTGCAAATAAGATGAATAATGGAATGATTATAATATAATTAACATGACTGTATTGATTTACATTCAAATAGAAAACTTCTGTGAAGCATCATTAATAACTCTGGGACAAGAGTAATAAAAACAATTTAACAGTTACAAACATTTTAACAGGAAAAATAGTAGCAACAGATGCAAAATAGTAGAAAACCATAATATGTAATGAGAAAAGGATATAACCACAGTTATCACAGATGTTTGTGTATATATTTTAATATTTGATATACTATAAAGATTAAAGAAAAGTAGAGGAGTTGGGATGTGGCAGGAGACTGTTCCTTGGCCTTAAAGTGCATCTTCCACACTGCTCCCCTACCTCGGACATCATGTTCAGCTCTGAAAAGACAGGTGGCAAAGCCCGGTCCAGTGCAGTGCTAGTCACACACAGAACTCCAGTTCCTGGTGGGCTGCTTGCACTGACAACTATGCCTAGCATGTGGGTACCTTATTGTTGGTTGCATTGCTCAAGTACCTAACTACGAGATCTGAGAGCTGACAGGCAATGCCACCCAGGCGACAAGAAGACTTAGATCACCTCTGCCACCTCCATTTAGCCATTTTGTAATGTGAGGCTCATGAAAATTGCTCAGTGGCCTATAATAACTTGGGGAGGCCTCTGGCCCAACATCCAGTCCATGCTGCTGCCCAAGAAGACCAGTGCTAGCCTGGGGCTGAAGGTACCTGTCTGCAGTAGAAATAAAAAAAAAAAAAAAAAAAAAATTTAGGGACACTCTTCATGGCCCAGTAGTTAAGACTCCACACTTCCAATGTAGGGGGTGTGGGTTCAATCCATGGTTGAGAACTAAGATTCTATATTCCACATGATGTGGCCAAAATAAAAAAAAATTAATTAAAATTTTTTTAAAGAAGAAATAGAATTTGTATAGTAGCCCCAATAAGATTTATATAAAACTTCAAACTCTACAAATACAGAATTCAAAAAGTCCTGCTATCTAAAAATTTATTGATCTGGTGAAAAATTGAAAGCATTTTCCCTAAAGTCAGTAACAAGACAAGGTTGCCCACTCTCACCATTACTATTCAACATAATTTTGGGAGTTTTAGCCACAGCAATCAGAGAAGAACAAGAAATAAAGGGAATCCAGGTTGGACAAGAAGAATTAAAACTATGATTGTTTGCAGATGACATGATCCTCTACATAGAAAACCCTTAAGACTCCACCAGAAAATTACTAGAGCTAATCAATGAATATAGTAAAGTTGCAGGATATAAAACTAACACAGAAATCCCTTGCATTCCTATACTCTAACAATGAGAAAACAGAAAGAAAAATTAAGGAAACAATTCCATTCACCATTGCAATGAAAATAATAAAATGCTTAGAATAAATCTACTTAAAGAAACAAAAGACCTATGTATGTACAGATAACTATAAAACACTGATGAAAGAAATCAAAGAGGACACAAATAGATGGAGAAATATACCATGTTCATGGATCAGAAGACTCAATATAGTGAAAATGAGTATACTACTCAAAGCAATCTATAGATTCAATGCAATCCCTATCAAGCTACCAATGGTATTTTTCAGAGAACTAGCACAAATAATTTTACAATTTGTATGGAAATGCAAAAAACCTCAAATAGCCAAAGCAATCTTGAGAAAGAGGAATGGAACTGGAGGAATCAACCTGCCTGACTTCAGACTATATGTCAAAGCAACAGTCATCAAGACAGTATGGCACTGGACAAGGTCAGAAACATAGATAAGTGGAACAAAATAGAAATCCTAGAGTTAAATCCGTGCACCTATGGACGCCTTATCTGTGATGAAGGAGGCACAAAGACTATACAGTGGAGAAAAAGACAACCTCTTTAAAAAATGGTGCTGGGAAAACTGGTCAACCACTTGTAAAACAATGAAACTAGAGCACTTTCTAACACCATCCAAAGAAATAAACTCAAAATGCATTAAAGATCTAAATGTAAGACCAGAAACTATAAAACTCCTGAGAGGAAAACATAGGCAAAACACTCACGAAAGTAAATAATCACAGGATCCTCTATGGCACACCTCCCAGGGTAATGGAAATAAAAGCAAAAATAAACAAATGGGACCTAATTAAACTTAAACACTTTCACACAACGAAGGGAACTTTAAGCAAGGTGAAAAGACAGCCTTCAGAATGGGAGAAAATAATAGCAAATGAAGCAACTGACAAAGAATAAATCTCAAAAATATACAAGCAACACCTGTAGCTCAATTACATAAAAATAAGCGACCAAATCAAAAAATGGGCCAAAGAACTAAACAGACATTTCTCCAAAGAATACATATAGATGGCTAACAAACACATAAAAAGATGTCCAACATCACGTATTATCAGAGAAATGCAAATCAAAAGCACAACAGGTTACCATTTCATGCCAGTCAGAATGGCTGCCATTAAAAGTCTACAAGCAATAAATGCTGGAGAGGGCACGAAGAAAAAGAAACTTTATCACACTGTTGGTGGGAATGCAAACTAGTACAGTCCCTATGGAGAACAGTGTGGAGATTCCTTTAAAAACAGGAAATATAACTACCATACGACCCAGCAATGCCATTGCTGGCCATACACACCAGTTCAGTTCAGTTCAGTTGATCAGTCGTGTCCAACTCTTTGCGACTCCATGAATGGCAGCACGCCAGGCCTCCCAGTCCATCACCAACTCACGGAGTTCACTCAGACTCACCTCCACTGAGTCAGTGATGCCATCCAGCCATCTCATCCTCGGTCGTCCCCTTCTCCTCCTGCCTCCAATCCCTCCCAGCATCAGAGGCTTTTCCAATGAGTCAACTCTTCACATGAGGTGGCCAAAGTACTGGAGTTTCAGCTTTAGCATCATTCCTTCCAAAGAAATCCCAGGGTTGATCTCCTTCAGAAAGGACTGGTTGGTTCTACTTGCAGTCCAAAAGACTCTCAAGAGGCTTCTCCAACACCACAGTTCAAAAGCATCAATTCTTCAGCGCTCAGCCTTCTGCACAGTCCAACTCTCACATCCATACATGACCACAGGAAAAACCATAGCCTTGACTAAATGGACCTTAGTCAGCAAAGTCATGTCTCTGCTTTTGAATATGCTATCTAGGTTGGTCATAACTTTTCTTCCAAGGAGTAAGTGTTTTTAATTTCATGGCTACAGTCACCATCTGCAGTGATTTTGGAGCACCAAAAAATAAAGTCTCACACTGTTTCGACTATTTCCCATCCATTTCCCATGAAGTGATGGGACCAGATGCCATGATCTTCATTTTCTGAATGTTGAGATTTAAGCCAAATTTTTCACTCTCAATTTCAATTTCATCAATAGGCTTTTAAGTTCCTCTTCACTTTCTGCCATAAGAGTGGTGTCATCTGCATATCTGAGGTTACTGATATTTCTCCTGCCAATCTTGATTCCAGCTTGTGTTTCTTCCAGTCCAGTGTTTCTCATGATGTACTCTGCAGAGAAGTTAAATAAGCAGGGTGACAATATACAACCATGACGTACTCCTTTTCCTATTAGGAACCAGTCTGTTGTTCCATGTCCAGGTCTAACTGTTGCTTCCTGTTCTTCATACAGATTTCTCAAGAGGCAGGTCAGGTGGTCTGGTATTCCCATCTCTGGAAGAATTTTCCACAGTTTCTTGTGATCCACACAGTCAAAGGCTTTGGCATAGTCAATAAAGCCGAAATAGATGTTTTTCTGGAACTCTCTTGCTTTTTGATGATCCAGAAGATGTTGGCAATTTGATCTCTGGTTCCTCTGCCTTTTCTAAAACCAGCTTGAACGTCTGGAAGTTCACAGTTCACGTAATGCTGAAGCTTGGCTTGGAGAATTTTGAGCGTTACTAGCATGTGAGATGAGTGCAATTGTGCAGTAGTTTGAGCATTCTTTGGCATTGCCTTTCTTTGGAATTGGAATGAAAACCGAGCTTTTCCAGTCCTGTGGCCACTGCTGAGTTTTCCACATTTGCTGGCATATTGAGTGCAGCACTTTCACAGCATCATCTTTCAGGATTTGAAATAGTTCAATAGGAATTCCATCACCTCCACTTGATTTGTTCATAGTGATGCTTTCTAAGGCCCACTTGACTTCACATTCCAAGATGTCTGGCTCTAGATGAGTGATGACACCATTGTGATTATCTGGGTCGTGAAGATCTTTTTATACAGTTCTTCTGTGTATTTTTGCCACTTCTTATTATTATCTTCTGCTTCTGTTAGGTCCATACCATTTCTGTCCTTGATTGAGCCCATCTTTGCATGAAATGCTCCCTTGTTATCTCTAATTTTCTTGAAGAGATCTCTAATCTTTCCCATTCTGTTCTTTTTCTTTATTTCTTTGCTTTGATCACTGAAGAAGGCTTTCTTATCTCTTCTTGCTATTCTTTGGAGCTCTGCATTCATATGCTTATATATTTGCTTTTATCCTTTGCTTTTTACCTCTCTTCTTTTCACAACTATTTGTAAGGCCTCCCCAGGCACTCATTTTTTTTTTTTTGCATTTCTTTTCCATGGGGATGGTCTTGATACCTGTCTCCTGTACAGTGTCATGAACCTCATTCCATAGTTCATCAGGCACTCTGTCTATCGGATCTAGGCCCTTAAATCTATTTCTCACTTCTACTGTATAATCATAAGGGATTTGATTTAGGTCATATCTGAATGGTCTAGTGGTTCTCCCTACTTTCTTCAATTTAAGTCTGAATTTGGGAATAAGGAGTTCATGATTTGAGCCACAGTCAGCTCCTGGTCTTGTTTTTGTTGACTGTATAGAGCTTATCCATCTTTGGCTGCAAAGACTATAACACACCAAGGAAACCAGAATTGAAAGAGACACGTGTACCCCAGTGTTCATTGTAGCACTGTTTATAATAGCCAGGACATGGAAGCAATCTAGATATCCATTTCCAGATGAATGGATAAGAAATATGTGGTACATATGCACAATGAAATATTACTCAACTATTTAAAAAAATGCATTTGAATCAGTTCTAATGACATGGATGAAACGAGCCTATTATGCAAACCAAAGTAAGTCAGAAAAAAAACACCATTATAGTATATTAATGCATATATATGGAATTTAGAAAGATGGTAATGATGACCCTATATTCGAGACAGCAAAAGAGACAGATGTAAAGATCAGACTTTTGGACTCTGTGGGAGAAGGTGAGCATGGGATGATTTGAGAAAATAGCATTGAAATATATATATATTATCATATGTGAAACAGACCGCCAGTCCAGGCTCGGTGCATGAGAAAGGGTGCTCAGGGCTGGTGTACTGGGATGACCCTGAGGGATGGGATGGGAAGAGGGATTCAGGATGGGGGGACACATGTACACACATGGCTGATTCATCTCAGTGTATGTCAAAAACCACCACAATATTGTAAAATAATTAGCCTCCAATTAAAATAAATTTTTAAAAAGCTATTGAGCATGCATTTGGCCAAACAGATGTTTATAGGAATGATAAATAATAAATATAATAAATTATTTCTAATAGCTACAGGCATACCTCATTTTATTGAGCTTTGTAGATATTGTGTTTTGTTTTACAAATTGAACATCTGTGGCAACTCTGCTTTGAGCAAATATCTATTGGTGCCATTTTTTCCATCATTTGCTCACTTCATATCTCTGTATCACATTTTGGTAGTTATCACATTTCAAAGTTTTCATTATTATTATTTATTATGATGATCTACGACCAGTGATCTTTGATGTCATTATTGCAATTGTTTTTGGTCCCCACAAACTGTACCCATATAAGATAGCACACTTAATTGATAAATGTTATATGTATTCTAACTGTTCCACTGAATGATGTTACCCTATATTTCTTCCTTTCCTTCAGTTCAGTTCAGTCGCTCAGTCACATCTGACCCTTTGCGACTCCACTGAAATTTGGTCAGTTAAAGACCTTACAATGGTCTTTAAGTGTTCATGTGAAAGAAGAAGTGCATGTCTCACACTTCAATTCAAAGGCTAGAAATTTTGGTTAAGCTCTTAGAGGAAAGCATGTCAAAACCTTAGACAGGCCAAAACCAAGTATACAATTTTAATGAATTATACCTCAATAAAGCAGAAAAATGGCAAGATAAATTGCCACAGCCACCCTATACTTTAGCAGTATCACTGGCAGCAGGCAGCAGGCATCAACATTAGGCAAGATCTACCAGCAAAGTGATTATGACTAGCTGACGGCTCAGATGGTGCTGGTTCAGTTGAGTTCAGTTCAGTCGCTCAGTCCTATTTGTGACCCAATGGATAGCAGCATGTCAGGCTTCCCTGTCCATCACCAACTCCAGGAGCTTACTCACACTCATGTCCACATCAAGTCAGTGGTGCCATCTGACTGTCTCATCCTCTTTTGTCCCCTTTTTCTCCGGCTTTCAATTTTTCCCAGCATCAGGATCCTTTCAAATGAGTCAGTTCTTCACATAAGGTGGCCAGAGTATTGGAGCTTCACCTTCAACATCAGTCCCTCCAGTGCATATTCAGGACTGATTTCTTTTAGGATTGACTAGTTTGATCGCCTTGCTGTCCAAGGGACTCTCAAGAGTCTTTTCCAGCTTCACAGTTCAAAGGCATCCATTCTTTGGTGCTCAGCTTTCTTTATGGTCAAACTCTCACATCCATACATGACTACTGGAAAAACCATAACTTTGACTACACGGAAATTTGCTGGTAAAGTAATGTCTCTGCTTTTAATATGCTGTTTAGGCTTGTCATAGCTTTTCTTCCAAGGAGCAAAGATATTTCAATTTCATGGCTGCAGTCACCATCTGCAGAGATTTTGGAGCCCAAGAAAATAAAGTCTGTCACTGATTCCATTATTTCCTCATCTATTTGCCATGAAGTGATGGGACCGAATGTGATGATCTTCATTTTTTCAACGCTGAGTTTTAAGCCAGGTTTTCACTCTTGTCTTTCACCTTCATTAAGAGGCTCTTTAGTTCTTCTCCACTTTCTGCCATAAGGGTGGTGTCATCTGCATACCTAAGGTTATTGATATTTCTCCCAACAGTCTTTATTCCAGCATGTACTTCATCCAGTCCAGCATTTCTCATGGTGTACTCTGCATATAAGTTAAATAAGCAAGGTGACGATACACAGCCTTGATGTATTCCTTTCTCAATTTGGAATCAGTCCATTGTTCAATGTCTAGTTCTAACTGTTGCTTCTTGACTAGCATGCAGATTTCTTAGGAGGGAGGTAAAATGGTCTGCTATTCCCATCTCTTTAAGAATTTTCCACAGTTTGTTGTGATCCACAGAGCCAAAGGCTTTAGGATAGTCAATGAAGCAGATGTTTTTCTTGAATTATCTTGCTTTTTTTAATGATCCAACAGATGTTGCAATTTGATCTCTGGTTCCTCTGCCTTTTCTAAATCCAGCTGGAACATCTGGAAGTTCATGGTTTATGTACTGTTGAAGCCTAGCTTTGAGAATTTTGAGCATTATTTTGCTAGTGTGTGAGATGAGTGTAACTGTATGGTAGTTTGAATGTTCTTTAGCATTGCCTCAGGTGGTGGTTATATATTGTTCAATAGTTAAGAAATTTTAAATCAAGATATGTACATTTTTTAAGGACATAATGCTATAGAACACTTAATAGACTACAGAGTAGTATCAATATAATTCTTATATGCCCTGGGAAACCAAAAATTCGTATTACTCGCTTTATGGAAATAGTCACTGCATTGTAGTGATCTGGAATGGAACCTGTAATATCTCCTAGGTAAGACTGTATTCCACAGTCTAGAGGTTGTATTATTCATTCTTTTGACCACAATTTAATAAATCCAGAAATCAACACAAGAAGACACACCCTCAAAATTAGGCACTTACAAAAACCTTGTTAAATAAGCTTTGAATCAAGGTGAAAAAGAAAACATAAATGATAAATCATTTACATAATGATAAAGGTAGGGATGATTTATGTCAATATGTTAGTTGAAATCACAGAATAGTGTTTTCTTACCCTTTTAATTATTTACACCAGACGTTGAATGCTATGAACTAAGTATTGATCTTCAAAATCTAGTGAAAGAGTAATACAATGAAATAAAAAATTAAGAGAAAGATAAATTGTGAAATAAAATATATGATAATATTAAATAGTGAAAAACAGGTAAATAATGACAAAGTATACTTACGAAAAGTAAATATGATGGTGTAAGGAAATATTCATTTAATAAAACTGTTTACCTCTTCAATGTTACCAAAATTTATAATGGATGGAATATTTTCAAGCCATGACATTTATAAATTCTTTGTCAGTATATGTACTGTTCCACTTGAAGCATACTTTTTTTTTTTTTTTCCATTCCTGTCATCAGTCTGATGTCCTGACCCTAGGTGGCCATTTTCCTTTTTAGGTAGTGTGAAAGTATAGCATAGTTTTTCGTTTCAGAAACAAAAATCCAATTTCCAACACAAGACACACTGTTGCAAGTAGACAGCAGCCCTCCTGTCACCTCTATAGCTTAAGTTTCATGGAATTAAATTTGTTTTAGCTACTTTTAAACTTTAACACATCGTGTTCATCATTCTCACCTCTATTAAGAAAAAAAAAAAATAGATGAGATGAATAAGCTGAAACCTCCAAGACCTCTTCAAAAGCATGTCACTGAGAAACTGTTAGAAAAAATATTTTATGTAAAATTAATATTTATAAAATGTCTCATTTTGGCTTTCTGTTTTTTCTCACTTGTCCAATGAGGAACATTAGATAGGATTTCACTCAGTGTACAACTGGTACAATATACAAGCCATTTATTTGGTTCTCACTGAATATTCATTCCTTAGTTCCAACTGGAGGGTCAACAAATGAGGTATATCTTAAAATAGGATTTTTCCCAGAACTTGATATTCAGTTCTAGTTGTTGGTTCATTTCCTACTTGGTGATTATTTCACATTTTGCCTCTTTATTTGAGTCTATAATACTTCCTCCATCATCTTCAGATTTCCCTATGAAGTCACCAGAAGAGAATATTTATAAGCTCCTTCTGTCACATCTGCATATCTGCTTGGATTTGTGCCCATACACTCCATTTTTCCTTCTTTTAGCATAGATAAAGTGTCTGTGCATCTAGCTAGCTCAGCTCCTCAATTTACATACTAAATTTCATTCCCTCTTCCCTGTTTAAAGAGATGAATCCAACATTTGTCACCTTCACATCAGTGTTTCCTTCTCTAATGGGTTACCTTCATGATCATACATAATTATTATACATTGAGTATATAACTTGTGTCCAATTTGGTGATAGAAACTGTGAGAATATCTTTACCCCAGTAAAAGATGTACCTCTTTGCCTTGGAAGATTTATTTGACAAATCATTACTGGTCATTCTTTATTATTTTGCATACTGCTGTCCTCTTTCTAGTGAGGTAAGCATGATAAGTATTAACACTATCTTCATAGATATTTCATCTTTTTCATCATCATCAATCACCATCATAGAAGCAGCTAACATTAAAGGGACATTTACAATATGCTAATAAACTCCAATACTTTGGCCACCTCATGCGAAGAGTTGACTCAGTGGAAAAGACTCTGATGCTGGGAGGGATTGGGGGCAGGAGGAGAAGGGGATGACAGAAGATGGGATGGCTTGATGACATCACTGACTCGATGGACGTGAGTCTGGATGAACTCCAGGAGTTGGTGATGGACAGGGAGGCCTGGCGTGCTGCAATTCCTGGGGTCACAGAGAGTCAGATACGACTGAGCGACTGAGCTGAACTGAACTGAGGTGCTACCTTTGTCTATACAGTATCTCATGTAATCTTACAAAACCTGAACAGACAGTAAGTATTATCACAAAGTGATGTTCATAGAAGTTATGAGATTCATCTGAAAAGACAGAGTCAAAATTTGAATTCAGGTCAATCTGACTCCAAAACCTTTCTTATTCACTTATTTCAAAGGAAGAAACTGAGGCTCAGATTTTACACAACTTTATCATGATGAATAAGCAATAGTCTTTCAACTCTTTTCTCTATTAGTATGAAATGATGATCAGAGTGTCATAGGAGACAAGTATGGGATAAAAATCAATGATGAAATCAAATAGTAGTTGTAAAGCCAGGTTCTTATCCTTGTAAGAATTGTGCTTTATTATTTTACCAAAAAGTAATAGGTGAGAATAAAGTAAAACTTACTAGATGAAGTCTTATCTTTAGGTACACATTATTCATCACTAAGTGCTTGCTACTACTTTGAGAAATTGGCATCGAACTTCAGTCATTTAATTGAAATTAATGCTTTCTCTTTTTAAGTGACAATTTAACCTTTGGAAATGTCAGGCAATTTTGTAGGTTGAAAGAAAATCCCGGCAGTTACCTAGAGAAAAACAGGTAGATTGTTGCGTTGGTTTAACCCTTGCTCAAACATCATAAGTTTCCCAAGTCATGTCCAGTGGATTTATCCAGGCAATTAAGTTATGGACTCCATATCTTAATGGAATCCATTATTGAAAGGTTTAAATTCTTTAGAGAAAAATGCTTTTTTTTTTTTTTTTTTTTTTTTTAGTTCTAACAGTTTTTTTGCTACCAACCCATCTCCCTTCATCTTCATGCATGCATGCTCAGTCATGTAACCCCATGGACTGCAGCCCACCAGACTCCTCTGTCCATGGAATTTCCCCAGCAAGAATACTGGAGTGGGTTGCTATTTCGTTCTCCAGTATGCTGCCTTTTAACAATAGGCTCTACCTTTATGTTGAAATTGCTAATATATCTGAGTTAAATAATGTAATAGATCCTTTCTATATCTTTAAGTTGCTTCCAAACCTTACTCCATTTTCCCAGCTTCCAAAAGGAACATATCATTAACAGCATCCACATCCCATGATTTCAGTGATTTTATTTTTAGCCACAGGTGTTGGTGTTGTGTGTCCCGTCCTCCCACCGTACACTGCCCTAGCCACACACACGCACCAAATCCCTGCTGATCTTAAAGCTTTCAGGAAAAGCAACTTCTGCCACAATACCCCCTGCCTCCTCAGAAATAGGGGAATGCTACCCTTTAGTTTTAAGTATGACTTCTAAACAGTGAAAGGTTTTCTTGATTGAAAGTGAGAAATCTTAACATATTAAAAAAAAAAAAAAAAACATAAAAGGGCCAGGAGCCTTGAGCTCTTGTCTTTCCTGTAAATATTTTTGATTTGTGTATTCTTAACCCCTAGGTATTCTCCATCCACTCCTAATATGTGAGCTATTGCTCCATATTCTTTCTCACTTTGACCTCATGCTAGGCTACTTTTAGTTGTTGATAGGAGTTAGTGTCTAGCCATCCTGTACCCATGGAACAGGTGAAGAGGGATGAAAATTATCATTTGATATAAATGAAAGAATGATTAGAGATGTGTTAGAAGGAGTTAAGTGAGCCAAAATAGTAGTGATACCTATCTTCTCTTTAAGAATTTATTCCCTATCATCAATTACTTAATGGGACAGAAGAACAGAATGGGGAAGACGAGAGATCTCTTCAAGAAAATTAGAGATACCAAGGGAACATTTCATGCAAAGATGGGCTCGATAAAGGACAGAAATGGTATGGACCTAACAGAAGCAGAAGATATTAAGAAGAGGTGGCAAGAATACACAGAAGAACTGTACAAAAAGATCTTCATGACCCAGATAATCATGATGATGTGATCATTCATCTAGAGCCAGACATCTTGGAATGTGAAGTCAAGTAGGCCTTAGAGAGCATCACTATGAACAAAACTAGTGGAGGTGATGGAATTCCAGTGGAGCTGTTTCAAATCCTGAAAGATGATGTCGTGAAAGCGCTGCACTCAAAATGTCAGCAAATTTGGAAAACTCAGCAGTGGCCACAGGACTGGAAAAGCTCAGTTTTCATTCCGATTCCAGAGAAAGGCCATGCCAAAGAATGCTCAAACTACTGCACAATTGCACTCATCTCATATGCTAGTAAAGTCATGCTCAAAATTCTCTAAGCCAGGCTTCAGCAATACATGAACTGTGAATTTCCTGATGTTCAAGCTGGTTTTAGAAAAGGCAGAGGAACCAGAGATCAAATTGCCAACATCCACTGGATCATGGAAAAAGCAAGAGAGTTCCAGAAAAACATCTATTTCTGCTTTATTGACTATGCCAAAGCCTTTGGCTGTGTGGATCACAATCAACTGTGGAAAATTCTTCAAGAGATGGGAATACCAGACCACTTGACCTGCCTCTTAAGAAATCTGTATGCAGATCAGGAAGCAACAGTTAGAACTGGACATGGAATAACAGACTGGTTCCAAATAGGAAAAGGAGTATGTCAGGCTGTATATTGTCACCCTGCTTATTTAAGCTTCTATGCAGAGTACAACATGAGAAACGCTGGACTGGAAGAAGCACAATCTGGAATCAAGATTGCCAGGAGAAATATCAATAACCTCAGATATGCAGATGACATCCCCTTATGGCAGAAAGTGAAGAAGAGCTAAAAAGTCTCTTGATGAAAGTGTAAGAGGAGAGTGAAAAAGTTGGCTTAAAGCTCAGCATTTAGAAAATGAAGATCATGGCATCTGGTCCCATTACTTCATGGGAAATAGATGGGGAAACAGTGTCAGACTTTATTTTTGGGGGCTCCAAAATCACTGCAGATGATGACTGCAGTCATGAAATTAGAAGACACTTAATCCTTTGAAGAAAAGTTATGAGCAACCTAGATAGTATATTCAAAAGCAGAGACATTACTTTGCCAACTAAGGTCTGTCTAGTCAAAGCTATGGTTTTTCCTGTGATCATATATGGATGTGAGAGTTGGACTGTGAAGAAGGGTGAGTGCCAAAGAATTGATGCTTTTGGACTGTGGTGTTGGAGAAGACTCTTGAGAGTCCCTTGGACTGCAAGGAGATCCAACCAGTCCATTCTGAAGGAGATCAACCCTGGGATTTCTTTGGAAGGAATGATGCTAAAGCTGAAACTCCAGTACTTTGGCCACCTCATGTAAAGAGTTGACTCACTGGAAAAGACTCTGATGCTGGGAGGGATTGGGGGCAGGAGGAGAAGGGTCGACCGAGGATGAGATGGCTGGATGGCATCACGGACTCAATGGATGCAAGTCTGAGTGAATTCCAGGACTTGGTGATGGACAGGGAGTCCTGGTGTGCTGCGATTCATGGGGTTGCAAAGAGTCGGACACGGCTGAGCGACTGAACTGAACTGAACTGAACAATCTAGTGGTTTCCCCCACTTTTTCATTTAAGCCTGAATTTGGCAATAAGGAGTTCGTGATCTGAGCCACAGTCAGCTCCTGGTCGGACACGACTGAGGGACTGAACTGAACTGATCAATTACATAAGTATTCCCACTACCTCCACTTTAGGAGGAAAATATTGAGTCAAAAGAAAGAGACATTATTTGTCTAAACTCTGTGTCCTCAGTCTTACCTAAGAGTTTTTATGAACATAAATATGGAAAAGATAGTTATTGAATATATTTTCAACAGTGCCACCAAAATGGTAGGTAGTCGTATTGGCATTGTGTCTGTTGGCCTATCAGTTCAATGGATACTTACCCACTTCAAAAAGATATTTTAAGAATAAATATGCCTTTTGATGAATCTAGCTAATTACTACTACTCTCCTCTCTGACTTGATAGTATTAGAGCCCTGGAGAGATATATAATTATTGTCATAAATCCAGTGCTTTCAATTTTCTTAATTGAAGCAAAACCCATTGAATTTGTAGACAATTTCCCTGAAGCAAAAAAGTGACAGCTGTGCCTCTTTGGCAATGGGTCTGCAGTACTGGAAAACAAAATCCAGCATTTAAATTGCATAAGTGAATGACTAACAGGGCTTGATATCTCACACAGTACAGAAGTCATTCATCAATGGTGAATTTTTTATCATGATGAGAGTAGCATGTGAGAAGAATCCCCAGGGCTCTGTTTTTTAAATTCTGCCTCTTGTGTTCATTCACCTCACTTCAATAAGCCAGGAAATAAGTAAAGAATAAGAAATGAATCAAACATCTGTATCATCTATCAGAATAAATATCTATATTTAAATGCTTTAAAATGAATGACTTTGCAGGCATTTAGGCATTATTTTTAGGTATGGGTAAGTGCAACTGTTGTCTTAAATG
Organism: Nanger dama; assembly: GCA_917880005.1. Classification (NCBI taxonomy): domain Eukaryota; kingdom Metazoa; phylum Chordata; class Mammalia; order Artiodactyla; family Bovidae; genus Nanger; species Nanger dama. The sequence goes on from CAKJTW010000089.1 coordinate 3,063,972, forward strand.
TTTCAAAACCCTTGTCAAAAACATTTTTCTTTGCAAACTCACTGTTATATTTTAATTATTAAGTTCTCAAACTTGAATATCCATCAAAATTAACTGGAGGGCTTAGCACAGATTACTAGGCCTCAAGCTTCAAAGTTTTTGATTTAATGGATCTAAAAAGGACCCATGTACTTGCATTTCTAGTAAGTTCCCAAGTGACTCTGTGGCTGCTGGACCAAGGTCCTCCAAGGGCCACACTTGGAAAATTACTGGATTAAAAGGAAACATCATTTATACTAATGGGTATAGTAATGGTAAGTGATTATCTAACATAGCACCATACTTTCAAACGGCTCATGGCCCAACATGTCTTTTCATGTGTCCCCATGAATATATCTGTGTTGTAGAAACCAGAAGAGATCATTATCATCTCTTAGAGATGAGAAACTGAGGCCTGGTTTATTTGTGGAGAAATTATAGAATATGATAGCTTTTCTTGTTTAAGTCTTGCCCCCTTGGTTAAGCTCCCCAAACTCCCCAACATATGCAAGTCCAGTCTTTTGAAAGGAAAGGCTTTATCTAGCAGGGGTGGTTATTGCAATAGGGAGCCACTCAAAAACCAAGCCAAGGGAAGTGTATAAGTAGAGAATGTTGGGTACATGGCTGGGAAAGATGAATAGGAGCTTTTAAGCTAACAAATTACATGAAATGTTGCAATAACAGGAAAATAGAAGCAGGAAATGTTTGCACATGGGGCAGAAATCTGAGCCTGAGAAGGATCAAAGAAGTTCAAGTGTGCAAAGTTCATATAAGTTTAGAGACTAGATGTACTTGTCACAACAACCTAAAGTTATGTCAAGCACAAAGGTTGATTATCCTTGACATTTCTCAACTGAATGGGATATCCTTTTAAGTAAAAGGAGTCATAAATTTGGAGAAAGCAATGTTATACATCAGATGCTTTTCCTTTTTCCTTTTGTTGTATAAAGACAGTTTTCCAGAAGAAAAATCTATTGATTGTCTATCAGCAAGCCAAATTCTCACCTGACCTTTCCTTTTTTTTTTTTTAGGTTCTTTTTTTTAAAAAATACTTTATTCTACATTACAGTACTGTAATTGTTTTGCCATACATTGACATGAATCAGCCACAGATGTACACGATCTCCCAATGCCAAAGCCCCCTCCCACCTCCCACCTCATATCATCTCCCTTAAGAACATTGTTCAATATAAAACAAGACAAGAGGTAGTAGGAGAGAAACAGTTTTGGTCAAACCATGCATTTGAGAAACTTTTCTTGTAGACCTAAACTTAATTAACTGGCAATTATTATCATTTTTGATAAAAGTTTTCAGGAAAAGCAATTTCTACATATAAAATTATATGTGTTTTTCTGTTACTCTTTATATCAATTATTCTATGGCTATTTACCTAGAGTTTTATAGAGTGGTCTCAAATCAGGCACATTAAGATGTCAGAACTAAAAGAAGAGCTAAATTCTCTAAATCTACTGGGAAAAGTGAACATCCCTGACCTCCAAATGGCCCAGATTCTGATGATAGTTTCAGTTTGACAGTTCCTCCAATGGATTTGGCCATGGTCATCAGCATCCATCATGTGAGCACTCAAATGAACATACCAGAAATGGTCTGGTTCACGCACTATCTGTAGACACAGCCTGTATACCTTTCCTCATCTAATGAACTAATCAGACACATCACATCTGTCACATTTGGACCTCAACCCCTTTGTGACATTGTCAAAAAAGTAACAAAGAAAATGTGCAAGGAAACTGGAAAAAAAGCAAGTGAATCCTCTGGTAATATAAAAATTCAATGTAATTCTGACATAATTGCAACTATTTCCTTTGGGCCAGTTCTATTTACTTTTTAGCATTGATACTCCAAGTTGTTTTCTTATACACTAATCTTATATGATGTATCATTTTCCAGAACAATATCTATAAAGAAATGAATATTGAAGTAGAAGAATTGTTTTCCTAGATAAGTTAGTACCTAAGGTGCTAAGGAAGTCAAGGTCCAATTAAGTATTCTGTGAGTGACATCATCATAAGCAAAGATATTGAATATTTACCTCTGTAAATTACTGAACTAGGCATAGGAAATACAGAGTATTACAAGATATGAGCATACAATCATTACAAGTAATCCAATAAATATCTACGTATGGTGAGTGTCAAATTAGCAGTACAGAAAATAAATGTTACTAGAATTCTGAGGTCATAGAGATCATTGGGTTCACTCAGTATTTCTGGGAATAGTTAGGGCATATTTAAAGAACCTATGTTACTTAGAAAAGTTGATGATAAGTAGGATGTATGACAGAGCAGAGCAGTAGAAAAAATGACAGTGAGAGACACGTTTTGAACCAATATACCTAAAGAGAAACATTAATATAACAGAATTGTGGGAGAGGAGGTAAAAATATGTTAACTTTTATATGATCATACTATTGTCTACTCCTGCAGTCTTGATCAACTTCATATCATTAGAGGTTGATAGCATGAAGTACCGAATAAAAGCATAAGCAGTAACAGTAAGTTCTGGTTCTTCAATTACTTGATGAATGACCCAAGCTTTCTCTGCCTCTATTTTCTGAAACAAAACACACAGACACACACAACAACAACAACAAGCAAATAATGACACCTATCACTTAGAGCTATTGTGAGGATTAAATGATATATACCTAGATACCATACCTACTGTATTATGAACTTAATTTGATACATCTTTCTCTGTAAATACTTGCCATTGGCTGCTAATAGTAGAAATAACAGATTTGTGAAATGTATCTCACCACAAGAAAAAAAAAAAAACTCAAAATACCTAATTTTATATAACAGGGATTCAGTAGTCATTATCTTTGCTTCTAAAGGGTAGCCTTATACCATTGGAGAAGGAGAAATGCCATTTTCAATTGTGATATCTTTTGCAACTTAATTCTCATATCTCTTAACCATTGATTCAGGTAGAGGATGTGGGGTGGGAGGTGGGAGGGGCTTCGGCACTGGGAGATTGTGTTCACCTGTGGCTGTTTCATGTCAACGTATGGCAAAACAAATACAGTATTGTAATTAAAAAAAATAAATAAATTAAAAAAAAATTCCATTTCATAACATGCAGAAGCTCAGGGCTGAAAGAAGCCTGAAATATTTTTATACACTATCCATCTTTGAACAGTTTTACCCACTTGTTTCCATTTTGAGAAATATGGCAGTGCGAGTGCCCCTGTGGAAGTAAACATCAGTAATCCATTCCTTTTCATCTGCGGTTGGATTTCATTTGAACTGAACCTAATTTTCTAAAACTAAGAACCATGCCAGAGTCACTCCACATGACTGACTGTGCATATGTATGTGAGAGTTTAATTTGACTTATCTAATGAGAGCATGGACTAGTGATGCAAACCAAATGAAGCTTTATAAATACACTGTTTCCTTGGGCTTCCCTGCATCTGCACAGTCTGTTTTACCTGTATTAAAATGATCTATCCTCCAACATGTGCCAACTATTCACCTGACAATTATCTATTCCTTTAAGCCCCATCTGATTATTTCAGGCCAACTTAGATTCTGTCCCTTCTGAATGTTCATTGCACTTTCTGTATATTTAGGTATACTGATATTGTGTTTAGACCTTGTAGACTGCATAATAAACTGATTCAATTTCTGTATCTTCCTTAAGAAATGATCTCTTGAAATGTGAAGTCATCTTTGCATGCTAGCATCTAGTAGAATGCATGCATGAGTCTGAAGTCACTTCAGTCATGTTCAATTCTGTGACCCTATAGACTGTAGCCCACCAGGCTCCTCTGTCCATGGGATTCTCTTGGCAAGAATACTGGGTGGGTTGCCATCCCCTCCTTTCCAGGGGATCTTTCTGAACCAGGGAACATACTCGCATCTCATGTCTCCTGCATTGGCAGGCAGTTTCTTTACTACTAGCACTACCTGAGAAGGCATAGACTATAATAAATATTTAATATGTTTGACGAAGTCTTCCCTGCTGGCTTAATTGGTAAAGAATCTGCCTAGTGGTGAAAGAGACATGAGTTAGATCCCTGGGTTGGGAAGATCCCCTGGAGATGGGCATGGCAACTCACTCCAGTTTTCTTGCCATGGACTGAGGAACTTTGCTGGCTACAGACCGTAGGGTCTCAAAGAGTCAGACACAACTGAAGTGAATGAGCATGTATATATGTTTGATAATGAATGAATGAATAGAATCAAAGTCATTTTATTTCTCAGAAGTTGTCACTTTGTTCTCTGCCATTGCTGTCACCTCTCATTCCAGGATCTGACAAATTCATTAAAGTAAGGAATAAAGTTGGAGACAGAGCAGGTAGATGGCTTAACAATCCCATGTCACAACTAAAAATAGAGCTCAAACTGTATATCCTACTATTACTGGGTTAGAACCTCTCCATATATGGACCTCATAGTGAAAACTGGGTGAAGCAATCCCCTGGCGCTTCATATGGAGTTCTCAACATTAAAGCTCTTTTTCATGGATATGAAAATTGTTCCTTTTGAATACCTCACTGGAATGAGAACCAAACATCCACTGTCTTCTTGGTGTAGTCCTGTCACAACAGTATATGCAGTGAACGAAGGAACAAAGCAAACACACAGTGGTTTTCTTCCTCATTAAATATATTTCCGCTACGGTCTCATCTTACCCAGAATCAAAATTTGCTCTGTGTAATGAGGACCATGCTATTAAATTCCTGCAAAGTTGTGGAATGGTTTCTTACTGCAGTGACTACTTCAGTAATCACTAGCTGCTGATAGTGAATACAAGGAAAATGGGCTATACAGAAACACAATAGAAGGGACATTGATGTGGCAAAATAGAAAGATAATTTTAATTGCTATGAGGTTTCACATTTATTGTCAGAAAAATAATGTTTCCCAGTTGATTGAAGAGCAGATCCTTCCATTTAAATATTCTCTAGGCCTGGGAGTTATTAGAAACTTAACTTTTTTTTTTTTTTTTTTCTTCTCTTACAGCTTCGTTGTAAGGTAGGAGGAATAGGTAGCATTATTACTTGGATAAACATATTTCTCTTCCGAAAGGGACTAATGGCGAATCTTTGTAGAGAATTTTTGAAATATTTCTCTTATTTCACAGTTGTAAGACAGCCCTCAAGGATTTTAAAAAGAAAAGAAAAATCCATAGGACTGCTTTTCAAAATGGCTGTGTGTATTAAAGTGATAGATAGCACAGGTTAAAGCTGTCTAAAGGAGACATGGTAAAGCTGGAAAGGTTTTTAAGAGAAGCCCTAGATAGAAGAGAAAGCCTTGGAGGAGGTAAATAGTAATAGTTCTAAATTGAAAATCCAAGAACCTAAAACACGAGAAATGGAAATAGCACTCAGGGAGGGCCTCAGTTCTGTTCAGTCGCTCAGTTGTGTCCGACTCTTTGTGACCCCATGAATCGCAACATGCCAGGCCTCCCTGTCCACCAACTCCTGGAGTTCACCCAAACTCGTGTCCGTTGAGTCAGTGATGCCATCCAGCCATCTCATCCTCTGTCATCCTCTTCTCCTCCTGCCCCCATTCCCTCCCAGCATCAGAGTCTTTTGCAATAAGTCAACTCTTTGCATGATGTGGCCAGAGTATTGGGGTTTCAGCTTTAGCATCATCCCTTCCAAAGAACACCCAGGACTGATCTCTTTTAGAATGGACTGGTTGGATCTCCTTGTAGTCCAAGGGACTCTCAAGAGTCTTGTCCAACAATACAGTACAAAAGCATCAGTTCTTCGGCACTCAGCTTTCTTCACATTCCAACTCTCACATCCATACATGACCAATGGAAAAACCATAGCTTTGACTAGATGCACCTTTGATGGCAAAGTAATGTCTCTGCTTTTCAATATGCTATCTAGGTTGGTCATAACTTTCCTTCTAAGGAGTAAGCGTCTTTCAATTTCATGGCTGCAGTGATTTTGGAGCCCCCAAAATTAAGTCTGATACTGTTTCCCATTTATTTCCCATGAAGTGGAGGGACCAGATGCCATGATCTTCATTTTCTGAAGCTTTGTTGAGCTTTAAGCCAACTTTTTCAATTTCCTTTTTCACTTTCATCAAAAAGCTTTTAGTTCCTCTTCACTTTCTGCCACAAGAGTGGTGTCATCTGCATAACCAAGGTTATTGATATTTCTCCTGGCAATCTTGATTCCAGCTTGTGCTTCTTCAGCCCAGCATTTCTCATGATGTACTCTGCATGCTGCTGCTGCTGCTGCTAAGTCGCTTCAGTTGTGTCTGACTCTGTAGAAGTTAAATAAGCATAAGCAGGGTGATAATATACAGCCTTGACATACTCCTTTTCCTATTTGGAACAGGTCTGTTGTTCCATGTCCAGTTCTAACTGTTGCTTCCTGACCTGCATATAGGTTTCTCAAGAACCAGGTCAGGTGGTCTGGTATTCCCATCTCTTTCAGAATTTTTGACAGTTTATTGTGATCCACACAGTCAAATGCCTTGGCATAGTCAATAAAGCAGAAATAGATTTTTTTTTTTTTTTCTGGAACTCTTCGTTTTTCCATGATCCAGTAGATGTTCACAATTTAATGTCTGGTTCCTTTGCCTTTTCTAAAACCAGCTTGAACATCTGGAAGTTTACGGTTCACATATTGCTGAAAACTGGCTTGGAGAACTTTGAACATTACTTTACTAGCATGTGAGATGAGTGCAATTGTGCAGTAGTTTGAGCATTCTTTGGCATTGCCTTTCTTTGGGATTGGAATGAAAACTAAGCTTTTCCAGTCCTGTGGCCACTGCTGAGTTTTCCAAATTTGCTGGCATATTGAGTGCTGCTCTTGCAGAGAATCATCCTCCAGAATTTGAAATAGTTTCACTGGAATTCCATCACTTCCACTAGCTTTGTTCGTAGTGATGCTTTCTAAGGCTCACTTGCCTTCACATTCCAGGATGTCTGGCTCTAGGTGAGTGATTACACCATCGTGGTTATCTTGGTCGTGAAGATCTTTTTCTGTACAGTTCTTCTCTGTATTCTTGCCACCTCTTAATATCTTCTGCTTGTGTTAGGTCCCTACCGTTTCTGTCCTTTATCGAGCCAATATTTGCATGAAATGTTCCCTTGGTATCTCTAATTTTCTTAAGGAGATCTCTACTCTTTTCCATTCTGTTCTTTTCCTCTATTTCTTTGACTTGGTCACTGAGGAAGGCTTTCTTATCTCTCCTTGCTAATCTTTAGAATGCTGCATTCAGATGCTTATATCTTTCCTTTTCTCCTTTGTTTTTCACCTCTGTTCTTTGCACAGCTATTTGTAAGGCCTCCTCAGACAGCCATTTTCCTTTTTTGCATTTTTTTTTCTTGATCTCTGTCTCCTGTACAGTGTCATGAACCTCATTCCATAGTTCATCAGGCACTCTATCTTTCAAATCTAGGCCCTTAAATCTATATCTCATTTCCACTGTGTAAGCATAAGGAATTTGATTTAGGTCATACCTGAATGGTCTAGTGGTTTTCCTAAATTTCTTCAACTTAAGTCTGAATTTGGCAATAAGGAGTTCATGATCTTAGCCACAGTCATCTCCTTGTCTTGTTTTTGCTGACTGTATAGAGTTTGTCCATCTTTGGCTGCAAAGAATATAATCAGTCTGATTTCAGTGTTGACCATCTGGTGATGTCCATGTGTAGAGTCTTCTCTTGTGTTGTTGGAAGAAGGTGTTTGCTATGACCAGTGCATTCTCTTGGCAAAACTCTTATTATCCTTTTCCCTGCTTATTTCCATATTCCAAAGCCAAATTTGCCTGTTACCCCAGGTGTTTCTTGACTTTCTACTTTTGCATTCCAGTCCCCTATAATGAAAAGGACATCTTTTGGGTGTTCATTCTAAAAGGTCTTGTAAGTCTTCAGAGAACCATTCAACTTCAGCTTCTTCAGCATTACTGGTTGGGGCATATACTTGGATTACTGTGATATCGAATGGTTTGCCTTGGAAACAGAGGTCATTCTGTCGTTTTTGAGATTGCATCAAAGTACTGTATTTCAGACTCTTTTGTTGACCATGATGGCTACTCCATTTCTTCTTAGGGATTCCTGCCCGCAATAGTAGACATAATGATCATCTGAGTTAAATTCACCCATTCCAGTCCATTTTAGTTCGCTGATTCCTAAAATGTTGACGTTCACTCTTGCCATCTCCTGTTTGATCCCTTCCAATTTGCCTTAATTTATGGACCTAACATTCCAGATTCCTATGCGATATTTCTCTTTACAGTATCGGACCTTGCTTCTATCACCAGTCACATGCACAATTGGGTATTGTTTTTGCTTTGGCTCCATCCCTTCATTCTTTCTGGAGTTATTTCTCTACTGATCTCCCATAGCATATTGGGCACCTACCGACCTAGAGAGTACCTCTTTCAGTATCCTATCATTTTGCCTTTTCATACTGTTCTTGGGGTTCTCAAGGCAAGAATACTGAAGTGGTTTGCCACTCCCTTCTCCAGTGGACCACATTCTGTCAGACCTCTCCACCATGACCTGCCCATCTTGGGTGGTCCCTCACAGCATGGCCCTCACAGCATGGCTTAGTTTCATTGAGTTAGACAAGGCTGTGGTCCGTGTGATTAGACTGACAAGTTTTCTGTGATTATGGTTGGTGTGTCTGCCCTCTGATGTCTCTCGCAACACCTACCGTCTTACTTGAGATTCTCCTACCTTGGACCTGTGGTATCTCTTCGCGTATGCTTCAGCAAAGCACAGCCGCTGCTCCTTATCTTGGACGAGGGGTATCTCCTCACAGCTGCCCTTCCTGACCTTGAACATGGAGTAGCTCCTCTCGGCCCTCCTGCACCCATGTAGCCACTGCTCCTTGGACATGGGGTTGCATACTTCCCCCACGGGGATGGCCTATCAAGTACCAACGTCTGTGCTAAGTAGTTTACATACCTGTGAGTTGGGTCTTAGTGTGCCCATTTTATAGTTAAGAACCTGAGAGCTAGTGAAGAGAAAAAAATTTACCAGATCTTGTAAATCTTCCGTGTCATTGTCCAAGACTCAAACTCAGATCTCTATGAAATTAAGAGGGTTTGGTGTAAGGCAGTGAAAGTCCCTGGGACTCTAGGATACTGCTAACAATTAGTTCTGAGCAAATGTGTTTATGATGGTTATTCTTATCACTAAATATAGTATTACATTGCTTCATATAGTGTATTCATTTTATGGTTTAGCATAAGCCCTTAGTCTTTTGGTTACTGATGTTCCTCTAGGTTTTATTTAAGCCATATTATTTGTCTGATCTGTGTATATGATAGTATAGTACATTTTGATAGATAAGAAGAATTTAGGAATCAGATAAAAGAGATAAAAGGAAGGGATACAGAGATATAGGAGAATAAAAGAATTAGTGGATGCCTGTAAGTGGAACCAGATCTCTTTATTGGGAAAGCTTCTTTTCTTTTTGTACTTACGAAGTTGTGGCACTGAGCAATCTACCAATGCCTAAGATCAGTTATTAGAGGGCCATTAGGTGATCAAGAGGGGCTTCCCAGGTGGCTCAGTTGGTAAAGAATCTGCCTGCAGTGCAGGAGACACAGCAGATGCAAGTTCGATTTCTGTGTCAGGAAGATTCCCTGGGGGAAGGGCATGGCAGATCACTCCAGTCTTCTTGCTTAGAGAATCCCATTGACAGAGGAGCCTGGTGGGCTATGATCCATAGGGTCACAAAGAGTCAGATAGGACCGAAGTGACTGAGCATATATGCAGGTGATCAAGAAACTGAGGTACAGAGAAATGAAGCAATTTGTCTGAGATGACACCTTGAGTTTAGACTTATTGCTGAGTTTAAATCCAGAGTCTCTTTTCTTTCATTCCTGTATTTATTTTGGCACATGATTTCTTCTCATCCCTCCATTGTTCTCTAGAGATATTAAAAAGAAATCTATCTTTCATTCATAGGCAGGGACCTAACTTTTCATCCGAGCTTGTTGCCTTGCTTGACATCTGAATCTGTTTAACATAAAGTTGATTGGCAGATTATTTTTCATTAAAGATTTTGAAAGGGACAGTTCTGACCTCCTGCTCCTGCTGTAGGAACGTCTTATGATGTATTATGGGTATGATAGTCTATTGATTGGGCAGCAGGCTCTCACTGGACCTCTCTGCAGAAGAAGCAAGAATGTTAAGAAACCCTCAAAGAAAATATGACAGAAACAATCTATTCATTCAGAAGAATGGATATCCATATTTGCTGTACATTGGTATTTTTATATGAGATGTTTCTTTGGCAGAGGGAAGAGGACACAAATATGAAAGGTCATTTTAAAACATTAATGAATATTTTTGAAAGGATTACATTCAGAGTCAGATATAAAACACAGTAAAGGCCAAGTTATTGCCCTCAAGGAGCTAAGCATCTAGAAGATAAAATTGTTTCCAAGAATAGTATTTACTTAAATAAGGATTTCAGGCCTAGAAATGAATTTCTTTTCCAACTATCTCAGATTCATTCTTATCTGACTTCGGATATCACAAGCCATCTTGGTTCCATTTTTTGAGCAGTTCTAGTTATTAAGTGTGTATTCTATTGATGTGAAATCTATTTATAATTTTAATCTATTCCTGACCTCTTTCCTCTAGATGTACACAAAACTACCTTCTATTTTTATTCATATCTATGAAGACTCCAGTCATGTACTCTTCTAAGCTTCTTTTTCCAAAGTTAATCTCCCTCAATTTTTCTCTAGTGGCAAGATTTATTTATCATTTAGCATTTTATTCATTCTTCTCTGAGTATAGTTCTAGTATGTCAAGAGGATTTTTAAAAATATATAACTCAGAACTTTAAACCATGCATTCTGACCCATTCTGACCAGGTAAAGAAGTCTCATTGCTTCCATGGTTCTGGACATCATCTTTCCATTGATGCAGCCTTACATAACAATTATTTATTGCATGCCGCTTCCTACTGCTATTTTATACGTACTTAGAGTTATTTCAGTGTCCAATTTTTACACACATAGTTGGGAAAATAGCATACCTTATACATTTCATTATTTAAAACTAAGGCAGGACTTCACATTTATCATTTGTATTTCATAGTGTTGATTTCAGAAAGTGTTAGTTACAAACTTTACAGATATAAGGATACAGTCAACTGAAGTGATAAAGACCTATGTATGTTATCTTCACTACTGGTGGTGTTTTGTAAGTTTCCATGAGTTAGTGAGGGAAAAGAAAACTGTCTAGTTGTTGCAGTGGCATTAGTATCTGAAGGTCAATGGACATTTCCTCAAAAGTGAGATGCTCTCTACGTCAGTGTTTCTGTTCTTTGTCTGCTTCCACTGATCCTACAGCTCCTAACTTGCTTCCCCTCTGTTCTCACCTTTAAAGACTTCCACACGATGGTATTATTGATTTTGCCAGTTATCATGTGATATAAAGAATCTTTATTACTACTGTAATCCAAGGTACCCTATAGACTGATATACAGTTTTGGGGTTGCTGTCATTGTTTCAGAGATCAGTATCATATCAAACCAGCTATGGTTCAGTGCTGTGTGCCCATGGGGCAAGATATTGTAGCAAGGGATGCTCAGAAGGGATCTGTGGACCTGGAAGCCTTCAATATTCTGAAATATTTTGTCTAATAAACAATTCATCACATACAAAACTTGTAATCTTTTGAATTTTGAGTATTCTTCTTCTTTATTCATTCAGAAATATATGTTTGTTATTTTAGTAAAAGGATATTTGGTGGCAAGGAAAAGAAATGCAATAACTAAGAGGAAATTTATGTGAAGTATATAGGATTATTTTATGAAGAGTCAGTGATAGGAAGTGCATCTAGGCCCCATGAGAGACTTTCCAAAACTGTAAAGCTACCACAAACCATAACTCTCTCTTACTCTCTTTCTGGGGCTACATAGTTTCAGATATGTGCATCTGATTTTTATTCTCTTTCTCTCTCTTCAGACTGTCTTCATTTAAATATGGACCTGGTGATGATACAGGGTTAAAAATAATGTATTTAATACCCTTTCAAATTCAGCATATATAGCTGCACTATCCAGGTACTACAGCTTGCTCATATTATCCAGCAGAGTCGTTGGATTGATTTTCCTTAAGTTTGGCCCCATGATGTCATAAAAAGAAAAGTGAGCGCACATAATACAAACATGGCTGCCAGGAGCCATCTCTGGAGAAGAGCAGTTCTCAGAGAAGAGGAAAATAGACTTCATAGGAATCTCAACATGTACCAAATTCATTTTTTTTCTTTTGCATTTAGAGAGTATTTTCCTTGATAAGACATTTCATCATAGCAGGTACAGATAGCAAAGAAGCATTTGAAAAGATGATCAACATCCTCGGTGATTAGAGAAATGGAAATTAAAACCATATATTGATACCTATTAGAATGGGGGATAACATGATAACAATAATATTGAGCAACTAGAACTGAATGCAAAATGATAAAGTCACTTTGGAAAACAGTTTAGTAGTTTCTGATAAACATAGGCTTACCATATGACTCAGCAATGCCACTCCAAAATATTTACCCAATAGAAATAGAAACATAAGTCCTCATATAAATTTGTACATGACTATACATAGCAGGTTAATTCATGACTATCAAAAAACTAGAAATATACATTGTATACAATATATACAAAATTGTATATGTAATATATATACAATATAACCTAAAATATACATTAACTAGATTTATATGTATATAAATATACATCTAAGGAATACTACTCAGCAATAAAAAGGAAGAAACCTATGGAAATAAGCAATAACATAGATCAATCCCACAAGCATTATGCTAAGTGAAAGAAACCATACTCAAAAGGGCTATAAATTCTATGATTCCATTTTTATGATTATCTGAATAAAAATGAAACTGTGGGATAGAGAACAGAGCAGTGGCTACTAAGGGCTTGGGAAGGGATGTATATTTCACTATAAATATGAAAAGAGAGTCTTTCAATGTGGTGGAAATACCATTTATCTTGATTATTCATTTTTCACAATTTACAGAGCTCTGTACCTAAAAAGTTGGATTTTGCTTTATGTAAATTATGTCTCAATAAACATGACTTAAGTAAAAATTTTACTGTCTTTGAGAACGAAGGCAGAAATAAAGCAAAAAATACTGTGTTTGAGACGTGTGCAGCTTAATAGAATGTCAGTCATTTGGGTCTCCTGTCTCTGATGTACATAAATTTCACAATTTACAATAAATGGGAACAGACCCTTGTAGCTTATTCCTTCTATTGGGAAAAAAAAAAGCAATATGTGTGAAAGCTATTCTTAAAATCCATTAAAATCTTATTAGGTGATCATTTTTATGTTTATGAACTGAAATGCCACTTGTTTATTTTCTATTCACTACATTGACATTTAGCATTGTTGAGCTTGATGGTACCATTTACTTTTGAAATTCCATCATAAACAAAGGAAAAGTCAAATGGAATAAGAAATATAATGTAATTTATAGGTATTCTTCTATTGGCAGTAACCTATTTATTTATTTACTTTGGATATGGTTTCTCATAGCAGAGAAAACATCTGGATATTGCAAAACAAGCAGAGGGCTGGGTTACAGCTACAGAGACAATTTTGGCAAAACAGAAGATAAGAACTAGTAGAAACATGAATTATAATCAGTTTATAGTTCAAATAAACAAGTTGATTAGCAATCAGGTTATACATTTGTTAAAATTTTTAAGAAGTCATTGATAAATATTAATTTAAAAATCGGTACCTTTTCACATATGTGCACTTTCACAATTCTTATTTCATAAGAAAATAACATACTTCACAGGAAATTCATGCTTGCAAAAGTGGAATACCAGATCTGCCACCACTTATAAAGTAGGAAATTTTTAAATATGTTTTTATGATGGAGATTAATAAACTAGAACAATGAAATAATGACCTTGGAAAGCAAAAAAATAAATCAAAAGTTAATTTGGGAATTTACTATTTGTTCAATTCATATTACAAGTATTCCTCTTTCTCACAAACAAGATTATTGGTAACTTGAGTGCACCCGTAGCAGCATCCACTAGGTGGACGCTAAACAGAATGGGTGCTCAGTTCTTTCATTCATTCATTTTTTCCCCAAAATATTTATTGAGTATTTATTATGTGCTAGATGCTAGAGATAAAACACTAAAAACAATAAACATTTTTATTCAGTCTGTATTTTCACAGAACTTGTATTTAGCAATTACATATTGACTGAACCAGTATTTTTACCTTCACTGTTACATGTTTTTACCTTCATTGTTATGAAGTGAAAACCCATGTCACTACTACTCAAATCAGATTAAATATCACCAAAATACTCAGAGCCTACTCAATTACAATCCTTTCTATCTGTATCCTTCAAAATACCCATAAAGTTGATTTTTATAGAAATTGTTGTCTTGTCTTTCTTTATACTTTGATCTAGTTTTGTATTTCTAAGTGTTATAGTTAAATTTTACCTACTTTTGAAATTTATATAAATTGAATTATTTATGATTTATGATTTTGTGTCTGACCTTTTTAACTCAGTATCTGTTATATGTGCAAGTGTGAATCATTTTCATTGCTATCTGGCATGATTCAGTATTTTTGCATGAATATCACTTTCTAGGTTTAAATGTTCTGAAGATAAAATTAATGCATTTATCTTATTTTTTCCATATTACATGTGTTTTACTTATTGTGAAACTTCACAGAAATGGAATCACACAGCATCTTCTTTATGTGTCTTTTTTTCTCTCAGAATAATGCTGTTAGAATTAATCCATGATGTTGTGTCTATTAACAGTTTATAATTTTTAGATTTCTTACATAATTTTTAGGTTTCATACAATACTTGATAGTATCTCACAGGTCACTGAGGTTCTGTTCTTCTGACTGGATAATTTTCATTAATATATCTTCAATTATTTGAAGAAAGTATTTATTTGTTCTGATTGAACAATTGTTAATTTGGGTTTCCCTGGTGGCGCAGATATTAAAGAATTTTCCTGCAATGCAGGAGACCTAGGTTTGATTCCTGAGTCGAGAAGATCCCCTCAAGAAGGAAATGGCTACCCACTCCATTATTCTTGCCTAGAAACTTCCATGGACAGAGTAGCCTGGTGGGCTACAGTCTATGGGATAACAAAGAGTCAGATATGACTGAACAACTAAAACTTTCACTTTCCATTTTTCAGTTGATAATTCATGATGAGATTTGTGTTAAAAATATAATTCTGGCCACAGTGTAAATATTGCAAATAAATATTACAAAAATGGGGGCCAGGACAGTAGTCAGGACTGAGTTCTAGGAATAGATGGTATTTGCCTAAGCTAAGTTTCATTAGGAATGGGGATAAAGTAGACAGTTTATGAAATATCAGGAGATAAAATGAAACAATTTGACAACTGATTGGATGATGGTAATCAAGGATGACTCTCAGGTTTCTTTTTCTGGGTTAGTCCATGTCCTCTGACAAGTAATTTGCCAGACTAAGAAATATTATATGGTTTTGGTTATAGAGATGTCAAAGTTATCAATATATCAGTGTTAATTGGAGTCAGAAAATTGTGTGAAATCATCCGAGAAGTGTGTGATGTGGAAAGAGGGCAAAACACAAGATTCCTAACTTAAAAGACTGAGCAAAGGAAGAAGCTAACAGAACTGATAAAAAGAAGTTGCTAGAGAAGTAGTTATTAAACCAGAAAAATGGTGCATTGAACATCATCAGTGTTAAAAGTGGAAGTGAGGTCAAACAAAAATAAAAGGGATTATATTATAATTTAAAATGTAAGAACGTTGAGAGACATGGTGTTAGAAATTGCAGTGAGGAGATGTGGGGATCTCAGCAGATTGTTGTAGAAGTAAACCAGTTTAAAATTCATTGAAAGATGAATGTGAGGTGATATGGAAATAAGAAACTGAAGTGGGAGGGGCTTTGGCATTGGGAGATCGTGTTCACCTGTGGCTGATTCATGTGAATGTATGGCAAAACAAATACAGTATTGTAATGTAGAATAAAGTATTAAAAAATTAAAATTAAAATTAAAAAAAGAAACTTTCAATTTGTAAAAGAACTTTGATGATGAAAGAGACCAAAACAGGTAGGTAAAGGTAACTGCGGTTAAAAGAGATTTTTAATCTTAAAACTAGAAAGACATAATATCAGAATAAAGTTAATATGTGAATTTAACAATGTGTTTCAAATTAGATCTGAATATGTATACTACTGTCTAAAAAAAAAAAACCCATAAGAATTGAACAGTCTCTTCAAAGGTGAAAGAGGAGAATGAAAAGCTGGCTTAAAACTTGACATTCAAAAAATGAAGATCATGGCATCTGGTCCCATCACTTCATGACAAATAGAAGGAGAAACAGTAGAAGTATTGATTGATTTTCTTTTCTTGGGCTGCAACATCACTGCGGACAGTAACTGCAGCCATGAAATTAAAAGACACTTGCTCCTTGGAAGGAAAGCTATGACAAACCTAGGCAACATATTAAAAATTAGAAACATCATTTTTGCCGCCAAGGTCTATGTAGTCCAACCTATGGTCTTTCCAGTAGTCAAGTGTAGATGTGAGAGTTGGGCCATAAAAAGGCTGAGTGCCGAAGAGTTGATGCTTTCAAATTTTGGCTGGAGAAGACTCTTGAGAGTCCCCTGGACTGCATGGAAATCAAACCATTTGAAAGGAAATCAACTCTGAATATTTATTGGAAGGACTGATGCTGAAGCTGAAACTCCAATAATTTGGCTACCTGATGTGAAGAACTGACTCTCTGGAAAAGACCCTGATGTTGGTAAATATTGAAGGCAGAAGGAGAAGGGGCCGACAGAGGATGAGATAGTTGGATGGCATCAACGACTCAATGGACATGAGTTTGAGCAAGCTCCGGGAGTCGGTGAAGGACAGGAAAGCCTGGCATGCTGTAGTCCATGGGGTCACAGAGTTGGACCTGACTGAGTGACTGAACTGACTGTCAGATTTTATTTTACTTAGCATAATGACATGACATTGTGAGTGAACCAGAACAACAAATGTAAAAATCCATTTTATTCCTGTATTCTAGCAGTAATAAAATGTCTACTTACAATAGCATCCAAATATACAATTTTTACAAATTAGCAAAACATTTCCCCTCAATAAACTATAAAACACTGCTATTTAACCTAAACAAATGGAGAAATGTAACATGTTTATGAATCAGAAATAATACTTTAAGATGGCATTTTTTCCCTGAATTGATCTATAGATTAAGTGCAATCACAAAAACAACTCCAGTAGGCTTTTAAAAAACTGATTCTAAAATTTATATGGAAATGCAAAGCTCCTAGGATAAGCACATAAATTGTTTTAAAGAAGAGGAAAGTGGGATTACTTATGATATTTGATTATACGACTATAAATCTATATTAATGCAGACATTTTGGCATTACTGAAATGACAGACATAGAGACATATAGTTCAGTGGTACAGAACAGAAAGTCCAGAAATAAATCCACACATATATTATCAGTTTTGACAAAGCTGTCAAGGCAATTCAATGATTAAAGGAAATCTTTCAACAAATGGTATTGATTCAACTAGACATCCATATGCAAATAAATGAACACAGACCTTTACCTTATACCACATGCAATAATCATATCTAGATGTAATGCCTAAAACTATTAAATGTCTAGAGAAAAATATAGGAGAAAAACTTTGTGATATTCATGTAGATGAAGGCTTCTTTGGCATCACGCACACACACACACACACACACACACACACAAGCTATAGCTTATAGCCCCTTGCATTACCTTTGATTTTTACTTACTTTTCAAACCTTAAATTTTGACACTTTTTGTGAAAAACAGTATTCACTTCACTGAGCCATGTTTTCATACTTCATTTTTATTCTCACCATTTACTTGCAATTTTTTTCTGAATCCCATTGCCTTGAGGTCATGTAATGTATTATCCAGTATGTTTCATTTAAGTGACCTACGATTCAAAATATATCCATTTTATAGGTCATGAAGATAAAATTTAAAAAGTGCTGACTGAATGAGAACTATAAAAACTTCATGCTACCAAAGATCAAGTAAAGTTTAATGGACAGATTTGGCTGTTTTCCTCTAATCTGGTTGAGATCAATCAAGCAAAATTTGTATTTGATTTCAGTTTAATTCCAATTAGACTTGTAATCACATTTGGAGTCATAGTGCTTTCTTGAGGAGAGTAGATCGGCATGATATTAAAAGAATCTGTCCAATATAATTCATATTTAAATATTAAAGATGTATTTATTTTGCATGATGAAGTCCATTTTTCTCCTTGTGTTTTCAAGATCTTATTTGTTGAGATTTAAATTTCAGTTGGGGATAAGAATAGAGGAGCTGAAAGCTGGTATTTTATAGATTTCTATGCACTTACATAGGTGCAATATACATATATTGTTTCTTTAATGTGGACATTTCCTAGACCCACTCTGCTGCTGCTGCTGCTGCTGCTGCTGCTACTGTGTCACTTCAGTCGTGTCCGACTCTTTGCGACCCCACAGACGGCAGCCCATCAGTCTCCCCCTTCCCTGGGTTTCTCTAGGCAAGAACACTGGAATGGATTGCCATTTCCTTCTCCAATGCATGAAAGTGAAAAGTGAAAGTCTCTGTAATCTCTCATTCAAGACCTTACCTATGGCAAATGAATACTTACCCTTACTTCCTAGGCCTGAGACAACCTCTAGGAAGTAGTGGTGAAATGGACTGTACATTCTAGGAACTCTTCCTGTATTTGGCTTGTACCAAATCTCTGTACCAATCCTGCTGAGTTTGCACAGATTTAAACACAAGACAGATGTTTCTCTGATATATGGAAGTGAAGAAAGAAGCCCCTGAACAAATGTGAAAAATGCAGCTTTTCCTAAACAAAGAGAGGTAGAAACCTAGACAGTCATTGGCAGTTAATACCAAACAATTGATCTGGATTTGTTATGGCCTACATTGTTCGTCCAAATACCTAATAATGACTCAAATTTATAGGTAATATTAAACATATTCATCTGGATAGGATTTACATTTCATAAATAATTTTCACAGTTCTCATTCCCTCTGATGCTCAATAGTATAACATGCGAGCATAAGTACAGAAAAAAGCTAATCTAGTCAGACTCAGCAATGGCTCAGTGGTAAAAATAATCTGCCTGCAATACAAGAGATGCCAGAGATACATGTTTTCAAGCCTTGGGTTGGGAAGATCCCTTAGAGAAGGAAATGACAACCCACTCCTGTATTCTTGCCTGGGAAAACCCATGGATAGAGGAGCCTAGTAGACTGAAACTCCAATACTTTGGCCACCTGATGTGAAGAGCTGACTCATTTAAAAGACCCTGATGCTGGGAAAGTTTGAGGACAGGAGGAGAAAGGGACGGCAGAGAATGAGATGGTTGGATGGCATCACCGACTCGATCGCCATGGGTTTGGGTGGACTCTGGGAGTTGGTGATGGAAGGGGAGGCCTGGCATGCTGTGGTTCATGGGGTAGCAAAGAGTCGGACATGACTGAACAACTGAACTGAATTGAAATTGGGAAAGAAGAAATAAAACTATATTTGCTGATGATAATATCTTGTATATAGTAGATCCCAAGGAATCCATTAAAAAACTGTTAGAACTAATGAACAATTTCAGCAAGACTGTAAGATACAAGTTCACTATACAAAACACAATTGTGTTTCTATATACTTAAAGAATCCAAAATAAAAATGGAGAAAATAATTCTATTTGCAATAGCATCCAAAAATTCAAAATACTTAGGGATAAATTTAAATAATTGTAAAATTAAATTTATATTAATTTTGAAAACTACAGTATTGCTGAAAGAAATTTAAGTAGAAAGATTCCTTTTTCATTGATTGGTATATTTAATACTGTTCAGACAGCAAGACTCTCTAAATCAATATACAGATTCAACAGAATGTACATAAAAATCCTTGCTGGCTTATTGCACAGAAATTAACAAGATGATCCTTGAATTCACATGGAAAATTAAGGAGTCTAGAGCAGTCAAACTGCTACTGGAGAGGAATAACAGAGTTGGAGGATTCTTACTTGGCAATTTCAAAATTTGACCTAAATTTCTGTAATAAAGAGAATGCAGTATTGAAATGAGTATAGCCATATAGATCAATGGTGTAGAATTGAGAGTCCAGAAATAAATACTTACATTTATGGACAATTGATGTTTGACAAGAGTGCCACAAAATGTCAATGTAGAAAGAATACTCTTTTCAGCAGTTAGTACTGGTACAACTGAGTATTCACTTGCAAAAGAGTGAAGCTGAACACTTTACTCAGACCATATACAAAAATTAACTCAAAATTAATCACTGATCTAAGTGTAGGAGCAATTTTTTTAATTAGAAAATATGGATCTGTGGCAGATTCATGTTGATGTATGGCAAAACCAATACAATATTGTAAAATAATTAGCCTTCAATTAAAATAAATAAATTTAAATTAAAAAAAAAAACATGGAGTAAATATTTATGACTTTGGGTTAGGTAAAGCATAAATGACATCTTAGACATGACACTAAAAGCACAGTTTATCAAAAAAATTAGATAAATTGAACTTTGTCATAGTTAAAAACTTTTCTGTAATGCAAAGGATAGCATAAAATGAAAAGGCCATTTATTGAATGGGAAGATCTTCGTCTTCCCATTGAAGATTTATTGAATGGGTAAATCGTATATATTTTTAAAAAGCTATAACTCAATATTAAAAAGACAATCCCAACTTTTAAAAGGACAAAAGATTTTAATAGTTCACCAAAGAAGATATAAAAGTGACCTATAGTAAGTACATAGAAAGATGCTCAACATCAGTAGTCATTAGTAAAAGGCAAATCAAAACCACAAGAGATACTCCTTAATTGCCATTAGAATGGCAATTAAAAAAAAAGGGGGGACCAGGGTTGGCAAGGATGTGGAGGTATCTGAACCTTCATGCTTTGCTGGTGAGAATGTAAAATGGTAAAGCTGTTGTGAAAAGCAGTTGGGTGTTTTCTCAAAATGTTAAACCTAAAATTACCATATGATCCAGAAATTCCATTCTTAGATTTATACTCAAATGAACTGTAAACAGGTGTTCAAAAAAAAAAAAAAAAGTGCGTTACAGGTATGTTCTTAGTGAAGGTGAAGGTGAAGTCGCTCAGTCATGTCCAACTCTTTGTGACCCCATGGACTGTAGCCTACCAGGCTTCTCCATCCATGGAATTCTCCAGGCAAGAATACTGGAGTGGGTTACCATTCCTTCTCTAGAGGATCTTCCTGACCCAGGGATTGAACCCAGGTCTCTCGCATTGGAGGCAGACACTTTAACCCCTGAGCCACCAGGGAAGCCCTGGTTCTTAGTAGCACTATTCACAATAGCCAAAAACTGGAAACAAACCAAATGTCAATCAACTAATGAACAGATCTTTAAAGCGTGGTAACTATATACAATGGAATATTATTTGGCCATCAAAATAATTAAATTCTGATAACTTGAAAATATTGTGCTCATTTAAAGAAACCAGGCACAGAAGACTGTGTATTGTATGGCTTACTTTACATGAAATGTCAAGAATAGGCCAATCTGTAAATATAAAAACTAGATTAGTGCTTGCCAAGGGCTAGAGGTTGGGAGGGGGAGGGAGTGACTGCTTAACACATACAGGTTTCTTTTCGGGGCTACGAAAATATTCTAAAATTTATTTTAATGATGGCTGTAGTACTCTGTGAATATACCATTGTATTGTATACTTTAAATGTGTGAATTTTATGGTATGTGAACTATAACTCAAGACAGGAAGGGAGGGGAAGAAAGGGAAGGAATTAGTTAACATAAAGTTGACCCTTGGCTGGTGTCTGAGACTTGATTGGTAAACATTTCCTTATACTGAGAAAAAGTGGTTCCCTAAATAAGTATGGTTCACTATACATAGACTGTGCAAATTGTAATTCTTTCTCGGAATCTGAAATTTTACTATGTGCTCGGCAGGGGCTACCTAAGTGATCGGCACACAGTAAAAATCTGGGCACTGGGTTTGTTTACCTGGACAGAAACTTCACATATGTATTGCTAACTTTTCATTGCTGGGGTAGCACTCTGTGTGGCTAGTCAGCAGAGAGAAAGAATAAGGAAGCATATACTTGACTTCCTTCAGACTCTTCTTTTGCCTTTTTTATTTATCATTTGGCTGTGTAACTTTACTACATCACTTTAATGTGCCTTCAGTTCAGTTCTGTTCAATTGCTCAGTCGTGTCTGACTCTTTGCGACCCCATGGGTTGCAGCACGCCAGGCTTCCCTGTCCATCACCAACACATGGAACTTGCTCAAACTTATGTCCATCAAGTCAGTGATGCCATCAAACCATCTCATCTTCTGTCAGCCCCTTCTTCTCCTGCCCTCAATCTTTCCCAGCATCAGGGTCTTTTCCAGTGAGTTAGTTCTTCGCATCAGGTGGCCATGTTATTGGATCTTGAGCTTCAGCATCATTCCTTCCAATGAATATTCAGGACTGATTTCCTTTAGGATTGACTGATTTAATCTCCTTGCTGTCAAGGAACTCTCAAGAGTCTCTCTCAACACCACAGTTGAAAAGCATCAATTCTTCATGCTCAGCATTCTTTATGGTCTGACTCTTACATCCATACATATATACTACTGGAAAAACTGTAGATTTGGTGGACCTTTGTGGGTAAAGTAATGTCTCTGCTTTTTAGTATGCTGCCTAGTTTTGTTGTAGCTTTTCTTTCAAGGAGCAAGCCTCTTTTAATTTCATGGCTTCAGTCAACATCTGCAGTGATTTTGGAGCCCAGTTAGATATTAGAAAATCTATATACTGAGTCCCATGCATTTTTAGTGAATCTGGGTATGTGAGAATTGTCTTGGGGACCCCTGACACATCATTGACTGAGGTGGAATTCACTAGAGTGACTTTAGCTCATTGAAATATGACTTCAGTGATATTTGAGCTTCCCAGGTGGCTCAGTAGTATAGAATCTGCCAGGAATGCAGTTTTAGTCCCTGGATTGGGAAGATCTCCTGGAGGAGGAAATGGCAACCCACTTCAGTATTCTTTTCTGGAGCATTCCATGGACAAGGGCACTTGGTGGGCTACAGTCCATGGGGCCTCAAAGAGTCAGACTTGATTTAGTGACTAAACAGAAAAAACAGTGCTGTTTGGGGAAAAGAAAATGAGAAGAGTGAAGGATGGCAGCATCCTGGTCTCTGGGTGGTTAAAGAGTCATACACCGTATGAACAAGTGAAAGATGGAAGTTACCTACAGAGTTCAAAATGATAAAACCAATCCTGGGAAGGTTGTCCTCCTGGGTCCCCCAGATGCTTTTGGGTTTGCTAGCTAAAGTGGGGTGGGGTGGGGGCAGGAGTCAGCCCAGGTGATGGATGCCTTTTTTTTTTTCCTTTAGGTGGTAGTAGAAGGGACCCCAAACTTCCCCCAAATGGCCTTTGGAATGGGAAAAGTCAATAAAATGTAGTTTCTAATTGTTCTCCTTTCCAGGTGACAGGTAACATAATTCCACAAAATGTAAAGCAGAGCTTTGAGTGGAACAACAATGTTATAGATCTACATTGCTCTCTCTTCCAAGTAGAATGAGAAAAGGTTAAATGAGTTCACCAGGTTGGAGCAAAGCTTCAGATAAACCAAAGGGGAGGGGGAAAAAAACAAAAAAAACAAAAAACAAAACAGAAACACTCCATCCTTGCTGCTGTCAGTGCTGCAGCAGCCACCCTATCCCTATGTGAATCCTTTAATTGCTAAATTTACTGCTAGGTGTTTGAGTAGACTTGCAGTGAGATCAAAGCAAATGGCTTTGTGTTTTGTAGCTATGGCATCTGAGTGCAAGAAAAGATGAATGTAAAATGTGATATGTTTGCAGTTTCATAAATTTTAAAGTGAAAGATGTGCACACTTTTACGCAATTTAGGGGGATACAACTTCCTTGCTGGTGGTGGCACTGAAATTTAAATCCTTTGCGTTTTGGAAATAAAACAATTTCTTTATAAATGATTTTTTTTCCTCCTTCTTTCTTTCTTTCTTTCGTTCTTTTTTTTTTTTTTTTTGGCCTATTGGAGGTTCTTGGAATAAGAGAAATGAGACAAAAGGAGAGGCAGTCATCACGTGGAAAAGTATTATTGGCTTATCAATAGTAAATTTTTATAAAAATAGATGTCTGACCCCTGCTATTGCTGATGCTGCTAAGTCATTTCAGTTGTGTCTGACTCTTTGCGACCCCATAGACAGCAGTCCACCAGGCTCCCCTGTCCCTGAGATTCTCCAGGCAAGAACACTGGAGTGGGCTGCCATTTCCTTCTCCAAAGCATGAAAGTGAAAAGTGAAAGTGAAGTCACTCAGTCGTGCCCGACTCTTCGCGACCCCATGGACTGCAGCCTACCAGGCTCTTCCATCCATGGGAGTTTCCAGGCAAGAGTACTGGAGTGGGGTGACATTGCCTTCTCCGGTCTGACCCCTAGAAACTGATGATTTTCCTGCCTGAAGTGCACTGTTTAAAGAAAGTCCACTTGGACTCTAAGATTAACAAGATAAAATGAGCTGAGGGAAGTCTCATTTCAGTTCTTGAATTTGCAACACAGAATCTGGCCCTCCTATATCTAGATTCCGGGCTACCCAAAGCAAAGCCACTAGCTTTTTGGAATCCTGTATTCTCATATCTTAACTTTTTAGATATGACTCTAAACTGAAACCTTCTAGTGTCTGCTTATTAGCTGTTTTCATTTCAGTAAGATCTGTGCTCAAATGAAAGCAGACATGTGTTCAATGAATAGAACTCAGACCCATGGATGTTTTCAGATTTAAGATGTGCCTTTGTGAGCCCATAATTGATGACAACATTACGGATGCTGGCAGGACTGGGAGACTCACAGATGCCCATGAAAAACAGCCAGTTTTCTGATGGAACCACTTGAAATGGAGCTGTACATAGGTTGTATATTTTTAACACAGACTAAGTACATTTGTACTGTGCCTGAATGTATACCTCAGACCAAGTAAGAAAGGATAATATCGAAATTTAAGGAGGAAGCCACCAGCTTTATAGACCTTTCATGGGGAGAAGGCCATGGCAACCCACTCCAGTACTCTTGCCTGGGAAATCCCATGGGTGGAGGAGCCTGGTAGGCTATAGTCCATGGGGTGGCAAAGAGTCGGATTTGACTGAGTGACTTCACTTTCACTTTTCACTTTCATGCACTGGAGAAGAAAATGGCAACCCACTTCAATATTGTTGCCTGGAGAATCCCAGGGACAGGGGAGCCCGGTGGGCTGCCACCTATGGGGTCGCACAAAGTCGGACATGACTGATGTAACTTAGCAGCTTAGCAGCAGACCTTTATAGTTAACTGGATTTGCCTTAACTGTCTAAATTTAGGACAGTGGAGAGCATAATTAAAAGCAATCCAGTGTACCTATGTGACCAGCCTCCAAGTGAAACTTTGAATGCTGAATCTATAATGAGTTTCCTTGGTAGACAACTCTCCCATGGTGTCTTGGAAACCACCCCAACAATAGGCAATTAAAATAATTTTCCCTGTTTTTATAGATAGCAAAATGGAGATTAACCTCTACTTCCACCACCAGCAGAAGAAAGGTCTGAAGTTGGTACAGGAACTCACGTCTGACTCTGTACATCCTGTATACTTCTTGCTATACCCCTAAAGTGTTATTGAATCTAGAGATGCCAAGCCCACCATATCAACATATATATATATATACATATATATATATATATATATATATATATATCATTGCCCTGCTACCACTATTTTAATGCTAAAACTTTATTTTTTTTTTCACCTACATGTCCTTTTTTATATACTGGTAGACTCTCTATGAGCATTTTATATTTGATATTTGCCCCTGGGGATTCAACTTCAGTTGACTTGGCCTAAATAAATCTTGCAGTTTCTTGGTTAACATGTACTTTATACATTGAAGGAAGTTCTTCTTGGCATGTGTTTTTCCTAATGAAGTACACTACTCAGCTTCCTAGAAGTAACTGATTATCAAGATAGTGTTCTCTCTAGACAGTGCTGAGATGGTAACCAGGCAACAAAAAATAATCGGACTTAGTTTGCCAATACAGCTGGGGAGTATGGAAAATAAACAAAACTGCAGAAAGCCAAACGTAGGGTCCTCTCTGTAAATTTGACCCTCAACCAAGAAGTGAACTGAATTATATTTTTACATATTGGTGGTGGTGGTGGTTTAGTCGCTAAGTCCTGTCCAACTCTTGTGACTTGATGGACTGTAGTCCACCAGGCTTCTCTGTTTATGGGATTTCCCAGCCATTTCCTTCTCCAGGGGATCTTCCCAACCCAGGAATCAAACTAGGCTTTCCTGCATTGAAGGAAGATTTTTACCACTGAGCCATCAGAGAAGTCCCTTTAAATATTAGAAAATGGCAATGTCAGTTAGAGAAAGAGTATTCTTCTTGCCTGAAAAATCTCATGACAGAAGAGCCTGGCAGGCTACAGTCAAAGGGGTCACAAAGAGTAGGACACAACTGAGTGACTAAGCAATGTCAGTAATGAAGGAAGTTAATATCTTTAAATCAGAAGTACCATGGTCAGGAAGCATCAAAAATAGAACTGGACATGGAACAACAGACTGGTTCCAAATAGGAAAAGGAGTATGTCAAGGCTATATATTGTCACCCTGCTTATTTAACTTCTATGCAGAGTACATCATGAAAAATGCTGGGCTGAAGAAGCAGAAGCTGGAATCAAGATTGCCAGGAGAAATATCAATAACCTCAGATATGCAGATGACACCACCCTTATGTCAGAAAATGAAGAGGAACTAGAGAGCGTCTTGATGAAAGTGAAAGAGGAAATTGAAAAACTTGGCTTTAGTTCAGTTCAGTCGCTCAGTTGTGTCCGATGAATTAGTGTGTCATTGTTTCACAATATGTTTTTAAATGATATGTTTTTCTAAGGCTATAATCTCATTTTGGGGAATACAATTGGTCATCTGACTTGGTTCTTTTGTTGACTTGTGAATTTCTTAAGGAAAGTACATGTATCCAGTCAAAAATAATATTTGAAATACTAAAATATTAGCATAATTCAAGATACAATTTCATTATATTTAACTCAAGAAGCATCAGAAACAAGTTGCCAGCCATTCATTCTTGACCTGGATGATCGAGTACTCGTCTCCAACTCCAATTCTGGTGTTAAGTCAAGAATTCAGACAGCCTACTAATGTGTTATCATCAATAGTTCTTTTCCAGTCTGGTGAACCCATACTAAATTCCCATCCATTTGCTTTCTGTTTATATTTAAATAATTATTAATTAAGAAACATTAGAACAGATACCTAAAAATAAGCTTTTTAGTTGAGGTTTCTTAACTCTCAGAGATACAAACGATAATGATTTTTTTCATTCTTTTTTTCTTCTGTGTTTCAGTTTAATTATTTATTCTGCAGACATTGAGCACCTACTTCTATCAGGAAATGAAATAAATACTGAGGATACATAGATCAATAACACAGTCTCTGCTCTCAAAAACCTCTACCATTAGAGATAAAATTACACATAAAAGTCATTTTAATATATGTAGTAATTACCCTGAGAGGGATATGTTATTTATGAGTGGAGAACAGAGAAAAATAGACTTGGTATCCAACTTTTTCAACACTTTTTATCTTATCAACTTCCTTCTTTTCACTCTCCTTTTGCATAGCATCTAGATTAAGTTCACTTATAAGAACTAAAGCTTTACATTTTTAAAAGAATGCAAAGAAATTTAATATCCATAGTAGAAGGCTGTGAACCATAAAGTAAAGTTTTAAATGTCAGACTCAATATCTATTGACACTGTATGTTGTTTTTAGATGTAGTTTGGTTTTAATTTTGAACTGTTTAATTAGGTTAGGAAATGTGCTTATCACTAGATTTTTAAAGTGTCCTGTTTGTCAGATAATCTAATTTCCACTTATTACAGAATATCAGTTTCCATCTTGGAATATGGAATTTGAAGATCAGTCAACGAACTAAAGCAGTTTCTATTAATTTGTAGTGATGCTTTTAAAAACTTTTGAAAATTCTGTATATTTTTCAATTACTAATAAGTAAAAATTACCTGGCAATAGTAGATAACAAATGTTTGTCCTTTTGCTTTAATATAGGTTTTTCTCTTTGTTTAATTCACTAGGCATTTTTGAGCCTCCATTATGTGGAAAATGCAGTGGTTAGCACTCTGGAAGAATAATTTCACGTAAACTGATGTCCCTGTAGCTCAAACTGTAAAGAATCTGCCTGCAATGCAGAAGACCAGGGTTCGATCCCTGGGTCAGGAAAAGACTCTGTATAAGGGAATTACAATCCACTCCAGTATTCTTGCCTTGAGAATCCCGTGGACATAGTAGCCTGGCAGGCTACAGTCCCTAGGATCCCAAAGAGTCAGGCCCGGCTGCGTGACTAACACACATTGTTCTTAGGGAGCTTATAATTCACAATCACAGAAAGAGAACTGAGGAATTGGAAAATCTTATAAATTTTATCTGGTCCAATAGCCTAACTAACTTTATACTTTAGCTTTTCTAGTATTTGGTTAACACTTTGTAAGTGTCACACATAAATTATCTTACTTGTGGTCATACATATGATAAATAGCAAGGTCAAAATTTCAATCCATGGATATGGTTTCATAGCCCATGCCTCGCAGTAAGCTACACTATAGTCTGAGATGAGGAAAACCTGGCTTAGAGGATGAAAAAAGACTTACCCAAGGTTGCAAGCTCCTTAGTGTCTAAATCAGGATTAAAACCCAAATCTCTCAATTATCTACCAAATGTTATCCATTAGTTCATGCTAAATTAGTAATTAATTTTCATTCAAAATGGCAGGAGTGAAATTAATTTTTATTATGATACTGATTGGTTTGAGAGACCATACATAAAGATAGATCTAATGGACATGAAGAAAACATAATGAGCTCTGAAGTAACAGGGTTTTTGTATCATCAATATAACTCACTTATACTTTTTTAAAGGTAGTCAGCATGCCTGTTTAAAGCAGCAGCATTACTGATTTGGACAAATATAAATGCCATTCATAACACAGTTTTGACAGTAAGGTCAACAGTGCACAGACAATGCATGTTGCAAAACATTCAACAATTAATTCAGGCATTAAAAAGCTCTGATTGAGGTGCAAAAGGTTGCAGTACTTCTCTACTTACAGATCCAAGCATGTGCAGTGAAATGCAAAATGGAAAGCCATCTTAAGAGAAATGAGTTTTGAAATCCATTTGAATGAAATCAAGAAACTGTCAGAACACATGACATTGTCTGGTATCTAAATATCTCTTTGGACAGTGAAGAATATGAGATCTATCCTGTTCAAAGGGTACAAGGCATCTTATTTCCAGATATTGCCCTAATAGCCAACAATGTCATATGAAAGTTGACTCAATGTATCAAAGATTGATAAAAGTCATTCCACAAAATAATTTTTAAAATCACTTTTGCCAAAAATATGAAGATCACAAGGTTTTCAAAATCACTAATGCTTTTGTTGCTAAATTACAGTATGGTTATCTCACAGAGATATATCCATTCCTTGGTTGCAAAGACAAGACCTAAAAGCATTTTGTAAAAGAAAGAATTCAAATACATCAGGAATTAGAATCTAAAACATTTGACTGTTTATAGAAAAGATTTGTTAGCAGATTCCCCAGGGTATGTTCTAGGAAAATAAGAGATTATAAAGAGAAGCTGATGTGATTTTTATCTTGAAATTTAGGAATATATATTTTTGTCTCATTTTTGAGGGATGGGTCAAGATTGGGAGGGAGAAGAACTTGAACAGCTGGTAAACTAAGGTGCCTCTAAACTTCTTCCATATATTCACTGAGATACTGGAGTATACTAAATCCCATCAGGTATTAAAGATGAAAGTCTCACACTAAGGAAAATATGAGTACTTTGTGAATAACACAAGTACAAAGCAGTGCTACCAATGGGATGAATTCTTGGTGCTTTTGATGGGAAGGGATTCTTGTCAGACTGACAATTGAAAATGTGGTTTCAGATGCCACAGTGATGATGATTAATTGTTGAGAGTATTCTAAATAATGATCTTCAGTTTGGCATCTCTGTTGTTTCCAGGAGATGCTGCTTCCTTCTTTGATGACACCTTTCAATACTGGCCTGATCATGGGCTTAGCAGAGATGTAATTGCCAGAAGATTCAAGATATACTTCATCATTTCAGTATATTTGGTAGCAGAAAGATCAAAGAGAAATGAGGCAGCAGAACTTATAATGCTTCCTTCTTATATAACTTTTCGATTTTTGGAGGAATTAACCCCACCCTATACAAGACACTGAAGTCTTATACTTTATTTTCTTCCCAAACAAAGTCAACTCTCCTTGCATCTTTCTGCCAAGTTGCATGTCTCAGAATGTCATGGGCTATTGGCTTCCTGTTAAGTGCTATTAATATTTTCATAGAAGTGAATGTGAACCGCTATATCTTACAACAGATACTTCAGTTGTTATTTCACCAGGTGAACGGTGTTCAATTCCATTTGCTTAGGTTTCTACCAAGCCACTCAATAATAAATATGGAACAGAGGTAGGCAGTGTTGACGTCCTCCTTTGTCTTTGACTGGAGATTGCAGCTAATGTTGTGTCATCAGCATTAAAAAACAGCCAGTGGACAAGGACATAACCCTTGGAAAATCCACATGTAAGGAAAGAGATCAACCCTGGGATTTCTTTGGAAGGAATGATGCTGCTAAAGCTCCAGTACTTTGGCCACCTCATGCAAAGAGTTGACTCATTGGAAAAGACTCTGATGCTGGGAAGGATTGGGGGCAGGAGGAGAAGGGGACAACCAAGGATGAGATGGCTGGATGGCATCACGGACTTGATGGACGTGAGTCTGAGTGAACTCCGAGAGATGGTGATGAACAGGGAGGCCTGGTGTGCTGTGATTCATGGGGTCGCAAACAGTCGGACACGACTGAGTGACTAAACTGACTGACTGAATGAAGGAGTAAATTGAACTAGGAAGAGGAACTGAGAAGAGGCACTCAAAGATAAGAAAGTGACCAGGAGAATGCAGCAAAAATAGAAGTCAATATGAGAGCATTAATAAGCATGATTTAGAGCAGCCATCTCCTATTATGCTAGTTCTTTGAAATTTGCTATACTAGTTATTTCCATGCAAATTGTATATTCTACTTCATGGTTTGTTTTGATATAAAATATTTTTCTTGAATCTTTGCACAAAGCTGATAAATATGGAGGTCATACCATATTTCTCCAAGACATAAAAGGATAAACATATAAAACATATCCTCTGGCACACCACCAGGATGAAGAGAGAATAGACAATTAAAGCTTGATAGTTGAAAAATGGTACTGGATAATTTATTTTTAGGGCAGCAGTGGAGAAACAGACATAGAGGATAAACTTATGGACATGGGGAGAGAGGAAGAGAGGGTGAGATGTATGGAGAGAGTAACATGGAAACTTACGATACCGTATTTAAAAGAGACAGCCAATGGGAAATTACTGAAATTTGGTGTTTTCTGTCAAACCTCAACATGAATCAGCCATAGGTATACTTCCCTTTTGAACCTCCCTCCCATCTCCCTCCCCATCCCACCTCTCTAGGTTGACACAGAGCCCTTTTTGAGTTTCCTGAGACATACAGAAAATTCTTCAGTACCATTTTTGTAGATTCTGTATATATGCATTACTATACGATATTTATCTTTCTCTTTCTGACTTACTTCACTTTGTATAATAGGCTCTAGGACTGATTCCTTAATTTTTCTGATTTTTCATTGTTAGTATATATAAATGCAAGTGATTTCTTTGTGCTGATTTTATATTCTGCAACTTTGCTAAATTCACTAATTAGCTCTAGTAATTTTCTGATACTGTCTTTAGGGTTTTCTATGTACAGTATCATGTCATCTTGAAAACTTTACTTCTTCTTTTCCAATATGGATTCTTTTTCTTCTCTGATTGCTGTAGCTAGTACTTCCAGAACTATGTTGAATAATAGTGGTGAAAGTGGACACCCTGTCTTGTTCCTGATCTTAGGGGATGCTTTCTCTTTTTCACTATTGATAATAATGTTTGCTGTAGACTTATTATATATGGCTTTTACTATGTTGAGGTATGTCCCTTCTATGCCCATTTTTTGAAGAGTTTTAATCATAAATGGGTGTTGAATTTTGTCAAAGGCTTTTTCTGCATCTGTTGAGATGATCATATGATTTTTATCTTTCAATTTGTTAATATGGTGTATCACGTTGATTGTTTTGCATATATTGAATAATTCTTGCATCTCTGAAATAAATCCAACTTGATCATGGTGTATGAACTTTTAAATGTGTTGTTGAATTCTGTTTGCTAAAATTTTGTTGAGGATTTTTATATCTATGTTCATCAGTGATATTGGCCTGTCATTTTCTCTTTTGTGTTGTCTTTTTCTGGTTTTGGTATCAGGGCGATGGCCTCGTGGAATCAGTCTGGAAATGTTCCTTCCTCTGCAATTTTTAAAAGAGTTTTAGAAGGCATTAACTCTTCTCTAAATGTTTGATAGAATTCTCCTGTGTAGCCATTTGATCATGGACTTTTGTTTCTGGGGAGATTTTTGATCACAGCTTCAATTTCAACACCATTCTTAATGGTTTTCTCATGCTCAGTATTTTAGAATATCTATTTTTCTCTTTCTTTCCTTGTTTCCTGTGAATAATCAGTTAAGAACTGTGGTTTCTTTGTGAGCAGTAGAGCCAACTGTATCTCCTAGTGTCCATTCTCACCAACAATACCCCTATAACCCAAATAATACCTAAATTTTTCCAAAACCTTTATGTCATTCTCTTAATATAATGTAAAGACTTCTGTTATAGTCCTTTTTGTAATTCAGTGTACTTTCATACATGTTTCTTTTTGCCATTATATGAATTAATAAAGGATAATAATCATATGTTGTTTTCTTTATACCCGTCTTTACTGAGATTTAATTGGTGTATAACATGCTAAATTTAAAATGTACAATGTGGTGATGTTGTACACCCTGTATAGAATTACATATTCAGTGATTACCACAATAGTATTAGTTAACATCTTCATGACACATATAATTGCCATTTTTCCCTATGATGAGAAAATTTAAGAGGTACTTCCTTAGCAACTTTTGAGCATATAATGGTTTTACTAATTACAGTCACCATGCAGTATGTTATATACCCAGAACTTATTCACCTTATAACTAGAAGTTTGTGCACTTGACCAACATCTCCCCATTTCTCTTATCACCTAGTCTCTGGCAAGTTCCATCCTATACTTTGTTTCTATGAACTTCACTTTTTAGATTCCACATATTAGTAAGATCATACAGAATTTTACTTTCTCTGTCTGATTTTGCATTAAGGAGTTCATGATATGAGTCACAGTCAGCTCCCAGTATTGTTTTTGCTGACTATATAAAGCTTCTCCATCTTTGGCTGCAAAGAATATAATCAATCTGATTTCAGTATTGACCATTTGATGATGTCCATGTGTAGAGTCTTCTCTTGTGTTGTTGGAAGAGGGTATTTGCTATGACCAGTGCATTCTCATGGCAAAATTCTGTTAAACTTCACCCTGCTTCATTTTGTACTCCAAGTTCAGATTTGCCTGTTACTCAAGGTATCTATTGATTTCTTACTTTGCATTCCAGTCCCTTGTAATGAAAAGGGCATCTTCTTTGGGTGTTAGTCCTAGAAGGTCTTGTAGGTCTTCATAGAACCATTAAACTTCAACTTCTTCAGCATTACTGGTTGGGGCATAGACTTGGATTATTGTGATATTGAATGGTTTGCCTTGGAAATGAATAGACATCATTCTGTTGTTTTTGAGATTGCATCTAAGTACTGCATTTCAAACTCTGTTGACTATGAGGGCTACTCCATTTCTTCCAAGAAATTATTCCCACAGTAGTCGATATAATGATCATCTGAGTTAAATTCACCCATTCCAGTCCTTTTTAGTTCACTGATTTCTAAAATATCGATGTTCACTCTTGTCATCTATTTGACCACTTCTAATTTACCTTGACTCATGGACCTAACATTCCAGGTTCCTATGCAAGATTTCTCTTTACAGTACAATCCAAGAAACAAGATTGCTAGGAGATAATCTCAGATATGCAGATGACACCACCTTTATGGCAGAAAGTTAAGAACAAAAGAGCCTCTTGATGAAAGTGAAAGAGGAGAGTGAAAAGGTTGGCTTAAAACACAGGATTCAGAAAACGAAGATCATGGCATCCAGTCTCATCACCTTATGGCGAATAGATGGAGAAACAATGGAAACAGTGACAGACTTTATCTTTTTGGGCTCCAAAATCACTTCATGTGGTGACTGCAGCCATGAAATTAGAAGACACTTGCTCCTTTAGAGAAAAGCTATGACCAACATAGACAGCATATTAAAAAACAGAGACATTACTTTGTTAACAAAGCTTGTCTAGTCAAAGCTATGGTTTTTCCAGTAGTAATTTATGCATGTGAGAGTTGGAGTATAAAGAAAGCTGAGCGTTGAAGAATTGATGCTTTTGAACTGTGGTGTTGGAGAAAACTGTTGAGAGTCCCTTGGACTTGAAGAAGATCCAACCAGTCCATCCTAAAGGAAATCAGTCCTGAATATTCATTGGAAAGACTGATGCTGAAGCTGAAGCTCCAAAACTTTGGCCACCTGATGTGAACTGACTCTTTGGAAAAGACCCTAATGTTGGGAAAGATTGAAGGTAGGAGGAGGAGGGGCCAACAGAAGATGAGATGATTGGATGGTATCACCAACTCAATGGACATGAGTTTCAGCAAGCTCTGGGTGTTGGTGATGGGCAGGCAGGCCTGTCGTGCTGGAGTCCATGGGGTTGCAGTGTTGGACATGACTGAGAGACTGAACTGACTGTCTGATTTTATTTCACTTAGCATAATGTCCTCCATGCTCTCACAAATGACAGGATTTCTTCCTTTTTATGACCGAATAGTATTCTGTTTTATATATATATGTGTGTGTGTGTGTGTGTGTGTGTGTGTGTGTGTGTGTGTGTGTGAGTAGATAGATAAATATATATATATATATATATATATATATATACACATACTATGTTATCTCCATTCATTCATTTATCTATAGCCCCATAGGTTGTTTATATATCTTGGCTTTTGTAAGCAATGCTGCTGTGAATATAAGGGTGCAGATATCTCTTTGATATAGTATTTTCATTACCTTCTAATTCATTCCCAAAAGTGGAATTATGGAATTATATAGTAGTTCTAATTTCAATTTTCTGAGGAAATTCCTACAGTTTTCTATGGTGGCTATACCAGCTTGCATTCCTATCAATAATGCACAAACGTTCCCTTTTCTCCACATATTTGCCAGCATTTGTTATCGCTTGTCTTTTTGATAATAGCTATTCTAATAAATGTGAGGTAATCTCATTGTGGTTTTGGTTTGCATTTCTGAGCATCTTTTCACATTCCAGTTAGTCATTTGTATATCTTCTTTGGAAAAAATGTATATTTAGGTCCCATGATTAATTGTTAATTGGATTATCTGGGGGGTTTACTATAGAGTTGTATGAATTCTTTATACATTTTAGATATAAACTCCTTATATGTTATATTTTCATTTAATTGATTTTTTTGGCAGAAGCTTTTTAGTTTGATACTTTCACACATGTTTAATTTTGTTGCTTGTGCTTTTTGGGGTCATATCTAAAAACTCATCACCAAGACCCATGTCAAAAAGCTTGTTTCCTTTTTTTTCCTAGAATATTTATGGTTTCCAGTCTTACATTTAGTTCTTACTCCATTTTGAGTTGGTTTTTATGGATTGTGATAGATAGGGGGTGAGTTGTTTTTTTTTTTTTAATTTTTCATGTGAATATCTGATTTTCCCAGCACCATTTATTGAAGAGATTGTTGTTTCTCCATTGAGTATTCTTGGGTCACTTGTCAAATATTAGGTGACTATATATACATGGACAGGGAATCCTGGAGTGCTGCAGTCCATGGGGTTGAAAAGAGTTGTACACAACTGAGCAACTGAACTGAACTTGGCTTTCTTTTTGGGCTCTTGATTCTGTTTCATTGATCTATATGTCTGTTTTTATATCATTACTGTGGCTTAAATTATCTGAAACTCCAATACTTGGGCCACCTGATGCGAAGAACTGACTCATTTGTAAAGACCCTGATGCTGGGAAAGATTGAAAGCAGGAAAAGGGGCCAAAAGTGGATGACGTGGTTGGATGCCATCACTGACTCAATGGACATAAGTTTGAGTAAACTCCGGGAGTTGGTGATGAGTAGGGAAGCCTGGCAATCTGCAGTCCATGGGGTCACAAAGAGTCAGATATGACTGAGTGACTGAACTGAACTAAACTGATAATATAACTTAAAATCAGGAAATATGACACTCCCTGCTTTGTTATTTTTCAAAATTGCTTTGGCTATTATGGTTCCATTGAAATCTCCATAGGGGTCACATTGAATCTATAGATAGATGGCTTTGAGTAATATGGATGTTTTAACAACATTCTTCCTATCAATGAACACAGAGTATCTTTCCATTTATTTGTGTCTTCTTCAGTTTCCTTAATCAGTGCTTGTACTTTTCAGTGTGGAGATCTTTCAACTCCTTGGTTAAATTTATTTTATTGATTATGATTTTAGTGCTGTTTGCCAATGGAATGTTTTCTTAATTTCTTTTTTCATATGAAAGTGAAAGTGAGGTTGCTTAGTCGTGTCCGGCTCTTTGCGACCCGTGGACTGTAGCCCACCAAGCACCTCTGTCCGTGGGATTCTCCAGGCAAGAATACTGGAGTGGGTTGCCATTTCCTTCTACAGGGGATCTTCCAGACCCAGGGATCGAACCCAGGTCTCCCACACTGCAGGCAGACACTTCAACCTCTTCACCACCAGGGAAGCCCTTAAATACAAGAATCCAAGTACTAACATCAAAGATTTCAAAGGAGGAACGGAAGCCAGGAGGGACGAAGAAGGGAGAGGAGGGTGGGGGGGCAAAGGGGTGGCCTTATAGACGTCTCCTGCCACCTGCAGATTCCCAGGTGTTATGGGACTTTTCCCTGGGCCTCCAGAGGAGGGAGGACTGGCACTCAACCCTACCAGAAATCAGACCAGACCAGAATTAGAATTTAAATTTCCTGCCAAGAGGAGGTGATCAATCTCCAATCCTCAGCTCAGATCCTTTGACCAGATTCCTGCATCCAGGACTGAGGGACTAGAAAAGCAAGGAAGGATAGGAAGAGTTAGGAGAGGAAAGAGAGAGGGAAGAGGAGAGAGGTCAATAAACTATATTGTTCCTTACCAGTTGGGGCCCTCTGGCCAGCTGTCTGCTTCAGGAGGTGACCAGGGACAAAAGGGTCCCAGTTGCGGCCACTGGGTCTGGTCCATTGGTAGGCAAGCTGGCCTGTGAGTACCCCGAGTGGTCAGGATTTCAGTCTCAGTGAAGAAGAGTCCCCGCCAGAGTCGCCATTTGTTGTAGGAAGGGGGGACCCCTTCCAGGGCCAGAAACTGGGCTCTTGTCTAACACTCAGAAATGAATTGTCTGAGGAGACACATGTGCTGACAAAGCAAGAGATTTTATTGAGAAAGGGCACCCTGGTGGAGAGCAGTAAGGTAAGGGAACCCAGGAGAACTGCTTAGTGTATAGAAATACTTCTGATTTTTTGTATGTTAATTCTGTATCCCTTACTGAATTTGTTGATTAGCTCTAACAAGTTTTTTTTTTTTTAAGACACTTTAGGATTTTCTATCTATAAAATCATGTTGTCTGCAAACAGAAACAATTTTATTTCTGCCTTTCCAATTCTTATATATTTTATTTCTTTTTCTTGCCTGATTGCTCTGCCCAGGACTGGCAGTAATGCGTTATATAGAGTGGTGATAGTCAGCACACTTATCTGGCCCCTGATCTTGGAGAACAGCTTTCAACCTTTCACTGTAGGTCATATATGACACTTTTATGCTATAGAAATATATGATTTATATGGTTTATAAGGTATATAGTTCACTCAGTAATGCGGTCTGAGAAGTCCAGACCCATGAATGTCAAAAGTATGGTACTAGTCAGGATCCAAAAGCATGAGAAGCAGTAGAGCAAGTGGTATAGATTACCGTCCAAATCTAAAGCCCAAGAAGACTGATGCCCAAATCAAAAGGCTAAGAGAGAATTCTTGCTTACTCAGAATTTTATAAAAGGTAGACAGTGGTTTAATGAGGCCCACCCACACTTTACAATATTGTAAAGAGCAATATTGCACAGAAACCTAGAATGTCAGGTCCATGAATCAAGGCAAATTAGAAGTGGTCAAATAGGAGATAGCAAGAGTGAATGTTGACATTCTAGGAATCAGCGAACTAAAATGGACTGGAATGGGTGATTTTAACTCAGATGACCATTATATCTATTAATGCAGGCAGGAATCTCTTAGAAGAAATGGAGTAGCCATCATGGTCAAAAAAAAGTGTCCAGAATGATCACTGTTCATTTCCAAGGCAAACCATTCAATATCACAGTAATCCAAGTCTATGCCCCAACCAGTAATACTGAAGAAGCTGAAGTTGAATGGTTCTATGAAGACCTAAAAGACCTTTTGGAACTAACATTAAAAAAAGATGCCCTTTTAATTATAGGGGACTGGAATGCAAAAGTAGGAAGTCAAGAAACACCTGGAGTAACAGGCAAATTTGGCTTTGGAATGCGGAATGAAGCAGGCCAAAGACTAATAGAGTTTTGCCAAGAAAATGCACTGGTCATAGCAAACACCCTCTTCCAACAACACAAGAGAAGACTCTACACATGGACATCACCAGATGGTCAACACCAAATTCAGATTGATTACATTCTTTGCAGCCAAAGATGGAGAAGTTCTATACAGTCAGCAAAAACAAGACCAGGAGCTGATTGTGGCTCAGAACATGAACTCCTTATGACCAAATTCAGACTTAAATTGAAGAAAGTAAGGAAAACCGCTAGACCATTCAGGTATGACCTAAATTAAATCCCTTATGATTATACAGTGGTAGTAAGAAATATATTTAAGAGTCTAGATCTGATACATAGAGTACCTGATGAACTATGGAATGAGGTTCATGACATTGTTACGGATACAGGGATCAAGACTATCCCCATGGAAAAGAAATGCAAAAAGCAAAATGGCTGTCTGGGGAGGCCTTACAAATAGCTGTGAAACGAAGAGAGGCAAGAAGCAAAGGAGAAAAGGAAAGATATAAGCATCTGAATGCAGAGTTCCAGAGATAGCAAGAAGAGATAAGAAAGCCTTCTTCAGTGATCAGTGCAAAGAAATAGAGGAAAAGAACAGAATGGGAAAGACTAGAGATCTCTTCAAGAAAATTAGAGATACCAAGGGAACATGTCATGCAAAGATGGGCTTGATAATGGACAGAAATAGTCTGGACCTAACAGAAGCAGAAGATATTAAGAAGAGGTGGCAAGAATACACGGAAGAACTGTACAAAAAGATCTTCACGAACCAGATAATATGATGTGATCACTAATCTAGAGCCAGACATCTTGGAATATTACTTAGTCATTAAAAAGAATACATTTGAATCAGTTCTAATTAGGTGGATGAAACTGGAGCCTATTATACAGAGTGAAGTAAGCCAGAAAGAAAAACACCAATACAGTATACTGACACATATATATGGAATTTAGAAGACAGTGGTGATGACCCTATATGTGAGACAACAAAGAGATACAGAGTTATAGAGTGGACTTTTGTACTCTGAGGGAGAGGGAAAGGGTGGGATAGTTTGGGAGAATGCCAATGAAACATGTATATTTTCCTGTAAGAAACGAAGCGCCAATCTATGTTCAATGTAGGATGCAGGATGCATGGGGCTGATGCACAGGATGATTCAAATCAGCTTTGAATTCCTAGAGCTATATGTTCCAAAAGAATATAGATATTTGAACTGAAAATAATTCCTTTGATCTTTATAAGCTTTGGGTGTCTTAACTACCGTGTGGTTTTTCTAAACAGTTCTCAAATTGATTGATAGGTTTGTAGATCAAAGTTGTTTTTCTTTTAACCTTACATTGTTTCTCTTCCAAGGTTATTTCAACCCCAGAGGCTTATTGATACTTGGAGAATGGTAGTTATAATTATTAAATTTTCAATAGTTTAGCTTTCTGACCATTACCACTTGATAAGAGCTCAAGGTAAGTTTGGCTTTATACTGCAGCATAATAGGCAGTTGGGATATAAAGATTAGAATCTCCTAATCTCTGTATGCACTGTGTACTTCTTTCATTGAGACTATTTATAGTTCAACTCCCACCAATACGGATTTACCCTTTATGAGCAGTCTCTTTCAAAATTTCTAACAGAGGTAATAGATTAAGTATCCTGACACTCTATTTTAATTTACCAGATCTCTTTCCTTCATAACTTGGAAGATCCAAGCCATTAGGAAGGCACTAGACACTTGGGGTTGAGGAGCCAAAGAGAACTCAAAAGGTATCAGAACATATCTTAGGATAAACATTGTCTCCTTCACAGTTTTGCTAAGGGCTGACCCTTAAATAAAAATAATAATAACTTCTCTAATGAGCAACTGTGTCCATAGGGTACACTTCTGAAAGTTTCTGGTTGGAATGTATGAAACTAAATAACTTATTTTCCCTCTTTTGCTCCATTTAGGTTATAAAATTTCCAAAATCCAAGACAAAGTCCTTAATAAGAGAAAATTCCTCCAGCATTGAGTAGGTAAGACTAGAAGTAGCTATTAGCCCTTATTATAATCATGTAGCTACTTAAGAAGACCCCCTGGCTTGTTTACATTGTAAACCCATGGAAAAGAATGAAATCACATGCCCAAGCAGGCTTGCATGTGCCTGAAGGACATTTCAAGGTCCTGCACTTCCAGTTCTCAACTGGCTTGGTGTCGATACCATTTAAGTCACTGTAGATCTGTTTTAACAAATGAAAGAAAACAATTTTGGGATCTAGAAGTCCCCGTGGTCATCCTCTCCCCAGTTCTAAGGTAGATCTCCACAGCATCATTAGATGCTTTACTATAAGGAAAAACAAAAATATAACATTTATTGAACATTCATTATATTCCTGGCACTTTACATTTATGGGAGTTAACTGTGGCAACAATTCTATTAGGTATGCTTATTATCTTCATCTTGCAGCTGCAGAAATGGGCAAGGAAAGACTAATTCCCTTAGTGACATAGCTAGCATGCAGCTGAAAAAGGATTTGGACCCTAGCAATATATCCACATTGACCACACTTGTTGCCATTA
Source organism: Nanger dama (assembly GCA_917880005.1). Lineage (NCBI taxonomy): Eukaryota > Metazoa > Chordata > Mammalia > Artiodactyla > Bovidae > Nanger > Nanger dama. The sequence continues at coordinate 3,105,355 of CAKJTW010000089.1, forward strand.
TACTAAGTTGTCACCAGATGAACAGGGCCTAAATAAGTAGAGGTGGCTAGTGATGTAATTGAGCAATTTGCTGAGAAGTCAAGCTTCTAACTGGATACGGTGCTTACATTACCAGTGGCAAAACACTGTAAAGACACAAGAAAAGTGTCATCAACAAACAGTTCAACACTTTGCAAGCAGTTGTATGTTTGGCACCATGAAGACAAAATATCCAGAAGGAAGACTGAACATTTTATTTTGCATCTGGGTATTCTGTTATTAGAGGAAGAAAGGGAAGTGACTTCTATTTACTTATTTACCATTTCTGATAATATAAGCACTCAATAAGCAGAAGGAGAAAACGCAAATGCTAGTGTTCATCCTATAGCTATGTTGGGCTGAAACGTACTAAAATTTTAACTGATTCCTTTAAGATATTTCAGTGCAATGTCACCAGGGGCAGCCTCAGTGAAGCTGCAAACATTAGATTCATCTTAGGTGCCCTTTTGTACCATCTTTTTGACTTCAGATGAAACGTGACTTCATGCTTTATAAATCCACCATTAACAGCAGGCTTTTATAAACAACTCATTCAAAGAACAATTTTCAGTTCAGTTCAGTTCAGTTCAGTCGATCAGTCGTGTCCAATTCTTTCCTACCCCATGAATCACAGCATGCCAGGCCTCCCTGTTCATCAGTATCTCCCGGAGTTCACTCAGACTCACATCCATCGAGTGCGTGATGCCATCCAGCCATCTCATCCTCGGTCGTCCCCTTCTCCTTCTGCCCCCAATCCCTCCCAGCATCAGAGTCTTTTGCAATGAATCAACTCTTCGCATGAGGTGGCCAAAGTACTGGAGTTTCAGCTTCAACATCATTCCTTCCAAAGAAATCTCAGGGTTGATATCCTTCACAATGGACTGGTTGGATCTCCTTGCAGTCCAAGGGACTCTCAAGAGGCTTCTCCAACACCACAGTTCAAAAGCATCAATTCCTCGGCACTCAGCCTTCTTCACAGTCCAACTCTCACATCCATACATGACAACAGGAAAAAACATAGCCTTGACTAGATGAACGTTAGTCAGCAAAGTAATATTTCTGCTTTTGAATATACTATCTAGGTTGGTTATAACTTTTCTTCCAAGGAGTAAGCATCTTTTAATCTCATGGCTGCAGTCACCATCTGCAGTGATTTTGGAGCCTGAAAAAATAAAGTCGGACATTGTTTCCACTGTTTCCCCATCTATTTCCCATGAAGTGATGGGACCGAATGCCATGATCTTCATTTTCTGAAGGTTGAGCTATAAGCCAACTTTTTCACTCTCCTTTTGACTTTCATCAAGAGGCTTTTTAGCTCCTCTTCATTTTCTGCCATTAGGGTGGTGTCATCTACATATCTGAGGTTATTGATATTTCTCCCAGCAATATTGATTCCAGATTGTGCTTCTTCCAGTCCAGCGTTTCTCATGATGTACTCTGCATAGAAGTTCAATAAGCAGGGTGACAATATACAGCCTTGACGTACTCCTTTTCCTATTTGGAACCAGTCTGTTGTTCCATGTCCACTTCTAATTGTTGCTTCCTGACCTGCATACAGATTTCCAGAGGCAGGGTAGGTGGTCTGGTATTCCCATCTCTTTCAGAATTTTCCACATTTTATTGTGATCCACACAATCAAAGGCTTTGGCATAGTCAATAAAGCAGAAATAGATGTTTTTCTGGAACTCTCTTGCTTTTTCCATGACCCAGCAGTTGTTGGCAATTTGATCTCTGGTTCCTCTGCCTTTTCTAAAACCAGCTTGAATATCAAGGAGTTCACGGTTCACGTATTGCTGAAGCCTGGCTTGGAGAATTTTGAGCATGACCTTACTGGCATGTGAGATGAGTGCAACTGCACAGTAGTTTGAGCATTCTTTGGCATGGCCTTTCTCTGGAATTGGAATGAAAACTGGGCTTTTCCAGTCCTGTGGCCACTGCTGAGTTTTCCAAATTTGCTGGCATATTGAGTGCAGCACTTTCATAGCACCCTCTTTCAGGATTTGAAACAGCTCCACTGGAATTTCATTACCTCCACTAGCTTTGTTCATAGTGATGCTTTCTAAGGCCCACTTGACTTCACATTCCAAGATGTCTGGCTCTAGATGAGTGATCACATCATCATGATTATCTGGGTCATGAGTATCTTTTTGTTCAGTTCTTCTGTGTATTCTTGCCACCTCTTCTTAATATCTTCAGCTTCTGTTAGGTCCAGACCATTTCTGTCCTTGATCGAGCCCATCTTTGCATGAAATGTTCCCTTGGTGTTTCTAATTTTCTTGAAGAGATCTCTAGTTTTTCCATTCTGTTCTTTTCCTCTATTTATTTGCTTTGATCACTGAAGAAGGCTTTCTTATCACTTCTTGCTATTCTTTGGAACTCTGCATTCAGATGCTTATATCTTTCCTTTTCTCCTTTGCTATTCACCTCTCTTCTTTTCACAGCTATTTGTAAGGCCTCCTCAGACAGCCATTTTGCTTTTTTGCATTTCTTTTCCATGGGAATGGTGTTGATCCTTGTCTCCTCTACAATGTCAAGAACCTCACTCCATATTTCATCAGGCACTCTATCTATCAGATCTAGGCTCTTAAATCTATTTCTCACTTTCACTGTATAATCATAAGGAATTTGATTTAGGTCATACCTGAGTGGTCTAGCAGTTTTCCCTACTTTCTTCAATTTAAGTCTGAATTTGGTAATAAGGAGTTCATGATCTGAGTCACAGTCAGCTCCTGGTCTTGTTTTTGTTGATTGTATAGAGCTTCTCCATCTTTGGCTGCAAAGAATGTAATCAATCTGTTTTCAGTGTTGACCATCTGGTGATGTCCATGTGTAGAGTCTTCTCTTGTGTTGTTGGAAAAGGATGTTTACTATGACCAGTGCATTTTCTTGGCAAAACTCTATTAGTCTTTGGCCTGCTTCATTCTGCATTCCAAGGCCAATTTTGCCTGTTACCCCAGGTGTTTCTTAAATTCCTACTTTTGCATTCCAGTCCCCTATAATGAAAAGGACATCTTTTTTAGGTGTTAGTTCTGAAAGGTCTTGTAGGTCTTCATCGAAACATTCAACTTCAGCTTCTTCAGTGTTACTGGTTGGGGCATGGACTTGGATAACTGTGATATTGAATGGTTTGCCTTGGAAACCAACAGAGATCATTCTGTCATTTTTGAGATTGCATCCAAGTATTGCGTTTCAGACTGTTTTGTTGACCATGATGGCTACTCCACTTCTTCTGAGGGATTCCTGCCCAAAGTAGTAGATATAATGACATCTGAGTTAAATTCACCTAATCCAGCCCATTTTAGTTCTCTGATTCCTAGAATGTCGACGTTCACCCTTGCCATCTCTTGAATTTTAAGTAACTGTGGTACAGACCAATGGCAGAATTTCAAGCACCTCTCATGTGTGGCCAATTTGTGAACATGTAGACTTCTGAGGCCCTTACAGTCCCTCTAAGAAGCCGCTGAATTATATGTGTTATATGGCTTACAAGTATTGAAACCTCTGTACAGGTAAAACACAGTGATAAAATCAATGACTGATTAGTCATTAATTACATAACTGAAAATAATGGCGAACACAAAGATTATCTCTTTGAAAATATCAGCAAGCAATATACTTTTCACTATGCTGCTGCTGCTAAGTCTTTTCATTCATGTCTGACTCTGTGCGACTCCAGAGATGGCAGCCCACCAGGCTCCCCTGTACCTGGGATTCTCCAGTAAAGAACACTGGAGTGGGTTGCCATTTCCTTCTCCAATGCATGAAAGTGAAAAGTGAAAGTGAAGTTGCTCAGTCATGTCCCACTCTGCGCGACCCCATGGACTGCAGCCTACCAGGCTCCTCCGTCCATGGGATTTTCCAAGCAAGCGTACTGGAGTGGGGTGCCATTGCCTTCTCCGTTTCACTATGCTACCACCCTCAAAGTCAGTAAAGAACCTCTGTGAAGGCTACACAGGTGCCAGTTACTCAAACACATAATCTCTTAATCAGTCTCTGTGTGTATGTCAGTCTCTCTGTGTCAGCTTCTCTGTCTCTCTCTCTTTTATTTTAATTTATCTTTTTTCTCTCTTTCTTTAAATTGTCTTAAAAAGACAGCAACTCAACTCTGTTCTCCTGGACTTTTCCCATAAAACTTTTTTGACAAAAATAGGTAATAAATTGCTTACTCCTTTACAAGAGATACAACTGGAGGTTTTACATTTAGGTCTATGATCTATTTTGAGTTAATTTTTGTATATAGTGTAAGATATTGATCATTTAAGAAAAAATCATTTTATTATATATAAATATCTAATTGACCAATAACATTTGATAAAAAAGACTATCTTCTTTCCACTGTCTTTTCTTTGCACCTTGGTCAAAATCAGTCATCCATATATTTGCAAGTGTCTTTGCCAGCCCTTTTCTCTGCCCCGTTGATTTGACAACCATGAAGGGTAAAATCATTATGGGTAAAACTATTATGTAGTTTTCTAACTACATAATAAATTTTGAAGTCAAATAGTGTTAGCTCTTTAAGTTTGTTCATTATTCTCTGGGTATTTTTAATATTAACCTTCACTGCTGGTTTTAGTTGATTTGATACTGATATGCCTTGTACTTTTTCTTGAGTTTTTGTGGTTGAGGTTTCCTGAACTTTGGGGATCACAAGGTTTACATTTTTTATCAGTTTGGGGAAAAAATTGTCCACTATTTCTTGAAATAGCTTGTCTGACTTTCTGTTTCTTTCCTCTCATCTAAGTACATGAATTCTACATATATCAGGCTCCTTGAAATTATCCCAGGACTCAGAAATGCTTCTCATTAGCTGAATTATTTTTTTCTCCCCTTGTTTAACTAAGGAAGGTATCTATTGCTATGTCTTTGAGTTTATTAATCTTTTCATCTCCAATGCCTAGTCTGCCATTAAGCCCAACTAGTTAATTTTTCATTACACATATTATAGTTTTCATTTCTAGATGTTTTATTTAAATCTGTTCAAATATCTTTCATGTCTTTGATTATCTTTATGTAAATATATAATACAGTTAAAACAACTGGTTTAATGTCGTTACCTGCTACCATCTAATAGCTAAGTAAATTTCAATTCTTTAATTCTTCTCTTCATTAGTTGTATTTTCCTAATTCTTCCCTTGCCTGAATTTATATTTGCCCTTGTTGAATTAATATGCATACACACACACACTTATATATATTTATATTGTTGCTGTTCCGTCACAAAGCTGTGTCTGACTTTACAACTCCATGGACAGCAGTACACCAGGCTTCCCTGTCCTTCACTATCACTCAGAGTTTGCTCAAACTCATGTCCATTGAGTCAGTGATGCCATATAACCATCTCATCCTCTGTCATCCCCTTCTCCTCCTGCCCTCAATCCTTCCCTGCATTAGGGTCTTTTCCAATGAGATAGCTCTTCATATCAGGTGGCCAAAGTATTAGAGCTTCAGCATCAGTCTTTCCAATAAATATTCAGGACTGATTTCCTTTAGGATTGACTTGTTTGATCATCTTGCTGTCCAAGGGACTGCCAAGTGATTTTATATATCCAAGAACAAAGCTTTAGGAAAAAAACTATATATATATATATATATATATATGTATGTATATATACAAAATTACTTGGAAATGATTTTATCTTTTCAAGTCATGCTTTTAAGAAGTGTTAGGCACAACCAGAGCTTGGATAGCTTCAGTTCAGTTGCTCAGTCTGTCCAACTCTTTGCGACCCCATGGACTGCAGCATGCCAGGCTTCCCTGTCCATCATTAACTCCCAGAGTTTGCTCAAACTCATGCCCATCGAGTTAGTGATGCCATCCAAACATCTCATCCTCTGTCATCCCCTTCTCCTCCTACCTTCAGTCTTTCCCAACATCAGGGTCTTTTCCAGTGAGTCAATTCTTTGTATCAGTTAGCCAAAGTACTGGAGTTTCAGGCTCAGCATCAGTCTTTCCAATGAATATTCAGGACTGATTTCCTTTAGGATTGACTCGTTTTGATCTCCTTGCTTTCCAAGGGACTCTCTAGAGTTTTCTGCAACACCCTAATTCAAAAGCATCAGTTATTCAGCATTCAGCTTTCTTTATTGTCCAACTCTTACATCCATACATGACTACTGGAAAGGCCATAGCTTTGACTAGATGGACCTTTGTTGGCAAAGTAATGTCTCTGCTTTTGAATATGCTGTCTAGTTTGGTTATAGCTTTTCTTCCAAGGAGTAAGCATGTTTTAATTTCATTAAGCTAAGGATTAGCTTAGCATTATTTATTCCCCAATAATGAGTCAAGAACTTTCTGAGTAATCTGCCCAGTGCCCTGTAAACAATGAGGTTTCATAGTCTGACTTCTAGAAAAGGCACTCTTCTCGGTCCCATATATGTCCCAGGTAATGTTCTCAAAAATTCCCTGAGGGCTTCTTCACCCCTGACACAGGTAGTTTCTTCATAGACATGATTTAAACACACACACACACACACACACACACACACACACACACACACACATTCAGTTAAGTAGTTTGAGTTACCCGCATTCAACCAAGGTCCAAAAATATTGAATGGAAAATTCCAGAAATAAACAATTCATAAGTTTTAAATTGTACACTGTTCCAAGTATTGTGATAAAATCTCACAACATTCTACTTTATCCTGCTGGAGGTCTCCAACCATCAGTATCAGCTGCTCCTTATAATATCCAGCCACTGACATCATCATAGCTAGATGGTCCAGGATCAACCAAAGCATATGATCCTCATGATTCATCAGAAGGTCAATAATAGTCCAATGCTATGTCACAATACCTATTCATTTGCCTCACTTCATCTCATTATACAAGAATTTCTATTATTTCATATCATCATGACTAAAAGAGTGAGTATAGTACAATAAAATATTTTGAGAGGAAAAGACCACATTCACATAACTTATTACAGTATATTGCTATAATCATTCTATTCTAATCTATTATTATTACTAGTCACTTTGCATAATTCATAAATTTTATCATAGGGTATGCATGTATAAGCAAAACAATATGTATAAAGTTTGGTACTATGCATGGTTTCTGGCATTTACTGGGAGTCTTGGAAAACATCCTCTGTGGATAAGGGGGTACTACTATATTCATTTCAATATTCTTTTAAGTGAAGAAAATTAGTCATGCCTGAGGGTTGGCTTATACAGGCTTGGCTTCTTTGGGTACTTGTAAATACTTTTAGTACTCATGTTTCCTTGTCATTTCAAAGGTCTCATATTCCTTTCATTCACTTAGAACTTTTGAACACTCTCATCTTCAACACACGGCCCTATGTATTGTAGTTAGCTCGATTTCTCCAGACTCCCAGTTCCTCAACATAGTGACTCCATAGTGTTCGGCCTAGCTTTCCCCTATCTGCACCATAGCCTAGAAACTCTCTCAAAGTAATAAAGTGGGGAAATCATATGGCTTGCTTCATTTAAGACTACATTTTCAAGGTTCCTGTCCTTTATGTCCTATTGTCTGTATGTTTATTTTAAGAAAGAGATTAATTCTGGTCCCTATGACTCCTTTTTTTTTTTTTAATTGAAGTGGCATTCTCCACCAGTTTAACCTTACATATAACTGTAAGAAAATGTTCTTCTTTTGAGGTGTCTATCAGTTACTCAGAAATTATAGCTTTATTTCGTGTCATTTAGATGGTGTCTAATAAACTAATAGAATATTTTAGCCTTTACTTGGCATACTATAGCTACTCAAATTCTCATTTTGCTCATTTTCTACCTTAAGCTATTAAATGCCAGTACTTGATATTATCATCATGAATTTATATGAATATTCACCACAGCATTATTTATAATTGCATAAATAACAAAATACACTGCAAATATCTAAAAAGGGAATGTTACTACAAATACATCAGGTGGAATATTAGCTATTATATAAAATGGTTTTATAACAATAATTACATTGGAAAATATTACTATGTAAGTATTAAGTAAAATTGTGCATACATTTGAGTGTCAATCTCTTTAATAATACATATACATTCAAAAATTAGATGAAAATGTATTCATTTCTTAATAATAATGGTGGTTATCTCAGTGTTAAATACTGTAGTCATTAACCGTTGTTTGTTAAAATTTCAGCCTTCCCAACATATGATACAATTGTATCCTGGCCTCCTTCTGGTTTGATGGAACCATATAACTACTTCCTGCCAGTGGGTTGTGAGCAGAAATAATAATATGTTGCTTCTGGAATGCAGCATTTAGTTTGCACTGTTAGATTTTTTCAAAACCCCTCTGTTGTTGACAGGACAAACAGTAATTAATGTTCAACACAATCGATGTTTCACCAACCTTCGTCCTTGAGTAGCTATTATAAATAGAGACTCTTCTTGCCAAAACACAATTGACAGGTAGAATGAGCAAGCAATTCATCTTTGTTTCTTCAGCAACTGAGATTTGGGGATTGATTTTTATCACATGAACTGGATTATCCTGACCAAAACCAGGGGATTATGGAAAATGTCATTTTTCTTTATTATACATTTCTGTATTTTCTAAAATAAACACAATGAACTTGAGTTAACTTTGATATAAAAATTCATTACTATTAATTTATTTCATTGAATGAAAAGTGACATCACTTCTAAGAAATCCCATTATTATGCACCCCTCATAAAAAAAAAAAAAGTTAAAAATTATACTGTAACTTAATGCTTTAATGATACTTCTCTATATTATTTGAATTGGTTGTACCCGTCTCTTGTTGCTTTAAAATTTCTTTTATCAGCTCCACAATATTTGGCCACTTCTGTCATCTGCCTTCAGTTGTGTTACTAGTTGTGTGGTAAATATTCATTTTTCACACATAGCAAAAGAATGCAATGTGGTGTAATACACGTAAGCATTTTTATTTCTTAAGTTTCATAAAACTTTTTGCTTATTCCTTCAAATAAAATTAGGAATGTGTCATTTCTCCACTCATCACTAATGTCCAAAGTGATAGTAAAAGCACTACATAATCTTTATCTTACAGTTATGGAGGACAATGGGTCTCAATGGGCTAAAATTAAGCTGTCGGCAATTTTTCACTGCCTTTGCATCCAAGGGGAATGCAGCCCTTAATAAAGCCTTTTTTTTTTTTTTTGTCTTTTGCTTTTTCACAGCTTTGCAAGGCTGCCAACACTCCTTGGTTCATGATTCCACTCAATAGTGGCCATTCTGGGCCAAATTCTCACACTGCCATCTGTCTGAATCTCTCCTTTGTAAACACATCTCCTGTTGACTGATTTATCTCCTGCCTCTGTCTCCCACTTTTAAGTTTCCTTGTGATTACACTGGGTTTACCTTGATAATCTAGGATAATATACCTATTTTAAGGTCTTCTTAGGAATTGTAATTACCATTGACTATATAAGATAGGGCTTCCCTTGTAGCTCAGTCAGTAAAGAATTTGCCTGCAGTGCAGGAAGACCTGGGTTCCATCCTGACCCGGCGTATGAAGCACGGGTGGCTGTGACCAAGCGCATTAAGCACGGCTGAGAGGAGTTACCCCACGACTGAGGTCTGGGGCAGTGGCAGAGAGTGCCAGGCTGCGACGGTGCAGGAATGGCCGAGAAGAGCTACCCAAGTCTGAGGTCAGGGGTGACGGCCGAGAGGAGCTACCCAAGTCCGAGGACAGTGGCAGCTGGGAGGAGACACCCCACGTCCGAGGACAAGGTCGGCAGCTGAGAGGAGCTACTACACGTCTGAAGTCAGTGACAGCCGAGAGGAGACACCCCGTGTCTGAGGTCAGAGGCAGCAGCCAAGAGGAGCAACCGGAGGAATGGTGGCTGCGCAGGTGCAGGAGGGCCTAGAGGAGCTATCCCACATTGAAGGTCAGGAAGGGCAGCAGTAAAGAGATACCCCCTCATCCAAGGTAAGGAGCAGTGGCTGTGCTTTGCTGGAGCAGCCATGAAGAGATACCCCATGCCCAAGGTAAGAGAAACCCAAGTAAGATGGTAGGTGTTGCAAAAGGGCTTCAGAGGGCAGACACACTGAAATCATACTCACAGAAAACTAGTTAACCTAATCACACTAGGACCACAGCCTTGTCTAACTCAGTGAAACCAAGCCATGCCAACAGGGCAGCCCAAGATGGGCGGGTCATGGTGAAGAGGTCTGACAGAATGTGGTCCACTGGAGAAGAGAATGGTAAACCACTTCAGTATCTCCAGGCAAACCATTTCTTGCCTTGAGAATACCATGAACAGTATGAAAAGGCAAAATGATAGGATACTAAAAGAGGAACTCCCAGGTCAGTAGTTGCCCAATATGCTACTGGAGATCAGTGGAGAAATATCTCCAGAAAGAATGGAGGGATGGAGCCAAAGCAAAAACGATACCCAGCTGTGGATGTGACTGGTGATAGAAGCAAGGTCTGATGCTGTAAAGAGAAATATTGCATAAGAAATGGGAATGTCAGGTCCATGAATCAAGGCAAATTGGAAGTGATCAAACAAGAGATGGCAAGAGTGAATGTTGGCTTTCTAGGAATCAGCGAACTAAAATGGGCTGGAATGGGTGAATTTAACTCAGATGACCATTATATCTACTACTTTGGGCAGGAATCCCTCAGAAGAAATGGAGTAGCCATCATGGTCAACAAAAGAGTCTGAAATGCAGTACTTGGATGCAGTCTCAAAAATGACAGAATGATCTCTGTTGGTTTCCAAGGCAAACCATTCAATATCACAGTTATCCAAGTCTATGCCCCAACCAGTAACACTGAAGAAGCTGAAGTTGAATGGTTCGATGAAGACCTACAAGACCTTTCAGAACTAACACCTAAAAAAGATGTCCTTTTCATTATAGGGGACTGGAATGCAAAAGTAGGAATTCAATAAACACCTGGGGTAACAGGCAAATTTGGCCTTGGAATGCGGAATGAAGCAGGCCAAAGACTAATAGAGTTTTGCCAAGAAAATCCACAGGTCATAACAAACACCCTCTTCCAACAACACAAGAGAAGACTACACATGGACATCACTAGATGGTCAACACTGAAAGCAGATAGATTATATTTTTTTCAGCCAAAGATGGAAAATATCTATACAGTCAACAAAAACAAGACCAGGAGCTGACTGTGGCTCAGAACATGAACTCCTTATTACCAAATTCAGACTTAAATTGAAGAAAATAGGAAAAACAGCTACACCACTCAGGAATGACCTAAATCAAATCCCTTATGATTATACGGTAGAAGTGAGAAATAGATTTAAGGGACTAGATCTGATAGATAGAGTGCCTGATGAACTATGGACTGAGGTTCGTGACATTGTAGAGGAGACAGGGATCAAGACCATCCTCATGCAAAATAAATGCAAAAAGCAAAATGGCTTTCTGGGGAGGCCTTACAAATAGCTGTGAAAAGAAGAGAGGTGAAAAACAAAGGAGAAAAGGAAAGATATAAGCATCTGAATGCAAAGTTCCAGAGATAGCAAGAAGAGATAAGAAAGCCTTCTTCAGTGATCAATGCAAAGAAATAGAGGAAAAGAACAGAATGGGAAAGACTAGAGATCTCTTCAAGAAAATTAGAGATACCAAGGGAACATTTCATGCAAAGATGGGCTCAATAAAGAACAGAAATAGTATGGACCTAAAAGAAGCAGAAGATATTAAGAAGAGGTGGCAAGAATACACAGAAGAACTGAACAAAAAATATCTTCATGACCCAGATAATCATGATGGTGTGATCACTCATCTAGAGCCAGACATCTTGGAATGTGAAGTCAAGTGGGCCTTAGAAAGCATCACTATGAACAAAGCTAGTGGAGGTGATGGAATTCCAGTAGAGCTATTTCAAATCCTGAAAGATGATGCTGTGAAAGTGCTGAACTCAATATGTCAGCAAATTTGGAAAACTCAGCAGTGGCCACAGGACTGGAAAAGGTCAGTGTTCATTCCAACCCCAAAGAAAGGCAATGCCAAAGAATGCACAAACTACCGCACAATTGCACTCATCCCACACGCTAGTAATGTTTAAAATTCTCCTAGCCCGGCTTCAGCAATACATGAACCGTGAACTTCCTGATGTTCAAGCCGGTTTTAGAAAAGGCAGAGGAACCAGAGATCAAATTGTCAACATCCGCTGGATCATCGAAAAAGCAACAGAGTTCCAGAAAATAATCTACCTCTGCTTTATTGACTATTCCAAAGCCTTTGACTGTGTGGATCACAATAAACTGTGGAAAATTCTGAAAGAGATGGGAATAACAGACCACCTGACCTGCCTCTTGAGAAACCTGTATGCAGGTCAGGAAGCAATAGTCAGAACTGGACATGGAACAGCAGAGTGGTTCAAAACTGGAAAAAGAGTAAGTCAAGGCTGTATATTGTTATCCTGCTTATTTAACTTCTATGCAGAGTACATCATGAGAAACGCTGGACTGGAAGGAACACAAGTTGGAATTAAGATTGCCAGGAGAAATATCAATAACCTCAGATATGCAGATGACACCACCCTTACGGCAGAAAGTGAAGAGGAACTAAAAACCTCTTGATGAAAGTGAAAGAAGAGAGTGAAAAAGTTTGCTAAAAGCTCAACCTTCAGAAAATGAAGATCATGGCATCCGGTCCCGTCACTTCATGGGAAATAGATGGGGAAACAGTGGAAACAGTTTCTGACTTTATTTTTTTGGGCTCCAAAATCAATGCAGATGGTGACTGTAGCCATGAAATTAAAAGATGCTTACTCCTTGGAAGAAATGTTATGACCAACCTAGATAGTATATTCAAAAGCAGAGACATTACTTTGTCAACTAAGATCTGTCTAGTCAAGGCTATGTTTTTCCTGTTGTCATGTATGGATGTGAGAGTTGGACTGTGAAGAAGGCTTAGCTCTGAAGAATTGATGCTTTTGAACTGTGGTGTTGGAGAAGACTCTTGAGAGTCCCTTGGACTGCAAGGAGATCCAACCAGTCCATTGTGAAGGAGATCAACCCTGGGATTTCTTTGGAAGGAATGATGCTGAAGCTGAAACTCCAGTACTTTGGCCACTTCATGTGAAAAGTCGACTATTTGGAAAAGATTCTGATGCTGGGAGGGATTAAGGGCAAGAGGAGAAGAGGACGACAGAGGATGAAATGGCTGGATGGCATCACTGACTCGATGGACCTGAGTCTGAGTGAACTCCTGGAGTTGGTGATGGACAAGGAGGCCTGGCGTGCTGCAATTTATGGGGTAGCAAGGAATTGGACACTACTGAGTGAATGAACTGAACTGATATAAGATAACATATTCATAGATTCTTGAAATTAAGATGTGGATGTCTTTGTTGGGTGATGCATTTTTCTGTGTACCACAATCACTAGTATGAAATGCAGGCCTCCTGCTCTTTTTCTATCTCTTCTTGTATACTCAGTAACTTTTTCCTCAATGAGAAATCACAGTTTAGTTTTTCTGGAGACATTTTAAAAACAATGCTAATTTGGGACTTCCTGGTGGTCCATTGGTTAAGAATCTGTCTGTCAATGCAGGAGACAGGAGTTTGATTTTTGGTCCATGAAGGTTTTTCATGCCATGGGGCAATTAAGAAACAGTACCACAAATACTAAGCCCATGTGCCCTAGAGCCTGTTTTCCACAAGAAAAGGCAATGACATAATAAGCCCAACCACCACAACTTGAGAATACACCACCCACTGCTCACCACAACTAGAGCAATGATGCCTGTGCAGTAATGAAGACCTAGGATAACCACAAAAGATTAATTAATTGAAAGATTTTTAAAAAAAAAGCCGATGTATATAGTACCAAGAAAGTATACAATGCATTGCAGTGATGATCATATGAACAACAGCGATCGAATTTCATGATGACTAACTTACCCCTTGTTGATGGTAAAATACCATAGATTTTTAGAATGCATCCCTATATCAAAGACGTTGAATGTAGAAAAACAGCATGTGTTAGAATCAATGACATATATCATATGCAAAGCAGTATCAACAGATCTGTCAGTTACTCATCTGACAGATCTCTTAAAGAATGGAGCAAATGCAAGATAAGCTTTGACAGGAAAAGTAGAACCAGAACATGGGCGTAGTCCATGTTGAATAGTGAAAAAGAGGCATGAGGACACTACATGCCTGTGTAATAAGACACTGAAATGATAGTTGAGATGATTGGCCTAACCATTGTCCAAAAAGTAAATAATCCCACACTCATTCAAAAGAAAAACCCTTCAATAAATATTCAAGGAAGTTTTCCATTTTTATAACCAAAAATTAGGCTTGCACTTTTCTAAAAATCATTTTTTATAGTTAATTTCCTTTCCCTTTATATTCATGGTAGGGACACTGATTTATTAACTATCTTGAGGTGATAAAAATACAAGGACAGCAAATATAAAGAAAATTTTACTACTGTTTATTAGTATTAAATTCCTACTTTGAAAAGTAGCAAAGTTTCAAGATGCAACTATAGACAAGACTTCAGTAATTAAGAGTAATTGGAAAGAAGGCAATCTTGATTTAGTGAAAAGCCTGAATCAAATAAGTTTTAAAAAATATATGGTTGGGTTACACTGAACCAGTGTAATAAGATAAATTTTTTAAAGCTAACCAATTTTTGGCAATGGATGGGACTTCTAGTAAAATTATGATTGTGATTAGGCTCTAAATGGATAGTATGAAAAAGCGTGGAACTATCCAACGAACTAGAGTCATATATATGTGGCTACTAGACCTGCTATTGAAAACACTGGACTTCCTCATCTATAAAATGAAAGGATTATAATAGATAATATCTGAGACTTTTGAAGCTCTACAATGCTTTAAGTATTTATTTACCAGTAAATAGAGGTTGTCAAGTGGTTTTAGAACTAAGAACTTGAATTAGTGATTTAGACATTCCTCCTATAATCCTCTTGAAAATATTAATTTGTTTAGCAATTCCATTTTCTAGACATAGTTAAAAAGTATGCCAGTCTGTTGCAAGGCTTTTTGTCTTTAATTTGGGATTATTTTTATTATGGTATTCTGAGAGCTTACTGTATTCACAGATAAATGCCAATTGAAGCAATTAAAAAAATAAACATTCTAATAGGAAACACAAAAGAAGACAAAGTATTTCAACTTGCTTTCTATCTGGCAAAACATTAAAATTATTCTTTATATAAAAGTGATGCAATGCACTCATTTCACTGTCAGTCGAAATCTGCTGGGTGCATTAAACTGAATGACAACATGGATCTTGTCTGAAATATATGTGCAGGGAGGACAGAGAACAGGGGAAGGAGGAGAGTAAAATCATAAAAATGAGGCTCAAGGCTTTTTTGGTATGTGTGTGAGTTACAGTCTACTGGTCTGCATCTGTATGGTCGGGAACTTTTCCAGATGTCCTTCCTTGTCTTCCCCACCCATGCTTCTTCCTTTATCCCTTGTTTCCCCAAACTCTCCCTCTGAGACCACAAAGTTGACTTACCCCATAACTTCTTAAATCCATCATTACTAAAAAAAAAAAAAAAAAAAAGCAACTGTAGATGAGATGAAATAATGCCTATTTTGCTTAAAACTTGTTAAAATTCTGGTGAGAATGTGGAAATGAGATTAATCTGCCAGCAGCTGTCTCCTTCTATTTTTCAGGACCACTTTTAATAAAGGGAGAGCACAAATTTTCTTTTATGGTTTTACATTTAGTTCTTTGTTTGTAATGGAAAATTCTACTTAGAGACAAAAACTAAGTTATTTGCATGCAAATACAGCAATAAGGAAAGACTGCACAAATAATGAACATGGCATATTAGCCAATCTTACTGCAATCAGTGACCAAGAATATATTCATTCTGACTGTTTCTTAGATTCATTCTAATTATTACCATAAAATATGTCCTAAGATGTGTGTATCACTTTAAGTGGCAGCAACTAAGGATATTTTTCCATACACTATCATGAATTATAAGAACTGTATCTGCATTGAATATGCTTGACTGTCATATCATTAAATTATAAATTGACTAAGTGGTCCTGGATTAGAAAGCATTTGGAAAACTAACATTATTGTTCATGAATAACCTGGCTCTGTTTTCCTTCATAGCTTTCCTTCCTAAAATGGAAATATTATTTAACAGCTATAACCAAAAAAAAAAAAAAAAATTGTGTTTCTTTGACTTTGAGAACAATGAAATACATTTGGATGCTTTTAGCTTAAGATGAATGAGCTACTAACAGCAAGATAGCAAGTGTGTTACCGTCCACAATAATGAATTCTTTTTGGATCAGACTTTTCTGGAATAGAAAATGCCTTCATATCTAGTATTTAATTCGATTCCCAGTATATCCTGGCAAGAAGATAAAACCTGTGTATCCTTGTTTTACAGCAGGTGACTGAGGTCCTCAGAAACTCGATTACTTGTCTGACACTCAGCACATATTGCCATATTGTTTTTCAAATGTTGGAAGAATAGATGAAAGGTGTGTTTTGGAGATAAAACCTTTTAAAAAAATTTTATTTTTACTTTATTCTACTTTACAGTACTGTATTGCTTTTGCCATACATTGACATGAATCAGCCACAGGTGTAGAGGAGCTCCCAATCCCGAAGCCCCCTCCCACCTCCCACCCCATATCATCTCTCTGGATCATCCCCACCCTTTGTTGCATTAACTTTAATCTGCTTTTAATCTTTATATTTAGTTGATCTTGAAATTATAATGGTAAGGATAATTAAAAATTTTTCAATTAATTTATTCCATTCCTTCTCCAGGGGATCTTCCCAACCTAGGTATTGAACTGGGGTTTCCTGCATTGCAGGCAGATTCTTTACTGTCTGAGCTACAGACAGTAATAACTTGGAAGCCCAAGTTATTAATTTTACTAATTTAAATTTTAAATTATGTACCCGTGGGGCATGTTTTATAAAAGGTAGGGAAATAATATTTTAAATATTATTAAAAATTTAGAAATAATATTTTAAATATTATTTCTAAATTTTTTTTTATGTAGATCATTTTTTTAAGTCTTTATTGAATTGTTTATAATATTGCTTCTGTTTATGTTTTGGTTGTTTGACCACAAGGCATGTAGGTTCGTAGCTCCCTGACCAAGGATTGAACTCGCACTGCCCACATAGGAAGGGCAAAGTCTTGACCACTAGATCGCTAGGGAAGACCCTATGTTAAATATTGTGATAAGTTGTGATATTAAAAATTCTCAGGGGGAAATTACTGTTATATGAAATTGGCAAGGAAATTCTAGTTTTACTTTTTATCCCATTCATTTGTAAACTCTTGTGAACAAGAACTTTTTAATGAGTTACTGTTTGTAATACAAACAACTTCTCATTACTGATAATTATAAACTGGATGATATAATAAAAATGATAACAATAGCAGGTCTCCTGCATTGCAGACAGATTCTTTACCATCTGAGCTACCAGAGAAGTCTGTTAACCATTAATGAATACTGCTTGAAAAAAAGAGAAGCTTCTAGAATCTAACTATCCAGGCTCCAATCTTGGATCTATCCCATACTCGTCATAGAAGTATTTCTAGGCCTCAGCTTTCACATCTGTAGTATTATGGTAGTAATATCAACCTCATAGCGTTAATACAAAGGAGAAATAAAATAACAAATTTAATAGAACATAGCAAGATGGTTGAAAATTAGTTGTTGATAAATGTTATTTTTTCCTCTGAATGACAATGTAAGTACTGCCTGTGATAATTCTGTTTCTAAATTTGGAGGCTATCATAGGCTTGTATTTGTAACACTGTCTCATCTATGCCTCCTATTGCCCAAAGAATTGCATTTATACCCTCTAAAATTTACCTGGATGAGATGACAAAACTAAAATCTGTCAACCAAATGATTGATTAATTTACTTGAAGGAGCTATTAATTAACCATTTTTTTTCCATCTTGACTAATTTGATTTTAGACTAAAATTTCTTAAGAGGATGCTAGATTTCATCTTGTTTTTTTTTATTAAATTTATTTATTTTTTTAATTACAATACTGTATTTGTTTTGCCATACATTGACACGAATCAGCCATAGGTGAACACAATCTCCCAATGCCGAAGCCCCTTCCCACCTCCCACCCCACATCCTCTACTTGAATCTTCCTGTACATCAGCCCCATGCATCCTGCATCCTACATTGAACACAGATTGGCGCTTCGTTTCTTACAAGAAAATATACATGTTTCATTGCCATTCTCCCAAACCATCCCACCCTTTCCCTCTCCCTCAGAGTCCAAAAGTCCACTCTATACTTCTGTGTCTCTTTGTTGTCTCACATATAGGGTCATCATTACTGTCTTCTAAATTCCATATATATGTGTCAGTATACTGTATTGGTGTTTTTCTTTTGGCTTACTTCACTCTGTATAATCGGTTCCAATTTCATCCATCTCATTAGAACTGAGTCAAATTTAAAAGAAGAAGTAAAATTCTCACTGTTTGCAGATGACATGATCCTCTACATAGAAAATCCTAAAGACTCGACCAGAAAACTCCTAGAGCTAATCAATGAATATAGTAAAATTGCAGGATATAAAATTAACACTCAGAAATCCCTTGCATTCCTATACACTAATAATGAGAAAGTAGAAAAAGAAGTTAAGGAAACAATTCCATTCACCATTGCAACGAAAAGAATAAAATACTTAGGAATATTCCTATCTAAAGAAACTAAAGACCTATATATAGAAAACAATAAAACACTGATGAAAGAAATCAAAGAGGACACTTCACGGGTCGGAAGAGTCAATATAGTGAAAATGAGTATACTACCTAAAGCAATCTACAGATTCAACGCAATTCCCATCAAGCTACCAGCAGTATTTTTCACAGAACTAGATCAAATAATCTCAAGATTTGTATGGAAATACAAAAAACCTTGAATAGCCAAAGCAATCTTGAGAAAGAAGAATGGAACTGGAGGAATCAACTTGCCTGACTTCAGGCTCTACTACAAAGCCACAGTCATTAAGACAGTATGGTACTGGCACAAAGACAGAAATATAGATCAATGGAACAAAATAGAAAGCCCTGAGATAAACCCACACACCTATGGACACCTTATCTTCGACAAAGGAGGCAAGAATATACAATGGAGTAAAGACAGTCTCTTTAACAGGTGGTGCTGGGAAAACTGGTCAACCACTTGTAAAAGAATGAAACTAGACCCCTTTCTAACATCATCTTGTTTATAGGCTAAACTGGGGCTTCAGCAGATGGCTCAATGGTAAAGAAACTCAGATTCCATCCCAGGGTCGGGAAGATCCCCTGGAGGAGGAAATAGCAACCCGTTCCAGTATTTTTGCTTGGATAATCCCATGGACAGAGGAGCTTGGAGGGCTACATGTAGTCCATGGGATCTCAAAGATTCATACACAACTGTGCAACTGAGCTTGACAATGAATATATGACCATCTCTTGACATAGGGTAAATTATCATTGTTAAAAGGTAAAATATGATTAGTGTCCACTTCTGGAAATTAAATACAAATGTCAAGAGTGGATAAAGTATTAAATTCTAAACCTCTGTTACATTGACCACTTTGCCTGAACATGTTTTATTGGCATTTCAACTATAAACCAACAAACATTACATTTTCAGGAATTAAAAATAAAGGTAAAGGAGATCATTATGCAGCTTCTATTACAGGCAAGGAACTGTGGGGGTTCCCAAAAGATTTCAGGAGTTTTATAACTGTTGAGTCAATTTTCCCAAATTTGTTTGTGCTGTGCGGTCTAGTAAGCCTAATTGAAAGAGTGAGCAGAGAGGAAGTTTCTTATTGAAAACAGAAATCTTATCCAAGACCTAGTACTGAGTTACCCAAAATTCAGACTAAGCTTATGTTTAGAGCACCAGAAAAGTTCAGTTTTGATTAACCTATCTAGATTTTGGAGTAAAAATATCTAATGTCTAGAAAGAAGAAAACTATCTTGAAAAAACTAAAATATTTAGTTACAGCTTATATTCAAGTTTTGTGCCATTTTGAAAAGTAAAATTTCATTTTTAATTACATGTCAATGTATGGGTCACCATAATCACTCAAGTTTTAGGGTCTTGATTCAATTTCACCAGAAATTATTTTATTGGTGACACCACTATGATCAGTATGGCTAACAACAGGATAGAGTGTGTTCAAGCAGAGGGTCTTGGAGCAAAGTTAACATAAATGGGAACAGGCCATGTCTAAGTAATCTTTCCAAAGCTGTTTGAGTTTGAATAAACACTATCCAATGTCTAACTTCCAAATTTTTGCTCACTGTTTAACTATTAAAGCCTAACACAGATCAGCAGCTTGGGAAAGGCTAGATGGTAGATTACTGAATGATTGTTTCAGGGGACTGTTTTGCAGAGCCTTTAGAAGAGTTACCTGCCTCCTAACCTTATGCAACACAAGCACATGACAGATTTCCTTACCAAGTCTGGCTGGCCATTGTTCAGGGAAAGAAGCCCCTTCAAGCATCCTTGAAAAGTCTTTGCTCTTTGGAAGCAGGAACTTGTAAAACTTCACAATTTTGTTTCCTTGGAGGTTAATTGGTTTTTAAACCCAGTGGGTTTACAAAAGTTAGTTAAAATTTCAAGTCAACTTTGACATTTTCAAGTACCCAAATGGAAAGAAATCTCAAGCTGATTCTGTCTTTCTAGTGACTTAGACTTTGTCTGTATAATCCCAGTTTTATATTATAGAGTTGAGGCTGAATATAGCCATTTTTAAAATGGGCATTAAATGCATGGTGACATTTCAGTCACTGGAGGTGGGGAAGTGGAGGGGGGGCGGCTGTTGTATTTAACAGTTTTTATTTAGGATGCAGAAAATAGTTCAAGCTTATGAAAGACACAGCCAGGGTTTTTACTCCATTACATTGATTAGTACTCCTGTGTACCCAAATGGGCATAAGGATTTCAGGGATTATGTAAACAAATCGGCTATTAATAGTGATTAATAGTGATTAATAGTGATCCCGCCTAAGATGATCCTGAATTTAGCTGGAATTAAAACTCATAAACTGGAATTGGTTTCCAGAAACTTTTCACTACACAACAAAGAGTCACATATATACAAAAGTATGCTTGTGTGTGCACGTGTGCATGCACACTGACACACACACAAACAGTGAAAAGTTTATTACTTCAAAAAATAGCCTTGATATTTAGTTGAATTTTGGTTGATCCAACTTATTTTATTTTTTGTTATTCTCCACTCCTAAAAACTTCTCTTCAAGCTTGCTCATTCTTTCCCAAGATGCTGACTACTCAGTGATTTAGGCGGGCTTAGATACAGGCAGAGTTGGCAGCATGTATGAATGCATAGGAAGAAAAGTTAAAAGAAAGAGAATATAAATTATTCTGTTATCTTAATCCAAGAAAAATAAAGTTTTTTTGGGGAAGGAAAATTCCTAGAATTGTTTTTATTTTATTTTATTTTTACTTTATTCTACTTTACAATACTGTATTAGTTTTGCCATGAATCAGCCACAGGTGTGCACGAGCTCCCAATCCTGAAACCCCCTCCCATCTCTCACCCCCATATCATCTCTCTGGATCATCCTTGTGCATAATTGTTAAAGAGTATGGAGAAATGTTTAAAACTGCTTTAAGTTTATAAACACTAGCTAAAGCAACATCCATGTGTTTTCACAGATAATATTATTAAAATGCCCAAACCATGACATGGTCTTCAAAAAATTTAGATTTCAAAAACATAAACACTAATGTCTTCCCCTTTTTAGCTCATTCTATAAAAATGATGAAAAATAAATTTAAAAGTTAAAAATTCTAAATTTTTAAAATGGAAATAAAAGAATAATAAGCTTAAAACTGGTGAAAAGCTTCCCTTGAGGTAAGCAGTTTTCTAATAATGTGAAAATCTACTTAAGTTTGAAGGAATATTTTCTATTAGTAGCACTATATATGTGGTTTTATTTAGGTTAGGTTCATTCATCTACACAAATTCATTCATAATTAAACATCTCAAAATCCTTATAAACTTTTGAAGCCATGAATCTTCTTTACTGAGTCTTCTTTATGTATAGCATAAAACACATCAAAACGGTCACATGTGAACTTATCAAATGGAAATGTCATGAGGATGAAAGTAATAGCCCATCTTCTGCTTATGTTACGCTTGATGGGAAAAGCTTTGAATGACAAGAACAGCAGCGTGTTGATTCCTTGTCAGGAAATCATAATTCAAATCCTTATGAATATATTCACAATGCTGCTTAGAAATAAAAAATCTAGTTTTAATATTGAACAGTTATCACAGAGCATTGGTATGTTGTTGAACTAGGCAATAGTTTGATTTTGGCCCCTTTGAGAATGGTTGGTACATATTTTTAAAAACACACTGGGTATGCAGAATAGGGGTTTTGAGTGAAAAGTGGGGTTGGATGGGGGATTCACTATGTAAGTATGATAATTAATGAATAAGCCTAGTTAAAGGATCCAAATGGACTCTACTCTTAAAAAAAGTAGAAAGATGAAAGTTACTCATTAGTGAAATTAAGTTGTTAGAGCCTTAAGATTAGCCATAATTGGATAAATAAATTTGGAGCCTTATTGAGAAACTCTCTTAAAATCCATGTTTGCAAACATCAGTAATTTATGAAATTTTTGTTTACTATAAACAATAAGAAATGTTTATTATAAGAATGTGATTTTCAAATTATTTTTTATGAATAAGAATTATTTTCTTCACTTGCTTTTATACAATGAGCTCTGTATTCCTGAACACCTACAAATAAAGCACCTGATTCATTTCAGAAGTAGATTGTGACATAAATCACATTTTACAAAGGAGATTCCAAGACTAGCAGTTTATTCTCTCCAGAGTACTTTGACTGCAAATTAAAAGTAAGCTGCCACCAGGTATTTCCATGACAACTAGGAACACCATATGTCCCAGGTTGCCTAGGAGACGTTTAACTTAAGACTTTTGTCCCATATTAACTATTAATAGCACATCCTTTTACTGTCAAAAGTTCATTTTATGGTCACTCTATTGAAAACTTCATGGTCAGAGCAGTGCAGTTCAGTTCAGTTCAGTCGCTTAGTCTTGTCCGACTCTTTGCTACCCCATGGACTGCAGCACACCAGGCTTCCCTGTTCATCACCAACTCCTGGAGCTTGGTCAAACTCATGTCCATCAAGGTGTTGATGCCATCCAACAATCTCATCCTCTGTTGTCCCCTCTCCTCTTGCCTTCAATCTTTTCCAACATCAGGGTCTTTTCCAATGAGTCAGCTCTTTCAATCAGGTGGCCAAATTATTGGAGTTTCAGCTTCAGCATCAGTCCTTCCAATGAATATTCAGGACTGATTTCCTTTAGAACTGACTGGTTTGATGTCCTTGCAGTCTAGAGAGCTGTGCCAACTCTCAATTTAGATGAATGACTTCAGGGTTCCAGAGAAAACCATGTTCTTTGACCATGAAATTTTCATTAGAGTGACCATAAAATTAATTGTCCAAACTTGGAACTCCTAATAACATTTCCTTTCACATACAGCACATTATCCTTAGATTTAATAATTTTCTAAACATTTATTTGTTAAACTTTCTTTGAATTTCATCTAAGTTTCCATATGGTCTCACCAATGCTTAAATCAGTCATCTGATTAGATCCCATGCAATCTGTTAGGCCCCATGTTTTTCTGGAGCTTTCCATCCTTGTAGTCTAGTCTGGACTTGTTGCACTTTATCTCTGCTGAATAACAGCTATATTGGCACTTGCATTGGCCATCATTAGTGGAATTTTCTTCATTTCTCTGTTGTGCTCTCATGCATGGAATCACTTGCTTCTTGGATCCTACTTTTTAAGTTTATTTTTTTGTTTTAGGACAATACTTTCCCAGTACATTTAAATTTTTGAATATATTCCTGTGTAAAAATATGTGAAAATACACCCTGACTGATAGTTTGATGGCACACAGAATTTTAGACTGAAATAATTTTATCTGAGGATCTTGAACATTGCTTTCTAGCTTCTGGTATTAATATTAAGAAGTGAGAAGTAACTCTGCTTCTTGATTCCTTGAATGTAATCTATTTATCTTTGGAAGCTCATGTTTGTCTCCAGACAAAGACTATATGCCTTAATATGAGTTATTTATTAATTATATATTTATTTTTGATCTAGACAATTAGTAGGTCTTGTCAATTAAGGGGGCTGCTAGCCTTCCATTCTAGGAACTATTTTTCACCTATTCCTCTTTCATGATTTTCCTAATCTCTCTCTCACCTTTGTCTTTGTTAGTTGAACTGAGCCTTTACAGTGGAAAAACACATTTCCCAAACACACATATCTTTCAAGGGACCATTCCAAGACTGTGGCACAGTGCCTGGTATAAATTTGAAAAGTTATGTTGACTATATGACCACTATGATCACCTAATGTAAAGTATAAAAATTCAGTCTTTGCTTATGTCTTGTCTTTTTCATAATGATTTCTTTCTTCTTTGCTTGGAACCATCTGTTTCAAAGATGTGACAGGCAAATTTTGATAATGTGATTTTATCTTTTTCTCACAATGTCCGATTTCACCATAAACATATTTACTGGAAATCTTTATTCCAACATTTATATCTTAGGTATCTAATGGGCCATAATATTTTGAAAGGCATCCAATTGGTTCCTCTGAAAACAATTTTAAAGGCTGAGTTTGAATAGCCCTATATTTTAATACCCTGTCAGCCAGAGTTAGTGGCTAAGAGGAAGTGATCCATACTTAAGCAAAGTATGATACTCATACTTACTCAGTTGTATCTGACTCTATGCAACACTATGGACTGTAGCCTGCCAATCTCCTCTGTCCATGGGGTTTTCTAGGCAAGAATACTGGAATGGGTTGTCATTTCTTTCTCCAGGCTGTCTTCCTGACCCAGGGATCTTACTCATGTCTCTTGCGTCTCCTGCCTCAGCAAGCAGATTCTTTACCACTGAACGACCTGGGAAGGTATGACCAAATACAATTTCCAAGAAGTTTAGCTAATTTTCCAAGCATTTTCTGCTTTAATATTTAAAAATCTTACAAGCACCAAGCAACATTTAAGAAATTCAGAAATTGGGTGAACTCCCTGGTGGCTCAGATGGTAAAGTGTCTGTCTACAATATGGGAGACCCGGGTTCGAGCCCTGGGTTGTGAAGATCCCCTGGAGAAAGAAATGGCAATCCACTCCAATACTATTGCCTAGAAAATCCCATGGACAGAGGAGCCTGGTAGGTCCCAGTTTATGGGGTCGCAAAGAGTCAGACACGACTGAGCAACTTCATTTATTCATTTATTTGGCAATCAATGCTGTATTCATGCTAAGTCACTTCAGTCATATCTGACTCTTCAGCCCTATGTATTGTAGCCTGCCAGACTTCTTTATCCATGGGACTCTCTAGGCAAGAATACTGCAGTGGGTTGCCATTTCCTTCTCTAGAATCAATGTGGAGAGGATGTAAAAGCTATTTACTACTCAAGTCCTGCTATATGGTAAGACCTCAGTCTAACGAGAATAAGCAGCCTTCTATCAAGAATTTTATGAATTGTGAAACCACTCCGATTCACAAACAAGCAGACAAATAACAAGCTTCTCTACCATATACCCATCTTCTACAGCATACCAGTTCTCATCATTAGAGTATTTTGGGCATTAATATGGGAATCCTCAACTGATTAATTCAGAGGGTGACATGAACTGCCTGTGCTCTTCCTTGTGGTAGGATATTTATATAGGGCCTTTGTGAAAAGCCATACAACATAACCTCTTTGGGACTTCAGAGGATCAATTCTGTCCCATCATTAGCAACTTTCTCTACCACACAACACCACACTCCAACCCCACACTCAGTATATATACAACCACATTATTTGATGCTCTCTAAATATATGAGAAATAAAGAATATCTCTTCCATAGTGGTGTACTTTCCAGAAGTGATTAAAAAAAAACAAACAAACTAATGATTCATGAAGTCAAGAAGTCTAGGTGAGGTACATAAAATATATTTATAAGTAAATCCACATTAAGACCCATCACAGTGAAACTCTAGATCAAAGGTAAAGAGAAGATTAAAAAAAAATTGCAGTTAAAATAATAGTTGACATCTCAAGAGCTATAGTGGAAGTCAGAGTAGAGTGGGATAATATTTTAAAACTTCTACAAAAACAACTTCAGACCTAGAATTCCACACCCACTGAAATATGCTCATTTTCCAATGATTAGTGTGAAATAATATTTTAAGACAAATAGACCTTCACTGAAAGAAATTCTAAAGAACGAATTTTAGGCAGCTTAGAAGAGATCCAGGTATAGAAATAATCATAAGAAATCTCGGATGCAATAACTCATGAACAGCAGAGAAAGTACTCTTCTTTGTGAAAATATAAAAGAACTATTTTCTCTGAAAATATAGCAGTCTCCGAGTTAAAATTTATCTATAAATTGTTAAATGTAAATGAACATATTATGAAAAAAGAGTGACATATCATATTGTTAACATTTTCTAGTACAGTGTGTATTCTAATACAGAAAGTGTGTTCTCTGGAAGATCAGTGTCCGGAGACATATTAGTAAGTGTGACTTGAAAATAGGTCATATGTTCAAATATGTGTGGGAAACATGGTGTTAAAGAGAATGAAACCAGATTTTTGACACTTGCACTTCTCAGGACCTTTAAGTATGCTAATGTACATTTTGAATTACCAAGAGGGTGAGGTAGTATACAGCAGTTCCCAATGTTATTTGACCATGGATTTTTTTTTCATAATAATCTTTTCATAGATCACACTCAAGAAAGTTCTGCCCCTAGCACATTTCCTGTGATGCTTTATAAAATTCAATACATACTAACTTGTAAAACAGCAAATGTTCTTGACAGTGGGGTAAGAGATAGGTAAATTTTTATAAAGAGAAAAGAAAAGGGCAAAATTTAGGGTATGAAGCGATGCCTGGGATGGGGGAAATAGATAGGGGAGAGAGCTTTTTGAGAAGCAGAATTGCAGAAGCACTGAGGGGCAAAAAGGTAAAGAATAACATCTTGTGCCTAAAATTTGGTTTGGGGCCTCCACTACTCAACTCTTTGGGTCACCCATGAGTATTCACAATCCTTTGGCAAAAAAGGAAAATGGTTGAGACATGAAGTAAGCAGAGTCATCCAAAACTTGCTGCTGGTTCTCCTTTTGATGCATCTGATTAGAAAGCAGTGTCCACTGGCCATTTATACCAATGCACATGGAATCCACAGTGATAATTTCTGCCTCATTATAAGATACAAGATAATAAGATCAAATGGTTTTCCATTATACAAGATTAATATGATTATTAGCAGATACAGACTAATAGACAATGAACTTATGGTTGCTGAGGGGAAGAATAGGGAGAACAGATAGGGAGTTTGGGATTGACAGTATACACTGTTATATTTAAAAAGGATAACCAACAAGGACCAACTGTATACCACAGGGAACTGTGCTCAAGTTTATGTGACAGCCTGGATGGGAGGGGAGATTGAGGAGAACTGATATATGTATATGTGTGGCTGAGTCCCTTCGCTGTTTACCTGAAACTATCACAACATGCTTAATTGGCTATACTCTAATATAAAAGAAAAAGTTAAAAATATTAATATGATTTCATATGCAATGACTATTTGTTATAAAAAATAATTCTCATCAGATGCTCATGAGACTATTAAAAAGTTTCTGATTCATCAGCAAAATTCACATCTATCCTGTTATTAAAAGTAATAATATATTCCCTAATATTAATGAATATTTATCCTAATAATTTTAATTAAAATTTTATAAATTATTAAATTAGTATTCATGTTGTTACTAGTAAATAAGTATTTCATTATTATACAATTATATTTTTGTATAAGAAACTTTGTGAATTTTTCTTTATAAAAGAGAAGAAGCAATTTAGAGATTTGCATAGTAGTTTTCTACATCTCTACAAAGATAACAACTCTGAGATACTGGCAGAATGCAGTATTTTCCCTGATTGGCAAATTATGTGACATGCCTAAAATTACATAACTACTTAAAGACCACAAGGGTTATAAAGATTATATAAGGATGTATAAGGATTATAAACTGATGTTTAACTCCAGATATTTCCAACTAAATCATATAACTTTACTTATTATTTTTCTTTCTGTGAACTAAGGTCTGTTCCAAAAATATATTCCAACATATTTATTCATGGTACTGATCAAGAAAGAGGTTTCTTTAGGCTTTATATATAACTGCTTTCTTCAAAAAGCCAAACTGTTTTAAATTCCATACATTTTCTCCACATGTGATATTTCAAAAATAAAGTAAATGAACCCCAGGGAGTATAAGGAAATTGCCCAATATTACATTCAAAATACGATGGGTATCTTTGACTAGAAAGAATGGCCTTTTTTTTTTTTTTTTGGTACATATGTTGAATGCTGTGTGGGACTGTGCTTATGTATGTTAAAGAATAGAGCTAATTGTTAATAGATACATGGTCTCTGGGTCCAAAAAATCAATAAGTCTCCACAATGATGGGTAGATAGTCAGACCCAGAAATGAGGCTAAGTGGGAAGAATCAGTCAGTTCAGTTCAGTTCAGTCACTCAGTCGTGTCTGACTCTTTGCAATCCCATGAATTGCAGCATGCTAGGCTTCCCTGTAGCTTAAAAAAAAAAAAAATGCTACTTGTGGACCTCAAAACGTATAGAGACCAAGAAAAGCCAACAACTGTGGGAGTATAAGCATTTATAGATATGCTAAAAATCCATTCTGTGGACCAAGTGAAAATTCAGATTTCATTGACAGAAGCATGTGGAAGCAGAAAAAGAATTCAGATTTTTGGAGAGGACTCTGATTAGAAGCAAGCTGAATTCACAACATCAAGCAGAGGCAATGTTCTAAGTTGTACTTGAATTATCCTAACTTTACCAGCAGATATTAATTGACAGACATTATTATTCTCTTCAGATCACACAAATTGAAGGACAGGTAAATGTTTAGGTTTTGGATATTAACCAAATTTGTCACTGGCACTCTAAACTTCCAAAGTCTTCCTTTTTCATGGTGTTTTCATGAGTTTTAAACCTTCTCAAGTGACCATTCTAGAATCTAGATTGTATTGTAGATTGCAAATTATAGAATTTGCTCTCCTATGATTATTCTTTCTCACCTTTGAAATAATTGGGTCTTTGCCTTTCTCTTCTTTCCTGATTAAAATGTTTTAGCTATTTTAATTAACCTTGAATTGTCTACTATTTATGTGACTACAGCTAAATAATTCATCCAAAAGTAGCCTCTTTGAGCATAAATATTCCTTTTATCTCTACCAGGAGTGACACATTTATGACATGTATAGTCACCTTTCTCCTGAAACCACAGCAAATATTGCTAATTGATTACATGATTTCTGCCACTGAACTCTAAGACAGACAATGATTAAAATGTAGCATTTACTCTGTGCAGGGGACCCTTATAAGCACTTAAAGGTATTACAAAATTTCATCTTCAGATCAACATTATGAGGTAGTTAGTATCATTATCACTATTTTATATACAGAGCAACTGAGACACAACAAATTTAACTAATTTTGGCAAGACCACACAGACATTACATGTAGAGCCAGAATTTGAACTGAGGCAGTCTAGCTCCAGATTATATGTGGTTTATCACTAAGGCTGGATTACCTCATATTCTCCAATGGAAAAAGCTCAGATGTTCAACCACAAATGACAACAGACCAAATTCTTATTAATTTCATAGCTTTTACCTTTTCTCACACTGATTCAGGAGAGGGAAAAATGACCAGCACAATAGGCATACCTAATCGTAGTTCTTACTGGATTTGTCTCCTACTTGGAGGTACTGAGTGAGGAATTAAGTGTATAGAATCACACAATAGGCAATCTCAATTATGATATATGAACTTGATTCCTTAAACCTTGAACCTAGAATGAGAATTGATACTGCTCTGTTAGCTTTCTGATGTGAAGGCCACTGTAACTGATTTCTCAAAATTTCTCTATTAGAGAATTAATAAAGTTAGAGACAATACTTGGAATGACCAACAGATAACAGGGGAACACAGAGTAATGGAGTCTGCTAATGACCATTGACACAGAATTAGTTAGAAAGCCATGACTTGGGAAAATAGAGATTCAGCTTCTTAGGACAAGTACATTTTGATGTCTGGGTTTTCAGAGAGGGAGAAGGGAAAGAAAAAAAAAAAAGATCAAGTCAAGATGAATGTCTGGAGATCCTAAAACGCTAAAAGGTGCTAGAGGAACCTAAGCAGTCAGATAATATCAGAGAACACTGTGTAGCTGAGTGCCAAAGGTAAAATCAGTCAAGAAAGTTAAAACACAAGAGATAGGGAGATATGAATATTATTCTTGGTTCTTCTGCAAGCATCATTACTCTGCATGCTTTATTACAAAATATCTCACTTCAAAAGTCTTACCTATTAAATGAAAAATACTATACTAAATAACCTCTAAAGACACGTCTAGCTCTATCCTTCCATGATTCTATGATGCATAAATTTACAAAACTTTGAAATTCTAACTTCTCTGAAACTCATAAAATAACCAATATAAAAGCCTTGTTTCTGGCAAACTGTTTAGTTGAAAGAATTGAATTACCAGACAGACCATGTCACTGGGATTTTTTTTCTTTAACATATTATTATAGGAACTCAAATCATAGGACCTTTTCTTTTGATTTTTCCCATGGGTCTTCCAAATCTGCCATTGAGTCAACTAGCATTTACTGATTTCCAGTGAATATGTGTGGACATTGAATTAAGCCTTAGGAAGAAAAAGATGAATAAAAGAGCATCATGGTTTTAAAGGCAATCACAGTATACTGGGGGAAGTAGAAATGTATGCCATGAGGACACTATCATGATGAAGATACATGTAGGATATTATGGACAAAGAGCAAAGAAGTATATAACTCAGTTTAAGAGAGGTGATAATGGGGACTTCCATGGCAGTCCAGTGATTAAGACTCTGTGCTTCCACTGCAGAGGCATGTGTTCAATCCTTGGTTGGGAAACTAAAATCCCACATGCTGCAAAGCCAAAAATTTAAAATATGCAAAAGTCATGAAAAAAAAATTTAAAGAGTTGATAATGGCAGTTTCTAAGTAGAGACTTAACCTTATGTCATTCTTTAAACTGAAGTGTCTATTTGTGGGAGAATGTTGGGCAAAACATGCCAGTCAAAGCAATATGAGCTCATGTGCAGAGGTGAGAAACAGCATTATGAAAAAGGTGGTTTCTAGTTTTTTCATTGGTCCTGTACTCTTTCCTCTTTATTGTTTTAGTCATTAGTGTTTTTCACTCCAACTATACGATGAGACTGTTAAGCATATTACACTGCCACCATTGCTACAGGGTAGACATATGACCCGGATACAGCTAGTCATGATATTCCATTCCCCTGGGTATAACAGTTTCTACAAGGGATAGCGTATTACCAATCCAGATGAGACACTTTTCCTAGGGTTTTAACATACCAATGTATCAAATGAAAAAATGTGTCATGAAAGCTAGGACAATATACTCTAGTATGAGGCTGACTGGATTCAAATGTGAGTTTCACCACTTATTATCATTGTGAAGATAAACTGCCCAACCTGTCTGTATCTTAGTCTCCTCCTTTGTAAAATGGAGATCACAGTTGTATGTACACAATACCACTGTAAGGATTAATATGTTAATACATGTAAAGCAGAATATTTCTTGGCACATAGTAAGTACTCATCAAATATGTTGATATTATAGTTCTATTGTTGCATATGTTATTGTTATATATGTTTTTGTATATATATAAAACCATATATACATATATATCTATACATACATTTTTTCTGTGCCCCACTAAAACAAAAGTGCAATGAGAACAGGGAATTTGCCATGTTCACTACTATATATTCAGGCTCTAGAACAGTGATTGGAATAAAGGAGTATTAAATAAATATATGCGGATGGATCAGTGAAGAAACTACATGTATTTGCATGTCACTAGATCTAAAGTATATGAAAGTGGGCATGGTGTGTTATAAGAGCAGTTAATAGTGTCAAATGTGCCTAAATTAAAATAGTCACTGCTGCTGCTACTGCTGCGAAGTCGCTTCAGTCATGTCCAACTCTGTGCAGTCCCATAGATAGCAGTCCACCAGGCTCCTCCGTCCCTGGGATTCTCCAGGCAAGAACATTGGAGTGGGTTTCTATTTCCTTCTCCAATGCATGAAAGTGAAAAGTGAAAGCGAAGCCTCTTAGTTGTGTCCAACTCGCAGCGGCCCCATGGACTGCAGCCTACCAGGCTCCTCTGCCCATTGGATTTTCCAGGCAAGAGTACTGGAGTGGGTTGCCATTGCCTTCTCCTAGGGGTTGTCAAGTAACACATGAAAATATAGTAATCAGGAATTATTACCTTCAGGACTAGTTACTTAATGCTGATCCTCTTAACAAGATCTATATGATAAGGTCTACTCATTTTCAGAAATATAAAAATACATTTTAATTGCTGAAATGAGTACTGTTTAAGATAGGTTATTGTTAGAAATGACATGCCCACTTAATCTTGCACAAAGGAGGTTTTAGAAGGCAACAAAGAGCTGGAGGTCTAGAGCTACTTTGGTCTCATGTATTGGGTTGGTCAAAAATTTTGTTTGGGTTTTTCTGTAATATTGTATGGAAAAACATGAGTGGACTTTTGGTCAACTCAATACTTCTGATTCTCAGTTTTCTGCTCCATAATACACTGCAAAGCCCTCTAGTTCTATCATTGTTACTTCATTGCATCTTCCTCAGAATGAGATTTTAAGGTAAAGTACAAGGGTAAAGAATCTACTTGCAATGCAGGAGACATGGGTTTGATCCTGGGTTGGGACGTTCTCCTGGAGGAGGCATGGCAACCCATTCCAGTATTCTTGCCTGGAGAATCCCCATGGACTGTAGCCCGTCAGGCTCCTCTGTCCATGGGGTAACAAAGAGTGTGACATGACAGCGAGTAAGCACACACTAGTCTTTGGCTTTATATCAGAGAGTGGGATCTCATGTTTGTACACTGGATGGAATTTAACTTGAGACTCTATTATTGTAGCACACCATCTAACAGTCAGTGTATGGGAGAGAGAACATAGTCACCAGCTACCTGTCACTACGAGAGGCTACCAATATTTACAAAATTACATCATAGTAAAAACAAAACAAAATTAAAAAGCAGCATTTGTTGCACCATCCAAACTGGTTTCATTCATTTGCAACACATAACATGGACTTAAAAAGAAAGATAGGGTAAGTTTACTCTGAATAAACTACTGGAGACAGGAGAATGGAAAGAGGCTACTAAAAAGGTTCAAAGAGGTAAGATAACTGATAAGATATAAAATTTTGATGTCAGCCTTACAATTGTGGACAACACCTAAAATGAAGAAAAATATGAAAGTAGGGAGATTAATTTGAAATATTTTAATTCTGGTGAGACATAAAAGAGAGAGTGATTTTTGGGGAGAAGAGGAGAGGACATATAACACAAACATATGTAGTAATTAAAATAGGCATGTTATTAAGTAGAATAAGGGAGGTAAAGAAGAAGGGAGAACCATAAATGCATCCTAAGTTTCTAGCATGTATAACTGGGGGAAGGAAGGTGGCACCAAACGAAGTAGAGAATACAAGAGGAGGTAAAAGCATTTGTTTTTTTTGTTTCTTGAAATTGTTGTTGTTGTTGTTTTCTCTCTCTCGCTTCCTTCTGTCAGCTTCCTTTGATTGCCAAATTCCTTTTTAACACCCTGACCCCTCTACAGACTTCCCTGTAGCTGTGACAAACATTTATTTTTCAGCTCTCTTTGAGCTATGTGTGCTTGTAAATCATTTTGACAATAAACAAAATAAAACAATAGTTGAATCCATCAAAAAATGGCTATTAAAAAGGATATCATAGAAACAAAGCAGCAGTAAATTGCAACTACTTGTTGGTGATTTGTCAGCTTCATCAATACTGGTGTCAACAAATATTTGAATGCCAAATTAGTGATAATAACTGTCCTGGGGTCTAAGGATACAAAGACCCTGAGAAGCAGCCTGGAAGATGGATAAAGTGTTGATTTCTGAGTTAGAACCAGAGATGATCTCTTGTTCCACATCTACTAGGTTTGTAACCTTGGGCTAATGGTTAAGCCCTCAGAGCTTCATTATTTTCCATCTGTAAGATGGGGATAATTGAATAGTATGATACATACACCATTCAGCTGTCATGCTATGTGAACATAAAAATCATAATCATTCTCTAAAGAAGCTTACAGCCTATTACAGATTTTTTTGTCTATGAGCCTTCCATGTCTTTTTTTATCAGTTAAAAGAAGAAAATAACATGGGATTATATTTTTATGACAGGAAAGAAATAATTATTCAGAAGGATAGTATTTCATAGTGTTAGCATAGCATTTCTTCAAGACACTGAGTATAATCAAATATAATGTAAGCCTTGGAGACTTACTTCAATGATCTGATGAAGAAAATGAAGAAAAAGTAAACTCCCTTAGAATAGTAATTTAAAAGTGATGTATTGAAAACAAGCAGTTAAAATATGTTAATTGACTGTAATGTAGCACCAAAGGTGTGATGGGGTTTGGAGGAGGGGGAAAAAGCAGCATCACATAAAGTAACACAAACTCAGTGCAATGAAATTTCCTGCCAGATTGGGTTATAATGAACTCACTGTGTTTTAATGAAGCTAGTAACTGAATATCTTATTAAATTTGACTGGAATACATTGCAGGACATTTTATTGTAGCCCTGTTAAGATCTTTTATGAATCCAGAATTCTGCCAGATATTATGAAAAAGAAAATAGTAACTATATTACTTTACTTCCACTATCACATAATTTTCTTAAGATATTTGGCAGTATTTAATAAACTGTATTCTTCCTCATCTCAATAATTTTATGCTATAATAAATGAGGAAAATATTTAAAATGAAAATATGCATCTATATATTCTTTGCTGTCACAAAAATCAGAAGGACTAAATTTTGGATGAAGTGTATGTTTTAAGTTAAAGCAGTAAGAAAACTTCTGGCTTTGATTTTCAAAACTCAATGAGTAGAATTTTATGAGGTCCAAACTTATACATTCTATGCAAACCTGAGTAAACTCTGTGGAATAACAAATGCCAGTGAAACAGATGGCAATGACCCCATATGTGGATTTGTCCAAGAGGTGCTTTTCAACATTCAGCAATAGTTTCTTTGATGAGCCACATGAAAGGCCAGTGCTTGGCAGTGCTATCCAATTGGCAAATTCATTCTTTGTTGTCTACTATTCCTGGTTTTGTACCCTTTTTCAGACATTCAGCTGTCTCTCCATTTATTGACATTCAGCAGTACTGGCCATGCTACTGTCCTCAAATCTTTTCATGTGAGAATATCTCATATAAAGCAATATGTCATTGGAAAAGGTCATTTTTATTTCATAGGTTAATGCCTCAAGAGCCTGTACTGAATACAGGACATGAATGTGTACTTGGTTTGAGTTTTGGGCAATTTTAATGGAATATTGGGCATCTGTATATCTCCTAATCTGATATATTATACTGAGTAGGCAATTCAACATTTTTCTTATTTTTTTTTTTAATATAGTTGGCTGTGTCAGGTCATAGTTGTGGCATGTGGGATCTTTAGTTGTAACATGTGGAACTTTTTTTTTTTTTTAAGTTGGGGCATGAGAGATCTTTTAACCTTGTCCAGAATGTTTTGCCTCTTCACATGCCTTTCAAATCACTATCCATGGCAGAGATAGTTACTCCTCTCTCATTCAAGAATGCTTTCTCTGATGGCCATTAACTTGGACATTGGGGTAGAAATGGAAGACAAAAAGAGCTAGTATTTGTATGACAGTTGAGCGAAGTAAACTCCAAACAGAAATCCTAATATTTATAGAACCATTCCCAAATTTGTAAGCCTAGGTTGAAGAAACAAACTTATCAATGTTATCAATAATACCAAATGGTAGAGCTAGTGGAGCTAAAAATTGAGATCTTGGAAATAAACCCCTATATATATATATATGGTCAAATGATTTTCAAAATGTGTGCCAAGACCATTTACTGGAGAAAGGACATTCTTATAAACAAATGATGCTGAGAAAATAAGATATCCATATGTATAAGAATGAAGTTGGATCCTTACCTTTCATTTTATACAAAAATTAACTCAAAATGACTCAAAGACCTAAATGTAAGAGCTAAAACTATTAAACTTAGAAGAAAACATATGGGCACACAAGCAACAAAAGAAAAATCAGTAAGTGGGACTCTCTCAAGCTAAAAATCTTCTGTATAGCAAAAGAAACAAAGTGAAAAATGAAAAGGCAACTTACAGAATGGGAGAAAATTTTTGCAAGTCATATGTTGAATAAAGGGTTAATATGAAAATATATACAGAACTCATACAACAATCTGACTTTTTAAAACAGGCAAAGGAACTCAATAGACATTGTCTAAATAAGACATCCAAATGTCCAGTAAGTACATGAAGAGATGCTCAACATCGCTGATCATCAAGGAAGCTCAATTGAAACCCAGAATATGGTATCCCCTCACAACTGTTAGAATGGCTGTTTTAAAAAACACAAAGGGTAACAAGTGTTGGTGAGGACGTGGAGAAAGGGGAACCCTTGAGCAGTACTGGTGGGAATATAAATTGGTGCAGCCACTATGGAAAATAGTATGGATGTGCCTCAAAAAATTAAATGTAAGACTACTGTACCATCCAGCAATTCCACTTCTGGGTGGGTATATATCCAAAGGAAGTGAAAACAGGACATTGAAAAGATATCTGCACTCCCATGCTTATTGCAGCATTATTCAAATTAAGATATGGACACGACTTAAGTGTCCTTCAATGGGTGAATGGTTAAATAAGATGTGCCACAAACAAAAACACACACAAAATGGACTATATTATTCAGCCATGAGAAAGAAGGAATTTCCAGTAACATGGATGGACCTAGAGGACTTTCTATTACATAAGATGAGTCACATAGAGAAAGAGAAATACTGTATGATCTCATTTATATATAAAATTTTAAAAAGCCAAACTAGAAACAGAGAATAGAATGGTGATTACCAGGGACTGTAGGGCAGTAGAATTGGAAAGCTTTTGGTCAAATGGTACAAACTTCCAAGCAGAAGATGAGTAAGTTCTAAAGCTCTAATGCATAGAATTGTGTTTACAGTAAAAAAAAAAAAAAAAAAAATATTGTATATATACTTCAAAGTTGCTAAGAAATCAGATCTTAAATGTTCTCACCATAAAGTTATAATCATGTAACATGATAGATGTATTAGCTAATGCTATGGTGGTAATTGTATTGCAATATATACATGTGCATGCTAAGTCACTTCAGTCGTGTCTGACTCTTTGCAATCCTATGGACTATATTCCAATAGGCTCTTCTGTCCATGGAATTCTCAAGGCAATAATACTGGAGCAGGTTGTCATGCTCTCCTCCAGGGGATCTTCTTGACCCAGGGATTGAACCCACGTCTCTTACATCTCCTCTGTTGGCAGGTGATTTCTTTACCACTAGCACCACCTGGGAAGCCCATTGCAATATATACATGTATCAAATCATCACCTGTATATTAAACTTACACAATGTTATATGTCAATAATACCTCCAGTTTAAAAAAAAGAAAGGAAAACAAATAGGATAAGCTTCCTGACATTCGATTCAGCAATGGTTTCTTGTACATAACACCAAAAGCACAATAAAAAAGATACATTAAATTCCAACAAAATTAAGAATTGTAAATCAAAGGATATTACCAACAGAGTGAAAGGGTAATATGTGGAATGGAAGAAAATATTTGCAGCTCATATAATTGATAAGGGATAATATCCATAATACAAAAAGAACACCCACAACCCATCAACAACAAAAACCACTCAATTTAAAAAAAAAAAAATGGGCCAAGAACTTGAATAGTCGTTTCTCCAAAGAAGATATACAGATGGTTAATAAGAACATGAAACAGAGTTTAACATTACTATTGCTGCTGCTAAGTTGCTTCAGTTGTGTCCAACTCTGTGCTACCCCATAGACGGCAGCCCACCAGGCTCCCCCATCCCTGGGATTCCCCAGGCAAGAACACTGGAGTGGGTTGCCATTTCCTTCTCCAATGCATGAAAATGAAAAGTGAAAGTGAAGTCGCTCAGTCGTATCCGACTCTATGCGACCCCATGGACTGCAGCCCACCTGTTAGGGGGATGAAAATCAAAACCACAATAAGATATGACTTCATACCCACTAGGATGGCTACTAAATTTAACAAAAACAAAAAGAAAAAATGGAAAGTAGCAAATATTGGCAAGTACATGGAGAAACTGGCAATCTTGTGATGGAAAAAAGGTGAGTGAGATACTGGTTTTCTAAATTCTTTTTATTTACAACTAATAGCAAGAAGCAAAGGCACTTGATCTAGAGTTTTATACAAAGGCAGATAAAAAGAGAAAGTGATCCAACCAGTCCATCCTAAAGGAAATCAGTCCTCAATATTCATTGGAAGGACTGATGCTGAGGCTGAAACTCCAATATTTTGGCCACCTGACTTGAAGAACTGACTCATTTGAAAAGACCCTGGTGCTGGGAAAGATCGAAGGCAGGAGGAGAAGGGGCCGACAGAGGATGAGACGGTTGGATGGCATCACCAACTTAAGGGACATGAGTTTGAGTAAACTCCGGAATGGGTGATGGACAGGGAGGCCTGGCATACTGCAGTCCATGGGGTCACAAAGAGTCAGACATGACTGAGTGACTGAACTGAACTGATCCTACCAGCCCCAGTGAAGCAAGCAGTTGCATACCTGTTTATCTCACATATTCTTTAGAATTCTGGAAGTTTCTGAAAGGAGAAAGCCTCAGAGGTTATTTCTTCACCAGTGACTCCCTGAGAGTTTCCCTGTGTTGTGAAAGAAAACAGAAGTTGCTGTTTCCTCTGAAGAGTTGTAGAATACAGCTGAGGGCTCTGAATACAGACCTTATCCATTAGAATTGTGACCTGGATAAAGTAGTCCTGGATCTCATGGCCACATGTTACTATACTTGAGCCCTTATTGTGCCAGACATTGTTCTAAGCACTTATATGTTTATATCTACTCAGGCATTACACCATTCCTCTGAATTAGTACCAATATTGGTATTTCAAAGTCTCAGATCTTATACAACTCAGTCTTAAACATGCTTACACAAAAGATTCTAAATAGATCAGCAGGAGAACAATGTATAGTCTATTTTGGAAAGTATGACATTGGCATATTACAGAGGTCATGGATATAAGGCATTCATCTTATACTTCAGATCACTAATGTAGTTCAGTAACTTTCTTTTCATTTCCCACTTC
Source organism: Nanger dama (assembly GCA_917880005.1). Lineage (NCBI taxonomy): Eukaryota > Metazoa > Chordata > Mammalia > Artiodactyla > Bovidae > Nanger > Nanger dama. The sequence goes on from CAKJTW010000089.1 coordinate 3,144,742, forward strand.
ACTGAATAATTGCAGGAACCTTGGCTCTTACATTCCAGTTTAAAGTAGTAATCATATCCTTCAAGCAGGCTTAAATGCTTCAGTTAGCTGATGATTATTATCTCTTAAAAAATAAATTTATTTATTTTAATTGGAGGTTAATTACTTTACAATATTGTATTGGTTTTGCCATACATCAACATGTATCTGCCACAGGTATACACCTGAACCCTCCTCTCTCCTCCCTCCCCGTGCGGTTATTATCTCTTTCAGAATAATTTCCTGCCGAAGGATGTCCACTCTCTTTGCAGACTCATCTATGCATAGCCAGGTGCCAGTGCACTCAGTCTTTTGTAATGCTGTAATTGTCTCTTCTATCTTTGTCAGAAATCACACTTGGAAAATGGCCCTACTTCTTAATGTAAAGAGAAAAAGGGGTTCGGGAGCATAAATCCCTTTCTTCAACTGTCAGTATACGGTAGACATCCCCTAAATAACATTCCCCACAACAGATTTTACTTAATATCAATTACTTGAATATTTCAAGGCCAGCCAAAGATATTACTCATCCCCGTGTTCATTATCCAAGATTGAAACCGTAAGTATAAAATATTTTACTATGTCAAAGAAGACTCTGCTTCCCCACACCCAGATGCTTCTGAATAATTATTCTTTGATGGTACACTCGTATTTGTTCTCTCACTGATTGCTTATTACTAAGTTATTACTCTTGTTCCCCAATTTCAGTGCTTTATTGGGTTCCAGTCCATTTTTTTGCCCTTGTTTTCAGAAAACCAATAAAGTTTACTAAATTGGACATCTCTCAGACTTATACTCAAATCACTCCAGACAACATCTCTGTGGGCTTTGACAAAACATGTCCCCTTTCTAAATTTGATCTGCACACTTTCACCTTCTTGATCTTTATCTCTTCTGTGAAATAAATCAATTTAAACATGTTGATGCTTTTATATTTTATATAACTTGTTTTGACCTAGCTTGTGTGAAATTATTATCCTTAATTATTACTTGTTAGTTAATTCCAGCTCCTTGTAAATAGATTTATATCTTTGTTTTTCCCACTGCCACTTCAGAAACAAACAAGTTGCTTTTATCTCAGTCTTTTATACTCCCAGACATCTTTATCTGCACTTCCACTTTAGCACTAACCACAGCCTGCTTTGCATTTTTTTCATTTCTAAGTATTTTGCTAACTGAATGTACATATCTCTGTGATTTACTAAAGGGGTGGAGCCACATCCTAGTCATTTCTCAGTATATACCACAAAGTTGTGAACAAAAAGTATTTAATAAAGTGATAGATGGTTTATATTGAGTGATGTGATTTGGGTGACACCAAGCACATAGCAGTACTTGGTATCTTGAAATAACTATGATTTCCCTCTCACTTATCATTGCTTTCTGATAACGTATTTTGTCAAATACCAGTACTTGCTCTATCTTATGTGTGTTTTGGTGGCATGACTGAACACAAGAGGCTAAGTCCTTTATTTGGTCAGAGTAGAGGAAGTTTGTGGTCTGAGAGATTATCCTGTGTTTTTATTACAATTGCAGTTAATCATTGTAATAACTAATCCTTTTATCCATTTGCTCACTTGCTCATCGAATGCCAATCATATGCTGGGAATTTTATACATTATAACAATAATCTTCATAGCAGATATGAGGAAGCTATTATGCCAATAACAATATAAACAACAATATATTGATATATCAGGCACTGTAGTAAGTACTTTACATGTATTGTTTTTAAACTGACCTCTCAGGATAACACTCTGAAGCAAGTATTACCAATATATCAACTTTGTGGATAAGTAAACTGAAGTTCACACAGGTTAAGTACTTTGCTCATATCATAAAGCTGGTCAAAATAGATCAGAACAAATGGGAAATAATAATAGACAAAACATAAGATTCATTGGAAGGACTGATGTTGAAGCTGAAACTCCAATACTTTGGCCACCTGATGTGAAGAGCTGACTTATTTGAAAAGACCCTGATTCTGTGAAAGATTTAAGGGAGGAGGAGAAGGGGACGACAGAGGATGAGATGGTTGGCTGGCATCACTGACTCAATGGACATGAGTTTGGGTAAACTCTGGGAGTTGATGATAGACAGGGAGTCCTGGCGTGCTGTAGTCCATGTGGTTGCAAAGAGTCGGACATGATTGACTGAACTGAACTGAACTGAAACATAAGATTAATAAGTTGAATGGAGAACTAAATAGACAAGTTTAAAGAATTTATCAGAAGATAGAAAAATGAAGAAAATAGATTAAAATGTAATTTTTTTGAAAGTTTTAAATTTTATGAAGAAAGAAAGCATTCTAAAAGAATCTAGCCCTCCTGCTCCCAAAGAGATTACCTTAAAGGCAGGTCTCAGAGTTAGTCATTAAATGCCAGAAGACAATGAAACTATCTAATACTTATCACTGCTTAGTACAACTAGGCATTGAGTTACATCCTTAATATTACCTGTCTCATTTAATTTTCACAACAATCTTGTGAATTTGATATTATGCTCATTTAAGGCTGAAGAAATTTGAGGTACAACATTAAGTAATTTTTCAAATTCTCACAGCCACTAAGTTGAAAGATCAGAACTTAAATCAGTCTGTTTGAATTAAAAAGCATATCCTCCTACCTCTTCAATTCTCTACCTAACATACTTTTACATCTCTGTTCTCAACTAGTTCTTGCATGTTTTAATCCAACACTTGTAATATGTCCTCATATCAAAATTCAGATAATTGCTTTAACACATATTCCCCTACCATATTCCACAACCTACATACAAAATGACTTTAGATTTAGACTTTGAACCTATTGATGATTCTGCTGTTTCATAAATGAAATGGTCTGAATGTTTATATTGCCTCAAAATTCCCTAGGTTGAAAATCTAATGCCTAAGCTACTATATTAGGAGGTAAGATGTTTAAGAGGTCATTAGGCCATGAAGGTGGAGCCCTCACAAACAGAATTAGTGCCCTTATAAAAGAGGCTCCCAAAACATCTCTATCCCACTTCCACCATGTGAGGACACAGCTAGAAGCCAGCAGTTTGCAATCTGGGAGAAGGCCATCACCAGAACACAGTCATGCTGTTGCCATTATCTTGGACTTTCCAGCCTCTAGACTTGTAAGAGGAGAAGGCAATGGCACCCCACTCCAGTACTCTTGCCTGGAAAACCTGGACAGAGGAGCCTGGAAAGCTGCAGTCCATGGGGTCGCAGAGAGTCAGACACGACTGAGTGACTTCACTTTCACTTTTCACTTTCATGCATTGGAGAAGGAAATGACAACCCACTCCAGTGTTTTTGCCTGGAGAATCCCAGGGACAGGGAAGCTTGGTGGGCTGCTGTCTATGGGGTCGCACAGAGTCAGACACGACTGAAGTGATTTAGCAGCAGCAGACTTGTAAGAGATAAATTTCTGTTGCTTAGAAGATAGTCTGTGGTATTTTGTTATAGAAGCCTGAATGGACTAAGAAAATAAGACAGTGGATTCTAAGATCTGACCCTGACAGTAATTTGAAATTCTTCATTTATTATAGCTCATTTATGGCTTCTGTTTTTCTTCACATCAACATTTACTCCCTCCTTTACTCCTTAGCACATGGCTCACCAGGATTCGCTTCCTGTTTAAAGCACTCTCTGTAACATGGGTTTATGAAAAGATAGATCTAGTGACCAAAGGGTGTCTGAATGTGAAATTAAGCTAGGTTATCCTGTGTATTAGTTTATTAAATGAATGGGTTTTTCTTCCAAAATATTTGTGCTCAGTTGCTCAGTCATGTCTCTTTGTGGCCCCATGGACTGTAGCCCTCCAGGCTCTTCTGTCCATGGACTTTTCCAGGCAAGAAGACTGGAGCAAGTTGCCACTTCCTACTCCAGGGGATCTTCCAAACCCGAGGATGGAACCTGCATCTCCTGCACTAGCAGGTGGATTCTTTACCACTGAGCCACCTGGGAAGCCCAGCAAGCCACTCCAGTATTCTTGCCTGGAGAATACCATAGACAAAGGAGTCTAGTGGGCTATAGTCCATGGGTTCACAAATAATCAGACACAACTGAAGTGACTTAGCATGTACACACAAGCCACCTAGAAAGCCCCAGTATTTAAGTCATATGAAAAGTCTCTCTCCTTGACATAAAAGCAATATTTTAAAACACAGTATTCTGAGAACAGAACTGTATGTTCTAATGCATTGTTTTTCAGGCTCTTAGGAAACAGAGAGGGCTTATAAAGAAAACACAGCTGTGAACAGCAACCATCTGTATCTATACATGCTGTCTGTATTTGTATACATGTCAATTTATAAAACAAATAATTCAAATTCAATCCAGTTACAAAATTTAGTAACTGCCTACTCCAGTCAAACTATATTTGTGTCCTTTGAGATGTTTGAACAATTTATTTCCTAAAGAGACCTTACTTGCTCCTCACAAAGCAGCATGGTTCTTAAAGAAGATAAAATAGGATCTGAAAGAGGTCAAACTTAGTTTGAATTGAGTTTAATTCTTAACACCAAAGTGACCTTTGACAAGTGACAAGAAAGCCTATGAATTTCAGTTTCCTTATCAAATAAGACTGGGGAATTTTACTACTTAACTCACACTGTGACTGTGCAGATTGAATGAGATGGTATATACTAAAACATCCAAAAAATTTCCTGGTATATTCTAAGCAGTCATGCAGTGTGACTTAAACAGTCTGCCTTCTAAGTTAGTATTTCAAACCTGCAGGACAACAAGGAGTGAAGGAAGGTATCATGAAGCACATACTGGGAACTTCAGAAAGTGGTTGATTAATTATAAATAATATACATAAAATACTTTTATACATCTCAGAATAACTTTTTTAGATTTCCTTTTGCTACGTTTTACAAAAATTCTGAGGCAAATTGCTAAATTATGAGAAAACTGAGGAGTAAAGAGGTTAAATGACTCACCCAAATTATGGGGGCTAATCAGCTAAAAGTGGGTTGGTTGTTGCAATTCAAAGAGAGAGTTCTGAAAATCCCAAATCTAACTCAATGTTTTGAACTTGGGAGGTTTAAGGACCCTACTGGTAGTGGCCCACCAAGTATGTATAACGTGGCTTAATCCCAGGTTATCCCATGACAGACGAATCATGTTGAATTGCAATCTAGGGGTAGGAATGAGGGTGTTATGGTGGACTTTTTAGATCAGGCTTATAAGTAATATTGAAATTCCCACATCAAAGACTTAAACTTGTCATAGTTTCTTAAACTAAAACAGTAGGGGTAGGGAAACAAAGTAATCAGAAAATAGTATTGTACATTTTCCTTTTTTTTGCTATTGTATCACAGACAGATTAGTTGTAACCATTGAAGAAAACTCGGTAAATGATGCATGGGACAACCCTGTACATTTTTTTTTTTTTGAGACTTCATGTAAATAATTATCTCAAGAATAAAAAGTTAAAATGATAGCATTACACACTACAATCCTATTCTATTTGGTACCTAATTCTTTTTTTTTTTTTAATTTAAAAGCAGTTGCATTAGGTTTTATTGAACTGAGATTGGAATTTAATATTTAAACAACTGAATGTGACCCCCAAAAAAAAAAACAAAACAAAACAAGGAGGCATCTAAGTTACATTCTGAAACTCATATAATGTAAAACACCACCAAAATAAGGAGGCTCCTGGAAGCTAGGACAAGGTGGATACCAGACTGCACGTACTCAGGTCAGTAGACACAGACCAGCCCCAGCAAAAGCAATGGATAGCACAATCTATTGTTACTGTGAGTTGGTAGAGCTCCTCATGAAATCCCTTTTTAAAACATTTTAATTTTTTAAATTTATTTTTTGAGTGACAGATAATTGTTTTACAGTGTTGTATTGGTTCCTGCCATACAACAACACAAATCAGTAATAATTATATATCCACCCCTTTAGGTTGTTGTAGAAAGACAAGCTGTGTTATATAATAGCTTTCCACTGTTTTATACATGATAGTGTATGTGTGTATATATATGTTACTTTCTCCATTTGTCCCACTCTCTCCTTGCCCTAGTGTCCACAAGTCAGTTCTCTATGTCTGCATCTTCATTCTTTCTCTGCAAATAGGTTCATCAATAACATTTTTCTAGATTTCCATATATACATGTTAATATACAATATTTTTCTCTTTCTGGTTTACTTCACTCTGCATAAGAGGCTCTAGGTTCATCCACCTCACTATGACTGATTCAAATTTGTTCCTTCTTATTATGGATGAGTAATAATCCATTGGATATATGTGTCATATCTTCTTTATCCATTCATCTACTGACAAACATCAAGGTTGCTTCCATATCCTAGCTATTGTAAATAGTGCTGCAGTGAACATTGGGGTATATTTGGCTTTTTGAATTGTGGTTTTTCTCAGCAACTTCTCTGGTGGCTCAGATGGTAAGGAGTCTGCCTCCAATGAGGAAGACTTGGATGTGATCTCTGGGTTGGAAAGATCCCCTGGAGAAGAAAATGGCAACCAACTCCAGTATTCTTGCCTGGAAAATCACATGAACAAAGGAGCCTGGCAGGCCTCAGTCCACGGAGTTACAAAAATCAGACACGGCCGAGTGGCTTCACTTTTTTTTTTTTTTTCAGGGTATATGTCCAGTAATGAGATTTCTGGGTCATATGGTAGTTTCATTCCTAGTTTTTTAAGGACTTTCCATAATATTCTCCATAGTGGTTGTATCAATTTTACATTCCCGCCAACACAGCAGAAGGGTTCCCTTTTCTCTACATCTTCTCCAGCACTAATTATTGTTTTTAGCTTTTTTGATGAGGGCCATTTTGATCGGCATAAGATGATATCTCACTGTAGTTTTGCAAATCCCTTTTCTTACCAGCTATATTTTCTGCACAAACATTGTTAATAAAAGCAAATATCAGTGAGAGCAGCATAGGAAACCCTTTTACTACTCTAATGCAGTCAATACTATTGTGAAATGGGCCCTTATAACTGAAGAGATAGCTCTGTTCAAAATAATTAGCTTTATTTCTTTATTAGGGTTCAGATATTACTGGTAACTAAATAACATTATCAAAATAGAGACCTAGGTAGTCTCCAAGGGCAATAGAAATGAAAGAAAAAATAAACAAATGGAACCTAATCAAACTTGCAAGCTTTTGCACAGCGCAGGAAACCATAAACAAAATGAAAAGACAACTTTTGGACTGGGGGAAGATATTTTGCAACAATATGACCAACAAGGGATTGACTTACGAAACATACAAACAGCTCATACAACTCAATAACAAAACCAATCAACCCAGAATGGGCAGAAGATCTAAAGAGACATTTCTCCCAAGAAGACATACAGAAATGGCCAAGTGGCACGTGACAAGATGCTCACCATTTCTAATTATTAGAGAAATGCAAATTAAATCACCAATGAAATATCACTTAACACTTGTCAAATGGCTGTTATCAAAAAGTCTACAAGTAACAAACGTTGGCAAGGATGAGAAGAAAAAGGAACCGCTGTACACTGTTGCTGGGAATGCAAATTGGTGTAAATCAGTTCAGTTCAGTCACTCTGAAGAGGAAAAGTTAAAATTTTACATAACCTCCTTCTCCTTCTGCCTCTGTAACTCAGCTTGCCCCTTGCAAAGTCTAGATCACGTAGGTCATGCAGTCTCAGAAAGTGGGGACTTGGAATACTAGGAACTGGAGTTTATCTCACTCATCATTGTCCTGCTCTTTGTAATCGCCCATCCTCTACAAACCTGCTTTATCATGCCTGTCCAAGACAGACATCCCCCTCCCCATTTTGACTACTGTTCCCATGTGCACAAAACCCCTTAATTTAAACCATCCTATTAACAGCTAGTGTTGACCACGCTAGTGTCTGTCTATAAAAAAACTCTGCAATCCCTTTGTTCAAGGCTCAGAGCTTGGAGTATTAACTCCTCTGGACCCGCCGGTGTAATAAACCTGAGTTCTCCAACTCTCCGAGTGTGGTGCTTGATTTCTCAAGTACTGGTTTCTGCAACAGCTCTGTCGTGTCATACTCTTTGCAACCCCATGGACTGTAGCACACCAGGCTTCCTGTCCATCACCAACTCCCAGAGCTTGCTCAAACTCATGTCCATCGAGTTGGTGAGGCCATCAAACCATGTTATCCTCTGTCATCCCTTTTGTCTCCCACCTTCAATCTTTCCCAGCATCAGGGTCTTTTCCAATGAGTCAGTTCTTCACATCAGGTGGCCAAAGTATTGCAGTTTCAGCTTCAGCATTAGTCTTTCCAATTAATATGGCACCTAATATGGAAGTTCCTTAAAAAGCTAAAAATAGAGCTGCAATATGATCCAGCAGTCCCACTCCTGAGGATATATCTGGAGAACACCCAAAAGGAACATGCACTCCTATGTTCACTGCAGTGCTATTTACAACAGCCAAGACATGGAAATAACCTAAGTGTCCATTAACAGATGAATGGATAAAGAAGATGTGGTGTGTGTGTGTGTGTGTGTGTGTGTGTGTGTGTGTGTGTGCGCGCGTGTAGTGTACTCAATGAAATATTAGTCATAAAAAGAATGAAGTAAGGAATCTCCACACTGTTTTCCATAGTGGCTGTACAAGTTTGTATTCCCACCAGCAGTGTAAGAGGGTTCCCTTTTCTCCACATCCTCTCCAGCATTTATTGCTTGTAGATTTTTGGATTGCAGCCATTCTGACTGGTGTGAAATGATACCTCATTGTGGTCTTGATTTTCATTTCTCTGATAATGAGTGATGTTGAGCATCTTTTCATGTGTTTGTTAGCCATCCGTATGTCTTCTTTGGAGAAATGCCTATTTAGTTCTTTGGCCCATTTTTTTTATTGGTTCGTTTATTTTTCTGGAGTTGAGCTGCATAAGTTGCTTGTATATCTTTGAGATTAGTTGTTTGTCAGTTGTTTCATTTGCTATTGTTTTCTCCCATTCAGAAGGCTGTCTTTTCACCTTGCTTATAGTTTCCTTTGTTGTGCAGAAGCTTTTAATTTTAATTAGATCCCATTTGTTTATTTTTGCTTTTATTTCCAGTATATTGGGAGGTGGATCATAGAGGATCCTGCTGTGATTTATGTCGGAGAGTGTTTTGCCTATGTTTTCTCCCCTGAGGGAGAGGGAGAGGGTAGGATGATTTGGGAGAACGGCATTGAAACATGTATACTATCTTGTAAGAATGAAGCGCCAGTCTATGTTCAATACAAGATGCAGGACACATGGGGCTGGTGCACAGGATGATTCAGGGAGAGAATGTGGGGTGGGAGGTGGGAGGGGGCTTTGGCATTGGGAGATCGTGGACACCTGTGGCTGATTCATGTCAAAGTATGGCAAAACAAATACAGTATTGTAATGTAGAATAAAGTATTAAAAATAAAAATTAAAATTAAAAAAGAATGAAATAGTGCCATTTGCAGCAACATGGATGGACATGAAGATTATGCTAAGTGAAGTAAGTCAAAGAAAAACATTATATGATATCACTAATATATGGAATTTAAAAAATAGTACAAAAAAACTAATTTACAAAACAGAAACAGATTCAGAGACACAGAAAACAAACTTTTGGTTACCAAAGAGGAAGGGAATAGGGAGGGATAAATTGGGAGTATGGGTTTAACAGATACACATTGCCATGTATAAAATGGTTAAACAATAAGATTTTTCTATATAGCACAGGAAAGTACAATTTTTTCAATAAACTATAATGGATAGCATTTCTCAAGCTATGACAGTGCTGGGCACTTAGTAGGCTAGATTCTTGTGAGGACAAAATGTAAATTTGGGGTGATCTTTTTACCTGTGCTTGATCCTGCTGTCTCTTGTTTCATTTATCTTTATTCATTTATGATCCTCTGCATCTAAACTGGTTCCTTCAAAGTATGTCCTTATCATTATCTCCACTATGACCCATCTCCCGACTGTCATTCTCCATTTAGGAGGGATAGTCCAAAGTGTCTTCATAGGCCTTAGATATCTAAGACTCCATACTGTGGTTTTCCACTCTGATTATTCTGATCTTGACATTAATCTGATGGTTAGATTCTTTCTCTCCATTCTTCACCCATCAAAATTTAACCATCCTGTGTCTTAACCAAATGAAAACCAAATATAGCATGTCACACTAAAAGAATCAGATCAGCTAATATACTAAATTCTAAGTTAATTTTTGGCAACAATAGTTACTGAGGACTTATCTTGCATATGATATATTCTAGGCAATGAACAAAACAGATATGTTCCATGCCTTCAAGGATCTTACATCTTAATGGGCAGGAGGCAGAAAAACAAACATAATATAAGGTCAATTAGTAAAATCCCTATAGAGAAAAATAAAGAAGAATAAAGGAGTAGAAGAGCAACACATCTAATTTCTTTTGAAAGCTTCTTCCTCCCTGTACCTGCTGGGTATAGATGAAATTTGCATCTAATCCCTACTATTCTTCAAATAGCTAGAATGTTCAATGAAACATTCTATTTTCCCCCAAAAGGCCTGAGGGATTTTAAACTGACTGGTCAAAGCCATTTTGTTCTGCTCCAATGTATAAAGACACATTGTCTTGACTGTCCGTGACAGTCACTTTTAATCAATAAAGATGGTGAAGATGGACAGAGTGAGTCTTGCCACATCTCAGCTCCTTTCACACTAATAGGTTTAGCTTTTAATACTTGGGCTCAAAAGTTTATGTTCCATGAAAAAAAGACCTAGGCACACAATGTTACTCTTCTTTTCAACTTCTTTTCCAGTGTTTTATCCTCCTTTCCATTGATCCTGATTCCAGGACCATCACCTCTATTTTGTGTGAATCATAGCATTCTTTCTGCTGCTGCTGCTGCTGCTGCTAAGTCACTTCAATCGTGTCCGATTCTGTGCGACCCCAGAGACGGCAGCCCACCAGGCTCCCTCATCCCTGGGATTCTCCAGGCAAGAACACTGGTGTGGGTTGCCATTTCTTTCTCCAATGCATGAAAGTGAAAGTCAAGTCGCTCAGTCGTGTCCAACTCCTAGCAACCCCATGGACTGCAGCCTACCAGGCTCTTCTCTCCATGTGATTTTCCAGACAAGAATACTGGAGTGGGTTAAGTATCTTATTAGTCATTCTGTGTCACGACACCTCTTGTTGATTCAGTTATCACATACATGCAGGTAGCACACTTGTTCAATCAAGCATAATACCAAAAGCATTTGCCTTGAAGATTTAGAGTTCTATAAGGGAACTATAGTAGTAATTAATTTGAATGATCTTTTTAAGTTGTAATAAAATTTTAGTTTTAAAGAACTGAAAACTACAAAAATACATGTGGATTTTAAAATCTGAAGTCTATCTATAACTTAGCAGTAAAGAACCAAGGATTTATAATGTTTTTTATACATTGCTATTCAAGCAAATAAAATTTTATGATGACAGATTCTTAAGTGAGTTCAAACACTATTTTCAGAATGAGTATTACATATTTTGTTCCATCTGTTATTCCTGACCCAGTGGAAATTTGGTTCTCTTGTAGAGTATAATTGAGTATATAGGTGGGAAATTAAATTAAAGTTAAGCTACATTGTTCTGAACTCAATTTAAATGAATTCTTGTCTTTTATTTTGTATAGGGCAAATTTCAACTCTTTTCAATAGTTATAAACTCTGAATACACCTGAGATAATAAAACTAACATTATTGAGTCAGTTTTTATATTGGTTTGATATAATCTTACTTTGTTAAAGTGTAGGGACTGAGGCCCTGAGAGTAATTGTGATACTGAGAAATTCAGTAACAACACTTCAATTTTTAGAGCATAGTCTTAATATGATTGATAAAATAACTTTTATGTAAGGATGGTAATAAAGGATTACTATGCTCTGTACAGCTCCCAAAGAATACTAGTTCTACTTCAACTTTGCTGATTCCTGGTTCCTAGAATTATCTTTACTTTGACACATGTTCCTTTTTGCTCGTACCCCTGTGTTTGTATAGCACTTTTTCATCTCTATCAAAATTTTTAAGACATTTCATCATTTTTATAATTTGTAGGTCTTTCTTATCTACTAAACATGAGATCAGGCTCTGTGTTTTATTTGGCTCTATGTCCCTTTACTCATTTCAGTGCTTAGTACCAAATAGGAACTCAGTATATGTTGACAAAATTAATAAATGAACAAATGTATATATAAAAACATAATATATGTCACTGCAACTTTTCCTGTTATGGTAAATCATTTCCAAGGTGTAATATTTCTGGCAATTAGAAAATTGAGTACCCTGGAAAACCCAAGGAATTCTTAGTCTCGGCACATTGAAGACATCTAGATAAACAAATCATGAAATCTATACTAATTTTCTCAGTCATAAATTATTTAAACTGACCTTGAGGACATGCCTACTGATATGATTAGACTTGCTATTTCATGCTAAGTTATTATTGACACACACAACTATGAACAACACCAATAAAAAGCAAAGTGTGATATCGTTATAATGCTATACCTCTGAATATGTAATGGATTGTAATATTTTCTTTCTTTCTTTCTTTCTTTCTTTCCTTTTTTTTCTCATTCTGATACTAGAAATTACATTTCTCTGAGAGACTCTTGATTTATACAAAATAGTTAACTCATTTTGGTAACTTGGATTGATAAGATCATAATTGGAAAAGCACCATGGAAACTTCTCTTTAGAGAGTTCACCTGAAATTAGAAATTATATTTAAACTACCAACACAAAAAATACTGGTTAACTATTTAGAACAGTGCAAATACCCTGCTTCTTGCTCAACTAAAGAAAAACTGTATCTCAAAGTGATATAATAGGGTTGACAAAATCCTTTAAGATGTATATCCAGTATTCATGGGCTTCCCATGTGGCTCATATGGTAAAAAAAAAAAAAAAAAAAAAATCCACCCAGAATGTAGGAGACCTGGATTTGATTCCTGGGTTTGGAAGATCCCCTGGAGAAGGCAACAGCTACCTACTCCAATATTCTGGCCTGGAGAATTTCATGGACAGAGCAGCATGGCAGGCTATATTCCAGGGGCTGCATTATAATTGATCAGTAATTGAGTTTAGGGATTCCGTTACTGTTTGTTGTTTAGTTGCTAAGTTGTGTGAACTCTTTTGTGACGCCAGGGACTGTAGCCTGCCAGCCTCCTCTTTCTGTCCATGGTACTTCCCAGGAAAGAATAATGGATTGAGTTGCCATTTCATTCTCCAGGGGATCTGCCTGACCCAAGGATCAAATCTGTGTCTTCTACATAACAGGCAGATTCCTTACCACTGAACCACCAGGAAAGACCTTAGGCATTCTGGATTAGCATAAATATGATTCATGAGTTTTAAACTAGAACTACCTCTTGCTTAAAATTGCTCAGTCATGTACAACTGTTTGTGACCCCATGAACTATACAGTCCATGGAATTCTCCAGGCCAGAATACTGGAATGGGTAGCCTTTCCCTTCTCCAGGGGATCTTCTCAACCCATGAATTGAACCAGGGTCTTCTGCCTTGCAGGAGGATTCTTTACCAACTGAGCCGTGAGGGAAGCCCTAATATAAAAGGTCAGTTTTCGTTCCAATGCCAAAAATGTTCAAAGTACTGCATAATTGCACTCATCTCACATTTTCGCAAAGTAATGCTCAAAATTCTCCAAGCTAGGCTACAATAGTACATGACAGAGAACTTCCAGATGTTCAAGCTGGATTTAGAAAAGGAAGAGGAATCAGAGATCAAATTGTCAACATCTGTTGGGTCATAAAAAAAGCAAGAGTATTCCAGAAAAATATCTACTTCTGCTTCATTGACTATGCTAAAGCCTTTGACTGTGTGCATCACAACAAATTGTGGAAAATTCTAAAAGAGATGGGAATACCAGACCACCTTACCTGCCTTCTGAGGAATCTGTATGCAGATCAAAAATCCACAGTTAAAAACAGACATGGAACAATGGACTGGTTCCAAACTGAGAAAGGTTTATGTCAAGGCTGTATATTGTCATCTTTCTTATTTAACTTCTATGCAGAGTACATCATGCGAAATGCCAGACAGGATGAAGCACAAGCTGGAATCAAGATTGCAGGTAGAAATATCAATAACCTCAGATATGCAGGTGACACCACCCTTATGGCAGAAAGTGAAGAGAAACTAAAGAAAGAGAAAAAGAGTGAAAAAGCAGGCTTAAAACTCAACGTTCAGAAAACTAAGATTATGGCATCTGGTCCCATCATTTCATGGCAAATAGAGGGGAAAAAAATAGAAACAGTGACACTTTCTTTTCTTGGGCTCAAAAATCACTGCAGATGGTGACTGCAGCCATGAAATTATAAGATGTTTGCCCCTTGCAAGAAAAGCTATAACAAACCTAGACAGCATATTCAAAAGCAGAGACATTACTTTATCAACAAAGGTCTGTATAGTCAAAGCTATGGTTTTCCAGTAGTCATGTTTGGATGTGAGGGTTTGACAATAAGGAAAACTGAGCACTGAAGAAATGATGGCTTTGAACTGTGGTTCTGGAGAGGACTCTTGAGAGTTCGTTGGACAGCAAGGAGATCAAACTAGTCCATCCTAAATGAAATCAGTCCTGAATATGTATTAGAGGGACTGATGCTGAAGGTGAAGCTCCAATACTTTGGTCACCTGATGTGAAGACCCTGATGCTGAGAAGGATTGAAGACAGGAGGAGAAATGGACAAAAGAGGATGAGATGGCTGGATGGCATCACTGACTCGATGGACATGAGTTTGAGCAAGCTCTGGAAGTTGGTGATGGACAGGGAGGCCTGGTGTGCTACAGTCCCTGGGATCACAAAGAGTTGGACTCTACTGAGTGACTGAACTGACTGATACAGTAGATAGATGAAAAAGGTCTAGACTGTAATTTTGATAATAGAATGAGTTATAGTAAGTTTACTTTTAAATGTAAATATTTCTTAAACAGGTTGAAAAATAGAATTACTGCATAAAACATTGTCTCATAAATAATAGACACTTCATGCCTGTCCCAAGCAGTCCTCTAAGAAGAATGCACATGTAAGTTAAACTTTTACCTAGGAATGATGCCAGATAAAAATGTGGTTACAGATGTGGTCTATTCATTTTACCTCCTTTCTTCCTCCAATGGAGTAGATTGGCATTTCCAACCTGTTTTTTCAGAATACACATCCTGTAAATGTTAATAAAACTGCGTGTGTCTTTGAGAGAAACATGAAAAATACCTGTTATCAAGTAAATTTGGTTAAAGAAAATTAAACAATGTCCTCCTCATTCAATAAATTTAAAATCTTTTAATTATACTGGGAATATTCAATATTTCAAAATCTAATGTCGCAGGGGATGTCAAAATTTCAAGAAACATATTTTAGGTAAAGCTAGGGTAGACAGTAAGCTTCTTTGAAGGTAAGAAGAATTTCTAATTCAGTCATACATCCCTACTTCCTAGCACAATGTATAAATTCATTCTGGTTCATATACTCTTAATTACGTAACTTTTAAGTTCAGAGAGTCAGATCTATATCTTTATGTGTACCAAATGGTTAAAAGTCAAATTGAAAGTGGAGAAGTAGGTATTCTCCCAAAAGAAGCCCAAAAGAAAATTTTAATCATAAGTCCATAAAATAACACTAAACTATTTAAACAAAATAGTAAGAAATTTGGATTTTTTTCGCAAAACCCCTATTTGCATTGTTATTTTGTAAACAAGCCTGGTTTTGCAGCCAAATGGCTAAAATTCATTTCAATATCATGAGTGCTAATGTTAACCTTTGTTGGTGTTAAGATGGGAACACTGTTATCTTTTTGAAATGGACCCTGATCAGATTTTTTAAAGGGATACAAACTAAGAAGCATTAACTGACAACCTAAGCAGTTTTCTGAGCTAAATCTCATCAAAGGAACATAATCTGTCACACCATTAAGAAAACAAAGTGGAACAACTGTAAGCTGATCTTCAGTTAATTAATTATAAAATGTCACAAGTCATTCTGGCAAAATAGAAGGAGGTGGGAACACCAAGTTCAAATAAAGGAGTAACAATGAAAACTATACATTTATTCGTCAGACCAAACCTCTGGAATAATCAGGGCCACAGTGAAGTACAGACACTCTATATGGTAATGAAGAACTTAACTGTGGGGCGAGGAAAATCTTTTAGACAGGCTCTGAAGTATACAGACTGTGTTATTTTGGAACATTTAATTAACTTTAAAAGCTTCAGTTTCCTCAATCTTTAAATGAGGATAATACTAACTGCATAGAATTATGTCAGAAATAAATATAAAAATGCATGTAAATGCTTTGTCCATGGTCTGGTTTGTACTATGCTTGAATTAAATGGTAATAACATCATTACTTTTAGTCTGACTATAACTACTAGTGGAGAAGGCAATGACACCCCGCTCCAGTACTCTTGCCTGGAAAATCCCATGGATGGAGGAGCCTGGTGGGCTGCAGTCCATGGGGTCGCTACGAGTCGGACACAACTGAGCGACTTCACTTTCACTTCTCACTTTCATGCACTGGAGAAGGAAATGGCAACCCACTCCAGTGTTCTTGCCTGGAGAATCCCAGGGACGAGGGAGCCTGGTGGGCTACCATCTATGGGGTCGTACAGAGTTGGACACGACTGAAGCAACTTAGCAGCAGCAGCAGCATAACTACTGGACTGTATTTCTTTCTCCCAACCTTACCTGAAGCACATGCCATCACTCTACTTTGTTTACTTGGTAACCTAAATTGTATTATTTCTTGTTGAGTTTCTACGATCCTAAACATCCTGACCGTTCTGGTCAAGCTAAAGATATCTCTGGGTACAAGTCTTCTCACCTCCAATTTTTTTTTATTTATTTATTTTTTTTTTGGTAATGTTTATTCCTGGAATACCCTTTGCTCCAGCCCACAAAATGAACTCCCTGGGGTGAGAGGTTTTGATGTCTCTGCTTTGTGTGCTTAAAAATCCCATTAAGTTTTGTTTAAATGGACTTTTAAATATGCTGTTTCATTTTCATATTATTTATGTATTATTTATATGCCACTCTCTTCCATAAAAGATTAGAAGTGGCTAAGTAAGTTTCCAGTAAGATTGATTTCAGAAATCGAATCTCTCTATTAAAAGTAATTTGTGATCGCAACAACAAAAGGAGTTTCTTGAGTGGTGGTGGGGAGTGCACTGCCTGATGTTTACAGGGAGGCAGTTTTCAAAGTCAATGAGGAAACATAGTTTCCACTTTTAAAGTACAAAAGTATAATGCTTGAGCTTGGCAAATGTTGGAATCATAAAATTAGAGACTAGGGCATGACTTCAAGTATCAGCTTCCAAGAAGCTCACTTAAACAACAAGGGAACTAAAGCCTCAAAGTTAAGTGGTCATGTCACATAGCTAGTAAGTGGCATCATCTTTACTCAATGGACTTGAGTCTGAATGAACTCGGGAGTTGGTGATGGACAGGGAGGCCTGGCGTGCTGCCATTCATGGGGTTGCGAAGAGTCGGACATGACTGAGTGACTGAACTGAACTGAAGCAAAAACTTAGGTTACCAAGTAAACAAAGGAGAGTGATGGCATGTGCTAAAGTAAAAGTTGGAAGAAAGACAGTCCAGTAGTTATAGTCACACCAAAAATAATGATGTTATTACCATTTAATTCAAGCAGAGTAAAAACCAGTCCCTGGACAAAGCATTTACATGTACTTTTATATTTAATTCTCACATTTCTCACGATATTTAGCAACTATTATGTTCCAGATCTTGAACATCTAGAATCAGAACAAGGAGAGCTTTCTGAGATAAACTAACAAATGACCATAGAAAAATAATAATAAAAATATATATCTATACAAAAATATATACATACACACACAGTATGCTTGGCACACAGCAGAGGCATATATATTTGATCAAGTGATGGATGTAATTTCACAAAGCCCTGTAAAAATCTGGATTACTAAACAGTGCTTCCAAATTTGATCTATGGATAACACATCACAGTTACAGTTTGATGTATTAAATAATTGATTAACGCTGATGACACTGAAATTGCTAATGATGATGGTAGATTTCTGAAAAACAAAAGGACTGCTTTTTTCTATGCTTATTGAATCCTTCCAACTAAATAAATTTAAGGAGAGATATGCTTCTTGAATTAAAAAAACATAGATTTGACTCAAAACTTTCCTTCAAAAGGCCTTTTTAATGTTGGTTTTAATCAGTTGGATAAGTTTTAATGTTAGCAGGACTGCCCTTCTTGCAATTTGGATTTTCTGAATTTGTTAATATTTCTCTCAACTCTTGGGGGTGGAGTTGATGGAGGTGGGAAGCTTTTTAAATTTAAATACTTTGCTATTATTTTTAATAAATAAGTTCTAATCTGGGAGGTTAAGTGCAATATTATTTTGTCATGTATTAAAACTGATTCTACAGTGGAAATCTACATTCTTCTCTCAAATATATATGCTTAATTTCCCCTGAAAATAAGTGTTTTGCTTCAGTGATCACAGAATATGGAACACTGATTACTTCCTACATGAAAACACAGTTCTTGCTTTCATTTACAAGATTCTGAATAAAATCATATCTTGTGAATTGCACTTGTTTCTGTAAGCTTACTGGTTTACAGAGAATATTAGTTAAACTTCTAGCTAATTTTAAGTATCCATTTTAACCTTGGGGTTTCATGAACTTTACCATTTTCCTCTATGTCCAGCTCAGTATTAGTCAACAGAAGAAGCAAAATTATGCCCTCAATTGCTGCTTTTGTCACACAGGCTTCACCAGTGCTCTTTGTAGCTTTTGTAAGATAAAGGAAAAGATGCAACAAGCAAGGACAATTGTTCACGTCTTTCTTACCCCTAAAGTTGCACTTCAATTTCTTTGCTAGTTCTCTGGCCTCTTCTTTGGTGCTTTAGCTGGACTGTACAATATTTCAGGAGGCCCTTTTAGGGCCCTGGCTAATCTGCCCTTGACAACTCTCTCTCTCTCTCTCTCTCTCTCTCTCTTTTTTTTTTTTTTTTTGCTTAAGTCAGCAAAGAGAGGTCCAGAATATACAGACTGGTTTATTTGGTACTGCTTAGCAAGAACAGAGGCTATATATATTTGATAGTATGATTAAATTACCACAAAACATGCTTTCCTATAATGAATTTCCGCACCTTCACCTAAGTTAACATGTGGCAACTGTGTGACCTTGATAGAGAGGGCTGTGTTAAATAAGCTGCTAATGTGCCTGTTGTTGTTTAGTTGCAAAGTCGTGTCCCAACTCTTTGCATCCCCACACACTGTAGCCCACTAGGCTCTTCTGTCCATGGGATTCTCCAGGCAAGAATATTGGAGTGGGTTGCCATTTCCTCCTCCAAGAGACCTTCCTAACCCAGGGATCGAACTCACATACTCAAGCATTTATTCAACAAAGCCACAGTCTTTAATTTTTTGCTTATTTTTAAAGCTCTGCTCTAGGCATATCATGTATATTTCTACTCCAAGGTGTCTTCACTAGCTGTTCCTTTTCCCTGAAATATTTCACCAGATCTTCCAATGACTTGCTCTCTTATTTTGTTCAGGTCTCTCAGTAGGTCACCTCCTCAGATAAGCCTGGGAAAACACTGTCTAAAATCACTTTCAACCCCATAGTATTCTATTTCTATGTTATGCTTGGAAATATACTACTTTCTCATGTTTATTGCTATTTATACCCTTAGTAAAATGTAAGTTTCATGTGGGTAGGGAAGTTGCCTACCTTATTTTCAACTGTTCTTTCATCCTCTTACCTCATTGCCTGCCACATGGTAAGTGGTCGACAAATACTTCTAAAAGAATGGATGAGATAGTAATTGAAATCATTGTATGTGTCTGACATTCTTCTAAGTACTAAGGGTTCAACAGTGAGCAATACTTATAAAACCCCTACTTCTATTCTCATGGAGGATTGTTGAAAATGTCCAAGTAAGAGATCATTAGAAATTTTGCTAGATTTTTAGCAGTGGAAATGGTAAGGGAGGACTAGACTGGGAAGATGTTTAATTGGTACACTAAATAGACTTTGTTAATTCTCAGCGATATTATGGTGATTGTTCATTGTCCTTAGAGTCCAGACAAAGTTTCAGTTGGAATTGAAGACATTCTAACCTTGTTGATGCTACTTATTTTATTTCCTGAACCTTCACTCCTTTTTCTCCAAGCACTCAGAGATGTTTTTCTTCTTTTTAGCTAGTCAAGTCTCCTCACTAATGCATCCAGATCTACTCTTCTTATAAGTGTCTAATACCTCAAATTTCCACCCCCTTGCTTGTTTGAAATTTCAAATTCCTGAAACTCTTAGGATTCAGGTAGTCATATTAACATGAAACTTCTCTAAATTTGTGGTGCATTTATATTTTATTCAACAAACAGGCTAAGCACTAAGCACTAAAGACACATACTTAAATAAGACAAAGTGTGCACCTTCAAAAAGTTCCCCATCAGTCATCTCCCCAGTGAGTTCTATATTTTCCATACTTTGGCCAAACTGCTTCCTACAGTTTTCTTTCTTTTGTAAATAATGTCACTATTTTTGAGGTGTTGGGTATATCACTAGTACACTAATGTTCAAGCCTCTCCCAACTCAGGTTACCAACTTCACTTACATTCCAGATGCTCCCAGTCAGTGGTTTCCACCCTGTGTATTATTTCATCACTATTACACTCACACCAAACTAGGGAGAGGAAATAACAACAGGAAAAAAATAACTTAAACAACACTAATAAACCACCTGATCATCAGAAGAGTCAGTTTCCCCAACTTCCAATAGGTCATCTTTACAACTCTCTTCCCATTTATTATTGAAAGGTTGCAGTGTTATTCCAATGTAACTCTCTCATTTATTTTTATGTCAGTATTCAGTGAACATCTAGATTTTTCCCCCTACAGTTGATTGATATATTCAGTTTTTAAGAGTTTAGGATGCAGTAATTCACATTGCTGTCTTATTTCTCAAAAAATTTAGGCAGTGCCTACATCTACATTTATTATAATTATAATAGCCATATATAATTTTATCTTAGAAAAGGTGAAGTTGTGATTCATATATTCTGAAATTAAAAACAGTTTTTTCATCCCAAAAGTTATCTACTCCATCCTCTTTGCAGTCAATTACTACTCCAACCTGTGACAATGGTTGATTTGTTTTCCTTCCACTTTTACGTCTTAATGAAGCACAGAGGAAAAAAGAAAAAAGAATTAAAAGAAATGAGGACAACCTCACAGACCTCTAGGACAATGTCAAATGCCCCACTATTCGAATCATAGGAGTCCCAGAAGAAGAAGACAAAAGAAAGACCATGAGAAAATACTTGAGGAGATAATAGTTGAAAACTTCCCTAAAATAGGGAAGGATATAGCCACCCAAGTCCAAAAATCCAGAGTGTCCCAAACAGGATAAACCCAAGGTGAAACATCCCAAAGACACTTATCAATCAAATTAACAAAGATCAACCACACACACACACACACAAATATTAAAAGCAGCAAGGGAAAAACAACAAATAACACACAAGGGGATTCCCATAAGGATAACAGCAGATCTTTCAATAGAAACTCTTCAGGCCAGAAAGGAATGGCAGGACAAATTTAAAGCGATGAAAGAGGAAAACCTACAACCCAGATTATTATAATCCACAAGGATCTCATTCAAATATGAAGGAGAAATCAAAAGCTCTACAGACAAGTAAAAGCTGAGAGAATTCAGCACCACCAAACCAGCTCTTCAACAAATACTAAAGGATCTTCTCTAGACATGAAACACAGAAAACAGGTATAAACTCGAACCCAAAGCAACAAAGTAAATGGCAACGGGATCATACTTACCAATAATTACCTTAAATGTAAATGGGTTGAATGCCCCAATCAAAAGACAAAGTCTGGCTGAATGGATATAAAAATAAGTCACCTATATATGCTGTCTACAAGAAACCCACCTCAAAACAAGGGACACATACAAACTGAAAGTGAAGGGCTGGAAAAAGATATTTCATGCAAATGGAGATAAAAAAAGCAGGAGTAATAATACTCATATTAGATAAAACAGACTTTGAAAAAGGCTGTGGAAAGAGACAAAGAAGGACCCTACATAATGATCAAAGGATCAATACAAGAAGAAGATATAGCAATTATAAATATATATGTACCCAACATAAGAGCACCACAATATATAAGGAAATGCTAACAAGTATGAAAGGGAAAATTAACAGTAACACAATAATAGTGGGAGACTTTAATACCCCACTCACACCTATGGTCAGATCAACTAAACAGAAATTTAACAAAGAAACAGAAACTTTAAATGATACAATGGACCAGTAAGACCTAATTGATATCTATAAGACATTTCACGCCAAAACAATGAATTTCACCTTTTTCTCAAGTGCACATGGAAACTTCTCCAGGGTAGATCACATCCTGGGTGATAAATCCAGCCTTGGTAAATACAAAAAGTTGAAATCATTCTAAACATCTTTTCTAATCACAATGTGGTAAGATTAGATGCCAATTACGGGGGGAAACTATTGAAAATACAAACATATGGAGGCTAAACAACACATTTCTGAATAACCAACAAATCACAGAGGAAATCAAAATATGCATAGAGATAAATGAAAATGAAAACATGACAACCCCAAATCTATGGAATTCAGTTAAAGCATTGCTAAGGGAAAAGTTCATAGCAATATAAGCTTACCTCAAGAAACAAGTGAAAAATCAAATAAATAACCTAACTCTATACCTGAAGCTACTAGGAAAAGAAGAAATGAAAACCCCAGGGTTAGTAGAAGGAAAGAAATCATAAAAATTAGTGCAGAAATAAATGAAAAAGAAAAAAGGGGACCATAGCGAAAATCCACAAAGCTAAAAGCTGGTTCTTTGAGAAGATAGATAAAATAGATGAACCATTAGCCAGACTCATCAAGAAAAAAAGGGAGAAGAATCAAATCAAGATTAGAAATGAAAATGGAGAAATCACAACAGACAACACAGAAATACAAAGGATTGTAAGAGACTACTATCACAACTATATGCAAATAAAATGGACAACTTGGAAGAAGTGGACAAATTCTTAGAAAAGTATAACTTTCCAAAAGTGAACCAGGAAGAAATAGAAAATCTTAACAGACTCATCGCAAGCACAGAAACCGAAACTGTAATCAGAAATCTTCCAGCAAACAAAAGCCCAGGACCAAGACGGCATCACAGCTGAATTCTACCAAAAATTTAGAGAAGAGGAACACCTATCCTACTCAAACACTTCCAGAAAATTGCAGAGGAAGGTAAACTTCTAAACTCATTCTATGAGGCCACTATCACACTAATACCAAAACCAGACAAAGATGCCACACACAAAAAGAGAAAGCTACAGGCCAATAACACTGATGAACATAGATAGATGCAAAAATCCTTAACAAAATTCTAGCAAACATAATCCAACAACATATTAAAATGATCATACATCATGACCAAATGGGCTTTAATCCCAGGGATGCAAGGATTCTTCAATATTTGCAAATAAATCAATCTGATACACCATATTAACAAACTGAAAGATAAAAGCCACATGATTATCACAATAGATGCTGAGAAAGCTTTTGACAAATTTCAACATCCATTTATGATAGAAAAAAAAATCTAGAAAGCAGGCATAGAAAGAATATGCCTCAATATAAAAAAGCCATATGTAATCAACCCACAGCAAACATTATCCTTAATGATATAAAAATTGAAAGCATTTTCTCTAAAGTCAGGAACAAGACAAGCATGCACACTCTCACCACTATTATTCTACATAGTTTTGGAAGTTTTACCCACAGCAGTCAGAGAAGACAAAGAAATAAAAGAAATCCAGATTGAAAAAGAAGAAGTAAAACTCTCACTCTTTGCAGATGACATGGTACTCTACAAAGTAAACACTAAAGACGCCATCAGAAAATTACTAGAGCTAATCAATGAATATAGTACAGTTACAAGATATAAGGTTAACACATAGAAATCCCTTGCATTCCTATACACTAACAACAAGAAAACAGAAAGAAAAATTAAGGGAACAATTCCAATCACCATTGCAATGAAAAGAATAAAATACTTAGGAATAAATCTACCTAAATAAACAAAAGACATACATAGAAAACCATAAAACACTGGTGAAAGAAATCAAAGAAGAAACAAATAGATGGAGAAATATACCATGTTCATGGATAGGAAAAATCAATATAGTGAAAATGAGTATACTACCCAAAGCAATCTATAGATTCAATGCAATCTCTATCAAGCTACTAACGGTATTTTTCAGAGAATTAGAACAAATAACTTCACAATTTGTATGGAAATACAACAACAACAACAACAACAACAACAACAAAAACACCCTTGAATAGCCAAAGCAATCTTGAGAAAGAAGAATGGAACTGGAGGAATAAACCTGCTTGACTTCAGGCTCTAGTACAAAGCTACAGTCCTCAAGACTGTATAGGACTTGCACAAAGACAGAAATATAGATCAATGGAACAAAATAGAAAGCCCAGAGATAAATCCATGTACCTATGGGCTTCTCTTGTAGCTCAGTGGGTAAAGAATTTGCCTATAGTGCAGGAGACCTGGGTTAGCTCCCTGGGTTGGGAAGATCCCCTGGAGAAGGAAATGGCAACCCACTCCAGTATCCTTGCTTGGAAAATCTCATGGACAGAGTAACCTGGTGGACTGCAGTCCATGGGGTCGCAAAGAGTCGAGCACGACTGAGCGACTAACACACACACACACACACACACACACACACACACACACGGAAACCTTATCTTTGACAAAGGATCAAGAATAGACAGTGGAGAAAAGACAATCTCTTTAACAAGTGGTGCTAAAAAAACTCAGAGAAGGCGATGGCACCCCACTTCAGTATTCTTGCCTTGAAAATCCCATGGACGGAGGAGCCTGGTGGGCTGCAGTCCTTGGGGTCACATAGAGTAGGACATGACTGAGTGATTTCCCTTTCACTTTTCACTTTCACACATTGGAGAAGGAAATGGCAACCCACTCCAGTATTCTTGCCTGGAGAATCCCAGGGACAGGGAAGCCTGGTGGGCTGCTGTCTATGGGGTCGCACAGAGTCGGACATGACTGAAGTGACTTAGCAGAAGTAGCAGCAGCTGGGAAAACTGGTCAACCACTTGTAAAAGAAGGAAACTAGAACACTTTCTAACACCAGCCACAGAAATAAACTCAAAATGAGTTAATGTAAATGGATACATTTACATTAAATATAAGACCAGAAATTTTAAAACTTCTAGAGGAAAACATAGGCAAATCACTCTCTGACATAAATCATCACAGGATCCTTTATGACTCACCTCCCAGAGTAATGGAAATAAAAGCAAAAATAAACAAATTGGACCTAATTAAACTTAAAAGCTTTTGCATAATGAAGGAAACTATAAGCAAGGTGAAAAGACAGCCTTCAGAATGGGAGAAAGTAATAGCAAAGAAAGCAACTGACAAAGAATTAATCTCAAAAATGTACAAGCAGCTTCTGCAGCTCAATTCCAAAAAAATAAATGACACAATCAAAAAATGGACCAAAGAACCAAACAGACATTTCTTCAAAGAGACATACAGATGGCTAACAAACATATGAAATGATGTTGAACATCACTCATTATCAGAGAAATGGAAATCAAAACCACAACGAGGTACCATCTCATGCTGGTGAGAATGGCTGCCATCAAAATGTCTACAAACAATAAATGCTGGAGAGGGTCAAAAGGAAAGGGAACCCTCTTACACTGTTGGTGGGAATGCAAACTAGTACAACTACTATGAAGAACATTGTGGAGATTCTTTAAAAAACTGGAAATAGAACTGCCATATGACCCACCAGTCTCACTGCTGGATATACATAATGAAGAAACCAGAACTGAAAGAGACACGTGTACCCCAATGTTCATTATAGTGCTGTATACAATAGAGGGGACATGGAAGCAACCTAGATGTCCATTGGCAGATGAATGGATAATAAAGCTGTGGTGCATATACACAATGGAATATTACTCAGCTATTAAAAAAATACATTTGAATCAGTTCTAATGAGGTGGATGAAACTGGAACCTGTTACACAGAGTGAAGTAAGTCAGAAAGAAAAACACCCATACAGCATATTAACACATATATATGGAATTTAGAAAGATGGTAACAATGACCCTATATTAAGATAGCAAAATAGAGATGTAAAGAACAGAGTTTTTGACTCTGTGTGAGAAAGCAAGGGTGGGAGGATTTGAGAGAATAGCACTGAAACATGTATATTATCACATGTGAAATAGATCACCAGTCCAGTTTCGATGCATGAGACAGGGTGCTCAGGGCTGATGCACTGAAATGACCCTGAGGGATGGGATGGGGAGAGTCATTCAGGATGGGCAACACATGTACACCCATGGTTGATTCATGTCAATGTATGGCAAAAACCACTACACTATTATAAAGTAATTAGCCTCCAATTAAAATAAATTAATTTAAAAAGTATACTGGTATGTGTTGCCATTTCCTTCTCCAGGGGATCTTTCTGACCCAGGGATCGAACCCAGGTTTCCTGCATTGCAGCTGGGTTCTTTACTGCTAATCCAGTGAACATAAGAAATGAGTTCATTTGCAAGAAATCTAATATTTTGGGGGTTTTATGAGAATGTGTTACTAAGTTGTATTCACTGCTCATAGAACCCCAATTCCATCATCTTTAGGGGAATGTTGAGAGGGCTTGGATTCTGACATGGAAGCAGAGATTATGGGTTGAAGATTTGGCCATGTTTTTGTATGTCTTCAAGCTGCTAAAACTGATAGTTCCAAGATTTATTTTTTTCTAATTTACAGGTTTGCACTAAGGTCTACTAAACCTTGAAGACTCTTTTTTTCATTCTCTATCTGTAACAGGGGCCTCAATCCTTTTTATCTGTTTGCTTGACTTTATATTGCATTGATTTCCTTTCACAATATGTAGTTTTCACCTTTGTGGAACAAACTCCATTCAAACATAATAATTGCATTTGGGAACTGTAACTGAACTATACAGAGAAAATTATACCCAATATACATTCAATGTCAAACACATTTCAAGATAAAGTGTAAATGTGTGCTGAAGTCTTTAAGTCTGTATAAAATACACATTCTCAGAAGGTAATTCTTCAAAAACAATATAGAAATTTAGTGGCTGCAATATCAACTGCATGATTTGAAGGATGTTTCAAAGACAATCCCAACCCACAATATAGCTCCCTCACCAGTCATACTTATTTGGAGTTAAAGCATGAAAAGCTAAGGAAAATAAAATTTTATTTATTGCTAGGAATTGTCCCTCAACTTACAACCAATCATTAATACATAAACTGGATTTTATTTATTGGGTTACTAGGGATTGGGCCCTGAAAAAATAGATCTGGATATAGGTAAGTTTTGATGAAGGCAGATCATAGGAAATGTTTGAAGAGGGAGACCTTGCACATGATGTTGAGATTGAGTAGAGGATGCTGGGAAGTAGGTCTAAGCAATTTAGACACCTCATGTATGAAGAATGCTAAGTAGGAGAGAAAATTTATGAAAATAAAGTTATGTAAAGGCATCTTGGACTTCTAACAACAAAATTCATAGAAAGCATTGGACTAAGAGTTAAGTGACAGCAAAGGAGGACAGGTCCATGCCACAGTAGGAACCAGACAGGGGTAAAACGTTAAACCCAGGTAAGTGAATCAAGGCAGTGGGAAATGTGTAAGTACTCTATGATTTAAATTTCAGAGTACTCATAATGGTGTATAAAGGAAATATATGCAGAGGATTTATATTAAACATGGCTTGAGACTCAGATGTTAGTAAGTCACAACAGCAACAAACATTCTATTTCTAGCTTCATTCTACCCAGTACCAGCACTGATTCCCCATTTCAGGTGGATAAGCATCCATAGAAGGGTAGAGAAAAATAACATGTAGATAAAGGGAAGAATGGATGTGGCAAGTAGAGACAAGTCACGTCTTGCTAATAATTTTGAGGTTTTTTAGTTGGTCTAACTCTATTTTTGTATATGTTACAATTCAAATTCACAAAACTAAGCAATTTTTTAAAAGATGTGTAACAGTTCAAACATACACCTAGCAGTGCTTTAAGCCTTCAATATTGCTACAATTTGCTGACCCGCATACCCTTAGATTCATATTCCAGACCTATTCATTTACAAAGCAGTTTTGAAATTGTATCTAATATATGATGGATTTAGTTACAGTCCATGGAGTCACAAAGAGTCCAACATGACTGAGGAACTTCACATACTTGATCAGTACTTGTGTTAGGGGAAGCACACTGACTGAAACTGCCCACTCTGGCCAGGCACCATAGTAATTATTGTCATGAGTTGTTTTAAGACAGGAGGTCCTGGTAAGGAACACAGAACTAATAAGCCACCACCAACCAGAAGAGGTCAGGAAAGGTCAAAAAGAGACACCACATGTATGGACACTACCCAGAATCCTTCTCTCTGGCATCTATCTTGGCTGAAGAAGGTGTGTGCCACCAGGAAGGACTCTGAGTTAGTTCTGTTCAGTTCACTCTCTCAGTCGTGTCCGACTCTTTGTGACCCCATGAATCACAGCACACCAGGCCTCCCTGTCCATCACCTACTCCCAGAGTACACTTAGCCTCACATCCATCGAGTCTGTGATGCTATCCAGCCATCTCATCCTCTGTCGTCCACTTCTCCTCCTTCCTCCAATCCTTCCCAGCATCAGAGTCTTTTCCAATGAGTCAACTCTTCGCATGAAGTGGCCAAAGTACTGGAGTTTCAGCTTTAACATCATTCCTTCCAAAGAAATCCCAGGGCTGATCTCCTTCAGAATGGACTGGTTGGATCTCCTTGCAGCCCGAGGGACTCTCAAGAGTCTTCTCCAACACCACAGTTCAAAAGCATCAATTCTTCGGCGCTCAGCCTTCTTCACAGTCCAACTTTCACATCCATATATGACCACAGAAAAAACCATAGCCTTGACTAGACGGACGTTAGCCGGCAAAGCAATGTCTCTGCTTTTCAATATGCTGTCTAGGTTGGTCATAAATTTTCTTCCAAGGAGTAAGCGTCTTTTAATTTCTTGGCTGCAGTCACTATCTGCAGTGATTTTGGAGCCCCAAAAATTAAGTCTGACACTGTTTCCACTGTTTCCCCATCTATTTCCCATGAAGTGATGGGACCGGATGCCATGATCTTCATTTTCTGAATGTTGAGATTTAAGTCAACATTTTTACTTTCCTCTTTCACTTTCATCAAGAGATTTTTTAGTTCCTCTTCACTTTCTTCCATCAGGGTGGTGTCATCTGCATATCTGAGGTTATTGATATTTCTCCCAGCAATCTTAATTCCAGCTTGTGTTTCTTCCAGTCCAGCATTTTTTCATGATGTACTCTGCATATGTTAAATAAGCAGAGTGACAATATACAGCCTTCATGTACTCCTTTTCCTATTTGGAACCAGTCTGTTGTTCCATGTCCAGTTCTAACTGCTGCTTCCTGGCCTGCATGCAGATTTCTCCAGAGGCAGGTTAGGTGGTCTGGTATTCCCATCTCTTTCAGAATTTTCCATAGTTTATTGTGATCCACATAGTCAAAGGCTTTAGCATAGTCAATACAGCAGAAATAGATGTTTTTCTGGAAATCTCTTGCTTTTTCTGATGATCCAGCAGATGTTGGCAATTTGATCTCTGGTTCTGCCTTTTCTACAACCAGCTTGAACATCAGGAAGTTCAAGGTTCACGTATCACTGAAGCCTGGCTTGGAGAATTTTGAGCATTATTTTATTAGCATGTGAGATGAGTGCAATTGTGCAGTAGTTTGAGCATTCTTTGGCATTGCCTTTCTTTGGGATTGGAATGAAAACTGAGCTTTTCCAGTCCTGTGGTCACTGCTGAGTTTTTCAAATTTGCTGGCATATTGAGTGCAGCACTTTCATAGCATCCTCTTTCAGGATTTGAAATAGCTCCACTGGAATTCCATCACCTCCACTAGTTTTGTTCGTAGTGATGCTTTCTAACGCCCACTTGACTTCACATTCCCTGATGTCTGGCTCTAGATGAGTGATCACACCATCATGATAATCTGGGTCATGAAGATTTTTTTTTGTACAGTTCTTCTGTGTATTTTTGCCACCTCTTCTTAATATCTTCTGTTTCTGTTAGGCCCATACTATTTCTGTCCTTTGTGGATCCCATCTTTGCATGAAATGTTCCCTTGGTATCTCTAATTTTCTTGAAGAGATATCTAGTCCTTCCCATTCTGTTGTTTGCCTCTTATCTCTTCTTGCTATTCTTTGGAACTCTGCATTCAGATGCCTATATCTTTCCTTTTCACCTCTCTTCTTTTCACAGCTATTTGTAAGGCTTCCCCGACAGCCATTTTGCTTTTTTGCATTTCTTTTCCATGGGGATGGTCTTGATCCCTGTCTCCTGTACAATGTCACGAACCTCAGTCCATAGTTCATCAGGCACTCTATCTATCAGATCTAGTCCCTTAGATCTATTTCTCACTTCCACTGTATAATCATAAATGATTTGACTTAGGTCATATCTGAATGATCTAGCGGTTTTCCCTACTTTCTTCAATTTAAGTCTGAATTTGGTAATAAGGAGTTCATGATCTGATTCACAGTCAGCTCCTGGTCTTGTTTTTGTTGACTGTATAGACGTTCTCCATCTTTGGCTGCAAAGAATATAATCAATCTGATTTCAGTGTTGACTGTCTGGAATGATTGGCTACAGACAAACAGGAAAGTAATCCCATCACCCAAAACTGGAGACATGGCAGAGGTATTCTCCTGGGTTCCCTTACCCTACTGCTTTCTACCCGGTTGCCCTTTCCCAATAAAATCTTTTGCTTTGTCAGCACATGTGTCTCCTTGGACAATTCATTTCCAAATCTTAGACCAGTTTCAGGCCATGGAAGGGATCCCCCATCCTGCAACACATGGAAAGAGTTGTGTGCTTGTAGTCCTGAGAAAGAACTGAAAAAATAATACTTAATCTGTCAAATAATGAATGCTAGTGTTTTAGAGCAAAATAATAGAAATGGCAGAATTCTTCCAAAAGCTGGTCATTATATACATATATGCACATGCATACACACATACACAGTTATTTTAATGATGATTTGAGAGAGACTAACAGTTGACATTCCAAGTGACAAATATATTAAAATGTGTTTTTAATTACAAACAAAGTATGCCCTGGGAAAGGAACTTTTTCAATATGATAAGGTCTCATTTTTATTTAGACAAGAAAAATTTAATGGTGAAAGAGTAAATGAGAGATGGAGAAAACTGGTATAGTATGTCATTAGGAATATGCTAAATTCAACTAGATTTTTGCATTAATTGTCTAATTTTTAAATCTGAAGAAACTGGGATTCAAGAAGTTTATGTTGTCCAACCTCAGTTCATGTGCCTGATGCACAACAAAGCCATATGAACAACAACAACAACAAAAAAAAAATCAGTTTGGAGTAGGGAAAGGTTTATTGCATGGGCCAAGTAAGGAGAACTATCAGCTTGTGCTCCCAAGGCCTGAATTCCCTGAAGGGTTTCAGAGAAGAGTTTTTAAGGCAAATCAGGTGAGGGCTGCAGGGTGTGTCTTTCTTCTGGTTGGTTGGTGGTGAGGTCACAGGATGCTGTTCCAGGCATCCTAATCATCAGTCTTCTGGTTCTGCTAGTCTGGGGTCCATGTGCATGTGCTCAGCCTGGAAGTTATCATCCTCCACCTGTTGGGGCCCTTAGTTCCTTTAGAAGAACTCAGAGATATGTCCTGCATTTTTAAGTATAGACCTTCAGGAGGAACTGTTAATAGAAGTCTTGTATCTCTATTGTTCTAATCATTAACTGTTTGAATCTGCCCTTTGGAACTCAGGGAAGGTCTAGGAGGCTGAAACATTTTTCTTACAAACAAGAAACAGGGAGCCCCATAGAATCCTTCTCAGTGTCAGTCATTGCTCAAGCTTACACATGAAGTGATAGAGGCAAGATTCAAACCCAGGTGTGTCTGATCAGTTGACTTCTATACACTCTAAGGTTTATTGTATGTATGTATGTATGTATGTATGACTGTTTCTGAAAAAAATATGGTGAATTAGTAAGCAGAATATTTTTTAGCAAATTTAGGCCCAATAAACATAGTCAGTTAGCTTTGTATTAAAAACCTGATTCCATGAATTGAATGTCCTTTCATAAAGCATTAAACATCTCTGAATCTTGTCTTTCTCAAACATACAAAGAGGATTATTCAAATCTATTTGAAGGTCATTGGAACAATTACATGTGACAATGCAGATAAAATGCTTAACAGAATATCTAACAAAGAATAGTTGCTCAAGGAAAATAGACTGACTATATAACCCCTTACTGTGGCATCTGTCCAAAATTATAGAAAATTAGCAACTATTAGCTAAAAGGTTGACAACTGGCCAGGGGTGAAAATTCTTCTCTGACCTGTTTATTTAATCTCTTCTTTGGTACCTTTATCTAGTATCAAGTCTTCAGCTCCCGCCTCTGGGGAAGACTCTCAATCTAATTCAGCAATTCTGACCATAGGCAATAATCTTGCACTTGAATAGGATGCTATATCAAAAATCTAACAAATCTTCCTCCTTCAAAATACCTTTTGTTGCAATTATTTATTTTTATTAATTGGGCTACTACTATAATAATTAGCATAGTTTGTTTCTCAGTAAATGTTGTATGTGTGAAGTTTTCAAATCAGGCTTTGATGCCTAACTTTAGCCTTAGATCATTATCTAAATAGCAATTAAAGAAAAAAGGAAAGAATCAGCCTTTGAGAAGATATGTTTCAGGCACCTTGCTATACATTTAACATGATTTGCCTCATATGTTCTTTTTAATAATGATAAAATACATGAGAGTTAATTAAAGCTCACAAGTATTACACAACTTTCCTAAGTCCTTTAAGATTTTCATAGCAGAATTTTCCTATTTTCATTGTCATATGGCTAATTCAAAAGAATGACTCATTTATTATCTGATTATTTATTGGCGATGAATGGAATGGATTGATTTCAGGACTAGGCACGTGTGCCTGGAATATTGTAGTAACTTACTGATTGACCTCTTTGCCTCCAGATGCTTTTCATATCACTCTTGCTCACCACTGCTAGATTAATCCGCCTAAACTACCACTTTGATTTAATTTCCTTTTCAATAGGACTGTTAGTTTCCCATTGCCCAGAAGATAAAATTAAACCACCTATCCATATGGGCAGAAACTTTCACAATTTGACACACATTTATTTTACTGACATTAACTTTTACCCTACTCTTAAAAAAAAAAAAAAAAAGTCTATTCTAACCTGTTCCATTTACTACTCCCTAGGCACCCTTTTAAAATTTTATATTCTCATGCATTTGTTAATTATTCTTTCCCAGTCACATCCCTCCTCTCTATTAAAGACTATTTCATTTTAAGACCAGAGCAAGTATTTCATGTTAATAGGTGCCTGACCACTCCAGTCATAATGGAATGCTTTTTGGTGCATTTGTCATTTGGAACATCAAATGCAATGTTTTTTTCAAATCTTGATTAAAACAAAATTTTACATGCAAATATAATGACTACTTGCTTTCACTTCTGTAGTTATCCAAGCCATTACTATGGCATAGATTACTATAATATAACTGTTTTTGCTGCTTTCATCCTCCTCAACTACATCCACAATGTACACAGTCATTTTTTTAAATCATTTTGAATTGTGTAACAACCCTATCTTTAAAGCCCTGAACAGTAATAATCATGTGACTAACATGGTAGTGGCCAAAGTTTTCTCTGACCATGTAATTTCTGGAAGTCAAGATGAATATAGGTGTAGCAGCAGCTAGAACTGCATCCTGAGGTTGGTAGCTGAGTATAGCCATTCCAGAGCCTAGGTGAGCTTCAGCTGCCACTTTGGCACATTTTCCTTTATGACTCTCAGCATGCAGATGATTATGAATGGTATCAGACGTAGCAGAGCAGTTGGACACATGAGGTTGCTTCATTTGCTTAGATGATACCATCTGGGCTTGAGACTGAGCCCAGAACTGATTCAAAAGGCCCACAGTTTTCATGGCTTCATGAATTAGCACTATAACCTGCTGAAAAGAGCAGTAGATTCTAGCAGTTATGTTGGTATCAGGTCCCTCTTACATTCAGAGAAATCAGTGGAAATTCATAATAATTGGTCTAATCTATCTTTATATATCTGGATGACATGACGAGCAGCATGCTATTGAGACCTGCAATTTTAGGAGGCCATGTGCAGTTCAAACCACTGGCTAGCTGGTACAATGCAGCCATCTGTCATCCAGAAAAAAAATAATCTGTGCTATAATCTAGAGGAAACAGGAAATTTCTCTAACTGTCGTCTGAAAAAGATGAGCAAGAAAGATGTATTAGCTTTCATCATTGGAGACCTGAGCAGAGGTAAGATCAAGGACTGCTTCTAGAAGATAATACTGTCAAGCATGTTCAAGTTGAAGTTGAATGGTTCTATGAAGACCTACAATGCCTTTTAGAACTAACACCCAAAAAGATGTCCTTTTTCATTATAGGGGACTGGAATGCAAAAGTAGGAAGTCAAGAAACACCTGGAGTAACAGGCAAATTTGGCCTTGGAATGCAGAATGAAGCAGGCCAAAGACTAATAGAGTTTTGCCAAAAAAATGCACTAGTCATAGTAAACACCCTCTTCCAACAACACAAGAGAAGACTCTACACATGGACATCACCAGATAGTCAACACCGAAACCAGATTGATTATATTCTTTGAAGCTAAAGATGGAGAAGCTCTATACAGTCAACAAAAACAAGACCATGAGGTGACTGTGGCTCAGAGGATGAACTCCTTATTACCAAATTCAGACTTAAATTGAAGAAAGTAGGGAAAACCACTAGGTCATTCAGGTATGACCTAAATCAAATCCCTTATGATTATACAGTGGAAGTGAGAAATAGATTTAAGGCATAGATCTGATAGACAGAGTGCCTGATGAACTATGGAATGAAGTTCGTGACACTGTAGAGGAGACAGGGATCAAGACCATCCCCATGGAAAAGAAATGCAAAAAAGCAAAATGGCTGTCTGGAGAGGCCTTACAAATAGCTGTGAAAGAAGAGAGGTGAAAAACAAAGGAGAAAAGGAAAGATATAAGCATCTGAATGCAGAGTTCCAAAGAATAGCAAGAAGAGATAAGAAAGCCTTCTTCAGTGATCAATGCAAAGAAATAGAGGAAAAGAACAGAATGGGAAAGACTAGAGATCTCTTCAAGAAAATTAGAGATACCAAGGGAACAGTCATGCAAATATGGGCTCAATAGAGGACAGAAATGGTATGAACCTAAGAAAAGCAAAAGATAATAAGAAGAGGTGGCAAGAATATCATGGAAGAACTATACAATAAAGATCTTCACAACCCAGATAATCAGGATGGTGTGACCACTCATCTAGAGCCAGATATCCAGGAATGTGAAGTCAAGTGGGAATTAGAAAGCATCACTATGAACAAAGCTAGTGGAGGTGATGGAATTTCTGTGGAACTATTTCAAATCTTGAAAGATGATGCTGTGAAAGTGCTGCACTCAATATACCAGCGAATTTGGAAAACTCAGCAGTGGCCACAGGACTGGAAAAGGTCAATTTTCATTCCAATCCCAAAGAAAGGCAATGCCAAAGAATGCTCAAACTACTGCACAGTTGCATTCATCTCACATGCTAGCAAAGTAATGCTCAAAAGTCTCCAAGTCAGGCTTCAGCAATATGTGAACCATGAACTTTCTGATCTTCAAGCTGGTTGTAGAAAAGGCAGAGGAACCAGAGCTCAAATTGCCAACATTCACTGGATCATGGAAAAAGCAAGAGAGTTCCAGAAAAACATGTTTCTGCTTTATTCACTATGCCAAGGCCTTTGACTGTGTGGATCACAATAAACTGTGGAAAATTCTGAAAGAGATGGGAATACCAGACCACCTACCCTGCCTCTGGAGAAATCTGTATACAGGTCAGGAAGCAACAGTTAGAACTGGACATGGAACAACAGACTGGTTCCAAATAGGAAAAGGAGTACATCAAAGCTGTATATGGTCACCCTGCTTATTTAACTTCTCTGCAGAGTACATCATGAAAAATGCTGGACTGGAAGAAACACAAGCTGGAATCAAGGTTGCCAGGAAAAATATCAATAACCTCAGATATGTAGATGACACCATCCTTAGAGTAGAAAGTGAAGAGGAACTAAAAACTCTTGATGAAAGTGAAAGAGGAGAGTAAAAATGTTGGCTTAAAGCTCAGCATTCAGAAAATGAAGATCATGGCATCCAGTCCCATCACTTCATGTGAAATAAATGGGGAAACAGTGGAAACAGTGTCAGACTTTATTTTGAGGGGCTCTAAAATCACTGCAGATGGTGAGTGCAGCCATGAAATTAAAAGACGCTTACTCTTTGGAAGAAAAATTACGACCAACCTAGATAGTATATTGAAAAGCAGAGACATTACTTTGCCGACTAAGGTCCGTCTAATCAAGGCTATGGTTTTTCCTGTGGTCATGTATGGATGTGAGAGTTGGACTGTGAGGAAGGCTGAGCGCCGAAGAATTGATGCTTTTGAACTGTGGTGTTGGAGAAGACTCTTGAGAGTCCCTTGGACTGCAAGGGTATCCAACCAGTCCATTCTGAAGGAGATCACTTCAGTTCAGTCGCTCAGTCGTGTCTGACTCTTTGTGACCCCATGAATCACAGCATGCCAGGCCCCCCTGTTCATTACCATCTCACGAAGTTCACTCAGACTCACATCCATCGTGTCCATGATGCCATCCAGCCATCTCATCCTCGGTCGTCCCCTTCTCCTCCTGCCTCCAGTCCCTCCCAGCATCAGTCTTTTCCAGTGAGTCAACTCTTCGCATGAGGTGGCCAAAGTACTGGAGTTTCAGCTTTAGCATCATTCCTTCCAAAGAAATCCCAGGGTTGATCTCCTTCAGAATGGACTCGTTGGATCAGCCCTGGGATTTCTTTGGAGGGAATGATGTTAAAGCTGAAACTCCAGTACTTTGGCCACCTCATGCGAAGAGTTGACTTATTGGAAAAGATTCTGATGCTTGGAGAGAATGGGGGCAGGAGGAGAAGGGGATGACAGAGGATGAGATGGCTGGATGGCATCACTGACTCGATGGATGTAAGTCTGAGTGAACTCCGGGATTTGATGATGGACAGGGAGGCCCAGCATCTCAAAGATTCAGACATGACTGAACGACCCAACTGAACTGATGTTCACATTGTTCAAGGACAAGCAATAACACCTCATTGGAGTGTATACGTATCTTTCCTCAAGAGCACTACATATTTTGACTTTTCTCTGGTCCCCACAGGTAAACTCTAGCCAAAGAAAAAGCAAATTCGGAAGGATGTTTGCCTCATTAATCTAGAGTGTATCTGTGTCATCTGCAAAATCACAGGCAGACCTTTCCTATATGTCTCTTTGTGCAGTAACAAGATGGCAGTCTTATAGCATTTCATTATTCATGTTGAGTATCAGGTATAGATGATGAACACCATGTGGATAAGCATCATGAGGAAACACTTTCCTGATTTGGTGCCAGCGTAGAATACAGAGAACCTGCCTTCTGTCCTTTTACCTGGACCACAAGCACCTTGGTATTTGTGGGTGGCACACTGGATCATGTAGCCTGGCTGATCTTGCAGTGGCTACAGCTTGGTAACAGGGAGACTTGGAGAGCAGAGTTAAAATATATTGAAATTTTAAAAATAAACTATTATGTCTTTGTGCTTTCTTGTGGGAAAAAAAAATTGGTAATCTAAATTATTGAAAATTTGGTAATCATCTAAAAAAATTGGTGATCATCTAAATTATTATTGTCATCTAATTAGTAATCATCTAAATTATTGCTGTTCATGTTCTTTCCCTCCCCACATTTCCATCAATAATAACAGTAATAGGAGTTATAATATTAACCAGTATCTGTAAGCACTTAATATAATCTGGCAGATAGAAAGTACCCACAGAGTGGGAGCTGTTATCATTATTGAGTGACACACGTCTCAAAACCACCCTGGCTATCCACTCTAGCTATACACATTTACAGTAAGGAAGTAGAGGTGTGGAAAGGGGAAGTGACCTGATAAATGTCACACAATGCAACTGAAACAGATTTTGAACTCAGTTCTGAACTATACAACTCAAGTTTTTTACTGTGCTCTGCTGATCTGTGTGGTTTAAAGTCACTTTGATATGGAGGCAATGGTAATAGAAATAGGTAAAATATAGTGAATGCTTATTATGTGTCAGGCTCTGTCTTAAGAACTTCTCATTAATGTATTTGATCCTTACAACCATATGCATTCATGGTTTTCATCCTCAGTAACACAGGGGAAACTGAGTTTGAGAGCGATAAAGTCACTTGTCCAATGTTAACAGTGATTAAGCAGGCCAAGATTATAACATTTTTGTCTGATAACAAAATTCATGATCAATTAAGTTTATTTCCTAAAGTAATCATGTACTTGAACAAAAGCACAATTAATATAAAAGGATATAGCTACCATCCCAGGCTATAAGTCCCTATTGTCCAAGGAAATACACACTATCATTTTTTATATATTTTTGAAAAGATTTTTATTTATAAATATTTGTATCTCACTTAAAAATAAATATTAGCCTCTGTACACTGTGTTCTGCACTTTGATTTTTTTAGTGTAATATATCTTAGAAATTTTGTCATGATTAAAGAGAATCCTTCATCAACATCTCACTGCACTAAAAGTAAAGACTAAACTCCCTATGAAAGCCAGTAAGGCTGTCTTGGACTATAGAACTTCAATTGTCTACTTGGACAAGTTGATTCTTGGACTGTCTACTTTTCCAGCCTCATGTTGCAGTTTTCACCTTTTTCTCTCTGTACTTACCTACACTCTTCCTCCATTTATCTCTTTCTATGTTCACTTACTATTACTGATATACACAAATCTGAGGCTCCAAGCCTTCCTCTGTGTTCTCAGCTACTAGGTTTGTGAATTCTACAATTAACCTACAACTTTCACACTGGGAGAAAAGCAAGATAATACTGTTAGAGTCTATCCTCTGACAATCCTAATATGCGCTGTGATAGAACCAAGTCAAGGGTGCTAGATTTACACTAAAGAGGAAGTAGTATGTTAACTAGAAGAATGATCTGATGATTGGATGGGAAGAGAGGGAGAGAGATGGTTTAGAATGCATAAATTACATAAAGTACAAAGGTCAAGGGGAAACTGAGGACAAGGGGAGGTAATCATTAGCCCCTCATAATATCTATTAGCATCACCACCAAGCTTCAAAGCACACAGGCAAAATGGTTCATTTGTTCTGGAAATGTAGCTTTAATATTTTTTAGCATTATCTTCCAACAACATTGCTGCCCCTGAAGGCTTTCTGGACAGAACTCTGGAGTCCTGACTAGCCAAAAGCATATTTTAGTAATGTAAAGAAAGAGCACAGCATATTTTGATAGTGTAAATTACTTAGTAGAGATGGAGTATAATTTGCAAGCACTGTGTGGTAAGAGGGGATAAATAACTAAGCAAAGAGAAAAGTCAGGAGAAGTAATCAGGAACCTGATTACTAAACATTTTATGAGTTACATTATAGGCCATGGGCTTTATCTTGAAAAAGGAGAGAATAGAATAAATGGTTTTCAACAGGGAAGTTATATGACCAGTTTTGTGACTGTGCTTTAGATAATCAATTCTGACTACACCCTATAAAAAGGTTTTGTGGACAGCATTCGATGAAGGCACGGGGATGAGCTGAGATGATGGTTTGCTACTAAAGAAGGAATTTATAGGACCTGGACTCCATCTTAGATCTGTTTGCGGATCATGCTCGGCCACCTTTCCAATGGACTCTGAACTCTGTGTTTTGTGCCTATGAAAACAATAGAAGAATAAGACCCCCTCAAGACAGGGGAACCTTGAAGATCGTATCTAGGTTACTCATCACCTAAGAGAAAACATACACTAATCACCCCTTCCTCCAGACAGGCCATAAATTTTTCTGTATCAATCGGAGTGTAACCTCAGGTTTATTGATTATCGGCTAATTGTTTGACTGTTTGAGCACGTGAGCACATAGCACATGAATGATGTGATTATTGGGATTGTATTTTCCTTGCTTTATGTAAGTCTCAAGGAATTTGGAGTGGTGGGCTAGGACACGTATACACGGGTTATAAAAAGATTTTAACAAATGCTGGTTGGGGTCCTTGGCTAAAAGGAGACTCTGCCTTGGGCCTGCCGATGTAATAAACTGCACTCCATTATCTGCATCGTCCTTCTGAGTTTGTTTCCCAGAATGCATGGCTACAACACTGTTGTTGTTCAGCTGCAGCACACCAGGCTTCCCTAGCCTTCACTATCTCCCATAGTTTGCTCAAACTCACGTCCACTGAGTTGGTGAACCTATTCAACCATCTCATCCTCTGTCACCCCCTTATCCTGCCCTCAATCTTCTGTTTAAGATTCAGCTTTTAACTTAGTGTTGCTCCTTTTATGATAATAAGTTTAACTCTTTATAAGGTTTCATTAAAGATTTTCTCTTCATTTTTACCTTTTAGTATTATTACTATATCTATTCATTTATATTATTACTATGATATTCCACAATGTGATTCTAATTGAATTGATCCTCATTAAAGGATACAGAATTTCTTGAAATTATAACTTTTGAAAGTTTTGGGAAAATTTTTGATTCAGTTCAGCTCCGTTGCTCAGTCGTGTCAGACTCTATGCGACCCCATGAATCACAGTATGCCAGGCTCCATCACCAACTCCTGGAGTTCACTCAGACTCATGTCCATCGATTCGGTGATGCCATCCAGCCAGCTCATCCTCTGTTGTTCCTTTTTCCTCCTGCCCCGAATCCCTCCCAGTATCAGTCTTTTCCAATGAGTCAACTCTTCTCATGAGGTGGCCAAAGTACTGGAGTTTCAGCTTTAGCATCATTCCTTCCAAAGGAATCCCAGGGCTGATCTCCTTCAGAATGGACTGGTTGGATCTCCTTGCAGTCCAAGGGACTCTCAAGAGTCTTTTCCAACACTACAGTTCAAAAGCATCAATTCTTCAGCACTCAGCTTTCTTCA
This sequence comes from Nanger dama, assembly GCA_917880005.1. Taxonomy (NCBI): domain Eukaryota; kingdom Metazoa; phylum Chordata; class Mammalia; order Artiodactyla; family Bovidae; genus Nanger; species Nanger dama. Next base: position 3,185,927 of record CAKJTW010000089.1, read on the forward strand.
CAGTCCAACTCTCACGTCCATATATGATCAGTGGAAAAACCATAGCCTCGACTAGACGGACCTTTGTTGGCAAAGCAATGTCTCTGCTTTTCAATATGCTATCTAGGTTGATCATAACTTTCCTTTCAAAGACTAAGCATCTTAATTTCATGGCTGCAGTCACCATCAATTATTATACTTCAAATATTTGTTTGTCATTCTTTCTTGTGCTTCTGGCCTACCATATTAAACATTAGACCCATGTGTGTGTGTGTATGTGTGTAATATGTTAGACCACTCTAATAGCAGAAAATGAAGAGGAACAGAAGAGCCTCTTGATAAAGGTGAGAGAGGAGAGTGAAAAAGAAATCTAAGATCATGGCATCTATTCTCATCATTTCATGGCAGATGCATGGGGGAAAACTGGAAACAGTGACAGATTTTATTTTCTTGGGCTCCAAAATCACTGCAGACAGTGGCTACAGCCATGAAATTAAAAGACGCTCCTTGGTAGGATAGCTGTGACAAACCTAGACAGCATATTAAAAAGCAATACATCACCTTGCCAACAAAGCTACGGTTTTATCCAGTAGTCATATATGGATGTGAGAGTTGGACCATGAATAAGGCTGAGTGCTGAAAAATTTATATGTTTGAGTTGTGGTGCTGGAGAAGACTCTTGAGAGTCCCTTGGACTGCAAAGAGATCAAACCAGTCCATCCCAAAGGAAATCAGTCCTGAATATTGAAGGACTGATGCTAAAGCTTCGATACTTTGGCCACCTGATGCAAAGAGTCAACTCATTGGAAAAGATCCTGATGCTAGGAAAAAATGAAGGCAAAAGAAGAAGGGGATGACAGAGGATAAGATGATTAGATAGAATCACTAAATCCATGAGTGTGCTGCCATCCATGGGGTCACAAGGAGTTGAACATGACTTAGCAACTGAACAACAAGACTGATGTACTATATGACTTGAATATTGTTTTGTATTATTTAAACTCGTTTCTCTCTATACTTCAGTTTGGGTATTTTATTCTGATCTACCTACTAGTTCACATATTCCTTCTTCCGCTATATCTAATATGCCCTAGGTATCTCTATCCCCCTTTTAAAAGCTGTTATGATTTATCATTAACACAACTGACTTGCATGTATTTAAACTATATGGTTTGTTACTTCTGATTACCTATTAAGCATACACTCAAGAATTTATTACCACAACCACAATAATGGACATATTAACTTTCCCAAGTTTTCTTATACTCCTCCATAATTCCTACTTCAAACCCTATTTTTACCTATTTTCAATTGCTGATATGATTTTCATCATGCTTATATTTTCTAGAATTATACATACAGAGAATAATCAATTATGTATTTTTTTTTTTATATTCTCTGACTCAGCATTATTTTGAGATTCATCCATATTGTTGTGGGGATCAATTTATCCTCATTCTGAGTTTTCCTCTCCATGTACTATAGCCTGAAAACTCTTTTCTTCACTTAAACTGGTACAGGCTCAGGGATCACTTATTTGTTTTCCATTTCCTGGGAGCACTGTCTTGTCCTACCAGATATCCAATGTCTAAAAAACATTATTTTATATATTCTGTGTGTTTTTAAATTTTTTAAAAGAAGAGGGTAAATATAGTTTCTGAAATTCAGTCTTGGAAAGAAGCACAAATCTAATCTTCTGACTTCCAACTTTAGTTGTTTTCAAGCCTAAAATCATTCTATTAATTTTTATAGATACTATCCTATAGTATGTATAGTATTATCCCTGATAATATTTTATATTTTTAATTCTTATTCTGAAAATTTTCATGAGCATCATGGAAATGTCTCCATTTAATTATACCAAAGTCTTAGTCTCTCTGTTGGTCTCTTTCTACTGTATGTATATATATATAAAACTAACTCCATTCAGATTATGAAACATTTTAATATATGTAAGGCAGAGAGAAAAATATAATTAATCTAATATACTCATCAACAGTCCCCAGTGATCATTATCACATAGCCCATCTGGCTCACCCACTTCCCTTATATTATTGTGAAGCAAATCACAGATATTACATTATTTTTAATACATATTTATAAATATTAAGATACTGTAGAAAGCAATCAGAGTATGATTATTATACCTAAGTATAAACTGTAATTACTTTATATCACAAAATAACTAGTCAGTATTCAAAAACTTTTTTAAAATTTTACTTTATTTTACTTTACAATACTGTATTGGTTTTGCCATACATCAACATGAATCTGCCATGGGTGTACACGTGTTCCCAATCTTGAACCCCCTCCCACATCCCTCCCCATACCATCTCTCCTGGTCATCCCAATGCACTAGCCCCAAGCATCCTGTATCCTGCATCGAACCTAGACTGGCAATTTGTTTCATATATGATATTATACATATTTCAATGTCATTCTCCCAAATCAGCCCACCCTCTCCCTCTCCCCACAGAGTCCAAAAGACTGTTCTAAACATCTGTGTCTATTTTGCTGTCTTGCATACAGGGTTCTCATTATCATCTTTCTAAATTTCATATATATGTGTTAGTATACTGTACTGGTGTTTTTCTTTCTGGCTTACTTCAATCTGTATAATCAGCTCCAGTTTCATCCACCTCATTAGAACTGATTCAAATGTATTTTTTTTAATTGCTGAGTAATACTCCATTGTGTATATGTACCACAGCTTTCTTATCCACTCATCTGCTGATGGACATCTAGGTTGTTTCCATGTCCTAGTTATTAGAAACAGTGCTTCAATGAACATTGGGGTAGGTGTGTCTCTTTCAATTCTGGTTTCCTTGGTGTGTATGCCAGCAATGGGATTGCTGGGTCATAAGGCAGTTCTATTTCCAGTTTTTTTAAGGAATCTCCACACTGTTCTCCATAGTGGCTGTACTAGTTTGCATTCCCATCAATAGTGTAACAGGGTTCCCTTTTCTCCACACCCTCTCCAGCATTTATTGTTTGTAGACTTTTGGATCACAGCCATTCTGACTGGTGTGAAATGGTACTGATAAATACATAATTTTACCATTAAAAGCTAAAATTAATGCCACTGATAGACATATGCATGGTATTAATATAGTTTTAGTATTTTTTCATGCAACTTATTTATTCCAAAATAAAGAAACTTGGTTATTTGTTTTGGATAATTTTCCACAGGCTAGCTTTTGCAGCTCAACGGGAATTCCATCACTTCCACTAGCTTTGTTCGTAGTGATGCTTTCTAAGGCCCACTTGACTTCACATTCCAAGATATCTGGCTCTAGATAACTGATCACATCATCATGATTATCTGGGTCTTGAAGATCTTTTTGTACAGTTCTTCTGTGTATTTTGCCACCTCTTCTTAATATCTTTTGCTTCTGTTAGGGCCAGACCATTTCTGTCCTTTATTGAGCCCATCTTTGCATGAAATGTTCCCTTGATATCTCTAATTTTCTTGAAGAGATCTCTAGTCTTTCCCATTCTGTTCTTTTCCTCTATTTCTTTGCACTGATCACTGAACAAGGCTTTCTTATCTCTTCTTGCTATTCTTTGGAACTCTGCATTCAGACGCTTATATCTTTCCTTTTCTCCTTTACTTTTCACCTCTCTAATTTTCACAGCTATTTGTAAGGCCTCCCCAGACAGCCATTTTGCTTTTTTGCAATTCTTTTCCATGGAGATGGTCTTGATCCCTATCTCCCAGACAATGTCACGAACTTCATTCCATAGTTCATCAGGCACTCTATCTATCAGATCTAGTCCCTTAAAACTATCTCTCACTTCCACTGTATAATCATAAGGGATTTGATTTTGATCATACCTGAATGGTTTAGCGGTTTTCCCTACTTTCTTCAATTTGAGTCTGAATTTGGTAATAAGGAGTTAATGATCTGAACCACAGTCAGCTCCTCGTCTTGTTTTTGTTGATTGTATAGAGCTTCTCCATCTTTGACTGCATAGAATATAATCAATCTGATTTCGGTGTTGACCATCTGGTGATGTCCATGTGTAGAGTCTTCTCTTGTGTTGCTGGAAGAGGGTGTTTGCTATGAACAGTGCATTTTCTTGGCAAAACTCTATTAGTCTTTGCCCTGCTTCATTCCGCCTTCCAAGGCCAAATTTACCTGTTACTCCAGGTGTTTCTTGACTTCCTACTTTTGCATTCCAGTCCCCTATAATGAAAAGGACATCTTTTTTGGGTGTTAGTTCTTAAAGGTCTTGTAGGTCTTCACAAAACTGTTCAACTTTGGCTTCTTCAGCATTACTGGTTGGGGCATAGACTTGGATAACTGTGATATTGAATGGTTTGCCTTGGAAACGAACAGAGATCATTCTGCCATTTTTGAGATTGGATCCAAGTACTGCATTTCGAACTCTTTGTTGACCATGATGGCTACATCATTTCTTCTGAGGGATTCCCTCCTGCAGTAGTAGATATAATGGTCATCTGAGTTAAATTCACCCATTCCAGTCCATTTTAGTTCGCTGATTCCTAGAATGTTGACATTCACCCTTGCCATCTCTTGCTTGACCACTTCCAACTTGCCTTGATTCATGGAAATGACATTCCAGGTTCGTATGCAAAACTGGAATTCCAGGTGAGCTGTTTCAAATCCTGAAAGATGATGCTGTGAAAGTGCTGCACTCAATATGCCAGCAAATTTGGAAAACTCAGCAGTGGCCACAGAAGTGGAAAAGCTCAGTTTTCCTTCCAATTCCAAAGAAAGACAATGCCAAAGAATGCTCAAACTACTGCACAATTGCACTCATCTCACATGCTAGTAAAGTAATGCTCAAAATTCTCCAAGCCAGGTTTCAGCAATACATGAACCATGAACTTCCAGATCTTCAAGCTGGTTTTAGAAGAGGCCGAGGAACCAGAGATCAAATTGCCAACATCCACCGGATCATGGAAAAAGCAAGAGAGTTCCAGAAAAATGTCTATTTCTGCTTTGACTATGCCGAAGCCTTTGACTGTGTGGATCACAATAAACTTTGGAAAATTCTGAAAGAGATGGGAATACCAGACCATCTGACCTGCCTCTTGAGAAATCTGTATGCAGGTCAGGAAGCAACAGTTAGAACTGGTCATGGAACAACAGACTGGTTCCAGATATGAAAAGGAGTACGTCAAGGCTGTATATTGTTACCCTGCTTATTTAACTTCTATGCAGAGTACATCATGAGAAACGCTGGGGGCTGGAAGAAAAACAAGCTGGAATCAAGATTTCAGGGAGAAACATCAATAACCTCAGATATGCAGATGACAACACCCTTATGGCAGAAAGTGAAGAGGCGCTAAAGGGCCTCTTGATGAAGGTGAAAGAGGATTGTGAAAAAGTTGACTTAAAGCTCAACATTCAGAAAATGAAGATCATGGCATCCGGTCCCATCACTTCATGGGAAATAAATGGGGAAACAGTGGAAACAGTGTCAGACTTTATTTTTGGGGGCTCCAAAATCGCTGCAGATGCTGACTGCAGCCATGAAATTAAAAGACGCTTACTCCTTGGAAGAAAAGTTATCACCAACCTAGATAGTATATTATAAAGCAGAGACATTTCTTTGCTGACTAAGGTCCGTCTAGTCAAGGCTATGGTTTTTCCTGTGGTCATATATGGATGTGAGAGTTGGACTGTGAAGAAGGCTGAGCACCGAAGAATTGATGCTTTTGAACTGTGGTGTTGGAGAAGACTCTTGAGAGTCCCTTGGACTGCAAGGAGATCCAACCTGTCCATTCTGAAGGAGATCAAAACTGGGATCTCTTTGGAAGGAATGATGCTAAAGCTGAAACTTCAGTACTTTGGCCACTTCATGAGAAGAGTTGACTCATTGGAAAAGACTCTGATGCTGGGAGGGATTGGGGGCAGATGGAGAAGGGAATGACAGAGGATGAGATGGCTGGATGGCATCACAGACTCGCTGGACGTGAGTCTGAGTGAACAGGAGGCCTGGTGTGCTGAAATTCATGGGGTCGCAAAATGTTGGACATGACTGAGCGACTGAACTGAACTAAGCTGAGCTTTTGCAGATTGCTTTCATGTGGTATAGAATTACTATTTTCCCCTGTCCTCTATATTTCGTGTGAATCATAGGTTGGTAAATTACAGTCTTTGGGACAATTTTGACCTTTTTTTTTTTTTCAGATCCCTGTTCTTAATTAATAGCTGGATCCAAATTTGCTTTGATTCATGATCTTTTAAATGTTTTTTAATGGCGAGGTATTTTCATAGGTTACCATATCACACACCAATATCTGCTTAGTTCTTAACTGAACAGATTTGATTTAATGTCAGTCACTGTGAATGAAAATAGAGATTTAGAATCTGAACAACATTACTTTCCTTCAGAGAAAATTTAGTGTTCATTTTACAAGTTATTTATGTTAGGGACAGATTATCTTAATCCAATCATGAAGTGTACTGATTCAAAGCTATGCTTTAGTCCTTGTGGGAGATAATCGATTTTTATTTCACCAGTGTGCCTTAAGATGTACTAAATTAAGGCTTGGAGTGCTTATAAGAGCTCATCCTCCTCTTGGGGCCTTGAACTTCATAAATTTCCTCAGCCACCTGAGACTTGAAAATTCTACATGTGGATTTCTCAGGGAAAAGTTGCACCAAATTTTAGGTCTTGTCTTGATATCTTTTCTCTGGGATACTGGTCCCACAAGTCCATCCTGTGTCTATAGATTTCCAAGATCTTCAAATACGTTCATCTAGCTTTTCCTTGTGTTCTCAGCAAGAGGTTTGGTGCAAAATAAACTAGTATCCTATACTGTGAGTGGAAATTACATATTCTCTTTGAGATGTCTATAAAATATCTAAACAGGAAATGTCTTTAGGACAGTTATACCTAAAGATCTGGATCATTTCTTCTGCCTACCTCTTAAATGTTTATGTTCCTCAATCTCTTTTCATCTCCCTGTCTTCAAGTGACCTCATAAACTTCCAGGGCCTCATATACCATTCTTATACCTCCTCTTTCTAGTATCTTTCCTCCAGGGCTTTCTCCTAATATCTAGATTGAATTTCCAGTCCTGTACTAGTTATCCATTTTGATACCACATATCCACTTCAAAATCAGATCTATTGACTTATCTCCAACTTCATCAATGAATTTATTCTTTGTTCTCAGTGTAACTTCTCCTTTAACACAGCTATTCACTTCTTCCAGTCAAGTGTTTCTCAAGATGTACTCTGCATATAAGTTAAATAAGCAGGGTGACAATATACAGCCTTGACGTACTCCTTTTCCTATTTGGAACCAGTCTGTTGTTCCATGCCCAGTTCTAACTGTTGCTTCCTGACCTGTGTACAGATTTCTCAAAAGGCAGGCTAAGTGGTCTGATATTCCCATCTCTTTCAGAATTTTCCACAGTTTATTGTGGTCCACACAGTCAAAGGCTTGGCATAGTCAATAAAGCAGAAAGAGATGTTATTCTGGAACTCTCTTGCTTTTTCCATGATCCAGCGGATGTTGGCAATTTGATCTCTGGTTCCTCTGCCTTTTCTAAAACCAGCTTGAACATCAGAGAGTTCACGTGTTACTGAAGCCTAGCTTGGAGAATATTGAGTGTTACTTTACCAGCATGTAAGATGAGTGCAATTGTGTGGTAGTTTGAGCATTCAAGAGGAGAGTGAAAAAGTTGGCTTAAAGCTCAACATTCAGAAAATGAAGATCATGGCATCCGGTCCCATCACTCCATGGGAAATAGATAGGGAAACAGTGGAAACAGTGTCAGACTTTATTTTGGGGGGCTCCAAAATCACTGCAGATGGTGACTGCACCCATGAAATTAAAAGACGCTTACTCTTTGGAAGCAAAGTTATGACCAACCTAGATAGTATATTGTAAAGCAGAGACATTACTTTGCCGACTAAGATCTGTCTAGTCAAGGCTATGGTTTTTTTCCTGTGGTCATGTATGGATGTGAGAGTTGGACTGTGAAGAAGGCTGAGTGCTGAAGAATTGATGCTTTTGAACTGTGGTGTTGGAGAAGACTCTTGAGAGTCCCTTGGACTGCAAGGAGATCCAACCAATCCAGTCTGAAGGATATCAACCCTGGGATTTGTTTGGAAGGAATGATGCTAAACCTGAAACTCCAGTACTTTGGCCACCTCATGAGAAGAGTTGACTCATTGGAAAAGACTCTGATGCTGGGAGGGATGGGGGCAGGAGAAGAAGGCAACGACAGAGGATGAGATGGCTAGTTGGCATCACTGACTCAATGGAGGTGAATCTGAGTGAACTCCGGGAGTTGGTGATGGACAGGGAGGCCTGGCATGCTGCGATTCATGGAGTCGCAAAAAGTCGGACACGACTGAGCGACTGAACTGAACTGATCCACTTCTTCATCAATTTCCACCTGTGCTACCTCCCAAATATTTCTCAGTTCCATTCATTTCTCTCCATCCTCATTGTTACCATACTTCTCAAGCTATCATAATTAGATTTTCACTGGCAGGTAACATAAATTTTTATTCATTATTTTACCTCTAGTACTCCATGGAATGCCAAACATTTAATTAAACACGGTGTGTATTGTTGAAATTTGTGGCAGATGACTTTTACATATGTGAACTTGATTCACATCTTCAAACTGGGAAACATGAGCCTTTGGAATCTGAGTTCTGTTGCCTCACACATGGTAAAAAGCACAGGTTCTACAGTCAGACTCTGGATTCAGGTCTTATCTTTCCAGTGTACTGTGTGAACTTGTGTAAGTCTTTTAATTTCTTGGTCATTTTTCATCTGAAAAATGGACTATAAATACATTCTTCATAAGATTATAAAGATAGAATTAAATAATAGATGTAGACTACTTAAAGCATTGTCTGGTAGACTACTTAAAGCACTTCTTAAAGAAGTGTTCAGTAAGGTTTAGCTATTATTGTAGTAATTGAATTATGTATACTACATCACTTTGTACATTATGTATTTTGATATGTACACCTTCTGTGCAGTTGTACATGTACCTACCATGGTCTTTTAAACTGGAAAGATTTTATCAGTACTACCAAGATGGAGAAGATATATTACTTCTCATATCTCATTGTTAACACATGATATTTAAATTTAATGATATTTTGATATAATTTATTTGGAAGCTTTAAAATATCATATATGTAGGCTCAGGAAAATTCTACTTTTTAATTACCAAAAATATAATAATATCTAAGCTAATTTTATCAGGTTCATTGCTTTGGGGAATAGAACTTTACTTATGGTATTATAAAGCTCTTCATCATAGATATTTTAATACTTGATATTTACTTTTTAAAGCTATATTTGTGTTCACCTCTATCAATTTTTATGCTTATTATATGTGCTAAACTTTCTGACATTTTGGGAAAAAAAAGTTGTGTACTTTATGTGAACATCATAGGCAACCAGATATATATATGACCTCAAGAAAAAAATAGAAGAATAATTCTTGAAGCTCAGGCTTTTAAAGCCTCATTTTAACTTTTGCTAATGATTGTAATAACAAGTTTTAAAAATTATATTAAAACCATAATTTTAGGATTCACACAACCAAACTAATGACTACAGCTCTGCCATCTGAGTAGTACAGCTATCTGTGTTTTACAGATTGGTTAATGATCACGAGGTCTTCATCATATGGGTCTCAGTCATTCCTATGTTTATTCTCACTTACTTAGACATGAAATATTCAAAGACATACACTCAGACATGCAGAGTCAGATATGCCTGAACAAATGAACTGAACTGATAGGACACTATATTACACAGAGTCAACTTTAATGTATGTAAACTAAAAAACAAAATCAGTCAGGATGTTGAGGTATCTCAGGACAGAATGCAGATTGTGACAAACAAATCTATCTCTACTGCAAATATATAATATAAAGACAATGAAGGAGGTGGGAAAAACGAACTGACTTAGATAATTTTGGAAAATAATATTTTGAGTGGAACCTGTAAACTGAAGACAAATGAAAGTGTTTATAAACTCTACTGTAGTTGGTAAATTTGTTTCATGTGAGGACACATGTTAACAATTCTGAAACTGTTTTGCATGTATATTCCTATGGAGTAAGAAAATAAGTAAAATCACTGAGTCATGTCCGACTCTTTGTGACCCCATCGATTGTAGCCTACCAGGCTCCTCCATCCATGGAATTTTCCAGGCAAGTGTACTGGAGTGGGTTGCCATTTCCTTCTTCAGGGGATCTTCCCAACCCAAGGATCAAACCCAGGTCTCCCACATTGCAGGCAGACACTTTACCATCTGAGCCATAAGGGAAGTAACTAAATGTATGGTAAATAGTGACAACCAGGTTTCTTAGTGTTGGAGTTACAGATAAGCAAAAGAAGAAGACTAGAATGAACCATGTGATACTGGATTAGAGTTGGAGACATCTCCATGATGTCTAAACTCAGTTCATAAAGAAATGTTTAATTATATTCATGTACATTAATGGCATTAATGATGTTTATATACATAGTTTCGTATACACATGTGTATTTTTCTTGCTTTGTCCTCTGAAAGGGCCTAGAAAAGAATGACATTCCAGTAGCAACAAGTAGAGCCAGGCACTAGGGCTCCTTGGAGAAATGGCTGATACTAGGGCTGGAGTGAGAAATATACAAAATAAGAGAACTTCTCATAGGGCCAGAAATTACAAAAGTACTCCTCTTCTCCAAGAAAATTCCCAATGATGATGGTATGTCAAAAGGATACTGGAAACAACGAAAACATCTCCCAATGGCCAAATCTGGAACAATTTAAATAACAAACTAAATCAAGTGTTGATTGGATCATAATTCAAAATATGAAATAAATACACATGCACACATAGTGGAAATAACACATTATTGAATACATAAATACATTGAGGAGTGAAGAAAATGTTTCTTATACAATATTTCAAATAATATATGTAGATGCTTCTCCCTCAGGGAACTAGATCTTATTCTTCACTCAACTCCCTTAGGATAGGCTGAAATCAATGCCTTACTTCTAAAGAATAGGAAGGGGAAAGGAAAAATAATAAATTTATAAATAAACCTGGCAAACATTACATTAAGTAAGTGATGCATGTTAACATCATCAGTGACATCATATGGATATCTTAAAAACTTTGATAGATGTGTTGAAAAGGGAAACTTCCTCTCTCTGGTAGTCTGCCTGGAAATCTACAAATCCAGTCTAATCATGAGGAAAACACCAGAAAAACTCAGATGAAGGGGCATTCTACATGATACTTTGCCACTACCGTTACAGATAAACAAGATCATAAAAAAGAAAAATACATAAAGGCGTCACAAACCAAAGGTAACCTAGAAGTGAGGATATTTAACTGCACAGTAACACCCTGGTTTGGCTTCTTGAAAAGAAAGAGAACGTTAATGGAAAAACAAGTGAAATACAAATTAAGTATGAAATTTTGTTAGTAGCAATGTACTGTTATTGTTTCTTAGGCTTGCCAAATATATTAAGAAAATAAAATGTTCATAAGTGAGAAAATTGGGTGAGACCTGTACAAGAATGCCTGGAGGAGGAAATGGCAACCCACTCAAGTATTCCTGCCTGGAGAATTCCATGGACAGAGAAGCCTGGTGGGCTGCAGTCCATGTGGTCTCAAAGAGTTGGACACAACTGAATGACTATATATTCCATTAAATTGCTAGGAAGATTATGATCTATCATACTGTTGTCTCTTTAGCTCCTTATAGATCATCTCCTTCCTTCTGTTGATTTGTGTCACCTCCAGAATGATCTGTCTACAAAAATGCTTTCATTATTCTAGTCTACTCAAAATCCTATTGTGGATCCCCATTTCTGCAGCAGAAATCCCAAATTCCTCAAGTAGATATGCACATTTCCTTCATCAACTTATTCTTACCTTATTTTTCTAAACTTATGTATATATAAGTTGAATGGATGAATAAATGTTTATTCAAATGGAAGAACAACTGTTTATTAAACATAAACTATGAGTCAAATATTCTGCTGGGTGTGTGGCACTATAGAGAGCATTAAGCTGTTATACCTGTTCTTGAATTAAATACGAGTATTCTAAGTACTAAAATAGAATGGAGAAACTAACACAAAATGGATACATAATTAACAGAGAAGAGAAATGAAAGAGATGAGTCTTGAGTGAAAGTAGAACTTTACCAATCAGAGACGTGTATTTCATTTAAGGATAGATAATGACAAACTAAAAAAAAAAAAAAAACATAAAATTCTCATGTAGGGAATGATGACTGGAGTGTGTAGGGCATGTAGTAGGAACAGGTAGATAATATTAGGAGAGTCAGTTAAAGCCAGCTTCTTATGGAAGCTATAAGTAATCTCTTTGCTAAAATGCTAGGTCATCAAGCACAGCATTATGCATGATCTCACATTGTTTTCTACTTTTTTTTCCGGTGTGAAATACTCTTAACAAATCTTGCCCTCCAGTCCAATTGCCAGCTAAATCTTTAATTCCTGGGTCCCAATATTGCACAGCAGAGTACTGGGTTTCTTACATAGCAGTTCCTGAAAATTTTTGCATAATGTATCTTTATTTATTTATACCAGGCATCTTTGTTCCTTTATAAAAAAAAATGATTTGAAAACAAATTCCTTGTTTCTTAAGAATCACATCAGTGAACGTTAATATTCTGATATTTCCATTTCTAAGTTCATTAGATACATGGTAGCATTTCTTTCCTTAAATTTCACTATTTTGTTGTTTAATCACTAAGTCGTGTCAAACACTTTTGCAACCCCCGTAGTCCACCTGGTCTCCTGTCCATGGGATTTTCCAGTAAAGAATATTGTAATGAGTTTCCATTACCTTCTCTAGGGGATCTTCCTGATCCAAGGATCAAACCTGCATTTCCTTAATTGCAAGCAGATTCTTTACCACTGAGCCACTCGTGAACCCAAAATTTCACTATTATTCAGTATTATAATGTAGCAGGAAAGAGAGGTAGGGCTAGAGAGGACGGTCATGTCCCAGGCCTCAGGTGAGTTCCTGGGATGACTACCAAGTATGGATTCTTGGTTCCATGAAGAAAAGAATTGAAGAACAAGCCATTTATTCAGGATGATACACACTCCTTAGACTGAGTGTGGTTCCTCTCGGATGACAAGAGAGGCACTAGGGGTTGTCAGTTTTTACAGGGGTGGGTAACTTCATAGACTAATGAGTGGGAGGAGTATTCCAGCTATTTTGGGGAAATGGTGGGGATTTCCAGAAATTGGGCCACCATCCACTTTTTGAACTTTATGGTCAGCTTTGGAACTGTCGTAACACCTGTGGGTATGTCATTTAGCTAACTGGATGTGTTACAATGAGTGTATACTGAGACTCAAGCTCTAGTGGAAGTTGACTCATCTACCATCTTGGACCTAGTTGGTTCTAATCAGTATATGTCATGTCCTCAGAGCTATGTCATTCTTTTAAAGATTGTGTCTTACCCCTTCCTATCTCAATATTATGCACAAAATATCAGTTGATCATTTGCCTAGTGGCCTTGAATTGACATGCATGTATATTTTTTGAATCTATATGGAAGAAGCTAGTTGTCCCAGGGAACTTTGCCCCAAAACTGCAATCATGGAGATTTCCCAGTTTACCATATGGTTATAGTGAGCTATGAATGAAATTGGATTATGGGCTCTGTTCTTTTCCTTTTGAAATTTACGTCTGCTAATGACGTGATCTTGAGAGACAAGGGGCAAGTTTGACAAACCTGGTACAATCAGTCAAGTTTTGCCCTCAATTTTTCTCTTTCAGGGAAGTAAACTGCATGAACCACTTTTGCACTGCCAGAGAAAATCAATTACAGTTTTAAGGCCAATGCATGTGGGAGATATTTCACTTCTGTATTCCAGATAAGAAAACAAACACAGAGAGGCTAAGTGAATACTTTAAAATCACAAAGCCAATTAACACTGGTACTGGGACCAGTCCAGGTCTCTGGAAACAGTACTTTATAAAAATTATGAAGTTCACCAATAGCACAGATAATGCAAATGCATTTTAGTATAACACTTGAAAATAATCAAACTGCCTGATGTAGAATACCCTGGCCAAACTTCCATCATGGAAAAATGCTCTTTTATAGACTGTAATTTTGAAGGCAGAAGTTGCTGAAAGCAACTTGGGCAATTACAAAAATAACAAAATCAATTTTGTCATGAAATTCATTCACATACCAGAGAAGCAATATTCTTCTTTTACAGTATCAGCCATTGCACACAATAATATTTCATACAGCTGACAGAATTATAACAATGCCAAAAAAAAAAACCCCAACAACAACAACAACAACAGTATATTTAGTTGGTTAAAAACCAAATAGACCAGATTGTATGTGTAAATCCAAATGTCTATAATGGTCACTGAAGGTAATCCAAATAACCACAACTCCAAAATAAACCTCCTGATTATTTTGAGCTGGAAATTAGGATATGTGATATATGTGACAGCTGTGATAGGTAATAAAAGAGAAGTTCCAATAAAGATACACAAAGCTGCATAATAATGTTACAAGAAGTAACAGATATAATAAGATTCATTGGAATTTGAGCTTATGGTTAGGAAAAGCAGTTTTATTCTACAGAGATTTAGGAATAGGAGAAAATTTTCCTCCTTAAATTAATAGGAGATGTAGGCAGCTCCACAGTAAGGTGATATCTGTGTTTTCTGATTTACCTAAACTATCTGTGAGCAGTCTTCATGTTTTCTCACCATTATTATTCTGTGAAGCTTATTTTGCTATTCCAATTCCCAGGAAGAAAAAATCATTTTTCTTTTTACTTCTCATTTTCCTGGTATATACGTCATCTCTGGGGAGCCCAATGACCATTCAATTAATTTATACCACAAGTAAAGGAAATTAATATAATACACTCAAAAAACATGCTATATGCTACTCAAAAATTAAAAAAAATAATTTTAATTTAATGTAATGAGAATAATAAGTTTTCAGCCTTAGGTATAATGGACAATAGTCATGACATAATTTATTTTGCAACTTCTAGGATCAGTAGAAAAATCTCTCTCCTACAAACTAGTTCTCATCATATTTTTCTTTTGCCTAGATAACAGGACACCAAATTAAAGATTAGGGAAGAAAAGAATGGTTTACAGAGGTATCTGAGATAGCTCTTTCCTTGTTAAATAGAAAATGCGCTGCTTATAGACACAGTCCTTTTCTTCTGTTATATCACAGGACTCTGTTTTATACAAAATTCCACCTGTATCATAACTATTAAATAGATCTAGAAGGTAAGGCATTTTATCAAAGAGATAATGAAGGCAAGAAAGATAAATGACAGTATTTGTTTTCTATTGCTGTGTAATAAATTACCAAAACTGCAGTGGCTTAATACAACATAAAGGTATCATTTCACAGTTCTGTAAGTCAAAGTCTGAGTGGGCTTGGTTGCTTTCTCTGCTCCAAGTTTCACAGACCACAATCAAGGTTTAAACTGGTCTGTGCTCTTATCTGAAGGCTTTAGGAGAAAATCCTCTCCCACATTCACTTGAGTTGTTGGCCAGATTCAATTCCACATGGCTACAGAACAGACAAAGGTCCATATAGTCAAAGCTATGGTCTTTCTAGTAGCCATATACAGATGTGAGAGTTGGACCATAAAGAAGGCTGAGCACCAAAGAATTGATAGTTTGAAACTGTCGTGCTGAGGAAGACGTTTGAGAGTCCATTGAACAACATGGAGATCAAAGAGTCAATCCTAAAGGAAATCAACCCTGAATATTCATTGAAAGAATTGATGCTAAAGCTAAAGATCCAATACTTTAGCCACTTGATGCAAAGAACCAACTCACTGGAAAAGCCTCTGATACTGGGAAAGACTGAAGGCAGGAGGAGAAGGTGGTGACAAAGGATGAGATTGTTGGATGGCATCACCAACACAATGGACATGAGTTTGAGCAAGCTCTGGGAGATAGAGAAGAACAGGGAAGCCTGGCATGCTGCAGTCCATGGGTTGCAAAGTGTTGTACATGACTGAGAGACTGAACAACAATAGAATTGAGGTCACTACTTCCTTGCTGGCTATTATACAAGAACTTTTTTTAAATTAATTTTTATTGACATATAGTTGCTTTATGGTGTAGTTTATACCCTACAGCAAAATGAATCATCTGTACATTTACACATATTTCCTCCATTTTGGATTTCTTTCCCATTCAGTTCATGACAGTGCATTAAGTAGAGTTTGCTGTACTATACAGTGTGTTCTCATTAGTTACATATTTTATACAATGAATCAATACTGTATATGTGTCAATTCCAACCTCCCAATTCCTTCCAACCCGCTTTCCCCTGGTGCATATGTACCAAAGAATATTACTCAACCATAAAGAGGAACAAAATTGGCTCATTTGTATAGACATAGATGGAACTAGAGAGTGCCAGAGATTGTGAAGTCAATCAGGGGTCTTTTAGAGACCACCTACATTCCCTTCAGGCATTACTATTCTCATTTTCAGAGTAAGTAACCTAGGCTGAGTCTTTCTTAAGCTTCAAATCTCTCTGAATGCTCCTTCTGCCTCATCTTTACAATTTTCAGTTTTAAAAATTATCTGATTTTATGGCTCACATGATTAGATTAGATCCATTCAGATTATCTTAAATAATCTTGCTATGTTAAACTCCGTAATGTTAATTACACTTGCAAATTGTCTTATCCCACACAAAGAGTAATATAACTGCAAACCCTGGGATTAAGACACAGACATCTTTGGTCAGGGGCATGAGGAGAGCGTGTCTACCACTGTAACCTAGTCAAGATCAAACAGTTAATAAAATATGTAGTAGTTTATTAAAATATAGGGCTGTTACCCATTTGAATATAGAATTCCAAAGAAGAGCAAGCAGAGATAAGAAAGCATTTCTCAGTGATCAGTGCAAAGAAAGAGAGGAAAACTATAAAATGGGAAAGACTAGAGATCTCTTCAAGAAAATTAGAGATACTAAGGGAACATTTCATGCAAATATGGGCACAGGAAAGGAGAGAAATGATAGGGACCTAACAGAAGCAGTAGATATTAACAACAGGTAGCAAGAATACACAGAAGAACTATACAAAAAAGATCTTCACGACCAAGATAATCACGATGGTGTGATCACTTGCCTAGTGCCAGACATCCTGTAATGCAAAGTCAAGTGGGCCTCAGGAAGCATATGAACAAAGCTAGTGGAGGTGATGGAATTCCAGTTGAGCTATTTAAAATCCTAAAAGATGATATTGTAAAGTGTTGTGCTGAATATGACAGCAAATTTGGAAAACTCAGCAGTGGCCATAGGACAGAAAAAAAGTCAATTTTCATTCCAATCCCAAAGAAAGGCAATGCCAAATAATGTTCAAACTACTGCATAATTGCACTCATCTCACATGCTAGCAAACTAATGCTCAAAATTTTCCATGCCAGGCTTCAACAGTATGTGAACCATGAACATTCAGCTGTTCCAGCTGGATTTAGAAAAGGCAGAGGAAACAGAGATCAAATTGCCAACTTCCAGTGGATCATCAAAAAAGCAAAGAGTTCCAGAAGAACATCTACTTCTGCTTTATTGACTTCAACAAAGCCTTTGATTGTGTGGATCACAACAAACTGTGGAAAGTTCTTCAAGAGATGGGAATGCCTGACTACCTTACTTGGCTTCTGAGAAATCTGTATGAAGGTCAAGAAACAACAGTTAGAATTGGCCATGGAACAACAGACGGGTTGCAAATCGGGAAAGGAGTACATAAAGGCTATATACTGTCACCTTGCTTATTTAACTTCTATGCTGAATACATCATGAGAAATGCTGGGCTGGATGAAGCACAAGCTGGAATTAAGATTGCCAGGAGAGATATCAATAACTTCAGAAATGCAGATTAAACCACCCTTATGGCAGAAAGTGAAGAAGAATTAAAGGGCCTATTGATGAAAGTGAAAGAGGAAAGTGAAAAAGTTGGCGTAAAATTCAACATTCAGAAAATGAAGATCATGGCATATGGTCCCATTACGTCATGGCAAACAGATAGGGAAACAGTGGAAAGAGTGAGAGACTTTATCTTCTTGGGCTCCAAAATCACTGCAGATGGTGATTGCAGCCATGAAAGACGCTTGCTCCTTAGAAGGAAAGCTATGACCAACCTAGACAGCATATTAAAAAGAAAATATATTTATTACTTTACTGAAAAAGGTCTGTCTAGTCAAAGCTATGGATATTCCAGTAGTCATTATGAATGTGAGAGTTGGACTATAAAGAAAGCCAAGTGCTGAAGAATTGATGATTTTGAACTGTGGTATTGGAGAAGACTCTTGAGAGTCCCTTGGACTGCAAGGAGAACTAACCAGTCAATCCTAAAGGAAATCAGTCCTGAATGTTCATTGGAAGGACTGATGCTGAAGTTGAAACTAATACTTTGGGCACCTGATATAAAGAACTAACTCATTGGAAGAGACCCTGATGCTGGGAAAGATTGAAACCAGGAGGAGAAGGGACCAACAGGATGAGATGTATGGATGACATCACTGAGTGGATGAACATGAGTTTGAGCAAGCCCTGGGAGTTGGTGATGGACAGGGAAGCCTGGCATGCTGCAGTCCATGGAGTCGCAAAGAGTCAGACACAACTGAGGGACTGAACTGAAACTGAAGGGCTCTTACCACCTAGTACATAGCTCTTTCTACTAAGCTTTGCTACTGGGTCATTTATGTTCCAGGTTAGTCAACAAAGATCAGTAAGTCATCACGACTACAATGGACAGTAAATATATCTTGAGAATAAGAATGCTGCTGAAAATGGAAAAAAAAAAAATATGCAGTTTTATTAAGAATTCCAAGAAACCAGTGACTTCTAAATAATGTATTATAATTTTTCAGTCAAAATCTCACTCTTTTATTTATATAAAGTTAGTAGGTAAAGGGAATTCGATTTCCATTTAATAAAATGTTTTTATGAAATGACAAAATACTGATTACAAAAATTATCTGAGATCAGCCAGGATGTAATTAATTTTTCCAGCTTGATTGTTAAGGTATTTTAAAGGAGTTTGATCTGGCTGGTCTCTCTTACAATACGAATTCAAAGAAAAGCCATACAGTGATTTTTATTTTAATTCCATTGAAGGCAAAACTCTCTCTCTCAGATACTCAGAAACTCCTATTCTAAGCTTAGTGCCTAGCTAATGTTTTAAATGTGCCACTATCTGTGATTTCAATCCAATCACTTCACCTCTCTGGGCCTCAGTTTGTCTACCTATGAGTTAAAGGGCGTGACCTAGATAATCTTATTGTTCACGATAGCTCTAATTTTCTATTATTCAAATATCTCAAATATTCAAATGAAATATCCTTGGCAATTTATTTATTTACAAAGTGATATTTTGTTAAGAGATTTTACTGAATATTACTGGCATTTTGAATGAGAGATCTTTGATGCCAAAATGTGAATATTTTCAATTTGAAACCAACTAGTCATATGATCCCAAACTGTTGCCATTGGTCTTATTGCTATATTTTCAAAAAAGAGGGTGTTTTCTGAATAATGAGGTCTATACTGTTCTTAATGAGTTATTCTCTGACTCCTCAGTGCCTCTGAAGGCAACTTTTTATTATTTTAACTTTACTTTCTCTATGTATTTTAGAAAATAAAGGTAAAGCTATAAAGCTGAAAGACACAGTCCAAAATCTCCCTGCTGCTAATTCACTTCAGTTGTGTTCGACTCTGTGCGACCCCATAGATGAGGTCCATCCACAGTGATTTTGGAGCTCAAGAAAATAAAACCTGTCACTGTTTACATTGTTTCCTCATCTATTTTCCATGAAGTGATGGGACTGGATGCAGGAATCTTAGTTTCTTAAATGTTGAGTTTTACACCAGCTTTATCTCTCTGATCTTTCATTTTCTTCAAGAGGCTTTTTACTTCCTCTTTGCTTTCTGCCATTAGGGTGGTGTCATCTACACAACTGAAGTAAGGGAAGTGTTATACCCCAAGCTCTGTTCTTCTTTGTCAAGATTGTTTTGACGATTCAGGATTTTATGTGTTTCCATACAAATTTTAAAATTATTCTAATTCTGTGAAAAATAGAATTGGCATTTTGATAAGGATTACATTGTATCTGTAGATTGCCTTGGGTAGTATGGTCATTTTCATTATGTTAATACTACCATTCTATGAACACAGAGTATCTTTCCATTTATTTGTGTCACTTTCAAATTCTTTCATCAATTTCTTACAGTTTTCTGAGTACTGGCCTTTTACCTCTTTAGGTAGGCTCATTTCTAGGTACTTTCTTCCCTTTGATGTAATAGTAAATGGGATTCTTATTTTTTCTCATAATTCAGGCTTTTGGATTCGTGTCTGCTGGCAAAGGAGGAGCATTTCAAGCAGCTGGGGCAGGGGTAGTAGGAAAATTTTGAAATATTTTATGTTGTTCTAATTGGGCCTTTTGTAAAGTTTCATCAGCAAATTTATATCCATGAAATAAGTGTTCTGTCTGTTGTTAAATATTGGGAGGGCTAGAATTTCCCTTGAAATTGCAGAATTATAGCTTTAATGAGAAACCATAGGGGCCAGAAATCAATTGGAATATTTTTTTATTGCTTGGTGGCTCATTCAACATTTTCTTTGACCCGGTGCCAAAGTTCTAAATCAAAAGTGCATTTATCAGGGAACCAAGGATTACATTTAATCACTGTTTGAAAGTAAGCGTCTATTCATTGGAGTGAATCCAAAAGTTCCTGAGCTTTAAACAAATGGTGAAGTAAAATAGAGAAATGATGGGGCTTTCCAGCCATTTGACCCATGTCTTACTACTTACCAACCTCAATAGGCCTTGACCTCAATAAGCCTGGCGTAACTCTGTCTGAAATGCCACGTATACCAGTGTCCCTGTTCCAGCATCACTTGTTGAGGTCCCTTAATGGACTGGGACATAGCAGTCCGGGTTGACAATAAGAAAGTGAAAGAGAGACAGAGGCTGATATTTCCTGGTTTACACAGAGAACCAATAAAGCTCTTGATACAGGGCTTGCATTGCTCATGAAAGCATAGGGCACCCTCTCGAGGGGGTGAAGGCACAGGGTGCCTTCTCGGAGGGGTCTTTGAAGCCGAGGCAGAAGAATGATCACGATGGGTTTCTATGCTCCAGATAATTAGCCAGAGAGAGAGAGAGAGAGAGAGAGAGAATGAAAGAAAGAAATACATGTAGACCCAAGCTCTGATGGAGCATAGGTGTTTTAATGATCTTTCTGCGAGTATATAATCGGCTGTGTTACAAGAAATTTCTTTTGACAATGATAAAGATCAGAAAACCAAATGTACAGCAACCGTTACCAAGGGAACAAGGGATAATAATGCTCACAAGGTCAGGAGATAATCCATATCTCAAGAAAGAAGATCGAGACTGGGTAGTTTTGTCATAAGGAGAATGCTTACTGAAGGAGATTCAGGCCTGTCTCATCTTATGACCTCAGTCCTAAGAGCTGCATGCAGTTCTACTTGCTTCTGGCAGAAGCACATAAGGAACAGAGGATTTCTGAGAAACAATACATAAAAATCCTCCTGTTAAACATTCCCTGACATCTCTCCTTGCTCTTCTTTGGAACTCTGCATTCAAATGGGTATATCTTTCCTTTGCTCCTTTGCTTTTGGCTTCCCTTCTTTTCACAGATCTTTGTAAGGCTTCCTCAGATAGCCATTTTGCTTTTTGCATTTCTTTTTCTTGGGATGGTCTTGATCACTGTGTGCTGTACAATGTCACGAACCTCTGTCCATAGTTCAGCAGGCACTCTGTCTATCAGATCTAGTCCCTTAAATCTATTTCTCATTTGCACTGTATAATCAGAAGAGATTTAGTTTAGGTCATACCTGAATGGTCTAGTGGTTTTCCCCACTTTCTTCAATTCAAGTCTGAACTTGGCAATAAGGAGTTCATGATCTGAGACACAGTCAGCTCCCAGTCTTATTTTTGCTGACTGTATAGAACTTCTCCATCTTTAGCTGCAAAGAGTATAATCAATCTGATTTTGGTGTTGGCCATCTGGTGATGTCCATGTGTAGAGTCTTCTCTTGTGTTGTTGGAAGTGGGTGTTTGCTATGACCAGTGCATTCTCTTGGCAAAACTCTATTAGCCTTTGCCCTGTGTCATCCTATACGCCAAGGCCAAATTTGCCTGTTACTCCAGGTGTTTCTTGACTGCCTACTTTTGCATTCCAGTCCCCTATAATGAAAAGGACATCTTTTTTTGGGTGTTAGTTCTCAAAGGTCTTGTAGGTCTTCATAGAACCGTTCAACTTTAGCTTCTTCAGCATTGCTGGTAGGGGCATAGACTTGGATTACTGTGATATTGAATAGTTTGCCTTAGAAATGAACAGAGATCATTTTGTAGTTTCGGAGACTTCATCCAACTACTGCATTTTGGACTCTTCTTGTCTATGATGGCTACTCCATTTCTTCTAAGGAATTCCTGCACACAGTAGTAGATATAATAATCATCTGAATTAGATTCACCCATTGCAGTCCATTTTAGTTCACTGATTCCTAGAATGTTGACGTGCACTCTTGCCATCTCCTGTTTGACCACTTCCAATTTGCCTTGATTCATGGACCTAACATTCCAGGTTCCTATGCAATATTGCTCTTTACAGCATTGAACCTTGCTGCTATCACCAGTCACATCCACAACTGGGTGTTGTTTTTGCTTTGGCTTCATCCCTTCATTCTTTCTGGAGTTATTTCTCCATTGATCCTACCGACCTGGGGAGTTCATCTTCCAGTGTCCTATCTTTTTGACTTTTCATACTGTTCATGGAGTACTTAAGGCAAGAATATTGAAGTGGTTTGCCATTCCCTTCTCTAGTAGAACACATTCTGTCAGGCCTCTCCAC
Source organism: Nanger dama (assembly GCA_917880005.1). Taxonomy (NCBI): domain Eukaryota; kingdom Metazoa; phylum Chordata; class Mammalia; order Artiodactyla; family Bovidae; genus Nanger; species Nanger dama. The sequence continues at coordinate 3,208,799 of CAKJTW010000089.1, forward strand.
CATGACCCGTCCATCTTGAGTGGCCCCACATGGCATGGCTTAGTTTCATTGAGTCAGACAAGGCTGTGGTCCATGTGATCAGATTGGCTAGTTTTCTGTCACTTTGGTTTCAGTCTGTCTGCACTTTGATGCCCTCTCTTAACACCTACCATCTTACTTGGGTTTCTCTTACCTTGTGCGTGGGATATCTCTTCACGGCTGCTCCAGCAAAGTGCAGTCGCAGCTCCTTACCTTGGATGTGGAGTATCTTCTCTCAGCTGCTGCTTCTGACCTTGGACATGGGGAATCTCTTGCCAGCTGCTGTGCTACACAGCTTGAACTTCCAGACATTCAAGCTCTTAAAAGATACTCTCAAACTGAATAAACCAAGTTCAGCTATATGGTTAAAAGATGGACCTGGGAATCCCACCTTCCCCTCATGCAACAGCAGTTCCCAGGCATGCAACCATAAGACTAGGAACCTCCACAGTGCATGACCTAATTCTTTTTGCTGCTTCATGCTCGATTTGCCACACACCAAAAGCAGTGGCCACAGGACTGGAAAAGGTCAGTTTTCATTCCAATCCCAAAGAAAAGCAATGCAAAGAATGCTCACACTATTGCATAATTGCAGTCATCTCCACACACTAGTAAAGTAATGGTCAAAATTATCCAAGCCCGTCTTCAGCAATATATGAACCATGAACTTCCAGACGTTCAAGCTGGTTTTAGAAAAGGCATAGGAACCAGAGATCAAATTGCCAACATCTGCTGGATCATGGAAAAAGCAAGAGAGTTCCAGAAAAACATCTCTTTCTGCTTTATTGACTATGCCAAAGCCTTTGACTGTGTGGGTCACAATAAACTGTGGAAAATTCAGAAACAGATGGAAATACCAGACCACCTGACCTGCCTCTTGAGAAACCTGTATGCAGGTCAGGAAGCAACAGTTAGGACTGGACATGGAACAACAAACTGGTTTCAAATAGGAAAAGGAGTACGTCAAGATTGTATATTGTCACCCTGCTTATTAAACTTCTATGCAGAGTACATCATGAGAAACGCTGGGCTGGAAGAAGCAGAAGCTGGAATAAAGATTGCCGGGAGAAATATCAATAACCTCAGGTATGCAGATGATACCACCTTTATGGCAGAAAGTGAAGAACTAAAGAGCCTCTTGATGAATGTTAAAATGGAGAGTGAAAAAGTTGACTTAAAGCTCAACATTCAGAAAACGAAGATCATGACATCTGGTCCCATCACTTCATGGGAAATTGATGGGGAAACAGTGGAAACACTGGCTGACTTTATTTTTGGAGCTCCAAAATCACTGCAGATGGTAATTGCAGCCATGAAATTAAAAGAATCTTTCTCCTTGAAAGGAAAGTTATGACCAACCTAGACACCATATTAAAAGTACAGACATTACTTTGCCAACAAAGGTCCATTTAGTCAAGGCTATGTTTTTTTCATATATGGATCCATATATGGATGTGAGATTTGGACTATAAAGAAAGCTGAGCACCAAATAATTGATGCTTTTGAACTGTAGTTTTGGAGAAGACTCTTGAGAGTCCCTTGGACTGCAAGGAGGTCCAACCAGTCCATTCTAAAGGAGATCAGTCCTGGGTGTTCATTGGAAGGACTGATGCTGAAGCTGAAACTGAAACACTTTGGCCACCTGATGGGAAGAGCTGCCTCATTTGAAAAGTCCCTGATTCTAAGAAAGATTGAGGATGGGAGAAGAAGGGGACAACAGAGGATGAGATGTTGGATGGCATCACCGACTCAGTGAACATAATTTTGGGTGGACTCCGTGAGTTGGTGATGGACAGGGAGGCCTGGAATGCTGCGGTTCATGGTGTCACAAGGAGTTGGAGCCGGCTGAGCAACTGAACTGAACTGAACTGAAAAGCTCCTTGTTTTCTTCTCTTAATTTATTCCGTTCTGCTGTGAACTCACCAATGAACTTCAGATTTTGTTCTTAGATATCCTAAAGTTCTTGCTGTAACGTATTCCTGTACATTTCATTTATTGTACAGTAGTCACATACTTTGGCCTTTAATTGATCTTGCGGGTCATGGATAATGCCATTCAAGACTTTCTGTTGCTCCATCAACTCTTTAATTCTGGCTATGGACCCTGTCCACCTCTCGTCTGACAATAGCTCTTTCATCAAACTGGTTATTTTCTCCTGTAGGCAGTGTAGCTTTCTGTCATGGAACTCTTTCAGTGTTAGCCAGGTTGTTTTAAAATTGTCAGAAGATACATCACACAGGCTAACCTGCATTTTCTGTTTCGGAAGATCTCTGCCCACTTCCCCTGTCTCGTCTACCCATGTTTCCCACCGTCATCTTCATTCCTTGTCTGGGAAAAGGAAACATTCGAGACAGGCTCCACCAAAAAAAGGCGGAAGGGCCACTGACTAGAGCTGCGCCATGGACAGAAGGAGAGTTTCTCCCATTCTACAGACCTGCGAAGCAGCCTCAGGGCACTGGGAGAGCACGAGGATGGATGAAAGATAGCTTGAGGGCCCTTTTTTTGAGAAGAGCTAAGGTGCAAGAGAAGGAGGATGGAAAGTGGCGCATTTTAAGCCACCCTGTGAGACTAGAGAGACCTGAAAAGCAGTGACTTCTGAGAAAGTCCCACTGAGCTGAAGGGCATTGCAAAGGGGGAGCGGGGGTGGAAGTGAGGTAGGGTGGGGAAAACGGACCTTACCATTTGCTGAATTTTTGAAGCAAGTCTAATTTGACCTTATTTTAGCATCTTTATTCCTGAAAGTATTCTATAATCATTGAAAAACACAAATTCTTATGGTCATGAGTAAATTGGAAATAAAGTTAAAAAATGTGTATTTTTTCCTCCCTAGCACCCCTCTGGTTAAGTCAAAGTTGCCTAGTCTTCTATTCCTAGATTCAGAGGCTCTTAGAGAGACTGGCAATTCTGTCACTGCTTACTTTGGCAAGCCTTACTAGGTCGCGAGTTGACTCATTGGAAAAGACTCTGATGCTGGGAGGGATTGGGGACAGGAGGAGAAGGGGACGACTGAGGATGAGATGGCTGGATGGCACCACTGACTCGATGGACGTGAGTCTGAGTGAACTCCAAGAGATGATGATGAACAGGGAGGCCTGGCGTGCTGCGAGTCATGGGGTCACAAAGAGTCGGACACGACTGAGTGACTGAACTGAACTGAACTGAACTAGGTCTTCCTTGGTGGCTCAGTCAGTAAAGAGTCTGCCCACAATGCAGGAGAGCCAGGTTCAAACTCTGGGTTTGGGAAGATCCCCTGGAGAAGGAAATGGCAACCTACTCCAGTATTCTTGCCTGGAGAATTACATTAAGAGTCAGACACAACTGAATGACTAACACTTTCACATTCAATGAGTAGTCTAGAATACAGTGCTCTTCCATTCCATTCTAAGTATATATATATATATATATATATATATATATATAATCCTATAGGCACTAGGAGCTACTGAAAGATTTTACACAAAGTAGTGTTATGAAGAACCACTTAGAATACTTTTTTTCAATAATCCAAGGTTAAGATGACCTACTGCTTAACCAAAGCAGTAGTCTACATTTACAGTTTATCTTAAACTGTACATTCAAGTGTTAGGCATGCTAGAAAAGAGGAACTGTATCTATTAATTAGAAAGGAGTGGAAACCACTAAATATATCCCATTCTCCCACCTCTATCTCAGAGAAGATTACTCTGAACATTCCTGTCTGTGGAACAGATGAAAGTCATTCTGTTACATAAATTAAGAATAGAGAATAGGCCAGATTAGTCTTATCTTCCAGTTTTTGCTCAATTTCAAAAGTCAGCAAATGGACTATTTTTTGTTTATATTCCTGTGTTATAAATAGCCCAGGGGATCTTCTCAACCCAGGTCTCCTGCATTGCAGGCAGATTCTTTACAGCCTGAGCCACCAGGGAAGCCCAGATACATAGTATATTTAGTATTATTGGACAGTTTTATTTCAATTTTCTTTTACTACCATGTTACTTGTGACATTTTTATTTTCCTTTCCAGAATCAAAGAGAGTAGAAAAAAAGGAACAGATAATTGTTTTGTAGGGGGAGTTAATAGTTTTAATTCTCAATTGATGAGCTGATCAGAAAAAGCCTGAATGCCAACAAATTGGTGCTTTCAAACTATGGTGCCGGAGAAGATTCTTCAGAGTCCCTTCAACTGCAAGTCCCATGCTTTTGAATTTCCTTATTTCCCAAAACTACTCTCTCTCCAGATTTTCCCAACCACGTTGTAGGTAGTTTATTTTATGTTGTATGCATGTGTGCTAAGTTGCTTAAGTCATATCCAACTCTTTGTGACCCTATGGATTGTGGCCCACCAGGCTCCTCTGTCCATGGAATTCTGCAGACAAGGGTACTGTGTCGGGTAACCATTCCTTTCTCCAGGGGATGTTCCTGACCCAGGGATCAAACCTGTGTCTGCAGCATTGCAGGTGGATTCTTTAGTTCTCAGCCACCTGGAAAGACCTGTATGCTGTATGTGTGTGTGCTAAGTCACTTCACTTGTGTCCAACTCTATGTGACCCTATGGACTGTAGCCTGGCAGGCTCCTCTGTCCATGTCATTCTCCAGGCAAGAATATTGGAGTTGGTTGCCATGCCCTCCTCCAGGGCATCTGCCCATCACAGGGATCAAAACCATTTCTCTTATGTCTCTTGCATTGCCAGGCCGGTATGTTACCCCTAGCACCACCTAGTAAGCACTGCATGTTGTATACTCCTCTTTAGCTTCATCATGTTTTAGGGCAGTACCTGTCAGTTCTTCTGCCCTGAGTGAGTTTTCAGCTAGGCACAAAGAGATGGTACCTTATGTCACTCTTTCAGTTCAGTTCACTTCAGTTCAGTTCAGTTCACTCAGTCATGTCCGACTCTTTGAGACCCCATGAATTGCAGCACACCAGGCCTCCCTGTCCATCACCAACTCCCAGAGTTTATGCAAACTCATGTCCATCGAGTCAGTGATGCCATCTAGCCATCTCATCTTCTGTCGTCCCCTTCTTCTCCTGCCCCCAGTCCCTCCCAACATCAGAGTCTTTTCCAGTGAGTCAACTCTTTGCATCAGGTGGCCAAAGTGTTGGAGTTTCAGCTTTAGCATCAGTCCTTCCAATGAACACCCAGGACTGATCTCCTTTACAATGGACTGGTTGGATCTCCTTGCAGTCCAAGGGAATCTCAAGAGTCCTCTGCAACACCACAGTTCAAAAGCATCGATTCTCCAAGGCTGGCAAATTAGAACAGATAAACAATATACTTTGTAATTAAGGTCAACTCTGCTCCTTCCAGTTCTAGATAAAATGATGTGAAACTGCTACACCAGGGAAAGATGGGATTGGAGGAAGTAAAAAAAAAAATGCCTCAAAGCTTTCTTACCATTTTTAAGTGGCTTTTTTTCTTGAGTTAGCATTCACTTTTTGCTATAAATCTTTGACCATTTTCCAAAATTCTAACATATGCCTCTGATAATTCTTGCCTGTTTTTCAGTGTTTATGTGGAGGAATAGAAGTTTTCAAATTGCTACTCTACCAAATTGCTGGCCTCAATCCCAGATGATCCTTTGCATCTGCTGTTTGATTTGATTTGCTAATATTTTGTGAAGGATTTTGGTTCTGTATTCATAAGCAATAATTGATTTGTAGTTTTCTCTTATTGTGATGTCTTTGTCTTGTTTTGGTGTCAGGATAATGCTGACTTCATAGAATGTTTTGAAATTGTTCACCTTCTTCTGTTATGTGCAAGAGTTAGTGAAGGACTAATTGGTATAATTCACCAAGAAAGCCCTCTGGTCATAGGTTTTTTTGTAAATTTATTATTATTTATTCAATTTATTTATGTTATAGTTCCATTCAGATTTTCTTTTTCTTCTTGAGTTAGTTTTGATAGTATGTATCAGAATTTGTCTATTTTGTCTATATTATCTATTTTGTTTACAAAAAATTATTCTTAATATTCCCTTTAATCCATTTTATTTTTCTAAAATCAGTAGTAATATCTTCTCTTTCATTCTTGATTTTAGTAATTTGAGTCTTCTCTCTGTTTCACTTGGTCTGTATAGCTAGATATTTGTAAATTTTGATTTTTTTCCAAAGAAAAATAAATGTTTTTGTTAAGTTTATCATTATTCTATTCTTTATATATTTGCATTCTTGTCATTACTATTCATTTATTCATCTTGCTTTGGATTTAGTTTGCTCTTCTTTCTTTATCTGATATATTTAAGGTAAATGGTCATATAATAACTCTATATGACACTGTAATCCCACTCCTGGGCATATAAGAAAAAAGTGTAATTAAAAAGATATGTACACCTCAATGTTCATGGAACCACTATTTATAATTGCCATGATATGGAAGCAACCTAAATATCCCTTAGCAGATGAATGGATAAAGATGATGTGGTGTATGTTTGTGTATGTGTGATATATATAGAGCATTACTCAGCCATAAAAAAATAATAAAATATTGTCATTTGCAGCAACATGAATGGACCTAGAGATTATCATATTAATTGAAGTAAGTCAGAGAAAGACAAATGATATGATTTCACTTACTTGTGAAATCTTGAATGATACAAGAACTAATTTACAAAATTTACAAAATGGAAACTAATTTACAAAGTGAAAACAGACTCGCTGACATAGAAAGCAAGCTTATGGTTACTAAAAGGGATATGGATGGGTGGAGATAAATTAGGAGTTTGGGATAGCATATATATATATATATATATATATATATATATATATATATATATATATATATATATATACACACATAGAACAGATAAATAATAAGTACCTACTCTATAGCACAGGAAACTATAGTTAATAGCTTGTAATAGCCTGTAGTAGAAACAAATCTGGAAAAGACTATACTGCCTGTTGAGCAGTTAATGATTATATGAAAATGTCTTTATCTCCCTCAAACCAATAAATCTAATCATTTCAGATGAGTTCTATGTGTCTGTTAGAGCATGTCTCAAACACTTAGCCAGGCAGTTTACAACTCCACCTTAGCTTTCAGTTTCAGTTTGCTTAAAGTCTCAAAGTTAATAGGAGGTGAGAGCTTAGGGCCTTCTCAGATGTTTCCTGAGCAAGTGCACAGGCCTAGTATGTGGACAATTCTACACATATCTGTGGCCTTCTGAATAAAAGAGAATGGTAAGGAAGGAAGAATGAAAGTTGAATGAAAACATTCTAGTCTGCAATATGGTTGTAAGAGACTTCTCCAATGTCATTGGAGAGTCCTTGACCAAAATCCCCAATCAGAGTAGTCCTGCATATCTCAGATATGGACCTGTCTTAGTATCTCTATTGTGCTCAATTATTTACTGGCTGAGAGCAACCAGCAAAAAGAATGCCCTTTGAACATAACAAGCACAGTGATGGATTTCAAAGTGCTATATCTGCGACACAGGTCAATTGAACTCCCTACCATCAGAGAAGTAAGAAGCAATTTTCGTGCCATTATCCCTAGCAACATAAATTTCTTGATATATTTGTATATCAATTTGGCAATAATTTTCAAATTTGTAATGCTTGTTCTCTTTCACATAGCAATTCTATATTTAGGAATTGCTCTTGTAGAAATATTCATGTGAATAAGTAACAATATATGCAAGGTAATATTTATCATCAAGGTAATATTTGTCATCATTTTTCATTGTTAGAAACTGGAATCAGTTTAAAAGTTCATTATTAGGGGACTGGAAATCTATATACCAATAAATATGATATTAAATATGATTTTTTGAAATACTTGTTTTAACATAAAAAAGAATCACATGGAGGAAAACCCAGTAAGGAATGAAATTACATATCTTCCTGAATATAAACTAAATTTTTAGCTCCAGAGTTTTCTCTCATAAAAGACATCCCTATAAATTATCTTTCATATTACAAGATCTTTCTCAATTACTTTATTGTGAACAACTACTTGAGTACAATATATCAGTATAAAGTAGTCTCAGTTAATACTAGCTTTAGTTGTTTATAGAAATTACCAGTCATAATCATGGAGGGAGGGAGAATCAGAGGGAGACAAAAAGTTAATACTAAATTTTGAATGATTGTCAATGAAGCAGGGAGATGCCCTCACAACTGCAGATTTTACATGCCATTTTAAAGAAGCCTTTTAAAGACTACTTTGAAAGAAATATGTGTGATTATGTTATAGAAATAAAGTATATATTTTTGACTTAGAATATATATTTTTAATATTAATTTATTTTAATTGAAGGCTAATTACTTTACAATAATGTATTGGCTTTGCCATACATCAACATGAATCCGCCACAGGTATACACGTGCTTCTAATGTCAGTATTACATGTAAATTCAAAAAGTAGTTTTTTTCTAAAACATTTTAGATGGAGGTGAATATGTTGTGCTCTGGAAAGCTGTGTTAGGTCATTCAAGAAGAAATTTCAGTGATGATTACAATTGACGTGTTAGTCTAACGTGTATCTCAATGGGGTAAAATCAGGACATCAGCAGAGCTGCATTTCTTTTTGAAGACTCTAGGGAATGATCCATTTCTTTGGTTTTTCAAGCCTGTAGAAGCCACCCACATTCCTTGACTGCTGGGTCTGCTCCTCCACCTCCAAAGCCAGCAGCAGCATACTTAGCCCTTTTCACACTACCATCTCTGCGGTTCTCTGTAGTTCAAATTATTCCCTAATATTAAGGATTCATGAGATTAGACCTACCTAGATAATACAGAATAATCTTCTGTCTCAAGGTCCTTATCCATAATCACATCTGTAAAGTCATTTTTGTCATGCATCAGTTCAGTTCAGTTGCTGAGTCGTGTCCGACTCTTCGCGACCCCATGAAACGCACCATGCCAGGCCTCCCTGTCCATCACCAACTCCCGGAGTTCACTCAGACTCAGGTCCATCGAGTCAGTGATGCCATCCAGCCATCTCATCCTCTGTCATCCCCTTCTCCTCCTGTCCCCAATCCCTCCCAGCATCAGAGTCTTTTCCAATGAGTCAACTCTTCTCATGAGGTGGCCAAAGTACTGGAGTTTCAGCTTTACCATCATTCCTTCCAAAGAAGCCCCAGGGCTGATCTCCTTCAGAATGGACTGGGTGGATCTCCTTGCAGTCCAAGGGACTCTCAAGAGTCTTCTCCAACACCACAGTTCAAAAGCATCAATTCTTCGGTGCTCAGTCTTCTTCACAGTCCAACTCTCACATCCATACATGACCACAGGAAAAACCATAGCCTTGACCAGACAGACTTTAGTCAGCAAAGTAATGTCTCTGCTTTTGAATATACTATCTAGGTTGCTCGTAACTTTTCTTCCAAGGAGTAAGCATCTTTTAATTTCATGGCTGCAGTTTATCATGCATAGTAATATATTAACAGGTTCTGGGGATTAGGATATTGATATCTTGGTGGTTGGTATTATTCCATTTTCCACATGGTTACTTAAAGAATATAATTAAAATCAGTTATCATGAGTGTCATTTTCTGACTCATGTCAACAGAACAATGAATATAAAATCTATGCTATATGTTTATTGTATAAACCCCTGGATTAGGTGCTATGAAGTAAAATGTAAAGACATATGAATGAGGCCCTCCTCTAAAGAGCATATTGTATTATTGTTGGATCATCAGGAACATTCATGAAAACACAATTATCAATAAAAGGCCTATATGCTGTTAAATTCATTTGTTTAGCCATATTTACTGAGTACCTACTATGCTTTTGTAGCTTCTCATGACATTGTAGGAGTGAACACAATACCTCTACCTTCATGAAGCTGATTTTCAAGTTGGGAAAACAATAAGAAAATAGACTAATAGATATACTGTAGTAATGAACAGTGTTAAGTGCTATGGAGGGTAACTGAACAGAGAAGAGCAAAATGGCTATTTTTTAAAAAGATCGCCTTCTCTGAGACCTGAATGACTGAATGTAACAGAGAGATGTTCACTTGACTAGAGTAATCCTGAATGCTTCATGTAACAAAATAGAATATATGTTGTTAGATGATGAGTACAATTAATAAATGAAAATAACAAATTTCTTCTTGTGTCCTATGGGATATCTTTATCAGAATCCACTAAGGTAGCTGCTAAAACTGAAAATTCTCAGGCCCAAGCTATAGACTTACTGAATAAGAATCTTTGTGGATGGAGGTTAGGAATGTAACAGGTGATACTTTATTTACTACACTGAACTAGGGAAAATCCCACGATAGAGTCTGAAAGCATTCAAATTTAGAAGAGAACTCTACTACTGTCCTACATGTAACTTATGCCACACTTGGAGGGAAATAATGAGTAAAGTAAACTGGTAAAGCAGATGGTTCAAACTGGAAGGGTGTTTTTCCCCAAGTTAAGGAATTTAAACTCTTTGTAGAATGATGAAGTAGCAAGTATGAATAACTAAGCAATTAATGTTAAAAAAAAACACAATATTCTGAGATTGTTAGCAGGATTTATATTACTAGCAATATTTAATGCTACTATTAGTGGTAGCAGTGTACAAGATAGACTGGATATGAGGGTATTGATAATAAAGGAAAGTATGATAAATATATTGGAATTAACCATCAGAACTAGCCAGATTTCAATATGATCAAAAGTGAAGAACAGATATAGAGGTAGTTAGGAGGTAAGTAAAAATAGGACTTAGTGACTGTGCTGACTGTGAGAATGAATGGCCAGGAATGACCCATTTTTGACCTAGGTAATTGGCAAAAATGGGTTTGCTGATTATTATGGAAGACCATTAGCTAGCTTGATGGGGGCAGTACTCATAAAAGATTATATAAAAGTATACCAGAAAAAGCTATTACTTGTTCCTGCAATTTTTCTAAATTTTCTAGCAATCTAAGAAATACAATTAGAGCCTATTCTTGTAACTTTACTCATGCTAACCACAGGAAATAATCCCTTGCATTTAGTAATAAATGTGTAAGAAAAACTTAATATTTAAAAAAAAAAAAAACACACACAATGAAACTAGTCCTTTACAGCCATTAGTAATTTATTCATTGAGGAGAAAGTAGTGTCTAATTGCACTTTTGTGATTGCCATTATTACTAGCATTTTAGAGAAAAATTATATTATTTCACATGTAGTTCTTCATTTATAGCACATACACTTAAACGCAAGAATAAGTAATAATAATAACCATTGTTTTCTAAATTATAATCTTTCAATTACCTAGTGATCCATGTAGATCAAACCTCATTTTTATTGTTCACCTATGGCTGATTCGTGTCAATGTATGGCAAAACAAATACAGTATTGTAATTAAAAAAATAAATAAATTTAATTTAAAAAATAAAAATAAAATAAAATCATTTTTAAGGCCAAAGTACACGTTTTTCTAAATCAAGATGTGGTAAGATATGCTCAAAGATAAGTAACAACTAAATTGTGATTAGATTTTGCCATGCATTTTAATCGGCTGAGAATGTGAAAAATATGTGCTTTATTATTCTCTCTCTTTCTCTCTCCTTTCCTTCCCTCCTCAGCAATCTGAGCTGTCATCCACCACAGGGGATACACTGTTCACATTTTTGTTCAACAACATTAACTAATTGTTTTTGAAAAATAACAACAAATCTTTAGAAAAACATTTAAAAAATGAAATACAGAGTCTACACAAGATTTACAGTTTCAATGTATAATCAAAATTACTCAAAATATGAAAAATCAAGGAAATGACAGACTTTAAAAGAAAAATCAGTGGAGAGCAACTTCAAGAATTTGTAAGTTCTAATGAGGTGGATGAAACTAGAGTAGATTATACAAAGTTAAATAAGCCAGAAAGAAAACACCAATACAGTATACTAATGCATATATATGGAATTGAGAAAGATGGTAATGATAGCCCTGTATAGAAACAGCAAAAGAGACACAGATGTATAGAACAGTCTTTTGGACTCTGTGGGAGATGAAGAGGTTGGGATGATTTGGGAGAATGGCATTAAAACATGTATAATATTATATAAGAAACAACTCACCAGTCTAGGTTCCATGCAGGATACAGGATGCTTGGGGCTGGTGCACTGGGATGACCCAGAGGGATGGTATGAGGAGGGAGGTGGGACAGGGGTTCAGGATTGGGAACACGTGTACACCTGTGGCTGATTCATGTTGATGTATGGCAAGACGAATACAATATTGTAAAGTGAAAAAATAATAAAATAAAAAGATTTCATAACAATTTTATTACTTTAAAACTCAAGATTTTAAAAGCACAGTTTTGTAACTATGATCAGAGATGTAATGAAAATGTGCTTGTTTTAACTGAATAAAAATCTCAGTAGGATAACAGAATTTATATATGATCAAAAGGGAGGGGAACTTATAGTATTAAAAATATAATATGTTCAGTTCAGTTCAGTTTAGTTCCATTGCTCAGTCGTGTCAGACTCTGGAACCGCATGAACTGCAGCACACCAGGCCTCCCTGTCCATCACCAACTCCCGGAGTGCACTCAAACTCATGTCCATCGAGTCGGTGATGCCATTCAGCCAGTTCATCCTCTGTCGTCCCCTTCTCCTCCTGCCACCAATCCCTCTCAGCATCAGAGTCTTTTCCAATGAGTCAACTCTTCGCATAAGGTGGCCAAAGTACTGGAGTTTCACCTTCAGCATCATTCCTTCCAAAGAACACCCAGGACTAGTCTCCTTTAGATTGGACTGGTTGGATATCCTTGCAGTCCATGGGATTCTCAAGAGTCTTCTCCAACACCAGAGTTCAAAAGCATCAATTCTTCTGTGCTCAGCTTTCTTCACAGTCCAACCCTCAACTCCATACATGATTACTGGAAAAGCCATAGTCTTGACTAGATGGACCTCTGTTGACAAAGTAATAGCTCTGCTTTTGAATATGCTATCTAGATTCGTTATAACTTTCCTTCCAAGGAGTAAGCATCTTTTAATTTCATGGCTGTAATTACCATCTGCAGTGATTTTGGAGCCCCGAAAAATAAAGTCTGACACTGTTTCCCCATCTATTTCCCATGAAGTGATGGGACCAGATGCCATGATCTTCGTTTTCTGAATGTTGAGCTTTAAGCCAACTTTTCACTTTCCTCTTTCACTTTCATCAAGAAGTTTTTAGTTCCTCTTCACTTTCTGCCATAAGGGCGGTGTCATTTGCATATCTGAGGTTATTGTTATTTCTCCTGGCAATCTTGATTCCAGCTTCTGGTTCTTCCAGCCCAGCGTTTCTCATGATGTACTCTGCATAGAAGTTAAATAAGCAGGGTGACAATATACAGCCTTGACGTACTCCTTTTCCTATTTGGAACCAGTCTGTTGTTCCATGTCCACTTCTAACTGTTACTTCTTGACCTGCATATAGGTTTCTCAAGAGGCAGGTCAGGTGGTCTGATATTCCCATCTCTTGAAGAATTTTCCACAGTTCATTGTGATCCACACAGTCAAAGGCTTTGGCATAGTCAGTAAAGCAGAAATAGATGTTTTTCTGGAACTCTTGCTTTTTCCATGATCCAGCGGATATTGGCAATTTGATCTCTGGTTCCTCTGCCTTTTCTAAAACCAGCTTGAACATCAGGGAGTTCACAGTTCACGTATTGCTGAAGCCTGGCTTGGAGAATTTTGAGCATTACTTTGCTAGCATGTTAGACTGGTCATAGCAAACACTCTCTTCCACAATAAAACAAATGACTGAATAAGATTAACAGCAGAATGAGAATGTCAAGTGGGGAAAAAAGTCAGGAAATTTAAAGACAATTAATAGAAATTCCATCGTTTAAAAAAAAATGAGAATATATCTAACATTGTATGACTTGAGTTCCAGAAAAGATAAGAGAGAATAAAGGGAAAAAAATTTGAATAAATGAAGGCAAACCAAATTCACAAATGTACCAAATATATAAATTGACAAATTTATGAAATTCCTTAAAGTCCAAGAAAAACCACAACTAGACATATCACAGTTTAGTCACTTAAAACCAAAACTAAAGAGAAAATTTGAAAGCAAGAAAAGACAGTGCATTATTTGAAGAGAATGATTTAATAAATAACGATGTTACAAAAGAAAAAATGGAGATCAGTAGGTAGTAGGAAAACATGTTTTAAGTTCTCGAAAAAAAAAGTCTGATACCCAGCCTTCATTAATAAAGACAAAACACACATTTTTAGATACAAGAAAATGTAAAAGAATTTGTCACTAACAGGCTTGTGTTACTGTAAAAATTTATGAAAGAAGCTTTTCAGAATTAAGTAAAATAACAATAAAAGTAAATGTGGAAATGTGTTAATAAAAACAGAGTTATAAATCATAAGTTATTGCAAAACAAAACAAAATACTAACATAATCTCTATCATTTGTATTTTAATTGAGTAGTTATTCTCATTCTTTACTAGAGGCTCAGGATACTTGAGTAAATCATTATGCCAGTGACCTTTGAAATAATATGCATTAAGTATGAAATTTAATTTCTAAAGAAATTATAGAAACTTTGTGTGTATGAAAGAAATTTCTCTAAATTTATTCTTGCAAAAATTTGATAGAGAAATCTGATTTTTTTAAATTTAATTTTATGTATTTTAATTGGAAGCTAATAACTGCAATATTGTATTGGTTTTGCCATACCTCAACATGAATCCACCACGGGTGAACACGTGTTCCTCATCCTGAACACCCCTCCCACCTCCCTCCCGGTACCATCCCTCTGGATCATCCAATGAATCGCCAGTCCAGGTTCGATGCAGGATACAGGCTGGTGCAATGGAAAATCTGATTTTTGAATGATGGAATAAAAAATGAATTTTCAACTTTAACCTTCTTGAAAATCACACCAAAAAAATTAACACCATGCCATAGAAAAAGGGTTTATTAATCACCTCTGATATTTGATTAGCTATGAAACTATTGTGCCCAGACAGTGATCTAGAGAATAATTACTGTACTTTCCATCTTCCCTATTCAACATTATTTTAATAACATGAAAGATGTGCTTTTCAAAATCAGAAGTCATGTGAATATAATTTTCAATTATCATTGTCCAACTCCACTTTTCTCCTATTAGCATTCTATTATTATAGGTTAATTTGACATGATGATAATAGTTAAAAGCCTGTGTAGAAACCTTCATAGTCATTATATTAGTAGCCAGCATTTATGGAAACTTCACTATATAACAGGCATTTTGCTAAGTTCTCTATAGAAATAAGCTCCTTTAATTTTCACATGTCTCTAACTCCCAAACATACTATCATCAAATAGCCTAAGATGCTTATTTTTGTATCAAATAGGTATCATAATGAATCATTTCAGTGTCTAATTCCAAAGTGAATTATCCGGTATAATATAAGTAGCCTGCTCTCTTGGAAAAGAAAACAATGCAAAGTAGTGTAAGTCATTATGTTCAAAATTTGAACAAATTCCAAAGAATAATCTCTTTTTAAATCAAATGCATGGAATAATCAAATTTAAAACCAAAGTTAAAATTAAGGAATTGTGTTTCACTGAAAGATAATTGTAGTTCTATGACCAATCCATTGATTAATATATTATTCTTACTAATGATATAACTTTGACTTAAGAATATATAGTAAAGTTTACATTTTTAAAGGGGTCTTTTTCCCGGAAGTCGTGAAACATTACATTAATCATATTCATTTAATTTCTATTGAAATCAGAGTTTCCCCAAATAAGAATTTAGAAGTAATCTCAAATTTTCTTGACCATTTAGTCTATATAAGCCCTTTATATCCATATTTAACAAACAAACAAAAAAACTGTGAAAGGGTAAGTATATTATTTTCAATGTAAAGGTACAGAAAGTACGATTGGGGAAATATAGGAGACTTAGAGGACACACAATATATGTGGGAGTCTAATGTAATAGAACCTTTCTTATTGCCCTTCAGTTGTCCACTAGAAGCCACTAAAAAAAAGCTTAAAAAGAGTTACTAAGTATCTTTTTCTAAGAGAATCCCCATAAAGCTGCCCAAAATTGAATCCAAATGTTACATTGCAGGTATCCTAAATTACCCATACTGTGATCAACCACCACCTTACTATACCCCAACATATAATATGAGTACTAGGTAAACTATAGTGCTAGCAATATGATTCCTCTGATTCCTTGTGACAGTGGGGAAGGAATTCTGTTTTCTTCTTGAAAATCAAATTGTGTGGCATTCTAAGGAAAATCATTCCTAAAATTTGAGGTGTATGCAAGAAGAATAGAGAGGAATTTTATCTCCTGGCTAGATATTGGTTTCAACAGTCGGCTTGTCATTATGTCCCTTATTCCAAATTGATCAGAAAGGAAAAGGGAGAGACTTGGGGGAAGAAGGAAGGACTTGAAGAAGAGATGGCAGTGGAGCAGACTGTACTTCAACTGTTCAACAATGGAACACTACCTAAGTGCCTCCACTTTAAGTGGTTACTGAGGAAAGTAGCTGGGGTGTGTGTTCTCTGCGTGGACTACTTGCCCAAGAATTTGGTAAGGGTTGAAAGGATGGGAATTGTGCAGTGAGAAAGTCTTAAGTGTCCTGAAAACTACTCACACGTGTACACAATAGAAAAGTCAGCATCTGGGTGCCTATGACATAGAGGACAAAGAGAATGTGTTTGTTAGTCAGAAAATCGATAGCAGTAACCAAGAAGTCCGCAAAATGCTATCAGTTAGTTCAAGAGATACTTTCTAACTTTTCCCCACCTTTTCTCCTTGTAACCTGTAGTAGAGGAGAACTAAGAACTAAGAAGAAACAGGATGTATGTTATTAGCAGAGTATGCCCTCTTCTTAATTCCTGGCCTTGAAGGTCTATGCAAAACCTTTGTTGGTGCTTGTAATAAGTTTTAAGCGTGACATTTTTTAAAATTATGAATTATACATACAAATGTATATAAAATAAACTTATACAGGTCTAAGAATAATTGTAAAAACAATGACTCAATATTGTACCACTTAACACTTCAAAATTCTCTAAGGAAAGTTCATATGTTCTACTTCATATTTTGTACTCTTCATGTTTTATTTCCTACTTCCCATGCCAACTTCTGATGTCTCACTTCCAACTTCATGAAAATAATAACTGATTCAGCATCTGTATTTTGTGCTATTGTTTATGTCTATGTTAAAAATGCTTTTCTACAATGCTATTGTTTATTTAAAGTCAAATGTATTCTAAGGAGATTACGTTACAAAAAGTAAAAGCAAATAGTCTTCCATGTTTACAGATTGCTATTTTCTTCTGGTTGATTTTTGGTTCCCATATGGCATCATTCCCTATTTAATTTTATGACTATCATTTAGCATTTTGTATAGAGCCAGATGCTAGTAAAGAATTGTCTCAATTTATCTGAAATGTTCTTTCTTTCACTGATTTTTCTGAAGAATATTTTCAGTGCTTATGGAATGCTTAAAGTTTTCTTGTTTCATCGATTCAAAGATATGTATTTTTTCTTGACTTCCATTGCTTCTGGTGATGTTAGCTTTCCTTTTATTTTTCTACTGTATGTAAAATAATTTTTTCTCCATTTTCAGGATTTTATAATATTTGAATTTTAACAGTTTCACTATGATTTACCTGTGGTAGTTTTCATTCTATTCTTATAAGGGTTCCCTAAGATTCTTGACAAAGCCTTTGACTGTGTGGATTACAATAAACTGTGGAAAATTCTTAAAGGGATGTAAATACCAGAGAACCAGGCCTGCCTCCTGAGAAATCTGTATGCAGCAGAAGCTTCTTTGCATGAAGCAACAGTTAGAATTGGACATGGAACAACAGACTGGTTCCAAATAGGAAAAGAAGTATGTCAAGACTGTATATTGTCACCCTACTTATTTAGCTTCTATGCAGAGTACATCATGAGAAATGCTAGGCTGAAAGAAGCACAAGCTGGAATCAAGATTGCCGGGAGAAATATCAATAACTTCAGATATGCAGTTGACACCACCCTTATGGCAGAAAGTGAAGAGGAACTAAAAAGCCTCTTGATGAAAGTGAAAGAGGAAAGTGAAAAGTTGGCTTAACGCTCAACATTCAGAAAACGAAGATCATGGCATCTGGTCCCATCACTTCATGGGAAATAGATGGGGAAACAGTGGAAACAGTGTCAGACTTTATTTTTAGGGGCTCCAAAATCACTGCAGATGATGACTGCAGCCATGAAACTAAACGACACTCCTTGGAAGGAAAGTTATGACCAACCTAGACAGCATATTAAAAAGCAGAGACATTACTTTACCAACAAAAGTCCGTCTAGTCAAGGCTATGGTTTTTCCGGTAATCATGTATGGATGTGAAAGTTGGACTATAAAAAAAGCTGAGTGCTGAAGAACGGATGCTTTTGAACTGTGGTGTTGGAGAAGACTCTTATGAGTCCCTCCTAAAATAAATCAGTCTTGGATGTTCATTGGAATGGCTGATGTTGAAGCTGAAACTTCAGTACTTTGGCCGCCTGATGCGAAGAGCTGACTCATTTGAAAAGACCCTGATGCTGGGAAAGACTGAGGGCAGGAGGAGAAGGGGACCACAGAGGATAAGACGGTTGGATGGTATCACCGACTCAATGGACATGGGTTCGGGTGGACTCTGGGAGTTTGTGATGGACAGGGAGGCCTGGTGTGCTGTGGTTCATGGGGTTGCAAAGAGTTGAACACAACTGAGTGACTGAACTGAACTGAAGGTTCTTGCATGTTTTCTATCAAATACGAAAAATATTCTGGACTATTATTTTTAAATAATTTATCAACATAAAAGTCACACAACATAAAAATAATTATTTTAAAGTGAAAAATTCAGTGGCATTTTGTACAACCACATCTATCTAATTGCAAAATGTTTTTATCTCTGCACAGAAAAATTCCTTAGCCATTAAATACTGTCTTCCCATTCCCTTTCCCTGCAGTCTCTGGCAACCACAAATCTGCATATCTATGGATTTATCTAATCTGGATATTTATATAAATGGGATCATACAATATGTGACATTGTCTGGCTTCTTACTCTTAGCATAATGGTTTGGAGCTTCATCCATGTTGCACCATATATCATTATTTAATCCACTTTTTATGGCTGAATAATATTCAATAGTGTGGATATACCACAAATTATTTTTCTACTCATTCCTTGATGGACACTTGAGTTGTTACAACATTTGGCTATTGTGAATAAAGCTCCTATGAAGATTTATGTACATGGATTTGATGGAATATCTATTTTAAATTCTTTTGATATATACCTAGAAGTGGAATTGCAAGTTCTGATGGTAAGTTTTTGTTTAACTTTTATATTTATTTTCATATCAGGTAAACCATTTTGAATTCTTTAAAATTAAATTCTTTTTTTTTTTCCTTTGGTGTGTCAGGTCTTAGTTGTGGCACACAAAGTCTTTTGTGGCACAGGGACTCTCTAGTTGTGATATGTGGGCTCAGCAGTTGCCATGCACAAGCTCCTGAGAAAGCACATTTTAGGAGTTGCAGCATGTGGTCTCTCGGGATCTTAGTTCCCAAACCAGGAATTAAACCTTTGTTCTCTGAACTGCAAGGCAGATTTTTCACCACTGGACCACCAGGAAAGTCCCTCATTTTGTATTCTTACTAGGAGCTCACAAGGGTACCAATTTCTCCAAATTTATGCCAACACTTATTTTTCTTATGATTATTATAGTCATTCTACTGAGTATAAAGTAGTACTTTATTTTGGTTTTGATTTGTGTTTCCTTGATGACTAAAGTTGAGCATTTTTTCATGTGCTTATTGGTAATTTATATATCTTCTTGGAAAATCTATTCAAGTCCTTTGTATATTTGTCGATTAGGTTGTTTATCATTTTGGTATAAGTTGTAAGAGTTCTTTATATATTCAGGATACTAGTCTCTTAACACATAAACAATTTCCAAATTCTTTTTCCTACTGTGTCTATATTTTTTTACTTTCTTCATAATGATATATGGATCAATGGAAAAGAATAAAGAGCCCAGAAATAAACCCACACACTTATGGTCAGTTAATCTATGATAAAGGAGGCAAGAATATTCAATGGACAAAAGAGTCTCTTCCATAAATGTGGTGCTAGGAAAACTGGACAACTAAATGTGAAAGAATGAAATTAGAATACTCTTTAATATCATATACAAAAACAAACTCAAAATGGATTAAAGACTAAAGTGTAAGACCATATACTATAAAATCCTGAGAGGAAAACATAGGCAGAACATTCTTTGACATAAATTATACTAATATTTTTTGGTTCTGTCTTCTAAAGCATGGAAAATATAAGCAAAAATAAACAAATGAGACCTTCTTAAAATTAAGGAAAAGTCAACCTACTGAATGAGAGAAAATATTTGCAAATATTATAACTAATAAAGGGTTAATATTCAACATATATAAATAGCACATACAACTCAACAAACAGATTTATAAACAACAAATTTATTAAAATCCGTTTATAAGCAACAGACAGATTAAAAATAAGGGAAGAAGACACGAGTAGACATTTTTCAAAAAAAAACAAAACAAACAGATGGCCAAAAAGTACATGAAAAGATGTTCAATGTCATTAATAATCAGAAAAATGCAAATCAAAACTACAATGAACTATCACTTCCCATCTGTCAGATGGCTATCATCAAAATTAATTGTATCTTTTATAAAAATAATTATTTAAATAATTTATTTATTTAATAAAATAATCTAATTAGTGCTATATATAATTAGTCATTTAATCATTGCTATATTTTAACTTAATGAATTAAGAAGCTGCTTTGAGTCTCTGTTGTAACCAAAAACAACTTGCCTTAAATTTGAAATAAAACAAATTTCAGTTTAACAGAAGCCTTTGAAAACTAAAAAGTAAATTTTGTCCCTAAAACAATACCTGAATATCTCATTTTTAAAAGTAATTAGTTTTAATCTATCTGGAACTAGTGTAATCAAAATATGTTTTTTAAATATATAGTATACTTTTGCATTTACTGAGGAGGCAATAAAACCTATAAATGTTGACAGGAAATTTATGCTCTATAGAGAGACCAGTTATATAGGGGAGGAGAATAAAATGGGTATTATACTGGCATGTGAGATTTTATTACTGTTGCCAAGTTCAATGCTATTAACTTTCGAATAATTTCAGAAAGGACCAGATGTACTGTGAGATCTCTGACTTCTTGTGAATAAGGTTTATGTTCCAAAGCCTATTTTATCCAGTTCCATGGATATTATATCATTAATAGAGGAACAATAATTTAAGAACTCTAAACCAGGTAATCTGTGTACTTTTGCTGACTTAGTCTCATCAGAAAAAGGATTAATGTAATTTGTACAGGTTAGATTTTTCACAGTCCTAATGTACCTACTCCAATTCTGCCAATAAAATTTCCACATGATACACACTGAACCATGGAAAAGCAATTTTCCAGAGTCACCAAAGTTACTGTCCCACACAATACAATACCAAGCTATTTACAAGTACTCAGTGGTTAGAGACTGGCTTGTCACTGATGGCTGATGAAGCATTTTAGGGCTTGAAAGATAAATCTCTAAATTGGCTAAGGTAAATAGAGTGAAATTCCTCCATATCTTCAGTGTTCTTGTGTGTCTGTGTGTGTGTATGTATGTCCTTAGTTGCTCACTCACCTGCCAATGCAGGAGATGCAGGAAATATGGGTTCAGTCCCTGGGTTTGGAAAATCTGCTGGAGAAGGAAATGGCAACCCACTCCAGTATTCTTGCCTGTAGAATCCCAGGGACAGAGGAGTCTGGCATACTGCAGTCCACAGTTTGGCAAAGACTTGGACAGGATTGAGTGACTGAGCACACGTGCAACACTTTATACATAATTTTAAGATATTTACATTATTAATCCCATCATGAAACTGAAACACCATATTAAAAAGTCTTGATTTTTAGAATTAAGTGTTAATGGGAGGAAAGGGAAATTGAAAATGAAGACCATTCTAAAAGAGAGGTGTGAAATCAGAAATTTTACAAAGAGGTACCAATCTCTGACATACGGTATTTTTTTTTCCCAATAAGATAACACAAAAACACATGTAATTTTCTTTCTCAGTACCCAGGGACCAGGATATGCCCTTGTGTATAGTGATAATTGTCCTAGAAGAAATGAAATATGTTGTTGTGTAACACTCTGCTGAAAGAATCCACCATGGCCCCTGAGCATCTCTGCACACTCTCATAGGGTATCCCAAAAATGCAAGGTCCAAATCACTTTTATTTTGACCATTTCTCCAGGTTGTATTTGCAGAAACACCTCTGAAGTATGTGGCAATATTTCCTTCCAAACAAAGAGCAAGTTTGTTTCTGCTGTCTGTAAAAGTGTTGACTGTACTAAGCTTGTTACTCTCCTATAACACAACCCACTGCATGTGTAAGCATCCATGATAAACCATTTGGGTTGCCCCAGTGGGAAATGGGTAGCATGAGGACACTACACAGACCGACATGTAGCCCTTGTGACCCCTTTTGCTGTCAATAATAAAGCCCTTTTTCTCCAACCCAAGTCTTCTGTCAGCTAGTTAGCTTGCAAATACTATTAATCAGGCTCTACATAGTTTCTGATACAAACTACCTCAAAACCTAATGGCTCAAAAGAATAACCCTTTGTTATAGCTCATGGTTATTGTGTGAGGAATTATAGCAATACTTGGCTGAGTGATTCAGCTGTTCCACATGGTGTCAGTTTGAGTCAGTCTGTGGCATTCTGATGGCTAGAACGGCCTAGAGGATCTGACATTTATACACTTGCCTGATGCCTTGGCAATGGTGTTTAGAAGACTAAATGCTTCTGGGACTGCCTTTTCTCTAGTTCCAGGGATTTTCTCACATGCTGTCTTCAGTAAAGCAGTCACAGAAAAGCAGATTTCTTACAATGTAGCATAAGACTTCAAGATTAAATGGCCCCAGAAGATCTAGGAGGAAGCTGCAAGATATCTTATCACCTAATCTCAAAAGTCCCAGAATTTTACTTCTGCCAAGTCCTATCCTTCAAGCCACCTCAGTTTTCAAGGGAAGAGGAATTATGCCCTGAATTTCAATGAGAGGAATGTTTAAAAATTGGCATTTGTTTTCAATCTGCCACAATAAGCAGTAAATAAGGATTAATTGTGAGGATTTTGTTTTGTTTTGCTTTTCTGAACCTCTGGGTCTATCACTTGAGTTTCCAAATAGATGTTAGACTGATTATTAGAACAGTAATTATGTTATATTATTTTGATGATCGATAACTAGACAGACGGGAGAAGGCAATGGCACCCCACTCCAGTACTCTTGCCTGGAAAATCTCATGGACGGAGGAGCCTAGTAGGCTGCAGTCCCTGGGGTCGCAAAGAGTCAGACACGACTGAGCGACTTCACTTTGACTTTTCACTTTCATGCATTGGAGAAGAAAATGGCAAACCACTCCAGTATTCTTGCCTGGAGAATCCCAGGGATGGGGGAGCCTGGTGGGCTGCCGTCTCTGGGGTCGCACGGAGTTGGACATGACTGAAGCGACTTAGCAGCAGCAGCAGCAGCAGCAACTAGACAGACAGATAGCTCAAGACTATAAATGCATCTAATTAGTCCACAAGCATTTCATTTTGGTTGAAAAATTGAGATTTCAAATGAAAGTTTTGCCAAAATCCCCTCAATATTTAGAACTAAATCCCCTCAATATTTAGAACTAAATCCCTCAATATTTAGAACTAAATCCCCTCAATATTTAGAACTAAATCCCCTCAATATTTAGAACTAAATATGTAAACATGGTAGGTAAAGCTTGTTAGTTTAAATGGTGTAGTGTCTTCTTGGTTGGTTTTTTTCTTCTGGAAATTAAAGTTTATCATATTTAAACCATCCAGTGTATTTGAAAATAATACAATAAATATTTTACTATTTTTTGAAGAATGATAGAACTGATACTTTTATTACAGTTAGGTTATTTGTGGTTAGATGATGGTAGTTGTTTTGATAGATATTTAGATGTTTTTTCTGACTCTTAACTGCATCTGTACTCAGTGGAAGTCAATGGCAACATATGGTATAAAAGATCTAAACCTTGTGTTTTAAAATGCTTAACAGTGTGAAGTATTATTAAATGACTCAAAATAATATTATCAGAAGCTTGATCAGGAAATATCAGTTTATACAATAAAATAAACCTGAATAAAATCTCAATATCTAGAATAGACCAACTAATAAAAATTTACAAGACTTCAGAGAACTTTAGAAATACTTAAGTACTAAAGCATTAAGAACTGAAAACAACAGTAAATGATTTTTAAAATATGCCTATTTCAAAACACAAAAGTTAAAATGTCAAACCAAAAAGAAATCTAAAATACTAAGAAAAATGTAGCAAAATTTGAAGTTCAATTCTAAGACTATTTTAAATATAAAAAAAAATAGATTGTAGCACCACAGTACAACAAAACAAATATGCTGTTGATGGGAATGCAAACTGATACAACCACTATGGAGAACAGTGTGGCGATTCCTTAAAAACAGTAGGAATAAAACTACCATATGACCCAACAATTCCACTAACTGGCAGTATACCCCTAGGGAGCCATAATTGAAAAGGGCATATGTACCCCAGTGTTCATCACAGCACTATTTGCAATAACTAGGACATGGAAGCAACCTCAGCGTCCATCCACAGATGAATGGATAAAGAAGATGTGGTATATATGTGCAATGGAATATCACTCAGCTATAAAATGGAATGCATTTGATTCATTTTTAATGAGGTGGGTGAACCTAGAGCTTATTATACAGAGTGAAAGAAGTCAAAGAGAAAAACAAATATTGTATACTAATGCATATATATGGAATCTGGAAAAATGGTATTGATGATCCTCTTTGCAGGGAAGCAAAGGAGACACAGATATAAAGAACAGACTTTTAGACACAGTAGGGGAAGAAGACAGTGAAATGATATGAGAGAGAAGCATTGAAACCTATACATTACCATATGTTAAATAGATAGTGGAATTTGCTGTATGAAACAGGAAAAACAAATCCAGTGCTCTATGATGACCTAGAGGGGTGAGAAGGGGTGGGAGGTGGGAGTGAGGGAACCATGTAACAACATGGATGAACCTGGAGAATATTGTGCTTAGAAAAAAAGAGAAAGGCAAATATTGTATGCTAATCACATATACATGGAATATAAAAACTATAACTAGTTAATATAACAAAACAAACAAAGTCACAGATACAGAGAATAAAGTAGTGGCTACAAGTGAGGAGAGAAGGAAGGTAAGGGGTGGTAAAAATGGTAGGGGATTAAGAGATACAAGCTACTATGTAAAATTAAATAATTTAGCTAAAAGCATATATTATCGAGGGAATTTAGCCAATATTTTATAACCTTAAATGGAGCATAATCTATAAAATTATTGAATCACCATGTTGTAGTGAAATTAATACAATATTATCAGTCAACTATATTTCAATAAAATTTTTTAAATAAAAATTTTCACTTTATATTAGTGAATCTCAACCATTTGATTGCAGTCAACATGTTCTAAGAAAAGACAGTTATTTTCAAAATGTAATTCACAGTACTGATAAATTTCCTTGCTTTGTTTCTCTTTTATTCTCTATCTTCACCTAATGACTGGAACCCTGAGCCTACTGCTGTAGTGAAAAAAAAAAAAATCTCACCCTTATTCTGCATCATTTCATACAACTGAAGACATTTACTAGGTATTCAAATTAATAATCTATTTGCCTTGAGGCAGTTTATATTAGAGAGAGAATCTACTGAATGGTTATTATTCAAAGAATTCCTCAATCGTATCTTTTTGAAACTGAATTTTAAATTGAGAACTACTTGTATTTCATTTGACTGTAAAGGATCTGAACTCTCTAATCCTTCTCCGTATCAGTTTTAAAAATTACCAAATTTTCTTGAGCTCAATTCTTTCTTGTAACTTCTTCTAGTTTTCCAACATCCTTTTCTAGAGATACAAATGAGTTAGGTACATGATTGTCTTGCCAGTTATCACAGGATAAGTGTTCTACTCCCATAATCTAGACAGCAATTTTTATAGTCTATAATATCAGTTTCCCAGTTGTATCCCTTCAAACCATTGCATTAATGTCACCTAGTTTATGCTTTTACAATAATCTAAGTATACAGTTTTTGTTTCAGTTTTCTTGAAGTATAATTGACAAATAAAATTTGTATATATTTAAGGTGTACAACTTGATGCTTTGATATATGTATATGTTGCAAAATGATCACTACAATTAAGATAATTAGCTTATCTATAAACTTGCATAGTTATAATTTTCTTTCTTTTCATTTGTGTGATGGGAGCACTTTGGCCATACCCTCTTAGAATATTTCAACTATGCAATACAGTATTATTTACTCTGGTCACTATGA
The DNA here is from genome assembly GCA_917880005.1 of Nanger dama. Lineage (NCBI taxonomy): Eukaryota > Metazoa > Chordata > Mammalia > Artiodactyla > Bovidae > Nanger > Nanger dama. Next base: position 3,235,167 of record CAKJTW010000089.1, read on the forward strand.
TGTACATTAGAACTCCAGGACTTATCCTGTACAACTGAAACTTGGCACCTTTTGATCAATATCTCCTTATTTCAGCTACCACCCCCAGCATTCTCCTCTTAGATTCTATGAGTTGGGCCATAACACATATAAATGAGATCATGCAGTATTTGTCATTCTGTGTCTGGCTTATTTCTCATATAATTTCGTCCCTGTCATTGTAAATGACAAGATTTCATTCTTTTTGCTATGTATCTAATTTATGTATCAATTAAGATAAGCTGGGTTATGCTGAAATAATACTGTAACCAGTTAGAGTAAGGGATGCCTGGAGAAAGAGAACCAGACATGACTTTTCTGACATAAGAGAAGCCATTTTTGGCCCAAGCTATTTTGTGATCTAAGCCTGGCCACAGTGCTTCTCCTTGAACAGATCTCACTAATTAATGATCTTAAGGGGACAAAAAATGCAGGAAAAAACCCACTGCTTTCAAGCAAGTGAAATAATATCAAAGATAACTTATCTGTTCTAAAGACACCCTGTCTCTATTTCATCAGTAAAGATTAGCCTGAAGTGCTCAATCATCAGATCAATTGTAATCTAAATCATGATGTGAACTTTTCTGACCATGGTTACTTCAATCAGCTATAGTTTGGAATCTGTCAACTACCCAAGTCCCTTCGTGAATATGAGTACACCCTTAGCTTAAAACTTTTCCAGTTTTACTATTCAGTTCAGTTCAGTTCAGTCCAGTCGCTCAGTCGTGTCTGACTCTTTGCGACCCCATGAATCACAGAACGCCAGGCCTCCCTGTCCATCACCAACTCCCGGAGTTTACACAGACTAACGTCCATCGAGTCAGTGATGCCATCCAGCCATCTCATCCTCGGTCGTCCCCTTCTCCTCCTGCCCCCAATCCCTTCCAGCATCAGAGCCTTTTCCAATGAGTCAGCTCTTCGCATGAGGTGGCCAAAGTATTGGAGTTTCAGCTTTATCATCATTTCTTCCAAAGAAATCCCAAGACTGATCTCCTTCAGAATGGACTGGTTGGATCTCCTTGCAGTCCAAGGGACTCTCAAGAGTCTTCTCCAACACCACAGTTCAAAAGCATAAATTCTTCGGTGCTCAGCTTTCTTCACAGTCCAACTCTCACATCCATACATGACCACAGGAAAAACCAGAGCCTTGACTAGATGAACCTTGGTTGGCAAAGTAATGTCTCTGCTTTTGAATATGCTATACAGGTTGGTCATAAATTTCCTTGCAAGGAGTAAGCGTCATTTAATTTCATGGCTGCAAACACCATCTGCAGTGATTTTGGAGCCCAGAAAAATAAAGTCTGACACTGTTACCACTGTTTCCCCATCTATTTCCCATGAAGTGATGGGACCAAATGCGATGATCTTCATTTTCTGAATGTTGAGCTTTAAGTCAAATTTTCACTTTCCTCAAGAGATTTTTTTAGTTCCTCTTCACTTTCTGCCATAAAGATGGTGTCATCTGCATATCTGAGGTTACTGATATTTTTCCCGGGAATCTTGATTCCAGCTTCTGCTTCTTCCAGCCCAGCGTTTGCAAAAATGTACTCTGCATAGAAGTTAAATAAGCAGGGTGACAATATATAGCCTTGACGTACTCCTTTTCCTATCTGGAACCAGTCTGTTGTTCCATGTCCAGTTCTAACTGTTGCTTCCCTGGCCTGCATATAGGTTTCTCAAGAGGCAGGTCAGGTGGTCTGGTATTCCCATCTCTTGAAGAAATTTCCACAGTTTATTGTGATCCACACAGTGAAAGGCTTTGTCAATAAAGCAAAAATAGATGACATAGTCAGTAAGGCAGAAATAGATGTTTTTCTGGAATTCTCTTGCTTTTTCCATGATTCGGCAGATGTTGGTAATTAGATCTCTGGTTCCTTTGCCTTTTCTAGAACGTTGAATATCTGGTAGTTCACGTATTGCTGAAGCTTGGCTTGGAGAATTAAGAGAATATAAATGGCAGACTCCACTCCAGCCTCCATGACCTTCCATGGGTTCCCAGAGGCAGGTCTGAACCTTTGCTAATTTGGCAAAGAGGGGACACAGTGAAAGGGGAGGTGCATCCAGGAAACAATAGTGCAGCTTTGGTACAGGATCCTAGTTTCATCTCGGGATGCCACCATAACAATGTCTTTAAGCTTTTAAGATGTAAGCATTGGGACATTACTAACTTGGAGCTTCTGAGGAAATTAGTGACAAAGGTATATGGTAGGTTATATTAAGGGACATTTAGTTGCTTCTGTGATATGAGGAAGGTAAAGGAACTAGAGTACACTGAAGTAAAAGAAGTGTGCGTGTGCTATGATGAAAGCTCAGGCCTCATGCAGCAGTGCTGAATTGCTTCTTGGAGACACAGTTTTGGATGAAGTAGAAAAGAATAACTTTATTGTTTGGTGAGGGGAACAGGGACACAGCAGACTTGTGCCTCTCAAAATTGCCTGTTCCAATCCAGGAGGATCTGATTAATAGTTTTATAGCAATGATTCAAGGGTGGGGTTGCTGATAGGATTAGGGTGTTGGCAGGACCTGCCTTCCTGGAATGTGAAGTCAGGTGGGCCTTAGAAAGCAAAGCTAGTGGAGGTGATGGAATTCCAGTGGAGCTATTTCAAATCCTGAAAGATGATGCTGTCAAAGTGCTGCACTCAATATGCCAGCAAATATGCAAAACTCAGCAGTGGCCACAGGACTGGAAAAGGTCAGTTTTCATTCCAATCCCAAAGAAAGGCAATGCTCAAACTACCACACAATTGCACTCATCTCACATGCAAGTAAAGTCATGCTCAAAATTCTCCAAGCCAGGCTTCAGCAATACATGAACTGTGAACTCCTGATGTTCAAGCTGGTTTTTGAAAAGACAACAGAACCAGAGATCAAATTGCCAACATCCACTGGATCATGCAAAAAGCAAGACAGTTCCAGAAAAACGTCTATTTCTGCTTTATTGACTATGCCAAAGCCTTTGACTGTGTGGATCACAATAAACTGTGGAAAATTCTTCAAGAGATGGGAATACCAGACCACCTGACCTGCCGCTTGAGAAACCTATATGCAGGCCAGGAAGCAACAGTTAGAACTGGACATGGAACAACAGACTGGTTCCAAATAGGAAAAGGAGTGTGTCAAGGCTGTATACTGTCACCTTGCTTATTTAGCTTATATGCAGAGTACATCATGAGAAATGCTGGACTGGAAGAAACACAAGCTGGAATCAAGATTGCTGGGAGAAATATTAATAACCTCAGATATGCAAATGACACCACCCTTATGGCAGAAAATGAAGAGGAACTAAAAAGTCTCTTGATGAAAGTGAAAGTGGAGAGTGAAAAAGTTGGCTTAAACCTCAGTATTCAGAAAATGAAGATCATGTCATCCGGTCCCATCATTTCATGGGAAATAGATTGGGAAACAGTGGAAATAGTGTCAGACTTTATTTTTGGGGGCTCTAAAATCACTGCAGATGGTGATTGCAGCCATGAAATTAAAGATGCTTACTCCTTGGAAGAAGAGTTATGAGCAACCTAGATAGCATTCAAAAACAGAGGCATTACTTTGCTGACTGAGGTCCGTCTAGTCAAGGCTATGGTTTTCCTGTGGTGATGTATGGCTGTGAGAGTTGGACTGTGAAAAAGGCTGAGTGCCGAAGAACTGATGCTTTTGAAGTGCGATGTTGGTGAAGACTCTTGAGATTCTCTTGGCCTGCAAGGAGATCCAACCAATCCATTCTAAAGGAGATCAATCTTGGGATTTCTCTGGAAGGAATGATGCTAAAACTGAAACTCCAGTACTTTGGCCACCTCATGCGAAGAGCTGACTCATTGGAAAAGGCTCTGATGCTGGGAGGATTGGGGGCAGGAGGAGAAGGGGACGACCGAGGATGAGATGGCTGGATGGCATCACTGACTCGATGGACGTTAGTCTGTGTGAACTCCGGGAGTTGGTGATGGACAGGGAGGCCTGGCGTTCTGTGATTCATGGGGTCGCAAAGAGTCGTACACCAGTGAGGGACTGAACTGAACTGAACTGAACTATGCTCCTCTAATATGAACTCAGTTAATCTTCCCAATGAGCTTCTCAGGTTTCCTTTCATGTAGCCTCAGGTGGTTTTTCTTTGTTATGAAGTATGCTGACAGGTTAAAGAGCTTAATGACATGGTTATGTGTATCCCCTGAGATGAACCAGGATCCTGTCTCAAAGCTGCATTATTGTTTCTTGGTTGCCCCTCCCTCATCACTGTATCCCCTCTTTCCCAAATTAGGAATGGTTCAGATCTGCCCCTGGGAACCCATGGAAGGTCATGGAGGCCAGCATGGAGTCTGTCTCCTGTAAGAAATGGGGGCCAGAAAGGCTTCATGCCCAGGAACCTCACATGGTCCTGTTCAATTTCCTGTGTATTTAAATGGCACTATGAGTTAACTGAAATACATGTGTTCATAAGCTTACTTCCTATGTGGACTTTGTACTGAGATCCAGAGTCAACCAAAACAAGTTTTTGAGTGTTTGGTTTTGGTTTTGCTGTTGTTCTTCCATGAAAGGGGGCTTCCCTGGTAGCTCAGGTGGTAAAGAACCTGCCCGCAATGTGGGAGACCTGGGTTTGATCCCTGGGTCAGAAAGATTCCCTGGAAAAGAGAATGGCAACCCACTCCAGTATTCTTGCCTGTAGAATCCCATGGACAGAGGAGCCTGGCAGGCTACAATCCATGGGGTCGCAAAGAGTTGCACACTGGACACAACTGTGTGACTAACATTTTCCAAGAAAAATCCAGTTTTGAGGGTAAACAAAGAGGCAGCTTTGGATTCCACTCAGAAAATCATTTGCTTTCTCAGTGATCAGGAAATCTCTTGTATATCCTGAGAATATTTTTGGGATTAGAGATGATAGCTCGAAAGTGAGATTTGCATTTTATATCATAGTAAAGAGGCATTTATTTTTATGTTGTTATCATGTACCCCAGAAGTTAGGGAAGCAGTGAGGGACTGAAGGTACTGAGTATTACTGAGAGATAATAAAGTACTTAGAAAACGTGTGAACAGAGAAATGCGGCAATAACATTATCACCTCTTCCCCAAATCAGTCATCTTTATTGAAAAAGTCAATCTCATTCATACCTTATCTTTGAACTTTCTGGGTTTTTTTCTGCCTTTAATGATCCTCCTTTCCCAACCACATTCTAGTGTGCTGACTTCTTTTTAAAAACCTAAAAACAGGGCACAAGAGTTCCTATGAGAAAGTTGCCCTTCCTATACCAAGAGGAGAATATCCTTACCAGCAGAGACTAGGAATCAACTCTGAAATGGATCTGTACAAACACCAAAATAACCATTATCTTCCACTAATTTCCCCTTATATATCTCATAGTCATCTTCCACTAATTTTCCCCTATATATCTCATAGTCACGTCTCCACAATTTACCGCCCTTAGCCCAAACGTCTTTGACTTATCATTTCTTCACAAATTTACCATCTCTTTGTTTTAAACATATATATATATATATATATATATATATATATATGTACATACACATATATACATACACACACACACTTTATGCTGTGGTCACTTCTTCAGAACTTTATTTTCTTGTGAAAAGTCCCATTTAAATTTAAAATTCAGTAGAACTTATATGTCTTTTTCTTGTTAGTTGATCTTATATCAGCTTAATTTTTAGACTCAGTGGAAACCCTAACAGAGTAAAGGAGAAATTTTTCTTCCCTATGTTGCTTATCTGGATACTCAAACTAATAACGTTATACATGGAAAATGCCTAGCCATGTGCTTAATATATATTTGACTCTCCGTAAATATTAGTTCCTTTTAAGAATGTATGAAGGGGATGGATTCTGTGTTATCAAACTAAACTTGTTTCTGCTCACCTGCTTTCAATAAAGTTAAACTACTGACAGTGGGTTGTGATGAAGGAAAGTGAAATGTTTATTGCATGGCATCAAACAGAGAGTCCACGGGGAGGGAGGGAGGGAGGGGGGTTCAGGATAAGGAACACGTGTATACCTATGGCAGATTCATGTTGATGTATGGCAAAACCAACACAGTATTGTAAAGTAATTTACCTCCAATTAAAATAAATAAATTTATATAAAAAAAAAACATGCTAGTGCCCTGATGGGTTTCAGCCAAGCATTTTTAAAGGCAGTGTGAGGGAGTGGCATCCCAGAGCTTGTGCACAATTCTCTGATTGATTGATGGTGAGGTAACAGGGCAGTGTCACAGGGGTTAACATCATCAATCTTCTGTTGCCAGTAGGTCTGGGGGCTAAGTGCTCATGGTTATCAAGTAGTTAATTTCTTCCATTTGCTGAGGGTTTTAGCACCTGTAAAACAACTCAAGAAATGTGCTTCAGATACTGTCATTTATGTATTTCAAAGAGGAGCTATAGCGGAGGACATGGGGGAGACAACTGTCCAGGGGAGGCACCATAGGGTCCTGCTTGGTGACATCTGGACATGAAATACCTGTCCTTGGTACAACGAGCACCCCTAGATAATTTCAATGCTTTGTGGAATTAAAATCCATTATTCTTAGTCATTTGATTATTGGTGGTGGTGGTTTAGTTGCTAAATTGTGTCTGATTCCTGTGGCCCCATGGACTGTGGAGCCCCTGCCAGGTTCCTCTGTCCATGGGATTCTCCAGGAAAGAATACTGGAGTGAGTTGCCATTTCCTCCTCCAGGGGATCTTCCTGACCCGGGAATCAAACCTGAGTCTCCTGTATTGCAGGAGGGGATAGAGCTATAAGGGAAGTCCAGTTGAGTATTAGCCCAAGGCTAAAAATTTAGTCAAATTGAATATTGTATTTGAAACACTCAGAAGGTATTTTTAATATATACCAAGAATGCAAATATTATTAAGTTATTTCCACATTGTTATGGGCTAAATGTTTGTATCTCTCCCCCACCTATTCCTATGTAAAAGTCCTAACTCCTGACATGATAGATGGTGCCTTTGGAGATGGTGCCTGTGAGAGATAATTAGGGTTTGATGAAATCGTGAGGATCCCACCCACGCTAATGATGGTGTTGGTGTCCTTATAAGAAGAGGAAGCAATAATTAGTTTTCTCTCTTTCTTTTTCTTTCTATCTCTCAATCTCTTTCTCTCTCTCTTGCCAAATGATCACAGAAAAGAGGTTGTGTGAGCACACAATGAGACAGCAGCAGTCTGGAGGCTGGGAAGAGGGCCCTCATCTAGAACTGAATATTCTGGCACATTGATTTTAGAGTTCCCAGCCTCTAGAACTGTTAGGAATAAATACCTGTTATTTAAACTACCCAGCTATGCTATTTTGTTAAAGTAGTCCAGACTAAGATACATATATAAGAGGATATTTTTGGAAGAGCACTTCTTCAGCTTTCAAGTGATTTTTGTAAATCATTCTTACAATTTGTAATACTTATAATTGTCAGTTATCCTTCATGGAGGCTATGCAAATGTGTCTGTGGCAAATTAGTATATTAAGAATCTACTAATAATAGATGTAAAACACCTATCTTGGTGCCTATTATATAAGAAATGATAATATTAATTCCCCTGTCTACACAGGAACTTGCATGCAAAGAAAGAAACTCCACTTATAGAACAGATTAGAACTGCATGCAAATAAAAAACTGAAGTTGAGCTTTAATTCTTTTTTTTTCTTTTAATCACATAATCTTGATAGTAGAAATCATTTTCTCAAAAGGTACTATGTGTGGCAGAGAACTATAGGAACTAAACAAATTTACTTTTGAGCACGATAATATAAAAATGATACAGAGACCATCAAGGGGCAGGGAAGGAACTTGGCTACCTTCCCCAGTGCCAGTCAAGACCACATTCTGCTGAGTCAAAATATTGTATATATAAAAGAAAGCAATAAAATAATGGACAGAACAGAATGCTTCAAAGAACAAATGCCACGTTCATAGCGAAGCCATTTTGTAGCTAATATTGGAATGGTATACAAGAAATTAAAGCAGACATTGCCACAATAACAATCCATCATAGAAGCCTCTGGATAGTTCTGAGCAAGTTTGAGGAAAAGATGGGCAGTCATAACAACTCAGGACCTAGCAGAAAAATAGTATGAAAGGAATGAGTAGGGTGGCAAAGAGGCACTTAAAGGGGAGGAAAATATGTGATTGCTCCCACAGACAAACACTGATATATACCTTGTAGTAAAGAGGGGTACAAATTTCCTAAGTATGTGTGCATATCAATCTGTCTGTCTTTGTCTCTCTCTCTTACACACACACACACACACACACACACACACACACACACACACACCACTTTTGGAAAAATCATGAAAGTCTCCAAAGTACCATGAATATTGATAAAGTCAGATTATCTAAGATATGTGAAGTCACTAGACACAATGTCACCAGAATTCTCATATTTCTCATGCTCATACTTGCCAAGCAGGGCAAGACTAATGACAGTCGGGAATAATTCGGAAACAAAAATATCAAAAGCTGGAATAACATTGTTCATAGTGTCAGTTACCTGTCCATTTGTGATAAAAACCTTCTGTGTCAAGAAAAAATTTGGAAAGCTTCAGTGAAGCAAGTATAAGGGTGAAATAGGGAGAGTAAATGATGCTGAGTCCACAACACAGGACTAACAGAATAAAAGGGGGAAGCAATTATTTTTGTCATAGAAATAGCAAATATTTTAAATAACTCAAAAAGAGAAAATACAACTCAAATGAGGACAGCCTGGTAGGTAGTATAACGACTCCCCACAAATGTCCATGTCCTAATCTCTCAAACCTATGAATTTGTTAGTTTACATGGCAAAGAAGATGTGATTTAATTAAGGACCTTGAAAGAGGGGGATTATTATGCATTGTGCAAGTGTGTTCAGTGTGATCACAGGGTCATTAATAGTGTGTTTGGGGGACAGAAGTGGCTAGAGTGATGTAATAAGAGAAAGATTTGACCCATTATTGCTGGTGTTGAAAGAAAGGAAGAGACCATGAGCTATGTGATATATGTGGCCTCTAGAAGCTGAAGAGGGCAAGAAAATGAATTCATTGTAAAGATTATGTGTCATAAATACCTTAGTCCCTCACTCAAAAAGTCTGATAGCTCACCACCCATCTAGCTTGCCACCAGGAAAGCACAACCACCCAGCTAGGTCTGGCAAAACCAAGCATGCTCGAATCCTGTCCCATATCCCTACAACACCATCGAGTTTTATGATTAGTAATTATAGAGTTGTTGAGCATATAGGTTTGGAGGTGTTGTAAAGGGATTTCCAATACTGTTGAATGTGGTGACCCCAAGGCCTATTTCATTTTCGGTCAGCAGTAATCACCTGGCCCCAGAATAGCCCTCAGTCATTAGCTTTGGAAGTTCATGCAAGATCATGACATCGGGGAACCAACAGTGAATTCTAGTAGTTGTTGGTCAGTTGCTAAGCTGTGTCTGACTCTTTGCAACCCCGTGGACTGCAGCTCTCAAACCTTCATTTTCCTTCACTATCTCTTGGAATTTGCTCATAAGCATTTTTATTGAGTCAATGATGCCATCCAACCATCTCATCCTTTGCCACCCCCTTCTCGACTCCTGCCCTCAATCTTTCCCAGAAACAAGGTCTTTTCCAGCGAATCTGCTCTTCGCATCAGGTGGCCAGAGTATTGGAGCTTCAGCTTCAACATCAGTCCTTCCAATGAATTTCCTTTAGGACTGATTGGTTTGATCTCCTTGCAGTCCAAGGGACTCTCAAGAGTCTTCTACAGCACCAGTTTGAAAGCATCAATTCTTCAGTGTTCAACCTTCTTTATGGTCCAAATCTCACATCCATCCATGCATGACTCCTGGAAAAGCCATAGCTTTGGCTAGAAGGACCATGGTCTGCAAAGTGATGTCTCTGCTTTTTAATATACTGTCTAGGTTTGTCATAGCTTTTCTTCCAAGGAGCAATTGTCTTTAATTTCTTTGATGCAGTCACCATCTGCAGTGATTTTGGAGCCCAAGAAAATAAAATATGTCACTGTTTCTATTTTTTCCTGTTGTATTTGCCATGAAGAGGCAGGGGTGGTGCCATGATCTTTTTTGTTGTTGTTATTGTTGTTGAGTTTTAAGCCATATTTTTCACTCTCCTCTTTCACTCCCATCAAGAGGCTCTTTAGTTTCTCTGCACTTTCTTCCATTACAGTGGTATTATCTGCATATCTGAGGTTGTTGATATTTCTCCTGGCAATCTTGATTCCAGTTTGTGGTTCATCCAGCCCAGCATTTCACATGATGTACTCTGCATATAAGTTGAATGAACTGTGAATAAGCTGTGAATAAGTTGAATAAGCTGTCAAGGCTGTGACAATATACAGCCTTGACATACTCCCTTTCCCAATTTGGAACCAGTCCATTGTTCCATGTCCAGTTCTAACTGTTCCTTCTTGATCTACATACAGTTTTCTCAAGAGACAGGTAAGGTGGTCTGGTATTCCCCATCTCTTTAGGAATTTTCCAGTTTGTTGCAGTCCACACAAAGACTTTACCATAATCAATGAAGCAGAAGTAGAATTGTACTTAGCTCTTCAATACAAATAATTCTATAGATCTTCTTTATCTTTTGTAAGGCACTGGTTTTTATAATAGAACATGACATCTGTGATGTTAATAATTTTATATTTCATTCACTGTTATAGCATCACAACCTAGAAGAGTGTTTAGCACACAGTTGGCACTCAATAAATAGTTCTGGAATAAGTGAATGAATGCTTACTAAGCAATATAAAATAAATAGGTTTTAAAGAAGATAAACCAAGTAACTTCTGAGCAACTCTTCTATAAAAACAAATCATGGTAACTCAATCATTTCTTTAATGAATTTATTGATTTTTTTAAGACTAGGAAATTTCAGAAGACATAGAATAGCTGAAGAAAGTAAGACATTTGACATGCTTGAAAATTATCCTCCTATAGGATAAAAATGAGCTGAATGTGAAGACATTTAAGTAGGTTCATTATTCTCTCAACAACTATATCCAAAGCTGCCTTTTTTTTTTTTTTTAATAATCAGTGCCAATTTGGAGTGAAGTCTCTAGTTGTATGCCACAAGGCTCTGTTCTTGATACTTATATTTAAATATTTTTATTAGTAGCTTATTTGGATAAAGTGAGAACATACTCATAGACTATTCAGATAATACATAACTGGGAGTAAAGGCCTTTATGTTGGATAGTAGAGTCAGGATTTTCAAATATCTTACCAAAAAGAACAACACATTGAATCTATCATGGTGATATATAACAAGAATAAGGTGGGGATGGCAATGGTAAATTCAGTATAAAACCAAAGGTATATGTGACAAAAAAATTTAATGACAGCAAACTTCCTATTACAATATACAGCACTGCTGTATGATATTTAGGAAACTTATCAAGAGAATAGATCCTAAGGGTACTTATCACAAGGAAATTTTGTTTTTATTTCTACTATATCTATATGAAGTGATGGATGTTAACTAAGAGTATTATGACAAATATTTCACCATGTATCTAAATCAAACCATTATGCTGTACCTCTTAAAAGTATAAAGTAATATATACCAATTACTTCTCAATAAAAGTGGAAAAACATTGAAATCACAGGCAATAATAATAGTGAGATAGTTTCTAGAATTCTGTATGGTTCCATCATCATTTAGAATATTGCATCTGTTCTGGGAACCACATTCTAAAAGGAAATAAACAAATTTTATTCCACTGGGAGGAAAATAAATAGAAAGATGAAGCTGATATCTAGTATCAGTTGGTGAGACCAGGGTGAAGACACTGTAACTGAGCAGGACCCTATAGTGCCTTCCAGGGACAGCCCTGCCCACTTGTCCTCTGCTTTAACTTCTCTCTGAAGTATCTAGATAATAGTATTTGATGTATATTTCCTGAGTTGTAAATAGCAGAAGTAAAAAATCCTTCCCCTCCTCAACAAATGGAAAATGTTAACTACTTTAGAACCTTGAACACATATTCCCAGGCCTCCTGGAGCCTAAGGACTGATAATGTTAACCCCTGTGATATCACCCTGCTACCTCATCATCAGTCAAACAGAGAATTGTGATCACAGTTCTGATCACAGACCCTGCAAACCCCCTCTCTCCCAACCAAGCTTTTAAAAATGCTTTGCTGAAACCCTTTTGGAAGCTACAGGCCTTTTAGGGCATCAGCCACCTGGTCTCCTTGCAAGACCCTGCAATAAATCTTTCCCTGCTGCAAACTCCAATATTTCTGTTTGTTTGGTCTCATTGGGCATTGCTAACATGAACTTGGATTCACCACATCATCCCTGTCATAAAAAATACTGGGAAAGGACAAAAGCAAGGGACTGCATGACACTCATTTTGAAATATTTTAGAGATATTTTAAAGAGAGGAAGCATAGTATAGTAAAACACTAGGTTGTAGAGATACACATTTAAGTTTACCTCTCAACTTTGCCACTACACAGATTTCTAGCCTTGAACAAATTACTTAACCTTTATTTAACACCTCATTTTCCTCTTCTGTAAAATGTGGATAATAATAGCACCAATCTTCTAGAACTATTACGTGGATCTACTGAATTATTATCTGTAGAGTACTAAAAAAATGCCTGATAGATATCAACTGTGATATGTGTTTGTAAAATAAAATATAAAGAGTTTTTTTTCAGAATTAAATGACTTGATATATATATATATATATATATATATATATATATATATGGTGGATAGTAAATATGATAGTAAAGTAAGATAGGTGGTATTATTTATCTTCAAGGACTGTATGTGAAAGTTTTTTTTTTCTTTATTATTATTATTTTATTTTACTTTATTTTACTTTACAATGCTGTATTGGTTTTGCCATACATCAACATGAATCTGCCATGGGTGTACACATGTTCCCAATCCTGAACTCCCCTCCCTCCTCCCTCCCTATACCATCTCTCTGGGTCATCCCAGTGCACCAGTCCCAGGCATCCTGTATCCTGCATCAAACCTAGACTGGCGATTCATTTCTTATATGTATGTGAAAGTTTAGAGTTGACCTTCAAAAAAGTATTCTAGGAAAATAGCAGAAATATACAAGGAGTTGAAACTGCATCTCGACAGACAAAAAACTCTTAAACATTAAATGGTAAGAGCATTGAAAAATGTGAGCAGAAGGTAAAGAACCTATATTCTTCATTCAGCTAGATGTTGAGTTTAAGGTATACCTTTCTTTTGCAAGTTGCTTTTTTGAGCTTTGATTTCATCACTGTAAAATGGGCAAACATATAAGGTAATTCTGTCAATTAAATGAGATGCTGCTGACTCTTTGCAACCAGGCTCCTCTGTCCATGGGATTCTCCAGGCAAGAATACTGAAGTGGTTTGCTGTACCCTACTCCAGGGGTTAAGTGTCAATTATGTTGAGAGTGCTAGTCTGTCTTATTTTTTGTTATAACCCTAGTTACCTAAAACAGTGTCTTGAACTTGGAAGGTGCTCAGTAAGTATTTCTTGAGTAGATTTATTGACTGAAAGTGCTCAAGTAAACCTCAGTTACCTTTCCCATTCCTTACTGAAAATCAAATATCCATATCTACTCAGAGAAACACTTGAATATACACAGAAGGAGGCATGGGAAAGAATGTTTCTAATATTGTTTATAGTAGTGGAAAAAGGGAAAAATCTAAAAGGAAAATGGGTATATAAACTTTCATGCTATGGATTACTATGCAACTAAAATGAATAAAACATGACTATATGACATAGAAAAATTTATAAGCAATAATGTTTAATAAAAATAGCACAGAAAAAAATTTCACGTTTTATGATTCCTTAAATATGATGATAAGCATATAAAAAGCTAGAAAAAAAGAAAAATAAGGTTAATTCTATAAAAAGATTGAAATTGAATGGAGAATACAGTATGGATAAAGGAATTCCTGTCTAATCTTTGAAGTTGTAATAATTTTTGAAGACTCTGCCAGCAAGGTCGTTCAGTTGAGTTTATTCACTCAGTCATGTCCAACTCTTTGCGACCCAATGAATTGCAAAACACCAGGCTTCCCTGTCCATCACCAACTTCCAGAGTTCACTCAAACTCACGTTAATCGAGTCAGTGATGCCACCCAGCCATCTCATCCTCTGTCATCCCTTTCTCCTCCTGCCGCCAATCCCTCCCAGCATCAGAGTCTTTTCCAATGAGTCAACATTTTGCATGAGTTGGCCAAAGTACTGGACTTTCAGCTTTAGCATGATTGCTTCCAAAGAACATCAAGAACTGGTCTCCTTAAGACTGGACTGGTTGGATCTCCTTGCAGTCCAAGGGACTCTCAAGAGTCTTCTCCAACACCACAGTTCAAATGCATCATTATTTGTCACTCAGCCTTCTTGACAGTTCAACTCTCACATCCATACATGACTACTGGAAAAACCATAGTCTTGACAAGAAGGACCTTTGTTGACAAAGTAATGTCTCTGCTTTTGATAATGCTATCTAGGTTGGTCATACTTTCCTTCCAAGGAGTAAGCGTCGTCTAATTTCATGGCTGCAGTCACCATCTGCAGTGATTTTGGAGCCCCCCAAAATAAAGTCTGACACTGTTTCCACTGTTTCCCCATCTATTTCCCATGTGATGGGACCAGATGCCATGATCTTCATTTTCTGAATGTTGAGCTTTAAGCCAACTTTTCACTCCCTCTTTCACTTTCATCAAGAGGCTTTTTAGTTCGTCTTCACTTTCTGCCACAAGAGTGGTCAGTTCAGTTCAGTTCATTGAGTCGCTCAGTCATGTCCGATTCTTTGCGACCCCATGAATAGCAGCATGCCAGGTCTCCCTGTTCATCATCATCTCCGGGAGTTCACTCAGACTCATGTCCATCAAGTCCGTGATGCCATCCAGCCATCACATCCTTGGTCATCCCCCTTTCCTCCTGTCCCCAATCCCTCCCAGCATCAGAGTCTTTTCTAATGAGTCAACTTTTCTTAAGAGGTGGCTAAAGAACAGGAGTTTCAGCTTTAGCATCATTCCTTCCAAAGAAATCCCAGGGTTGATCTCCTTCAGAATGGACTAGTTGGATCTCCATGCAGTCCAAGGGACTCTCAAGAGTCTTCTCCAATACCACAGCTCGAAAACATCAATTCTTCAGCACTCAACCATCTTCACAGTCCAACTCTCACATGCATACATGGCCACAGGAAAAACCATAGCCTTGACTAGACAGACCTTAGTCGGCAAAGTAATGTCTCTGCTTTTGAATATGCTATCTAGGTTGGTCATAACTTTTCTTCCAAGGAGTAAGCGTCTTTTAATTTCATGGTTGCAGTTACCATCTGCAGTGATTTTGGAGCCCAAAAAATAAAGTCTGACACTGTTTCCACTGTTTCCCCATCTATTTCCCATGAAATGATGGGACTGGGTTCCATGATTTTAATTTTTTGAATGTTGAGCTTTAAGCCAACTTTTTCACTCTACTCTTTCACTTTCATCAAGAGGCTTTTTAGCTACTCTTCACTTTCTGCCACAAGGGTGGTGTCATCTGCATATCTAAAGTTATTGATATTTCTCCCAGCAGTCTTGATTCCAGCTTGTGTTTCTTCCAGCCCAGCGTTTCTCATGATGTAATCTGCATAGAAGTTAAAATAAGCAGGGTGACAATATACAGCCTTGAAGTACTCCTTTTCCTATTTGGAACCAGTCTGTTGTTCCATGTCCAGTTCTAACTGTTGTTTCCTGACCTGCATATAGGTTTCTCAAGAAGCAGGTCAGGTGGTCTGGTATTCCCATCTCTTGAAGAATTTTCCACAGTTGATTGTGATCCACACAGTCAAAGGCTTTGCCATAGTCAATAAAGCAGAAACAGATTTTTTTTTCTGGAACTCTCTTGCTTTTTCAATAATCCAGTGGATGTTGGCAGTTTGATCTCTGGTTCTCCTGCCTTTTCTAAAACCAGGTTCAACATCTGGAAGCTCATGGTTCACATATTGCTGAAGCCGGGCTTGAAGAATTTTTTGCATGACTTTACTAGCGTGTGAGATGAGTGCAATTGTGTTGTAGTTTGAGCATTATTTGGCATTGCTTTTCTTTGGGGTTGGAATGAAAACTGATCTTTTCCAGTCCTGTGGCCACTGCTGAGTTTTCCAAATTTGCTGGCATATTGAGTGTAGCACTTTCACAGCATCATCTTTCAGAATTTGAAATAACTCTACTGGAATTCCGTCACCTCCACTAGCTTTATTTATCATGATGCTTCTTAAGGCCCACTTCACATTCCAGGATGTCTGGCTCTAGGTGAGTGATCACACCATCGTGATTATCTTAGTCGTGAAGATCTTTTTGTAGAGTTCTTCTGTGTATTTTTGCCACTTCTTAATATATTCTGCTTCTGTTAGGTCCATACAATTTCTGTCCTTTATCAAGCCAATCTTTTCATGAAATATTCCCTTGTTATCTCTACTTTTCTTGAAGAGATCTCTAGTTTCCCATTCTGTTCTTTTCCTCTATTTCTTTGCATTGATTGCCAAGGAAGGCTTTCTTATCTCTCCTTGCTATTCTTTGGAACTCTGCATTCAGATGCTTGTGTTTTTCCCTTTCTCCTTTGCTTTTCACTTCTCTTCTTTTCACAGCTATTCATAAGGCCTCCCCAGACAGCCATTTTGCTTTTTTGCATTTCTTTTCCATGGGATGGTCTTGATCCATGTCTCCTGTACAATGTCACAAACCTCATTCCATAGTTCATCAGGCACTCTATCTATGAGATTTAGTCCCTTAAATCTATTTCTCACTTTCACTGTATAATCATAAGGGATTTGATTTAGGTCATACCTGAAGTTCTAGTTGCTTCCCTACTTTCTTCATTTTAAAATCCTGTGGCTTCAGAATCTGAGCCACAGTCAGCTCCCCTGTCTTATTTTTGCTGACTGTATAAAGCTTGTCCATCTTTGGCTGCAAAGTATATAATCAATCTGATTTTGGTGTTGACCATCTGATGATGTCCATGTGTAGAGTCTTCTGTTGTGTTGTTGGAAGAAGGTGTTTGCTATGTCCAGTACATTCTCTTGGCAAAACTCTGCCCTGCTTCATTCCATATTCCAAGGCCAAATTTGCCTGTTACTCCAGGTGTTTCTTGACTTCCTACTTTTGCATTCCAGTCCCCTATAATGAAAAGGACATCTTTTTTGGGTTTTAATTCTAAAAGGCCTTGTAGGTCTTCATAGAACCATTCAACTTCATCTTCTTCAACATTACTGGTTGGGGTATAGACTTGGATTACTGTGATATTGAATGGTTTGCCTTGGAAATGAACAGAGATCATTCTGCTGTTTTTGATATTGTATCCAAGTACTTCATTTCAGACTCTTTTTTTGACCATGATGGCTACTCCATTTCTTCTAAGGGATTCCTGCCCACAGTAGTAGATATAATGATCCTCTGAGTTAAATTCACCCATTCCACTCCATTTTAGTTTGCTGATTCCTAGAATGCCGACATTCACTCTTGCCATCTCCTGTTTGACCATTTCCAATTTGCCTTGATCCATGGACCTAATATTCCAGGTTCCTATGCAATATTGATCTCTATAGCATTGGACCTTGTTTCTGTCACCAGTTACATCCATCACTGGGTGTTGTTTTTGCTTTGGCTCCATCCCTTCTTTCTTTCTGAAGTTATTTCTCCACTGATCTCCCATAGCATATTGGGCACCTACCAACCTGGGGAGTTCCTCTTTCTGTATCCTACCATTTTGCCTTTTCATACTGTTCAAGGGATTCTCAAGTCAAGAATACTGAAGTGGTTTGCCATTCCCTTCTCCAGTGGACCACATTCTGTCAGACCTCTCCACCATGACCCGCCCATCTTGGGTGGCCCCACACTGCATGGCTTAGTTTCATTGAGTTAGACAATGCAGTGATCTGTTTGATTAGATTGACTGGTTTTTGTAATTATGGTTTCAGTGTGTCTGCCCTATGATGCCATCTCACAACATCTACCATCTTACTTGGGTTTCTGTTACCTTGGATGTGGGACATCTCTTCACAGCTGCTCCAGCAAAGCACAGCCTCTACTCCTTAACTTGGTGAGAGGTATCTCCTCACTGGCCGCCCCTCCT
Source organism: Nanger dama (assembly GCA_917880005.1). Lineage (NCBI taxonomy): Eukaryota > Metazoa > Chordata > Mammalia > Artiodactyla > Bovidae > Nanger > Nanger dama. The sequence goes on from CAKJTW010000089.1 coordinate 3,253,252, forward strand.
AACCTTGAAGGTGGAGTAGCTCTTCTTGACCCTCCTGCGCCCACGTGGTTAGTTTCCAGTAATTGAACAAGATTATGTAGAGAAGCCAAGGAAGTATTTGATAGGGATATTATTAAAAATAATCATCATTGAATGATTTTATTGTTCTTCCTTACCCTGTGAGTTTCTGATTTTGTGATTCAAATTCTCAGGTAAATACAGCCTATGTAGATGAAAGTTCATTTCTCAGCTGGTGTCTTTGTAAATTGAGAAAGGGGTCATGAACTTATAGCCTCTTTTCTCTTTAATATCCCTTTATTCCAAGGCCATCTGAGAAGACTTATACAGTAAAACAGACCGTTTAGAAACTAACACCTTTAAAATTCTCTGGGAATTTTGAATAGATTGAAATTGCCTGAGGGAATGTGTTTGCTAAATGGGTTTCTGATAAGTCATTCAAAGAAAAAGAAGGAGTCCTTCAAATGACTCTCTATACAAAGTTTTTCCCTGATGAAACACCTATTTGCTGATATTATTCTTAACCTTTCAGTGAAGGACTCTGAAAAAGAAAAGCACAAAAGAATTAAAATAACAGAAAAATAGACTACTATTTGCAAAGACCTGGAAATCACCCTGGGAACTGGCAGGATGGCAATGTGTCTCAGTGCCCCACTGGACTTAAGGAGCTTTATCATTTGTTCATTTTTTTTTACAATTACCTACAGAATGTGAACAGAGCATGTTTTTAGGCAGTATTTTTTCATAGTCATGTTTTATGGTATTTAATAACCTCTTAAAACATGTAAAACAAACAGAGAAAATTGAAATTATTTTAGTCTTCATGTGGTAACTTATTCCTGAGGAATGAGAAATATATAAGTACATTGAAAACATGCTGATTTGGTTGCTTCAATGCAGTTTTGAAATCTCCTTGCCATTTTAGTAGTATAGTAGGGAGAAAATCTTTTATAGTTGACAAAGAACTGCTTCAGTCACTTTTCTAGCCTATTTTTTCCCAAAGGCCAAATGTTATGCAATACAGTAGTTTTTAATTCTCACACTCTGATACTTCAGAATTAAGCTGATTCCAAGGGCTGAGGGAAAACAAAAATAAGTAAAAGAGCTGAACAAAGGAAGTGAGCCTGACTAACAAGTAGAAAAGAGGTGGTAATAGTAGCCTGCAGCATCACTCTTAAGAAACAAAATCTAACAGGAAATTGTCCATAAAAATGTGAAGTCAGAATTGAAGATTTTCTGAACAGATGATTTTCTAGGGCATGATTTTAGAACGTCCATAAACAGAGTTGAGTTCTTAAACTGGGTAGCATATGGGAAAAAAGTAATTTTCAGGGAAACAATTTTTTTCTATTTAAAATTATACAGGACATGGTACTGATGAGCCCTTTCCTTCAGGAAAGCAGAAAATGAGAAAATAAAGATAATGATCATGAATAAAATGTGATACACATCACTATTCTGTAACCAGCTGAACAACAGGTAAATAGTCATTGAGGCAATCACTTATTCTTTTCTAGTTTAAGGAATCTCAGATAGTTCCATTATATATGCACAATAATGAAAGCACCTTTTCAAAAGCAGCTGATTGTTAAATGGTTTATGGACCTAAATGAAATAAAAATCAGCCGACATTTTAGGTTAACTGTCATTTTTACATGAAAAAAGTGTTAGCTTTTAATATATACACTATGAAAATGAACGTCAACATTCTAGGAATCAGCGAACTAAAATGGAATGGGTGAATTTAACCCAGATGACCATGACACCTACTACTATGGGCAGGAATCCCTTAGAAGATATGGAGTAGCCATCATAGTCAACAAAAGAGTCCGAAATGAAGTACTTGGATGCAATCTCAAAAACAACAGAATGATCTCTGTTCGTTTCCAAGGCAAACCATTCAATATCACAGTAATCCAAGATTATGCCCAAACCAGTAATGCTGAAGAAGATGAAGTTAGACGGTTCTATGAAGACCTACAAGGCCTTTTAGAACTAAAACCCACAAAAGATGTCCTTTTAATTATAGTGGATTGGAATAAAACAGAGTTTTGCCAAGAGAACGCACTAGACATAGCAAACAACTCTTACAACACAAGAGAAGACTCTACACATGGACATCACCAGATGGTCAACACCAAAATCAGACTGATGATATTCTTTGCAGTCAAAGATGGAGAGGCTCTATACAGTCAGCAAAAGCAAGACAGGGAGGTGATTTTGGCTCATATCCTGAAGCCACAGGATCTTAAATTGAAGAAAGAAGGGAAACACCTAGAACATTCAGTTCAGTTCAGTCACTCAGTTGTGTCCGACTCTGCGATCCCATGAAACGCACCATGCCAGGCTTCCCTGTCCGTCACCAAATCCCAAAGTTCACTCAAATTCACCTCCATCGAGTCACTGATTTCATCCAGCCATCTCATCCTCTGTTGTCCCCTTCTCCTCCTCACCCCAATGCCTCCCAGCATCAGAGTCTTTTCCCATGAGTCAGCTCTTCACATGAGGTAGCCAAAGTACTGGAGTTTCAGCTTTAGCATCATTCCTTCCAAAGAAATCCCAGGGCTGATCTCCTTCAGAATGGACTGGTTGAATCTCCTTGCAGTCCAAGGGACTCTCAAGAGTCTTCTCCAATACCACAGTTCAAAAGCATCAATTCTACAGCACTCAGCTTTCTTCACAGTCCAACTCTCACATCCATACATGACTACTGAAAAAAACCATAGCCTTGACTAGATGGAACTTAGTCAGTAAAGTAATGTCTCTGCTTTTGAATATGCTATTTAGGTTGGTCATAACTTTTCTTTCAAGAAGTACGCATCTTTTATTTCATGGCTGCAGTCACCATCTGCAGTGATTTTGGAGCCCCAGAAAACAATGTCTGACACTGTTTCCACTATTTCCCCATCTATTTCCCATGAAGTGATGGGACCAGATGCCATGATCTTAATTTTCTGAATGTTGAGCTTTAAGACAACTTTTTCACTCTACTCTTTCACTTTCATCAAGAGGCTTTCTAGCTACTCTTCACTTTCTGCCATAAGGGTGGTGTCATCTGCCTATCTGAGGTTATTGATATTTCTCCCAGCAGTCTTGATTCCAGCTTGTGTTTCTTCCAGCCCAGCGTTTCTCATGATGTAATCTGCATAGAAGTTAAATAGGCTGGGTAACAATATACAGTCTTGAAGTACTCCTTTTCCTATTTGGAACCAGTCTGTTGTTCCATGTCCAGTTCTAACTGTTGCTTCTTGACCTGCATACAGATTTCTCAAGAGGCAGGTTAGGTGGTCTGGTATTCCCGTCTCTTGAAGAATTTTCCACAGTTTACTGTGATCCACACTGACTGTCAAAGGCTTTGGCATAGTCAATAAAGCAGAATAAGATGTTTTTCTGGAACTCTCTTGCCTTTTCGATGATCCAGCAGATGTTGGCAATTTGATCTTTGGCTCTTCTGCCTTTTCTAAAAACAGCTTGAACATCAGGGAGTTCACGGTTCATGTATTGCTGAAGCCTGGCTAGGAGAATTGTGAACATTACTAGCGTGTGAGATGAGTGCAATTGTGCGGTAGTTTGAGCATTCTTTTGCATTGCCTTTCTTTGGAATTGGAAGGAAAACTGACCTTTTCCAGTCCTGTGGCCACTGCTGAGTTTTCCAAATTTGAACATTCAGGCATGACCTAACTCAAATCCCTTATGATTATACAGTGAAAGTGAGAAACAGATTTAAGGGCCTAGATCTGATAGATAGCATGACTGCTGAACTATGGAATGAGGTTCATGACATTGTACGGGAGACAGGGATCAAGGCCATCCCATGGAAAGAAATGCAAAAAAGCAAAATGGTTGTCTGGGGAGGCCTTACAAATAGCTGTGAAAAGAAGAGAAGCAAAAAGAAAAGGAGAAAAAGAAAGACACACGCATCTGAATGCAGAGTTCCAAAGAATAGCAAGGAGAAATAAGAAAGCCTTCCTCGGCGATCAATGCAAAGAAATAAAGGAAAACCACAGAATGGGAAAGACTAGAGTTCTCTTCAAGAAAATTAGAGATACCAAGGGAATATTTCATGCAAAGATTGCCTTGATAAAAGACAGAAATGGTATGGACCTAAGAAAAGCAGAAGATATTAAGAAGAGGTGGCAAGAATACACAGAAAAACTGTACAAAAAAGATCTTCATGACCAAGATAATCATGATGGTGTGATCCCTCACCTAGAGCCAGACACCCTGGAATGTGAAGTCAAGTTGGTCTTAGGAAGCATCACTATGAACAAAGCTAGTGGAGGTGATGCAATTCCAGTAGAGCTGTTTCAAATTCTGAAAGATGATGCTGTGAAAGTGCTACACTCAATATGCCAGCAAATTTGGAAAACTCAGCAGTGGCCACAGGACTGGAAATGAACAGTTTTCATTCCAATCCCAAAGAAAAGCAATGCCAAATAATGCTAAAACTACTGCACAATTGCACTCATCTCACACGCTAGTAATGTTTAAAATTCTCCTAGCACGGCTTCAGCAATACATGAACCGTGAACTTCCTGATGTTCAAGCTGGTTTTAGAAAAGGCAGAGGAACCAGAGATCAAATTGCCAACATCTGCTGGATCATGCAAAAAGCAAGAGAGCTATAGAAAAACATCTATTTCTGCATTACTGACTATGCCAAAGCCTTTGACTGTGTGGATCACAATAAACTGTGGACAATTCTTCAAGAGATGGGGAGACCAGACCACCTGACCTGCTTCTTGAGAAACCTATATGCAGGTCAGGAAGCAACAGTTAGAACTGGACATGGAACAACAGACTGGTTCCAAATAAGAAAAGGAGCATGTCAAGGCTGTATATTGTCACCCTGCTTATGTAACTTCTATGCAGATTACATCATGAGAAATGCTGGACTGGAAGAAACACAAGCTGGAATCAAGATTGCCAGGAGAAATATCAGTAACCTCAGATAGGCAGATGACATCACCCTTATGGCAGAAAGTGAAGAGGAACTAAAAGCCTCTTGATGAAAGTGAAAGAGGAGAGTGAAAAGTTGAGTTAAAGCTCAACATTCAGAAAACGAAGATCATGGCATCTGGTCCCATCAATCCATGAGAAATAGATGGGGAAACAGTGGAAACAGTGTCAGACTTTATTTTTTGTGTCTCCAAAATCACTGCAGATATGATTGCAGCCATGAAATTAGAAGACGCTTACTCCTTGGAAGGAAAGTTATGACCATCCTAGATAGCAGAGACATTACTTTGACAACAAAGGTCCTTCTAGTCAAGGGTATGGTTTTTCCAATAGTCATGTATGGATGTGAGAGTTGGACTGTGAAGAAAGCTGAGTGATGAATGATTGATACATTTGAAATGTGGTGTTGGAGAAGACTCTTAAGAGTCCCATGGACTCAAGGAGATCCAATCAGTCCATTCTAATTTAGACCAGTCCTGGGTGTTCTTTGGAAGGAATGATGCTGAAGCTTCATGTCCAGTACTTTGGCCACCTCATGTGAAAAGTTGACTCATTAGAAAAGATTCTGATACTGGAAGGAATTGGGGGCAGGAGGTGAAGGGGACAACAGAAGATGAGATGGCTGGATGGCATCACTGACTCGATGGATGGTGAGTTTGAGTGAACTGCAGGAGTTGGTGAAGGACAGGGAGGCCTGGCGTGCTGCAATTCATGGGGTCACAAAGTATCCGACATGACTGAGTGACTGAACTGAACTGAACTGAACTAATCGTAAATTAGAGAAAGCTGCCTGTATCTGAAAGTAAATGACTTGTTTATGTTCAAAAGTTATACTCAAATACAAACAACTAGAGTATGTGGTAATCATAGCAGGTACTCAAAACTCAGAAAGAAAAAAATGCTCTTGCTAGCCATCATGGAGAAAATTAGATGAAGAATTTTGCTGTAGTCCAGAAATTAAGCATGAAGACTTTTAATTCCTAAGATATTATAATAGGCATCATTTAAGAAGTTACTGGTAAAATGTAGCAAAGTTTCACTAGCTCTACTTATGAAAATATGCTAAGCAAGTGGTAAGTGAAGAGTCATAATCTCTACTTGTGAGTGTTCAGGCAAAAGATGAAGAGTCATATATTATTTTATTAAATATTTCTCTTTCCCTTGATTTGTTTCTTTCATGTTATTATTATAACAGTGGGAAAAATATATGGGGGCCATCTAGTGGTCAATGCCTTTTGTTTGTTTGCTTGGTTTTGAAGCAAATTACTAGTTTTCTAGACTTGTCTCTCTCTTGCTGTCAAATAAAGATAGAAAATACTGTTTCTTCTCTGATAAGAATCTTTTGTTGATGTTTTTTCCAGTGAACTGTTTGGATGTTATAATTTGTAATCTCTTAACCTGTGGCAGAGTTTGGAATGACAGGTGGACTTGTGAATAATGCCTTAAATGTCAAGAGAGGACTTTGGTTAATCAGTTCAGTATTTCAGCAATTTCATTAGCAAAGGATATTACCAATCGAACTGACATAGTAAATCAGTTGAGAACCTGAATTAGTATTTGGCAAATACCTGTACTGCTGTTTTTTTTTTTTTTTTAGTGCTGGTATCTCTGCTGACTGATTAGCATTCACACTGTATCTGTTGACTATCACGTGGTTGAGAGATGGATGTCAATTAACTATGTATAGGCATGTGCCTAGTTCCTATAATCAGGCAATTTACCTAGCTGGAATCCTGCTTGAACTTAAAAATCATAGTTATTCCTAACTCTTTCTCTTAACCTCTAAAGTAACTAACGTTATCAGTCTCTTACAAATATTCCTTGAAATATTTGTGACTCTCTAAACATAATTTTGATTATAAAAAGAATATCGCACATACTGTCTTGCTACTTTTCTTCATTTAATATGTATTTTGAAGATATTTCCCTACATGTACATATAGAGTAGGCTTCTTCTTTTGGTATTATTGCAAATTTCTTCATTGGGTAGAGGTACCATAATTTATTTCACCACTCCTCTACTGATAGGCATTTAACTTGCTTCCAATCTTAAGTTATTATAAAAGTTAACAGATAGCATTCTTGTACATATTTTTTGCTCACATGTGATAATAATTTCAGAAAGTGAAAATAATAGTGAATAATTTAATTTTGATTCTTCAAATCAGCTTTTCAAATTGATGGTATAAAAATATTTGAATATAGTTGTGTTGCCATGTTGCTATCAAGTGAATTCCGACATTCTGGCTGCCATTGCAGATCATAAACATGGTAGTTTAGTTGGAACACATGCACATGGAAAATTGTTTGTAAAGCTGAAGACTACTTTCTCTTCCTTAGAGTATAAAGGAAGCCTGTATTTTAAGCTTAATTAAGTGAAAATCTGTCAAAGGTCATGAACCTGGCAAAGCATGGAGCTGGCAATGTAGATGCCATGGGAACTAAATTCCATATTGATATATTGTTTTGTATGTTTTAATATTTTTGGAAGGCATATTTCCTGGGTATGCATGCTTTTAAAACATAGTAATTTCCATTTGATCTTTAAGTAAAAATTATTTCTTAATAATCAACTGTTATTTACAGTATTGCATTTCAGACAAATTATGCTTTCAAATAATTAAATTCAATTTTCATTATTTGTAAGCTAAATGTTACCTTTGAAGATGTTATTTTAAAAAAGCTATTGCATTATGCTTTGTAAGCTGGGGTAAATTTTCTCAGTTATTACACAATAGTTTATACATTTTTTTAAAAAGCATGTACACAGGCTTACTATACAATTTAATTATTTTACTCCATTAACAGTTTGCATTTTCTATGATCCATTAAAGTGAGATATGATTGATGAAAGACATACGGACCAATGGGATATTAAGCCTGTCTGTTTTAATCACCATTGTATATCAAATATCAATTCAACATTTGGAATATATTTGAGTTAAAAATACTTGCTCTTTTAATTAATATTTCACATCATGTTACAGTGAATTTAAAGAGGAATATCCAGATTCTTCTATTTTAATTTCTTTGTTATAAGTATGCTCATCATGTGCTCAAATCTCCTACCTATTACACCCACCAGAACACCCCTAGCTCATTTTAAATATTATCAATAGTTCAGTTTGCAGACGACAGTCACTTTTAACTGATGGATAAACAGAGGGGAGTTATAGCAAATTGTTTTGCAGCATTCGTTTTCCTGGCCAAATCAAGTACTTCTTTACTCTGTAATATGTAGAAAATGTACACTGAGATACTACTATGAATAAATAATCAGAAAATGGTTTAAAACTGCTATATTTAATATCAATTGTTACCATTTTTGAGAATTTTCCATGTGTGAGCCACCTTGTAATTTATTTAAAATTAGGCCAATTATATGGTGTGTTCAACTTTTAAAGTTATTTTATAGAGATCATCTTATCAGAACATTCAGTGCAAAAGGCATAACATAACCTGAACTGAGAAAATCAGCATTTACTATAGTCCTTCCAGACTTCTGGTCATTAATAATAAGCAATGAAAAAAAGAGGATTTTCATCAATCCGGTTGTAACTGACACTATTTTGAGTAAGAAATAATTTATACAAGTATGGGTTGGATTTTGTCCCCTAAAATTCATATGTCAAAATCCTAACCTTCAGGACATGTGAGTTTTTGGAAATATTGTTGTTGTAGATGTAACTACTTACCCTGATACAATGACTGATGTCCTTATAAAAAGTGTAAATATGAACTCATAGAAAGAACCATAGGGAGAATAACATGTAAAGATACTTCTACAAGTCCAGAAATACCCCAGGTTGCCAGCAAACCACCAGAAGCTAGGGAAGATGTATAGAACAGATTATTTCTCACAGTCTTTGGAGTGAACCAACTCTACTGCTGCTGCTGCTGCTGCTGCTAAGACTTTTAGTTTCCCAAACTCTGAGTCAATAGATTTCTGCTGCTTAAGCCACCCAGTTTGTGGTACTCTATTACAGCAGCCCTAGCAAACTAATATCATATCTCATGGTTATGGCCAGTGATTCTACTAGGCAATTATCTTAATAGTCAATGATTGGAATTCCTTGGCAGTCCAGTGGTATAGACTGCACTACCGCTGCAGTGAGCATTGGTTGCATCCCTGGTCAGTTGTATAACTATTAAGATTCTACATGCCACATGACCCCACCAATCGTAAAGAGAGTGGCACATGTTTACTACAATCCACATTCTAGTCTAGACTGGAAAGTCAATAGCTGCTGACATTCTTAAAGAAGGAAAATTTTGCAGCCCCATGGAGACTTAAAGCTTTTGTTTTGTATGTGGGGGAGGGTGGGGGGAGGCTCTTGGGAGGGGACAGGGGATAGTTTGGCAGGGGCAGCAGGGCTGAAGTTCACTATTGGGTATGATGAATCCCTCCTAAGAAAGTGGCATTATAAGTTCTGCTTGCTTTTCTCATTGTTTGCCTAGATACCAGATGCAGTAAAATAAGACAGAGCCTCCTACAGCTTCATTGGGTTAAATTAGTACTGAAATAATTACATTTTCAGGTAATACTTTTAAAGTAAACAATTGACTTCCATTCCTGAATCTACATATCTATTAATACCAAAAATATCTAAAAGGGGATTTTGCTGCTGCTGCTGCTGCTAAGTCGCTTCAGTCGTGTCCAACTCTGTGTGACCCCATAGATGGCAGCCCACCAGGCTCCCCCGTCCCTGGGATTCTCCAGGCAAGAACACTGGAGTGGGTTGACATTTCCTTCTCCAATGCATGAAAGTGAAAAGTGAAAGTGAAGTCACTCTGTGGTGTGGTGGTGTCCGACTCCTAGCAACCCATGGACTGCAGCCCACCAGGCTCCTCTGCCCGTGGGATTTTCCCGGCAGGAGTACTGGAGTGGGTTGCCATTGCCTTCTCCGAAAAGGGAATTCTATATTACTTTAATTTAGTTTCTACTTACATGATGGTATAAATTGTTTTTCTATTGCATAATGGTTTAAATTTGGTAAATGTGTTTTCAGTATACTTAAATGTTTTACTAAAGAAAAAGCTAACTGTACAGTTCTTGGATGATATAATTCCTAGTGATATCAAAAGAGATGCTTGCTGATTCATTCATTCTCATGTTTAAAGAATATACAGAAAAAGAAAAATAGTATACCTGAGATTTTGTTTAAGACCTGTTGAAATTTATATGCTTTCAATGAATACTTACAACATTATAGCATTCCTAGCGGTAAAGAATTTGCCTGCAATTCAACATCTGCATATGAATCCCCTGGAGTAGGGGGATGGCTTAGTATTAGAAGTAGTAGGCAAGTATTCTTGCCTGAAAAATTCCATGGACAGAGGACCCTGGTGGGCTATAAACCATGGGGTCATAAAGAGTTGGACAGAGCTGAGCAACTAACATTTCACAGTACTCAGCCTCTTAATTTTATTAAGATTCAATTTTTGAAAGTAGAACACTAAAAATACACATAATTCTCTGTTGGTGATATCTGCTGGATAATATATACAAAAATGGTCTACATGAAGACATTTGCACTTCAGAAATTTTAAAAAGCTATTAATTTTTTTAATATTTTATTCTACATTACAATACTGTATTTGTTTTGCCATACATTGACATGAATCAGCCACAGGTGTCCACGATCTCCCAATGCCAAAGCCCCCTCCCACCTCCCACCCCACATCCTCTCCCTGAATCATCCCATGCACCAGCCCCATGCGTCCTGCATCCTGTATTGAACATAGACTGGCGCTTCATTCTTACATGATAGTATACATGTTTCAATGCCATTCTCCCAAATCATCGCACCCTCTCCCTCTCCCTCAGAGTCCAAAAGTCCGTTCTATACCTCTGTGTCTCTTTTGTTGTCTCACATAGAGGGTCATCATTACTATCTTTCTAAATTCCATATATATGTGTCAGTATACTGTATTGGTGTTTTTCTTTCTGGCTTACTTCACTCTGTATAATCAGCTCCAATTTCATCCATCTCATTAGAACTGAGTCGACTTTATTCTTTTTAAGGGCTGAGTAGTACTCCAGTGTGTATATGTACCACAGCTTTCTTATCCATTCATCAATAGCAAATGAAACAACTGACAAACAACTAATCTCAAAGATATACAAGCAACTTATGCAGCTCAACTCCAGAAAAATAAACGAACCAATAAAAAAATGGGCCAAAGAACTAAATAGGCATTTCTCCAAAGAAGACATACGGATGGCTAACAAACACATGAAAAGATGCTCAACATCACTTATTATCAGAGAAATGCAAATCAAGACCACAATGAGGTATCATTTCACACCAGTCAGAATGGCTGCGATCCAAAAGTCTACAAGCAATAAATGCTGGAGAGGATGTGGAGAAAAGGGAACTCTCTTACACTGCTGGTGGGAATGCAAACTAGTACAGCCACTATGGAAAACAGTGTGGAGATTCCTTTAAAAATTGCAAATAGAACTGCTTTATGAGCCAGCAATCCCACTGCTGGGCATACACACTGAGGAAACCAGAATTGAAAGAGACACATGTACCCCAATGTTCATTGCAGCACTGTTTATAATAAATAGCCAGGACATGGAAACAACCTAGATGTCCATCAGCAGATGAATGGATAATTTTTGTTTTAACTGATTAATTTTTTATGTTTTAACTGTTCAGTTCAGTTCAGTCGGTCAGTCGTGTCCGACTGTTTGTCACCCCATGAATTGCAGCATGCCAGGCCTCTTTGTCCATCACCAACTCCTGGAGTTCACTCAGACTCACGTCCATCGAGTCAGTGATGCCATCCATCCATCTCATCCTCGGTCGTGCCCTTTTCCTCCTGCCCCCAATCCCTCCCAGCATCAGAGTCTTTTCCAATGAGTCAACTCTTTGTATGAGGTGGCCAGAGTACTGGAGTTTCAGCTTTAGCATCATCTTTTCCAAAGAACACCCAGGAGTGATCTCCTTTAGAATGGACTGCTTGGATCTCCTTGCAATCCATGAGACCCTCAAGAGTCTTCTCCAACACTACAGTTCAAAAGCATCAATTCTTCGGCGCTCAGCTTTCTTCACAGTCCAACTCTCACATCCATAAAGTTGTATCTTAAAAACTGAGTGGTAGTTAAAATTATCTTTTTTTTCTGGAACTTTTTATTTGGAAATAATGTCAGAATTATAGAAACAGTATAAAAATCATAAATAATTTTTATATATTCTTCACAAAGGAGTCCTGAATCTAAAAATTTTACCCTAGCACACTTGATGTTTTTCTTTCTGTCTCTGTCTCTCCTCTCTCATATATGTATCTATGATTTTTTCAACACTATTCGAGAAAAGGTTGGAGACATAATTGCCTCAATTTCTAAATATCTCAATAGGTATTTTCATAAAACATAGGTCTTACATTACATAAGCAGAGTACACTTATCAAAATGAGTAATGTAATATTATGTAATTTTTAGCCCTGATATTCCACTTCACCATTTTTCAAATTAGTGTCCTTCATATAAAAGGAAAGAGAAATATTTGATTCAAGACCTTTTCACAGATGTGTTTCAGTATCACATCATTTTAGTCTCCTTTAATCAGAAACTTTTCAAAAAATTTTTTTCTGGGCATTTTTGGACAGTACATATTTGTCAAATATCCCTCAGTCTAGGTTTACTTGATAATTCCTTTAGATTTAATTTACACATTTTTGACAGCTTTATCACAGAATTAATAGTGGTTCTTCTCATCATATATTATGAGGTTCATGATGGCAATTCATCTCATTACTGGTAATGTTAAACTTGATCATTTCCTCAAAGGGTTGTCTGGTTTCTCCACTAGTTTTCCCTTTGTAAAAATTAATAGGCATCTTTGAGACTAATTAAATATCTTATTTCTTTCTCATCTTTCACTAGCTTTGGTGCCCAATGATGATCCTTGTCTAAAGCAATTATTGTCATGGTAGTTGCCAAATGGTGATTTTCTAGTTAGTTCATTTCTTTTCACTAGTTGGGATTCTGTTGTAAGGATAAGTTTTCTCTCCCCTAATTATTTATTTTTATTTACATATATTAAGTTGAAGTCATGATTTCTTGGGATTCCCTGATAGCTCAGCTGGGAAAGAATCTGCCTGCAATGCAGGACACTCCGGTTCAATTCCTGGGTTGGGAAGATCCGTTGAAGAAAGGATAGACTCCCCACTCCATGATTTCTTATCTATTCCTGCATCATTTATTGTGATTCTTGAATTATTCCTGTTTTGGCCATTGTTAGCCCCATCAAACTGACTTCGGTGTCCTTTTAATATGTCTTAAACATTATTTTAGCATTTCCTCATTTTCTGACAGGAGTTCTTTCAAGCTTATTCTATACATCGCCTGTTCCAAACCTTCCCACAGAATCTGGTTCCTATTAGTAGAAAATTTTATGTAGAAACCAAGATCTGGGTGCTAAATGTACTATTGATTGCTAGCAGTGTATCATTGCTTCTGGGTCCCATATATATACTATTTTTAAATACATATTAATAACATACTGAAGTATAATAATATGTAACATTAAAATAAAATTATATAATACAAATAATATACCACATTAAAATATACACTTTATATGTGTTAAATATATAAATGTATTTGTATTATACATATGGGCTTCTTTGGTGGCTCAATGGTAAAGAATTGGCCTGCCATTGTAGGAGACTTCTTTGATCCCTGGACCTGGAAGAAACCCTGGTGAAGGAAACAACAAGTCACCCCAGTATTTTCACGTGGAAATCCCATGGACAGAGGAGCCTGGTGGGCTCCAGTCCATGGTGTTGCAAAAAGTTGGACACAATCTAGTGATTAAGCAATAACAACAACAATTTATATAGGTCCTATTTTAGGTTCAGTTCAGTTCAGTTCAATTCAGTCGCTCAGTCATGTCCAACTCTTTGAGACCCCATGAACTGCAGCACGCCAGGCCTCCCTGTCCATCATCATCTCCCAGAGTTCACTCAAACTCACGTCCATCGTGTTGGTGATGCCATTCAGCTATCTCATCCTCTGTCATCCCCTTTTCCTCCTGCTTTCAATCCCTCCCAGCAGTGTGTGTGTGTGTGTGTGTGTGTGTGTGTGTGTGTGTGTGTATGTATATGTGTGTGTGTGTATATATATATATATATATATATATATATATATATATATATACTGGGTTATATATATATATATGTATGTATGTATTAACACTGATACTTTAACATCTACTAAATAAAAGAGGGTTCATTCTTACTTTCTTCTTTCCATATTTTAAGCTCTCTTCTCCAACAGTGAAAATCCTGTCTCTAAGTGTCCACAATGTATTTACTTGTTTGGTCAGTTCTATTAATATAATATACATATTTGTGTACTCAGCTATGTCTGACTCTTTGCAACCCCATGGATTGTAGCCACCAAGCTCTTTGTCCATGGAATTTTCTAGCAGGAATACTGGAGTAGGTTGCCATTTCCTTCTGCAGGGGATCTTTCTGACCGAGGAAGCAAACCCACCAGTCTTACACTTTCTGTACTGGCAGGTGGGTTCTTTATCAACTGAGTTACCTATACATAGTTTCAAAACTTCTAACTCAGTCCACTTGGAAAACAAATCAAGCAACTAGGCTATGTATTATTTGCTTATAGTTTTAATGATCTATTCTGAGGGCATGTGCTCAGAATTGATGCTTTTGAACTGTGGTGTTGGAGAAGACTCTTGAGAGTCCCTTAGATTGCAAAGAGATCCAAGCAGTCCATTCTAAAGGAGATCAGCCCTGGGATTTCTTTGGAAGGAATGATGCTAAAGCTGAAGCTCCAGTACTTGGCCACCTCATGTGAGGAGTTGACTCATTGGAAAAACTCTGATGCTGGGAAGGATTGGGGGCAGGAGGAGGAGACGGCAGAGGATGAGATGGCTGGATGGCATCACTGACTGGATGAACGTGAGTCTGAGTGAACTCCGGGAGATGGGGATGGACAGGGAGGCCTGGCGTGCTGCAATGCATGGGGTCGTGAAGAGTTGGACTCGTCTGAGTGACTGAACTGAACTGCACTGAGGGCATGTGATCAACATGGTCTTCCCTGGTGGCTCAGACGGTAAAGAATCTGCCTGCAATGTGGGAGACACATGGTTCAATCTCTAGGTCAGGAAGATCTGAAGAAGGGAATGGCTACCTACTCCAGTATTCTTGCCTGGAGAATTCCATGGACAGAAGAGCCTGGTGGGATACAGTCCATGGGATTGCAAAGAGTCGAACAGGACTAAGTGACTCACAAATTCTTGATCAAAATACTCTTTTCAAAGGCACCTTCAGTTAGCATCACTTCAATGGGATGATAGTATTTATTTGAAATACAGTTAGGTTCATTTATTTCCATTTGTTTCTTTTTATTTTTATTTTTACTTTATTTTGCTTTACAATACTGTATTGGTTTTGCCATACATTGACATGAATCAGCCACAGGTGTACATGACTTCTCAATCCTGAATCCCCTCCCACCTCTCACCCCACATCATCTCTCTGGATCATCCCCGTGCACCAGCCCCAAGCGTCCTGTATCTTGTATCAAACATAGACTGGGGATTTGTTTCTTACCTGATACTATACATGTTTCAATGCCATTCTCCCAAATCATCCCACTTACTTTCCCTCTCCCACAGAGTCTAAAAGTCCATTCTTCAGATCTGTGTCTCTTTTGCTGTCTTGCATAAAGGGTTATAATTACCATCTTTCTAAATTCCATACATATGTGTTAGTATACTGTATTGGTGTTTTTCTTTCTGGCTTACTTCACTCTGTATAATAGCCAGGTTCATCCACCTCATTAGAACTGATTCAAATGTATTCTTTTTAATGGCTGAGTAATACTCCACTGTGTATATGTACCACAGCTTTCTTATCTTATCCATTCATCTGATGGACATCTAGGTTGTTTCCATGCCCTGGCTATTATAAACAGTGCTGCGATAAACATTGGGGTGCACGTGTCTCTTTCAGTTCTGGTTTCCTCGGTCTGTATGCCCAGCAGTGGGATTCCTGGGTCATAAGGCAATTCTATTTGCAATTTTTAAAGGAATCTCCACACTGTTCTCCATAGTGGCTGTACTAGTTTGCATTCCCATCAACAGTGTAAGAGGGTTCCCTTTTCTCCACACCCTCTCCAGCATTTATTGCTTGTAGATTTTGGATCGCTGCCATTCTGACCAGTGTGAAATGGTGCCTCATTGTGGTTTTGATTTTCATTTCTCTGATAATGAGTGATGTTGAGCATCTTTTCATGTGTTTGTTAGCCATCCGTATGTCTTCTTTGGAGAAATGTCTGTTTAGTTCTTTGGCCCATTTTTTGATTGGGTCATTTATTTTTCTGGAATTGAGCTGCATAAGTTGCTTGTATATTTTTGAGATTAGCTGTTTGTCAGTTGCTTCATTTGCTATTATTTTCTCCCATTCAGAAAGCTGTCTTTTCACCTTGCTTATACTTTGCTTTGTTGTGCAGAAGCTTTTAATTTTAATTAGATCCCATTTGTTTATTTTTGCTTTTATTTCCAATTTTCTTGGAGGTGGATCATAGAGGATCCTGCTGTGATTTATGTTGGAGAGTGTTTTGCCTATGTTCTCCTCTAGGAGTTTTATAGTTTCTGGTCTTATGTTTAGATCTTTAATCCATTTTAAGTTTATTTTTGTGTGTGGTGTTAGAAAGTGATCTAGTTTCATTCTTTTACAGATGGTTGACCAGTTTTCCCAGCACCACTTGTTAAAGAGATTGTCTTTTCTCCATTGTATATTCTTGCCTCCTTTCTCAAAGATAATGTGTCCATAGGTGTGTGGATTTATTTCTTGGCTTTCTATTATGTTCCATGGATCTATATTTCTGTCTTTGTGCCAGTACCATACTATCTTGTTGCCTGTGGCTTTGTATTAGAGACTGAAATCAGGCAGGTTGATTCCTCCAGTTCCATTTTTCTTTCTCAAGATTGCTTTGGCTTTTAGAGTTTTTTTTTTTTTTTTGTATTTCCATACAAATTGTGAAATTATTTGTTCTAGCTCTGTGAAAAATACCATTGATAGCTTGATAAGGATTGCATTGAATCTGTAGATTGCTTTGGGTAGTATATTCATTTTCACTATATTAATTCTTCCAATACATGAACATGCTATATTTCTCCATCTATTAGTGTCCTCTTTGATTTCTTTCATCACTGTTGTATAGTTTACTATATATAAGTCTTTAGTTTCTTTAGGTAGGTATATTCCTAAGTATTTTATTCTTTTCGTTGCAATGGTGAATGGGATTGTTTCCTTAACTTCTTTTTCTACATTCTCATTATTAGTGTACAGGAATGCAAGTGATTTCTGTGTGTTGATTTTATATCCTGCAACTTTACTGTGTTCATTGATTAGCTCTAGTACTTTTCTAGTGGATTCTTTAGGGTTTTCTATGTAGAGAATCATGTCATCTGCAAACAGTGAGAGTTTTACTTCTTCTTTTCCAATTTCGATTCATTTTATTTCTTTTTCTGCTCTGACTGCTGTGGCCAAAACTTCTGAAACTATGTTGAATAGTAGTGATGAAAGTGGGCACCCTTGTCTTGTTCCTGACTTTAGGGGAAATTCTTTCGATTTTTCACCATTGAGGATAATAGCTTTTATTATGTTGAGGTACCTTCCTTATATTCCTGCTTTCTGGAGAGTTTTTATCATAAATGGATGTTGAATTTTGTCAAAGGCTTTCTCTGCATCTATTGAGACAATCATATGGCTTTTATTTTTCAGTTCATTAATGTGGTGAACTACCTTGATTGATTTGTGATATTGAAGAATCCTTGCATCCCTGGGATAAAGCCCTTAGGTCATGGTGTATGATGTTTTTAATGTGTTGCTGGATTCTGATTGCTAGGATTTTGTTAAGGATTTTTGCATCTATATTCATCAGTGATATTGGCCTTTCTTTTTTGTGGCATCTTTGTCAGATTTTGGTATTAGGGTGATGGTGGCCTCAAAGAATGAGTTTGGAAGTTTACCTTCCTCTGCAATTTCCTGGTGGAGTTTGAGTAGGATAGGTGTTAGCTCTTCTTTAAATTTTTGGTAGAATTCAGCTGTGAAGCCATCTGGACCTGGGTTTTTGTTTGCTAGAACATTTCTGATTACAGTTTCAATTTCTGTGCTTGTTTTGAGTCTGTTAAGATTTTCTATTTCTTCCTGGTTCAGTTTTGGAAAGTTGTACTTTTCTAAGAATTTGTCCATTTCTTCCATGTTGTCCATTTTATTGGCATATAATTGCTGATAGTAGTCTCTCATGATCCTTTGTATTTCTGTGTTGTCTGTTGTGATCTCTCCATTTTCATTTCTAATTTTATTGATTTGCTTTTTCTTCCTTTGTTTCTTGATGAGTCTGGCTAATGATTTGTCAATTTTATTTATTCTTTCAAAGAACCAACTTTTGGCTTTGTTGATTTTATTCTGTGGTTTCTTTTGTTTCTTTTGCATTTATTTCTGCCCTAATTTTTAAGATTTTTTTCCTTCTACTAACCCTGGGGTTCTCCATTTCTTCCTTTTATAGTTGCTTTAGGTGTAGAGTTAGGTTATTTATTTGACTTTTTTCTTGTTTCTTGAGGTATGCCTGTATTGCTATGTACTTTCTCTTAGCACTGCTTTTATAGTGTCCCACAGGTTTTGGGTTGTTGTGTTTTCATTTTCATTCGTTTATATGCATATTTTGATTTCTTTTTTATTTTTTCTGTGATTTGTTGGTTATTCAGAAGCGTGTTGTTCAGCCTCCATATGTTGGAATTTTTAATAGTTTTTCTCCTGTAATTGAGATCTAATCTTAATGCATTATGGTCATAAAAGATGCTTGGAATGATTTCAATTTTTTTGAATTTATTATGTTAGATTTATGGCCCAGGATGTGATCTATCCTGGAGAAGGTTCCATGAGCACTTGAGAAAAAGGTGAAATTCATTGTTTTGGGGTGAAATATCCTATAGATATCAATTGAGTCTAACTAGTCTATTGTATCATTTAAAGTTTCCATTTCTTTGTTAAATTTCTATTTAGTTGATCTGTCCATAGGTGTGAGTGGGGTATTAAAGTCTCCCACTATTTTTGTGTTCCCCTTTCATACTTGTTAGCATTTGTCTTACATATTGTGGTGCTCCTATGTTGGGTGCATATATTTTTATAATTGTTATATCTTCCTCTTGGATTGATCTTTTGATCATTATGTACTGGCTTTCTTTGTCTCTATTCACAGCCTTTGTTTTAAAGTCTATTTTATCGGATATGAGTTTTACTACTCCTGCTTTCTTTTGATCTCTATTTGTGTGAAATATCTTTTATAGCTCTTCACATTCAGTCTGTATGTGTCCCTTGTTTTGAGTTGGGTCTCGTAGGCAGCATATATAGGGGTCTTATTTTTTTTTTTTATCCATTCATCCAGTCTTTGCCTTTTGGCTGGGGCATTCTACCCATTTATGTTTAAGGTAATTATTGATAAGTGTGATCCTGTTGCCATTTACTTTATTTTTTGGGTTTGGGTTTATACACCCCTTTTGTGTTTCCTGTCTAGGAAGATCCTTTAGCATTTGTTGGAGAGCTGGTTTGGTGGTGCTGAATTTTTTCAGCTGTGCTTGTCTGTAAAGCTTTTGATTTCTCCTTCATATTGGAATGAGATCCTTGCTGGGTACAGTAATCTGGGCTGCAGGTTATTTTCTTTCATCATTTTAAGTATGTCTTGCCATTCCCTCCTGGCTTGAAGCATTTCTATTGAAAGATTTGCAGTTATCTTTATGGGAATTCCCTTGTGTGATATTTGTTCCCCCCCTTGCTGCTTTTAATATTTTTGTGTGTGTGTGTTTGATCTTTGTTAATTTGATTAATATGTGTCTTGGGGTGTTTCACCTTGGGTTTATCCTGTTTGGAACTCTCTGGGTTTCTTGGACTCAGGTGATTATTTCCTTTCCCATTTTAGGGAAGTTTTCAAATGTTATTTCCTCAAGTATTTTCTCATAGTCTTTCTTTTTGTCTTCTTCTTCTGGGACTCCTATAATTCGAATGTTGGAGTGTTTCATAGTGTCCTGGAGGTCTCTGAGGTTGTCCTCATTTCTTTTAATTCGTTTTTCTTTTTTCCTCTCTGATTCATTTATTTCTACCATTCTATCTTCTGTTTCACTAATCCTATCTTCTGCCTCCAATATTCTACTATTTGTTGCTTCCAGAGTGTTTCTGATCTCATTTATTGCATTATTCATTATATATTTACTCTTTTATTTCTTCTAGATCTTTGTTAAACTTTTCTTGCATCTTCTCAATCCTTGTCTCCAGACTATTTATCTGTGATTCCATTTTGATTTCAAGATTTTTGGATCATTTTCACTATCATTTTTCAGAATTATTTCTCAGGTAGATTCCCTATTTCTTCCTCTTTTGTTTGGTGCAGTGGACATTTCTCCTGTTCCTTTACCTGCTAGGTATTCCTCTGTCTCTTCATCTTGGTTATATTGCTGCATTTGGGATGACCTTTCTGTATTCTGGGAATTTGTGGAGTTCTCTTTATTATGGAGTTTCCTCACTGTGAGTGGGGTTGTATCAGTGGCTTGTCAAGGTTTGTTTGGAGTTCTGGTGGGTGGAGCTGGATTTCTTCTTTCTGGAGTGCTATGAAGTGTCCAGTAATGGCTTATGAGACGTCAATGGTTTTGGAGTAACTTTGAGCTGCCTGTATATTGAGGCTTAGGGATGTGTTCATATGTTGCTGGAGAATTTGCATGGTATGTCTTGCTCTGGAACTTGTTGGCCCTTGGGTGGTGCTTGGTTTCAGTGTAGGTATGGAGGCATTTGATGAGCTCCTATCGATTAATATTCCCTGGATTCAGGAGTTCTCTGATGTTCTCAGGATTTGGACTTAAGCCTCCTGCTTCTGGTTTTCAATTTTATTTTTACAGTAGCCTCAAGACTTCTCCATCTATACAGCACCGATGATAAAACATCTAGGTTAAAGATGAAAAGTTTCTCCACACTGAGGGACACCTAGAGATGTTCACTAAGTTACATGGAGAAGGGAAGAGGGAGGGAGAGGGAGGGAGTAGTTAGAGGTGACTGGAATGAGATGTGGTGGGATCAAAAAGGAGAGAGCAAGCTAGCCAGTAATCACTTCCTTATGTGTGCTCCTCAGTCTGGACAGCTCAGAGATGTTCATGGAGTTATACAGGGAAGAGGAGGGGGGAGGAACTAGACAGAGGTGGCCAGGAGGATAAAAGAGGGAAATGAAAAGGAGAGAGACAGATCCAGTCAGTAACCAGTTACCTAAGTGTTCTCCATCGTCTGGAACATGCAGAGATTCACAGAGTTGGGTAGAGAAGAGAAGGGGAGGGAGGAGACAGAGACAACCTGGTGAAGAAAAAGGAGAGTCCAAAGGAAGAGAGAGTGGTCAAGCTAGTAATCTCTCTCTCAGGTAAAATTGGGTACTGAAGATTGAGTTTTTAAATGTACAAAATTGATAACAAATACCAAAAAGCAAAGATTAAAAATCTAGAGTAGAGGTTGGATTTTCAAAAATACAATATTAATGAAAAGAAGAACAAGAAGAAAGAAAAAGTCATGAAAATTATTAAATAAACAACAACAACCACCATTATATATATATATATATATATATATATATATATATATATATGGCATTTGCTTTAAAAATAGGGTCTTTTTTATTTTGAAAAGTGATAGTAGGTTATAAAAATTAAAATTAAAGGAGAAATAGAGGACTGAAAAAGTTTAAAAAGGAGAAGAAAAAGAAAAGAAAAACAATCAAACATCAACAACAACAACAAAAATGAAAATGGCCGTAAAAATAGTAAAGATATTTCTAGGACTTTCTCTGGTGTTGTGGGCAGTGTGGGGTCACTTCCAAGGTAGTTCCCTCTGCTTAGCTTCTTCTGTTTGCTGGTCTCTTCAGTGTCTGATTTCCACCCTGACACAAGGGGGGCGGTGGTGGACACTTTTTCTGTTTTAGGCTCACTTGTTCAGTCGGGCTGTGGAGAGGGAGGGATGCTGCAAACAAATAACACTGGCATGTGCTCGCAGTGTCTCAGCCACACTGGGCATGCCCCTGCACACAGCACACACTGCTCAGGCTCTACGTTGCTCTGCCAGGAACCGTCGAAGGCTGGCCCCAGGCTGCATGCACCTCCCTGGTCTAAGCCGCTCAGGCTCGGATCTCAGGTAGCCCTCAGAGGTGCAGATTCAGTTGGGACTGCATTTTGTGTCCTTCCCAGGAACGAGTAGCTCAGGTGTTTGGCAAGCGCGGTCACTGCAACTTACCACCTTTCCCTGCTGCTCAGTTTTCTGGGTGTACCGCTGGCACCCCTTGTCAGGCAGATGGTGACTGTCCAGAACCCCAAGAAGTCTCAGTTAGCAAAGACGCCTGCTTGCAGTTTGGTAGGTAAAGTCTCTCTGGGGCTGCGATTGCCCCCTTCCAGCCCTTACGGCTCTGGCTGCCTGTCACCCGTAGGGGATGGTCTGTAGCCGGTTATTTCTGTTCCATCCTTTGTTCTGTGTGCAGTCCTGGTGGCGTCTTATGTTAGAGTTTTTCGCGTGGTAGCTAGCCTACGTTCTGGTATGCTAGCCCAAGTTAGTTTGCTCTGGTTACATTCAGGGCATTCTGGCCTGATTTTTGAAAAGCACTGCAGCCCATGCCTCCCTGCCCAGCCCCCACTTGCTAGTGGTGGATGTAGGCGTCTGCACTGCTTCTCCGCTGGGGGAGATACCACTGGGCTTGTAATCTGTTGGTTTTAATTATTTATTTATTTTTCTTACCTCTTACGTTGCCCTCTGTGCTTCCAAGGCTCACCACAGACTTGGCAGTGAGAGTGTTTCCTGGTGTTTGGAAACTTCTCTCTTTTTAAGATGCCCTTCCTGGGACGGAGCTCCTTCTCTACCTCCTTTGTCTCTTTCTTCATCTTTTATACTTTTCCTACCTGTTTTTGAAGACAATGATCTACTTTTCTTGGTGCCTGATGTCCTCTGCCAGCATTCAGAAGTTGTTTTGTAGAATTTACTCAGCATCAAAATGTTCTTTTGATGAATTTGTGGGGGAGAAAGTGATCTTCCCATCCTATTCCTCCACCATCTTTCTCTCTCTCTCCTGTGTTTCTTTTTGTGTCACTTTTCTCCATTGTGCTTTTCTTATACTAAAATAATCAAATAATACTTAGAATTTTTAATCTTGTTCAAATTATTTCATTCACCATATCTGTTATAATTTTAATTATTTGGCTTTAAATTTCATCCCCTAAAATCTTTTTTTTAATTAATTAATTTATTTTATTCAGCTGTACTGGGTCTTTGTTGCTGCCCGTGGTCTTTCCCTAGCTGTGATGAATAAGGGCTACTCTTCATTGCAGTGTCTTGGGGTCCTTTAATCGACTGGAACCTGGCGGTCCAGAGTCAATGATAAGAAAGTGAAAGAGAGAAAGAGTGAGAGAGAGAGAAAGACAGACATGGAGAACAAAGCTCTGATGGAGCAAAGGTATTTTATTAGCAGAAATGCAGGCTTCTATATCTTTAATAAGATGATTACTCAGCTATTACACAGGATGAAATTTTATCAATAGCCATAATATGGACAGTCTAATACATACAAGGTCGCTGACGCTGAAAAGAGTCATTGAAGGGAGTTACTGGAAGGAATCCGAGTAGATACTCCTTCTCATGATCTCAGTCCTGAGAGCTGTGTGCAGCTCCACTTGTTCTTGGAATAAGAACTGATAAGGAATAGAGAATTTATGAGAAAAAGCACATAGGAATCCTCATGTTAAACATTCCCTGACAGCAGTGCACCAGCTTCTCACTGCAGTGGCTTCTCTTATTGCAGAACGTAGATTCTAGAGCACAGGCTCAATAGTTTTGGCACCATCTGAATTGTTGCTCTTTGGCATGTAGCATTCTCCCAGACCAGCGATTGAACCCATGTCACCTGTATTGGCAGGTGTTTTTTTTTTTTTTTTTTTTAATTTATTTTTTAATTGAAGGATAATTGCTTTAAAGAATTCTGTTATTTTCTCTCAAACCTCAACATGAATCAGCCATAGGTATACATATATCCACTCCCTTTCAAACCTCTCTCCCATCTCCCACCCTATCCCAGCCCTCTAGGTTGATAGAAAGCCCCTGTTTGAGTTTCCTGAGACATAGAGCAAATTCCTGTTGAGTATCTATTTTACATAACGTAATGCAAGTTTCCATGTTACTCTTTCCATACAACTCACCCTCTCCTCCCCTCTCCCCATGTCCATAATCTATTTTCTATGTCTGTTTCTCCATTGTTGTTCTGTAAATAAAAATTTTAGTAGTATTTTTTCTAGATTCCATATATATGCATTAATATACTATATTTATCTTTCTCTTTCTGACTTACTTCACTCTGTATAATAGGCTCTAGGTTCATCCGCCTCATCAGAACTGACTCAAATGTGTTACTTTTTATGGCTAATATTCCATTGTGTATATATGTACTACAACTTCTTTATCCATTCATCTGTTGATGGACATCTAGGTTGCTTCCATGTTCTAGCTATTGCAAATAGTGCTGCAGTCAACAGTGGGATCCATGTGTCATTTTCAATTTTGCTTTCCTCAGGTTATATGCCTATGAGTGGAACTGGTGGGTCAAAGGATGGTTTTATTCCTAGTTTTTAAGAAATCGCCATGCTGTCTTCCATAGTGGCTGTATCAATGTACATTCCCACCAACAGTGCAAGAGTGTTCCTTTTTCTCCACATCCTCTTCAGCATTTATTGCTTGTAGACATTTTGATGAGGTCCATTCTGACTGGTGTGAGGTGATATCTCATTGTAGTTTTAATTTTCATTTCTCCAATAATGAGCGATGTTGAGCATCTTTTCATGTCTTTGTTAGCCATCTGTATGTCTTCTTTGGAGAAATGTCTGTTTAGGTATTTTTTCCCACTTTTTGATTGGGTTTGTTTTTCTGGCATTGAGTTGTATAAGCTGCTTGTATATTTTGGTCATAACCTTTCTTGCAAGGAGCAAGTGTCTTTTAATTTCATGGCTGCAGTCACAATCTTCAGTGATTTTGGAGCCCCCCAGAATAAAGTTTGACACTGTTTCCTTTGTTTCCCCATCTGTTTGCCATGAATTGATGGGACCAGATGCCATGATCTTAGTTATCTGAATGTTGAGCTTTAAGCCAACCTTTTCACTCTCCTCTTTCACTTTCATCAAGAGGTTCTTTAGCTCTTATTCCCTTTCTGCCATAAGGGTGGTGTCATCTGTGTATCTGAGGTTATTGATATCTCTCCTTGCAATCTTGATTCCAGCTTGTGCTTCATCCAGCCCAGCATTTCTCATGATGTACTCCGCATAGAAGTTAAATAAGCAGGGTGACAATATACAGTCTTGACGTACTCCTTTCCCAATTTGGAACCAGTTTGTTGTTCCATGTCTGGTTCTAACCATTGCTTCTTGACCTGCATACACATTTCTCAGGAGGTAGGTCAGGTGGTCTGGTATTCCCATCTTTTAAGAATTTTCCACAGTATGTTGTGATCTGCACAAAGACTTTTCCTTCAGATTATTTCTGAGTATTCCATAAGTATATCAAATTCACATTGTTTCCCTCTGATAAAGGAAGATAATTCTTGAGAAAAGCCTTTCCTGTACCCCATTCTCGCTGCTTAAAGTCATATGTATTTTTTCAAGTATACAAAGAAATTTAAAAGTTGTTCACCACATATTCATCTGTAAATTTTTTCAGTTGCTGAGTCGTGTCTGACCGACTCTTTGCAACCCCATGGACTGCAACATGCCAGGCTTCTCTGTCCTTCACTATCTCCTGGAGTTTTCTGAGACTCATGTCCATTGAGTTGTGATGCCATCCAACCATCTCATCTCATCCTCTGTTTTCCCCTTCTCCTGCCTTCAATCTTTCCCAGCATTTTCCAGTCTTTTCCAATGAGTGCTCTTCACATCAGGTGACCAAAGTTTTAGAACTTCAGCATCAGTCTTTAACAAATTTCAATGAATGTGTATTATATCATCTTTTCTGAACATGTTTTTATTAAATTAGAAATCAATACCAAAAATAAAAAAACAAGGTTTTTATATGAGCTTTTGTGTGTGATGCTAAAAGGAAATAGCAGTTCCTGATTTAATTTTTGCCTATTTTGATTAGTGTTTTCATGGTATATATTTCTTCACTTTTCCCCAGTGAGTTTTTTTTTTTTTATTTCATTTACAGTTTTAAAAATGTTTTGCATATTCCTTAATGGTTACTTTCCATTTTGCAGTTATTACAAAATATTGGCTATATTCTTGACATTGTTTAATACATCCATGAGCCTGTCTTACATACAACATCTCCCTGATGTTCCTCTCTCCTGCACTGATAACCTCTAGTTTGTTGTCTGCATTTGTGAGTTTGTTCCTTTTTGCTATATTCACTAGTTTGTTGCATTTTTTCTGATTCCATATATAAGCGATATCATACAGTACTTGGCTTTCTTTTGTATTTCTTTTTGTTAATTGTTCCTTTAAGAAAAAGAAGCTAGTATTCCATTGCATTTATATACATATATGCATGCTAAGTAGTATTCCATTGCATATGTATGTGTGTGTGTGTGTGTATATATATATATATGAGAAGGAAATGGAAAGCCACTCCAGTATTCTTGCCTGGAGAATCCCATGGACGGAGAAGCCTAGTAGGTTACAGTCCACGAGGTCGCAAAGAGTTGGACATGACTGAATGACTTCACCTCACCTCATATATATATATATATATATATATATATATATATATATATATGTTGCATATTTTCAATATATTCATCTGTTAATGGGCACTTGGTTGGGTTGTTTCCATATATTGGGTATTGTAAATACTCAATGCTCTGAACATTGTGGTGAATGTATATTTTTATATTCTTGTTTTTATTTATTTATTTATTTTGGATATATACTCAGGAGTGTAATTTCTGGGCCATATGGTAGTTCTATTTTAAGTTTTTTAAGAAATCCCCATACCATTTTCCAGAGTGGTTTCACCAATTTGCACTCCCACCAACAGTGTACAAGTGTCCCCTCTTCTTCACATCCTCACCAACTCTTTGTCATTTGTGTTCTTTCTTAAAAAAAAATTTTTTTAATTGGAGGCTCAAGAATTAGGGGATATAAGTATATTTGTTTTCTTTTTCAGACTAGTCATTCTGATAAGTGTGATGCCAGACCTCAATGTGATTTTGATATGCATTTCCTAATGAATAGCAAAGTTGAACATCTTTTCATGTGCCTGTTGGCCATCTGCATTTCCTCTTTGGAAAAATGTTTACTTAGATCTTCTGCATATTTTTAATCTGATTTTTTTTTAATTTTGAGTAGTATAAGTTGCTTATATATGCTGAATATCACCCATTTCTCAGTCATACCATTTGGAAATACTTTCTACCATTCAGAAGTTTGTCTTTTAGTTTAACAATGGTTTCCTTTTTGTGCAAAAGCTTTTAAGTTTAATCAGGTCCCATTTGTTTAGTTTTGGTTTTATTTCATTGAGACAAATAAAAAAAAATTCCTGCAATTTATGTCAAAAAGTGTTCTGCCTATGTTTTCCTGTAGGTGATTTATAGTTTCAGGTCTTACATATAAGTTTCTAGTTAATTTTGAGCTTATTTTTGTCATTTCAGTTCAGTCGCTCAGTCGTGTCCAACTCTTTGTGACCCCATGAATCGCAGCATGCCAGGTCTCTCTGTCCATCACCAACTCCTGGAGTTCACTCAGATTCACGTCCATCGAGTCAGTGATGCCATCCAGCCATCTCATCCTTGGTCATCCCCTTCTCCTCCTGCCCCCAATCCCTCCCAGCATCAGAGTCTTTTTCAGTGAGTCAACTCTTCACATGAGGTGGCCAAAGTACTGGAGTTTCAGCTTTAGCATCATTCCTTACAAAGAAATCCCAGGGCTGATCTCCTTCAGAATGGACTGCTTGGATCTCCTTGCAGTCCAAGGGACTCTCAAGAGTCTTCCAACACCACAGTTCAAAAGCATCAATTCCTCGGCACTCAGCCTTCTTCACAGTCCAACTCTCACATCCATACATGACCGCAGGAAAAACTATAGCCTTGACTAGACAGACCTTAGTCGGCAAAGTAATGTCTCTGCTTTTGAACATGCTATCTAGGTTGGTCATAACTTTTCTTCCAAGAAGTAGGTGTCTTTTAATTTCATGGCTGCAGTCACCATCTGCAGTGATTTTGGAGCCCCAAAAATAAAGTCTGACACTGTTTCCACTGTTTCCCCATCTATTTCCCATGAAGTGATGGGACTGGATGCCATGATCTTCGTTTTCTGAATGTTGAGCTTTAAGTCAACTTTTTCACTCTCCACTTTCACTTTCATCAAGAGGCTTTTTAATTCCTCTTTACTTTCTGCCATAAGGTGGTGTCATCTGCATATCTGAGGTTATTGATATTTCTCCCAGCAATCTTGATTCCAGCTTCTGCTTCTTCCAGCCCAGCGTTTCTCATGATGTACTTTGCATAGAAGTTAAGTAGGCTAGGTAACAATATACAGCCTTGACATACTCCTTTTCCTATTTGGAACCAGTCTGTTGTTTCATGTCCAGTTTTAGCTGTTGCTTACTGACCTGCATACAGATTTCTCAAGAGGCAAGTCAGGTGGTCTTGTATTCCCATCTCTTGAAGAATTTTCCAGTTTATTGTGATCCACACAGTCAAAGGCTTTAGCATAGTCAATTATTTTTGTATATGGTGTTAAAGAATGTACTTATTTCATTCTTTGCATGTGGCTGTCCAGTTTCCCTGGCACTACTGATTGAACTGACTGTCTTTTCTATATTGTATATTCTAGCCTCTTTTGTCATAGATTTATTGTTATCCACAAATCAATGTGATACACCACATTAACAAATTGAAGAATAAAACCCATATGATGATCTCAGTAGATGAAGAAAAAGCTTTTGACAATATTCAACTCCATTTATGATAAAAACTCTCCAGGAAGGGGACATAAAGGGATCATACCTCAACATAATAAAGACCATATATGACAAACTCACAGCTAATATTATACTCAACAATGAAAAGGTGAAAGAATTTCCTCTAAGATCAGAAACAAAACAAGTACCTCCGTGCTCCCCACTTTTTAAACATATTTTTAGAAGCCCTAGCTTCAGCAATCAGAGAAGAAAAAGAAAAAAGAAGAAAAAGAAATAAAAGGAACCTAAATTGGAAAGAACAAAGTAAAACTGTCATGATTTGCAGATTATGTAATACTATGCATTGAAAATCCTAAAGACACCACCAGAAAACTCATCAGTGGATTCAGTAAAATTGCAGAACACAAAATTAATATATTGAGATCTGTTGCATTTCTATACACTAGCAATGAAGTATCAGAAAGAGAATTTAGGGAAACAGTTCCATTTAACATCACATCAAAAATAATAAATAACTGGGAATAAACCTACATTATAAGTCAAAGGACCTATACTTGGAAAAATATGACACTGATTAAGAAATGTAGATGACAAAAACAGATGGAAAGATATACTGCACAATTGTTTTATAAAGTCTGATAGAAGAAAAGAGCTACAAACAAAAATATGTTTTGCTGTATTTTATATTTACTTATGCTATACTTATATTTACCTTTGCTAGTACTCATTATTATTTCATGTGATTTCAAGTGACTGTATAGTTTCTTTCATCTCAACCTGTAGTATTCCTTTCTTATTTCTTCTGGGGAAGTTTTGCTAGTATGCTTGGTTTTTATACTTATGTTTTCATTTCATTTCTCCTTAGTTTTTGAATATTAACTTTTGCTGGGTGTAAGCTTTCTTTTGGACAGTCTTTCTTTCAGCACTTTGTGTTCATTTCATTCTGGACCCATGAATTCTGATGTCAGCTCTTACTGAAGTGAAGACTCTTTGTACATGATGGGTGACTATTCTCTCACTCTTTTCATAGTTTTCTCTCTCTCTCTCTCTCTCTCTCTTTTTTTTTTTTTTTGTTTCGATTTCAAAAGTTAGACTAGGATGTATGTACATGTGGAACTCAAAGAACTCATCCTACTTTATTGAGTTGTTTGGATGTGTAGATTAATGTTTTCCATCAGATTTGGGAACAATTCAGTCATGATTTCTTCACATAGTCTTTCTGCCCCTTCTTTTCTTCTTATGTAAAAATATACATGAAGCTATCTTACATGTCCCTGAGACTCTATTCATTTTTTCTTAGTCTTTTTTCATTATGTTGCTTAGAATAGATAATCTCAATTGAACTGTCTTCTGGTGTGCTGATTCTTCCTTTTGGCTGCTCATATTTGCTGTTGAGTTCCTCTGGTAGACTTTTTTCATTTCAGTTACTGCAATTTCAGTTCTAAAATTTCAATTTGATTCTTTTTCTACTTTTTGCATTTTAATTGTTATTTGGTGGGTCATTGTGGTCACACTTTCTTTTAGTCTTTGTAAATGTGGTTTCTTTTAGCTCAGAATATTTATAATAGCTGATTTGAAGTCATTTTTAGTAAGTCATATATCTTGATTGTCATAGGAATAATTTCTATTGAGTTCCCATGTGTTCATGAACCGTACTCTCTTGTTTGTTCCTTTCTTTCTTTTGTAGATTTTTTTGTTGTTTTTTTTTGTTGTTGTTTTTCAGTATTTGCACCTTTTATTTTTATTTTTTTAATACTTTATTCTACATTACAATACTGTATTTGTTTTGCCATACATTGACATGAATCAGCCACAGGTGTCCACGATCTCCCAATGCCAAAGCCCCCTCCCACCTCCCACTCCATATCATCTCTCTGGATCATCCCATGCACCAGCCCCAAGCATCCTGTATCCTGTATTGAACTTAGACTGGCGCTTCGTTTCTTACATGATAGTATACATGTTTCAATGCCATCTCCCAAATCATCGCACCCTCTCCCTCTCCCTCAGAGTCCAAAAGTCCATTCTATACCTCTGTGTCTCTTTTGTTGTCTCACATAGAGGGTCATCATTACTATCTTTCTAAATTCCATATATATGTGTCAGTATACTGTATTGGTGTTTTTCTTTCTGGCTTACTTCACTCTGTATAATTGGCTCCAATTTCATCCATCTCATTAGAACTGAGTCAAATTTATTCTTTTTAAGGGCTGAGTAGTACTCCATTGTGTATATGTACCACAGTTTTCTTATCCATTCATCTGCTGATGGACATCTAGGTTGTTTCCATGTCCTGGCTATTATAAACAGTGCTGCAACGAACATTGGGGTACATGTGTCTCTTTCAATTCTGGTTTCCTCGGTGTGTATGCCCAGCAGGGGATTGCTGTGTCATAAGGCAGTTCTATTTGCAATTTTTAAGGAATCTCCACACTGTTTTCCGTAGTGGCTGTACTAGTTTCTTTCTTTATCTTGCAATATTTTTTGTTGTTGAAAACTACATGACAACCCTGGAAATCAAATTTACTTCTCCCTAGTGTTTATTGTTGTTGCTATTTGTTCTTGGTGTTTTTCCTGTTGCTGTTTTTTGTGATTTTTCTGGACTAATTTGGTAATGTCTGTATTTTGTGTTTTTTCCAGCAATTTAATTATGCTTGGTTAGCTTAGTATCTGCTAATGGTTGAACAGAAATCCTTAAATGCCTTAAAGAAACAATAATTATTTTGCACTTTTCTTGAGGGGCTTGTATTTGTGTATTAAGGCATGGTTTCAATGCTTACACACTTGGTGCAGTCTTTGTTTCCTAGTTTTGCAAGGCCTCAAGGTCAGGCCAAGATAAGAGAGTGAGGCCTTTTAATTCTTTCATGGGCATAGCCATAGCCCTGTACTTGCACATACGCTTCTAAATCCCCAATAAGGTGCCAGAGCTTAAAGCCTCCTATGGACATTTCATTCCCAGATATTCTTTTAAGTTTCTGACCAAGCATCTTCTTTGCTTCAATTTGTATTTGTACTTTAGCCAGCTTGAATTTTTAAACAGTTGGTTAGGCACAAAATTTTTCCTATGGGGTGAGCTGAAACTGGGATGTCAAGTGTAGTAATGTCATCTGTGAATAAGGTTTCTCCAAGGAACTGCCAGCCAGGTCAAATAGTGAAAATAGTTTAGAGAAGAGACTTGAGAAGCTCCAAATGCAGTCCTCCTCCTCTGGTGATTGCTTGCCTGGTGGTTCTCACAGCTAGCATGTTTGCAAGATGACTAGTTTTCAAGGCTATTATAGAACTATAAAGAAAGAAGTAGATGTTGGTTAAGTTATAATACCACAAACTCTGATGTTACTACCAGAGTTTAGAAGCTTTTCTTTAATAAAGACTCATTGAATTGTTGAAATCACTTGGCTAGTTTTCAGAGTTTTCAAAAAGTTTATTTTGGCCATTTCCAGTATTTTTGTTACTTTTATGGAAGGATGTATTAACTATAGTCTTCTCTGCCTTTCTCCTAATCATGCACTTTTAAACATTGCCCTGTACTTCTCTCTCTCTCTCTTTTTTCCCCCAAGCTTTAATTTTTTTATTTTGATTAGCATATAGTAATTAACAATGTTATGGTAGTTTCAGGTGAACAGTGAAGGGACTCTTCTCTTTACTTGCTAACTCAAAGTCATTATTCAAGTTTTCTCTCAGAAATCACTTCCTCTAGGATGCCTAGAAGAAACTTGGCTTATAGAAGACACTTTATGTGGTCTTCCTAGCATTACAGTGACATCCTTATCCTCTTGCACTCTAACAACAAATAAACAGGTAGTTACAATATGATGTAATGTCCCTCCCATGAGACTGTAATGTTCTTGAGAGCAGGAACATTGCCTGTCTTTAACTGAGTCATATATAGACTGTGTATGCACGCTCAGTTGTGTCCAACTCTTTGAGGCCCCATAGATTGAAGTCCACAAAATTCTTCTGTTCATATGTAGCATAGGGGTAAAGTCAATTGAATATCGAGGCAGAAGTGTTCTATTTTGAAATTTTTAAAGTCAATATACATTAATAATAAAACAAAAGGAAACTTGAAACTGCAAACAAATTGAATACACTTTCTAAAAAGAGTTCCTCCAAGAAAAACTCCCATTTTACTTATCCTTGTTATTAAATTAATTGCTGCTCTTAATCCTCTGCTAATCTATGCATAAGGTTCTCGGCTGGCCCTAAGGCATTAACTTTATTAGCATATGAGTCATTTTGAAGTATAATAAATATTCACAAAGTCCTTTCTTTTCTCCTGTCCTGATAGTTATCACTAATATAAAGGAGTGTTTTTCCATAGACAAACACAACCAATTCATCTCTAATTCAATTTGCTGAAACAGGACTGCTGAAGCAGAAAAGGAAGAAAAATTTTAAAGATGCAGTGGGACTGTTTCATTTCACAGCCTAGTATGGGTGGGTGGGTGGGGGTAAGGATCACAGAGAAATTCAGGTAAAACACTCATACAAGAAGAGAAAATACTTCAGAACCTAAACTTTGGTATGACAACCAATCTCCAATCTATTCTCTAGACTGGTCAGCTAAGTGAAATGTAATAATTGCCATGTCACACAGCAGCACAGAAAGCAACCTCTCAGTTCTCTATTATCTGCCTTAAGAT
Organism: Nanger dama; assembly: GCA_917880005.1. Taxonomy (NCBI): domain Eukaryota; kingdom Metazoa; phylum Chordata; class Mammalia; order Artiodactyla; family Bovidae; genus Nanger; species Nanger dama. The sequence continues at coordinate 3,286,805 of CAKJTW010000089.1, forward strand.
GCTGGTGCTGTTGGCTATTGTTGAGAAGGAGCTGAAAAATTAGGAAGAACTACTTGATAAAAGGAAATTGGGAACTATGAAGCAGACAGGGGAAAAGATGAAAGGGCTGACTGGGGAGGATAGAAAAGGATGGTTCAAGCCGGAAAGTTGGGAGTGATAATTGGTATATAAAGGTTATGAGGGAATTCAGAAACACCAGCTACCTATTGAATTAGAAGAAGAAATTTCTTCTCTGTTTTGGAAGAGGCTGCAAGGTGCTTTGGGCTTTGTAAGTCAAAGTAAACTAAGCTACTCTGGATCATTTAAATTGATGGTGATGCAACAAAGGAAACTATAAGCAAAGTGAAAAGACAGTCTTCAGAATGGGAGAAAATAATAGCAAATGAACCAACTGATAAAGAATTAATCTCAAAAACATACAAGCAACTCCTACAGCTCAATTCCAGAAAAATAAACGACCCAATCACAAAATGGGCCAAAGAACTAAACAGACATTTCTCCAAAGACATACAGATGGCTAACAAACACATGAAAAGATGTTCAACATCACTCATTATCAGAGAAATGCAAATCAAAACCACAGTGAGGTACCGGTTCACGCCAGTCAGAATGGCTGTTATCCAAAAGTCTACAAGCAATAAATGCGAGAGAGGGTGTGGAGAAAAGGGAATCCTCTTACACTATTGGTGGGAATGCAAACTAGTACAGCCACTATGGAGAACAGTGTGGATATTCCTTAAAAAACTGGAAATAGAACTGCCTCATGACCCAGCAATCCCACTGCTGGACATACACACGGAGGAAACCAGAATTGAAAGATACATGTGTACCCCAATGTTCATCGCAGCACTGTTTCTAATAGCCAAGACATAGAAGCAACCTAGATGTCCATCAGCAGACAAATGGATAAGAAAGCTGTGGTACATATACACAATAGAGTGTTACTCAGCCATTAAAAAGAATACATTTGAATCAGTTCTAATGAGGTGGATGAACCTGGAGCCTATTATACAGAGTGAAGTAAGCCAGAAAGAAAAACACCAATACAGTATACTAGCACATATGTATGAAATTTAGAAAGATGGTAACCATAACCCTATAGGCGAGACAGCAAAAGAGACACAGATGTATAGAACAGTCTTTTGGACTCTGTGGGAGAGGGTGAGGGTGGGATGATTTGAGAGAATGGCTTTGAAACATGTATAATATCATGTGAAATGAACCAACAGTCCAGGTTTGATGCATGATACAGGATGCCTGGGGCTGGAGCACTGGAATGACCCAGAGGGATGATCTGGGGAGGGAGGTAGGAGGGGGTTCAGGATGGGGAACACGTGTACACCCATGGCAGATTCATGTTGATGTATGGAAAAACCAATACAATATTGTAAAGTAATTAGCCTCCAATTAAAATAAATAAATTTATATTAAAAAATAAACAAAAAATAAGTAAATTGATGATGATGGTGATGATGAAATGAAGGACTTTGCTTCTTTATTTTTACTTTGACTTGGTATAGTTTTTTACAATATCAATGATTAAAAAGATAGTTTTACATGGCATTTAGTTAAAAGTGAGACTGATAGAAGCCTCAGTTGAATTGAAAATAATTTTGATAATGTAATAAACTCTAAATCACACAGCAGCTGAAAGCAGCATTTTCTTACCATCAAGGCTAGGTTCCAAGTCAGGATGCTGTGTTGAATGGCTATGCTATACTGACTTAGAGAGTATATCTTACCATGGCATGGTCTTATGTTTAGCCTTTTCTCTTTGCCTAGAATACTTTTCTCCAACCTTGAATACCTTACAAGTTTTCAACATATTCCTCAATACAAAATCAAACATTTCATGCTCTTCTTTTCCCCTTTAAAGTGTGGTGAGTATTCTTGAAGCTTCCAGAGCCAAACTACCTGCCATCTCCATTATTTCAATGATGCGAGATTCTAGGTCACTTAAGTTCTCTGTGCCTCAGTCTCCTGATCTGTAAAAAGAGCATGATATTAGAATATATGTCATAGTGTACCTGTGCAGATTTTAAAATAATTATGCAGAGTGTTTAAGCATTTCTAAACATTTATTGAAGTGTTCTGTGAGTGTGTGCTTTTATTTTCCTTTCCCCATAGTTCATTGGTTCTTTCTACATGTCCTCTCTGTCCTTGGCATAGATGTATGTTATAATCTTTGGGCTTCCCAGGTGGATCAGTGGTGAAGAGTCTGCCTGCCAACGCAGGAGACGTGAGTTTGATCCCAGTGTTGGGAAGATCCCTGGAGGAAGGCATGACAATCCACTCCAATATTCTTACCTGGGGAATCCCTTGGACAGAGGAGCCTGGTGGGCTACAGTCCATGGGGTTGTAGAGTCAGGCATGACTTAGCAACTGAACAACAGCATAATCTTTACTGCAAATAGCATATCTGTTTCCTTGGATTATACTGTGAACTTAAGGGTAGAAACCATTATCTTTGTGTCCCTAGCATTTTGCACAGTACCAGGCAGAGTTTGTTCAAAATGTCTTCTCTGATTGCTCCACTTTCTCCTCCAGGAACCTAATTAGGATTCCCTCAAGATCTGTTTTTATCTACGTGAATTTCCTGTGTTTTGACTGTCCAGTCTCTGCTGATGATCCTCAATTTACTCACTAGGCACATATTCCCATCAGTACTCCAATTGCTGGCTTTCAACTATTTCCAGCATCTCTCTCTTTGGAAATGGTTGCCACCACCTCAAATAATTCCTGTTACCAAACTCAACTTTTTGTCTATCTCTCCTCTCAGACTGCCTCTTTTCTTGCCAACATTATGACTGAATTACAATACCTAGGCAAAACTGTTTTCATCATAATACATTATCTTGTGCTGGTTTTTATGTTGTTGGAATTCAAAATGCTAGAGATCAGAGCTTTATGTTTCTGAATATCAAACTTGAACACAAATATACACAGTAAATTAGAGATTACTATTCTACAGAATACTTGTGATAAAACAGTATTGCTTGAAAATATGATCACTTTCCATTCCTACCTCCTCTTGGTGTAGTCGTCCTCTAATATTCTTCAATCTGTCTTCATTCCTCTTCTTTATTTCATTTCTTATAAAAAGTTTGTTTTAAAAGGTTGTACTCCATGTAGAATAACCTTCCTAGCCCTGTGGCTCCCTACCTCAGCCTCCAAACTAAAAAAATAAACTTAAGCAACTTGAAGTCAATTTAACATGTCAGAATGCTTCCTAAGTTTTGTGGCTATAAATATAGGTAAGAAGGTTTGTTTTGTTCAGGAAAGATAGCTGGGATAGAGGCATAGGAGTGGCAGTTTCAAAGATTGCTGAAGAAGTAAGGCCATTTTACAGTGACAGTTAAGATATCCATTTTCTGGTTTGAGAAAATAAGAAAGCTGATGGTGATCATCTATTGAAAATACTCTGATTCAGTTTCTTACAATTGCTTCCCTTAACAACATTTCTTAGGCTATTCAGAATGAGTAACTGATTTTCCAAATTCCTTTTCTACAACTGGTAAACATAATTCAATCAGTTCAGTTCAGTTCAGTCTTTCAGTCATTTCCAATTCTTTGCGACCCCAGGACTGCAGCATAACAGGCCTCCCTGTCCATCACAAATTCCCAGAGTTTACTGAAACTCATGTCCATTGAGTTAGTGATGCCATCTAACCATCTCATCCTCTGTTGTCCCCTTCTCCTTCTACCTTCAATCTTTCTCAGGATCAAGGTCTTTTCAAATGAGTCAGCTCTTCGCATCAGGTGGCCAAAATATTGGAATTTCAGCTTTAACATCACTCCTTCCTATGAACACCAAACACTGATCTCCTTTAGAACGGATTGGTTGGATCTCCTTTCAGTCCAAGGGACCCTAAAGAATCTTCTCCAACACCACAGTTCAAGAGCATCAATTCTTTGGTGCTCAGCTTTCTTCGCAGGCCAACTCTCACATCCATACATGACCACTGAAAAACCATAGCATTGACTAGATGGACCTTTGTTGGCAAAGTAATGTCTCTGCTTTTGAATATGCTGTCTAGGTTGGTCATAACTTTCCTTGCAAGGAGTAAGCATCTTTTAATTTCATGGCTGCAGTCACCACCTGCAGTGATTTTGGAGTCCACCAAAATAAAGTCTGTCACTGTTTCCACTGTTTCCCCATCTATTTCCCATGAAGTGATGGGACCAGATGCCATGATCTAAGTTTTCTGAATGTTGATCTTTAAGCCAACTTTTCACTCTCCTCCTCTACTTTCATCAAGAGGCTCTTTAGTTCTTCACTTTCTGCCATAAGGATGGTATCATCTGCATACCTGAGGTAATTGATATTTCTCCCAGCAATCTTGATTTCAGCTTGTGATTAATCTAGCCCCATGTTTTTCATGATGTATTCTTCATATAAGTTATACAGGGTGACAAGATACAGTCTTGATATACTTCTTTTCCTATTTGAAACTAGTCTGTTGTTCCATGTCCAGCTTTAACTTTTGCTTCCTGACCTGCATACAGATTTCTCAAGATGTCAGGTGGTCTCCTATTCCCATCTCTTTAAGAATTTTCCACAGTTTATTGTGATCCATACAGTCAAAGGCTTTGGCATAGTCAATAAAGCAGAAATAGATGTTTTTCTAGAGCTCTCTTGCTTTTTCAATGATCCAGCAGATGTTGGCAATTTGATCTTTGGTTACTCTGCCTTTTCTAAAGCCAACTTGAACATCTGGAAGTTCACAGTTCAGGTATTGTTGAAACCTGGCTTGGACAGTTTTGAGCATTACTTTACTAGTGTGTGAGGTGAGTGCAATTGCTTGGTAGTTTAAACATTCTTTGACATTGCCTTTCTTTGGGAATAAAATGAAAACTGATCTTTTCCAGCCCTGTGGCTACTGCTGAGTTTTCCAAATTTGCTGGTATATTGAGTGCAGCACTTTCACAGCATCATCTTTTAGGATTTGAAACAGCTCCACTGGAATTCCATCACCTCCACTAGCTTTGTTTGTACTAATGCTTCCTAAGGCCCACTTGACTTCGCATTCTAGGATGTCTTGCTCTAGGTGGGTGATAATACCATTATGATTATCTGGGTTGTGAAGATCATTTTTGTACAGTTCTTTTTTAATTAAATTTATTTATTTTTTTAATTACAATACTGTATTTTTTTTTTTTTTGCCATACATTGACACGAATCAGCCATAGGTGAACACAATCTCCCAATGCCGAAGCTCCCTCCCACCTCCCACCCCACATCCTCTACTTGAATCATCCTGTGCATCAGCCCCATGCATCCTGCATCCTACATTGAACATAGATTGGCACTTCGTTTCTTACACGAAAATATACATGCTTCATTGCCATTCTCCCAAACCATCCCACCCTTTCCCCTCTCCCTCAGAGTCCAAAAGTCCACTCTATACCTCTGTGTCTCTTTGTTGTCTCACATATAGGGTCATCACCACTGTCTTCTAAATTCCATATATATGTGTCAGCATACTGTATTGGTGTTTTTCTTTCTGGCTTACTTCACTCTGTATAATCGGTTCCAATTTCATCCATCTCATTAGAACTGAGTCAAATTTATTCTTTTTAAGGGCTGAGTAGTATTCCATTGTGTATATGTACCACAGCTTTCTTATCCAGTCATCTGCTGATGGACATCTAGGTTGCTTCCATGTCCTGGCTATTATAAGCAGCGCTGCAATGAACATTGGGGTACATGTGTCTCTTTCAATTCTGGTTTCCTCAGTGTGTATGCCCAGCAGTGGGATTGCTGGGTCATAAGGCAGTTCTATTTGCAATTTTTTAAGGAATCTCCACACTGTTTTCCATAATTGCTGTACTAGTTTGCATTCCCACCAGCAGTGTAAGAGGGTTCCCTTTTCTCCACATCCTCTCCAGCATTTATTGCTTGTAGACTTTTGGATCGCAGCCATTCTGACTGGTGTGAAATGGTACCTCATTGTGGTCTTGATTTGCATTTCTCTGATAATGAGTGAAGACATATGGATGGCTAACAAACACATGAAAAGATGTACAGTTCTTCTGTGTATTCTTGCAATCTCTTCTTAATATCTTCTGCTTTTGTTAGGTCCATGACATTTCTGTCGTTTATGAGACCCTCTTTGCATGAAATGTTCCCTTTTTTCTCTAATTTTCTTGTAGATATCTTTAGTTTTTCTCAATCTATTGTTTTCCTCTATTTCTTTGCACTGATCACTGAGGAAAGTTTTCTTTTCTCTCCTTTCTATTCTTTGTAACTCTGCATTCAAATGTGTATATATTTCCTTTTCTCCTTTGCTTTTGACTTATCTTCTTTTCACAGCTATTTGTAAGGCCTTCTCAGACAGCCATTTTGCTTTTTTGCAGTTCTTTTTCTTGGGGATGTCTTGATCCCTGTCTCCTATATAATGTCATGAACCCTCATCCATAGTTTACCAGACATTATGTCTATCAGATCTAATCCCTTAAATCTATTTCTCACTTCCACTGTATAATCGTAAGGGATTTGATTTAGGTCATGCCTGAATGGTCTAGTGGTTTTCCCTAATTTCTTCAATTTAAGTCTAAATTTGTCAATAAGGAGCTCATGATCTGAGCCACAGTCAGCTCCTGGTCTTGTTTTGCTGACTGTATAGCACTTCTCTAATAGAAACAATAAGCTTCAATAAGATCATTTAAATGGTTCTAGGTATTAATAAGAATGATATGGAGAAGTTATTGGGGGCTTCCCTTGTAGCTCAGTCGGTAAAGAATTTCACTGGTTCTTAAAATGAGAAACAAAACAACATTATTTAGTATAAATATAATCCCAGAAGAACATATTTTTCTTATATTTTCTGCATGGACAGTTCTCTAGGGGAGTCACAAGGCACTCTAAAATAGCAATTTCAGCCATCACAATTAGCATGACAGATTGTAAGAAAACTTCTGGAGGTGACATACAAGATGGTATTAGTCAAGTCAGCACATAAGATTTATTCCTCTTCTTAAAATCCAGGATGAGAAAAGGGCATCTTAAGTGCATCAGCCTTTTAAGAGGTAGTAGAAGTCTGGGAAGAAAAGTTCAAGGCAAGTAGAATTAAGTACTGAAAATCAACCAAAGTGAAATTTGGATGAAAGAGAAACCTTTAACAAACCAATCAAGTGACATAGAAAATGCGTGGAAGTAGTTCATTTTTAAAGCTTTTAAGTATAAGAGTGTAATACTAATGTAAAAGAAAGAAAGAAAGAAAGAAAGAAAGAAAGAAAGAAAATCTAGGTACTTAATGTGTGTAGAAATGCATGCTGAATATGATAATGAACCTTATTAAATATACCTGGTTTCAGCATCAAGGAAGATCTGATATACCCAGATGAAGTATTGCTGATGCTGGTCTGACTCAGAGAGCAGTGGGGTCCAGTTCCCTCCAAGTAGATTTCCTCCCCACACCCTCTTCATTCCCTTCTACTTCCACAGCTCTGCATACTAAACTAATCCTTTCTCTTTTGCATATTAAGCTAATCCCACTGAGCAACTTGTAGATGGCTTTGGAGGGAGATTTTCTTTTGGCCTGAATGAACCACTGCAGAACGCAGGTTTTAAGTTGAAGAGAGGTCAGAAAACAGTACCTGCTCTTATGCTACAGCCTTCACAATTTCACCAAGCCATGTGTGTGTGTGTGTAACTGTACACAACTAAGTTCCAAAATATTTGTGGCATATGTATCTCTTTCATAATCTTATATTTTCTTTTTTAGAAGCAACAGAAAAATAAAATTTGTAAGAAAAAAATGTCTCTCTATGTGAATAATATTCAGTTCATGCAAGCATAGCACTTACTCATGTATGTGCTTTGTACCAGTATAGTTTCCATATCTGTTATGATGTCCTTGGGCACCTCAGACACTTTCTTTTCTTGTCTGTTCTTATGAGGGAAAATTCAGAAACATGTTCAACTATGGAAATCCATTTGGTGAACATATACACAAACATATACACATACATATATATACCTAATATATTTAAATGTTGATTGGGAATTATTATGTTTTTAAAGGACAAAGTTATCTGACATTTATGCATTTTCCTCCAATTAGTAAAAAACTTTTTCAAGGCATGTTCATTATTTGAAACTCCCTTGGTGTTACACAAAAATATTAACACCTTAGAGTGTTTTTTCCCAAGTGTTATTAATTTGTTTAAGAGTATGAAAAATAAAATCTGTAATGACTTTTAAGAAACATTTCTGCCTGCAATCAAAAGCACTTGTGTTCCCTGTCCAATCACCAGAGAAATTAATATCATAACCATCTTATAGGACTGCATTTTTGACATTCTTTCATAAAATGGATAGAGCTGATAATGCAGGTGGTAATAAATTATTCCCCTGAATGCTAGAAAGATTATGAAGGCTACATTTTTCAAAGAACTAGTTTTGGTGGGTAGATTTCAATTATGCTTGCAATACAGAGTTCTCGTACACTGGAGATTAAAGACTCCTTTCTCTGCAGTGACATAGAGATCTGAAATAAAATATAGATCCAATTAATTTAATCTACCAGTCTCAGTGATGCTTTTTCTCCTTTATTGAGGAAACTGGACATTTTGATTCTATAGTGTTTTATGGAAAGCTTCCACACTGACACACTTATCTTGGTAAAACAAAGACCTTGGCTGGATCTTTAGTTGGGATCAGATGTGACTGCAGATTTGAGGATTTGAAGCATCTTCTGTCAGGCTGAAAATAACACTTTTTTTTTTTTTTCCCACCTGTGAAGTGATGCCTGGACTAGCAGGACTTTTCAGTAATATCTAGTTTTGTTGTCCAAAACTGATTGTTTATTTCCACATATTGAGAGGAATCTATTAGGAGATGGGACTTAAAAAAAAAAAAAAAAGCAAACACAAAACTTTCTTTTGTTTCTCTTTCTTTCCCCTTAAGTGTACTTCCAGTTCTGTTTTAAAGTTCAGCTTGATCTTTTTTTATTTATTTTAGACTGTGCTGGGTCTTTGTTGTTTTGTGTGGGCTTTCTCTAGCTAGTTGTGGCAAGCAGGGCCTACTCTTCCTTGTGGTGTGCGGGCTTCTCATCATGGTGGCTTCTCTTGTTGTAGAGCATGGGATCCAGGCACAGGGCCTTCAGTAGTTGCTGCTTTCAGGTTTTAGAGTGCTGGCTCAGTAGCTGTGATGTGCATGGACTTAGCTGTCCCACAGCATGTAAAACTTTCCTAAATCAGGGATCAAACATATGTCCCCTGCATTGGCAGGCAGATTCTTAGCCACTGCACTACCAGTGATCTTCAATTTCTTTGTCACTGTTATATGACTTTGGGGCTTCCTTGGTGGCTAACAGGTAAAATAATCTACTTGTGATGCCAGAGGCACAGGAGATGCAGGCATGATCTGTAGGTTTGGAAGATCCCCTAGAAGAAGAAATGGCAATCCGTTCCAGTATTCTTGCCTGGGAAATCCAGTGGAAAGAGGAGTCCATGGAGTCGCAGAGAGTCAGACATGACTGGCACATTGTATGTGACTTTTAGGGTCAATTAACCTATCATATTAAAATTGTGCTATTACCTTAAATTAATAATTTGCTGTTGAAAATGATGGTGTTTATGATGCTTGGTTTCTGAGATGCTGAAATATTAAAAATAACTTTAAAAACATCATTCCCCTGAGCATATAAGGAATAGCTCCTTCTATGAGAATAAGATGATGTAAGAATAGTTTATAATCTGAGCCAGAAAATAATTGATTATTCCTTGAGCTTGTGTTAATCATTTCTGCTTTGTAACTCTGCCAAGAATGAAGGGGAACCCTTTAGAAACTAAAATGCAATGAAAGTCTTTTTTCCCACTTATTGATACAAGAACACATCATACTGTAAGCTTGAGTAACACTAGTATTGAGATAATCTTATGTTTTACCTGACCTCTAAATTGTAAGCCTTTTGAAAACTTTAGACAAAGCATGAAAGAAAGTGAAAGTCGCTTAGTCATGTCTGACTCTTTGCAACCCCATACAGTCCAGGAAATTCTCCAGGCCATAATACTGGAGGGGGTAGTCTTTCCTTTCTCCAGGGAATCTTCCCAATCCAGGAATCAAACCGGAGTCTCCTGCATTGCAGGTGGATTCTTCACCAACTGAGCTATCAGGGAAGACAAAGTGTAAGTGATATCAAATGGGAACAAGGACACAACTGATTACCAACATCATGCAATATTCTAGGTCCCTAGCATCTGATCCTAAGTCCCCAGAGACCATCAGTGCTTCACACCTATACCTCATTCATCCTTACCCAAAGTATCATCCATTATACAAAGGTAGAGTCAAAGGTAATTCATTGGAAAATACATGTATTAAAGTAGTATTTCCATTTTATTACTCTATCTCCTTACTCTGTTATTTTCCCAGTATCATATTTATTTTTTGTTTGTGTGTAGTCTGTCTCCCCAAAAAAAAAAAAAAATGTCAGCTCCATGAACTCCAGTGCCTGGACATGTAGTTGGCATTCAGAAAATATCTGTTGACTGTAACACAGATTAGAATGCTACACTCCAAAGTATGCCACTTCAGCATAAGGATTCTTTTGAGCTGAAAACAACTTATGATGATGAAATGTAAGGGCTTACATTTCCTTTGAGAAAATATCCCCCTCCTTTATCCCAGGAAGAGGATAACAGTTCTTAACACCACAGGTGGAGATGGCACTAGGATGAATCTGAACAAAGAAAGTGTACTAATAACCTATATCTACCCTTAGTCTCCACCATATATTTATCTTCTCATATATCACCAATCCTAGAACCCCAAACTCCCTTTTCTTTGTCCAGTCAACTCTCCACATGTATTTCCCTTTCTTAAAATGATATATAAGCTCCCAAGTCCAATGTTTCCTATGGATTCCACTCCCCTTTTTTTTTTTTTTTAAACTGGGAATCTTCTTTGCATATAAAATAAGTGCATATGAATTTTTCCTATTGATTTATCCTTTTAAATTTAAATTTGCAAGTCCCAGCCCTGAACCTAAGAGAGTAAAAGAAAAGTTTTTCCTGAACTGAATATGCCAGCAAATTTGGAAAACTCAGCAGTGGCCACAGGACTGGAAACTATCAGTTTTCACTCCAATTCCAAAGAAAGGCAAAGCCAAAGAAGGCTCAAACAACCGCACAATTTCACTGATCTCACATGCTAATAAAGTAATACTCAAAATTCTCCAAGCCAGGCTTCAGCAATATGTGAACCATGAACTTCCAGATGTTCAAGCTGCTGTTTGAAAAAGCAGAGGAAACCAGAGATCAAATTGCCAACATCCACTGGATGATAGAAAAAGCAAGAGAGTTCCAGAAAAACATCTGTTTCTGCTTTGTTGACGATGCCAAAGCCTTTGACTGTGTAGATGACAATAAACTGTGGAAAATTCTGAAAGAGATGGGAATAACAGACCACCTGACCAGGTCAGGAAGCAACAGTTAGAAGTGGACATGGAACAACAGACTGGTTCCAAATAGGCAAAGGAGTACGTCAAGGCTATATACTGTCACCTTGCTCATTTAGCTTATATGCAGAGTACATCATGAGAAACGCTGGACTGGAAGAAGCAGAAGCTGGAATCAAGATTGCCGGGAGAAATATCAATAACCTCAGATATGCAGATGACACCACCCTTATGGCAGAAAGTGAAGAAGAACTGAAAACCTCTTGATGAAAGTGAAAGAGGAGAGGAAAAAGTTGGCTTAAAGCTCAACATTCAGAAAACGAAGATCATGGCATCTGGTCCCATCACTTCATGGGAAATAGATGGGGAAACCGTGGAAACAGTGTCAGACTTTATTTTTTGGGCTCCAAAATGACTGCAGATGCTGACTGTAGCCATGAAGTTCAAAGACGCTTACTCCTTGGAAGAAAAGTTATGAGCAACCTAGATAGCATACTGAAAAGCAGAGACATTCCTTTGCCAACAAAGGTCCATCTAGTCAAGGCTATGGTTTTTCCAGTGGCCATGTATGGATGTGAGAGTTGGACTGTGAAGAAAGCTGAGCACTGAAGAATTGATGCTTTTGAACTGTGGTGTTGGAGAAGACTCTTGAGAGTCCCTTGGACTGCAAGGAGATCCAACCAGTCCATTCTGAAGGAGATCAACCCTGGGATTTCTTTGGAAGGAATGATGCTAAAGCTGAAAGTCCAGTACTTTGGCCACCTCATGAGAAGAGTTGACTCATGGGAAAAGACTCTGATGCTGGGAGGGATTTGGGGCAGGAGGAGAAAGGGACGACAGAGGATGAGATGGCTGGATGGCATCACTGACTGGATGGACATGAGTCTGAGTGAACTCCGGGAGTTGGTGATTGACAGGGAGACCTGAGGTGCTGCAGTTCATGGGGTTGCAAAGAGTTGGACATGACTGACTGAACTGAACTGAAAGTTCAATGAATCATTACTGTAAACCCAATTATTATTATTATTATTATTTATGTCATAGCCTGTATGAATTAACATTGTGAATGTTAATCACTGGGGAATTAGAAATGATATGAGTGTTTTACCTCCTAACCATTTGGAAAGAATATGTTATCAAAATCTGATTACCTCTTGGGATGTATCTCACACATAGATTCTGTTTGTCTGATATGAGAAGAGTCGGCATAGAGGACCAGAAATAGATACATGTGATATTAGCTATTGTTTAAGCACTTTATAGATGTCAGATACTTCAAGGTTTTTTGAGTTTTATCTTCCATGATGTAGATAGTATTACTAGTCCTGTTTTATAGGTTAGGAAGCAGGAACAAAACGCTAAAGTAACTTGCCCAATATCCAAGATTAGCATCTAAATTTGAACTTAGAAAGCCTTGTCACAGTATATATTTATTTGCCTGCTATACTCTGCTACATACCATATGGCAAAACTTAGCTATAGTAATATGATGGAGGCAAAAATTATGTTTAAAAATGAGTCAGGAAAGATCTTACTTTCTGAAATCATAAGAAGATAGAGTCTATAGGGCACTAGGAAAAAGTATAACTTTTCCTCTGTATTTCAGTAAACAGTGAGGTCAGGTGATAGCAAGTAGATCAAAAACAAGACTAGTTAAGAAATCATTTTACCCTGTAAACATTTTTAGTGCATATTATCAATTCTTTTATACCATATATATTTTGAAGAAAGTTTAAATATGGCCATGCATTATGCTTTATAGGCAACCTAGGAGAGAAACATCTAGATGACAAAATAAATGGCAAAGAAACTAGACAAATCAAGCTTATTCTTAAAAGAAAAATAGGTGAACAACTCCATGATGAATAATTAGCCTCATAAAAGTTTCCACAGGAAACTCAATAGTAATGAAGAAGGCTATAATGCTACTCAGAAAAGCAGTTACAGAGGACTTTTAGTCTTTGCTGACATGAAAATCAGAATTTTTAATAGAACAAACATGCATCAGTTAAACTCAGCTTAATATTTCATATCAATTTGACATTAAGAAAAAGAACTGCCAAGTGGGATAGGATTCTGCTACTCTCACCATTTCATTCTCTCCTCATAAGCATACTATAAGGAATACCTAAAAATTTTTTAAAATTATTTATTCATTTATTTATTTTTTGCTGTGCTGAGTCTTTGTTGTTGTGTACAGGCTTTCTCTAGTTGTGGTGAGTAGGGGCTACTCTTCCCTGTGGTGCAACAAGCTTCGCATGTGATGGCTTCTCTGTGTGGAGCACAGGCTCTAGGCATGCGGGCTTCAGTAGCTGCAGCACACAGACTTAGCAGTTGTGGCTTGAAGGCAACAGAGCATGCAGATCTCAGTAGTTGTGGCACGTGGGCTCTAGAGAACAGGCTCGGTAGTTGTGGTGTATGGGCCTAGTTGCTCCATGGCATGTGGAATCTTCCTGGACCAGGAGTTGAACTCTTGTCCCCTGCACTGTCAGGCAGATTCTTATCCACTGCTCCATCAGGTAAGTCCAGGAATACATAAATATTATCCAAATTTTAATTGGTGAATGTGAACTTAGGGTAAGGATAATTTATTAGACTTATATTTAATTGTGCTTGTGTGCGTTCTCAGTCACTTCAGTTGTATAAGATTCTTTGAAACCCCATGCACTGTAGCCTGCCAGCTTCCTCTGTCCATGGGATTCTCCAAGCAATAATACTGGAGTCAGTTTTCATGTCTTCCTCCAGGGGATCTTCATGACCCAGGAATTGAACTCACGTCTCCTGCATTGCAGGCATATTCTTTACCACTTAGCCACCAGGGAAGGCCTCTATTTAATTGTGCTCCCATAATAAGGATGTATTTGCCATAGGGAAAAAGTCGTTTTTCTTTGGTCTAGGCATTATAAATACTGCTTGTTTGGGATTATCTAGTGATGTTTTTGTTTATATTTTACTGGTCAACTTTAATTCTTCTTCTTTTTTTTTCTCTTAAAGTCAATTATATTTTAAAGAGATTTAAATAACAAGGAAGTGATCTTATTTATTTACCATATCTAGTTGCTACTGCCAGTGCTTTGTTTTCTGTAGATGTATTTTCCATCCGATAGCTGTTTCCTTCTACCCTAAGGACGTTCTTTAATACTTTTTATATTTCTATTCTGTTGATAATTTATCTAATCATCTTGTTTCTCAAAAAGTCTTTGCTTTTGCCTTTTCTATTAAAAGAAAAGCTCTAGAATCTTTGAGCCATAGAATTGCAGGCTGATTGCTTTTTCTTTTAGTACTGTAAAGAAGTTGCCCTACTATTCCTTGCATTGTTTCCAATGAGAAATCTGCTGTCATCCTTTTTCTCTCTTGCTCTATACAGTTTGATTTGCCCTGCCTTGATGTTGCTTTCTCTGTTTCTTTTTATTACTTTTTCTTGTTATGTCAAGAACATTTACCCTCTAAACAAATTTTTAAGTGCACAATTTGTTACTGTTATCAATTATTTGTGCTACTAATTGCAGTCAAGTCCCTGTCAAGGCTCACAAGTCTGGGAGCCATTTTCTTTCTTTCAGTTGCCTGAACAATTTTCTACTCTCACTGTTTATATGTTTAAAACTTCAATCTCAGAAGGCATTCATATTTCCCTTGTTTGCATATTTCCTTTGGTTGAGAGATACCTTAGTATAACTCTCACCATGTATGAAATTCTCAGGTCTCTTGTTCATTTATTTAGCTCTAGCAATGGCCTTCTTTTAGTTACTTGAAGACCTTGAGCTCTCTCCCATCTCAGAACTTTCATACATGTTGTTGCCTTTTCCTGGAAAGCTCTTCTTCCTATTCATTAAGAAACTAATACCTGCTTATTGCTAAGGATGCATTTTTGAAATAATTTTTTGGGGGAGCAATTTCTAGACTAGATTAAGAGCCTTCCTTTATTCTTGTTTCTCCTATAGCATGCTGGTTGCATAGATTATCAAGATGTATAACTATATATTTATGTAAATTTTGTTTATTATCTATTTCCCCATTTAATGATATAATATCAAATACAAATTAAAATAAGTGACTTAAATTCTCCCTATTGAAAACTAAGGAAAGAAATCCCCTCCTCTTTTTAAAAATTTCTTTCCTTGTCTTTTCAAAAGTATCTAAATTTTTTAATGACTAAATAAGCCTCTTGCTAGTCTCACAACTCAGAAATATTTCCATAAGGACCTGAGAGTCATCTCTTTGAAATGTAATCATCAAAGAATATAACATGCTATCTCTCAGTTTCCTAGGAAGATATAGACTTAAATTCAGCAAGCAAGTGCCTGCAAAGGGCAAAACCTACCTTCAATCATAAAGATAGCAGAAAATTATCAATTTTATCTGAGAAGATGAATTTAATGTATTGTGATGCCAATACAATTTTATCTGAGAAGATGAATTTAATGTATTGTGATGCCAATACAATTTTATCTGAGAAGATGAATTTAATGTATTGTGATGCCAATACATTAAATTCATCTTCTCAGATAAAATTGATAATTTTCTGCTATCTTTATGATTGAAGGTAGGTTTTGCCCTTTGAATAAAACAGTGGAAACAGTGTCAGACTTTATTTTTGGAGGCTCCAATATCACTGCAGATGATGACAGCCATGAAATTAAAAGACGCTTACTCCTTGGAAGAAAAGTTATGACCAACTTAGATAGCATATTCAAAAGCAGAGACATTACTTTGACAACAAACATCCATCTAGTCAAGGCTCTGGTTTTTCCAGTAGTCATGTGAGAGTTGGACTGTGAAGAAAGCTGAGCACTGAAGAATTGATGCTTTTGAACTGTGGTGTTAGAGAAGACTCTTGAGAGTCCCTTGGACTGCAAGGAGATCCGAGTCCATTCTGAAGGAGATCAGTCCTGGGTGTTCTTTGGAACGAATGATGCTAAAGCTGAAACTCCAGTACTTTGGCCACCTCATGAGAAGAGTTGACTCATTGGAAAAGGCTCTGATGCTGGGAGGGATTGGGGGCAGGAAGAAAAGGGGACGACAGAGGATGAGATGCCTGGATGGCATCACTGAGTCAATGGATGGTGAGTTTGAGTGAACTCTGGGAGTTGGTGGTGGACAGGGAGGCCTGGTGTGCTGCAATTCATGGGATCACAAAGAGTTGAACATGACTGAGTGACTTAACTGAACTGAACTGAACTGATGCATTCAGCTATATAAATAAGTAAGTTTTTTTTTTTTCTGTTGTTGCAATCTCTTTAGCAGATTGCCCATGATGTGCGTTGTATTTTGATTTATTGCTTGTTGAATAATACAATTGTTTTTGCTACCTTTGTGAGAGGTATTCTGGGTTGGAAAGAAATTTTGTTAATTATATTTCCCAATAATGGTGCACTCCAGGAAAACAGTGACCAGGTCTGTTTCTGTTTATGGCTGTATTCTCAGTGCATACATAGTGACTGGTCCAGAATATAAGTCAAATAACTGTTTAATGAAAGAATGAATGAGGAATCCAGCAGGAGACTCCATTTTTCCATTAATTTTTTTGCCGTCATTATGTGGATCAAATAGACTCAGACCAATCTATTTGGGAGCTTTAGTTCCCTTAATATTTTTAAGTGTGATCAAGGACACGTTATTTAAAGTTTCTGAGCTGGTATTTCCTTATCTATAAAACAGGGATAATAATAGCACCTGTGTCCAAAAGCTACTGTGGGCATAAATTGATAGAATGCATTTAAAATAAGCAACATGGTGCCTTCACATGGAAGCAATAAATTCATCTGATAATAGTTTATTGTAATCATTTACCTCAAATAAATATTTTCTTTGACACTCAAAGATCACAATGATAAGGACAGCTGTCATTTGGAAAATTTTCTTATGACATCTTATCTGGAAGCTTTTTGTAATTCTACAACCTGTGTCCTCAAGCTTATTTGGACTTTTTCATTAGGCTGACACTATGGAATTGAAGCTCTTACGACAACCTTTCTTGCTACTTTCCCTCAGTGATCCATAACCCATACCTCATTCAGCTGGGAATTCAAAGTATAAGGTATGTCAGAGTGCCTCTTAGCCACAGTAAGGCAAATGACAAACTTTATTTCTTAAGAGTCTGGCTTTTTCCATTTTCTCTCATGAGAAGTCAGTAGCTTCTCTCTGTGGATAACTCTCTATCTTCCTGTCCCAACAAAGATATGGGAGACCTATCCTCCTTATGCTTTAAAGTGGATGAACCCTATAGGATTATTTAAGGATTTGCAGTCTTTTAGAACTTTCTTTAACAGACCTAGGTTAAATCATGCTTTGATGTCATCCTCCCTCCACACATCTCACATCCCCACAACCCATTCTGAACATTCTTAAGTATCACTTCAGTTCAGTCACTCAATTGTGTCCGACTCTTTATGACCCCATGAATCGCAGCAGGCCAGGGCTTCCCTGTCCATCGCCAACTCCTGGAGTTTACTCACATTCATGTCGTTTGAGTTAGTGATGCCATCCAGCCATCTCATCCTTGGTCTTCCCCTTCTCCTCCTGCCCCTAATCCCTCCCAGCATCAGAGTCTTTTCCATTCAGTCAAGTCTTTGCATGAGGTGGCCAAAGTATTGGAGTTTCAGCTTTAGCATCATTACTTCCAAAGAAGTCCCAGGGCTGATCTCCTTCAGAATGGACTAGTTGGATCTCCTTGCAGTCCAAGGGACTCTCAAGAGTCTTCTCCAACACCACAGTTCAAAAACATCAATTCTTCAGCGCTCAGCCTTTTTCACAGTCCAACTCTCACATCCATACATGAACACAGGAAAAACCATAGCCTTGACTAGATGGCCCTTAGTCGGCAAATAATGTCTCTGCTTTTGAATATACTATCTAGGTTGGTCATACCTTTTATTCCAAGGAGTAAGCGTCTTTTAATTTCATGGTTGCAGTCACCATCTGCAGTGATTTTGGAGCCCAAGAAATAAAGTCTGACACTCTTTCCACTGTTTCCCCATCTATTTCCCATGAAGTGATGGAACCAGATGCCATGATCTTCGATTTCTGAATGTTGAGTTTTAAGCCAACTTTTTCACTCTCCTCTTTCACTTACATCAAGAGACTTTTTAGTTCCTCTTTACTTTCTGCCATAAGGGTGGTGTCCATCTGTATATCTGAAGTTATTGATATTTGTCCCGGCAATTTTGATTCCAGCTTGTGTTTCTTCCAGTCCAGCGTTTCTCATGATGTACTCTGCATATAAGTTAAATAAGCAGGGTGACAATATACAGCCTTGACGTACTCCTTTTCCTATGTGGAACCAGTCTGTTGTTCCATGTCCAGTTCTAGCTGTTGCTTCCTGACCAGCATACAGATTTTCTCAAGAGGCAGGTTAAGTGGTCTGGTATTCCCATCTCTTTCAGAATTTTCCACAGTTTATTGTGATCCACACAGTCAAAGGCTTTGGTATAGTCAATAAAGCAGAAATATATGTTTTTCTCGAACTCTCTTGCTTTTTCCATGATTCAGCAGATGTAGGCAATTTGATCTCTGGTTCCTCTGCCTTTTCTAAAACCAGCTTGAACATCAGGGAGTTCATGGTTCACGTATTGCAGAAGCCTGGCTTGGAGAATTTTGAGCATTATTTTACTAGCATGTGAGATGAGTGCAATTATGTGGTAGTGTGAGCATTCTTTGTCATTGCCTTTCTTTGGGATTGGAATGAAAACTGATCATTTCCAGTCCTGTGGCCACTGCTGAGTTCCAAATTTGCTGGCATATTGAGTGCAGCACTTTCACAGCATCATCTTTCAGGATTTGAAACAGCTCCACTGGAATTCGATCACCTCCACTAGCTTTGTTTGTAGTGATGCTTTCTAAGGCCCACTTAACTTCACATTCTAAGATGTTTGGCTCTAGATTAGTGATCACATTTTCATCTGGATCGTGAAGATCTTTTTGTACAGTTCTTCCGTGTATTCTTCCCACGTCTTCTTAATATCTTCTGCTTCTTTGGGGTCCAGACCACAGAATGTGGTCCACTGGAGAAGGGAATGGCAAGCCACATCAGTATTCTTGCCTTGAGAACCCCATGGACAGCATGAAAAGGCAAAATAATAGGATACCAAAAGAGGAACTTCCCAGGTCATTAGGTGCCCGATATGCTACTACAGGTCAGAGGAGAAAAAATTCCAGAAAGAATGAATGGTTGGAGCTAAAGCAAAAACAATACCCAGCTGTGGTTGTGATTGGTGATAGAAGCAAGATCTGATGCTGTAAAGAGCAATATTGCACAGGAACCTGGAATGTCAGGTCTATGAATCAAGGCAAATTGGAAGTGGTCAAATAAGAGGTGGCAAGAGTGAATGTTGACATTCTAGGAATCAGCGAATAAAATAGACTGGAATGGATGAATTTAACTCAGATGACCATTATATATCTACTACTGTGGGCAGGAATCCCACAAAAGAAATGGAGTAGCCATCGTACTCAACAAAAGAGTCTGAAATGCAGTACTTGGATGCAATCTCAAAAATGACAGAATGATCTCTGTTCGTCTCCAAGGCAAACCATTCAATATCACAATTATTGATTGTGCCCCAACCAGTAGCACTAAAAAGCTGAAGTTGAATGGTTCTATGAAGACCTACAAGACCTTTTAGAACTAACACCCCAAAAGATGTCTTTTTCATTATAGGGGACTGGAATGCAAAAGTAGGAAGTCAAGAAACACCTGGAGTAACAGGCAAATTTGGCCTTGGAATGCGGAATGAAGCAGGGCAAAGACTAATAGAGTTTTGCCAAGAGAATGCACTGGTCATAGCCAACACCCTCTTCCAATAACATAAGAGAAGACTCTACATATGGCCATCACCAGATGGTCAACACTGTAATCAGACTGATTACATTCTTTGCAGCCAAAGATGGAGAAGCTCTATATTGTCAATAAAATCAAGACCAGGAGCTGACTGTGGCTCAGATCATGAACTCCTTATTACCAAATTCAGACTCAAATTGAAAAAAGTAGGGAAAACCGCTAGACCATTTAGGTATGACCTAAATCAAATCCCTTATGATTATACAGTGGAAGTGAGAAATAGATTTAAGGGACTAGATCTGATAGTTAGAGTGCCTGATGAACTATGCAGTGAGGTTCATGACATTGTACAGGAGACAGGGATCAAGACCATCTCCATGGAAAAGAAATGCAAAAAAGCAAAATGGTTGTCTGGGGAGGCCTTACAAATAGCTGTGAAAAGAAGGGAGTCGAAAAGAAAAGGGGAAAAGGAAAGATATAGGCATCTGAATGCAGAGTTCCAAAGAATAGCAAGGAGAGATAAGGAAGTCTTATTCAGCGATCAAATCTTCCATTGCACTTAATGGAATATACCTTCCTTCATCATAGTACTCTCCTCAGGATTCAACATTCTCAGCATTTTATTAATGGAACCTCTAAGAATGGGAGTCATGTTCTTTTCAACATTTTAGTATGTCAGTTTAGTATGGTAGCACTCTACTCAGAGAGTCTGCTTAGGAAACCTGTGCAAAGAAAATGGGATGCTGAGATGCTTTTATGCTCAGCTGTAGGAACATATCTCACAATGAGATAAAGTAATAACAGTGATTTCCTTGTGTGACTCATAAGCTGATTCTGGTGACAATTGCCAGAAAGAATTCTACACATTGCTAGAATAACTGCATACCTTCTGTAACCTTATTTACTGAACCCCGAATCACAGTATGGTTGATCACGAACTTTTCCTGATTTATAAATAGTGGTGAAAAGTCATGTAAAATTATTGAGATTAATATTGCATTCTGCTGCTGCTGCTGCTAAGTCGCTTCAGTCGTGTCCGATTCTGTGCAACCCCACGGACGGCAGCCCATTGGGCTCCGCCGTCCCTGGGATTCTCCAGGCAAGAACACTGGAGTGGGTTGCCATTTCCTTCTCCAATGCACGAAAGTGAAAAGTGAAAGTGAAATCACTCAGTCGAGTCTGACTCTTAGCGACTCCATGGACTGCAGCCTACCAGGCTCTTCCATCCATGGGAGTTTCAGGCAAGAGTGGGATGCCATTGCCTTCTCCAATATTGCATTCTACCTTTCATGAATTACCTTTATTGAAAATAATAAAATTAGAGACATCTGGATTGTGTATTCTGGACAGCTTGGAACCAATAGTTATCATATATACAGCCACGTTTATTACTTTGAAGAGGACAAATTTCACCAAAATCTAACAATGTTTGTATGCTTATTTAAACACTAATCTTGCTGTTTTCTAATCATGCCTTATATTAGCATGTATAAGAAGCCCTAAAAGGAGAGCAATAACAAAATGTCTTAATCTGTTATTTTTCTTTCCCAGAAGTAAATTGATTGCCACAGCAGGTAATAATTCATTGTGCCTCTGTGTTAGGCCTGGTGTGCTGCAGTTCATGGGGTCACAAAGAGTCGGACACGACTGAACAACTGAACTGAACTGAACTGTGTTAGGAAAAGGTAGTTATTAATAGACCACAGTACAGCTGTTATTCAACCACGCCTCTATATATCAGATAAAACGGCTTGGTGTACAACTGTCATTTGGTATACTAGTGATCTTTGTCACTGAGCTTTCACAAAGGATCACTCCAATATTTTTTTCTGGAAATACAGATATCCTGATTTCCCCTTGTCATTTACATAGCTATAGAAGACCACTATCCCTATAACAATACTTCTTTTTAACTACCACTATCTTTAAAGAAAATAAAAACATCAATAACCCTTTTAACTTCTTTATTTTAGAAGTCACAATTTAACTTTTCTCTTTTTATCAGCATATTAGATACTTTTTTCTCTAACATCTCCATATGCAGTTATGATCCCCATATGAAACACTAGATTTCTTATTTTCAACAAGTTGAAGTCACTGCTGCTGTCTGTGCTTATTTCTTTCTTTGACTGTATACTAACCTCAAGCCTGAGGGAGGTAGAGCAGAAAGCTGATAATTCACAGGCAAAAAAAAAAAAAAAAAAAAACCAACTGGGCCTGCTTCTACATCCTTATGCTTGCCAAATTCACAGGCCCCTCAGGATTATCCAGCCCCCTAACTACTGAATTAGCCAATGTTTGGGAGTTTTCCCAGATTCAACTTGAACCAGGGGCCACTTTTTACAAACAAATGCACAGCACCAGCAGGCTGATGAAAGATATTATCCTCTCCAGTCTTCTTAACATTAAAGAAATTTAGTTTATATCCAAATGATAAATGCCTTGGAATCTAGTTGGCTATGGTTAGGGAATGGGCAAATCAAGTTACTATTTGATTATTTGTTATTACTGTCAGCAAAAATATAATTGAGAGCCCTAAAAGTATTATTAGAGGAATGAAAGAGAAAACATAACTTATTAGCATACAAACAACTTTATTCTGATATCACAACATTGCCAATCAAATTGGAGCTCTGTTCTCACTGAGTGAGTAGAAATGAACATTAATTTTCTTCTTGCAAATCTCTCTATCTAACATTGGAAAAAATCCAAGAAGAGCTCTTTTCAGTTCTTTTGCTAAATCATTCTGTTCTGTTCTAATGCCACTCCTCAAAGAGCACTGCAAAGAAGAGAGAAGAAGTTGGCACTCTTGAGACTGTGTGGCCATGTTAGCTCAAGATTATTTGAAAATGAAAACCAAACAAAAAAATCAAGATACAATTAGTGTGTTGGTGATCTTTATTTTTTTTTAATCACTTCAGTCATTTCAGTCATGTCTGACTCTGTGTGACCCCACAGACAGCAGCCCATCAGGCTCACCTATCCCTGAGATTCTCCAGGCAAGAACACTGGAGTGGGTTGCCATTTCCTTCTCCAATGCGTGAAAGTGAAAAGTGAAAGTGAAGTCACTCAGTTGTGTCCGACTCTTAGCGACCCCATGGACTGCAGCCTACCAGGCTCTTCCATACATGGGATTTCCAGGCAAGAGTACTGGAGTAGGGTGCCATTGCCTTCTCCATTAGGTTCCACATGCTCAGTTTCTACCTTCAGAAAATCCACTATCTCCAGCAGGTTTTTACTCAAAATGCATTTTTTCAGCACAAAAACAATCCAATATAAGTGATAGTTTGTTTCCTCCCCATCTGAGCTTAATTTCCTGTGGTTGTGTCCTAGTTTGCAAGAAAGTAGGACTAATTGATGGGTGTAAAACTGAATAGAAAAAGGCTATTTATAAGTAGAATTGATTGCTATATAAATTTCATTCTTCTACTAAATACTGTGCTTAAATGGTATTAGACATTTGATATAAACTATTCTTAGGCTACTTAAAGTTTTTAATCATGAGACTGTGTACATAAAAATTCAAAAATGTTATTGCAAGGTCAAATAATTTTGTAGTCTCCTCTAGAAACATCTAGAGAGTTCCAAATTAATGGATGGGTGACAGTGTGTTGTCATCAAAAGAACATGGGCTTTTGACTCAGACAGATGGCCTTTGGCAAGCTATTTAACTTGTCTGAGTTTTAGTTTCTTTCACTGGAAAATACATATTGCTACTATTTCAAAGAGTTGCAAAGATGATTAAAGTAGAAAGTTTTCACAAAATATTCAGCACAGTGTTTGACATACTCTATGTGTTCAAGAAAAGATACTCACTGTATGAAAATTTAACTTCCAAAATATTAAAAAAATCACTTTAAAAGTATGTCAGTTTTTGTTTTCTGTAAGTTTTCAGGTTATAAATTGTGTTGTGTTAGTTGCATCCAACTCTTTATGACTCCATGGCCTGTAACTGGCTAGGCTCCTCTGTCCATGGAATTCTCCAGGCAAGAATACTGGAATGGGTAGCCATTTCCTTCTCCAGAGGATATTCCTAACCCAGGGATTGAACCTCGGTCTCCCACATTGCAGATTCTTTACAGTCTTAGCCACCAAGGAAGCCCAAGGTTATAAACTGTATTTGATGTTAATAATAATTCTCTTGGATAAGAAGGGTTTTTATTGTATTTTCAGTTTATACATGAAAATCTGAAAAACTAGTATGTATGGAACTTACCCTAAGTAATTTAGTTAGCAAGTGGCAGAGTCAGCTAAAATGTGGCTCATTTTTCCCATTCTACTGCTGCCTCAGTGGGGGGTAGATAGCCATGATGTTGGAAGAATTTAAATACAAACATAAAATGAAAAAAATATATAAATTGGGATAAATAATTTGTTATTTATTATCACTCTGTACTTGAAACCATAAAATGCCTAGAAGAGAATATAGGGAAAAATCTCCTTGACATTGGTCTTGGCAATGATTTTATGGATATGACACCCAAAACACAAGCAACAAAAGCATAAGTAAACAATTAAGTCTATAAGTAAACAATTAAGTCTATTACAAATTGAAAATTTTGTAAAATGGAGGAAACTCAATAAAATGGAAAAGCAGCCTAGTGAAGGTAGGAGATATTTTAAACTGTAAGTCTGATAAGGGGTTAATATCCAAAATATGCAAAAATTCAAACAACATAAACAGAATAAACAACTGAACTAAAAATTGACATGTGCCCTAAATAGACATTTTTTTTCCAAAGAAGATATACAGATGGCCAACGGATACATGAATTGATACTCAACATCACTAATCATCAGGGAAATGCAGATTAAAACCACAATAAGATACCATCTCACAACTGTAAGAATGGCTAGCATCAAAAAGACAAGAAAAAACAAGTGTTGGTGAGAATGTGGAGAAAATGGGACCCTCCTGCACTGTTAGTGGGACTGTAAATTGGTGCAGCCACAATGGAAAGCAACATTGAGGTTCCTCAAAAAGTTAAAAATAGAACTTTTTTCATTTGGTTCAGCAGTTCTACTTCTGGATATTTACCCAAAGAAAACAAAAACATTGAGTTGAAAAGATATCATGCACAGCAATATTCATAGCATCATTATTTAATGTTGCAAAGATAATGAAGCAACCTAAGTGTTGCTAAATGAATAAATGAAGAAGATGTAGCATTTATGTATATTTGTGTAATACATAAAATGTTATTCGGTCATTAAAAATGAAATCTTGCCATTTGAGACAACATGGATTGACCTGGAAGGTGCTATACTAAGTGAAATTAGTCAGAGAAATACACATACCATATGATCTCACATACATGTGGAATCTAAAAATAAACAAAACAAAATGAAAACAGACTCATAGAAACAGAAAACAAATGAGTGGCTGCTGAAGAGAAGGGAACTGGGTTGAGGAAAAAAAGGTGAAGGGGATTAAGAGGTATAAACCTTTATTTACAAAATAAATTATCCACATGGAGGTAATATAGGAATATGGTCAATAATATTGCAATGACTTTGTATGCGGATAGATGGTTACTAGATTTATCCTGGTAATCTTTCATAATGTATGCAAATATCAAATCACTAGGTACTACAACCAAAACTAATATATTACTCCAGAGCAACTAAATTTTTGTTTTTTTGATTTTTTATACAATGTTTATATTTGTATTTAGAGTTATACTATATATGGAGAAGGCAATGGCAACCCACTCCAGTACTCTTGCCTGGAAAATCCCATGGACAGAGGAGCCTGGTAGGCTGCAGTCCATGGGATTGCAAAGAGTCGGACACGACTGAGCAACTTCACTTTCACTTTTCACTTTCATGCATTGGAGAAGGAAATGGCAACCCACTCCAGTATTCCTGCCTGGAGAATCCCAGGGACTGGGGGCTTGGTGGGCTGCCGTCTATGGGATTGCACAGAGTCGGACACTACTGAAGCAACTTAGCTGTAGCAGAAGCATACTACATATTAATAACATACAATAACCAATAACATGTTATTCTATATTAAATGATATTCTCCGTGTCACACAATACATCCTTGACCTATCTTACACCAAATAGTTTATATCTCCTGCTTCTCCACCCCTATAATACTCCTCCCCCGCCTCTTCACTGATAACTGTTAGCAGGTTCTCTCTACCAGTAAGCCTATTTTTTTGTTATATGCACTAGTGTGTTGTATTTTTAGTTTTCATATATAAGTAGTATCATGCAGTATTTGTTTTACTATGTCTGACTTATTTCACTTTGCGTAATACCCTTCAAGTTCATCCATGTTGGTGAAAATGGCAAAATTTTCTTTTTTGAGGCTGAGTAGTGTTCCATTTGTGTGTGTGTGTGTGTGTGTTTCTCACATCTCCTTTGTCCATTTATCTGTTCATGGTCACTTAGGTTGCTTCCATATCTTTCTAGTTGTAAAAATGCTTCTCTAAATTTTCACTTTCATGCATTGGAGAAGGAAATGGCAACCTGCTCCAGTGTTCTTCCCTGGAGAATCCCAGGGACAGGGGAGCCCTGGTGGGCTGCCATCTCTGGGGTCACACAGAGTCAGACAAGACTAAAGTGACTTAGCAGCAGCAGCAGCAAACATTGGGGTACATGATATTTTCAAATTGGTGTTTTTATTTTTGGATACCACCCATGAGTGGTATTGCTAACCAACTATACATCAATAAAATGGTTAACCTAGGAGAAATGGACAAATTTTTAGGAAGGTACAGTTTCCCGAGATGGATCTAGGAGGAAATTGAGAATATGAACAGCCCAATTTCCAATAATAAAATCAAATTGGTAATTAAACTTCCAGCTAGCAAATATCCATGACCATGTGGCTTCTCAGGTGAATATTACCAAACATTTAGAGAAGAGTTAACACCTAATTCTCTCAAACTATTCAAAAAAATTGCAGAGGAAGGAACACTTCCAAACTCCTTCTATGGGGCCAGCATTGCCCTGGTACAAAACAGGCAAAGACTTCAGAAAAAAAGAATTACATTTCAGTATCACTGATGAACTTAGATGCAAAAATCCTCAATAAAGTACCAGAAAACTAAATCTAACAATATATTAAAAGGATCATACTTCATGATTAAGTGAGGTTTATCCAAGGGTGCCATAGTTTTTCAATATCCATAAATCAGCCAGTGTGGTGCATGACATTAACAAACAAAGATAAAAGCCATATGATCATTTCAATAGATGCAAAAAAACTCAATATAATTCCATATCCATTTATGATAACAAAATCTTCAGAAAGTGGGCTTAGAGGGAACATACCTCAGCGTAATAAAAGCCATGTATGTTAACTATATTTTAATTAAGAAAAAGAAAATGGATAAGTGTTAGAGGGTAGGTGTACTTGATTTGGGAGGCCAAAGCTAGGTGGATAGACAAGCTGAACTACAGGTCTGAGGGATGAGAATGCTGGTGTTGAAGGAAAACTTCAGTTCAGTCACTCAGTCATGTCTGACTTTTTGCAACCCCATGAACTGCAGCACATCTGGCCTCCATGTCCATCACCAACTCCCGGAGTTCACTCTGACTTATGGCCATCGAGTCAGTGATGCCATCCGGCCATCGAGTCAGTGATACCATCCAGCCGTCTCATCCTCTGTCATCCCCTTCTCCTCCTGCCCCCAATCTCTCCCAGCATCAGAGTCTTTTCCAATGAGTCAACTCTTCACATGAGGTGGCCAAAGTACTGGAGTTTCAGCTTTACCATCATTCCTTCCAAAGAAATCCCAGGGTTGATCTCCTTCAGCATGGATTGGTTGGATCTCCTTGAGGTCCAAGGGACTCTCAAGAGTCTTCTCCAACACCACAGTTCAAAAGCATCAATTCTTTGGCGCTCAGCTTTCTTCACAGTCCAAGTCTCACATCCATACATGACCACTGGAAAAACCATAGCCTTGACTAGATGGATCTTAGTCGGCAAAGTAATGTCTCTGCTTTTGAATATGCTATGTAGGTTGGTCATAATTTTTCTTCCAAGGAGTAAGCGTCTTTTAATTTCATGGCAACAATCACCATCTGCAGTGATTTTAGAGCTCAAAAAAATAAAGTCTGACATTGTTTCCATTGTTTCCCCATCTGTTTGCCATGAAGTGATGGGCCTGGATGCCATGATCTTTGTTTACTGAATGTTGAGCTTTAAGCCAACTTTTTACTCTCCTCTTTCACTTTCTTCAAGAGGCTTTTTAGTTCCTCTTCACTTTCTGCCATAAGGGTGGTATCATCTGCATATCTGAGGTTATTGATATCTCTCCCAGCAATCATGATACTAGCTTGTGTTTCTTCCAGCTCAGCATTTCTCATAATGTACTGTGCATAAAGTGAAAGTGAAATCGCTGAATTGTGTCCGACTCTTTGCAACACTGTGGATTGCAACCCACCAGGCTCCTCCGTTTATGCGAGTTTTCAGGCAAGAATACTGAAGTGGGTGGCCATTTCCTTCTCCAGGGGATCTTCCTGACTCAGGAATCGAACCTGGGTCATCTGTATTGCAGGGAGACGCTTTAACCTCTGAGCCAACTGGAAAACACTACACTCTGCATAGAAGTTAAATAAGCAGGATGACAATATGCAGCCTTGGCGTACTCATTTTCCTACTTGGAACCAGTCTGTTGTTCCATGTCCAGTTCTAACTGTTGCTTCCTGACCTGCATAAAGATTTTCTCAAGGGGCAGGTTAGGTGGTCTGGTATTCCCATCTCTTTCAGAATTTTCCACAGTTTATTGTGATCCACACAGTCAAAGGCTTTGGCATAGTCAGTAAAGCAGAAATAGATGGTTTTCTGGAACTTTCTTGCTTTTTCCATGATCTAGCAGATGTTGGCAATTTGATCTTTGGTTCCTCTGCTTTTTCTAAAACCAGCTTGAACATCAGGAAGTTCACAGTTCGTGTATTGCTGAAGCCTGGCTTGGAGAATTTTGAACATTACTTTACTGGTGTGTGAGATGAGTGCAATGGTGCGGTAGTGTGAGCATTCTTAGCAATTGCCTTTCTTTGGGATTGGAATGAAAACGGAGCTTTTCCACTCCTGTGGCTACTGCTGAGTTTTCCAAATTTGCTGGGATATTGACTGCAGCACTTTCACAGCATCATCTTTCAGGATTTGAAATAGCTTTACTGGAATTCCATCACCGCCACTAGCTTTGTTTGTAGTGATGGTTTCTAAGGCCCACTTGACATCACATTCCAGGATGTCTGGCTCTAGATGATTGATAACACCATCGTGATTATCTGGGTCATGAAGATCTTTTTGTACAGTTCTTCCGTGTATTCTTGCAACCTCTTCTTAATATCTTCTGCTTCTGTAAGGTCCATACTATTTCTGTCCTTTATCAAGCCCATCTTTGCATGAAATGTTCCCTTGGTATCTCTAATTTTCTTCAAGTGATCTCAAGTCTTTCCCATTCTGTTGTTTTCCTCTATTTCTTTGTATTGATCGCTGAGGAAGGCTTTCTTATCTCTTCTTGCTATTCTTTGGAACTCTGCATTCAGATGCTTATATCTTTCCTTTTTTCCTTTGTTTTTCACCTTTCTTCTTTTCACAGCTATTTGTAAGGCCTCCCCAGACAGCCATTTTGCTTTTTTGCATTTCTTTTCCATGGTGATGGTCTTGATCCCTGTCTCCTCTACAATGTCACAAACCTCATTCCATAGTTCATCAGGCACTCTGTCTATCAGATCTAGGCCCTTAAATCTATCTCTCACTTCCACTGTATAATCATAAGGTATTTGATTTTGATCATACCTAAATGGTTTAGCAGTTTTCCCTACTTTCTTCAATTTGAGTCTGAATTTGATAATAAGGAGTTCATGATCTGAGCCACAGTCAGCTCCTGGTCTTGTTTTGGTTGACTGTATAGAGGTTCTCCATCTTTGGCTGCAAAGAATATAATCAGTCTGATTTCAGTGTTGACCATCTGGTGATGTCCATGTGTAGAGTCTTCTCTTGTGTTGTTGGAAGAGGGTGTTTGCTATGACCAGTGCATTGTCTTGGCAAAACTCTATTAGTCTTTGCCCTGCTTCATTCTGCCTTTCAAGGCCAAATTTGCCTGTTACTCCAGGTGTTTCTCGACTTCCTACTTTTGCATGCCAGTCCCCTATAATGAAAAGGACATCTTTTTTGGGTGTTAGTTCTAAAAGGTCTTGTAGGTCTTCATAGAACCGTTCAACTTCAGCTTCTTCAGTGTTACTGGTTGGGGCATAGACTTGGATAGCTGTGATACTGAATGGTTTGCTTGGAAATGAAAAGAAATCATTCTGTCATTTTTTAGATTGCATCCAAGTACTGCATTTTGGACTCTTTTGTTGAGCATGATGGCTACTCCATTTCTTCTGAGGGATTCCTGCCCACAGTAGTAGATATAATGGTCATCTGAGTTAAATTAACCCATTCTAGTCCATTTTAGTTTGCTGATTCCTAGAATGTCAACGTTCACTTTTGCCACCTCTTGTTTGACCACTTCCAATTTGCCTTGATTCATGGACCTCACATTCCAGGTTCCTATGCAATATTGCTCTTTACAGCATCGGATCTTGCTTCTATCACCAGTCATATCCACAGCTGAGTATTGTTTTTGCTTTGGCTTCATCCCTTCATTCTTTCTGGAGTTATTTCTCTACTGATCTCCAGTAGCATGTTGGGCACCTACTGACCTGGGGAGTTCCTTTTTCAGTTTCCTATTATTTTGCCTTTTCATACTGTCCATGGGGTTCTCAAGGCAAGAATACTGAAATGGTTTGCCATTCCCTTCTTCAGTGGACCACATTCTGTCAGACCTCTCCACCGTGATCCGCCCGTCTTGGGTTTCCCCGTGGGCATGGCTTAGTTTCATCAAGTGAGACAAGGTTTTGGTCCTAGTGTGTTTAGACTGACTAGTTTTCTGTGAGTATGATTTCAGTGTGTCTGCCCTCTGATACCCTCTTGCAACCTCTCCCATCTTACTTGGGTTTCTCTTACCTTGGGCATGGGTTATCTCTTCATGGCTGCTCCAGCAACGTGCAGCCATTGCTCCTTACCTTGGATAAAGGGTGTCTCTTCACTGTTGCCCTTCCTGACCTTCAACATGGGATAGCTCCTCTAGGCCCTCCTGCACCCACGTAGCCACCACTCCTTGGACATGGGTTTGCTTCTCCCAAATGCCGCCCCTGGCCTCGAACGCAGGGTAGCTCCTCTCAGCCGTCCCTGTGCCGTCACAGCCTGGCACTCTCAGCCACTGCCCCTGACCTCGGACGTGGGGTAACTCCTCTTGCCCTCTGCCCTTCGGGCATGGGGTCCTCCCCACTTCTGCCCCTGACCTTGGTCATGGGGTAGCTCCTCTTGGCCCCCACTTAGTGTGCTGGTCGCAGCCACCCACGCTTAGTACGCTGGTAAATAGTGACACATCATTGATACTTTCTTACAATTTTGCTTTTTAGGTGTGATGTAACTCTAACTTCCACTTCCCTAACAAATTACCAGCATAATGTTAATTTCTTAATGCTGCTACTAGGAAGATTTTGTCAGGATATAGAAAATGAAAAGGTATATGCCAGGATTCATTGGAATTGTTTCTATCTTCACCTGGCACCAATACTATCTGGGTTACAAAAGAGTTAATAGCCATCTTTTCACCTTTACAGACAATTAAGAGTACTTTTTAAAGGTCTTTGTATGTTCTATAGCAATGGCATAATTAACAATATGGCCAAGCAAGTGATATAAGGAGTGAGACAGATTGAGTGGAGGGTGCATGACTCCTCTACAGAGGATTGCTTCAACTTAGACCTAATAGATGGCTATGGTGCAGTCATGAAAATTTCCAGAACTTCTGATTCTTTCCATAAAAAGGCAAAATAAAAAATGACAACTGGTGATCTAAATATTATGTGTACTTTAGTAAAATTAAAATCTACCATATTTTTAAAACAAAAAGAAATAAGCTAGCAAACATAAAATATAGTCCTAGTGAAACAAAACAATTTACAAGGTGGATCTGCCTCTGGACCACCTGTTTATGACTTCTGCCAATATTCCCATTCTTTCACATGCTACAAGTTAAAATTGAGAAGCACTCATATATATAAAGCCTAAACACCTCAGACTAACGTTTTCGGAAGTAATTGTATGACCTTGGGAGAGTAACTCCTTTCTATACTTTAATTTACTCAACTGGAAATTCGGAAAAATCATTCTCCTTACATCACTGGATTTTGGTAATGATTAAATAAATACATTGTTATCTTTATTCACTTCTCATACATCTTCCTAAATCATTCAAAGTCTGCCCTTAGTTAGTCTCTAACCAACAGAGTCATCACACACCAATAACGGTGTTGCTCAAGAAGGAAAGGTCTTTTCAGGCTGTATCCCTAGCCCTAATCAATAACCAAGGGTTTTTATTATTATTTTTTAATCCTCTGTTAATTTTTATTATAGTTGTCTTACAATATTGTGTTATTTTCTGCTGTACAGCAAAGTGAATCAGGCCTATGTACTCATATACTGTATCTTTTCTTTTCAATTTATATTTTTATTGAAGGACAATTGTTTTACACAGTTTTGCTGTTTTCTGTCAAACCTCAACATGAATCAGCCATAGGTATACATATATCCTTCGCCTTTCAAACCTCTCTCCCATTTCCTGCCACACCCCACCCCACCCCACTATATTGACACAGAGCATCTGTTTCAGTTTCCTGAGCCATATAGCAAATTCTGGTTTGCTATCATTTTAGATATGGTAATGTAAGTTCCCATGTTACTCTTTCCATACAGCTCACCCTCTGCTCCTCTCTCCCCATGTCCATAAGTCTATTCTCTATGTCTGTTTCTACATTCTGTTCAGTTCAGTCACTCAGTCATGTCCGACTCATTGAAACCCCATGAGTCGCAGTACTCCAGGCCTCCCTGTCCATAACCAACTCCCAGAGTTCACTCTGACTAATGTCCATCGATTCAGTGATGCCATCCAGCCATCTCATCCTCTGTCGTCCACTTCTCCTTCTGCTCCCAATCCCTCCCAGTATCAGAGTCTTTTCCAATGAGTCAAATCTTCACATGAGGTGGCCAAAGTACTGGAGCTTCAGTTTTAGCATAATTCCTTCCAAATATATCCCAGGGCTGATCTCCTTCAGAATGGAGTGGTTCAATCTCCTTGAAGTCCAAGCGACTCTCAAGAGTCTTCTCCAACTCCACAGTTCATAAGCATCAATTCTTTGGCATTCAATTTTCTTCACAGTCCAACTCTCACATCCATACATGACCACTGGAAAAACCATAGACTTCACTATATGGACCTTTGTTGGCAAAGTAATGTCTTTGTTTTTGAATATGCTATCTAGGTTGGTCATAACTTTTCTTCCAAAGACTAAGCGTCTTTTAATTTCAAGGCTGCAGTCACCATCTGCAGTGATTTGGAGCCCCCAAAGTAAAGCCTGACACCGTTTCCACTGTTTCCCCATCTATTTCCCACGAAGTGATGGGACAAGATGCCATGATCTTCATTTTCTGAATGAGCTTTAAGCCAACTTTTTTACTCTCCTCTTTTACTTTCATCAAGAGGCTTTTTAGCTCCTCTTCACTTTCTGCCATAAGGGTGGTGTCATCTGCTTATCTGAGGTTATTTATATTTCTCCTGGCAATCTTGATTCCAGATTGTGATTCTTCCAGCCCAGCGTTTCTCATGATGTACTCTGCATATAAGTTAAATAAGCAGGGTGACAATATACAGCCTTGACGTACTCCTTTTCCTATTTGGAACCAGTCTGTTGTTCCATGTCCAGTTCTAACTGTTGCTTCCTGACCTGCATACAGATTTTCTCAAGAGACAGGTTAGGTGGTCTGGTATTCCCATCTCTTTCAGAATTTTCCAGTTTATTGTGATCCACACAGTCAAAGGCATTGGTATAGTCAATAAAGCAGAAATAGATGGTTTTCTGGAACTTTCTTGCTTTTTCCATGATCTAGAAGATGTTGGCAATTTGATCTTTGGTTCCTCTGCTTTTTCTAAAACCAGCTTGAACATCAGGAAGTTCACGGTTCACATATTGCTGAAGCTTGGCTTGGAGAATTTTGAACATTACTTTACTAGTGTGTGAGATGAGTGCAATTGTGCGGTAGTGTGAGCATTCTTAGCAATTGCCTTTCTTTGGGATTGGAATGAAAACTGATCATTTCCAGTCCTGTGGCCACAGCTGAGTTTTGCAAATTTGTTGGCATACTGAGTGCAACACTTTCACAGCATCATCTTTCAGGATTTGAAATAGCTCTACTGAAATTCTATCACTGCCACTAGCTTTGTTTGTAGTGATGCTTTCTAAGGCCCGCTTGACTTCATATCCCAGGATGTGTGGCTCTAGATGAGTGATAACACCATCGTGATTATCTGGGTCATGAAGATCTTTTTGTACAGTTCTTCCATGTATTCTTTCCACCTCTTCTTAATATCTTCTCTTCTGTTAGGTCCATACTATTTCTGTCCTTTATCGAGCCCATCTTTGCATGAAATGTTCCCTTGGTATCTCTAATTTTCTTCAAGAGATCTCTAGTCTTTCCCATTCTGTTGTTTTCCTCTATTTCTTTGTATTGATCACTGCAGAAGGCTTTCTTATCTCTTGCTATTCTTTGGAACTCTGCATTCAGATGCTTATATCTTTCCTTTTCTCCTTTGTTTTTCACCTTTCTTCTTTTCACAGCTATTTGTAAGGCCTCCCCAGACAGCCATTTTGTTTTTTGCGTTTCTTTTCCATGGTGATGGTCTTGTTCCCTGTCTCCTGTACAATCTGGGTCGTGAAGATCTTTTTTGTACCATTTTTCTGTGTATTCTTGCCACCTCTTCTTAATATTGTCCCCATTGCTGCCCTGTAAATAAGTCTCTCACTATAATTTTTCTAGATTCCATATATATGTTTTAGAATATGATATTTATGTTTATTTTTCTGACTCAGTTCACTTTGTGTAATAAGTTCTAGGTTCATCCACATCATCAAAACTGACTCAAATGTGTTACTTTTTATGGCTTAGTAATATTCCAGTGTGTATATATACCACAACTTCTTTATCCATTCAGCTGTTGATGGACATCTACGTTGCTTCCATGTTCTAGCTATTGCAAATAATGCTGCAATAAACAATGAGATCCATGTGTCTTTTTCAATTTTGCTTTCTTCAGGCTATATGCCTAGGAGTGGGACTGGTGGGTCAAATGGTGGTTTTATTCCTGTTTTTTAAGGAATCTCCATATTTTCTTCCATAGTGGCTGTATCAATTTACATTCCCACCAAGAGTGCAAGAGTTCCGTTTTCTCCACATCCTCTCCAGCATTTATTGCTTGTAGACATTTTGATGAGGGCCATTCTACTGGTGTGAGGTGATATCTCATTGTGGTTTTGATTTTCCTTTCTCCAATAATGAGTGATGTTGAGCATCTTTCATGTCTTTGTTATCCATCCATCTGCATGTCTTCTTTGGAGAAATGTCTTTTAGGTCTTTTCCCCACTTTTGATTGGGTTTGTTTTTCTGGCATTGAGTTGTATGAGCTGTTTGTATATTTTGGAAATGAATCCTTTGTCAGTTGTTACATTTGCTATTATGTTTTACCATTCTGAATGTCTTCTTTTCACCTTGCTTAAAGTTTCCTTTGCTGTGCAAAAGATTTTAAGTTTAATTGGTCTCACTTGTTTACTTTTATTTTCACTTCCATTACTCTAGGAGGTGGATCATAGAGGATCTTGCTTTGATTTATGTATTGTGTTCTGCCTATGTTTTCCTCTAAGAGTTGTATAGTTTCTGGTCTTACATTTAGATGTTTAACCCATTTTTATTGTATCTTTGTTTATGGTGTTACGAAATGTTCTCATTTCATTCTTTTACATGTTGTTGTCCAGTTGTCCCAGCACCATTTATTGAAGAGTCTATCTTTGCCTCATTGTATATTCTTGTCTCATTTGTCAAAAATAAGGTATACA
Organism: Nanger dama; assembly: GCA_917880005.1. Classification (NCBI taxonomy): domain Eukaryota; kingdom Metazoa; phylum Chordata; class Mammalia; order Artiodactyla; family Bovidae; genus Nanger; species Nanger dama. The sequence continues at coordinate 3,322,949 of CAKJTW010000089.1, forward strand.
TAGGTTCATGGGTTTATTTCTGGGCTTTCTATCTTGTCCTATCTTTTCTATCTTGTTCTATATTTTTGTTTTTGTGCCAGTGCCATACTGTCTTGATGACTGTAGCTTTGTAGTATAATCTGAAGTCAGGAAAGTTGATTTTTCCACCTCCATTCTTCTTTCTCAAGATTACTTTAGCTATTCAGGGTATTTTGTCTTTCCATATGAATTGTGAATTTTTTGTTCTATTTCTGTGAAAAATGCCATTGGTAATTTGATAGGAATCACACTGAATCTGTATATTGCATTTGGTAAGATAGTCATTTTCACAATATTGATTCTTCCTACCCAGGAACATGAAATATCTCTCTATCTGTTTATGTCATCTTTGATTTCTTTCATTAATGTCTTATAATTTTCTGTGTACAGTTCTTTTGTTTCCTTAGGTGAATTTATTCCTAGATATTTAATTAATATGTGACAGTGGTGAATGGGATTGATTCCTTAATTTCTCTTTCTGATTTTTCATTGTTAATATATAGAAGTGCAAGTGATTTCTGTGTGTTGATTTTGTATCCTGTGACTTTGCTAAATTCACTGATTAGCTCTAGTAATTTTCTGATACTATCTTTAGGGCTTTCTATATACAGTATCATGTCATTTGCAAACAATGAGAGCTTTAATTCTTCTTTTCTGATCTAGATTCATTTCATTTATTTTTCTTCTCTGGTTGCTGTAGCTAGGACTTTCAGAACTATGTTGAATTATAGTAGTGAAATTGGACATGTTTCTCTTTCTGATCATAAGGGAATGCTTTCAGTTTTTCACCACTGAGAATATGTTTGCTGTAGACTTATCATACATTACATTTACTATATTGAGGTAGGATCCTTTTATGCCCATTTTTTCAAGAGTTTTAATCATAAATGAGTGCTGGATTTTATCAAAGGCTTTTTCTGCATCAATTGAGATCATCATATGGATTATCTTTAAATTTGTTAATCTGGTTTATCACATTGATTGATTTGCATATATTGAAGAATCCTTACATTTATGGAATAAACTCAACGATCATGTTGTATGATTTTTGATATGTTGCTGAATTCTGTTTGCTAAAATTTTGAGGATTTTTGCATCTATGTTCCTCAGTGATATTGACCTGTCATTTTCTTTTCGTGTGTTGTCTTTGTCTGGTTTTGGTATCAGGTAGATGGTGGCCTCATAGAATGAGTTTGCAAGTGTTCCTTCTTCTGCAATTTTTTGAAAGAGTTTTAGAAGGATAGGCCTTAGCTCTTCTCTAAATGTTTGATAGAATTCTGCTGTGAAGCCCTCTGGTCCTGGGCTTTTGGTTTGGGGGAGATTTTTGACCACAGCTTCAATTTCAGTGCTTGTAATTGGGTTCTTCATAATTTCTATTTCTTCCTGGTTCAGTTTTTTTTTTTAATTTAATTTTTTTTTAATTGCAATACTGTATTTGTTTTGCCATACATTGACACGAATCAGCCATAGGTGAACACAATCTCCCAATGCCGAAGCCCCCTCCCACCTCCCACCCCACATCCTCTACTTGAATCATCCTGTGCATCAGCCCCATGCATCCTGCATCCTACATTGAACATAGATTGGCACTTCGCTTCTTACACGAAAATATACATGTTTCATTGCCATTCTCCCAAACCATCCCACCCTTTCCCTCTCCCTCAGAGTCCAAAAGTCCACTCTATACCTCTGTGTCTCTTGGTTGTCTCACATACAGGGTCATCATTACTGTCTTCTCAATTCCATATATATGTGTCAGTATACTGTATTGGTGTTTTTCTTTCTGGCTTACTTCACTCTGTATAATTGGTTCCAATTTCATCCATCTCATTAGAACTGAGTTAAATTTATTCTTTTTAAGGGCTGAGTAGTATTCCATAGTGTATATGTACCACAGCTTTCTTATCCATTCATCTGCTGATGGACATCTAGGTTGCTTCCATGTCCTGGCTATTATAAACAGCGCTGCAATGAACATTGGGGTACATGTGTCTCTTTCAATTCTGGTTTCCTCGGTGTGTATGCCCAGCAGTGGGATTGCTGGGTCATAAGGCAGTTCTATTTGCAATTTTTAAGGAATCTCCACACTGTTTTCCATAATGGCTGTAGGATTGAACTTTTCTAAGAATCTGTCCATTTCTTCTAGGTTATCAATTTTATTGCCATATAGTTGTTACTAATAGTCTCTTATAATCCTTTGTACTTCTGCATTATCTGTTGTAACCTCTCCTTTTTTATCTAATTTTGTTGATTTGATTCTTCTCACTTTTTTTCTTGATAAGTCTGGCTAAAGACATCAATTTTCTTTAACTTCTCAAAGAACCAGCTTTTAATTTTATTAATCTTTACTATTGTTTCTTTCATTTCTTTTTCTTTTATTTCTGCTCAGATCTTTATTATTTCTTTCCTTCTACTAACTGTGTGATCTTTTTGTTCTTCTTTTTCCAGTTGTTTTAGGTATAAATTTAGGTTGGCTATTTGATGCTGTTCTTGTTTCTTGAGGTAGGATTGTATTGCTATAAACTTCCTCTTAGAACTGCTTTGGCTGCAGGCAGTAAGTTTTGAGTTGTCATGTTTTCATTGTCATTTGTTTCTAGAAATTTTTTTCTCTTTTGATTTCTTTAGTAACTTGCTGGTTATTTAGAAATGTGTTGTTTAATCTCCATGTGTTTGTGTTTCTTATAGTTGTTTTCTTGTAAATGATACCTAGTCTCGTAGTGTTGTGGTTGCAGAGGATGCTTAATATGATTTCAATTTTCTTAAATTTATTCAAGTTTGATTTGTGACCCAAGCTGTGATCTATCCTGGAGAATGCTCCATGTGCACTTGAGATGAAGGTTTATTCTTCTGCATTTGGATGGAATGTCCTGAAGATATCAATGAGATCCACCTCATCTAATGTATCATTTAATACTTGTGTTTCCTTATTAATTTTCTGCTTTTATGATCTGTCTGTTGGTGTGAGTGGGGTATTGAAGCCTCCTACTATTATTGTGTTACTGTCAATTTCTCCTTTTATGTCTGTTATTGTTTGTCTTATGTATTGAGGTACTCCTAGGTTGGATGCATAGATATTTACAATTGTTATGTCTTCCTCTTGGATTCATCCCTTAATCATTATGTAATGTTCTTCCTTATCTCTTATAATCTTCTTTTAGGTCTATTTTGTCTGATATGAGGATTGCTACCCCAGCTTTCTTTTGCTTCCCATTTGCATGGAATGTATTTTTCCATCTTCTCACTTTCAGTCTAAATGTGTCTTTAGGTCTGAAATGGGTTTCTTATAGACAGCATAATTATGGGTCTTGTTTTTGTATACATTCAGCCAGTCTGTGTCTTTTGTTTGGAGCATTTAATCCATTTATGTCTAAAGTAAGTATTGATATATATGTTCCTATTGCCATTTTCTTAATTGTTTGGGATTGATTTTGTATATCTTTTTTTCTTCTCTTGTATTTCTTGACTGTATAATCCCTTTAACATTTGTTGCAAAGCTGGTTTGTGTGGGGCCCTAAATGGGAAACCTTAAAAACAAAGGGGCTAGCTTTGTGGTTGAAAACCTAAGATGGCGCCTGGTGGAAGAGATGGGGGCATGGTCTGTGTTGTCAAAGTTTCTTGATTGGCTCTCTTGATTTCCATGCATGTAGACATTGTGTGATCTCCATAGACTCCTGTTATAATGAAGGGACCTGACAATTTGACCTTTAATGTGACTGGTGCAACTATGGAAAGTCCCTCCTAAAACCATCCTGTTTGTCTATATAAGCTGGGAGTTTGCAACAATAAACTGGAACTGCTTTGACGGAACCCCTGTTGCGTCTGATTGTCTCTCGCTTGCCGAGGGGCTGGGTTGGCGGACAGCAGGCTCACCTCTCCTTGGGAACCCCTCGGCTTTGCTGAGGGCAGTTCCACTGCCTCTACTCTTTCTGTGGAGCGCCCGCCGCAGAAACTGGCACCCAACATGGGGCGTGAAGTGGACGGATGGAGGTGGTGTCACCCGTGTGGCTCTGAAAGAAGGAGCGACGTAGGACCCTAGGCTGGTCACAGCACGGAGCTCCCTTTAGAGGAGTATCACCCGAGGTAATCCGGACTTCAAGGTGGGCCCCCTCCTTTATGAGGGAAGTGGCAAAAAACTCTCCTGACTTATTTTCCTTCTCCTCTTCTTTTCTGATCTGTCCTTAATTCCTTTTTCTGGAGTTTCAGTGAACAGGTGAACAGTTGTGGAGGCAACTGATAAGTCTTGGCTAGGGCCACTCTCCGGCGGACTTTGAAGGCCCTGCAACAGGTAAGCCATGGTAACTAGAGCCCAACTGGGTGAAACTCCCCTTTAATCTTTCTTAACTGAGGACGTGGCCTAAAATCTTCCCTGTGGGCGTGGGTCAGGCACTTAAAAGCCATTAGGGTGCCTGCCACTTGAAGACTCCCGTGACAGGATAAGGGGATCACAGAACGGGCTAGAAACCTCTAGGGTGCCCACCACCAGCAAGAAAACTTCCGTGCAATGACACAGGCACATAAACAGTTCCAAAAAGCATACCATAAGCCCAACTTTCTGGCCGCCACCACTCCTGGTAGGATTTTTGGTGGTTGTCCTCAGTGACTTCTTTCTATCCTCTCTCAGCAGCATGGGAAATAACATTAGCAAGTCTGATGAGCCTGCACTCAAGGTGCTGAGATATATGCTCATAAGTAGGGGACTTGAGATTTCTGATGCTCAGGCCATTAAGGTCTGGAGGACCATTGTACGGTTGGCCCCCTGGGTTGCTTCAGCTAATCTGTTCTCTTGGGACACCTGGGATAGAGTAAAAACCCTTGCTAGGCAGCGAGAGGCTCGATATGGTGAGGAGCCCCCCTTAGGGTTCTGTCTGATCATTTCGGCCCTCAAGTTCTGCTTTTCACGGAGCGAGGAGCATGTCACTGATACGGGTGCCCCCAATTCAAAATCAGAAAAAAAAAAAAGGGAAAAGTTTGATGAGGAACGAGTCATGTTGGACCAAGATATAGCAAAAGAGACTGCAGGGAATAAAGACTCTAGAGCAAATAGTGGGCCATGGGAGCCTTTCGGGGATGATAAAGGGGTGGAAAAGAATAGAGACTCCTCTGATGCCTCAGGACTGGGAGCCCAGGGGAGAGATATGTGCCCCCTCCCTGCCTCCCCCATTTGAGGAAGTTTCGGGAGCATCTTGGGTGGGAGAGACAATGAGGTCACCTTGGAAAGGAGAACCTATCCCAGGGACACTTGGGGATCCCCGCTGCCCTTTACTGGCTGGATTCAAGCCTTTCCTGTAAATGTTAACCCGGGGGGCGTGGGGGGGCATAGGCTGGCAGCCTGGTACCCCTGGGAGGCCAATGATTTACAAGAGCTCACAAAGGCAGTGGCAGAGAATGGCTCAAACTCCCTGTGGGCAGAAACTATTCTCCGGGGCCTGGCTCATCAACCACAAGAGGGACACTTTAAGAAGGAGTGCCCTCAAGGTGGGGGAAGACCTACAGGTCGGAGACCTCCCACTATCCCATTTATGTACACCATCTTAGGGGTCATCAAGATTTATCTGCATTGCTTTCAATGGGAAATTCCCTGGCCAATACAACTGCCTCCCTTACAATCCAAGCTTGTAACTTACAAGATGCCTATGATCTTCACGATCTTACTCATATAAATTGGAGAGGGCTACATAAAAGGTTCCCACAGATCCCTATTAGAGAATTAAAGAAAATTATACATACTTGTAAATCCTGTCTTCCTTATTTACAAGTACTGCCTTTACAGACCCCAGGAGTAAAGCCTTGAGGGCTAAAACCCAATGTGCTGTGGCAAACGGATGTAACTCATTATTCCCCTTTTTAAAAACTTAAGCACCACCATCAAAATTTAAAGGCTCAATTACAAAAACAAAAGGGGGAATAAGCCCTCACCAGCAACTTGGAATGGCACTCTTTACTCTAAACATTTTAAATTTTTCAGAAAATGAACCGATACCATGTTTTCAAAAACACTGGTCTAACCAAGAAATAAAACCTGAAATACAAGTGAGATGGAACCCGATCCACTCCTTACAAAGGGGAGAGGATTCGGATGCATATTCCCCTTTGGGGACCCCAGCCCTATATGGATGCCAGCAAGGAATCTTAAATTTACACCACAAGAGAGAGGTCAAATCTCAAAACCTGACACAGATTAAAGAGACATTCACATATTGAGCCCAAGAACAAAAAGTTCTTGAGGCGATCTTTTCTTCCTTTTCAGATCATCGATGCAGCGACCCTGGTGGACACTACTCCTGGTGATCATCAATTACCTACCCTCTCCTTGCTGACCTTCGTCATTGCCATGACTGTGCAACAGTTTATAAAATCTTTAAAGCCTGGGTTTAACGACAGAAGGCCATCAACCATGAGGGTACAACAGTGTCAGCATCCGAGCTGGGAGTTCAACAAGCTCAGACCATCGAGGTTATAAACAACATATCCACTGCCTCTGCTCAAGGATTTCAAACCAGCTTGAATACTTGAGATCCGCCATAATGGGACTCCAACAACAGCTTGATCTCCACGCCAGAGCGATCGAGATGTTGTATTCTGGTGCTCATAGACTGTGATACCACAGCTTTTGTCTGACAGATTTCCCAGTGTTAAATGAGACTGTAACAAGTGAAAAAGGGAGCAATGGATCTATGGGACTGGATACAAAGTCCATTCGCCTGGTTTAAAAATGCCTTCTATTTGCTTGTTTTTGTTGTTCTGCTTGTTGTAGTGTTATGCTTGCCCAGGTCATGGAAGAGGAGCCCCACGTTGGGGGACCCACAAAACCCCTGGATTAATTTAGCCCTTCAAGAGATTAACCAAGACAGATAAATAAGAGTTCTAGATGCCCATCATCTAGAGAGATTCCGCCTAGCCCCCAAGAGGTGGCTGGATAGCCAATGACGGGTAAGACCCTCAGAGGAGGGCAACCTAAGACAGGCACAGCCACAAGAGGGGCTGGTGAGGCTGGAGATTGGCCACCTACAGCTTTACGCTTTGCTCTACAGAACATCAATACAAATGTCTCGAGGGCTTAAATAAAATAAAAAAGGGGGATATGTGGGGCCCTAAATGGGAAACCTTAAAAACAAAGGGGCTAGCTTTGTGGTCGAAAACCTAAGATGGCGCCTGGTGGAAGAGATGGGGGCGTGGTCTGTGTTGTTTGTCAAAGTTTCTTGATTGGTTCTCTTGATTTCCATGCATGTAGACAGTGTGTGATCTCCATAGACTCCTGTTATAATGAAGGGACCTGACAATTTGACCTTTAACATGATTGGTGCAACTATGGAAAGTCCCTCCTAAAACCCTCCTGTTTGTCTATATAGGCTGGGAGTTTGCAACAATAAACCGGAACTGCTTCGACAGAACCCCTGTTGCGTCTGATTGTCTCTCACTCGCCGAGGGGCTGGGTTGGCAGACAGCAGGCTCACCTCTCCTTGGGAACCCCTCGGCTTTGCTGAGGGCAGTTCCACTGCCTCTATTCTTTCTGTGGAGCACCCCCGCAGGTTTGGTGGTACTTAATTCCCTTAACTTTTGCTTGTATGAAAAGCTTTCTATTTCTCCATCAATTTTGAGTGAGATCCTTGCCATGTACAGTAATCTTGGCTGTAGATTTTTCCCATTCAGTACTTTAAATATATCCTGTCATTCCCTTCTGGTCTGCAAAGTTTCTGCTGAAAGATCAGCTGTGAAGCATATGGGGTTTCCCTTGTATGTTACTTGTTGCTTCTCCCTTGCTGATTTTAATATTCTTTCTTTGTGTTTATTTTTTGTTCATTTGATCAGTATGTGTCTTGGTTTGTTTCTCCTTGGGTTTATCCTGTATGGGACTCTTTGTGGCTTTTGGACTTGATTGACTGTTTCCTTTCCCATGTTGGGGAAATTTTCAACTATAATCTCTTCAAAAGTTTTCTCATCCCCTTTCTTTTTCTTTTCGTCTTCTGCGGCCCCTGTAATGTAAATGTTTCTGCATTTGATATTTTCCCAGAGGTCTCTGAGACTATCCTCAGTTCTTTTCAACTTTTTTACTTTATTCTGCTCTTCAGAAGTTATTTCCACCATCTTGTCTTCTAGCTCACTGATTCCTTCATCTGTTTCAGATATTCCTCTGTTGATTCCTTTTAGAGTGTTTTTAATTTCAGTGATTGTGCTGTTTGCCTCTGTATGTTTATTCTTTACTTCGTTTAGATCTCTGTTCATTGATTGCTGCATTTTCTCCATTTTGTTTTCAAAGTTTTTGATCATCTTTACTATCATTATTCTGATTTCTTTTTCAGGTAGTTTGCCTATTTCCTCTTCATTTATTTGGACTTCTCTGTTTCTAGTTTTTCTTTCCTTCATTTGTGTAGTATTTCTCTGCCTGTTAATTATTTTCTTTAACTTATTGTGTTTGAGGTCTTCTTTTCCCAGGCCTCAAGGTTGAATTCTTTATTCCTTTTGGTTTCTGCCCTCCTAAGGTTGGTCCAGTGGTTTGTGTAAGTTCTGCATAGGGTTGAGATCTGTGCTGAGTTTTTGTTTGTTTGTTTTCTGATAGGCACATCTGAGTGAGGTGGTAATCCCATCTGCTGATGATTTTGTTTGTATTTTTTGTTTGTTTGTTGTTTAGATGAAGCATCTTATACAGGGTGCTACTGACAGTTGGGTGATGCCAGGTCTTGTATTCATCTGGATTCCTTTGTGTGAGTTCTCGTTATTTGATACTTGCTAGGGTTAGTTCTCTGGTTGTCTAGCATCTTGGAGTCAGTGCTCAAACTCCAAAGTCTCAGGGTTTGATCTCTCTCCCCACCCGGTTCTTAGTCCTGTCTCATTTGCTAATAGGGTGCTGCACTGCAGAAGCCTTGATCTTGGCCCTTCAGAATAGAATTCCTAGTTTGAAAGGGTGACACGAGCACCTCTGCTAGGGGAGTGAGTGCACAAACCATGCACTAATGGACACTCAGTTGTATACTGCCTCTTTTTGGATTCCTTTTTCATTTAGGTCATCACTGTGCTATACAGTAGGTTCTCATGAATTATCTATTTTATACATAGAAGTGTGTACTGTAGGTCCCAATCTTTTTGAACAGTGTCATGTTTTTCCAAATTTTTCTAAGGAGTCATTCTCTTCAGTCAGTTCAGTCATTCAGTCATGCACAAGTCTTTAGAACACCATGGACTGAAGCACGCCGGCAGTCCATCCATCACCAGCTTACTCCACTTTATCTATCACGTTATCCATCTCCAGCTCCTGGAGTGCAGGGGTCCAGCCCCGGTAGATCCACGGAATTTGAAGCAGGAATGTAGTTGGCGAGGGAAGACTTATTTACTCAGAGATATAAAGAGAAATTAGGAAAGAATAGTGTAGTAGGAAAATTAGTGGAGAAAAGATCCTGAGTAACTTGGTTTACACGGAGAACCAATAAAACTCTGAGACAAGGGGTTTGCACCGTCTACGTAGGCCACTGGTGCCCACTTGAATAGTGGGGGGTGCCCCACCTTGGGCTCCCTCTCACATGGGTCTTAGAAGCCAGGGAAAATAAGTAGACACGGTGAGCCTCTATGATCCAGATGAGAATTCAGCCTGAAAAGGGAGAAAAGAACGACATGGGGGAGCCAAGCATCGGTGCCAGATCCACAACTTTATTTACAAAAGCAGCTTATATACCTCAAGTTGTACATAAAGAAATAATGGAATATGCAGAATTATGCAGGAACAGCAGTCCCGACCCTTACTGAGACCAGACTTTCCTTTTGCATACCTTCCCATATACAAGAGGTCTTAGGTGGTTTTACATCATTTTCTGGCAAGGGGGCCTGTTAACATTTTTATGGCTTTTTCCTAGATAAATGTCTATCAACCAGAAAACTCATTTTCCCTTGAAGTGTTTTATCTTAATCTGCATCACCCTCAAAGTACTAAATAAAGTTACATTCCTGTAGAACAAAGATGCAGTGGGTTATAACAAAGAAAGTACTTAACTCAAAGATCTAATGTTGCTAATACCAAGGCTACTACCTGTTTTTTTCTACATACCAAATATATCTACAAATAAAAGATAAAAATTTGGCAGCAAGTATTGGCTCAACTAATGAAACCCTTAATCAGTCCTATTCTAAATGATTTTGACTCCTTGGAAGCCCTTACATTCCTAGGATGTTTTAAGATTCCTGTACCTCTCGTGGTCAGGAGGCTACAAACAATCACATGTGCAACTGTAAGAGTCTGGCAGGCAGGCTAGAAAGCCATCAGAGGGGTTTTGGATTGAAACACTCTTACTATGCTAAGAAGACTTATTATCTAAAAGCTCTTTTTTTTTTTTTTTCAGAAAAATGTAGTGGAGGAACAGCCCCATTAATGTCAGAAGATTAGGTGGAAAGCATAACACAGTAAAGCAGGCAGACTCTGGTTTTGGGGGTAGATGCTCGAGAATCTCCAGGGGGAACCCTGAGGCTTGATCCCACCTTTGCGTAATGTCAAGCCTCCTTCCTCATGAACTTTGCCATGGGCAGGATTCCTCACGCTGGCTCCCGGCACTGGAACTTAATCAAACTCATATCCATAAAGTCAGTGATGCCATCCAGACATCTCATCCTTTGTCATCCCTTTGTCCTGTCACCTTCAATCTTCCCCAGTATCAGGGTTTTTCTATGAGTCAGTTCTTCGTGTCAGGTTGCCAAAGTATTGGAGCTTCAGCATCAGTAGTTCCAAAGAAGATTCAGGACTGATTTCCTTTAGGATGAACTGGTTAGATCTCCTTACTGTTCAAGGGACTCTCGCGTGTCTTCTCCAGCACCACAGTTCAAAAGTATCAATTCTTCAGGGCTTAGCTTTCGTTATGGTCCAACTCTCACATCCGTACATGACTACTGGAGAAACCATAGCTTTGACTAGATGGACCTTTGTTGGCACAGTAATGTCTCTAGTTTTTAATATTTTGTCTAGGTTTGTCGTATCTTTTCTTGCAAGGAGCAAGTGTCTTGTAATTTCATGGCTGCGGTCAACATCTGCAGTGATTTTGTTGCCCAAGAAAATAAAGTCTGTCACAGTTTCCACTATTTCCCAATCTATTTGCCAGAAAGTGATGAGACTGTGTGCCATGATCTTAGTTTTTTTGAATGTTGAGTTTTACACCAGCTATTTTACTCTCCTCTTTCACTTTCATCAAGAGGCTCTTTAGTTCTTCCTTGCTTTCTTCCATAAGGGTGGCGTTATCTGCATATTTGAGGTTACTGGTCATTCTACCAGCAATCTTGATTCCAGCTTGTACTTCTTCCAGTCTGGCATTTCACATGACGCACACTACATATAAGTTAAATAAATAGGGTGACAGTACACATCCTTGTCGTACTTCCTTCCGAATTTGGAACCAATTCATTGTTCCATGTTCAGTTCTACCTGTTGCTTCTTGACCTGCATACAGATTTCTCAGGAGGCTGGTCAGGTGGTCTGGTATTCCCATTTCTTGAAGAATTTTCCACAATTTGTTGTGATCTACACAGTCAAAGGCTTTGGCATCATCACTGAAGTGAAGTAGATGTTTTTCTGGAATTCCCTTCCCTTTTCTATGATCCAACAGATGTTGTCAATTAGATCTCTGGTTCCTCTGCTTTTTCAAAATCCAGCTTGAACATCTGGAATTTCTTGGTTCACATACTATTGAAGCCTGGCTTGGAGAATTTTGAGCATTACTTTACTAGCATGTGATATAAGTGCAGTTGTGTGGTAGTTTTAAATTTCTTTGGCATTGATTTCTTTGAAATTGGAATGAAAACTGACCTTTTCCTTCCTGTGGCCATTGCTGAGTTTGTGTAACAATTTACAGCATCATCTTTTAGGATTTGAAATAGCTTAGCTGGAATTCCATTCTCTCCACTAGCTTTGTTTGTAGTGCTGCTTCCTAAGGTCCCCTTGCCTTCACATTCTGGGATGTCTGGCTCTAGGTGAGTGGTCACACCATCATGGCTATCTGGGTCTTTAAGATCTTTGTTATGCAGTTCTTCTGTGTATTCCTGCCACCTCTTCTTAGTATCTTCTGCTTCTGTTAGGTCCATACAATTTCTGTCCTTTATTGTGCCTATCTTTGCACAAAATGTTCCCTTGGTACTCTAATTTTCTTGAAGAGATCTCTAGTCTTTCCCATTCTGTTGTTTTCCTCTATTTCTTTTCACTGATCACATAGGAAGGCTTTCTTATCTCTCCCTGCTATTCTTTGGTATATATTTCCTTTTCTCCTTTGCCTTTCACCTCTTTTTTTTTTTTTTTTTTTCAGCTATTTGTGAGTCCTCCACAAGCAACCATTTTGCCTTTTGCATTTCTTTTTCTCAGGTATGGTCTTGATAACTGCCTCCTGTACAATGTCATGAACCCCCATCCACAGTTCTTCAGGCACTCTGTCTAACAATTCTAATCCCTTGAATCTGTTCATCACTTCCACTGTATCATTGTAAGAGATTTGATTTAGGTCTTACATGAATGGTCTAGTGATTTTCCCCCTTTCCTCAATTTCAATCTGAATTTTGCAATAAGGAGTTCATGATCTGATCCACAGTCAGCTCCCCATATTGTTTTTGCTGACTGTATAGAGCTTCTCCATATTCAGCTGCAAAGAATATAATTAGTCTGATTTTGGTATTGACCATCTGGTGATGTCCATGTGTAGAGTAGTCTCTTATGTTGTTCCAAGTGGGTATTTGCTATGACCAGTTAGTTCTCTTGGTGCATTTATAAGGACATTAATAAATTACTAACTGAACTTCACAATGTTATTTTCCAATGTTCCTCCTACATCATCCTGGGGAAGTGAGTTTCTTGCAGGCACTGCTTCAGTCCTAAAAACTCCTTTTTGCTCTTCATCTACTACTTAAGATTAAGAAATTTTTCTTGTTTTCAATTTTTTTCAGTTAAAAATGCTTATAAAATTTCAAATAATAGAAGAAACTAAATCTATTTTTTATATCAGTGAAAGACTGCCAACTAGATGTATCTACAACATTTTACATGCTGTTTCATAATCTGTTTTTTTTTCATTCATCATTGTGTTGTGGACATTTTTTCCAGTCAGTGAACTTTACTCACTAAATAAAACATAATTTGTTAATAGACCAAGAATGAGTATTTGTTTTCAAACACACTCACCAATGATGAATCTTTTAATTTTTGGTTTTACTGTCTCTTCTTTGTCAGCCTAACAGGAAACACATGATGTCTCTTTGCTGGGCTTTTGTTTAATTAGATTTTTTGTTTTTGTCTTTCACTTGGTCAATTTTTATGTATTTATTGACAAACTTTGGTTTTGTTATGAGTTGTCTTTACCTGAGTTTTGCAAATATTTCTATCAGAACATTCAATTTTTATATTCATAAGAACTTTTAATACAACCAATTGTTTTACATAAATGTTACAAATGTTTACCTCTTTGTCAGTTGCCTAATATTTCCTGTGAAACAAGTTGTTGAGGAACAGTTACTGTGAAAAGTAAAACCATCATGTAGCCTTCAGTATGTGCCAGGCACTGTTTTAAGTTAATTACGTGGATTAATTCATGTAGTCCTATCTATAAGACTACTATTATTATTCCTATTTTCCCATGACTAAAATGAGATACAAAGGAGGTATATGATTTAACCTAGGTTCTGCCCCTGCTGGTATTTGAAACAAAGTTGTCTGGCTACCCTCCATGCTCTTTATCACAGTCAACAATAAAGTCAGACACTAATTAAAGACAGAAGGATTATATTCAGTAATACTATTACAATAGGGAAAAAAACTTCAGCATGAACTGAATTCAATTTGTGCAAAAGCAACTGGACATTTTAAATGGATAATGATGGAATGGAGAGAAAGTATAGTGGAGGCTTGAGTAGTGTCAAAGTAGTGGAAATTTACAAAAAGTGGAAAAGTGGGTTGGTTAATGTAATTGTCATCTCTGTCTGTTACCTGGCACTTATCAGAGTTAAGCTTCTATCGTCTCATTGAGATTCAGAGATAGGAGTCCTATCTTCAGGTGTTAGTTGCAAAAAAATAGTAAATTCCTCTGGCAGCCTTGAGCTTTCCCAGGTGGGAACTTAAGGGAGATGGAGTCATCATCCTAGAGATGCACCTTTGAGCTGATAGCAACTATTCTAGTGTTTTTCCAACTCTCTTAGTGGGTAGAAGGTGTAAATAGACATCACTTATGCAGTTTTTGAATGTTAAGTTTGAGGCCAAATTAATAAGAAGGCTCAGAGAAGCCTGACTAGAGTTTGTCCATGGCAAGGTTTCTTCTGACTACCAATTATAATTCCAGTCACAATTCATGCTTACAACCTTGGTTTGGATAGAGATGGACATTTTACACTGTGGTAAACCATATATCCCAGGTGGTGCTGGTGGTAGAGGATCCACCGTTGATGTAGGAGATACAAGAAACACAGGTTCAATCCCTGGATTGGGAAGACCCACTGGAGTAGGAAATGGCAACCCACTCCAGTATTTTTGCTTAGAAAATTCCATGGAAAGAGGAGCCTGGAGGAGCAGAAGAGCCTGATGGGTTACAGTTCATGGGGCCATCAAGACTTGGATGCGACTGAGCACACAAACCATATGTAACTAAGTTTAAGCATAGTTCAGTGCAGTAGATATATTCAGATTGTTGTGCAACCCTCACCACTACCCATATCTAGAACATTTTTATCATCAAAAACTAAAACTTTGTACCTAATAATCAATAACTCATCATTTTTCCCCTCTCAGTACCTGGTATCCTCTGTTCTTATTTTCTTTCTCTACAAATTAGACTGGCTCAGTTGGTAAAGAATCTGCTTGCAATGTCAGAGACCTGGGTTCAATCCCTGGATTGGGAAGATCCCCTGGAGAAGGGAATAGCTACCCACTACAGTATTCTGGCATGGAAAATTTCATGGACTATATAGTCCGTGGGGTTGCAAAGAGTTGGACATGACTAAGTGACTTTTACTTTTCATTATTTAAACTACTCTAGGTATGTCTATTACTAGAATCATGTATTTATTCTATTGTGTCCGGTTTTACTTAGTATGTCTTCATTAATATTGTAGTATGTGCCAGAATTTTGGTTCTTTATAATGCTAAATAATATTCCATTTTATGTATATACCACCTTGATTTGTCCATTCATTCATGGATAGACACTTGAGTTGTTTTCACCTTTTGACTGTTGCAAATAATGCTGCTGTGAACACAGGTGTACAATATGTTTGAGTGCCTGTTTTCATTTCTGGGGGTATATTCCTAGAAGTGGAAATGCTGGATCATATAACTTTTCTTTTCTTAATTGAAGTAGTTATATATAGTATGTGTATATATGTGTGTGTGTGTATATATATATATATATATATATATATATATATATATACATTTTTCTTCTTTTTAGATTATTTTCCCTTATAGGTTATTGTAAAATTGGGGGCATAGTTCCCTATACTATACCATAGGTCTTGATAATGTCATATATATATATATAGTAGTATTTATATGCTGATTGCAAACTCCTAATTTATCCTTCCCTTTCTTCTTTGGTGACAAAAAGTTCGTCTTCTCTTTGTTCATATATTTCTGTTTGGTAAATAAGCTCATTTTGTATCTTTTTATTTTTGATTCCACATATAAATGATAGCATGTTATATTTGTCTTTGACTGGATTCATTTAGTATGATACTCTCTAGGACTATCCGTGTTGCTGCAAATGGCATTATTTCATTCTTTTTTATGGATGAGTAATAATGTGCATATGTGTGTCCTTTATCCATTCATTTCTTGATGATTATTTTAGGTTGCTTCCATGTCCTGGCTATTGTAATAGTGCTGCAGATAACATTGGGGTGCATGTATCATTTTGAATGATAGTTTTCTTTAGGTATATGTCTAAGAGTAGAATAGTTGGATCATATGGTAGCTCTAATTTTAGCTTTTAAAGGAACCTCCATACTGTTCTCCATAGTGGCTGTGCCGATTTACACTCCCACCAACAGTACAGGAGGGTTCCATTTATTCGACATCATATCCAGCACTTATTATTTTAAGACATTTTTACAGTGTTGATGACAGTATTATGACTGGAATGAGGTAATAACTCATTGTAGCTTTGATTTGTATTTGTCTAATACTTAGTGATGTTCAGAATTTTTTCATATGCCAGCCAGCAATTTTTAGGTTTGAATTTCATGCAAAGATGGGCCCAATAAAGGACAGAAATGGTATGGACCTGACAGAAGCAGAAAATACTAAGGAGATGTGGCAAGAATACACAGAAGAACTATACAAAAAAAAAAAAAAAAACCTTAATGACCCAGATAAACACAATGGTGTGATCACTCACCTATAGCCAGACATCCTAGAATGCAAAGTCGAGTAGGCCTTAGGAAGCATTACTATGAACAAAGCTAATGGAAGTGATGGAATTCCAGTTGAGCTATTTCAAATCTTAAAAGATGATGCTGTGAAAGTACTGCACTCAATATGCCAGCAAATCTGGAAAACACTGAAATGGCCACAGGACTGGAAAATGTCTTTTCATTCCAATCCCAAAGAAAGGTAGTACCAAAGAATGCTCAAACCAATGCAGTTGCACTCATGTCACATGCTAGCAAAATAATGCTCAAAATTCTCCAAGCCAGGCTTTAGCAGTATGTGAACCATGAACATCCAGATGTTCAAGTTGGATTTTATTATATATATATATATATATATAAATTTATTTATTTTAATTAGAAGTTAATTATATTACAATATTCTATTGGTTTTGCCATACACCAACATGAATCTGCCATAGGTATACACGTGTTCCCCATTCTGAAACTCCCTCCCTCCTCATGCCCTGTACCATCCCTCTGGGTTATTTTAGTGCACCAGCCCCAAGCATCCAGTATCATGCATCAAACCTGGACTGGCTATTCATTTCATATGTGACATTATACATGTTTCAATGTCATTCTACCAAATCATCCCACCTTATCCCTCTCCCACAGAGTCCAAAAGACTATTCTATAATTCTGAGTCTCTTTTGCTGTCTCACATACAGGTTATCATTATCATCCTTCTAAATTCCATATATATGCATTAGTATACTCTATTGGTGTTTTTCTTTCTGGCTTAATTCACTGTGTATAATATGCTCCAGTTTCACCCACCTCATTAGAACTGATTCAAATGTATTTTTTTTTTTTTTATGGCTGAGTAATACTCTATTGTGTATATGTACCACCTCTTTCTTATCCATTCATCTCCTGATGGACATCTAGGTTGCTTCCATATCCTGGCTATTAGAAACAGTGCTATGATGAACATTGGGGTACACGTGTCTCTTTCAACTCTGGTTTCCTCAGTGAGTATGCCCAGCAGTGGGATTTCTGGGTCATGAGGCAGTTCTATTTCCAGTTTTTAAAGAATCTTCACACAGTTCTCCATGGTGGCTGTACGAGTTTGTATTCCCACCAACATTGTAAGAGGGTTCCTTTTTCTCCACACCCTCTCCAGCATTTGGATTGCAGCCATTCTGACTGGCATGAAATGGTACTTCATTGTGGTTTTGATTTGCATTTCTCTGATAATGAGTGATATTGAGCATCTTTTCATGTGTTTGTTAGCCATCTGTATGTCTTCCTTGGACAAATGTTTATTTAGTACTTTAGCCCGTTTTTTGATAGGGTCATTTATTTTTCTGGAATTGAACTGCAGGAGTTGCTTGTATGTTTTTGAGATTAGCTGTTTGTCAGTTGCTTCATTTGCTATTATTTTCTCCCATTCTGAAGGCTGTCTTTTCACCTTGCTTATAGTTTCCTTTGTTGTGCAAAAGCTTTTAAGTTTAATTAGGTCCCATTTGTTTATTTTTGCTTTTATTTCCAATATTCTGGGAGGTAGGTCATAGAGGATCCTGCTGTGATGTATGTTGGAGAGTGTTTTGCCTATGTTCTTCTCTAGGAGTTTCTGGTCTTAGTTTCTGGTCTTATGTTTGGATCTTTAATCCACTTTGAGTTTATTTTTATGTATGGTGTTAGAAATTGTTCTAGTTTCATTATTTTACAAGTGGTTGACCAGTTTTCCCAGCACCACTTGTTAAAGAGATTGTCTTTTCTTCATTGTATATTCTTGCCTCCTTTGTCAAAGATAAGGTGTCCATAGGTGTGTGGATTTATCTCTGGGCTTTCTATTTTTTTCCATTGATCTATATTTATGTTTTTGTGCCAGTACCGTAATGTCTTGATGACTGTGGCTTTGTAGTAGAGCTTGAAGTCAGGCAGGGTGATTCCTCCAGTTCCATTCTTCTTTCTCAAGATTGCTTTGGCTATTCGAGGTTTTTTCGTATTACCATACAAATTATGAAATTATTTATCCTAGCTTTGTGAAAAATACCATTGGCAGCTTGATAGGGATTGCATTGAATCCATAAGTTGCTTTGGGTAATATACTCATTTCACATATTGATTCTTCTGACCTATGAACATAGTATATTTCTCCATCTATTAGTGTCCTCTTTAATTTCTTTCTCTAGTGTTTTATAGTTTTCTATATATAAGTCTTTAGTTTCTTTAGGTAGATATATTCCTAAATATTTTATTCTTTTTGCTTGAATGGTGAATGGAATTGTTTCCTTAATTTCTCTTTCTATTTTCTCATTGTTAGTGTATAGGAATGCAAGGGACTTCTGTGTGTTGATTTTATATCTTGCAAATTTACTATATTCATTGATTAGCTCTAGTACTTTTCTGGTGGAGTTTTTAGGGTTTTCTATGTAGAGGATCATGTCATCTGCAAACAGTGAGAGTTTTAATTCTTTTCCAATTTGGATTCCTTTTATTTCTTTTTCTTCTCTGATTGCTGTGGCCAAAACTTCCAAAACTACGTTGAATAGTAATGGTGAAAGTGGGCACCCTTGTTTTGTTCCTGACTTTAGGGGAAATGCTTTAATTTTTCACCATTGAAGATAATGTTTGCTGTGGGTTTGTCATATATAGCTTTTATTATGTTGAGGTATGTTCCTTATATTCCTGCTTTCTGGAGAGTTTTTTTTTTTTTTTATCATAAATGGATGTTGAATTTTGTCAAAGGCTTTCTCTGAATCTATTGAGATAATCATATGGTTTTTATTTTTCAATTTGTTAATGTGGTATATTACATTGATTTGCAGATATTGAAGAATCCTTGCATCCCTGGGATAAAGCTCTTAGGTCATGGTGTATGATCTTTTTAATGTGTTGTTGGACTCTAATTGCTAGAATTTTGTTAAGGATTTTTGCATCTATGTTCATCAGTGATATTGGCCTGTAGTTTTCTTTTTTGTGGCATCTTTGTCAGGTTTTGGTATTAGGGAGATGGTGGCTTCATAGAATGAGTTTGGAAGTTTACTTTCCTCTGCAATTTTCTGGAAGAGTTTGAGTAGGATAGGTGTTAGCTCTTATCTAAATTTTTGGTAGAATTCAACTGTGAAGCCATCTGGACCTGGGCTTTTGTTTGTTGCAACATTTCTGATTACAGTTTCAATTTCTGTGCTTGTTTTGAGTCTGTTAAGATTTTCTATTTCTTCCTGGTTCAGTTGTGGAAAGTTGTACTTTTATAAGAATTTTTCCTTTTCTTCCAAGTTGTCCATTTTATTGGCATGTAATTGCTGATAGTAGTCTCTTATGATCCTTTATATTTCTATGTGGTCTGTTGTGATCTCTCCATTTTCATTTCTAATTTTATTGATTTGCTTTTTCTCTCTTTGTTTCTTGATGAGTCTGGATGATGGTTTGTCAATTTTATTTATTCTTTCAAAGAACCAGCTTTTGGCTTTGTTGATTTTTGCTATGGTCTCTTTTGTTTATTTTGCATTTATTTCTGCCCTAATTTTTAAGATTTTTTTCTTCTACTAACCCTGGGGTTCTTGATTTCTTCCTTTTCTTGTTACTTTAGGTGTAGAGTTAGGTTATTTAGTTGAGTTTTTATTACTTCTTGAGATAAGCCTGTATTGCCATGAACCTTCCCTTTGCACTGATTTTACAGTGTCCCATAGGTTTTGGGTTGTTTTGTTTGCATTTTTATTCATTTCTATGCATATTTTAATTTATTCTGTGATTTTTTTATTCAGCAATGTGTTGGTCAGCCTCCATATGTTGGAATTTTTAATATTTTTTTTTCCTGTAATTGAGATCTAATCTTACTGCATTATGGTCAGAAAAGATGCTTGGAATAATTTCAAGGTTTTTTTTTTTTTTTTTTTAATTTTCCAAGGCTAGATTTATGGGCCAGGATGTGATCTATCCTGGAGAAGGTTCCGTGTGTACCTGAGATAAAGGTAAAATTCATTGTTTTGGGGTGAAATGTCCCATAGATATCAATTAGGTCTAACTGGTTTATTGTATCATTTAAAGTTTGAGTTTCTTTGTTAATTTTCTGTTTAGTGATCTATCCATAGGTGTGAGTCAGGTATTAAAGTATCCCACTATTATTGTGGTATTGTTAATTTCCCCTTTCATACTTGTTAGCATTTGTCTTACATATTGCAGTGCTCCTATGTTAAGTGCATATATATTTATAATTGTTATATCTTTGTCTTGGATTGATCCTTTGATCATTATGTAGTATCCTTCTTTATCTCTTTTCACAGCCTTTGTTTTAAAATCTATTTTATCTTATATGAGTATTGCTACTTCTTTCTTTTGGTCTCTATTTGCATGGGATATCTTTTTTCCAGCCCTTCACTTTCAGTCTGTATGTGTCCCCTGTTTTGAGGTGGGTCTCTTGTAGACAACATATATAGGGTCTTGTCTTTGTATCCATTCAGCCTGTTTTTTCTTTTGGTTGGGGCATTCAATCCATTTACGTTTAAGATAATTATTGATAAGTATGATCTCATTACCATTTACTTTATTGATTTGGTTTTAAGTTTCTACACCCTTTCTGTGTTTCCTGTGTAGAGAAGATCCTTTAGCATTTGTTGGAGAATTGGTTTGGTGGTGCTGAATTCTCTCAGCTTTTGCTTGTCTGTAAAGCTTTTGATTTCTCCTTCATATTGGAATGAGATTCTTGCTGGGTACAGTAATCTGGGCTGTAGGTTATTGTCTTTCATCACTTTAAATATGTCTTGCCATTCTCTCCTGGTTTGAAGAGTTTCTATTGAAAAATAAGCTGTTATCCTTATGAGGATCCCCTTGTGTGTTATTTGTTGTTTTTCCCTTACTGCTTTTAATATTTGTTCTTTGTGTGTGATCTTTGTTAATTTGATTAATATGTGTCTTGGGGTGTTTTGCTTTGGGTTTATCCTGTTTGGGACTCGCTGGGTTTCTTGGACTGGGTGATTATTTCCTTCCCCATTTTAGGGAATTTTCAACTATTATCTCCTCAAGTATTTTCTCATGGTCTTTCTTTTTGTCTTCTTATTCTGGGACTCCTATGATTCAAATGTTATGGCATTTCACATGTCCTGGAGGTCTCTGAGATGGTCCTCATTTCTTTTTATTTGATTTTCTTTTTTTATCTCTGATTCATTTATTTCTACTGTTCTATCTTCTAATTCACTAATTTTATCTTCTGCCTCTATTATTCTACCTTTTGTTGCCTCCAGAGTGTTTTTGATCCCATTTATTGCATTATTCATTATGTATTGACTCTTTTTTATTTCGTCTAGGTCCTTATTAAACCTTTCTTGCATATTCTCAATCCTTGTCTTCAGGCTCTTTATCTGTGATTCCATTTTGATTTCAAGATTTTTGATAATTTTCACTACCATTATTCAGAAGTATTTATCAGATAGATTCCCTATCTCTTCCTCTTTTGTTTGGTTTGGTGGGCATTTGTCCTGTTCCTTTACCTGCTGGGTATTCCTCTGTCCCTTCATCTTGTTTATATTGCTGAGTTTGGGGTGTCCTTTTTGTATTCTGACATTTTGGGGAGTTCTCTTTATTGTGAAGTTTCCTCACTGTGGGTGGGGTTGTACAGGTGGCTTTTCAATGTTTCTTGGGTAGGGAAGCTTGTGTTGGTGTTCTGGTGAGTGGAGCTGGATTTCTTCTCTCTGGAGTGCAATGAACTGTCTAGTAATGAGTTATGAGATGTCAATGGTTTTGAAGTAACTTTGGACAGCCTGTATATTGGAGCTCAGGGCTATGTTCCTGTGTTGCTTGAGAATTTGTGTGGTATGTCTTGCTCTTGAACTTGTTGGTCCTTGGGTGGTGCTTGGTTTCAGTGTAGATATGGAGGCTTTTGATGAGCTCCTGTCAGTTAATGTTCCTGGAGTCAGGAGTTCTCTGGTGTTCTCAAGATTTGGACTTAAACTTCCTGCTTCTGGTTTTCAGTCTTAATTTTACGGTATTCTCAGGACTTCTCCTTCTATACAGCACCACTGATAAAACATCTAGGTTAAAGATGAAAAGTTTATCCACAGTGAGGGACACCCAGAAAGATTCACAGAGTTACATGGAGAAGAGAAGAGGGAAGAGGGAGTTAGAGGTGACCCAAATGAGATGAGGTGGAATCAGTAGAGGAGAGAGCAAGCTAGCCAGCATTCACTTCCTTATGTGCACTCCACAGTCTGGACCACTCAGAGGTGTTCACAGAGTTATACAAGGAAGAGAAGAGGAAGGAAGGAGACAGAGGTGGCCAGGAGGATAAAAGGGGAGACTCAAAAGGAGAGAGGCAGATCCAGCCAGTAATCAGTTCCTTAAGTGTTCTCCACAGTCGGGAACACACAGAAATTCACAGAGCTGGGTAGAGAATAGAGCGAGTAGGGAGGAGACACAGGCGACCTGGTGGAGAAAAAGGCAAGTCCAAAGAGCAGTCAAGCCAGTAATCTCACTCCCAAGTAAAAATGGGTACTGAAGATTGGGTTCTTAAAGGTACAAATTGATAACAAATACCAAAAAGCAAATATTAAAAATCTAGAGTAGAGTTTAGAATTTGAAAATACAATATTAAAGAAATAAAAAAAAAAAGAGAGAAAAAAGTCACAAAAATTATAATTATATATATATATATATATATATATATATATAAAGTTTGCTTTTAAAATGTAGGGTCTTTTTTTGCAAAGAAATAGTAGGCTATAAAAGTGAAAATTAAAGGAGTAATAGAGGGTTTAAAACTTTTTAAAAATTCAGAAAATGACCTTAAAAATAGTAAAAACATATCTAGGACTTTCTCTGGTGTTGTTGTGGGTATTGTGGGGTCAGTTCATTTTCGGATAGTTCATTGGTCCAGCTTATATTTCTCAAGATCTATAGGCCCCTTTCTATGTAGTCAGTACTAATGACAAGGTTTTAATCTACTACATCTGTCACTTCCAAGGTGGTTCCCCCTGTTTTAGCTGCTTCTGTTTGCTGATCTCTTCAGTGTCTGATTTCTGCCCTGACACAAAGGGGGCAGTGGTGAACACTTTTTTTAGGCTCATTTGTTCATTCGCGCTGTGGGGAGGGAGGGACGGTGCAAACAAATAACACTGGCGTGTGCTCGCAGTGCCTCAGCCACACTGGGCCTGCCCCTGCTCACTGCGCATGTGCCCTCCCTACCCACACTGCTCAAGCTCCAGGTTGCTCCACCAGGAACTATCCAAGGCCGGCCATGGGCTGCATGCACCTCCCAGGTCTAAGCCGCTCAGGTTCAAGCACTCGGGTAGTCCTCAGAGGCGCAGACTCATTTGGGCATGTGTTTTGTGCCCTTCCCAGGTCTGAGCAGCTCAGGTGATGAGGTGTTTGGTGAGTGCAGTTGCTGTGACTTATCGACTCCCCTGTCCCTGCTGCTCATTTTTCTGGTTGTACAACTGGCACACCTTTCAGGCGGATGGTCAACAGAACCCCAAGAAGTCTTAGTTAGCAAAGAAGCCTGCTTACAGTTTTGTAGATAATGTCTCCCTGGGTCTGTGATTGTCCCCTTCTGGCCCCGGCTGCCTGTCACTGGAGGGGAATAGTCTACAGCCAGCTATATCTGTTCAGTCCTTTGTTCTGTGCTCAGGCCTGGTGTTGTCTTAGGTTAGGGCTGGCTTTTCATGTGGTAGTTATCCCACAGTCTGGTTTACTAGTCCAAGTTAGTTTGCTCTGATGGCACTTGGTGCATTCAGGCCAGATCCTTACTCTAAGCAATGCAGCCCATGCCTCTCTGCCCAGCCCCCCACTTGCTAGTGGCAGGTGCAGGTGTCTGCACTGCTTCTCCACTGGGGGAGTTACTGTTGGGCTCGTAATCTGTGGGTTTTAATTATTTATTTATTTATTTTTCCTCCTTGTTATGTTGCCCTCTGTGCTTCCAAGGCTCACCACAGACTTGGCAGTGAGAGTGTTTCCTGGTGTTTGGAAACTTCTCTCTTTTAATACTCCCTTCCCAAGACAGAGCCCTGTCCCTACCTCTTTTGTCTCTTTTTTTTGTCTTTTATATTTTTTTCTTACCTGCTTTCAAAGACAATGGGCTGCTTTTCTGGGTGCCTGATGTCCTCTGTCAGCATTCAGAAGTTGTTTTGTGAAATTTATTCAGTGTTTAAGTGGTCTTTTGATGAATTTGTAGAGGAGAAAGTGGTCTCCACATCTTATTCCTCTACCATCTTAGGACCGTCTCCAAAGCTGGATTTTAAAAGGCAGAGGAATCAGAGATTAAATTGCCAACATCCACTGGATCATAGGGAAGGCAAGGGAATTCCAGAAAAATACCTATTCCTGCTTCATTGATTACACTAAAGCTTTAGAGTGTGCGTATCACAATGAACTATGGAAATACTTCAAGAGATGGGAATATGAGACCATCTGACCTGCCTCTTAACAAATCTGTATTAAGGTCTAGAAGGGACAGTTAGAACCAGACATGGAACAGCAGACTGGTTCCAAATTGGGAAAGGAGTATATAAAGGCTGTATATTCTCACTCTACTTATTTAGCTTATGCAGAGTACATCATGCACAATGTGGGGCTGGAAGAAGTACAAGCTGGAATCAAGACTGCCTGGGAAATATCAATAATATTAGATATGCAGGTCACACCACCCCTATGGAGCAAAGAGGAACTAAAGAGCTTCTTGATGAAAGTAAAGAAAAGAGTGAAAAAGCTGGCTTAAAATTCAAAATTTAAATGACTAAGATCATGGTATTTGATCCCATCACTTCATGGAAAATAGATGGGGAAACAGTGGAAACAGTGACAGACTTTATTTTCTTGGGTTCCAAAATCACTGCAGACTGTCACTGCAGTCATGAAATTAAAAGATGAAGAAATGCTTGGAAGAAATGCTATAATAAGCCTAGACAGCATATTAAAAAGCAGAGACATTACTTTGCCAGCAAAGGCCTGTCAAGTCAAAGCTATGGTTTTTCCAGTAGTCATGTATGGATGTGAGAGTTGCACTATAAAGAAAGTTGAATGCCAAAGAACTGATGCTTTTGAACTGTGGTGTTTGAGAAGACTCTTGAGAGTCCCTTGGACAGTAAGGAGATCCAACCAGTAAATCCTAAAGGAAATCAGTCCTGAATATTCATTGGAAGGAATGATGCTAAAGCTGAAACTCCATTACTTTGGCCACCTGATGCAAAGAACTAACTCATTGGAAAAGACCCTGCTGCTAGGAAAGACTGAAGGCAGGAGGAGCAGGGGATAACAGAGGATGAGATGGTTGGATGTCATCACTGACTCAACGGACATGAGTTTGAGCAAGCTCTGGAAGTTGGTAATGGACAGGGAGGCCTGGTGTGCTGCAGTCCATAGGGTCGCAGAGTCAGATATGACTGAACAACTGAACTGACTGTTGGAAATCTGTATGTATTCTTTAGATGAATGTCTCTTGAACTCTTCTGCACATCTTTTGATTGGATTATTTGGTTTTGTGCTTCCCTGGTGGCTCAGATGGTGAAGAATCTGATTGCAACGTGGGACACCAAGATCTGATATCTGGTCAGGAAGATCCCGTGGAGAATGGGATGGCTACATACTCCAGTAATCTTGCCTGGAGAATTCCATAGACAAAAGAGCAAAATTCGACACAACTAAGTAACTAACATTTGTTTGGTTTTGTGATATTGAGCTGTATGAGTTGTCTATATATTATGGAAATAATCCCTGTTGGATGCATCATTTGCAAATACCTTCTCCCATTCTCTAAGTTGTCTTCTAATTTTGTTTATGGTTTCCTTTGCTGTGCAAAAGCATTTAAATTTAATTAGATCCCATTTACTTATTTATTTTAATTTATTTTATTGAAATATAGTTGTTTTACAACGTTAATTTCTACTGTACAGCAGAGATTATTTATATATATAATTATTCATATTTTTCATTATTGTTTATCCTAGTGTTTTTTTTGTTGTTGTTGTTGTTATTTCCATCACTCTAAGAGATGGATCCAAATAGACATTGTTGTGATTTATGCCAAAAAAGTGTTCTGCTTATGTTTTCCTCTGGGAGTTTTATAGTATCTGGTCTTATTGTTAGATCTTTAATCCATTTTCAGTTTGTTTTTGTATATGGTGTTAGAGAACGTTCTAATTTCATTCTTTTACAAGTGGCTGTTTTTTCCAGCTTCACTTATTGAGGAGACTGCCTTTTCTTTGTTGTATTCTTACCTCCTTCATTAATGGAATAACTGACCATAAATACATAGGTTTATTTCTGAGCTTTCTATCCCTTTCCACTCATTTATGTGTCTGTTTTTGTGCCAGTACCATACTGTTTTGATCACTGTAGCTTTGTAGTATAATCTGAAGTCAGGGAGCCTGATTCCTACAGCTTTGTTTCACTTTCTTAAAATTGTTTTGGCCATTTGGGGTCCTTTTTCACTACAAAATATTTTTTTGTTGTTGTTCTTGTTCTGTAAAAAAATGCATTGGTAAATTGATAGAGATTGCATTGAATCTTAAGATTGCCTTAAGTTGTATAATCATTTTTTTTAATATTGAAAAAGAAGTAAAACTGTCACTGTTTGCAAAGGGAATTATACTGTATAGAAGTCTGTTGCATTTCTATACACTAATTATGAAATTTAAGAAAGAGAAATTAAGGAACAATATCATTTACTATCATGTCAAAAAGTATAAAATACCTAGGAATAAACCTACCTAAGGGAAGAAAATACTTGTACTCCCGACACTATAAAATACTGGTAAAAGAAACTGAAGGAGATACAAACAGATAGAAAGATATACTGTGTTCTTGGATTGGAAGAATAAATAATGATCAGGTAGCATTTTTAGCAGACACATATAAAACATATCTAACATTGGTAAGTCCAAGGTTTTCTATGATAGAATGAAAGGGGACTAACACAGGTATTTATTTGGCTGAATTTGCCACAGGAAGAAAGCTTCAAAGAACAGCCTGATAGTTTTAAAGCTGCTAATGATATTGAAATGACAGAATTTCTACCAATGCATCCTGTTTACTTACATCTTGTTATCAGTTTTGGTGAGGGAATTCCAGTTGAGCTATTTCAAATCCTAAATAACACTGTGAAAGTGCTGCACTCAATATGCCAGAAAATTTGGAAAACTCAGCAGTGGCAACAGGACTGGAAAATGTCTGTTTTCATTACAATCCCAAAGAAAGGCAGTGCAAAAGAATGTTCGGACTACCACAAGGTTGCATTCATCTCACATACTAGTAAAGTAAATCTCAAAATTCTCCAAGCCAGGCTTCAACAGTACATGAACTGTGAACATCCAGATGTTCAAGCTGGATTTAGAAAAGGCAGAGGAACCAGAAATAAAATTGCTAAATCTGTTGGATCATCAAAAAAGCAAGAGAGTTCCAGAAAAACATCTCTTTTTGCTTTAATGACTATGCCAAAGTCTTTGTTTGGACTGCAACAAGCTGTGGAAAATTCTTAAAGAGATGGGAATACCAGACCACCTAACCTGACTCTTGAGAAATCTGTATACAGGGCAGGAAGCAACAGTTAGAACTGGACATGGAACAACAGACTGGTTCCACATTGGGAAAGGAGTACATCAAGGCTCTATATTGTCACCCTGCTTATTTAAATTATATGCAGAGTACATCATTAGAAACACTGGGCTGGATGAAGCACAAGCTGGAATCAAGATTGCTGGGAGAAATGTCAATTACCTCAGATATGCAGATGACATCACCTTTATAGCAGAAAGTGAAGAAGATCTAAAGAGCCTCTTGATGAAAGTGAAAGAGGAGAGTGAAAAATTTGGCTTAAAACTCAATATTAAGAAATCTAAATCATGGCATGTGATCCCATCATTTCATGGCAAATAGATGGGGAAACAGTGGAAACTGTGACAAACTTTATTTTGGGGGGCTCCAAAATCACTGAAGATGGTGAGTGCAGCCATGAAATTCGAAAATGCTTGTTCTTTGGAAGAAAAGTTATGACCAACCTAGACAGCATATTGAAAAGCAGAGACATTACTTTGTCAACAAAGGTCCGTCTAGTCAAAGCTATGGATTTTCTGGTAGCCATGTATGAATGTGAGAGTTGGACTATAAAGAAAGCTGAATGCCGAAGCATTGATGCTTTTGACCCTTGAGAGACCTTTGGACAGCAAAGAGATCCAACCAGTAAATCCTAAAGGAAACTGGTCCTGAATCTTCTTTGGCAGGAGTGATGCTGAAGCTGAAACTCCAATACTTCGGCCACCTGATGTGAAGAACTGATTCCTTTGAAAAGACCCTGATGCTGGGAAAGATTGAAGGTGGGAGGAGAAGGGGATGACAGAGAATGAGATTGTTAGATGGCATCACCAACTCAATGGACATGAGTTTGAGTATACTCCGGGACTTGGTGATGGGCAGTGAGGCCTGGCATGCTGTAGTCCATGGGTTTGCAAGGAGTTGGACACAACTGTGCAACTTAACTATGAAATTCTTTTATTTTTATTTTTAAAAGGCTTCTCTGATAGGTCAATTCATAAAGAATTTGCATGCAATGCAGGAAACCCTGGTTCAGTTCCTGGGTTGGGAAGATCCTCTTGAGAAGGGATAGGCTACCCACGCCAGTATTCTTGGGCTTCCCTTGTGGCTCAGTTGGTAAGGAATCTGCATGCAATGTGGGAGACCTGGGTTTGATCCCTGGATTGGGAAGAGAAAATTTTATAAAATTTTTACACTTATGTTCCATTTACAATTATTATATTGGCTATATCCACCATGTTTTACAATATACCCTTGAGCTTATCTTACACATAATAGTTTGTACCTCCTATCACTTCCCTCCGATATTGCCCCTCCCCCAACTGGTAACCACTAGTTTGTTCTCTTTATCTATGAGTCTTCTTCATTTTTTTTTTCCTACTATGAAATTCTTAATTCCCCTGACTATGCCTGCATGTTAGGAAAATCAACTCTTGATGGTACAATTACAGAACTGAAAATGCTGAGTATGAAAGATGTAAGGACTCCACACCCCATGCATGTTATGTGATAGCCTGACACTACTGAATTCAGACATGCAGAGTGATGGTAAAGAGCAGAATAAAGTTTTGCAGGATGTTGGAAATGAAAATGAGTGAGGCTTAAGAGCCAACAAGAAAAAACATCCCTGGATACCCTATTCCTTCCCATTGTATCACCTAGGAAATTACTCACTGTCGCTGAGAACCACCAATTCTGACTCCTCCAATTGGTTTCAGAATTTAGGTTCCGCCATTTCAAAAAAAAAAAAAATTTTATTTTCAAATGTTCTTAAAGGCAAGAATGATTTTCTGTGGGCTTTACTGATTCCACCTTTTAGGATCTTTAAAACATATGATTCAGTTCAGTCTTTCAGTCATGTCCGACTTTGCAACCCCATGGACTGTAGCAAACCAGGCCTCCCTGTCCATCACCAACTCCCAGAGTTTACTCAAACTCATGTCCATTGAGTTGGTGATTACATCCAACCATCTCACCCTCTGTCATCCAATTTTCCTCCCACCTTCAGTCTTTCCCAGCATCAGGGTCTTTTTAAATGAGTCAGTTCTTCACATCAGGTGGCCACAGTATTGGAGTTTCAGCTTCAGCATCACTCCTGCCAAAAAGATTCAGGACCAATTTCCTTTAGGATTTACTGGTTGGATCTCTTTGCTGTCCAAAGGTCTCTCAAGAGTCTTCTCCAACACCACAGTTCAAAAGCATCAATGCTTTGGCACTCAGCTTTCTTTATAGTCCAACTCTCACATCCATTACATGACTACTGGAAAAACCATAACTTTGACTAGATGGACCTTTATGGGCAAAGTAATGTCTTGTTTTAGTAAGCTGTCTAGGTTGGTCATAACTTTTCTTCCAAGGAGCAAGGGTCTTTTAATTTGACAAGATTACACAGAGGTTTTTCAGCATTACTGTATCATCTGCCAGTTGTGACAAGATTGCCATTAGAAATGGAAATTACATCCAAAAGTGATTAGACTTCTAGGTGATGCAAGTATCTAAGAGGTTAATCACTCTATAGAAGCATAAGTGGTATCATTTTTCCTTTTTCTAATTGTTTAAATTGAATTTTATACCAATGTTAAAATTAATTGGGTATTAGCTTGAGGTGGTTAAAGGTCCTTTGGGGAATTTGTTGTAATGATTTTACTAAAAACTGCTTCAAACTCTGCTGAATTATTGCTGAAAAGCATGATGCTGGTAGCTCTCTAATAATCTATGGCTGATCTTTCTTGCCTGCTTTTACTCTCCCTCTGAAGCAGGTTAGCATTGAAGGCGGTATGGGAAAACCTGCATGTGTTAGATTCTTTGTTTCTTTGCCTTTTTTTTTTTTTTTTCATGGAGAAAATGAGTATCTCAGCCATTCAAACCATTTATATAGTTCTTACTGAACCACAGTATGGACTTATTTTTAAACTTAAGTGAAGCAAACTGTAAAGTGTCCCACGTTATTGCACCTACATCTTTCTTACATCTAAAATAAAATCTCTATAGTCAAATATATAAATAAGTAGGTAAGTAAGACAAATAAGGAAACAGTGTTTACCCTCTGTTCCTGATTTTGGATGTGGTTATATGATGACATGATGTGGGATGATACAATAGCCAAGTGACCATGAGAGAAAAAAACTGAGGACAAAAGTCTCTCTTCTGAGTATGATCATGTGAAAGGACACAAAGGGCCCAGATTCTTGTGGATATCATTGAACCACTGTACCAACTATGGAGGAGCCTATTTCAAATTTCTTGTAATGTGAAGGTAAAAAGCCACAAACAAATGAAAAATCAAACCTATTAGTTGGATTGAAACAACTATTTTTATTCGTTTATTTATTTAAAATATATGTATTTATTTTAATTGGAGGTTAATTACTGTAAAATATTGTATTGGTTTTGCCATACATCAACATGAATCTGCCACAGGTGTACACGTGTTCCCCATCCTGAATCCCCTCCCACCTCCCTCCCCATACCATCCCTCTGGGTCATCTCAGTGCACCAGCCCCAAGCATCCAGTATCATGCATTGAACCTGGACTGGCGATTCGTTTCATATATGATATTATACATGTTTCAATGCCAGTCTCCCAAATCATCCCACCCTCTCCCTTTCCCACAGAGTCCAAAAGACTGTTCTATACATCTGTGTCTCTTTTGCTGTCTTGCATACAAGGTTATCATTACCATCTTTCTAAATTCCACATATATGTGTTATACAGTATACTGTATTGGTGTTTTTCTTTCTGGCTTACTTCACTCTGTATAATAGGCTCCAGTTTCATCCATCTCATTAGAACTAATTCAACTTTATTCTTTTTAAGGACTGAGTAATACTCCATTGTGTATATGTACCACAGCTTTCTTCTTATCCATTCATCTGCTGATGGACATCTAGGTTGATTCCGTTATTATAAACAGTGCTGCAATGAAACAACTATTTTTAAACCATGTATTTTTTTACTTGTCACCAAAAATGTCTTAATGCTTCAGCAAGTAAATTTTTTCTCATGTCTGGGTATATATAATATTCCTTCACCTCAGGTTATATAATAAGGGATATCTCTCTGTGTGTGTGTGTGTGTGTGTGTGTGTGTGTGTGTGTGTGTGAGTGTGTGCTTTATTATTATTATTTGCCATTATAAACTTTTTGTGATAGTGAAGCCTTTTGCTTTGTAAACTCAGGACTTTTGTTATTTCTAGATTTCCTTCTTCTATACTTGTGAATGGGCTTCCCTTGTAGCTCAGTGGGTAAATAATTTGCCTGCAGTGCAAGAGACCTGGGTTCGATCCCTGGGTTGGGAAGATCCCCTGGAGAAGGAAATGGCAACCCACTCCAGTATCCTTGCCTGGAAAATCTCATGGACAGAGGAACCTGGTGGACTGCAGTCCATGGGGTAGCAAAGAGTCGGGCATGACTGAGCGACTAACACACACTATACTTATGAATATTTTTGTTGTTGCTTCATCTGTTTTCTTTCATTTCATTAAACATATCAGTTATCTAGATTTTTGAATCCCCATTTTATGAGTATCCGTTTTTTCTTAATGAGTTTTCTTCTTTGTCCCTTGATATGTTATTTGTTATGTACTTGTTCCTGTCTTCCATTCCAGTAGCTTAGTTTTTACTGATTAAAAAAACAGGCAATTTGCTACTTCAATTGCATTACACCATTACAATCATATTTTCTCAAT
Source organism: Nanger dama (assembly GCA_917880005.1). Taxonomy (NCBI): domain Eukaryota; kingdom Metazoa; phylum Chordata; class Mammalia; order Artiodactyla; family Bovidae; genus Nanger; species Nanger dama. The sequence continues at coordinate 3,355,489 of CAKJTW010000089.1, forward strand.
TTGTTTCCAAGCCAACATGATACTCTCAGTTGTCCATTCAGTTTGAGAAATGGAGTTTGTTTTTTTTTCATGTTTTCTTCTGCTTATATCACAACAAATTATACTGGCCTTTCTATAGTTGATTCTTAATATATTCTTTTAAGTTCATTCCAAATGTTTTATATCTAGATGACACTCCTCAGAGTTGTGTTATATGATTGAGATATTGTCTTAATTACAAAGATACTTAAATCTTTTTTTTTCTTTTTACACATTTGAAGTCCCCTTTTGGGAAGGAGAGATCTGATGAACCTGAATTTATACCAGTTTTGTTCCCCCCTCCCACAACTTGGAATGTAGCCTACTCTCTATTTTGGTTATTTTATGATCATAAGTAGCCTTTTGTCCATAAACAAAGTGAAGTTTTCTTGGCTACAACCTTAGAATCTTTGAATCTTACTTTCACATACCATCTTTAGTTTAGCTTACACTAAATAGTTCTAAGAAGAAGAAAATCTTAAAGTGTAAAATAGAATATTTAGTCTCAATATATTTTTCTTATGATACTTTCCCAATTTTTACATGGCTTGAAATTAACATTTTTCCAGTTTCATATAAGAGTAGAAGCTGGTATTCTTGTCCATGGATACTTTCTCTGTCTTTGTTTACACCATTTAATGATTTGTGGGGTAATGTTTAGTAAACCAATATAATTGAAAATCACAACCAAAACAAATATGTTATTCGCTTCACACAGTCACCTTGTAAGATCATACACATTATTGACATTGCTGTAAATCTGGGTGGATTTCAATTTTGGTATCTGCTGTCAGAGTCAGTTGATGTAGCATATAAGGAAATAACTCATTATCTTACAATTATACTTCAGATCTTAAATAGTAATATGAAATCTGTTTCTAAGCTCTTTTTCTAGACATTTTGAATATAATTTACACCTTTATGTTGTATGTTCTTACTTGTGCAAGCATTTTCTCCTCTGTCATCTAAAGCAGTGTTTTTAAAATGAGTTCTTTAATCGTAAGAACAAATAATGCCATGTACTACCCTATGGAAATTAGTGTAAATCACAAATATAAATTTTTAATGCTAAAATTTTTATTTCTGCATTAGTGATGTCTTACATAGAATAATAAGTATGTTCCTTGAACAGAGCAGTGTGCTTTTTAGTTCCAGCTGAAAAATAGCAAAGAGTGTTTGCACCAAGGGAGATATTTTGATATTAACATCATATAGTGTAGATTTTTATGTTCCATTTGAATTATACTTGGAGATCCAAGCCAACAAGCAAAAATACTGAGGTTTTCTCTGTGGTTACTCCAACTTTCCTTTATTCCTTCCTTTCTCCCTCCATTCCTTCCTTCCTCCCTCCCTTTTCTCAATCTCTCCCTCCCTCCTTCCCTATAAAGAGAAGAGAAATAATTCTTTCCCTCCCTCTCTTTCTTTTCTTCCTTGTCACTTCCTTTTATGATATCAGTATATTCATTGTAATCTTCTGTTTAGAAAATGTGAAGAAAATAAAAATTATATATACTTTTGGATTGTAAGAGCAATAGGGCATCATAGAAAATGTGTGTATGTGCTGTGATTAAGAACAGAAAAAATGACTGTTAAGGTGAGTGTAATAACCCAGGTAGGCTCAATTTCAAAGCTAGTTTTGAAAGGGTAGGTAAACAAGTAAACTGGGAATGATTTGGTGATAAAACCATAAGACTAATTCCTGAAAGTGACAATTACAGTTTAAATTAAAATATTCAATCAAATGTGGTTAAATTGTGCTTGAGCTTGGCTGGCAGTGGAGTCCTAGAGAGTGAAAGTCACAGAAACAAGAGTCTTCAGAAAGTGGTGATTGATAATTTAAGATTTATTGTAACAAGATATGTCTGTAAGTGGTATATTCAATTCTGAGCAAAAACCTTGCAAATGGAGGAAATATAGAGAAAGGCAATTGGCAATATGTAGAAAGTATATTAAGCCATCAAGGCATCAAACATGCTCCAGAATCTAGTATTTAGATTACAAACAAAACTTCAGTTCCAAAAATAATCAAAAACCAAGACTTGGTTTATTCAGCATCACAAATTGGATATATATGTTTTAAAAGAGATGTTTAGGGATGTTGGATATTCAACTCACAGTAGCAGGAACAATTCAAAGTCTCATTCAGTGATAGACATGTCTCCTTATGTATACTTTGCCTTGCCTTGACTCCTGATCCTGTAATGTGAAGATATAAGTGCATACAAATGAACAATACTGAGAGGATTATGAGATATGTGAGTTTCTGGGTTCTTAATCTCTCTGCTTTTTACCCTGTATATCTTAGAATTTTATCATAGTCATTAGTAGGTGGGTATTTACTTGATATACTAACTTCACACAGAGCATTACATGATAAGTTTTAATTAAATATTATATTCTGTACAATACATCTTTACAAGGCTGGCTAGAGGCCAAATTGTAGAGGAAGTAAAGTTTTTATTGAGAGCTTTTTCATCCTGAGATAACCTCCCTGTCTCTGGATGCTTGGAGATTCTCAAGGCAGATCACCACTTGGAAATAGAGGCAAATTAAATTTTTGAGTCAACTGATTACTGAATTCCATTCTCAAAGTTTATCTCAAGCAAAATTGTGAAGTATGTCAATTTGGTCCTCTGTTCATTCCATCTCTTCATCCTATCAATTGGTGTTCACAAACAGACCCCTGCTGACCTTTTTCTCTTCTTCTACTTCCCTCACATTTCACTAGACTAAGATATCACTTTCGAGCTCTCACCATATTTTTTCATTCAATCCATTGTCATCAATTTCTCAGGACACTTGCTTCCTGCATAATGACATCAAATTGGTAAATAAATCCCTACAGTATGGTTACTAATATATTTATCCTCTAGTGTAAGGAGGTAGCTAATCCAGTTAAAATATTCTTAAAAGAAACTTCTGAGCTTTCAATAGCATAGCTTATAGGCAGCTACACATTTTACATGATTAGTCCTTAGAGGGTACTCAAATAGAACTCAAAAATATCAAGAAAATGAATCAGCTAGTGTTTTGAATATAAATATAAAAAGTTAGAGATGGAGAATTAGTGAATAGTTTATTGAAGGTCTATAAAAAATAGCATCAGCTTCTCAATTCAAGAAAAAATAATTTTTTTCATTTCGATGTTTATGAAAAATGAATGACTTTTATACATGCTGATATATTTTTGTAGTCTAGCTTCTTCCATCTACTGACGTCTAACTGGATTACTGTCAGTAATGCTGTTACCATTGACTCTTGTGTTATTAGGCTCTCTTTACTAACAAAACCAAAATAAAAATATTCATAACAATAGCCTATGTTAGTATAATGCTTTAAAATTTGTCAATAACTATTCTCATATATAACTTCATTTTCTTTTCAAAACATCTCTGCCAGTTAGGGGAGTGGGTATTTTCCTTACTTTATAGATTAGGACATTGAAGCACAGAAGCTGAGACTTGTGTCTAGTCACACAGGTCACCAGTGGCAAAGCTGGACTGAGTGATTTTTATATTTCCTTTTTATATCTTGTTGTTTCTACTAGAAACAAGTAAAAGTAGAAGGGAAATTGTTAAGTAGAACTATTAATTTTCATTTTTTCCATTTAAAATACTAGCAATCATAACAATATCAATAATAAGTATTTTTGAACTGTTCGCATGTATACAAAAGTAGGGCTATATTAAACACCTACTTTTTATCCAACAGGTCTGCAGGTTCATGAAGGCTAATGTTCTGGTTAACTGGTAACCAGAAAGAATTGATCAGTTCTTCCTTAACTTTCACAGTCATTAGGGATGTGAACAATAGACAATTACTCAATAATAGGATAACTGGGTTTTTGTTTATATTAGTTCTAATTATCACAACAAAGGTTCTAACCTATATTTTTAATATACTTAAATTAACAGCTAATATTACTGAACTGTTATATTATGGAGTATTTTACTTTAAAAATACTTAAGCATATGCAGTGTTATAAATGTGTAAAAATTGTGACAACTTCATTGTTGTTTACTCTCTAAGTCGTGTCTGACTCTTTGTGACCACATGAACTGAAGCACACCAGGCTTCTCTGTCCTTCATTATCTCCCAGAGTTTGCTCAAAATCATGTCCGTTGAGTTGATGATGCTATCCAACCACCTCATTCTCTGTTGCTGTTTTCTCTTCTTGGCCTTGATCTTTCCCACCATCATGGTCTTTTCCAATGAGCCGGCTCTTTGCATCAAGTGTCCAAAGTACTGGAGCTTCAGCATCAGTCCTTCCAGTGAATATACAGGGTTGATTTCCTTTAGGATTGACATAAATCATTTATTTGAAGTCCCACCGATTAAAAAAAAAAAAAGAAAGAAAGAAAGAAGGAAGGAAATTTCTCTAAAAGAGAAAACGAGTTATTGTGTGTGTGTGTGTGTGTGTGTGTGTATGTGTAGACCAAAGACGAAAGACAAAATTTATTTTCCTACCTTCATTCTCTCTCAGAATCTTAGTAAGAGCATGAAAGAACATGGGAAAATCTTTCTTTGTTGCTCAGTTGCTAAGTTGTGTTCAACTCTTTGCAGCACACTAGACTTCCCTGTTCTTCCCTATCTCCCAGAATTTGGTCAAATTCATGTTCACTGAGTCTGTGATGCCATCCAACCATCTCATCCTCTGTCAGCCCCTTCTCTTTATGCCCTCAATCTTTCCCAGCATCAAGGTCTTTTCCAAGAGCTAGCTCTTTGCATCGGGTGGCCAAAGTATTAGAGCTTCAGCATCAGCCCTTCCAATGAATATTCGAGGTTCTTTTCTTTTAGGATCGCCTGGTTTGATCTCCTTGCTGTCCAAGGGCCTCTCAAGAGCCTTCTCTAGCATCACAATTCAAAAGCGTCAATCCATTGGCACTCAACCTTCTTTATGGTCCAACTCCCACATTCGTACATGACCATACAAACCTTAGTATAAGTGATGTCTCTGCTTTTTAATATGCTGTCTAGGTTTGTCTTAACTTTCCTTCCAAGGAGCAAGCATCTTTTAATTTCTTGGCTGCAGTCACTGCAGTGATTTTGGAACCGAAGAAACTAAAATCTGTCACTGTTTCCACTTTTTCCCCATCAATTTGCCATGAAGTGATGGGACTGGATGCCATGATCTTGGTTTTTGAATATTGAGTTTTAAGCCAGCTTTTTCACTCTCTTTCACCTTCATCAAGAGGTTCTTTAGTTCTTCTTTGATTTTTGCCATTAGAGTGGTATCATCTGCATATCTGAGGTTGTTGACAGTTCTCCCAGCAAACCTGATTCAAGCTGTTGAGTCATCCAGCCCAGCATTTCACATGATTTACTCTGCATATTGTTTAAAAAAGCAGGGTGACAATATACAGCCTATAAGTACTCGTTTCCCAATTTTGAATATATCTGCACAAATTATGACAAAGTCATTGAACTTAATTATCACTTGAGGTAACTTCAGTTGGAATTAACAAAATAAAATATTTAACATTTCTGATACTTTTATAAAATCTATTCCAGAGAGTTTGTATTTAGAATGAGATGTTAGAAGCATGTTTTATTAGTGATGTTCAAGAGAAAAGGCTGGTTGGAAAGATAATACAACCTCGCTCCCCTTATTAGAACCATGCATAAGAATCTGACAAGGCCAGCAACCAATAATACTCTGTACAGAACTCAATATCTAGAACCCCACTGATTTGGTATCTGTGTATTTCACAGAGGACTCTACCACATGATGAGACTACCACATTGGCTCTTCCTGCTGCAGGAATGCCATATCTTCACAGAATAAATCTTTGTTGTAAAGTGTCAATCTGTGTGTCTCATTCAGAGTGAGAATTACCCTGAGCTGCACACAATTATGAGGGTTTGATGCTTATAAATATTTGTACACTTGAAGACCTGTTTTCCATGAAACTTACCACCTGGTAGTGAGATTTTGCAAAAGGAAATGTACAGCCTCTGCCAATTTCTAACTACCAAAGGCTCCTTTTATTTATCCAAAGGACCTGATAATTGTCAAATGGTAAAATTGTCATAGGACCTTTGCAAAAAGCTGGTTATGATGTACCAGGAATTCTGCAAAGCATATTCATTTCTTTCTCTTATTTATTCTTTATAACAATCATATGATTTTTATTTTGATTATCTTCATTTTTCTAATATGGAATCTGAGGTATATAGAGAGAATTTGGCCAAGATTTCACACCTGGTAAAGGGTAGAGCTGAGACTTTTGTCCATATCTATCTGCTTCAAACCAGTCACTCCTAAAGGAAATCAGCCCGGAATATTCATTGGAAGGACACGCTGAAGCTGAAACTACAATACTTTGGCCGCCTGAGGTGAAGAATTGACTCATTGGAAAAGACCGTGATGCTGGGAAAGATTGAAAGTGGGAGGAGAAGGGGATGACAGAGGATGAGATGGTTGGATAGCATCACCAACTCTATGGACATGAGTTTGAGCAAGCTCTGGGAGTTGGTGATGAACAGGGAAGCCTGGTGTGCTGCAGTCCATGGGTTCACAGAGTCGGCCATGACTGAAAGACTGAACTGAACTTATCAACTTCAAAATGTAAATATGGTCTAGTGTTTGACAACATGAAAAGCATGTGCCTTGGTGGTATATATGGAGTATTTCAGATTATACACAGTACTAAGTTTTATGAATATGTCAATGACTCCCAGAATAATGGAAATAAAAATAAATAAATAAGAAAATGGGACCTAATTAAACTTTATTTTTTTTTCAATTCTGAATACTCTTATATTAGTTCCACTTCAAACGTCAAAACAAATTAAAAAAAAAAATCCACACCAGTCAAATTGCTACAAAACAGTTCTTTAAACAGGTTGGAGGGACGAGTATGGCTTCAGTCTGCTGCATCGCAGTTATATCTGGCAGTTTTGCTTACCTAATTCTGTTTCTGAAACAAGTAACATCCAAAACAGACAAGAGTCAGGAATGTGCCGATTGTCTGCGACGTTTCCAGGCACTCCCTGATCAGGCCTTCTTCCTGGCATTACTGAGCTTTCTCTCCCTGACTCTCAAAGGCTAGTTCCTTTCTCAGGACTGACACAGGGGTCATCAATTGTATGTACCCAAAGTTTTTAGGCTTGAAAGTGACTTTAGAAGAGGGTATAGGGCTATCCACCCTGGTATACCACATCCATGGGGTGGAGGGGGAGGAGGGTAGGGTTGAGAAAGTCACTCTTTCTCAGGAAACAACCAAGGCTGACACAGAAGGCAGGATCCACTGTCAAGTTCTGACCAGGATCAGACTGCAAAAATAATCCTTTTGGCCTCAGAAAACCAGTCTGAAGCCAAGGTGATCAGCTTAGTGAAGTAATCAAAGTCATTCAGTTGTGTCTGACTCTTGCAACCCTGTGGACTGCAGACAGCAAGGTTCCTCTGTCCATGGGATTCTCCAGGCAAGAATGCTGGAGTGGGTTGCCATTTCCTTCTCCAAAGGTGATCAGCTTAAGTCAGGTTTAAATCCCTTATGAGTTTACCGATGGCATCTTGTTGATGCTGATCACAATTCTTTCTCTGAACAACCATACTACAATGCCCTGTAATTTTTTTTTTTTTTTTTTAAAGGAGGCAGGTGTTTAAAAATGGACTTATTTGTTGGTTTTTTAAGACAATTCCACATAATATTACTAGTGGGCTAATGATGGAATTCAGCTTGCCACCCCCGCCCCATCCCCACCCCAGGGCACTCTTCAAAGCAAGCTGCTTTATAGAACTTTCCCAACTGTGTGAGAATTTTGGAGTTAACTAGCAACAAGCCTGAAAATTTGGTTACGTATATAAGTACAAAGCTGGTTCATCAAATTCCTGTTCTGGCCCTCAACCCAGTGCATTTCAACTAAGGAGTCATCTACTTCCTTCTTAACATTTATCAGACACTTGAATAAGTAACGTCCAGACACTCCTTGGAGATGGTTCCCTTTTTCAGACACGGGGCTGCTGAAGGGCTCAGGAGCCTCGTGGTCCTGGGCTCCATTACTAGAGCCTTTACAACCCTCTAGAACCTCCATGTCCCCCTTTTCCTCACTCCTTTCATCCTCCGTGGGTTCTGGGTTTTCCTCCTGGGAATGCGAGTCTTGGCTGGGGCCATGGCCCCCACAGTGGCAGACTCGCCTTCTGGTGGAGCAGGGACCCCCAGGGCACTCTCCTGGGGGCCCTGGGCAACATCCTGGCTACTGCCGGACTCTCTGGGGGAGACTTTTCCTCTTCCAAGGCTTCGATCACACCCTTGGGCGCTAGGGGCACTTCTCTCAGTTGTCTCACTCTGTCTCTTTTCTTCCTCCTTAAGTGAATCCAGGAGTTTTCTATGGCCCTTAAGAAAAGGCTGATTTCTTCCTTCCCACAGGGAACTCGTTTATGCTGGACCTTTAGATCAGTGAGGATTTTTTCAATCCATGTCGTCACAACCACGATGCCTTCCACTGTCTCAGGGCCCAGAGATAATGCTTTGAAGGCTAGTTCTTTCATCACAGACCCCAGGACTACAAACGTAATGGGCTTCCTTGGCTTCGCTAGTTTTCTTCGTTTACTGGGTGGTGATGGTACTGTTACGTCATCATAAAAACTCCAAGCCAAAGCCCATCTCATTGTCTGACCCTGGCAGAATTCAGTATAGGTGACTTTAGGAACCCCTTGTATGCGAAGTTCTTCCTTCAGAGGAGCCAGGCTGCATTTCTTTCCCAGCATACAGCTATACCATCTTAATCTTTTTTTAAGCTGTAAACTGTCATGGATGATCCTTTTAACAAACTCTAGTTCACCTCCTTCTGCCATGATCTCTGTGATTCCTCCTGTATTTACAGAACTGGGTAGGGTTTTCTGAGGATTTTGAGAATTTACTCCCTTGGCTTCCAACTGATTGGCAAAAAAGGAGGGTTGCACATGCAAAAGTCATAAATTATCTCAGATTCTTCTTTAAGAGCATCCATCAGGAGTGTCTTCTGTGGTACTTTAACCACTTTTATAAGATCAGATAAGTTATTCTGCTCCACATTCTTCTTTGCATAGTTGAAGCACATATCATCTACTTCTGTTGCAAGGAAATACCAGCCATTTAAGGTTGTTCCAAGTAAAGGATAGATGCAGGATGCCCCAGTACTTATGTCAATTCCTCTTTGGAGGGTACTTTTGTCAGAGTTCTGATGACCAGTCAGATCTTCTACCCAATGAATATAGTTGAGTCTCAAGGGAACTGTAGGAATCAGTCTCTCCAGTGGAATATCAATAGAAAGTCCAAAATCCTTCCCTTAGCAGAGTACAAGTCAGAGCTCTGACTGCTTCGGGGTCTTTAAAATTAAGACTCACTCTTCCATTCAGATTTATCTGAACATGCTGCTTAAAATCTGGATATTTGGTTGCAGATATGCAAAGTCAGGAGGTTTGTCCTTGTATCTATTCCTTGCATGCATTGATTTACTCAGAGCCATCTCTGAAGTCAAAGTTCCTGCCAGACGACTAGTATAGTGTGGACCTCTACGACCCCACAGTCTTAACCACCCGCTGCGTGAAGATCTTAGAAACGCAGATGTTACGCTCCCAGTGTGCTGCCATTTTGGACCTCCATTTAATTAAACTTTAAAAGCTTTTGCACAAAGAAGGAAACTATAAGGTGAAGACAGTCTTCAGAATGGGAGAAAATAATAGCAAATGAAGCAACTGACAAAGAATTAATCTCAAAAATATACAAGCAGCTCCTGCAACTCAATACCAGAAAAATAAACGACCCAATCAAAAAAATGGGCCAAAGAACTAAACAGACATTTCTCCAAAGAAGACATGCAGATGGCTAACAAACACATGAAAAGATGCTCAGCATCACTCATTATCAGAGAAATACAAATCAAAACCACAGTTAGGTACCATCTCATGCCAGTCAGAATGGGTGCCATCCAAAAGTCTACAAACAATAAATGCGGGAGAGGGTGTGGAGAAAAGGGAACCCTCTCACACTGTTGGTGGGAATGCAAACTAGTACAGCCACTATGGAGAACAGTGTGGAGATTCCTTAAAAACTAGAAGTAGAACCACCATACCACCCAGCAATCCCACTGCTGAGCATACACACTGAGGAAACCAGAATTGAAAAAGACATGTGTACTCCAATGTTCATCACAGCACTGTTTACAATAGCTAGGACATGGAAGCAACCAAGATGTCCATTGGCAGATGAATGGATAAGAAAGTGGTGGTACATATACACAATGGAATATTACTTAGTCGTTAAAAAGAATACATTTGAATCAGTTCTAATTAGGTGGATGAAACTGGAGCCTATTATACAGAGTGAAGTAAGTCAGAAAGAAAAACACCAATATAGTATATTAACACATATATATGGAATTTAGAAAGATAGTAACAATGACCGTATATGTGAGACAACAAAAGAGACACAGAGATAAACAACAGAGTTTTCGACTCTGTGGGAGAATGTGGGGGTGGAGTGATATGAGAGAATAGCACTGAAACATGTATATTACCATATGTGAAATAGATCACCAGTCCAGGTTCGATGCATGAGACGGGATGCTCAGGGTTGTTGCACTGGGATGACCCTGAGGGACAGGATGGGGAGGGAGGTGGAAGGGGGTTTCAGGATGGGAGCACATGTACACCAATGGCTGATTCATGTCAATGTATGGCAAAAACCACTACAATAATATAATTAGCTTCCAATTAAATTAAATAAAATAAGTCAGTGAGAAAGCTATCTTTTAAATTTTTTTCTGATTGTCCATAAACAAATGTCATCCCAATTTCACTTATATTATTCCATTTTCTTTTCTTCAATGAACTTTTTCTAGCTAAAGATAACTTTTATATTTATTTGCATTGATTGTTTTCCCCTCATTTTCTTCCAATAGGATTACAATGAAACCAGGTATCTTGTGTATCCAGACACACAGGAGAAAGAAAACAAATATAAATTATATGGATGAATGGATTATGTTCAGGAACAAGTCTGTTTGGCACTAATGAGCCTAACATCTTTCTAACATTTAGTAATTTTTCTGTTTAATAAACAGAAAGTGGACTTGGGGTCAGAGCATTTGACAGAAGCTAGAAATCATAACTGTTATTGATGGCTATTAATCCTGACTTTTGTTTAAACTGTTTCCTTTTTAACTATGTGTGTGTGCATATACTGTTGTTGTTGTTCAGTCACTCAGTCATGTCCAACTCTTTGCAATTCCATGGACAGCAGTATGTCTGGCTTCCCTGTCCCTTCACCATCTCTTGGAGTTTGCTCAAACTCATGGTATGTTTGAAGGATGATAAGGAACTTGGCTTATCTCATGTGTGGCAATTTGTGTGACTGATACGGACAGTTCATGTTGGGAAATAGGGGAAAATAATTTTAACTGGGTAGTGAGTGTCAGATCAGGGGTTCATCTAGGTTTGGTGAGTTCTACAGTTAATATAATTGGGGGCCTTCTTTAAGAGAAGTGCAATGAAATTTTGAATGCAATATTTGATATGAAAAAAATTTTTAAAGAAATCTCAATAAACTTCAAATTTTAAAAAGTTGACATTTTTAAACTCTAGAAAAATAACTTTTTATTAAATCATGGCTTGAACATCTCTACACTAGTTTTCTTCATACAAATTTTGCCTGATATTTGTCGATCACCTCTTCATAAGACAATGGCTTTATAATATGTATATCTGTGGCAAAAAACATAGAAATGATTGCTTTTTACCTATAGTGTGATATTTATTTTTATCACTGCTAGTTTAAAACAGATTTTTTCAGCTTTGCAACTCATTATACATAATGTCATATAATCTTTTTAGGAATGTTGTCAAATTTGATAAAACTACCATTGAACTTTTTATATGTAAATTGAAAATTTCTTAACACATGAAGTTTTCCTGGGTAATGAATGATCCTACCATTATTTGAATTGATGGCACTCATTAGCACATTTGTCAATGTCCTCATTATAATGGCAAATTATGAATTTTGTGTTATTTTTGTCAGCTTCAGATTGCTTGTCAAGTTATGTTTAGTCAGTTTATTAAAAAAGCCTGTAACTATGATTTCTCCAATGCCATTGGACATGAAGCAAAATCAGAGGATAATGCAACAGTGGTTTTAACTGAATATACTTTATGATAATTCTTCAAAATTTTCAGAAACACATTGCTATATGAGAACATTGTTAAAGCTTTCCCAGGGCTGGAAATGGATCCATGTAGGTGAAGGACCCAGAGATTACAACCTGTTAGCTTCACAGAATTCTACCTCTGGGTAAAATTTTTGAGAACTTTGAATGCCAGTATGAAAGCAAACCTAATGAAAATATTTGATGAAGAATAAAATACACCAGATAATTGATGTCAGTTAGGAGGATATATAAAACTCTAGTGTAGAGGTTTAAAGTGTGAATCAATTTCTATACAAAGTGATATGCTAATGGACCAGAAACAACTGTTCTTCCAGGGATGAACTTTGCTTACCGCTAACAATCTACTCCCGTGAGGAGCTGTGAATATAACTTTTGGCTCATTTTATTGCAAACTGCAAGATTCATATTAATAATGTCATTCAAGACATTGCCAAGCCTTTATAAGCTAGAGGGCAATAGAGAATGGTTAAGGAAAATGTGTTAAACAGTGAAGAGTACTGATCATTTTAGAAGTTGTCAGCTAAATTTGCCTGGAAGCTAAAAATTTTATCAAAGAATGAGCTCTGGATCATGCTGCAGAGTAACAGCTTGGAGCAAAGTCTTTGCAGAGGGTAGTTCTGGAAGAAAGAAATAAACTGAATTTTTAGAAATCACTAGTATATTACCCCAGAGAAGGCAATGGCACCCCCACTCCAGTACTCTTGCCTGGAAAATCCCATGGACGGAGGAGCCTGGTAGGATGCAGTCCATGGGGTCGCTAAAGTCGGACATGACTGAGCGACTTCCCTTTCACTTTTCACTTTCATGCATTGGAGAAGGAAATGGAAACCCACTCCAGTGTTCTTGCCTGGAGAATCCCAGGGATGGGGGAGCCTGGTGGGCTGCCATCTATGGGGTCGCAAAGAGCGACTGAAGCAACTTAGTAGCAGCAGCAGTATATTACCCATTTCAGTGATATATCCTGTTTGACTCTAAAAGATAAAGTGGAACAGTGAACCAACCATGAAACACAGGAGTAAGATTTAGCAACAAAAATAAGATGGCTATTAGTCGGTTTTTTTGTTTTCATTTAAAAGAGGAGCATATTTACATTCAATAGGTACAGTCAACTAATTGTTTTAGTGTTTGTTAGTGTTATGCAGATGACACCACCCTTATGGGAGAAAGTGAAGAGGAACTAAAAAGCTTCTTGATGAAAGTGAAAGAGCAGAGTGAAAAAGTTGGTTTACAGCTCAACATTCAGAAAACTATAAAGAAAGCTGAGCACGGAAGAACTGATGCTTTTGAACTGTGGTGTTGGAAAAGACTTTTGAGAGTCCCTTTGACTGCAAGGAGATCCAACCAGTCCATTCTGAAGGATATCAACCCTGGATGTTCATTGGAAGGACTGATGTTGAAGCTGAAACTCCACCTGATGCAAAGTGCTGACTCATTTGAAAAGACCTGTATGCTGGGAAAGTTTGAGGGCAGGAGGAGAAGGGGACGACAGAGGATGAGGTGGTTGGATGGCATCACCGACTCAATGGACATGGTTTTGGGTGAACTGCGGGAGTTGGTGATGGACAGGAAGGCCTGGCATGCTGCGTTTCATGGGGTCACAAAGAATCAGACATGACTGAGTGACTGAACGGAACTGAACACTCAGCTTTCTTCACAGTCCAACTCTCACATCCATACATGGCCACAGGAAAAACCATAGCCTTGACTAGATGGACCTTTGTTGGCAAAGTCATGTCTCTGCTTTTCAATATGCTATCTAGGTTGGTCATAGCTTTCCTTCCAAAGAGTAAGCATCTTTTAATTTCATGGCTTCAGTCAATATCTGCAGTGATTTTGGAGCCACCCCCCAAAATAAAGTCTGACACTATTTCCCCATCTATTTCCCATGAAGTGATGGGACCAGATGCCATGATCTTCGTTTTCTGAATATTGAGCTTTAAGCCAACTCTTTCACTTTCCTCTTTCACTTTCATAAAGAGGCTCTTTAGTGCTTCTTCACTTTCTGCCATAAGGGTGGTGTCATCTGCATATCTGAGGTTATTGATATTTCTCCCGGCAATCTTGATTCCAACTTGTGTTTCCTCCAGCCCAGCGTTTCTCATGATGTACTCTGCATACTGCTAAGTGTTAAGTTGCTTCAGTCGTGTCTGACTCTGTGCGACCCCATAGAAGTTAAATAAGAAGGGTGATAATATACAGCCTTAATATACTTTTCTTATTTGGAACCAGTCTGTTGTTCCATGTCCAGTTCTTTTTTGTTTGTTTGTTTTCTTTTATTTTTTATGTTTTATTTTATTATTATTATTTTACTGTACAATATTTTATTGGTTTTGCCATACATCAACATGAATCTGCCATGGGCGTACACAAGTTAGCAATCCTGAACCCCTTCCCACCTCCCTCCCCATACCATCTCTCTGGGTCATCCCAGTGCACCACCCCCAAGCATCCTGTATCCTGCATCAGACCATGTCCAGTTCTAACTGTTGCTTCCTGACTTGCATACAGGTTTCTCAAGAGGCAGGTCAGGTGGTCTGGTATTCCCATATCTTAAAGAATTTTCCACAGGTTATTGTGATCCACACAGTCAAAGACTTTGACATAGTAAATAAAGCAGGAAAAGATGTCTTTTTTTCTGGAACTCTCTTGCTTTTTCGATGATACCTTGGATGTTGGCAATTTGATCTCTGGTTCCTTTGCCTTTTCTAAAATCAGCTAGAACATCTGGAAATTCACATTTCACATATTGCTGAAGCCTAGCTTAGAGAATTTTAAACATCACTTTACTAGCGTGTGTGATGACTGCAATTGTGCAGTAGTTTGAGCATTCTTTGGCATTGCCTTTCTTTGGGATTGGAATAAAACTGACCTTTCCAGTCCTGTGGCCACTGCTGAGTTTTCCAAATTTGCTGACATTTTGAGTGCAGCACTTTCACAGCATCATCTTCCAGGATTTGAAGTAACTCAACTGGAATTCCATCACCTCCACTAGCTTTGTTCATAGTGATGCTTCCGAAGGCCCACTTAACTTCACATTCCAGGATGTCTGGCTCTAGCTGAGTGATCACACCATCGTGATTATCTGGGTCATGAAGATATTTTTGTACAGTTCTTCTGTGTATTCTCGCCACCTCTTCTTAATATCTTCTGCTTCTGTTAGCTTCCTACCATTTCTGTCCTTTATCAAGCCCATCTTTGCATGAATGTTCCCTTGGTATCTCTAATTTTCTTGAAGAGATCTCTAGTCTTTCCCATTCTATTTTTTTTTTTTCCTCTATTTCTTTGCCTTGATCGCTGAGGAAGGCTTTCTTAGCTCCCCTTGCTATTCTTTGGAATTTTGCATTCAAATGAGTATATCTTTCCCTTTCTCCTTTACTTTTTGCTTTCCTTTTTTGCAGCTATTTGTAAGGCATCCTCAGACAGCCATTTTGCTTTTTGCATTTCTTTTTCCTGGGAATGGTCTTGATTCCTGTCTCTTGTACAGTGTTATGAACGGCCATCTATAGTTCATCAGGCACTCTATCTCTCAGATCTAGTCCCTTAAATCTATTTCTCACTGCCACTGCATAGTCATAAGGAATTTGATTTAGGTCATACCTGAATGGTCTAGTGGTTTTCTCCACTTTTTTCTATTTAAGTCTGAGTTTGGTAATAAGGAGTTCATGATCTGAGGCACAGTCAACTCCTGGTCTTGTTTTTGCTAACTGTATAGAGCTTCTCTATCTTTGGCTGCAAATAATATAATCAATCTTATTTAAATGTCAACCATCTGGCGATGTCCATGTGTAGAATCTTCTCTTGTGTTGTTGGAGGAGGGTGTTTGTTATGACCAGTGCATTCTCTTGGCAAAACTCTATTAGCTTTTGTCCTGTTACATTCCATACCCAAGGCCAAATTTTCCTGTTAATCCAGGTATTTCTTGACTTCCTACTTTTGCATTCCAGTTCCCTATAATGAAAAGGACATCTTTCTTAGGTATTAGTTCTAGAAGGTCTTATAGGTCTTCATAGAACTGTTCAACTTCAGCTTCTTCAGCGTTACTGGTTGGGGAGTAGACTTGGATTACTGTGATATTGAATGGTTTGCCTTGGAAACGAACAGAGATCATTCTGTTGTTTTTGAGATTGCATCCAAGTACTGCATTTCAGACTCTTTGTTGACTATGATGGCTACTCAATTTCTTTCCTGGAATTCCTGCCCACAGTAGTAGGTATAATGATCATCTGAGTTAAATTCTCCCATTCCAGTCCATCTTAGTTCGTTGATTCCTAGAATGTTGATATTCACGCTTGTCATCTCCTGTTTGACCACTTTCAATTTGCCTTGATTCATGGACCTAATATTCCAGGTTCCTATGCAATATTGCTCTTTACTGCATTGAACCTTGCTTCTATCACCAGTCCCATCCACAACTGGGTGTTGTTTTTGCTTTGGCTCCATCCATTCATTCTTTCTGGAGTTATTTCTCCACTGATCTCCAATAAAATATTGGGCACCTACTGACCTGGGGAGTTCATCTTTCATTGTCCTATCTTTTTCCCTTTTCATACTGTTCATGGGGTTCTCAAGGCAAGAATACTGAAGCGGTTTGCCATTCCCTTCCCCAGTGGATCACATTCTGTCAGACCTCTCTACCATGACCTGTCCATCTTGGTGGCCCCATAAGGCATGGCTTAGTTTCATTGAGTTAGACAAGGCTGTGGTCCATGTGATCAGATTGGCCTGTTGTCTGTGATTGTGGTTTAAGTCTGTCTGCCCTCTGATGCTCTCTCTTTCTCAGTGCCTACTGTGTTACTTGGGTTAGTGTTCACTGAATAACATATAATGGTCATCATATGTGAACATTTACAGTGAGTCATCCTAACTAGCTTTCTGCCTTTCCAGTTCCAAGCAATATCTTTAAATTAGGGTCACAAATTTACTTACATTACAATTCATATTTCCAAAGAAAAGGAAATGACTCTTTTAGAATAAAAGAGACTAAGAAAAATAGCAACTAATTGTATTGATGTTCTTCGAATCCTGATTGGAATAAAACCAACTGTAAAAATGTGTTGAGAAAATTAGATCAATTTAAATATGGACTGAATATTGATGATAATGGGGCTTCTCAGGTGTCGCCAGTGGTAAAGAACCAGCCTGCCAATGCAGGAGACATAAGAGACCTGGGTTCAATCCCTGGACCAGGAAGATGCCCTGGAAAGGGCATGGCAACCCAATCCAGTATTCTTGTCTGGATAATCCTTTGGACAGAGGAGCCTGGAGGGCTATAGTCCATAGATTGCTAAAAGTTAGACACGCCTGAAGTGATTAGCACAGCACGCATTGATGATAATGTGGAATTACCATTATATGGAGAGGTATGATAGTGGTATGATGTTAATATTAGTAAAAGTCTATATCATGCATCCTTAAGAATTTGTGGATGAAATGGCATGATTCCTGTTATCTTTAAAATATCCCATCACCTACACACACAGAGTTAGGAGCTGATAGAGAAAACAGAATTGGCAAAATTTTGCTGATCTTTGAAACTGGGTCATGTGGACACTGGAGCTGATTATACGGTTTTCTCTGCTTTTGTAAATGTTTGGAAAAATAGAGACTTAGATTTCCTATCCCCAGTGTGTGTGTGTGTGTGTGTGTGTGTGTGTGTGTGTGTGTGTGTGTGTGTGTTTTCCTTTTCTTTTTGCTGTGGTGCTGTCTCTGTGTCCCTCCTTCTCCCTCAGAAGTATATTTAGTGGTGGCCTTTTTATCTATTGAACAGTAACCCAGAGGACACACTAATATAAGCTGAGAATAAATCTGAAAGCTCTCCATGAATACTTTATGTTCAAGGGTCTGCAGATACTGTCTTGGATAGATCATAAATGTAGTTAGGCAATATTACTTCTTATTTATAATTTTAGAACTGTAGAAAGTATTAAAAGTTGAGTTCAGGTTAATGAGGCACTTTGGTTGAATAAAATACTCCAGTAATAAATATTGTGTATCAAGCATCAACTTCTAACAAGGTACTGCAGTAATTTTTTAAATTTACATTATCCTCACTTAGCCCTCCCATTAGTTTCATGAGAATATTATTATAATCTGGAATTAACTTGTTCTGCATCAGTCTATTCCATGATATCTTTCTTATTTTTTTTCCTGTTAACATCTTTCCAGGTCATTTCTGAAATTATTTGATTTTTATTAAAAAAAATTAAAACAGAGAAAGAAAAATATTTTTGCTTATATCTACTGATAAAGAAGGAGATGTGCTAGATAGTTCATGAATGTTATCTCATCTTACAACAAGCTTTTGAGGTAATTTAGAATTATTAATATTTTTGCCAGTATTGTAGCTGAGAAACTGAGTATTAGCTTTGTCAAGAAATTTCTGTAAGATGACACAGCTGGTGAATTTGTATCTCTTTATCCAATAGTGTCTGTCTCAGAAGCCTGTGTCCTTCCAAGAAACTATATAGCCATTGTCTTGAGAGAAGTAATAAATCTGTTCATTCTAGAATGATATATGGAGCTCTGGCTATGTGACATGTATTATGTTGGGTGCAGGGAAGAATACAAGAAAGGTTTAAAGAAGGGACTTCTACACTTCAAGAAGTGTATAATCTGCTGAGGAGAGAGGAAGTAAGCACAATAACAAATAATATAAGTATATATGTGTTAGACCAACAAATTTTAGGAGACTGAATTTTGGTCCTTAATAAAATGAAAACAAGCACTGAAAGAGATTTGTACTTAAACCATAATGGTATATATTGAGAACTATTTTATGGACAAGTACTCAAAAAGCAATATTTCTCTTAGATAGGAGTTTGGCAAATAATGCATTCAATTTTTTCCTATTTTTAGATTTAATATTGTTCCTGGGAGTTCATGGTCTAAGTGCTTTGGAATACAATGAATTATACGATTAAGAAAACTTGAATCAATAGGTGAATAATGGGAAACACTTTCATACTAAATATCAAGATTTGTTTAGCTTATAATTCTTGAATCTGAAAATGTAGCGATCCTGAAATATACATTATTTAATCTTCAAGAGAAAGACTATATATTGCATAAACAGAAGTTCATGTTACAGATTTTACTTGGGTGATCATCACCAAAATTGGGAGGAAAACTGTCTGGCTATGTGGTGTATCTTACCAGACGAGTAATCAGTAGATTTAGTATTCAATCCTGGTTCTACCACTAATTATCAAAGTGATCTTGTGCAATCCCTTCCTAAGCTTAAGTTTTTCAGTCTGTAAAAACATGGTAATTGAATTGGGTGAGCTTCAAGTTTCCTTCCAGATTTGACATCCCAGGTAGACTGTTAAGATGCTTGATTTGTTTCCTTTTACTAATATATGAACAAGTAGTATATTTTCCCTTGTACCTGATATGTAGCTTTCTACATGCGATATCAGAGCCTTCATATTTGTAGCCTAAAGAAGAGAAGAATGGTTTACTGTTATGTACAATGGTCTTGTTCAGAGATAGAAACAGTAATATGATGTTATGATTTTATGGGGTTAATAAATCTCTTGTACAAGGACCCCCAAATTAGCATAGATGCCATATCTCTAGTTTCTTTTCTATTTATTTATTTCGTCCCTTATTTAAAGCATAGATAGATTGGACAGAAGAAACATTTTGGGCTCCATCAGACAATAATATTTCAAATACTCTTACTTGACAGCATGAGGATAGTGAAAAATCATAATGGAAGAGAGTAACAAAAGGTACAGGAAACTTTATTTCACAGTCATAACAAGTGGTAAAGGGACGTGTTTTCCCCTACAAAAGGATATTTTCTTACAGTCAGGAAATCTTCAGGGGTTCTTTGAAAAAGTGTATAAAGGGCAATTCTGAGAGCATCTGATGTTACCTTGTTTGCTAATGAAAAAGAGAAATTCAACCTCACTGTTTATTGCTAATATCATAGGTATACAGAAGAGCTCCATTATAAAGAACTTCAATATTCCATGTATCATTACCCTGTAGAGGGCGTCCCTCGTAGCTCAGTTGGTAAAGAATCCACCTGTAATGCGGGACACCCCAGTTTGATTCCTGAGTCAAAAAGATCCCCTGGAGAAGGGATAGGTTACCTCCTTCAGTATTTTTGGGCTTCCCTGTGGCTCAGTTGGTAAATAATCCACCTGCAGTGTGGGAGACCTGGGTTGGGAAGATCCCCTGGAGAAGCAATAGGCTACCCACTCCAGTATTCTGGCGAATCCCATGGACTGTATAGTATTTGAGGTTGCAAAGAGTCAGATACAACTGAGTGACATTCACTTTCACTTACCCTGTAGACCAAATGCAGTCCATAACCCCACACCTAGTTATCTTGTGTTCTCCCCCTCCCTCTCTTTTTCTCTCTCCCCCACTCCATCTCTTTCCACCATATGGAATATCTTTACTATATCTGTAATCCTTTGTCTCCGGACAGGTGTTTTAACAGGCTTCACTTCATATTTCATTTATTTGGTTGAGAATTATTTTATCAGTTCACTTTGTATTTTTCTCATCTGCTTGTAACATAGGTAAGGCTTCATTAAAATAATTCACTTAGAACAGACTTTTTTTTTCTAATTTACTGGAATAGATTTTAACTATAGCCCTGTACCTACAGTTAATGAGTATTACTATAGGGGTTCAGTATATCTCCTTGAAAGTTCTTTATTTTTCTCATCTCTAAAACAATGATAGCAGGTCTAATGAAGCTTTCTGCTTAATAGCTTCATCCTGTAGAAGTGAAAATTATTCATCAAGGGGCTATTTATTCCTTTGTTATACGTATAAAGCAAAACTCTGGCTGTTTTAAAACAGGAGCTGTCATAGACTTAGGGTAAAATTATGAGTGTGTTCTGGTGAAAAAGTGACACTTGGAAGGCAAAAACAGCACTTTAATAAGCTTAGGAAAGATGTCAGGGATTTAAAATATTGGCAATGCCAATTCCAAACTATGTCAGGAATATTTTCTCATCAACAACCCTGGAACTGCAATGTAAGTATAGAATTTTGAAATGTGTTCATGGAATAATGGGAAGCAACATAGAATTCAATTGCTAAAAATCTGTTTTTGTCCAGAATAATGAATGCAAACAAACTGCCAGTAACCTCTGTTGGGATATATTCTATTAGACCACATTAAAAGATATAGATGCTTTTCATTTCACTACACATTCATGTTTTCTGATAAAAAAGGCTTTAAAATTATTTAAAACTCTTCATAAATATGTTTCATTATTTTAATCTATCATATTCTTTTAGCTTAATATATTGTTTTGAAACTATTTTAACTCATAGAAATAGCCTGGCCCTAGGATTGGAACAACATTTTAACAAAAATTAACGTCCTGACTATTGTACTTAGAACTGATTATATGGCAAATATTTTGTTCATTATAATATTTCATGGAAGGAACATATAGAACATTTTATACCTTAGGCTTTCTCTACTCTTAAGAATATAGGCTACCCTACTTAACCTAAGTAAAATTTTGGTAGCTGCCCAATAGGTTACTGGAGATCAGTGGACAAATAACTCCAGAAAAAATGAAGAGATTGAGCCAAACAAAAACAATACCCAGTTGTGGATGTGACTGGTCGTGGAAGTAACGTCTAATGCTGTAAGAAAATTATTGCACAGGAACCTGGAATGTTAGTTTCATGAATCAAGAAGACAAATTGGAAGTGGTCATACAGGAGATGGCAAGAGTGAACATCGACATTTTAGGAATCAGCCAACTAAAATGGACTGGAATGGGTGAATTTAACTCAGATGATCATTATACCTACTACTGTAGGCAAGAATCCCTTAGAAGAAATGGAATAGCCATCATAGTCAACAAAAGAGTCCAAAATGCAGTACTTGGATCCAATCTCTCAAAAATGACAAAATGAACTCTGTTCATTTCCAAGACAAACTATTGAATATCACAGTAATCCAAGTCTATGCCCTGACGAGTAATGCTGAAGAAGCTGAAGTTGAACGTTCTATGAAGACCTACAAGACCTTCTAGAACCAACACCCCCAAAAGATGTCCTTTTCATTATAGAGGACTGGAATGCAAAATTAGGAAGTCAAGTAACACCTGGAGTAACAGGCACATTTGGCCTTGGAGTACAAGATGAAGCAGGGCAAAGGCTAACAGAGTTTTGCCAAGAGAACTGGTCATAGCAAACATCCTCTTCCAACAATACAAGAGGAGACTGTACACATGGACATCACCAGATGGTCAACACCAAAATCAGATTGATTATATTCTATGCAGCCAGAGATGGAGAAGCTATATACAGTCAGCAAAAACGAGACTGGGAGCTGATGGTGGTTCAGATAATGAACTCCTTATTTCCAAATTCAGACTGAAATTGAAGAAAGTAGGGAAAACCATTAGACCATTCAGGTATGACCTAAATCATATCCCTTACGATTATACAGTGGAAGTGAGAAATAGATTCAAGGGATTAGATCTGAAAAAGTGAGTGCCTAAAGAACTATGGACAGAGGCTCGTGACATTGTATAGGAAGCAGGGATCAAGACCATCCCCAAGAAAAAGAAAAGAAAAATTGTTGTCTAGGAGGCCTTACAAATAGCTGTGAAAAGAAGAGAAGTGAAAGACAAGGGAGAAAAGAAAAGATATACCCATTTGAATGCAGAGTTCCAAAGAATAGCAAGGAGAAATAAGAATGCCTTCCTCAGTGATCAATGCAAAGAAATAGAGGAAAATAACAGAATGGGAAAGACTAGAGATCTCTTTAAAAAATTAGAGATACCAAGTGAATATTTCATACAAAGATGTCCACAATAAAGGACAAAAATGATATGGACCTAACAAGCTGAAGATATTAAGAAGAGGTGGCAAGAATACACAGAAGAACTATACAAAATGATCTTCATAACTCAGACAATCACGATGGTGTGATCATTCACCTAGAGCTAGACATCCTGGAAAGTGAAGTCAGGTGGACATTAATAAGAAAGGTCTACTCACTCTACTGCAAAAGCCGTGCAAAGAAACAGAAGGCATATTTAGCTATTGGGGGCAGAAAGGGAATATCAGAACTGAGACGTCTGAAACTAACTCCTAAATTAGCCCAAACATACTCAGAATGTCTTTTTTCTTCCTGGCAGAGGAATGTAAATGCATCAATAACTGTTTTAGAAGCTGTTCCTCATATGAGTGTCGGATGAATGAAACTCAATATCCCAAATGTTGATAAGTCTCTATTACTGTCAGCTGAATGTATTTGTCACTGCCAAATGCTGTACAGCTTCAAGAGCATTCACTAGAATTCTCGATCAGCCTCAGTTGATGTGGGACTCATACCTAAAGTACAGAGGGCTGGTAATCTATCATTTTGGCTTGAAATATATAGAAAAAGGAAAAGCCATATTTAACTGGTGCATATTTAGAGTCAGTGCATTCTAACTATTTGAATTTCAAGGTAGCTGAATACTAATAGAGGGTGAGATTTATTTGTTTATTAAATATATTTGATTTTTTTAGAGCAGTTTTAGGTACATAGCAAAATTAGACTGCTCCCCAATCCATTTTATTTTAATATTTGGACAGCAGAGTCTTCCTTTTCCCCATGACTAAAGGAATGTGCCAAATTGCCTGATTTTATACTTAAAGAAGGTATAAAGGCTATCATCTTGATTGAAGATTCATTCTTATATGAAACATTATGTGTAGAGGCAGTAGATTAATGAATTGAGGTGAATGTATACTGACACCAGAGGTTCACTACCCTGGAATAATTTTTATTTTTGGCCTTTTAAAAATGAAAACTCTTCTGTTGAAGTGCAGATAAGACATTCAGTAATTTGAGAATATTGGTTAGTTGAGTTTTCTTTAACATATGCATATTCTGATTTGTAAGTAAGTTTGGAACTTGGGCAGGGAAATCAAGACTTTGTCTCAGGCCATCAAAATTGAAAGGAGGCGGGGGCAGTCCTAAGATGGCAGAAGAATAAGACGGGGAGATCACTTTCTCCCCAACAAATTCATCAAAAGAACATTTGAACGCTGAACAAATTCCACAAAACAACTTTTGAATGCTGGCAGAGGACACCAGGCACCCAGAAAGTTAGCCCATTGTCTTAGATAGGAGGTAGGACAAAATATAAAAGATAAAAAAGACAAAAGAGGTAGGGATGGAGAAATGATCTGGAAAGGAGTCTTAAAAAGAGAGAAGTTTCCAAACACCAGGAAACACTCTCACCAGCAGGTCTGTGATGAGCCTTGGAATCTCAGAGGGCAACATAACTGGGAGAATAAATAAATAAATAACCCCCACAGAGTACGTGCCTAATGGCAACTCCCAGCAAACAAGCAGCACAGACACTCGCATCTGCCACTGGCAAGCAGGGACTGGACAGTGGGTGTGGACTGCATTACTTAGGGTAAGAACCAGGCCTGAATGCCCCGAGGGCAATCTGAGGAAATTAACTTGAGATAACAACCCAGACTGTGGGATAGCTATCCCTTGAAAAGCTCTTACCTAAGACAGGGCCATGTACAGAGAAAAGAACTGAGCAGAGCTAGCTGGCTGTGGACCAGCCCATTCCCCACTGGAGACAGGCAGGCGAAGGAAGCCAGAGCCGAAAGGGGGCAATTGCGGCTGTAGAGAGGCATCATCTACCAAACTGCAAGCAGGCTTCATTGCTAACCAAGACTTCTTGGGATTCTGGATGGGTGACATCTGCCGGGAGGGTCTCAGTCAGAGATCAGCTCCCCAGAAGAGACAGTCGGCACACCTGAGAAGGCACGCCCATTGTATACCCAGAAAACTGAGCTGCTAGGATGGGGGAGGTGAAAAGATGCAGCCTCCAACTAAGGGCAACTGTGCTTACCAAGCACCTGGTCACCTGAGCTGCTCGGACCTAGGAAGGGCACAAAACGCACGCCCAACCAAGTCTGTGCCTTTGTGGGATACCCGAGAACATGAACCTGAGTGGCTTAGACCTGGGAAGTGCATGAAATGCAGGGCCCACCTCAGACAGTTCCCAGCAGAGCAACCTAGAACCTGAGCAGTATAGACTGTATAGACTGGGAAAGCACACACACCATGAGTGGGGGCAAATCCAATATGGCCGAGACACTGTGAGCACTCTGCACACACATCATTGATATTTGTTGGTAGTGTTCTTTCCTCGCCACAGCACGACTGAACAAGTAATCCTAAAAAGTGACCACCACTGCTCCCTTGTGTCAGGGCAGAAATTAGACACTGAAGAGACCAGTAAACAGAAGAAGCTAAAATAAACATAGGGAACCACTTTGGAAACGACAGGTGCAATAGATTAAAACCCTATAGTTAGCACTGAATACATAGGAAGGAGCCTATAGATCTTGAGAAGTATAAGCCAGATCAAGGAAGTATATAGATCTTGAGAAGTATAAGCCATATCAAGGAACTATCTGAAAATGAACCGACCCCACACTGTCCACAACAGCTCCAGAGAAAATCTTAGAAATATTTTCACTATCTTTTTAAAATTAAAAACAATTTAAGTCCTCTATTACTCATTTAATTTCATTTTCATAACCTATTATTACCTTGCAAAAAAAGACCCTATTTTTAAAGCAAACTTCATATATATGTATTTTATAATCTTTGTGACTTTTTATTACTATTGTATTTTCAAGAATGTAACCTCTTAATCTTTGCTTTTTGGTGTTTATTATCATTTTTGTGCCTCTAAGAACCCAGTCTTCACTACGCATTTTTACTTGAGAGCAAGATTACTGGTTTGATTGCTCTCTCCCCCTTTTGACTCTCCTTTTTCTCCACCAGGTCTCCTCTATCTCCTCCCTCCCCCTTCTCTTCTCTACCCAACTCTGTGAATCTCTTTGTGTGTTCCAGGCTGTGGAGAATACTTAGGGAACTGATTACTGGCTGGACCTGTATCTCTCCTTTTGATTTCCCATTTTATCCTCCTGGCCACCTCTGTCTCCTTCCTCCCTCTTCTCTTCTCTGTGTAATTCTGTGAACATCTCTGAGGGATCCAGACTGTGGAGAGCACATAGGGAAGTGATTACTGCCTAGCTTGCTCTCTCCCTTTTGATTGTCCCTCTTCTCCTGGTCACGTCTATCTCCCACCTCCCTCTTCGCTTCTGCATGTAACTCTGTGTACTTCTCTGGGTGTCCCTCAAGGTGGAGAAACTTTTCATAGTTAACCTAGATGTTTTATCATCAGTGCTGTATAGATGGAGAAGTCTTGGGGCTACTGTAAGAATAAGACTGAAAACCAGAGGCAGGAGGCTGAAGTCCAAATCCTGAGAACACCAGAGAACTCCTGACTTCAGGGAATATTAACCAGTAAGAGCTCATCAAAAACCTCCATACCTACACTGAAACCAAGCATCTCCCAAGGGCCAGCAAGTTCCAGAGCAAGACATACCATGCAAATTTTCCAGCAACACAAAAACATAAGCCTGAGCTTCAATATACAGGCTGCCCAAAGTCACACCAAACCCATTAACATCTCAAAACTCATTACTGGACAGTTCATTGCACTCCAAAGAGAAGAAATCCAGCTCCACCCACCAGAACACCAACACAAGCTTCCCTAACCAAAAACATTGACAAGCAACCCGTCTAACTCCATCCACAGCGAGGAACCTCCACAATAAAGAGGAACAACAAACCACCAGAATATGGAAAGGCCACCCCAAACACACCAATATAAACAAGACAAAAGGGCAGATAAATACTCAGCAGATAAAGGAACAGGACAAATGCCCAACAAACAAAAAACAAAAAAAAAAAAAAGGAAGAGATAGGGAATCTACCTGATAAAGAACTCCAAATAATGATAGTGAAAATGATCCAAAATCTTGAAAACAAAATGCAGTTACAAATAAACAGCCAGGAGACAAGGACTGAGAAGATGCAAGAAAGGTTTAACAAGAACCTAGAAGAAATAAAAAAGAGTTAATATATAATGAATACTGCAATAAATGAGATCAAAAACACTCTGGAGGGAACCAAGAGTAGAATAACGGAGGAAGAAGATAGGATAAGTGAGGTAGAAGATAGAATGATGGAAATAAATGAAACAGAGGAAAAAAAAAGAATTAAAAGAAATAAAGACAACCTCAGAGACCTCTGGGACCAGGTGAAATATCCCAACATTTGAATGATAGGAGTCTCAGAAGAAGACAAAAAGAAAGACCATGAGAAAATACTTGAGGAGATAATAGTTGAAAACTTCCCTAAAACGGGGAAGGAAATAGTCACTCAAGTCCAAGAAAACCAGAGTCCCAAACAGAATAAACCCAAGGTGAAACACTCCAAGACACATATTAATCAAATTAACAAAGTACAAATACAAAAAACAAACATTAAAAGCAGCAAGGAAAAACAACAAATAGCACACAAGGGGATTCCCTTAAGGATAACAGCTGTTCTTTCATTAGAAACTCTTCAGTCCAGGACAGAATGTCAGGATATACTTAAAGCAATGAAAGAAAAAAAACCTACAGCCCAAATTACTGTACTCAGCAAAGATCTCATTCAAATATGAAGGAGAAATCAAAAGCTTTACAGACAAGCAAAAGCTGAGAGAATTCAGCACCACCAAACCAGCTCTCCAACAAATGCTAAACGATATTCTCTAGATAGGAAATACAGAAAGGGTGTACAAACTCGAACCCAAAGTGACAAAGTAAATGGCAATGGGATCATAGTTCAGTCTCTCAGTCGTGTCCTACCCTTTGCAACCCCATGAATCACAGCACACCAGGCCTCCCTGTTCATCACCAACTCTCGGAGTTCACTCAGACTCACTTCCATCGAGTCCGTGATGCCATCCAGCCATCTCATCCTCTATCGTCTCCTTCCTCTTCTGTCCCCAATCCCTCCCAGTATCAAAGTCTTTTCCAATGAGTCAACTCTTCGCATGAGGTGGCCAAAGCACTGGAGTTTCAGCTTTAGCATCATTCCTTCCAAAGAAATCCTAGGGTTGATCTCCTTCAGAATGGACTGGTTGGATCTCCTTGCAGTCCAAGGGACTCTCAAGAGTCTTCTCCAACACCACAGTTCAAAAGTATCAAACTTCTTCACAGTCCAACTCTCACATCCATACATGACCACAGGAAAAACCATAGCCTTGACTAGACGGACCTTAGTCTGCAAAGTAATGTCTCTGCTTTTGAATATACTGTCTAGGTTTGTCATAACTTTTCTTCCAAGGAGTAAGCGTCTTCTAATTTCATGGCTGCAGTCACCATCTGCAGTGATTTTGGAGCCCCCAAAAATAAAGTCTGACACGGTTTCCATTGTTTCCCCATCTATTTCCCATGAAGTGATGGGACCAGATGCTATGATCTTCGTTTTCTGAATGTTGAGATTTATACTTATACTTATCAATAATTACCTTAAATGTAAATGGGTTGAATGCCCCAACCAAAAGACAAAGACTGGCTGATTGGATACAAAAACAAGACTCATAAATATGCTGTCTGCAAGAGACCCACCTCAAAACAAGGCACACATACTGACTGAAAATGAAGGGCTGGAAAAAGATATTCTACGCAAATAGAGACCAAAAGAAAGTGGGAGTAGCAATACTCATATAAGATAAAATACACTTTAAAACAAAGGTTGTGAAAAGAAACAAAGAAGGGCACACATAATGATCAAAGGATCAATCCAAGAAGAAGATATAACATTTTAAATATATATGCACCCAACATAGGAGCACTGCAATATGGAAGACAAGTGTTAACAAGTATGAAAGGGGAAATTACAATAACACAATAATAGTGGGAGACTTTAATACCCCACTCACACCTATGGATAGATCAACTAAACAGGAAATTAACAAGGAAACACAAACTTTAAATGATACAACAGACGAGTTAGACATAATTGATATCTATAGGACATTTCACCCCAAAACAATAAATTTTACCTTTTTCTCAAGTGCACATGGAACCTTCTCAAAGATAGATCACATCCTGGGCCATAAATCTAGCATTGGTAAATTCAAAAACTTGAAATCATTCCAAGCATCTTTTCTGGCCACAGTTCAATAAGATTAGATCTCAATTACAGGAGAAAAACTATGAAAAATTCCAACATATGGAGGCTGAACAACACACTGCTGAATAACCAGCAAATCACAGAAGAAATCAAAAAGAAATAAAAATATGCATATAAATGAATGAAAATGAAAACATAAAACCCCAAACTTATGGGGCAATGTAAAAGCAGTGCTAAGGGGAAGGTTCATAGCAACACAGGCTTATCTCAAGAAGTAAGAAAAAAGTCAACTAAATAAATTAACACTCACCAAAAGCAACTAGAAAAGGAAGAAATGAAGAACCCCAGGGTTAGTAGAAGGAAAGGAAACTTACAAATGAGGGCAGAAATAAATGAAAAAGAAACAAAAGAAACCATAGCAAAACTCAACAAAGGCAAAACCTGGATCTTTGAGAAGATAAATAAAATTGACAAAACATTAGCTAGACTCAACAAGAAAGAAAGGGAGAAGAATCAAAATAACAAAATTAGAAATGGAGAGGTCACAACAGACAACACAGAAATACCAAGGATCATAAGAGAGTACTATCAGCAACCATATGCCAATAAAATGGACAACTTAGAAGAAATGGACACATTCTTAGGAAAATACAACTATCCAAAACTAAACCAGGAAGAAATAGAAAATCTTAACAGACCCATCACAAACACGGAAATTGAAACTGTAACCAGAAATCTTCCAGCAAACAAAAACCCAAGACCAGAGGGGTTCACAGCTGAATTCTACCAAAAATTTAGAGAAGAGCTAACACCTATCCTAATCAAACTCTTCCAGAAAATTGCAGAGGAATGTAAACTTGCAAACACATTTTATGAGGCCACCATCACCCTAATACCAAAACCAGAGAAAGATGCCAAAAAAAAAAAAAAAAAATTCTACAGGCCAATAACACTGATGAACATAGATGCAAATATCCTTAAGAAAATTCTAGCAAACATAATCCAATAATATATTAAAAAGATCATAAATCATGACCAAGTGGGCATTACCCCAGGAATGCAAGGATTCTTCAATATCCACAAATGAATCAACTTAATGAACCACATTAACAAATTGAAAAATAAAAGCCATATGATTATCTCAATAGGTGCAGAGAAAGCCTTTGACAAAATTCAACATCCATTTATGATAAAATCTCACAAGAAAGCAGGAATATAAGGAACATACCTCAACATAATAAAAGCTATATATGACAAACCCACAGCAAACATTATCCTCAGTGGTGAAAAACTGAAAGCATTTCCCCTAAAGTCAGGAAAAAGACAAGGGTGCCCACTCTTACCACTACTATTCAACTGAGTTTTGGCAGTTTTGGCCACAGTAATAAGAACAGAAAGATAATAAGAACAGAAAGATAAATAAAACAAATCCAGATTGGAAAAGAAGTAAAACTTCACTGTTTGCAGATGACATAGAAAACCCTAAAGAAAAATACTAGAGCTACCAGAAAAATACTAGAGCTAATCAATGAATATAGTAAACTTGCAGGATATAAAATCAACACACAGAAATCCCTTGCATTCCTATACACTAACAATGGGAAACAGATGGGGAAACAGTGTCAGACTTTATTCTGGGGGGCTCCAAAATCAATGCAGATGGTGACTGTAGCCATGAAATTAAAAGACGCTTACTCCTTGGAAGAAAAGTTATAACCAACCTAGATAGTATAATCAAAAGCAGAGACATTACTTTGCCGACTAAGGTCCGTCTAGTCAAGGCTATGGTTTTTTCTGTGGTCATGTATGGATGTGAGAGTTGGACAGTGAAGAAGGCTGAGCACTGAAGAATTGACACTTTTGAACTGTGGTGTTGGAGAAGACTCTTGAGAGTCCCTTGGACTGCAAGGAGATCCAACCAGTCCATTCTGAAGGAGATCGGCCCTGAGATTTCTTTGGAAGGACTGATGCTGAAGCTGAAACTCCAGTACTTTGGCCACCTCATGCGAAGAGCTGACTCATTGGAAAAGGCTCTGATGCTGGGAGGGATTGGGGGCAGGAGGAGAAGGGGACGACCGAGGATGAGATGGCTGGATGGCATCACTGACTCGATAGAAGTGAGTCTGAGTGAACTCCGAGAGATGGTGATGAACAGGGAAGCCTGGCGTGCTGTGATTCATGGGGCTGCAAAGAGTCAGACATGACTGAGTGACTGAAGTGAACTGAACAATGAGAAAACAGAAAGAGAAATTAAGGTAACAATCCATTCACCATTGCAATGAAAAGAATAAAAAACTTAGGAATATATCTACCTAAAGAAACAAAAGACCTATATATAAAAAAGTGTAAAACACTGGTGAACGAAATTAAAGAGGACACTAATAGATGGAGAAATATACCATGTTCATGGATTGGAAGAATCAATATAGCGAAAATCAGTACACTACCCAAAGCAATCTATAGATTCAGTGCAATCCCTATCAAGCTACCAATGGTATTTTTCACAAAGCTAGAACAAACAATTTCACAATTTTTATGGAAATACAAAAAAATCCTCGAATAGCCAAAGCAATCTTGAGAAAAAAGAATGAAACTGGAGGAATCAACCTGCCTGACTTCAGGCTCTACGATAAAGCCACAGTCATCAAGACAGTATGGTACTGGCACAAAGACAGAAATATTAATCAATGGAACATAATAGAAAACCCAGAGATAAATTCACTCACCTATAGACACTTTATCTTTGAGAAAGGAGGCAAGTTTATACAATGGAGAAGAGACAATCTCTTTAGCAAGTGGTGCTGGGAAACTGGTTAACCACTTGTAAAAGAATGAAACTAGAACACTTTCTAACACCATACACAAAAATAAACCTGAAATGGATTAAAGATCTAAATTTAAGACCAGAAACTATAAAACTCTTAGAGTAGAACATAGGGAAAACACTCTCTGACATAAATCACAGCAGGATCCTCTATGACACATCCCCCAGAATATTGGAAATAAAAGGAAAAATAAACAAATGGGGACCTAATTAAAGTTTAAAGCTTCTCCACAAGAAAGAAAACTATAAGCAAGGTGAAAAGACAGCCTTCAGAGTGGGAGAAAATAATACCAAATGAAGCAACTGACAAAGGGCTAATCTGAAAAATATGCAAGCATCTTTTGCAGCTCAATTCCAGAAAAATAAACGACCCAATCAAAAAATGGGCCAAAGAACTAAACAGACATTTCTCCAAAGAAGACATCCAGATGGCTAACAAACACATAAAAGATGCTCAACATCACTCATTATCAGAGAAATGCAAATCAAAACCACAATGATGGCAGATTCATGTTGATGTATGGCAAAACGAATAGAATATTATAAAGTAATCAGCCTCCAATTAAAATAAATAAAGTTATCTTTAAAATTATTTTTTTAATTTATTTATTTTAATTGGAGGTTAATTACCTTACAATATTGTATTGGTTTTGCCATACATAAACATGAATCCGACACGTGTATACACGTGTTCCTCATCCTGAACCCACCTCCCACCTCCCTCCCCATACCATCCCTCTGGGTCATCCCAGTGCAACAACACCAAGCATAATGTATCATGCATTGCATAGGATTGGTGATTCATTTCATATATGATATTATACATGTTTCAATGCCATTCTCCCAAATAATGCAACCCTCGCCCTCTCCCATAGAGTCCTAAAGACTGTTCTATGCATCTGTGTCTCTTTTGCTGTCTCACATACAGGGTTATTGTTATCATCTTTCTAAACTCCATATATATGCGTTAGTACACTGTATTGGTGTTTTTCTTTCTGGCTTACTTCACTCTGTATAATAGGCTCCAGTTTCATCCACCTCATTAGAACTAATTCATATGTATTATTTTTGTGGTTGAGTAATACTCCATTGTGTATATGTGCCATAGCTATTCTTATCTGCTGATGGACATCTAGCTTTCTTCCATGCCCTGGCTATTATAAATAGTGCTGTGATGAACATTGGTGTACAAGTATCTCTTTCAATTCTGGTTTCCTCAGTGTGTATGCCCAATAGTGAGATTGCTGGGTCATAAGACAGTTCTATTTCCAGTTTCTTAAGGAATCTCCACACTGTTCTCCATAGTGGATATACTAGTTTCCATTCCCAACAACAGTGTAAGAGGGTTCCCTTTTCTCCACACCGTCTCTAGAATTTATTGCTTGTAGACTTTTGGATAGCAGCCATTCTGACTGGTGTGAAATGGTACCTCATTGTGATTTTGATTTGCATTTCTCTGATAATGAGTGATGTTGAGAATCTTTTCATGTGTTTGTTAGCCATCTGGATGTCTTCTTTGGAGAAATGTCTGTTTAGTTCTTTGGCCCATTTTTTGATTGAGTCGTTTATTTTTCTGGAATTGAGCTGCAGGAGTTGCTTGTATGTTTTTGAGATTAGTTCTTTATCAGTTGCTTCATTTGGTATTATTTTCTCCCACTCTGAAGGCTGTCTTTTCACCTTGCTTATAGTTTCCTTCATTCTGCAGAAGCTTTTAAATTTAATTAGGTCTCCATTTTTACTTCTGCTTTTATTTCCAATATTCTGGGAGGTGGGTCATAGAGGATCCTGCTGTGATGTATGTTGGAGAGTGTTTGGCTTATGTTCTTCTCTAGGAGTTTTATAGTTTCTGGTCTTAGATTTAGATCTATAATCCATTTTGAGTTTATTTTTATGTATGGTGTTAGAAAGTGTTGTAGTTTCATTCTTTTACAAGTGGTTGACCAGTTTTTCCAGCACCACTTGTTGAAGAGGTTGACTTGTCTTCATTGTATATTCTTGCCTCCTTCGTCAAACATAAGGTGTCCATAGGTGCATGGATTTATCTCTGGGCTTTCTATTTTGTTCCATTGATCTATATTTCTGTCTTTGTTCCAGTACCATACTGCCTTGATGACTGTGGCTTTGTCATAGAGCCTGACGTCAGGCAGGGTGATTCCTCCAGTTCCATTCTTCTTTCTCAAGATTGCTTTGGCTATTCAAGATTTTTATATTTCCATAAAAATTGTGAAATTATTTGTTCTAGCTCTGTGAAAAATACTATTGGTAGCTTGATAGGGATTGCACTGAGTCTACAAATTGCTTAGGATAGTATAATCATTTTCACTATATTGATTCTTCTGATCATGAGCATGGTATATTTCTCCATCTATTAGTATCCTCTTTGATTTCTTTCACCAGTGTTTTATAGCTTTCTATATATAGGTCTTTAGTTTCCTTAAGTATATATATTCCTAAGTTTTTATTCTTTACATTGCAATGGTGAATGGAATTGTTTCTTTAATTTCTCTTTCTGTTTTCTGATTATTAGTGTATAGGAATGCAAGGGATTTCTGTGTGTTGATTTTATATCCTGCAACTTTACTGTATTCATTGATTAGGTCTAGTAATTTTCTGAGGGAGTCTTTAGGGTTTTCAATGTAGAGGATCATGTCAATTGCAAAGTCAGAGTTGTACTTCTTCTTTTCCAATTTAGATTCCTTTTATTTCTTTTTCTTCTCTGATTGCTATGGCCCAAACTTCCAAAACTATGCTGAATAGTCATGGTTAGAGTGGACACCCTTGTCTTTTCACCATCAAAATAATGTTTGCTGTGGGTTTGTCATCTATAGCTTTTATTATGTTGAGGAATGTTCCTTCTATTCCTGTTTTCTGGAGAGTTTTTTTTTATCATAAATAGATGTTGACTTTTGTCAAAGACTTTCTCTGCATCTATTGAGATAATCACATGGCTTTTATTTTTCAATTTGATACTGTGGTGTATTACATTGATTGACTTGCAGATATTGATGAATCCTTGCATTCCTGGGATAAAGCTCACTTGGTCATGATGCATGATCTTTTTAATGTGTTGTTGGATTCTGATTGCTGGAATTTTGTTAAGGATTTTTGCGTCTATGTTCATCAGTGATATTGGCCTATAATTTTATTTTTGTGTGTGTCACCTTTGTCAGCTTTTGGTATTACAGTGATGGTGGACTCATAGAATGAGTTTGGAAGTTTGCCTTCCTCTAAAATTTTCTGGAAGAGTTTTTGTAAGATAGATGTTAGCTCTTCTCTAAATTTTTGGTAGAATTCAGCTGTGAACCTGTCTGGTTCTCGGCTTTTGTTTGCTGGAAGATCTCTGATTACAGTTTCAATTTCCATGCTTGTGATGGATCTGTAAGATTTTCTGTTTCTTCCTGGTTCAGTTTTGAAAAGTTGTACTTGTATAAGAATTTGTCCATTTCTTCCAAGTTGTCCATTTATAGGCATATAATTGCTGGTAGTAGTCCCTTATGATCCTTTGTATTTCTGCGTTGTCTGTTGTGATCTCTCCAATTTTTTTTCTAATTTTATCGATTTGATTGTTCTCCCTTTGTTTCTTGACTACTCTGGGTAATGTTTTGTCAATTTTATTTATCCTTTAAAAGAACCAGCTTTGGGCCTTGTTGATTTCTGCTATGGTCTCTTTTGTGTGGGTTGTTTTTTTTTTTTTTTTGCATTTATTTCCACTCTAATATTTAAGATTTCTTTCCTCTACTGTATAAGGCCTTGCTGTCTAGCACCAAGACCTGGAGTTTACTCAAACTCATGTCCATCGTGTTGGTGATGCCATTCAGTCATCTCATCCTCTGTCTTCCCCTTCTCTTCCTGCCCCTAATCCCTCCCAGCATAAGGGTCTTTTCCAATGAGTCAGCTCTTTGTATGAGGTGGCCAAAGTATTGGAGTTTCAACGTTGGCATCTGTCCTTCCAATGAACACCCAGAACTGATCTCCTTCAGAATGGACTGGGTGGATCTCCTTGCAGTTCAAGGGACTCTCAAGAGTCTTCTCCAATACCACAGTTCAAAAGCATCAATTCTTCAGCACTCAGCCTTCTACACAGTCCAACTCTCACATCCATACATGACCCCTGGAAAAACCACAGCTTAGACGGACCTTAGTCGCAAAGTAATGTCTCTGCTTTTTAATATGCTGTCTAGGTTGGTCATAACTTCCCTTAAAAGAGCATGCGTCTTTTAATTTCATGGCTGCAGTCGCCATCTGCAGTGATTTTGGAGCCCCAAAAATAAAGTCCGACACTGTTTCCTCTGTTTCCCCATCTATTTCCCATGAAGTGATGGGACCAGATGCCATGATCTTCGTTTTCTGAATGTTGAGCTTTAAGCCAACTTTTTCACTCTCTTTCACTTTCATCAAGAGGCTTTTTAGTTCCTCTTCACTTTCTGCCATAAGGGTGGTATCATCTGCATGTCTGAGATTATTGATATTTCTCCCAGCAATCTTGATTCAAGCTTGTGCTTCTTCTAGCCCAGCATTTCTCATGATGCGCTCTGCATACATGTTAAATGAGCAGGGTGACAATATGCAGCCTTGACATATTCATTTTCCTATTTGGAACCAGTCTGTTGTTCCATGTCCGGTTCTAGCTATTGCTTCCTGATCTGCAAATAGGTTTCTCAAGAGGCAGGCCAGGTGGTCTGGTATCCCCATTTCTTTCATAATTGTCCACCGTTTATTGTGATCCACACAGTCAAAGACTATGGCATAGTCAATAAAGCAGAAATAGATGTTTTTCTGGAACTCTCTTGCTTTTTCCTTGATCCAGCAGATGCTGACAATTTGATATCTGGTTCCTCTACCTTTTCTATAACCAACTTGAACATCTAGAAGTTCATGGTTCACACACTGCTGAAGCCTGCTTGGAGAATTTTGAGCATAACTTTACTAGTGTGTGGGATGAGTGCAATTGTGCAGTAGTTTGAGCATTCTTTGGCATTGCCTTTTTTGAGATTGGAATGAACACTGACCTTTTCCAGTCTTGTGGCCACTGCTGAGTTTTCCAAATTTGCTGGCATATTGAGTACAGCACTTTCACAGCACCATCTTCAAGGATTTGAAGTAGCTCAACTGGAATTCCATCACCTCCACAAGCTTTGTTCGTAGTGATACTTTCTAAGACACACTTGCCTTCACATTCCAGGATGTCTGGCTCTAGGTGAGTGATCACACCATCGTGATTATCTGGGTTATGAAGATATTTTTTGTAAAGTTCTTCTGTGTATTCTTAATATCTTCTGTTTCTGTTAGGTCCAGACCATTTCTGTCCTTTATCGAGCCCATCTTTGCATGAAACTTTCCCTTGGTATCTCTAATTTTCTTGAAGCAATCTCTAGTCTTTCCCATTCTGTTGTTTTCCTCTAATTCTTTGCATTGATTGCTGAGGAAGGCTTTCTTATCTCTCTTTGCTATTCTTTGCAACTCTGCATTCAGATGATGATTTTTTTTTCTCCTTTGCTTTTTGCTTCTCTTCTTTTCACAGCTATTTGTAAGGCCTCTTCAGAGAGTCATTTTGCTTTTTGTATTTCTTTTCCATGGGAGTGGTCTTGATCCATGTCTCCTGTACAATGTCACTAACCTCAGTCCATAGTTTATCAGGCACTCTCTATCAGATCTAGTCCCTTAAATCTATTTCTCACTTCCATTGTATAATCATAAGGAATTTGACTTAGCTCATACCTTAATGGTCTAGTGGTTTTCCCTACTTTCTTCAATTTAAGTCTGAATTTGGCAATAAGGAGCTTGTGATCTGAGCCACTGTCAGCTCCTGCTCTTGTTTTTGCTGACTGTATAGATCTCCATCTTTGGCTGCAAAGAATATGATCAATCTGATTTCAGTGTTGGCTACCTGGTGAGGTCCATGTGAAGAGTCTTCTCTTGTGTTGTTGGAAGAGGGTGTTTGCTATGACCAGTGTGTTCTCTTGGCAAAACTCTATTAGCCTTTGCTCTGCTTCATTCCATACTCCAAGGCCAGATTTGCCTATTACTCTAGATGTTTCTTGACTTCCTACTTTAGCATTCCAGTCCCCTATAATTAAAAGGACATCTTTTTGTGTGTTAGTTCTAAAAGGTCTTGTAGGTCTTCATAGAACCGTTCAATTTCAGCTTCTTCAGCATTACTGGTTGGGGCATAGGCTTGAATTACCATAATATTGAATGGTTTGCCTTGGAAATGAACAGAGATCAATCTGTCGTTTTTGAGATTGCATCCAAGTACTGCATTTTGGAATCTTTTGTTGACTATGATGGCTACTCCATTTCTTCTGAGGGATTCCTGCCCATAATAGTAGATACAATGGTCATCTGAATTAAATTCACCCATTTCAGTCATTTTAGTTTGCTAGAATGTCTCTAGATTCCTCGAACGTCCACATTCACTCTTGCCATCTCCTGTTTGACCACTCCAATTTGCCTTGATTCATGGACCTAATATTCCAGGTTCCTATGCAATATTGCTCTTTACAGCATCGGACCTTTCTTCTATCACCAGTCACATCCACAGCTGCGTATTGTTTTTGCTTTGGCTCCATCCCTTCATTCTCTCTGGAGTTATTTCTCCATTTTGGGCACCTACCCACCTGGGGAGTTCCTCTTTCAGTATCCTATCATTTTGCCTTTTCATGCTGTTCATGGGGTTCTCAAGGCAAGAAGAATGAAGTGCTTTGCCATTCCCTTCTCCAGTGGGCCACATTCTGTCAGACCTCTCCACCATGACCCGTCCATCTTGGGTGGCCCCATGAGCATGGCTTAGCTTCATTGAGTTAGACAAGGCTATGGTCCATGTGATTAGATTGACTAGTTTTCTGTGATTATGGTTTTAGTATGTCTGCCCTCTGATGCCCTCTTGCAAAACATACCATCTTACTTGGGTTTCTCTTACCTTGGACATGGGGTATCTCTTCACCGCTACTCCAGTAATGCACAGCCACTGCTCCTTACCTTGGAGGAGTGGTATCTCCTCATGGTCGCCCCTCCTGACCTTGAATGTGGAGTAGGTCCTCTCGGCCCTCTGGCGCCTGTGCAGCCACTGCTTCTTGGATGTGGTGTTGCTCCTCTCAGCATGCGACCCTGACCTTGGGCATGTGGTTGCTCCTCTTGGCAGCTCCTGAGCTGTCGCAGCCTGGCACTCTCGGTCGCCGTCCCTGACCTTGGGCGAGTGGTAGCTCCTCTTGGCCGCAGTTCTGTGCAGTCTGTCACAGACACCAGGCAGAAGCACAAGGATTGTATAATAATAATGTACCCTGCCTGACAATCTCTAGATTAAAACTGGCTAATCCTGTTTTCTTCAAATATAAATTATGGGAGTAGGGCTTGTGTGGTCTTTAAAACCTCCAGACATTCTTCTCATTCATTGGAGAGTATATAACTCCACTGCTAACACTAGCAAGGGGGCACTCTTTCTGCCCCCTTCTAATGTCTATGTCAGAAGCTTTCTCTATCTCTTTTATACTTTAATAAAACTTTATTATACAAAAGCTCTGAGCGATCAAGCCTTGTCTCTGGCCCCAGGTTAAATTCTTCTGCTCTGGAGGCCAAGAATCCCAGCATTTTTTCATGGTTCAGCAACAACCTTTCATAACTGTTACAAATATTTTGTCCAAAAAGAAGGAAATTTTATTTAATTCTACTTATGGTGTTTGCATATGCCAAGCATTGTTCTAATGGCTTTATAAATATTGGTATAGCTAATCTTCATCACTTCCCTTGTGGACTGATGGTTTAGACTCTGCCTGCCAAGCAGGAGTTGTGGGTTTGATCTCTGGGTTAAGAAGATCCCCTTGAGAGGGAAATGGCAACTCATTCCAGTTTTCTTGCCT
Organism: Nanger dama; assembly: GCA_917880005.1. Taxonomy (NCBI): domain Eukaryota; kingdom Metazoa; phylum Chordata; class Mammalia; order Artiodactyla; family Bovidae; genus Nanger; species Nanger dama. Next base: position 3,395,327 of record CAKJTW010000089.1, read on the forward strand.
GGGAAATCCCATAGACAGACAAGTCTGGTGGGCTACAGTCCATGGGATCACAGAGTCAGACACGACTGAGCAACTAAACAACTGTCTTCATAGCAATTCTATGAAATAGATTCTAATGAAAGCTGAGGTCCAGATCAATTGTCTGATTCACTTAAGATGTGCAAAGTAATTAGAAACATGAATCTAACTCAAGCAGCCTGGTTCCATAGCCCATGCTGTCAACCATTACACTATGCTGTATCTTTAACTGTTTGATTAACCCTGAAACAATTTTGTGCATACATATTATGAAAGAATTCATGAATCTGGATTTCACTAAGAAAATGATGCAATATGGGGGACCTAGTAAATAGTGGCTCAGAGCCTCTTGATGAAAGTGAAAGAGGAAAGTGAAAAAGTTGCTTTAAAGCTCCACATTCAGAAAACAAAGATCATGGCATCCGGTCCAATCACTTCATGGGAAATAGATGGAGAAACAGTGGAAATAGTGTCAGACTTTATTTTTCTGGGCTCCAAAATCACTGCAGATGGTGTCTGCAGCCATGAAATTAAAAGGCGCTTAGTCCTCGGAAGAAAAGTTATGACCAACCTAGATAGTATATTCAAAAGCAGAGACATTACTTTGCAGAATAAGGTCCGTCTAGCCAAGGCTATGGTTTTTCCTGTGGTCATGTATGGATGTGAGATTTGGACTGTGAAGAAGGCTGAGCACTGAAGAATTGACGCTTTTGAACTGTGGTGTTGGAGAAGACTCTTGAGAGTCCCTTGGACTGCAAGGAGATCCAACCAGTCCATTCTGAAGGAGATCAACCCTAGGATTTCTTTGGAAGGAATGATGCTAAAGCTGAAACTCCAGTACTTTGGCCACCTCATGCGAAGTGTTGACTCATTGGAAAAGACTTTGATGCTGGGAGGGATTGGAGGCAGGAGGAGACAGGGACGACAGAGGATGAGATGGCTGGATGGCATCACTGACTCGATGAACGTGAGTCTGAGTGAACGTCGGGAGATGGTGATGAACAGGGAGGCCTGGCGTTCTGCAATTCATGGGTTCGCGAAGAGTCGGACACGACTGAGCAATTGAACTGAACTGAATAGAGTATATTTGTTGGAAAATCATGTATATAAGGATGATTGGATGTTCAAGCAATTTAGATTCCAGCCTACTCAGATTTAAAATACAAGAACAGTAAAAAGCTTCATCAGCTTGAAATTAGTTTTTAAATGATGTCAGGGCATTTCAAGTCAATTTGAAAGGATTAGGGGATAATATGGATTTGCCAAGTACTTTGACATACCAAGGAACTGTGAGGGCACTTGAGAGATTACACAGGATATTTAACAGCTTTAAGTCTTTAAGTTTTTAATTCTTTGCCTTATTTTTTTTTCCAGCATTTCACCTTCTTTATTCATTTGTGCCTACAGTCCTTCTGATTAGCTATTTAGCCAGGTAATATCTACAGTGAAAATTAATACAGTGACAATACATTTATTATGAGATGTCCTCTTACATCAGTATTTTCCATGGGTTGTCTTTTTAAAAATTAATTTGTTTTAATTGGAGGCTAATTACTTTGCAATGTTGCAGTGGTTTTTGCTATACATTGCCATGAATCAGCCATGCGTGTACATGAATCCCTCATCCTGAACCCCCTCCCACCTCCCTCCCCATCCCATCCCTCAGGGTTGTCCCAGTGCACTGGCTTTGAGTGCCCTGTTTCATGCATCAAACTTGGACTAATGATTAATTTCACATATAGTAATATACCTGTTTCAATGCTATTCTCTCAATCCCACTCTCCAATTCTCCCACAGAGTCCAAAAGTCTGTTCTTTATATCTGTGTCTCTTTTGCTGTCTCACATATAGGGTCATTGTTACCATCTTTCTAAATTCCATATATATGTGTTAACATACTGTGCTGGTGTTTTTCTTTCTGACTTACTGCAATCTGTATAATAGGCTCCAGTTTCATCCATCTCATTAGATTGGATTCAAATGCACTTTTTTAATAGCTAAGTAATATTCCATTGTGTATATGTACAACCCCATTCTTATCCATTCATCTGCTGATGGATATCTAGGTTGCTTCCATGTCCTAGCTATTGTAAACAGTGCTGCAGTGAACATTGGAGTACACATGTCTCATTCAATTCTGGTTTCCTTGGTGTTTATGCCCAGCAGTGGGATTGCTGGGTCATATGGCAATTCTATTTCCAGTTTTTAAGGAATATCCACACTGTTCTCCATAGTGGCTGTACTAGTTTCCATTTCCAACAACAGTGTGAGAGAGTTCCTTTTTCTCCACACTTACTCCAGCATTTTTTTTTTTTTTTTGTAGACTTTTGGATAGCAACCATTCTGACTGGCATGAGATGGTACCTCATTGTGATTTTGATTTGCATTTCTCTGATAATGAGTGATGTTGAGCATCTTTTCATGTGTTTGCTAGCCACCTGTATGTCTTCTTTGGAGAAATGTCTGTTTAGTTCTTTGGCCCATTTATGGATTGGGTCATTTATTTTTCTGGTATTGAGCTGCTTGTATATTTTTGAGATTATTTTTAGTCAGTTGCTTCATTTTCTATTATTTTCTCCCATTCTGAAGGCTGTCTTTTAACCTTGCTTATAGTTTCCTCAGTTGTGCAAAAGCTTTTTGTTTTAATTAGGCCCCATTTGTTTATTTTTGCTTTTATTTCCATTACTCTGGGAGGTAGGTCATAGAGGATCCTGCTGTGATTTAGGTCTGAGAGTGTTTTGCCTGTTTTCCTCTAGGAGTTTTATGGTTTCTCATTTTCCATTTAGATATGTAATCCATTGGGTTTATTTTTGTGGATGATGTTAGAAAGTGTTCTAGTTTCATTTTTTTCTAGGTGGTTGACCAGTTTTCCCAGCACTAGTTGTTAAAGAGATTGTCTTTTCTCCATTGTGTACTCTTGCTTCCTTTGTCAAAGATATGGTGTCCATACATGTGTTGACTTATCTCTGGGCTTTCAATTTTGTTTCATCGATCTATGTTTCTATCTTTGTGCCAGTACCATACTGTCTTGATAACTGTAAGTGAAGTGAAGTAAGTGAAGTGTCTCAGTTGTGTCCGACTCTTTGTGACCCCATGGACTGTAGCCTACCAGGCTCCTCTGTCCATGGGATTTTCCAGGCAATAGTCCTGGAGTGGATTTCCATTTCCTTCCTTGATAACTGTAGCTTTGTACTATACTCTGAAGTCAGGCAGGTTGATTCCTCCAGTTCCATTCTTCTTTCTCAAGATTGCTTTGGCTATTCGATGCTATTTCCATACAAAGTGTGAAATTATTTGTTCTCGTTCTCTGAAAAATACTGTTGGTGGCTTGATAGGGATTGAATTGAATCTATAGATTGCTTTGGGTAGTATACTCATTTTCAATATATTGATTTTTCTAATCTATGAACATGATATATTTCTCTATTTATTTGTGTCATGTTTGATTCCTTTCATCAGTGTTTTATAGTTTTTTTATATATAGATCTTTTGTTTCTTTAAGTAGATTTATTCTTAATATTTTATTCTTCTTGTCACAATGGTGAATGAAATTGTTTCTTTAATTTCTCTTTCTGTTTTCTCACTGTTCATGTTTAGGAATACAAGGGACTTCTGTGTATTAATTTTATATCCTGCAACTTTATTATATTCATTGATTAGCTCAGTAATTTTCTGGTGGTATTTTTAGGGTTTTCTAGGTAGAAACCATGTCATCTGCAAATAGTGAGAGTTCTACTTCTTCTCCAATCTGGATTCCTTTTATTTCTTTTTCTTCTCTGATTGCTGTGAATTCTTTGCCTTAATTTTTGAAACTAACTTCACTGAATGGAATGGTGGCTACATTACTTACCAAAGCAGAAGTTACAACTCTGAACACTTAAGTGGTGATATTTCAAACTATTTGATGTTGTGGACTGCTTTCAGGTGTCCATTTCAGGTAACACAGGGAGAGGAACAAGGCTGAGAGCCTGGAAAACTGGCAGAGTTCTGATGCTCCCAGCTTTACTTCCAACAGAATGACCATGTTGTTTTACATAGCAGTTTGTTTGAAAAAAGGGTTTAAAGGCTCTTAAACAACACTGAACATCATTTAATTTTCATTCATTTCATTTAATCAGTAGTCAATAAGGTTATTCACACCTACTAGGTTATTATTTTTAAAAAGGTTGAGGATGTGGAGAAATTGCAAACCTCATGCATTTCTGGTGGGAATATAAAATGGGGCTGCCACTGTAAAAAAATATAGTGGCAATTCCTAAAAAATTAAATGTTGGATTACTATATGATGGGGAAATTTCAGTTCTGGGCATATACCCCAAAGACGTGAAATCAGGGACTCAAACAAATATTTGTACACTCGTGTTCATTGCACCATTATTCATAACAGCCAAAATGTGGAAGCTTACAAAATGTCCATCAATGAATGAATGGATAAAAATGAAGTGGCATATACATACAGTAGAATATTATTATCATTTTAAAAAGAAAGGGGATTCTAACACACACTGTAAGATAGATTAACCTTGAAGATATTTTGCCTAGTGAGATAAAGCAAGTCTCAAAAATCCAAATAATATTTGGTTCTTCTTACATGACATACCTAGAGTAGTCAAATTCAAAGAAACAGAAAGTAGAATGGTGACTGCCAGAGTCTAGAAGAGAAGGGAATTGTAAGTTAGGGTATAATGACTGCAGAGTTTCAGTTTTGCAAGACGAAAAGTTCTGAAGATGGATGGTGGTTATGATTTAAAACCAGTGTGAATGTATTTAAAGCCACAGATCTGTACAGTTAAAAATATTAAAATGATAAATGTTATGTATAATTTACTTCAATAAAAATATTCTTAAAAAACAGCTGTTAGATACCAGGAATATATTGGTGTTTATCAGAGGCAGGAGGTAGGGTGAGGTGAAGTCGCTCAGCTCAGTCATGTCCAACTCTTTGTGACCCCGTGGACTGTAACCTACTAGGCTTATCTGTCCATGGGATTCTCCAGGCAAGAATACTGGAGTGGATTGCCATTTCCTTCTCCAGGGGATCTTCTCAACTCAGGGATCGAACCCTGGTCTCCTGCATCGAAGGCAGGCGCTTTAACCTCTGAGCCACCAGGGAAGGAGGTAGGGGTGGAGTGGGAAAATAGGTGAAATGATTCAAAAGACGGAAACTTCCAGTTATAAAATGAACATCATGGTGATGTAACGTACAGCATGGCAACTATAGTTACTAACATTCTATTGCATATTTAAAAGTTTCTAAGAGAGTAGATCCTAAAAGTTCTTATCACAAGGAAAAAAAATGTGTAACTGTACTGTGATGGATGTTAACTAGCCTTATTATGATGATCATTTTACAATACATACAAATATTGAAACATTATGTTGTAAATCTGAAACTACTTTAATGTTATGTCAATTATACCTCAGTTAAAAATAAGTTAAAGATATACACCTACTATATGATTCAACATTTCATTCCTAGACAGAACACAAGAAAAATGAAAGCTTATCCCCATACAAAGACTTGTACATGACTGTTCATAGCAGCTTTATATGGAATAGCCAAAAACATAGAAGCAACCCAATATTTGCCCACAGGTGAATGAATAAACAAATTGTGGTATTTTCATGTAATGTAATACTACTTGCAATGTAGTACTCTAAAAAGGAATTAGATACTGATTACCCAACAACATAGATGTATCTCAAATAATTGTGCTTAGTGAAAGAAGGCAGACAAGAAAAGAGTACATACTTATGATTATATTTATATAAAGTTAGAGTAAATGCAAATTAACCTGTAGTGTCAAAAAGCAAACCAGTGGTTGCTTGGGGGAGGCAAGGGTACAAGGAGAAGCAAAAGAGCTGGAGGAAACTTTGGGGAATTATTGATGGTATGTTCCTTATCTTGATTGTGGTCACTGTTTCATGGGTGTATAGATTTGTCAAAATGAATCAGATTGTACACTTTAAATATGTATAAGTTGTGTGCCTGCATGCTAGAGTGCTTCAGTTTTGTCCAACTCTTTGCAATCCTATGAACTGTAGCATGCTATGCTCCTCTATCCATGGGATTCTCTGGGCAAGAACACTGGAGGGGTTGCTGTTCCCTTCTCTAGGGGATCTTCCTGACCCAGGGATCAAACCCGGGTCTCTGATGTCCCCTGCATTGGCAGACAGGTTCTTTACCACTAGTGCCACCACAGAATCCCACATACAGCTTACTATGTATTAATTCTGCAAAGACACATACACCCAATAGTCATTTCAGTATGTGTGTGTTAGTTGCTCAGTCGTGTCTGACTCTTTGGTACCCCATGGATTGTAGCCTGCCAGGCTCTTTTGTCCGTGGAATTCTCCAGGCAAGAAAAATGGAGTGGGTTGTCATTTCCTTTTCCAAGGGATCTTCCTGACTCAGGTATTGAACCCAGGTCTCCTGCATTACAGAAAGTTGCTTTACCATCTGAGCTACTAGGGAAGGCCCTATATATCAATTACACCTCATTAAATCTGTTAAAACAAAACAAAAAAAAAGCATGGCAGGTTTTAAGACTACAGATTAAAGATGAAAAATTTCCCAAAGACTATAAAGTGAGATAGCTTCTAGAGTACATGAAAGATACTGAGGAATACAAGGAGTTTTTATAAAGTGCTTATTCTGGGTAAGAATATTGGTTTTGATTCCTAAACAGAATGGTTAGTAAAGATAAAAGAAATGCAAAAAGCAGGGAAAAATAATTCAAAGGCAATGCATAGTGAATACTTTGACTAATCTAAAGGAATTGGTCCTCAGGATTGCCCTGGTGGTCCAGTGGCTAAGACTCTGCATTCCCAATGCAGAGGGACTAGGTTCAATCACTGATCAGAGAACTAGATTTCACATGGTTCAGCTAAGATTCCACATGTTGCAGCTAAGACCTAGCACAGTCACATAAATAAATACTGAAAATAATTTGTTTGTAATCACTCATTAGGCAATTAACACTAATTATAAATGGATCATGTGATAAACATGACCATCATAACAAGCCAATCATTGTACATGATACAATTAAAGCAGCTCCTGTGCTTGGATGTAACTCAAATAATTCCTGATAGGCTAGAACTGTTAGTGCATTTTTACTTTTTCTTCAGCAGGTTAAGTCACTTTAACTTGTATTGCTAGAGTCTAAGAGGTTGTTTCAGAATCTAAGACTATCCATTTCTTAAAATTATTGTGTTAAGATTACAAACAGATGGCTTTAAGTCGTTGATTTTATCAACCCAATTTGGAAAGATTCAGACTTGGACATCAAAATATTGTGAGTCATCCAATGTTACAGAGCTAGCTATTTACAATGCTGGAAATAGGGGAAAAAACAGAAACAAAACGAACCTTATAAACATTAGATACTTACAAGGATTATCTCCCCAGTGGTTCAATGAGGCCCAAATTATATACCACTACCAAACAGAGCAACTTAGAGTACAAATTTCACTACCTTCCTAAAAAAAAAAAAAAAAAAAATAGATTCGAAGACTGACTTTTCTCAATGGTGTTTTAATAAAATATCAAGGAAAGTTGGGATTTACTAAACCTTGTCCTACTTCATAAAAGTTCTCTCTTGCTTCCTAAATGCTGACTATAATTGAGGTGGAAAAGGTCTGTTAGAATTCTTTCATTTCCACAGCACATAGAAACTGTAGCTGAAAGTTTCCAAACTGGAAAGAGTTATTAAACCTGAATTAAGATTCAATTACTCCTTGGCATGCACTGCATAGGTGTCCATAGGAAGGCTTTTTTTCCTTGTATTCAAAAATCTATGTGTGTTTTGTGAGTTAAAACTTGAAAATTTTGTGTAAAATTTGAAATTTGGTTTTATTCCTAATAACTTTCATTTTAAAAGGTTTTATTTGAATTTTTGAAATATATTCCATTTTTCCTCCACCATATTAACCTTCTCATTTCACTTTGAAACTAAATGACAAGGTGACTAAGTATAATCTTCCAGTTTTGTTTTGGGTAGATTGGAGGAGGTAAATACTAGGATTTAGAGCCCAACTACTTCAATCAACCCTTAATTTTCAGCTTCTCTCTTGATAAAGAAGTTTTGTTGTTGCTGCTTTTCCTTTATTGTTCAAATTATTTGGTTTTACAAACAATTCTTTGATAAACTGATTTGTGCATACATTTATTTCTCCTATATGTAATTTTTCTGCAGATTAATTCTAAGAAGTAGAAATGTTGTGAAATTTTTGAACCTAACGTGAGTTTGAGTGAACTCCGGAAGTTGGTGATGGACAGGGACGCTTGGTGTGCGGTAATTCATGGGGTCGCAAAGAGTTGGACATGACTGAGCAACTGAATTGAACTGAACTGAATGTATGTTTTGGGCTTCCTAGGTGGTGCTAGTGGTAAAGAACCCTCCTGTCAATGCAGGAGAGGTAAAAGATGTGGGTTCCATTCTTGGATCAGGAAAATCCCCTGGAGGAGGGCATGGCAACCCACTCCAGTATTTTTGCCTGGAAAATCCCCATGGACAGAGGAGCCTGGTGGGCTACAGTCCATTGGGTCACACGACTGAAGCACACACATACAATGCCTGTTTTGTGATAGATTTTTAATGTCTTTGTGAGTGAGTTTTGTTTTATTTTTTGCAAGGATTATCTATTCATTGTGGTCTTTGAATTTATTTGCACACACTTGAACAGAGTAGTCTCATTATTCCTTATCTGTGCCTGTTTCATCATTATTCATTTTTAAAAATACCCCAACGTTTTATGTTGATTAGATTAGCTACCTGCTTCTCAATTTTATTGTTATTCAAAGAACCAACTTTTTTTTTCTTAAATCCATTAATTATTAAGGACTTTTAATTCCTCTGACTTACCTTCTATTTGTCTTTTTTTCCTTAACACTTTTGGTTTGATGATTCACATATTTTTAGTTTTTTGTTAGTGTAAGTATTTAAGACTGGAATTTAATTGGGCAGTGCTCTACACGCATCACATAGGTTCTGATACCTAGTATTTCACTTAGCATCGTGTGTTATATATCCTAACATAAGATTTCAATTTTTCTTTGAATTGTTTAAGTGAAAGTGTCTAAAGAAGGATTTTTGTTTCCTAGTTTTGTCATTACATTTTATTGAATGGTAATTAATGAATATTCACATTGTTTTGCATTTCTTATACTTTGAAAAATGATGTTTCACTTCTAGCAAAATATTCAGTTTTCTTAAGATATTTCAGAGGTCCTTTAATACAAAATACATTCTATATTTTATTTTTATTTTTTGGCTTCATGCCACGGCATGTGGGACCTTTGTTCCCTGACCAGGGATCAGACACTTGCTCCATACATTGGAAGGCAGAGTCTTAACCACTGGAGCACCAGGGAAGTCCTCATTCTGTATTTCATGGTATAGAATACGATATATACCAAAAAATCTACCTTACCAGTTGTGCTATTTAGGTTTTCTATATTTATTCTTTGTCCACTTGGCCTGACATGGACTGCTACCAACTATACCTTTTGGTTTTCTTTTGCAGGCTCCTCCATCCTCCACTATCTCCCAGAGTTTGCTCAAACTCATGTCCATTGAGTAAGTGATACCATCCAACCATCTCATCCTCTGTTGTCCCCTTCTCCTCCTGCCTTCAATCTTTCCCAGCATCAGGATCTTTTCTAGTGAGTCAGCTCTTCACATCAGGTAGCCAAAGTATTGGAGCTTCAGCTCCAGCATCAGTCCTTCCAATGAATATCCAGGATTGATTTCCTTTATGATTGACTGGTTTGATCCCCTTGCTGTCCAAGGGACTCTCAGGAATCTTCTCCAGCACTACAGTTCAAAAGCATCTAATTTTTGACACTCAGCCTTCTTTATGGTCCAGCCTTCACATCTGTACATGACTACTGGAAAAAACCATAACTTTGACTATATGGACCTTTGTTGGAAAAATGTCTCTGCTTTTTAATACGCTATCTAGGTTTGTCATAGCTTTTCTTGCAAGGATCAAGTGTCTTGTAATTTCATGGCTGCAGTCACTGTCCGCAGTGATTTTGCAGCCTGAGAAAATAAAGTTTCTCACTGTTTGCATTGTTTCCCCATTTATTTGCCATAAAGTAGTGGGACTGGATGCCATGATCTTAGTTTTTTGAATGCTGAATTTTAGGCCAGCTTTTTATTCTCCTCTTTCACTTTCATCAAAAAGCTCTTTAGTTCCTCTTAGCTTCTGCCATTCGTGTGGTAACATCTGCATGTCTGTTGTGGGGCTTAGAACTTTTGCAACACTGTGAGAACTTCTTTGGTATAATTGTTCTCCAGTTTGTAAGCCACCTGCTAGGCAGCTCTATAGTGGGGCCAATGGCAACTTCTTCTAAGAGGGCTTATGCAACACTCTGTGCCTCCCAGGACTGCTGCTGCCTTGTCCTTGTGACAGGCCACTGTTGACCCATGCCTCCTCAAAAGAAAAAAAGAATTGAAGTCACTCAGTCATGTCCGACTCTTTGCGACCGCATGGACTGTAGCCTATCAGGCTCCTCCTTCCATGGAATTTTCCACGCAATAGTACTGGAGTAGTTGCTATTTCCTTCTCCAGTGGATCTTCCTGACCCAGGGATCAAACCCAGGTCTCTTGCATTGCATGCAGAAGACGCTTTACCTTCTGAGCCACCAGGGAAGCCCCTCAAACACTCAAAGGCAGATCTGGCTCAGTCTCTTGTGGGGGTTACTGCTCCTTTCCCTGGGTCCTGGTGCACACAAGTTATTGTTTGTGCCCTCCAAAAGTCTCTAGTGGGTATGAGGTTTGATTTTTAAGTGAGATTGCACCCCCTCCTACTGTCTTGTTGCCCTTGGACATAGGGTACTTGAACAACAACAACAATCTGCATATCTGAGGTTATTTCTCCTGGCAGTCTTGATTCCAGCTTGTGATTCATTTAGCCTGGCATTTTGCATGATGTACTATGCATGTAAGTTAAGCAAATATACAGCCTTGATGTACTTTCCCCATTTTGAACAACTCCATTGTTCCATGTCCAGTTCTAACTGTTGGTTTTTTACTTGCATACATGTTTCTCAGGGGGCAAGTAAGATGTTCTGGTACTCCCATCTTTTTAAGAATTTTCAGTTTATTGTGATCTACTTAGTCAAAGGCCTAAATGTAGTCAATGAAGCAGATGTTTTTATGGAATTATCTTGCCTTTTCTATGAGCCAAAGGATGTTCACAATTTTATTTTAATAGCACTTTCTAAATTCTGCTTTTTTTTCCTACTATATTTGTAACTCAGTGAGTTGATTGTAGTACCTAATTTTATTTTTCCTTGAGATAGTTCTAATTTTGCTTTTATTTCTTTGATGTGTTTCTCTGATTTTTTTTTCCTGAAGTGTTACAGAAGAACATAGTCTCACTTATTATCTTTCTTTATACCACAATAGTTCTTACATCTCTTCTTTATGCTCTTCTACAGAGAATATGGCTTTGATGATTTTTTTAAAATTTTGGGCGTGAAATATTTTGCCACAGTTCTCATCTGTTTTATTGCAATATTATTCTGGTAAAAAATTTTTTTTTTTTAACTTTCCAAGCACTTTTCCCATCACTGTCTCTCATATTTCTTATGTGTGTGTTGTGAATTTTTAAAATCTTTTTGATGAGATTTATTTTTTGTTTGTTTGTTTGTTTTTAGACAAGCTGTTTCCTGGAAGCTGACTTAAAAGGGATAGGGCTCTACTCCAAGGTAAGAGTTACTTATTTGTGCCTGAGGATTTTGTCAGTGTTCTTTTAACTTTTATTGTTTTTCCTGGCCCAAAGAAATAGACAGAAGTAAGCAATACATCCTGGCATATGAATATCAATACCAATGAGAATGCCACAAATATAGGTTGTTTCCTGGAAATTTAAATTGTCTGTGTGCTTCTTTGTTCTACTATTACTTCTTCGATTTTGTGAAAACAAACCAGATCTAGCGAAACTCACAATACTAGTGTATGCATAATTTTCTTGCTGCTGAAATTGAGGAGCTCTCATTTCACACTTCAAAATACCCACCTTATATTAGGAAATTGAAAATTTCTGACTTCATAAGATTTGTGGTTCTATATTTCTTCTTTTACTTTCTTCTACGATCATGCTTGATTTTCATTGTTTGAAACACATTCCAGTCATTTTTGTTTCAAGATCTTCTCTGAATAGAGTTAAAAAAATCAGAGTTTGCATGTATCTTTTCCTGTTTCTTGTTGCTTTTAGGGTTACTTCCAAGAAGAGAATAGAATGTACAACAAAACATTTTCATCTTGAAACCGACTGAAAGTGTCATATTTTTAAAAATAATTAAATGAACAAATACCATAAATAATAGGTTTCTCAAAAATACAATATACTCATTCACCACTAAGATTGCTCTAGCCCAAATTTTTCCTTATCACTACTCTGTCTGAGCATTTCTAAATTTTGCTGAATATTTTAAAATTGATCAATCTGACCAAATTAAGTGGGCTACTTCTATCCCTATACCTGCTTAATCCACTTTTTTCTCCCTTGTGATGACAACTCTTCATTTACTCAACTTCCACATATATATAAACATTAATTATCTTTACCATGTTGTACATTATATCCCTAGTATTTACATATCTTACAACGGGAAGTTTGTACCTTCATCTAATTCCCCCTACCCCTCCACACCTGCCTCTGGTATTCACAAATCTTATCTTGTTTTTTCTGATATTTTTTGTTTGCTGATTTATTTGTTCTAAGTGTAATTGACCTAAAACACTGTGTTAGTTTCAGTTAGAAAACATGGTAATTTGATATTTCTATGCATTTCAAAATGATCACCACAAGAAATCTAGTTACTATCTGTCACCATACAAAGATATGACATAATTACTGACTATATTACCCACACATGTGACACAATATTTGCAACTGGAAGATTTTACCTCTAATTCCCCTCACATATTTCTCTCCTTCCCCTGACCCACCTCCCCTGTGGCAACCACGTGTTTGGTCTTTGTGCTATGACTTTGTTTTTGTTTTCTTATGTATGTTTATTTGTTTTGTTTTAAAAATTCCACAAAAGTGAAATCATACAGCATTTGTCTTTCTCTAACTTTATCTCACTTAGTATAATACTCTCTAGGTCCTTCTAAGTTGCTGCAAATGGCAAGATTTCATTATTATTATTATTTTTTATGGATGAGTAATATACCATTGTGTATATATATATAACAAATCTTTGTCCACTCATCAAGTGATGGTTACTTGGGTTACTTCCATATATTGGAATTGTAAATAATGCTTCAATGAGTATATTGAGTGCATGTATCTTTTCTAATTTGTGTTTTTATTTTAATCAAATAAATATTCAGGAGTGGAATTACTTAATCAGATGGTGGTTCTATTTTTAATTTTTTCAGGAATAACCATACTGTTTTCCCTAGTGGCTGTACCAGTTTACCTTCCCACTAACAGTGCATGAAGGGCTCCTTTTTTCCATATTGTCACCAACACTTGTTATTCTTGTCTTTCTGGTAAGTGTGAGATGATATCTCATTATAGTTTTGGTTTGCATTCCCCTGTCGATATACTGAGCATCTTTTCATCTGTCTATTAGCCATCTGATACCTATTCAGGTCTTCTGCCTATTTTTAGCCAAGTTTAACCAGGTTATTTGTTTCTCTGATGTTGAATTGTATGAGTTCTTTGTATATTTTGGATATAACCCCTTATGAGATATATCATTTGCAAATATGTCTCATATTCAGTAGCTGGCCTTTTTGTTTATTGATAATTTTCTTCAATATGAAGAAGTTTTTTTAGTTTGATGTAGTACCATTTGTTTGTTTTTGCTTTTGTTGATCTTGGTTGAAGAGACATAACCAAAAAAAATTACTAAAACCAATGTTAAATTAAAAAAAAAAGTACTGTCTATGTTTCCTTCTTGAAATTTTATGACTTCAAGTCTTACATTCATCAAGCATTTTGAAGTTATTTTTATCTTTGATGTGAGATAAAACTTTAGTTTGATTCTTTGTGTGGGGCTAATTTTCCCAACACCATTTATTAAGGAGGCTATCTTTCCCCATTGTATATCCTTGCCTTCTTCATCTTAGAATAATTGACCATAGATGTGTGGAGTTTTTTCTGGGCATTCTAGGTGAACATTGACTATGTGTCTGTTTTTGTACCACTGCCATACTCTTTTGATTACTGTAGATTTATCTTATACTTTGAAATCAAGGATCATGATACCTCCAGCTTTTTCCTTAATTGGAAGTTTAATTGGAGTTTCTGTGTTTCATACAAGTTTAAGGGTTATTTTTTCTAGTTCTGTGAAAAGTGCTGTAAATATTTTGATAAGAATTTCTCTGAATCTATAGATTGACTTGCATCAGTTCAGTTCAGCTTTTGACTATGTGGATCACAATAAACTGTGGAAAATTCTGAAAGATATGGGAATAACAGAGCACCTGACCTGCCTCTTGAGAAATCTATATGCAGGTCAGGAAGCAACAGATAGAACAGGACATGGAACAACAGACTGGTTCCAAATAGGAAAAGGAGTATGTCAAGGCTGTATATTGTCACCCTGCTTATTTAACTTCTATGCAGATTACATCATGAGAAATGCTGGGCTGGAAGAAGCATAAGCTGGAATCAAGATTGTCAGGAGAAATATCAATAACCTCAGATATGCAGATGACACCACCCTTATGGCAGAAAGTGAAGAGGAGCTAAAAAACCTCTTGATGAAAGTGAAAGAGGAGAGTAAAAAGGTTGGCTTAAAGCTCAACATTCAGAAAACGAAGATCATGGCATCTGGTCCCATCACTTCATAGGAAATAGATGGGGAAACAGTGGAAACAGTGTCAGACTTTATTTTGGGGGCTCCAAAATCACTGCAGATGGTGACTGCAGCCATGAAATTAAAAGACGCTTAGTTCTTGGAAGGAAAGTTATGACCTGCCTAGATAGCATATTGAAAAGCAGAGACATTACTTTGCCATCTAAGGTCCGTCTAGTCAAGGCTATGGTTTTTCCAGTGGTCATGTATGGATGTGAGAATTGAACTGTGAAGAAAGTTGAGCGCTGAAGAATTGATGCTTTTGAACTGTGGTGTTGGATGAGACTTCTGAGAGTCCCTTGGACTGCAAGGAGACCCAACCAGTTCATTCTAAAGGAGATTAGCCCTGGGTTTTCTTTGGAAGGAATGATGCTAAAGCTGAAACTCCAGTACTCTGGCCACCTCATGCAAAGAGTTGACTCATTGGAAAAGACTCTGATGCTGGGAAGGACTAGGGGCAAGAGGAGAAGGGGATACAGAGGATGAGATGGCTGGATGGCATCATTGACTCTATGGCAGTGAGTCTGAGTGAACACCAGGTGTTGGTGACGGACATGGAAGCCTGGTGTACTGAGATTCATGGGGTTGCAGAGAGTTGGACACGACTGAGCGACTGAACTGAACTGAACAAAAATTTGAAAACTCACTGTATGAGCTCAGTGGTAGAGTGATGATGATAAAGTTAAAAGTAATGAATCTGAAGACAAAGTAAGAGTTTACTCAATTGGGGAAAAACAGTAAAATTAGTGTGGAAAAACTAATGAATGCTTCCTCAGGGACTTGTGTGGGTAAGAACCAAAACTTTCAAATTCATCTCACTAGAGTCTCATAAAGACAAGAAAAGGAGATTGTGGCAGAAAAAGAAAAATGTATTTGAAGAAACAGTAGCTAAAAAGTTACCAAATTTGGTGAAAGAAATAAACTTACAGGTTCAAGAAGCAGATCAATATTCAAAAAGCATAGATCTAAATAAGTCCTCAGTATAAACTTAATTAAACTTCCAAAAACTAAAGACAAATTTTAAAATAGCTAAAAATCAAAGAGAACAGACACATTACCTATATAGGAACACCCATTTAAATGACACTAGATTTATTGTCTGAAATGATAAAGTCCAGAAAAGAGTGGAAAAACACTTTTGAAATACTTAATGAGAAGAAATGTTACCTATAAATCCTATACCCAGTGAAATATCCTTTAGGAACAGAGGGGAAATCAAGACATTCTTGGACAAAGGAAAACTAAGAACTTGTCATTAGCATACCTCTCCTATTAGAATGGCGAAAACAAACTCTCCAAACAAAAGAAAAGGATAACAGAAGACTGAGATCTTGAGAAATGAAAAAATAGATTCAGTAATCATAAGAGTAAATAAAATACACGATCCTTAACCCCATGAGTTTCTTAAATCATATTTAATGAATGAGGTAATAGTTATATCATCATCTGATATGGTATTCAGCATATCTAAAGGAAATACTTAAGACTATTACTTAAAGCAGAGCAGTGACTATTTTGTAACATATAGAAATATGGAATCACTATGTTGTGTACCAGGTACTAACATAGTGTTGTGGAGTCAGTTATACTTGAATAAACAAACAACATACTCAAAAGAGATGAGATTTCTGGTTACCAAAGGAAGGAGGTGTGAGGAATAGCAATTAGATGAAGGCAATCAAATAGTACAAGATTCCATTATAAGATAAATAAGTACTAAGGATATAATATATAACAATGATAAATATAATACTGTTGAATATTTTATATGGGGCTTCCCAGGTGGTGCTAGTGGTAAACAATCTGCCTGCCAGTGTAGGAGACATAAGAGTTCATTCTCTGGATTAGCAAGATCCCCTGGAATAGGAAATGACAACCCACTCTAGTATCCTTGCCTGGAGAATCCCATGGACAGAAGAGCCTGGTGGCTATGATCCACAGAAGTGCAAAGAGTTGGACACAACTGAAATGACTTAGCACAGAATACACACATGTGATATATGAAACTTGTTAAGAGAGTAAATCCTGAGTTTTCATCACAAGAAAGAAACTTTTTTTTCTTTTATTTGTATCTGTGAGATAATGGATGTTCACCAAACATATTGTGGTCATCATGAAATGACATATATAAGTCAAATCATCATGCTGTATACCTTAAACTTATACAGTGCTGTATGTCAATTATTAATACATCTTAATTAACCTGGAAGGAAACTTTTTAATGGATAAATGAAGTAAAAGTAGAGTAGATTCTTTCAAAATCACTGACATTGGAGAAGGGAGAAGGCAGAGTTTACCAGAGATCGCCAGCCTATAGTTTCTACTACCCCAAGTTAGAATGAAGAAATAACACATTGATACATATGTTTCATAGTATATTGATCCTATTAATGTTATTTTTTAGAAAAACTATATTTCAGTCTTTCAGGAGACTTGTAAAAATAGTGGTAAAAAATGAATAAGTGAGGTAGAGAGTAAAGATACATAAATAGTAGGGTTTGTATTCCTCATGCAAAGTGAAGTAATAATACTGATGGAGTGTGATAAGTTAAGTTTCATATACCTACAACAACAGTTAAGAAAAATATAATATATACAACACCATATAAATGAAACAAGGCAGAATTCTACAAGGTGTTCGAATAACTCACAGGAAGCCAAGAAAAGAGAAACAGAGCATTGAGAAATAGAGGGAACAAACACAAAACAAATAATAGAATAGCAGGCTTTAAAAAACTACTTCAAATATAAATGATCTAAATTCACCAATTATGAATAGAGAGCTAGAGAGAATAAGAAAGCATGATCCAACTGTATACTGTCTACAGGAAAGTAATTTCAAATATAATGACATGAGCAGTTGAAAATAAAAGCATGAGAAAAGATATATCACATAAATATTAAGATCTATATTAGTATCAAAGAAAATTACAGGGGACAAAGAGGGATATTACATAATGATAAAAGGATCAATCCACCAAAATATATAGCAATCCCTAATGTGTATGCACAAAACACCAGAGTTTCAAATACATAAAACTAAAACTGACAGAACTAAAATTAGAAATAATCAAATCCACAATTATAGTTGAAGACTTAAACACCCTTTCTCCATAATTATTAGAAAGACTAGACAGAAAATCAACAAAGACATAGAAGAACTGCCTAATATCATCAAGCACTATAATCTGTTACATAAGGACACTCCACTTAATGATAGCAAAATGAATACTTTCTCAAACAGCCATGGAATATTCACCAAAATATATCATATCCTGAGCCATAAAATAAACTCAATAAATTGAAGAAAATTGAAATCATACAGAGTATATTGTTTGACCAAAGTGAAATTAGACCAGAAATCAACAACAAAAAGACAATAATAAAATCTCCAAACTCTTGGAAAGAAAACATATCTGAAAATACTGGGTGGTCAAAAATAAAGTCTCAAAAATAATACTTAAAAAAGAACTAAGTACAAATGAATATCAACATAAACTCTTTGAGTGGAAACAATACCAAAAGGGAAGTTTATAGCATTAATACTTACATTAGAAGTGCGGGTTCTTGAATTAAAAGTTCAAGTTTCAAGCTCAAGAAACTATAAGAGAAAATAAACCATATATAAGTAGAATGAAGGAAATAATAAAGATAAGAGTAGAAATAAACGACAGTGAAAATAAGAAACCAACACAGAAAAATCAATAAATCAAAAGCTGGTTCTTGAAAATAATAACATTGATAATGTTCTAGCAAGTCAAAGATACAAAGAGTGAAGACACGAATAATGTCAAACATGAAATATCATTAGAGATATTGCAACAATTAAAAGGGTAATAAGTAATAAGAATCTCACTCCATTTGGGATGCTATAAAAATGCCATACTGAGCAGCTAATGATGAACATAATTTTATTTTAAACAGTTATGCAGTCTGGTAGTCCAAGAAACAGGGTACCAGCATGTTTGGGTAATGTTTCAGACTTCTCCTCTTATTCCCAAACTGCGAAAGGAGCAAAGGATCTCTCTGGAAACTCTTTTTGTAAGAGCACTAATCCTAGTAATGAAGGCTTTGCCCTCATGACTTAATCACCTCCCCAATATCCACCTTCTCATTTTATCACCTTGGATGTTTTATTAGGATTCAACATATGGATCTTAGGGGATTACATTCACCATAGCATAAGAAAGCAGTATAAATAACTTTATTTCTATGAGTATAAGAAATGGATGAATTCATCAAAAACTTTTAAATAACAAGATCAAATTGACAAGTGTAATTATCCTATAAGAATTAATAATTGAAAAGATAAAAGCTTTCCAAAAGAAATCTTTAGACCCATGTGGGTTCACTGGGGAATGTATTAAAGATTTCTATCTATTTACTCTCAATTTATTTGCCTTTATATTTAAAATGAATTTATATGGATAACATGTGAAGTATTTAAGCTATTAACATAGGATAATTATTTATATATTTTGAATCAAGCCTAATATTTTATTGTTTGTTTCACATCGGTTCCCTATCTTTTTTATATGTTCCTTTTTCCTGGCATTTTCTGGATTAGTTAATAATTTTTAGAATTCTACTTTTATTTGTCAGTTGGCTTTTAAGCTATATCACTTTGCATGAGATGATTTTTATTAATCTATGTAGAGTTCATTGATTCTTTTTTGTCATATCTATTATATTTATTAAGACCAACCAGTAAAATTTTAATTTCAGGTATTGTATTTGTTTCTTTTATATTACATATATCTCTACTCTGACTTCCTTTTTTTCATTAATTATAACATATTCTTTTTTAACACACTGAGCATAGTTATAAGGAATGCCTTAAAACCCTAGCCTAATAATTCCAGTAGCTAGATAATCTCAGGACTGGCATCTGTTGGTTACATTTTCCTTTGAGATGGGGTCATATTATACTGGCTTTCATATGTCAGATAACTTTGGCTTATTCCCTTGATATTTGGAACATTATGTTGAAGACATTCTTGATTCTGTTATATTACTCCAAGAATACTGATGTTTTGGCTTTAGCAAAAATGTACTTTGCATAAGGAATCACAAAGGCTAAATGTAAAGAAATAAACGTTTATAGCAGGCAAAACAACCTGATAAAATTGTACAGTTACAGCAAACAAAATACATGTTAAATGAGTATTATTATGCATTAAGAAGCCCACTACAAAGTATAATAATACTGTTTAGAATATTGTTGTATTTATCAGAACTTAAAAAATATATATAATACAGAGATGTATAGAGCTATAAAGAGAAATTGAGACATCCACACTCATATTTTGATCTTTTAAAAAACCTTTCTATTATTGCTTAATAAGTCATACTATTATAAAAACACAGAAGTTTTGAATTATGCTATTAATAAGGTATATTTTATGGATTGTACATATGGTCAACATTTATTCACTTTCTGGAAATATGTTTGTGATAATAAATGACTGATTTTTTTTTGGTTGTTGTTCTTATTCTAGCTCCCTCCCCCCACCACCCCATCATCCATATGTGGCCCATACATTGTAGTTAGACTTTTAGAATCATTTAGATATCTATGAAAGAAAGCCCAAAATATTCAAAGGATATTAAAGTTAAATATGTTCAAAGCTTTTTTGAAAAAAATTTAGAGTTATGTTCGATGTGGATTTAAGAAGCAAACAAACAAAAGCATACCTTTCTTTTCCTTTTTGATCAATAATGTGAAACACTCAAGAATTAAGAGTACATTTGTAACTAAGAGAGTTAAGCCTCATGTGGACATTGATGAAAAGAGTGTTTGGCATTTAACTGGTGTAAATAAAGCTGCTCAATGGAACTACTCCTGTGATCAATATTGTTTAATTCAGAACTTCAAGACTTCTTAGCTGTAAACGACAAGGGATAATAAATCAAGAAAATGTTCTAACCTTGTTGTTAGATATCTCAATTTAAAAATATGTTATTTATCCTCTTATTCTCTACCAGTCTCTATAATGTGTTAAAATAAATACATTTTAAAAACAACTGTATTCCTAGCCTTCAACAGAAGCATCTGAACTATTAGGTGTCTCTGTTAAGGCTGGATGTGTTTTTATGCACATAATATTCTGTCGGGAGCCATGTTAGGCATTACTGACAAAATGGAGGCATGGCTCCAACCCCCTCTCTTTGTCCTGCAGGCACGGACCCGGGATGAAGGAGTTAAGCCTTGTAATTCTGACTTGTTTTCTCCTCTTCTTGGCTGAGTTGACTGAAAAGGAACGTTAAGGTGCTTATTGTTCTGGAGAGGAGCATGAGAAGACACAAAGCCTTCTGCAGCTGTGCTCAAGGAACAATTCATAAAATTAATCATTGACATTTGTTAAAGGATTTTTACAAAAAGTGCTCCAGGATGAGCACATAGGCTGCAGCTTGAAGCCATGGGAGGGATTGCTATCTGAAGCCTATTTGTGAGGAAAATGTTTATGGCAAAAGAGTTTACTGAATTTAGGGCTTAGAAATAATTAAAATAGGTAAAGATTTAAGGAATGTTGTAATTTTAGCATATTTTACTATAGCTTATAGAGGTTAGGAATCTTAGAGATACTATAGCTTGAAGCCTTTTAAAGAGATAATGAGCTCAGGATGTTAGGGCCAAACAGTATTTAGAAAGATAACTAATAAACTGAGGAATGTAGCATGAGTTACAATGTAATCACAAGTTAACTTTAGGACACATTAGAGGAAGTAGATAGTAGATGGTAAGCTGACTCGGAGAGAATCACTGAAGCAGGAACTCTGTTTGAAGAGCAACAATGATTTATGGACATAATAAATTGGTGAGGGGGAACTGAAAATGTCAAACCTCTGACCTAATGCTTTTGTAAAAGTATAAAATAAAATCTTAAACTTGAAATAAATAGGCAGTCCAAGAAAAATGAGAGGCTGTCTTGTTACTCGCTGACACCATTCCTCCCTTCAAGTTGAATCCCTGGCTGCTGGAGCTGGGCTCCAGCAATTTTCAAATGTGGTATTAAGTCATATTGATGTGTAATTTGCTACTGTTCATATAATTAGTACAGTAATGGCTTGTTTCACTTTTACAATTTAGAAAAGGTTCAAGATTGTCTTTAAATTAATGGCATTCTCACTCATGAGCATTATGATATATTTTAAATGGGAAGGAAATGAAGGTTCTACCTCGTGGTTTGAGAATGTATTATAACCAGCTTTATTCTATAGCTTAAAATGAACTCATATATATATATATATATATATAGATATATATAGATATATATATATATATATAGAGAGAGAGAGAGAGAGAGACTGTTTACTGTTGTCATTTATCAAACCATCACTTAGAATTATAACTTTATCTCTTACTTAAAAATCAGAACTTTCTTACTCAAATACCATACATAGTAGCTATTATGAATCAAAGTAGTTCTTTTCCCCACAAAATTTTGTGAATATCATAGATGTCTTGGAATACATTTTTGAATGAGTCTACTGAAGAGAAGGGGATGACAGAGGATGAGATGGCTGGATGGCATCACTGACTCGATAGACATGAGTCTGAGTGAACTCTGGGAGTTGGTGATGGAGAGGGAGGCCTGGCGTGCTGTGATTCATGGGGTCGCAAAGAGTCAACATGACTGAGCGACTGAACTGAACTGAACTCTCAAGTCACTTTTCAGTCCTTGGTATGAAATTTGTGTTTTTCTCTCTTATTGACTTTAGAATCAGTTGTTTTCCTTTCCTCTTCTACAATTTCACTGTGATGCATCTAAGTACGTATTATTTTTTCTGGCAGTCTAATTGTGCTTCTTGAGTCTCAGGATGCATGTATTTCATCATTATGAAAAGTTTTCTGTCATCTTTTTGAATACTGCCTCTACCTCAATCACCCTCTTCTTCAAGATCTCCTACAAGAGGTATATTAGATTTTTTTAATCATGCTTTTCTTAACTCTAAAACTATGCCAATAAAGTTTACACCTTTATTGTAAATATTGCATATTATATTCTTGCATTTCTATAGTTTGAAAATGATATGTGTAGGTAAAGTTCTTGTTGTGTTTTGCATTCATCCTGAATCTAGACAGTCTCTGAGCTTCTTGGATCTGTAGTTTGGTGTCTAACAGTAATTTGGGGAAATTCTTTCATTATTTAATATTCTTCTGGTCCTTTTTCTCTTTCTTCTCCTAGTATTATCATTATGCATATGTTGCATAGTTTGTAGTTGTCCCACAGTTCTTTGATATTCTCTTGTTTTTGTTTTTTTTTCCCAAGCTTTTGTCTCTTCACTTTTCAGTTTTATTGGTTTCTGCTCAGATATCCTCAAGCTCAGAGATTGTTTTCACAGCTGAGTGCAGTCTATTAAGCCCATGAGAAGCATTCTTTATTTCTGTTATAGTTTTCAGTTTATATACACAGCTGTGTCCAACTCTTTCTGACTGCAGCACATCAGACTTCCCTGTGCATCACCAACTCCAGGAGCTTGCTCAAACTCTTGTCCATCAAATCTGTGCTGCCATCCAACCTTCCCATCCTCTGTTGTCCACTTCTCTTCCTCCCTTCAATCTTTCCCAGAATCAGGGTCTTTTGTAATGAGTCAGTTATTCACACCAGGTGGCCAAAGTATTTGAGTTCAGTTTCAGCATCAGTCCTTCCAGTGAACATTCAGGACTGATTTCCTTTACGATTGACTGGTTTGATCTCCTTGCAGTCCAAGGGACTCTCAAGAGTCTTCTCCAACACCACAGTTCAAAAGCATCAATTCTTTGGCACTCAGCTTTCTTTATAGTCCAGCTTTCACATCTATACATGACTACTGGAAAACCTGTATCTTTGACTAGATGGATCTTTGTTGGCAAAGTAATGTGTCTACTTTTTAATATGCTGTCTAGATTGGTCATAGCTTTTATTGCAAGGAGCAAGCATCTTTCAATTTCATGGCTGTAGTCATCATCTGTAGTGATTCTGGAGCTCCCCCAAAAAACTAAAGTCTCTCACTGTTCACTGTCTCAGTGTTTAAACACTGTTAGTGTTTTAGAATTCTAGCATTTTCTTTTTGATTCTTTCTCAGAATTTCTATCTGTCTGCTTGCATTGCTCATCTGTTCTTACATACTGTAAAGTTTATTTTTAGAGCTGTAAGCATCTCAATCATAACTGTTTTAAATTCCCAGTCTGCTAATTCCAACATCCCTGCTTTATCTAAGTCTGTTTGTGGTGTTTGGTCTCTCTTTAAACTCTGGTTTTTGGTGCCCCCCCCTTTTTTTTTTTTTTTGCATTTTAGTATGTCTTCTTCTTCTTCTCTCCCCCCCGATATCCAGATAGGCTGTAGTGGGTAAAAGGAACTGCTGTAAATAGGTATTTAGTAATGGAGAAAAGAATGGCAACCCACTCCAGTATTCTGGCCTGGAGAATTCCATGGACTGTACAGTCCATGGGGTCACAAAGAGTTGGATACAACTGAGCGACTTCCACTTTCACAATGTAGTGATAAGGTGCTGGGGATGGAGAAAGTGAAAGTCACTCAGTCGTGTCTGACTCTTTGCGACCCCATGAACTGTATAGGTCATGGAATTCTCCAGGCCAGAATACTGGAGTGGGTACCTTTCCCTTCTCCAGGGATCTTCCCAACCCAGGGATCGAACCCAGGTCTCTTGCATTGCAGGCGGATTCTTTACCAGATGTTCACAAGGGAAGCCCAAGAATACTGGAGTGGGTAGCCTATCCCTTCTCCAGTGTATCTTCCTGACCCAGGAATCAAACCTGGGTCACCTGCTTTGCAGGCAGATTCTTTACCTATTGAGCATTAGGGAGGCTTAAGAATGGAGAAGTATTCTACAATCATATGAGTAGGTCTCACTTTTCAGTGAACCTGTACCGTGGATGGTGAACTTCATATGAACTTTTCAGCTCCCATTATTGCCCCTGCTTAAGTGGGACAGAATGTGTAGAGTGGGCTAGAATTTGGCATCTCCCACTCCCTCGCTAGATGCTCTGATAAAACCCCTGGAGGCTAGGTTCTGGTTAAGTATTTTCTCCTAAGGGCAGGTTTTGTTGAGAAGAACAAAATGATCTGCCATATTTCAAAGTGGTTCCTTTCCCCCTCTTCCTGCAAAAAGCACTGGAGGTGAAATTCATAAAAGTGTTGGGGTCATACATAGCTGGTTCCCCCGGAGTTTGTATTTGTTTGGCTTTTTCATATTGAGCCTCCAGAAATTCATCATAGTTCAGATCTCCCTACCTCAGTATTACTTCCTATAGTGGTCTGTGCTTATGAGTTTCTGCTTCAATAAGTTGCAATTCTCCTTATTTGCCTGTTCTCTTCATTTTGCTGGACAATAGTTGGCCCTGTAATCTCACTTCTCTGGTATAACAGGAGCTGTTTATTTTTCAGTTTGTTCAACTTTTCTTTGTTTTTTAGGATGCAGTGGTGACTTCCAGCTTCTTCCATAACTGACCAGACACAAGAAGTCTCCAAACTATGCATTCTATATCCAACAATTTTACCATCCTTGTCTAATTTTCTATTTTAACCCATTCCTTGAAATATTTTATACCAAAGAGTGCATTTTCACTTGATACTTATTTTGGTCAAAACAACTTATTTTTTTATTTACATGTATATATTTTTTCTCTTAAGCTTTCAATCATTTCTTTTGTGTTTAATGAATAGGTATTTATATGGTCTCTCAGATTGTTCTTTTGTTGCCTCAAATTCTGACCAGGCACCAAAAAGAAAAAAACAGAAGAAGCATTGTCAAGCATGTGTGATGATTGCATTATTTCATTGCATTTTCTGTAATTTTTAAAAATTATCTCATACTAAATGGGGTTTATTTCTTCCCATGAGAATCCCCTGTCACTTTGGTCATGAGAATATCCCTCCAGAGTGGTTTTGCATTTACTTGTATCAGATACTGTTAGATAACCCTTGAATAAAATTACTGTTAGATAACCCAGAATAAAATTTATGTCAATTTCTTGGGTGCCTAGAACATATAAGTACTACTTGTTTCCATCTCACCCCACCCTTCAAATAAAGCATGGAACAAAGGTTCTAAATTCTAATGGAAAGTTATTATTTTCCTCAATTCAGACCAATAAAATCACTTGTTATCTCTTGTTGCCAGTTGATGGGTTTTAACATTGTTTCCAATTTTACTTAAAGTATGGACTTTGTGGGTCTCATCCTTATGCAGAGATCTCAGTTCCAACTCCCTCTTTTTCCCAGGGCTCTGAATCCTATGTCTATATGGTTTTTACACCTAAGGAAATAGATGGGGAAACAGTGGAAACAGTGTCAGACTTTATTTTGGGGGGCACCAAAATCACTGCAGATGGTGATTGCAGCCATGAAATTAAAAGACGCTTACTCCTTGGAAGAAAAGTTATGAGCAGCCTAGATACCATATTCAAAAGCAGAGACATTACTTTGCAGACTAAGGTCCATCTAGTCAAGGCTATGGTTTTTCCAGTGGTCATGTATGGATGTGAGAGTTGGACTGTAGAGAAGGCTGAGCACTGAAGAATTGATGCTTTTGAACTGTGGTGTTGGAGAAGACTCTTGAGAGTCCCTTGGACTGTAAGGAAATCCAACCAGTCCATTCTGAAGATCAACCCTGGGATTTCTTTGGAAGGAATGATGCTAAAGCTGAAACTCCAGTACTTTGGCTACCTCATGCGAAGAGTTGACTCATTGGAAAAGACTCTGATGCTGGGAGGGATTGAGGGCAGGAGGAGAAGGGGATGACAGAGGATGAGATGGCTGGATGGCATCACTGACTCAATGGACACTAGTCTGAGTGAACTCCGGGAGTTGGTGATGGACAGGGAGGCCTGGTGTGCTGTGATTCATGGGGTCGCAAAGAGTTGGACACAACTGAGTGACTGAACTGAACTGAACTGAACTTCAAATTTATTATCTAATAAGCAACTAATACTTTCCTCTCAATTCTCTTTTCCTGGACAGACCTTGAGTAGCGCTAACTAATTTGCTTACATCTTTAGCTTTCTGTTATTCTCTGTCTATTCTTTTCTCCCTCCTTCTTCCCCTCTTTCTCCTCCTCTTTTTCTTTTTCTCTTCCTCCTTTTCTTTCTCCTTCTTCTCTTTTGCAAAGGACATTTTATTCTTATTTCTTATAAACTCTGCTGTAAAGTTTTACAAGTATATCCAAAATTTTAAAAAATTGTAGTTATTTTCTATATTAAATCTGATGACCATATTGATAATATCAGAAGTCTCTTTTAAATTATCTGCAATTTTCAAGATCTAGATTGTGTTTTACTTTATTACTCTCATAGAATGTTTGCACTGAAAGGAAATTAAAATATGATCTAGTGAAGAAATCCAAAATCATAATATCTCTAGGGATCACATAGGTAATATAAATTTATGAAATGACAGGATATAAGACAATAACCAGTGCTAGGGTCTTGTTGTTGACCTGGAGAATGTATATTTTAAAATATGTAACACTATGCTAGCCAAATAACACAGCTCCACAGAATACTTGTATCAACCTCTTATTCTATATAAACTCTCTCATTCTATATATGATGAGACTGACAACAGAAAAAGTCTTACCCAATTAGCACAGCTGGTCACTTGAGTCCCCTTTCTGACAGTCATGACTACTGTAAACTTATAAAACAACTAAAGAATCATAAAAACTTTGCAATAAAATGTAACATTATTTGATAGACACAATATGCTATAAGAATTTAGAATAGTGACATAAAATGATGAAGGTTTCAGTATTACCATCCTGTTTTTAAATCTCGAGCATGAAAATCGTCTTTCAGTTGCACCATAGTATTTGTTTCCTTGTCAAAATATCACAATTAACTTGGCTTAGAATATAAATGATGCTTAGAAAATATGACTGTGAAGAAATGTTCCTTTCCCCCAAACAAGTATGATCTAGAAGGCTGTTTTGTTTTTTGTTTTTGTTTTTGTTTTCGGGTCAACTAAAGCCTGATATAAAGCAAAACATTTATTGAATCCTGCCTTCTGAGACACAGGCTGTGACCTGCAGCCCACAGATGGAGGAAGGTGTATCTAGAGGGGGCAGAAAATTACTCAGATATTATCAGCTGCTTTTCCTGCAGCATATTGCCACTTTTAATCAAATACCTTATTAGAAGAACACCAAGGAGCCAAGAAAACGTTTAGAAAGATATATATATATATATTTTTTTTTCTCCATGAATGGCAAACATTGCATACAGGGATTTTTCCAAGGAAAAATAATTCATTGCTTATGCTTGACTCTTCACAACTACAGCAGTTTTTCATTTATGATCTCACTTATTCTTCAGAAAAATTTTGTGAGCATAAAATAATTATGGACCCATTTTTCATAGGAAGACAATGACGCCCAGATAGATAAAATAAATAATTTTTATCAATTCACATAACCAGGACATGTAGAACCAAGACTCTACCTCAGGTGTTGTGGTTACAAACCAAGCTTTTTCTTTTTTTTTTAATTCATATACACTAGCACTCCTCATATCAGTTTACCTGGTAGGCAAGATAAATATTTAAACTTACTATGTTATCCTTATTAAAATGAATGTGTCCTCTCATCTGTACTAGTAAAATTGGGTGAATGTGTTCCCTTGATTTACAAATTGTTTTGATTTTATTATGTTTACTACTACATTGTTCAATCATAATCCAGATAACAGGTATATTTTGCTCAATTTTTAAAAATTTTTGGAGAAGACAATCAATTTCTGGTGCTTCTTTCTGTTAAAAAAATAATAATAAAGCAAAACATAAAATCTTTAAATGAAGAAAACAGCAAGTGAGTTGGCCAGTTGAAGATTAGTCCAGGGTTGATATAAGAAAATTAGAAGAATCAGTTCAGTCAAGTCAGTTGCTCAGTCGTGTCCGACTCTTGGCCACCCCATGGACTGCAGCACGCCAGGCCTCCCTGTCCATCACCAACTCCCAGAGCTTACTCAAACTCATGTCCATTGAGTTGGTGATGCCATCCAACCATTTCATCCTCCGTTGTCCCCTTCTCCTCCTACCTTCAATCTTTCCCAGCATCTGGCTCTTTTCAAATGAGTCAGTTCTCTTCATCAGGTCGCCAAAGTATTGGAGCTTCAGTTTCAACATCAGTCCTTTCAATAAATATTCAGGACTGATTTCCTTTAGGATGGATTGGTTGGATTTCCTTGCAGTCCAAGGAACTCTCAAGTGTCTTCTCCAACACCACAGTTAAAAAACATCAGTTATTCAGTGCTCAGCTTTCTTTATAGTCCAACTCACATCCATACATGACTACTGGAAAAAACATAGATTTGACTAGATGGACCTTTGCTGGAAAAGTAATGTGTCTGTTTTTTAATATGCTGTCGAGTTTGGTCATAGCTTTTCTTCCAAGGACCGAGAAAATTAGAAAAAAACCATAAAAGTAAAGGTAAGTGTCAGCTTAAAGGACTGTAAGGCTCAAGAGGGAGGTGATATATGTATAATTATGACTGATTTGCATGTTGTATGGTAGAAACCATGACAACATTGTAAAGCAATTTTCTTCTAATTAAAATAATAAAATAAAAAAGTGACTGTAAGAAACTACATATTAGGAAGAAGTGAGAACTTAGACTAAGAGCTTCACAAAGTCACAATATTAAAATTCAATCTAACTTACTTCTACCAAACCACTTTCCTAACTGGTATGAATTAATGCTGATGACATTTTTATTTCTGATCCTTCAGCAATCCAAACTCTAAATTAATTATATTATAGACTCTTTTGCATTTAAGACTGGCATCAAGAAAGAGTGTCAGAATAAGAGGAGGGAAGTACCATTTACAGATGACGTGAGGTCAGTTTATCATCAAAAAGTAATATTTCTAGTTAGCTCTGAACTACATATATATAGTGTGTGTGTGTGTGTGTGTGTGTGTGTGTGTGTGTACAATCTATACACACATTTGGATTCCACTTAGATTTCACTGGATTCCATTAGATTCATACACTTATACATACATACATTTATATTTACATACACATTTATATTATATACAACCATATATCTGTATCTAGACATATTTGGATTTAATTTTTATGAGCATATAAAGAAGTTTTAGACAACTGGTTTGCAAATATGCCTTTAAGCATATGTGTATGTGTGTGTATATATACTTTTCCCTATAGATGATAATTTTCTAAAGTTTGAAGACCACATTCTTTTTATCTACACACTCACATATGTACACATACATCCTATCCTGCCCTGTAGTGTATTTTGCTTAAAGTGACTGTAGAAAGTAAATATTTCAATAACCTACAGCGTAATAGGAAACCATCATAAAATCATGAGGAGAGATATGATGAGGTTAAAAAAAAAAAAACTGATTTATCCTGGCCATTTCATTATGCTGTCACACAGGGACAAGAGCAAATAAACTCAGAATGAAGCTTGTAACAAAGTAATTTGGTAACCAGAGCATGAACAGGGTATATAGATACAGTGACAGGGAAAAGGACTTGGAAATTATAAAACAGTGGCAGTATACTTTATGTTTTTGATGTGTGGAAATGAGTGGAAAACGATCCTCACACTGCATCCTTGATTTCAGGAGAAATGACTATTGCTTTCCCACAGATAAAGACATAAGACTCACAGAAAAGATTAGTTATATGTTCACATCATTGACTTTAAAAAGAAGAACTGTAATAATTGATAGGTTTGAAACTACATTTTTCCTATAAAATCACACATACATTCATACACACATGAAAATTGAAAGAAAATCAGTGAAACCAGTTATGATGAACAGTCTTAAAGTAGAAGTGTTTCACTTCCTTTTTTGGGTTAGTCAAAAAGTTCTTTCAGGTTTTTCCATAGCATCTTATGGAAAAATATGAATGAACTTTTGATCAACCCACTATATTCAGTTATTAGATATGAATTTCTTGAATACTCACTTAGCAAGCACTGTTCTAAGTACTGAGATGCCAAGTGAATAATATATATTCCCTGCTCTCAAGGGATTCTAAAGGATTATGATCAGAAAACAGCTAAATTCTCTGTTTTCTCTATTCCTGATTTATATATTTAGATATAATAGACACAATTAACTGCTTGTATAGAAAGATAATTAGTGGTAAGTGCTTTAATAAGGCACAGAAAAGTCTCACTTAATGAGAGGATTCACTAATACTTGGACTTGATATATTAGGTTCAAGACAATTTTATACAGGCAAAGTGGGATATAAGGGCTTTGATGGCAGGAACTGGATTGTTAATTTCTTGATAGGAGCACAGTAAAAGAACACTACTGTAAAATCAAGAGTTTGGCTCATAATCCTTGATGCTAGGAACATAGGGAGAAAAGTGAATACTAGGCATTCAAGCTCAGACTGAAACTGTCATCATTTGCTTAAGCATAAATTAAAGTGGAAGTTCCACTTTCTCAGCTTTCAGAGAGTCTTTATGTGGCTTTGCAGTAAAAATCAATTTTCTACACTCCAAGAAGAAGCAATGTAATATGAAATCACCTTCATGATGTATTGTATTAAATGACATTGACTAGTAAGCTGTCAGTTCAGTTTCTTATTTGTGGGAAACTGGTAAATACTATTTTCTTCAGTAGTTTTCAATGGCAGACATGAATGTATTCTTGTGATTCCTGAGTGGCCCAATGATATCAGGCAAACCTGCTAAATGAAGAATATAAACGATGAGTGCAAACTTGCTACATATAAAATGATTTGGAGGATAGCTTCCTCTTGAAGATAAGAATATGTTCTGGCGAAGTAGAGATATAATTGCATTTTCTTCATTAGGCTCATATCCTGTTCAGTTCAGTTCAGTCGCTCAGTCGTGTCCCGTTCTTTGTGACCCCATGAATTGCAGCACGCCAGGCTTCCCTGTCCATCACCAACTCCCGGAGTTCACTCAAACTGACGTCCATTGAGTCAGTGATGCCATCCAGCCATCTCATCCTCTGCCGTCCCCTTCTCCTCCTGCCCCCAATCCTCCCAGCATCAGAGTCTTTCCCAATAAGTCAACTCTTCCAATGAGGTGGCCAAAGTACTGGAGTTTCACCTTTAGCATCATTCCTTCCAAAGGACACCCAGGACTAATCTCCTTCAGAATGGACTGGTTGGATCTTCTTGCAGTCCAAAGGACTCTCAGGAGTCTTCTCCAACACCACAGTTCAAAAGCATAAATTCTTCAGCTCTCAGCCTTCTTCACAGTCCAACTCTCACATCCATACATGACCACTGGAAAAACCATAGCCTTGACTAGATTGACCTTTGTTTGCAAAGTAATGTCTCTGCTTTTGAATATGCTATCTAGGTTGGTCATAACTTTCCTTCCAAGGAGTAAATGTCTTTTAATTTCATGGTCACAATCACCATCAGTAGTGATTTTGGAGCACCCCCAAAAATAAAGTCTGACAGTTTCTCCTGTTTCCCCACCTATTTCCATGAAGTGATGGGACCAGATGCCATAATCATATTTTTCTGAATATTGAGCTTTGAGCCAACTTTTTCACTCTCCTCTTTCACTTTCATCAAAAGTCTTCTGCTATGATCTAAATATGAAACATAAGAATATTAATACTTTTGCACTTTAGTGATATAAAATATAAAGATGCTAGAGAACCAGTAAGCATTCCAAATTCAAGCCAATTTTCCAGGAGCATATATGAGAATTGTTTTGTCACCAGATATTTATTCAAATGTAGAAGCAATGACAGATTTTATCACTGCTGATTGTGACTGTAGTCATAAAATTAAAAGACACTTGCTCCTTGGAAGAAAAGCTATGACAAAACTAGACAGCATATTAAAAAGCAGAAAAAGTGCTTAGCCAACAAAGGTCCTATATAGTCAAAACTATGGTTTTTCCAATAGTCATGTATGGATGAGAGAGTTGGACCATAAAGAAAGCTGAATGCTGAAGAATTGATGCTTTTGAACTGTGGTGTTGGAGAAAACTCTTGTGAGTCCCTTGGAGAGCAAGGAGATCCAACCAGTCCATCCTAAAGGAAATCAGTCCTGAATATTCATTGGAAGGACTGATACTAAAGTTCCATTAGTTTGGTCACCTGATACAAAGAACTGATTCACTGGAAAAGATCCTGATGCTGGGAAAGATTGAGTGCAGGAGGAGAAGGGGACAACAAAGGATGAGATGGTTGGATTGCATCACTGATTCTATGGACATGAGTATGAGCAAGCTCTGGGAGGTGGTGAAGGACAGGGAAGCCTACCATGCTGTTGTCCATAAGATTACAAAGAGTTGGACATGACTGAGTCACCGAACAACAATTTACTTAAATGTGACTTTTTCCATCAACAGCTGGAAATGTTGCAATTGCCCTTTAAGCCCTACTCCTAGTTGAACCTGGCAGGCCTCCTTATCCTCTGCTCTGAAGTCATCACAATGGCCACATGGGTTCTGGCCAGGGAAGGGCCCTCTGTGACATCACC
Source organism: Nanger dama (assembly GCA_917880005.1). Classification (NCBI taxonomy): domain Eukaryota; kingdom Metazoa; phylum Chordata; class Mammalia; order Artiodactyla; family Bovidae; genus Nanger; species Nanger dama. The sequence goes on from CAKJTW010000089.1 coordinate 3,428,631, forward strand.
AAAGTCACAGCCCTGCCTGTTCCTCAGTCTCCATGTGTAAGGGCAGACCAGCACACCATGAGCCACTTCATCTCAGCTCACCATGGGATCTGTAATATGGTTATTTTTCTGGCCTACATGTGTCTCTTTTGTGTGCCTATGTGTTTTATGCTTTGAGAGATGAAGAAGTAGATCTCATGGGGAAGGTGCCCAGCAGAAGGCACTTTTGAATTCGCCAGAATCAACTAGAGGACACCCAAGACTAGCTTGGGGGCAAGTTGTACTGGCTTTTTCTCCTCCTTCTGCTGTTCATCATACTGAAATTTCTAAGAGACAGTGACAATAGTAAGGTGTGCACTATTTGTGCCCATTGGGCTGTTCCTTTGGCTCTTCAGGAAAGAAAAAGAAAAAAGCTTCCCCTGACAAAGACTATATGTTTGGTACCTTAACCCAGCTTGAGAAGGACCTTGTGAACTTTGTGTCCAGGGTGCAGAATCTGAAACTCACCACGGTAACTTGTGTTAACTGCAAATGTCCCAATCTTGAGGTCCCTGCAGACACACACAATAACATTACAATATGTATGAGGCAAGGAAGACCTGGATTGAGTGGATCTGTGTGTTGAAGCAGAAGAGGCATAGTTGAGTGTTGACAAACTGTATCTGAAGTATTAAACCTGTTCTGAAGCAAAAGAAAAAGCTTCTGATATTTTTTATTCACTCTACAGTTTTACCTTTTCTAGAATGTCCTATAATTGACATCATTCAGTGTATAATCTTTTACAGACTAGCTTATTTTACTTAATAACATTCATTCAGGTTTCATCCATTTCTTTTTGTGATTTGATAGCACATTTCTTTTTATTCTTGAATAGTATTCTGTCATGTTGATGTACCATAGTTTACCCATTCATCTATTAAAAGACACTGGTTGCTTCCAATATGTGTGTGTGTGTATGTGAGAGAGAGAGAGAATGTGTTAAGCTGTTATAAAATTCATCTGCATGTTGTTGTGTAGAGATTGCTTTCAAATCATTTGGTTGACTATCTAGGAGCATAATTGCTAGATCATATGGTATGACAATCTTAAACTAGGTAAGAAATTGCTTCCAAAGTGACTACCATTTTGCATTCCCACTAACAACAAATGAGAGTCCTTGTTGCTCCTCATCATCTTTGCCAGCAGTGCAGGAGATGTGAGTTTGATCCCTCGGTTGGGAAGATCTCCTGGAGAAGGAAATGGCCACCCACTTCAGTATTTTAAATTGTTAAACTAAATCCTGAAGATCCACTCAGCCAATAAGGATGAGGTTGTCTACCATTTCCTGTCTAGCCTTGCCCTCTCCCCTAGCCATTTCTTCTTCTTCTCCCATATCCCTCAATACACAAAGAACAACTTTAGAAAGTGCTGACTTGAGAAATGTGTCAAATATATTATCAATACAATTTTTATCAATACAATTTTTTGTATTTATCAGTACAATTATTTTTTTCTATTTTGTAGCCTGCTCTTCACTCATAATTTTTAATTTTGTAATTATTATTTGGCTACATCATGTGGTGAAGGCTACCATTAATCCCAACATAAACCTGCCAGAAATTACACAGGACTGGGGAAACAGACTCTGGAGGGCACAAACAAAACCTATGCACACCAGGACCCAGGAGAAAGGAGCAGCAACCCTACATGAAACTGACCCAGACTTGCCTGTGAGTCTCAAGGAGTCTCGAGTATGTGATGCCATCCAGCTATCTCATCCTCGGTCTTCCCCTTCTCCTCCTGCCCCCAATCCCTCCCAGCATCAAAGTCTTTTCCAATGAGTCAACTCTGCATGAGGTGGCCAAAGTACCGGAGTTTCAGCTTTAGCATCATTCCTTCCAAAGAAATCCCAGGGTTGATCTCCTTCAGAATGGACTGGTTGGATCTCCTTGCATTCCAAGGGACTCTCAAGAGTCTTCTCCAACACCACAGTTCAAAAGTATCAATTCTTCTGCACTCAGCCTTCTTCACAGTCCAACTCTCACATCCATACATGACCACAGGAAAAACCATAGCCTTGGCTAGACGGACCTTAGTCGGCAAAGTAATGTCTCTGCTTTTAAATATGCTATCTAGGTTGGTTATAACTTTTCTTCCAAGGAGTAAGCACCATTTAATTTCATGGCTGCAATCTCCATCGCAGTGATTTTGGAGCCCCCAAAAATGAAGTCTGACACTGTTTCCACTGTTTCCCTGTCTATTTCCCATGAAGTGATGGGACCAGTGATCTTCGCTTTGTCAATGTTGAGCTTTAAGCCAACATTTTCACTCTGCTCTTTCACCTTCATCAAGAGGCCCTTTAGCTCCTCTTCACTTTCGGCCATAAGGAGGTGGTGTCATCTGCATATCTGAGGTTATTGACATTTCTCCCGGCAATCTTGATTCCAGCTTGTATTTCTTCCAGTCCAGCGTTTCTTGTGATGTACTCTGCATAGAAGTTAAACAGCAGGGTGACAATATACAGCCTTGACATACTCCTTTTCCTATTTGGAACCAGTCTGTTGTTCCATGTCCAGTTCTAACTTTTGCTTCCTGACCTGCATACAGATTTCTCAAGAGGCAGGTTAGGTGATCTGGTATTCCCATCTCTTTTAGAATTTTCCACAGTTTCTTGTGATCCACACAGTCAAAGGCTTTGGCATAGTCAATAAAGCAGAAATAGATGTTTTTTTCTGGCAATCAGTGAACTAAAATGGACTGAAATGGCTGAATTGAACTCAGTTGACCATTATATCTCTACTGTGGGCAGGAATCCCTCAGAAGAAATGAAGTAGCCAACATGGTCAACAAAAGAGTCCGAAATGCTGTACTTGGATGCAGTCTCAAAAACGACAGAATGATCTCTGTTTGTTTCCAAGGGAAACCATTCAGTATCATAGTTATCCAAGTTTACGCCCCAACCAGTAATGTTGAAGAAGCTGAAGTTGAACAGTTTTATGAAGACCTACAAGACCTTTTAGAATTAACACCCAAAAAAGATGTCCTTTTCATTATAAGGGACTGGAATGCTAAAGTAGGAAGTCAAGAAACACCCGGAATACCAGACAAATTTGGCCTTGGAATGCAGAATGAAGCAGGCCAAAGACTAATAGAGTCTTGCCAAGAAAATGCACTGGTCATAGCAAACACCCTCTTCCAACAACACAAGAGAAGACTCTACACATGGACATCCCCAGATGGTCAACACCAAAATCAGATTGATTATATTCTATGCAGCCAAAGATGGAGAAGCTCTATACAGTCAACAAAAACAAGACCAGGAGCTGACTGTGGTTCAGATCATGAACTCCTTATGGCCAAATTCAGACATAAATTGAAGAAAGTAGGAAAATCGCTAGACCATTCAGGTATGACCTAAATCAAATCCCTTATGATTATACAGTGGAAGTGAGAAATGGATTTAAAAGCCTAGATCTGATAGATAGAGTGCCTGATGAACTATGGAATGTACTCCATGACATTGTATGGGAGACAGGGATCAAGACCATCCCCATGGAAAAGAAATGCAAAAATGACTGTCTGGGGAGGCCTTACAAATAGCTGTGAAAAGAAGAGAGGCGAAAAGCAAAGGAGAAAAGGAAAGATATAAGCATCTGAATGAAGAGTTCCAAAGAATAGTAAGAAGAGATAAGAAAGCCTTCTTCAGCGATCAATGCAAAGAAATAGAGGAAAAGAACAGAATGGGAAAGACTAAAGATCTCTTCAAGAAAAATAGAGATACCAAAGGAACATTTCATGCAAAGACGGGGCTCGATAAAGGACAGAAATGGTCTGGACCTAACAGAAGCAGAAGATATTAAGAAGAGGTGGCAAGAATACACAGAAGAGCTGTACAAAAAGATCGTTACGACCCAGATAATCACGATGATGTGATCACTCATCTAGAGCCAGACATCTTGGAATGTGAAGTCAAGTGGGCCTTAGAAAGCATCCCTACGAACAAAGCTAGTGGAGGTGATGAAATTCCAGTGGAGCTGTTTCAAATCCTGAAAGATGATGCTGTGAAAGTGCTGCAATCAATATGCCAGCAAATTTGGAAAACTCAGCAGTGGCCACAGGACTGGAAAAGGTCAGTTTTCATTCCAATTCCAAAGAAAAGCAATGCCAAAGAATGCTCAAACTACTGCACAATTGCACTCATCTCACATGCTAGTAAAGTAATGCTCAAAATTCTCCAAGCCAGGTTTCAGCAATATGTGAACCATGAACTTCCTGATGTTCAAGCTGGTTTTAGAAAAGGCAGAGGAACCAGAGATCAAATTGCCAACATCTGCTGGATCATGGAAAAAGCAAGAGAGTTCCAGAAAATCCCCAACTTAGAGCCACCAGAACTTATACAGGACTGGGAAACAGACTCCTGGAGGGCACACACAGAACCTCATGCACACCAGGACCAAGGAGAAAGGAGCAGTAACCACACAAGAGACTGACCCAGACTTGCCTATGAGTGTCCATGAGTCTCCAGTAGAAGCATGGGTCAGCAGTGGCCTGCTGCAGGATTGGGACCCCTGAGTGTAGCAGTGCAAGCCTGGGAAATTTTGAAGGAGGTCACCATTATTTTCATTACTTCAACCATAGTTTGGGCCCAGGTAAACATGAAAAGATGTTCAACATCACTCATTATCAGAGAAATGCAAATCAAGACCACAATGAGGTACCATTTCACACCAGTCAGAATGGCTGTGATCCAAAAGTCTACAGGCAATAAATGCTGGAGAGGGTGTGGAGAAAAGGGAACCCTCTTACACTGCTGGTGGGAATGCAAACTAGTACAGCCATTATGGAAAACAGTGTGGAGATTCCTTAAAAAATTGCAAATAGAACTGCCTTATGACCCAGTAATCTCACTGCTGGGCATAAACACTGAGGAAACCAGAAGTGAAAGAGACACATGTACCCCAATGTTCATTGCAGCGCTGTTTATAATAGCCAGGACATGGAAGCAACCTAGATGTCCATCAGCAGATGAATGGATAAGAAAGCTGTGGTTCATATACACTATGGAATACTACTCAGCCCTTAAAAAGAATAAATTTAACTCAGTTCTAATGAGATGGATGAAATTGGAACCAATTATACAGAGTGAAGTAAGCCAGAAAGAAAAACACCAATACAGTATACTGACACATATATATGGAATTTAGAAGACAGTAATGATGACCCTATATGTGAGACAATAAGAGACACAGAGGTATAGAGTGGACTTTTGGACTCTGAGGGAGAGGGAAAGGGTGGGATGGTATGGGAGAATGGCAATGAAACATGTATATTTTCCTGTAAGAAACGAAACGCTAACCTATGTTCAATGTAGGATGCAGGAGGCATGGGGCTGATGCACAGGATGATTCAAGTAGAGGATGGGGGTGGGAGGTGGGAGGGGGATTCGGCATTGGGAGATTGTGTTCACCTATGGCTGATTCGTGTCAATGTATGGAAAAACAAATACAGTATTGTAATTAAAAAAATAAATAAATAAAAAATAAAAAAAGAATTATGGAATATTCAAAAACTTTTATAGATGAAAAACTACAGGGAAAGGAAGGGTCATGTAACAGAATTGTTGAGAAGTGGATTAAAAAGGAGAATTCACATAAAGTTCCAGAGGATGTATCATGCTAAATTTATCTGTCAATCAACTTATTTGAATTTTAAATATTTCACACTTATAACTACTGTACAATGACCTTTCTAAATGTACTGTAAGATTCCTGTCTCTTACAATCTATAAAAAAAATAATAATAATAACAGGGAGGGAACACAGCCCCACCCACCAACAGAAAATTGGATTAAAATTTTACTGAGCATGGCCCCGCCCATCAGAACAAGACCAGTTTTCCCCTCAGTCAATCTCTCCCATCAGGAAGCTTCCATAAGCATCTTATCCTTCTCCAGCAGAGGACAGATAGACTGAAAACCACAAGTACAGAAAACTAACCAATCTGATTACATGGACCACAGCCCTGTCCAGTTCAGTGAAACTGTGAGACATGCCATGTAGGGTGGAGATCAATGGAGAAATAACTCCAGAAATAATGAAGAGACAGAGCCAATGCAAAAGCAGCACCCAGTTGTGGATGTGACTGGTGATGGAAGCAAGGTCCAATGCTGTATTGAGCAATATTGCATAGGAACCTGGAATGTCAGGTCCATGAATCAAGGCAAATTGGAAGTGGTCAAATAGGAGATGGCAAGAGGGAACATGGACATTTTAGGAGTCAACAAACTAAATTAGACTGGAATGAGTGAATTTAACTCAGATGACCATTATATCTACAACTGTGGGCAATAATTCCTAGGAAGAAATGGAGTGGCCATCATAGTCAACAAGAGAGTCTGAAGTGCAGTACTTGGATGCAGTCTCAAAAGTGATAGAATGATCTCTGTTCATTTCCAAGACAAAAAAAAAAAAAATCATTATCACAGTAATCGAAGTCTATGCCCTGACCATTAATGCTGAAGAAGGTGAAATTTAAAAGTTCTATGAAGACCTTCTGGAACTAACACCCAAAACAGATGCCCTTTTCATTATATGGGACTGGAATGCAAAAGTAGGAGGTCAAAAAATACCTGAGTAATAGGCAAATTTGGCCTTGGAGAACAGAATGAAGCAGGGAAAAGCCAAAAGAGTTCTGCCAAGAGAATACACTGGTCATAGTAAACATCCTCTTCCAATAATACAAGTGAACACTCTACCCATGGACATCACCAGATGGTCAATACCGACATAAGATTGATTATATTTTTTGCAGCCAAATGTGGTAAAGCTCTATACAATCAGCCAAAACAAGACCAGGAGCTGACTGGGGCTCAGATCCTGAACTTCTTATTGCCAAATTCAGACTTAAATTGAAGAAAGTAGGGAAAACCACTAGACCACTCAGTTCAGTTCAGATACTCAGTCATGTCTGACTCTTTGTGATCCCACGCCAGGCCTCCCTGTCCATCACCAACTCCCGGAGTTTACTCAAACTCATGTCCATCGAATCGGTGATACCATCTAGCCATCTGATCCTCTGTCGTCCCCTTCCCTTCCAGCTCTCAATACCTCCCAGCATCAGGGTCTTTTCCACTGAGTCAACTCTTCGTATGAGGTGGCCAAAGTAATGGAGTTTCAGCTTTAGCATCAGTCCTTCCAGTGAACACCCAGAACTGATCTCCTTTAGGATGGACTGTTTGGATTTCCTTGCAGTCCAAGGAACTCTCAAGAGTCTTATCCAACACCAAGAGTTCAAAAGCATCAATTCTTCAGCGCTCAGCTTTCTTCACAGTCTAACTTTCACATCCATAATATATGTGACCACTGGAAAAACCATAGCCTTAACTAGACGGACCTTTGCTTGCAAAGTAATGTCTCTGCTTTTTAATATGCTATCTAGATTCGTCATAACTTTCCTTCCAAAGAGTAAGCATCTTTTAATTTCATGGCTGCAATCACCATGTGCACCATTCAGGTCTGGCCTAAATCAAGTCCTTTATGATAATAAAGTGGAAGTGAGAAATATATTTAAGGGATTAGATCTGAAAGAGTAACTCAAGAACTATGGATGGAGTTTCATGCTATTGTACAGGAGGCAGGGGTAAAGACTATCCTCAGTAAAAAGAAAAGCAAAATGGCAAGATGGTTGCCTGAGGAGGCCTTATGAATAGCTGTAAAAAGAAGAGAAGTGAAAGGCAAAGGAGAAAAGAAAAGGTACACCCGTTTGAATGCAGAGCTCCAAAGAACAGCAAGGAGAGATAAGAAAGCCTTGCTCAGTGATCAGTGAAAAGAAATAGAGGAAAACATTAGAAAAGGAAAGACTAGACATATCTTCAAGAAAATGAGAGATACCAGGGGAACTTTTCATGCAAAGATGGGCTCAATAAAGAAGATAAATTGTATGGACCTAACAGAAGCAGAAGATATTAAGAAGAGGTGGCAAGAATACACAAAGGAAATATACAAAAGGTCTTCATGACTCAGATAATCACGATGGTGTGATCACTCACCTAGAGCCAGACATCCTGGAAGGCAAAGTCAGGTAGGCCTTAGGAAGCATCTTGATGAACAGTGCTAGTGGAGGTGACGGAATTGCAGTTGAGCTATTTCAAATCCTAAGAGGTGATGCTGTGAAAGTGCTGCACTCAATATGCCAGCAAATTTGGAAAACCCAGCCATGGCTACAGGACTGGAACAGGTCAGTTTTCATTCCAATCCCAAAGATGTACAATGCCAAAGAATGTTCAAACGACTGTACAATTGCACTCATCTCACATGCTAGCAAAGTAATGCTCAAAATTGTCCAAGCCAGGCTTGAACAAAACGTGAGCTATGAAATTCCAGACATTCAAGCCAGATTTAGAAAAGGCAAAGGATCAAATTGCAGATATCCATTGTATCATGGAAAAAGCAAGAGAATTCTGGGGGAAAAAAAATCATCTTCTGCTTCAGTGATTACACCAAAGCCTTTGACTGTGTTGATTACAACAAACTGTGGAAAATTCTTCAAGAGGTGGGAATATCAGACCACCTGACCTGCTTCCTGATAAATCTGTATGCAGGTCAAGAAGCAACATTAGAACTATACATGGAACAACAGACTGGTTCCAAATTGGGAAAAGATTATGTCAAGGCCTTTATATTGTCACCCTGCTTATTTAACTTACATGCAGAGAACATCACGTGAAATGCTGGGCTGGATGAAGCACAAGCTGGAATCAAGATTGCTGGGAGAAATATCAATAATCTCAGATATGCAGATGACACCACAGTATGGCAGAAAGCAAAGAACTAAAGAGCCTCTTGATGAAAGTGATAGAGGAGAGTGAAAAAGTTGGCTTAAAACTCAGCATTCAGAAAACTAAGATCATGGCATCTGGTCTCATCACTTCATGCCAAGTAGATAGAGAAACAATGGAAACAATGAGGGACTTTATTTGGGGGCCTCCAAAATCACTGCAGATGGTGACTGAAGCCAGGAAATAAAAAGATGCTTGCTCCTTGTAAGAAAAGTTATGACCAACCTAGACAGCGTGTTGAAAAAGAGACATTACCAACAAAGGTCCATCTAGTCAAATCTATGGTTTTTCCAGTAGAAATGTGTGGATGTGAGAATTGGACTATAAAGAAAGCTGAGAACCGAAGAATTGGTGGTTTTGAACTGTGGTGTTGGAGAAAACTCTTGAGAGACTCTTGGACTGCACAGAGATCAAACTAATTAGTCCTAAAGGAAATCAGTCCTGAATATTCATTGGAAGGACTGATGCTGAAGCTGAAGCTCCAATAGTTTGGCCACAAGATGTGAAAAACGGACTCATTGGAAAAGACCTTGATGCTGGAAAGATTGAAGGCAGGAGGACAAGGGGATGACAGAGGATGAAATGGCTGGATGTCATCACCAACTCGATGGTCATGAGTTTGAGTGAACTCTGGGAGTTGGTGATGGACAGGGAAGTCAGGCGTGATACAGTCCATGGAGTTGTAAAGAGTCAGGCATGATTGAGCAACTGAAATGAAATGAACTGTGTCATGCGGTATCTTAGTTCCCTGACCAGGGATTGAACTCACAATCCCTGCAGCAGAAACACAGGTTCTAGACCACTGGGGATGTTCAAATGTTTAACAAATATAGGTGTACTTAAGGAAATGTCAGTGCATCCTATCATTGATTACAAGTGATAGTAGGGAATAGTATTCTTGTTTACATCTCAGTTTAGCTCTTTTCTTTCTCCTTTTCAAGACAGATGATCAGAGCCAATGATAGTCAAAGCTGCAGTTATTCTGCCCATGCCTAATCTTAATCTTTCCATTATATTATTTTATTCTTTTTCTTTCTAGAATATTGCAATGTATTCGTGTTTTTCAAACTGAATTTGCAAATGATTACTTGGAGACGTTGTTAAAGTGCAGACTACTAATTGAGTAGATCTGGGTTGGAGTCTGTGATTTTCTACTAGAAAATTACCAAATTCATAGGTTCCATTCAGTTATGAATTGTAAGGATATATTCCACAGAAATGATTAATGATATGAGCTTTTTGGCATGCAAAACTAACAGTGGGAAAATGGGCTTCTTTCGTACAGTTGCAGAGTTAATCATGAATAAGATACATTGTCATTTAAAAGAAAATTACTGTGCTATTTTTCTATAATTTAAAACATCCAATAAGAAATGTGCAAAAGAAGTAAGCCCACATACATCTCAGTAAAGTTTTTGTTTCTAATCTCAAACTTACAAAGATTCTGCAAAGAGATATCCATCAGGGCAAAACAATTCTGCCATTAATAACATGGTTAAAATTGAATATAAAAAGTTGAAAAAATAAAACAAAGAAACAACACTGTAAAGCAGCTATACTTCAATTTTAAAAAATAATACTGTATGTATACACTATGTATATTTTGAGCATGTGGCTAAAAACTCAGCATGTCTACTTTAAATGATGCATTGATTAATAACAAGATGTAATTCTGGGCATGATCTTCTCAATATCAATTCCACACAGTCTCAGGTTTCCTATATTAATGATAAAACTGAAAAACATAGAACAAGTAGTGTTCATTGTGATTCCATCTATGTTTAGTTAATTGAGTTCTTTCTCTCCCTGCCTGTTTTTTCTCCCTGCCTGTTTTTTCTCCATAGCTCTTAGTGATTATATGATATATTTGGCTTCTTTGCTTATTGTATATCTCTACCTAACTTGGGAATAAAATATAAATTCATGAGGACAAGGATTTTTTAACTGCAGTATGTCCAGTGTCTGCAAAGCTCTGACATATAGTAAGTGCTTAACAAACATCTGATGTATGAAAGAGAGTAATACGTCTATATTAGGAGAGATAACAAACACAGATTCTATTATAATGGAATAACATAAAAGGAGATGAATCATTGATAGAAATGCCATTATACAGGGTAGTCTTAAGATGGCAGAGGAATAGGATGAGTAGACCACTTTCTTCCCAACAAATTCATTGAAAGATCATTTGAATGCCAAGCAAATTCCACTTAACAACATAAGAATGCTGGCAGAGGACACCAGGTACCCAGAAAGGCAGCCCACTTTTTTCAAAGGAGGTAGGACAAAATATAAAAGATAAGAAGATGGACAAAAGATTTAGGGATGAAGATCCATCCCAAGGAGGGAGTCATAAAAGAGGAGAAGTTTCCAAACACCGAGAAAACCTCTCACTGGCAGGTCTGTCAGGAGTCTTGGAATCTGAGGGCAACATAACCGGGAGGAAAAATAGATAAAACCCACGGATTACGTGCCTAATGGCAACTTCCAGCGGAGAAGTAGCCCAGACACTCGCATCCGCCACCAGCAAGCAAGGGCTGAACAGGGAGGCGTGGGCTGCATTGCTTAGGGTAGGGACCAGGCCTGAATGCCCTGAGGACAATCTGAGGGAGCTAATGGGAGATAGAAACCCAAACCGTGGGATATCCAGAGAGAGAAAAAGAGAGAGAAAAAAACTTTCCCATGAAAAGCTCTAACCTAAGGCACTACCGGCCCACTCACAGAACAAAGGACTGAGCAGATACCAGAGGAGATCTAGCCTGCTGCGAACTGGCCCATCCCCCACCAGAGGCAGAGAGGTAGGCAAGCGACAGCCAGAGACGGACAGGGGTAATCTCAGCCCCAGAGACGGCATCCCCTACCAAACTGTGAGCAGGCTCCCAGGTGCTAACCAAGTCTTCCTGGGATCCTGGATGGTTGACATCCAACAGGAGGGTCGCAACCAGAGATCAGCTCCCCAGAGGAGACACATGGCACACCTAAGACAGCGCTCTGGCTCCGCACCCAAGAAATCGAGCGGCTTGGACCAGGGAGGTGATAAGATACACCACTCCACCTGAGGAGAGTGTGCTCACCAAGTACCTGGTCACCTGAGCTGCTCGGACCTGGGAAAGTACACATGCTGTGAGCAGGGGCAAACCCAGTTTGGCTAAGACACTACGAGCATTCCCTACACTCATCAGTGATATTTGTTTGCAGTGTTCCTCCCTCCCCACAGCACGACTGACAAGTGAGCCTAAGTAAATGACCACCTTCGCCTCCTTATGTCAGAGCGAAAATTAGACACTAAAGAGACTTGCAAACAGAAGAAGACAAAATAAACAGAGGGAACCACTTTGGAAGTAACAGGTGCAACAGACTAAAACCATGTAGTTAGCACCAACTACATTGGAAGGGGCCTATACACCTTGAGAAGTATAAGCTGGAATAAGGAACTATCTGAAACTGAACTGACTCCACACTGCCTGCAACAGCTCCAGAGAAATTCCTAGATATATTTTTAATATAATATATTTTTTTAATTTTTAATTTTTTTAAATTTAAGTTCTTTATTACTCCTTTAATTTTCATTTTTATAACCTATTACCTTGTCAAAAGACCCTATTTTTAAAGCAAATTTCATATGTATTTTTATAAATTTTGTGATTTTTTAAAAAATATTTCTGAGAGTCTAACCTCTACTCTAGATTTTTAATCTTTGCTTTTTGGTAATTGTTATCAATTCTATACCTTTAATAATTCAATCTTCTGTATCCATTTTTACTTAGGAGTATGGTTACTGGCTTGATTGCCCTCTCCCTGTTTGACTCTCATTTTTCTTCCCTAGGTCACCTCTATCTCCTCCCTTCCCCTTCTCTTCTCTACACAACTCTGTGAATCTCTTTGGGCATTCTGGGCTGTGGAGAACGCTTAAGGAACTGATTACTGGCTAGATCAATCTCTCTGCTTTTGATCCCCCATCTTGTCCTCCTGGTCACCTTGATCTCCTTCCTCCCTCTTCTATTCTCTATATAACTCCATGAACCTCTCTGGGTGTTCCAGGCAGTGGAGACCACTTAGGGATTTGATTACTGGCTGGATTGCTCTCTCCCCTTTTGATTCCCCCTCTTATTCTCCTGGTCTTCTCTATCCCCCTCTTCCCTCTTCTCTTCTCCATGTAATTCAGTAAACATTTTTGGGTGTCCCTCACTGTGGAGAATCTTTTCTGCATTAATCCAGATTTTTATCATTGGTGCTGTATGGATGGAGAAGTCTTGAGGCTACTGTAAGAATAAGACTGAAAACCAGAGGCAGGGTGCTTAAGTCAAAAAGCTGAGAATGCCAGAGAACTCCTGACTCAGGGAAGGTTAATTGGTAAGAGCTCATCCAAAAGCCTCCATACCTACACTGAAACCAAGGTCCAGCCAAGGGCCAACAAGTTCCAGAGCAGACATACCATTCAAATTCTCCAGAAACACAGGAACATAGCCCTGAGATTTAATATACAGTCTTCCCAAAGTCACACCAACCGATAGACATCTCAAAACTCACTACTGGACACTTCATTGCACTCCAGAGAGAAGAGATCCAGCTCCACCCACCAGAATGCAAACACAAGCTTCTCTAACCAGGAAACCTTGACAAGCCACTCATCCAACCCCACCCACAGGGAGAAACCTCCACAATAAAGAGGAATGAAAATCTGCCAGAATACGGAAAGGCCACCTCATACACAGCAATCTAAACAAGATGAAAAGGCAGAGAAATACTCAGCAGGATAAATGCCTACCAAACCAAACAAAAGAAGATGGGATAGGGAGTCTACCTGAAAAGAATTCAGAATAATGATAGTAAAAATTATCCAAAATCTTGAAAACAAAATGGACTTAGAGATAAATAGCCTGGAGACAAGAATTGAGAAGATGCAAGAAATGTTTGACAAGGACCTAGAAGAAATTTTAAAAGTCACTATGTAATGAATAATACAGTAAATGAGATCAAAGTACTCTGGAGGGAACCAACAGTAGAATAACTGAAGAAGAAGATAGGATAAGTGAGATGGAAGATAGAATGGTGGAAATAAATGAAGCAGAGAGGAAATAAGAAAAAAAAAGAATTAAAAGAAATGAGGACAACCTCAGAGACCTCTGGGACAATGGAAAATGCCCCAACATTCAAATCGTAGGAGTCCCAGAAGAAGAAGACAAAAGAAAGACCATGAAAAAATATTTGAGGAGATAATAGTTGAAAACTTCGTAAAATGTGGAAGGAAATAGTCACCCAAGTTCAAGAAACCCAGAGTCCCAAACAGGATAAACCCAAGGCAAAACACCCCAAGACACATATTAATCAAATTAACAAAGATCAAACGCAAAGAACAAATATTAAAAATAGCAAGGGAAAAACAACAACACACAAGGGGATTCCCATAAGGATAACAGCTGATCTTTCAATAGAAACTCTTCAGGCCAGAGAGAATGGCAGGACACACTTAAAGTGATGAAAGAGGAAAACCTACAACTCAGATTACTGTACCCAGCAAGGATCTCATTCAAATATGAAGGAAAAATCAAAAGCTTTACAGACAAGCAAAACCTGAGAGAAGTCAGCAACACCAAACCAGCTCTCCAACAAATGCTAAAGTATCTTCTCTAGACACAAAACACAGAAAAGGTGCATAAACTTGAAATCTAAGCAACAAAGTAAATGGCAACAGGATCACACTTATCAATAATCACCTTTAATGTAAGTAGGTTGAATGCCCCAATGAAAAGACAAAGATTGGCTAAATGGATAGAAAAACAAGACCCTTATATATTCTGTCTACAAGATACCCACCTCAAAACAAGGGACACATACAGACTGAAAGTAAAGGGATAGAAAAAGATATTTCACTCCAAAAGAAAGCAGGAGTAGCAATACTCATATCAGATAAAATAGACTTTGAAATAAAGGCTGTGAAAAGAAACAAAGAAATGAAAGAAACAAAGATCACTACATAATGATCAAGGGATCAATCCAAGAATACATAACAATTTTAAATATATATGCACCCACCATATGAACACTGAAATATGTAAGGAAATGCTAACAAATATGAAAGGGGAAATTAACAGTAACACAATAATAGTTGGAGACTTTAATACCCCGCTCACACCTATGGATAGATCAACTAAACAGAAAATTAGTAAGGAAATTCAAACTTTAAAAGATACAATGAGCCTATTAGACCTAATTGATATCTATAGAACATTTCACCCCAGAACAAGGAATTTCACCTGAATTTGGCAATAAGGAGTTCAGGATCTGAGCCACAGTCAGCTTCTGGTCTTGTTTTTGCTGACTGTATAGAGCTTCTCCATCTTTGGGTGCAAATAATATAATCAATCTGATTTCAATATTGACCATCTGATTATGTCCAAGTGTAGAGTCTTCTCTTATGTTGTTGGAAGAGCAGTGTGTTCTCTCGGCAAAACTCTGTTACCCTTTGCCCTGCCTCATTCTGCACTCCATGGCCAAATTTGCCTGTTACTTCAGGTATTTCTTGAATTCCTAACTTTGGAAATCCAGTCCTCTATAATGAAACAGACATCTTTTTCGGGTGTTAGTTCTAGAAGGTCTTACAGGTCTTCACAGAACCATTCAACTTCAGCTTCTTCAGCATTAATGGTCAGGTCATAGACTTGGATTACTGTGAAACTGAATGGTTTGTCTTGGAAATGAACAGAGATCATTCTATCATTTTTTAGATTGTATCCAAATACTGCATTTGGACCCTTTTGTTGACTATGATGGCTACTCCATTTTTTCTAAGAGATTCTTTCCCACAGTAGTAGATATAATGGTCATTAAAGTTAAATTCACCCATTCCAGTCTATTTTAGTTTGTTGATTCCTAAAATGTCAATGTTCATTCTTGCCATCTCCTGTTTGACCACTTCCAATTTGCCTTGATTCATGGAACTAACATTCCAGGTTCCTATGCAATATTGCTCTTTACAGAATCAGACTTGACTTCTATCACCAGTCACATCCACAACTGGGTGTTGTTTTTGCTTTGGCTCTGTCTCTTCATTCTTTCTGGAGTTATTTCTCCACTGATCTCCAGTAACATACTGGGCACCTACTGACATGGGGAGTTCATCTTTCAGTGTCTTGTCTTTTTGCCTTTTCATACTGTTCATGGAGTTCTCAAGGCAAGAATACTGTAGTGGTTTGCCATTCCCTTCTCCAGTGGATCACGTTTTATCAAAACTCTCCACCATGACCCGTCCGTCTAGGGTGGCCCTACATGGCATGGCTCATAGTTTCATTGAGTGAGACAAGGCTGTGGTCCATGTGATCAGATTGGTTAGTTTTCTGTGCTTGTGGTTTTCAGTCTAGATGTCTGCCCTCTGTTGGAGAAGAATAAGATGCTTGTGGAAGCTTCCTGATGGGAGAGACTGACTGAGAGAGAAACTGGATCTTTTTCTGATGGCGGGGCCATGCTCAGTAGGTCTTTAATCTAGTTTGTCTTGTTTGTAACATCTGAATATTTCAAATATGATCTCCCATCATTTCATATCTTTCTGCCTTTTAATTACTGCATGTTTCCCAACTTTTCATGAAACTGGAACCACACATTTAGACTATGAATGTATTTAAAACTTCTTGCTTCTTACTGATCCTTTCCATAACTTATTTTAAAGCCAAGCAACCTCATTCATGGTGAATACTTTCATCCCGAGTGCAATTGGGGAAAAAAAAAAAAAAACCTAGAATCTCATCTTCCAGATTTGACAATATCTCTATGACTCAGTGCCACTCTCAAAACCACATTGTTTTATGAATACATCACAGATTAGATTCTGACTCATCCCTTGACTTTTCTATATGTAGCACTCTCATCTTGGAATGAGGAACGTTAAAGAGAAAACCACAGGCCCCAAATGACACAACTTGTGCCAAAGTCCATGATAGCAAATGTAGATTAAATAACTAACCTAATTACAGTTTTGACTTTCACCAGAAATGTAATCTTAATCAACCAGTCCTGAATTTTTTGGTCAGCACCAATGAGGTCACCTGCAAGATGGACCCTCTATATCCACTCAGAGGAAGAAAAGGCAATCTGCATGATAAAGCCCCTATCTTTACCTTCCCCCTCAAAAAATATGTCTTGGCCTAAAAATAATATTTTTTTGGTAATAGATTTGTTACTTTATCCTTCTCTCTATAAAAACCTTCTGTTTTGTACAACCCCTCAGATCACCCTTCTAGTTAGCTGAGGTGCATCTGAGTCACAAATCGCCTAATGAAGCCAATTAGATCTTCAGTTTTACTGGTTGAACAATGTTTTCTTATGCTTTATTTTCTATTTTTTTCCATCTGTTCTTGGTACTTGTTTTTTATTTTCCTTCCCCCGCCCTTTATTTTTTTTTTTTTTTTTTGGTTAGAGGATTTAGAGCTCAATTTATTCTATTTATTGGCTATTTAATTAGTATTACAGATTTTTATAATGATTTTAAAATGTTATAATTTCATAAAGAATATGCCCACAATGCAGGAGACTCAGGTTCAGTTCCTGCATTGGGAAGATCCACTGGAGAAGGGAATGGCAACCCACTCCAATATTCTTGCCTGGAGAATTCCATGGACAGAGGAGCCTAGCCGACTACAGCCCACAGGGTCACAGAGATTTGGAAACGATTCAGCAGCTAACGAAAGTGGTGAAATTAACCTTTTAAAATTATGTAACTCAGTGGTTTTAGTATATTTACAAATTTGCATACAAATTGCCACTATCTACTTTCAGAAAATTTTAATTGTCCCCCAAAATCCCAAACACATTAGCAGTCAACTCCCCATTTACCCAATCCCTTCAGCCCTAGATACAATGGATTATTTTATGTTTCTGTAGACTTGCCTATTCTGTACATTTCCTATAAATGGAATCATTTAACACGTGATTTTAAATAGATAGTTTCAAATGTACTGTTTTTATTATCCTGCCATTCCTTAATATACTTTGGGGGTCATTTTTTTAGTGCTGGTCCAGAGTGTTAAAAATCAATAATATAAATTTTATTCAAAATTAGTACTAAGTCAGTGTCATTAATATAGAAATCTTTGCTCTATTACTTTGCTAAGATAGCTAATTGTAGCAAAGATTTGTAGCTAGGATTGTAATGATTGCTTAGGGTCTTGTCGGGTCTTTCTTGAGCGTGTGCCCTGCTCTGGGCATGCACACACCCTGTGCATTCACATCATCTTATAGATTACCAGTAATATGTCAGAGCTTTCCAAAGATTGTATATCATTTCACTTCCCAGGCTTTTGTTTTAAAGTTTTGGGCTACCCACTTTGCCCCAGTAGATATGTACCACCCTAGGCAGCTCTGATTTTAAACAACTTCTTCTAAGTTTTATTTCTTTTTCGGTTTCTCTGAATCTTTGTTGTTGTGTGGGCTTTTCTCTAGTTGTGGCAAGCGAGGGCTACTCTCTAGTTGCAGTGTACGGGCTTCTCATTGCAGTGGCTTCTCTTGTTGTGGAGCACAGGCTCTAGGGCACACGGGATTCAGTAGTTGTGGCACGTGGGCTCGGTACTTGCAGCTTGTGAGCTCTAGAGTGCAGGCTCTATAGTAGTGGCACCCGGTCTTAGTTTCTCCAGGGCATGTGCAATCATCCTGGATTAGGGATCGAACCTGTGTCTCCCACATTGGCAGGTGTATTCTTCACCACTGAGCTACCAGGAAGCCCCCTTCTAAATGTTTCTGACAAACACTCCAGGGAAAAGCTTTTTCACTTTCAGGTCAGGTCAAATAAAGGCAGGCTTGGCTTGCAAGTAGGATCTTCCAGGGAATCATGAGACAAGAGAAATAGTGATGTTTTTTAGAAATGAAGATTTAAAAGTGGCTGCCAGACTGCTGGAGGAGGCAATGGCAACCCACTCCAGTACTCTTGCCTGGAAAATTCCATGGACAGAGGAGTCTAGTAGGCTGCAGTCCATGGGGTCGCTAAGAGTCGGACACGACTGAGTGACTTCACTTTCACTTTTCACTTTCATGCACTGGGGAAGGAAATGGCAACCCACTCCAGTGTTCTTGCCTGGAGAATCCCAGGGATAGGTGAGCCTGGTGGGCTGCGGTCTATGGGGTCGCACAGAGTCAGACACTACTGAAGCGACGCAGCAGCAGCAGCCAGACTGACGCTTTTCACCATGATTGTGGGTTGTTCAATTCCTATGCATCTCTCTCACTTTCACCAACATCCATTGATTTTCAAAACTACTAGGACCTCGGTGAATGTGGGAGAGGGGAATTGGAATCAAACAGTTGAAAAGCCACAGAGTTCACAGTTCTTACTGAGAGTCGGCTTATTTTCTAGAATAAATACTCTCTGGATTGCTACAAGCCTCCAGTTAATTTTCAACATCCTGGAAATGTTGATTCTAATCTTTTTGCCAGTATTATTGTTGATTTTCAGATGTCTTCATTCTGCCATTTTCATTGATATGTTGCAGATTAGCATTTATTTTATTACATTATATATCGTTTACTTACAATCTTCTTTGAATTAGTATTATGAGACTTTCCATACAATCGAATATCTTATAGCAGTATTTTTAAGCCCTTTTGTCATTTTTGTTATTGCTATTACATATTTTTCCTGTGCAATTCTAAGCCCAAAATACCTTATTATATTTGTTTTAAGTAGTCAATAAAATGTTTTATGTATATTAAGAAAAGCCAATATAAGTGTTTTATAGTTACCTGCATATTATTTTTTGTCTCTCATTATTCCTTGCTTTTGATTTGATTTCCTATCAAGCAAAATTTTGCTTTGGGCTCCTCTGGTGGCTCAGCAGTAAAGAATCCACCTGCAATGCAAGAGACACGGGTTTGATTCATGGGTTGAGAAGATTTCCTGGAGAAGGGAATGGCAACTCACTGCAGTATTCTTGCCTGGGAAATCTCATGGACAGAGGAGTCTGGAGGCCTACAATCCATAGAGCATGAAAGAGTAGGACACAATTTAGTAACTAAACAACAACAGCATAGTATTGTTCTAACCTGATAAAATTCTTTTAGTGTTTCTTTAGTGTAGGTCTGCTGGTGAAATAGTCTCTCATTTTTCATTTATTTGAATGTTGATGTTGCTTTAATTTTTGAAGGCTGTTTTTATCAAGCAAAATTCTGGAGTTCTTTTGCTGGTTAGCTCAGTCTTCTCAGAACCCTACCCTATTTGTTCTAGCACACTCAGCGTCCCTAATCTCTGTCCCTTCAGTTCACAGATCCACTCTGTTCTGGATGTGATCCCTTATCTGCTGTGTGGTGTGGAATGTGCCTTCAGGCAGAAAGTCAGTATGATCCTAGGAGTAAACTCATTTATTTTCGCTGTGCTGCCTGTTGTCCAGTGTGTGAAAATAGTTATTTCATATATTTGGCCCAATTCTGTAGTAATTATCAGTGGGAAGATAAATTCAGTATCTGTTATTTCATCATAGCCATAAATGCAAAATAAGTTCCAACTACCTTTTCATTGCCCATATCATAACCATATTTCTAGTGTTGTGGTACATCCTGAATAAATGTACATAAATTGAAATGACTGAACATCATTTTTTTTCATGTGTTATAAGTTCAATATAATTCTGACTCAGCCCTAACCTCAGATGGCAACAATGGTTAATTTGACAAGAGATTATATTTTAAACTTCATTTCCTGTTTTGGAACTAAAATTTATGTGTTATGAAATACAAGATATACTTAAATAATCAAGTGGTATCAAGGGCCATTTTAACTTTGAGGTTTTCTTTGGGTGACTCAAACATGGGTTCCCACTCATTTTCTTATACCTGGCAACTGTTTGCTTCCAATCAATAACATCTTTTCCTACATTTTTAGTATGGAAAATATTTATTAAAATCTTACTAACTGTAGCCTATAATTAACTTGTTTTCTTCTGATATTTTATTTTATCTGTTTGACTAAAAGTAATGATAAGAAACTATCTGCTGTATTAATTCAAATGTAATGAGGGAAATGGAAAATGAGGATAATTTCTCTAGAAAACTTAGTGCTTCCCAAAGTACTACAGATGGTAGGCAAAAGAGAATGGTGTGGTATATGAATACTCTCAGCCCCCTTCCAGACATACCTTGCAAAGCCCAGCCTATTTATATACCCATCTGGCTAACCTTGGATAACTTTGTTTTTTCTCCCATATTGTCCTCAATCTTTGAAGATATACTTCCTTTTAACATATTGTATAAGGAAAATTTTGAGGTTAAAAAAAAGCAAGGAACTGTGACTCTGTGGGTTCCATTTATCTTAAAGTCACAAAATCTTTGAGTTGGATAACTTTAGAAAGAAACACTTTTTGTTACCCACTTGATGCGTTTGTTTATCCAAAAACTCCTACTGACCTACCCTGTGACCAGCATGTGCTAAGTTACCAGGCAATCAAAGATAAATAAGATTAATTTTTATTCTCTGAATAGTTGATATCTCCAATGATGGGAGCTTCAGTGACTTCTGAAATTACATTTTTTTTTTCAGACTACCTACTAATTGTGTCCCTCTGTCTTATGTTGAGCTGAAAGTTGTTTTTCTGCCCTCCCCTCTGCCCCCTGCACCTCTAGCTTTGCCCTCTTGGCAATAGATATTAAATCTATTTTATATTATAAATTTCAAGAGGCCCAACATCACATCCTACACATGTCAGGTACTCAAAAATGATATGTTTAATGAACAAATGAAACTGTTATTGGGCTTTTATCCTCATTTTCCAGCTCTCTTTTCATAAATTCATCCTTCCTTTATTTCATAACTAAATGTCCTCAGTTAGATCAAAAGTTATTAATGTGATGTGTTTTTCAGTTCTAAGTGACCATTCTAATTGCTTTCATCTGGCATTCTTTAGCTTGTTACTGTCATCTTAAAGTATGAGAAGGGAACCATATACTCCCAGGGTGATTTGGGATATGGCCTGCAGAGTATATTCTGTTTTCCAGACACATTATAGCTGCCTCTATCATTTATATTTCTCTATTTGTTCATTTTATATTTCAATTCATCAAATGTTAACACTGAAGCAAAATTTAAAGTTTGTTAATCCTCCCTGTTTTCCTGTGGCTGAGAAAAGTAAGATGATGAATTTTGTGCCAAAGTTTATATAATTATTAAAAGTATAATCTCAACATTCTACTGGAATGTTGGATGTAGAGAAGCAAAGAGAGTGAGGCAGGGAGAACTCCCGGCCCTGGGTGTGAAGAGAACACCCAGGAGGAGTGCATGTTGCCTCCAGGGCACCAGTCCTATAGTGTGTCTCAACTAGGGATGTTATTGATTCTCCAGAGAGTATTTGGAAAATTTTGTTGGGATGCTTATTGGCATTAAGTAGGTGAAACTCAGCAATGCTAAAATCTGATAACATCTAGGAAAGGTTGCACAACTTAATATGTCAATAGAACCTTAATTTATAAACACTGTAAACTCAGGTGTACTGATTCCTACATTCAGCCTCATTCAAAATGATTATCTCAAGAACTCTGGTAGACTAAATTACTAGCCTCAATTTTTCCTCACACCGTGTAGCCTCATCCTTTTCCATGTAATCTTCCAGTTCCTCCACAAAATGGTGCATATATTTCCCAGCCCCTAACTTTGGACTTAGCCATATGAGTTATTTTGGACAATGGGATGTGAGCAGCTATAACATAACACAAAACAGGTATTTGAATTGGGTTCACAAAATTGGTTGTGTCTTCTTTTGCTTATGTCATTGCCATGGGAAAACCATGCTCCAATTAGGTCATTTGTTCCAGAGGAAGGTGAAGAACACATGGAAAATAATCTACCCAATTGTCACCATCAAGCCAGCCTAAATTAGTTGAAATGCAAATATGAAAAATAAGTATTTATTATTATATATCACTGATATTTTATTTTCAGGCAAATTAATGCAAAAACTGACAACCTACTGGTTTGAATGCTGTTTTCCATGTGTTTTACATTTACATGATAATAGCTTCCTAAATCAGGAGTCCCTAACCTCTGGGATCTAATGCCTGATGATCTGAGGTGAAGCTGATGTAATAATAATAGAAATAAATTGCACAATAAATGTAATGTACTTGAATCATCCTGAAACTATCCCCTCCAACTCCCACAGTCTATGGAAAAACTATCTTCCATGAACCCTGTCACTGGTGCCAAAATGGTTGGAGACTGCTGTCCTAAGATGATCTCAAGTTTGGCAGATTTAGGAAACTCTGTGATCAAAAACTTCAGGAAAGACTGAATAATTTTTCATATAGCATATTGAAGTAAACATTTCTGAAAGCATTGCAAAAATTGTTTATAATATTTGATCACAAATCTCACTTTCCACATGCCTATTATGATTCAGATATGTTGGAAACTTCTAGTAGAATACATTTACAAGGACATGAAGGTGAATTTGGGAATTTAAACAGAATTTTCAACCAAAAAAGATGAAATGAAAGAGAGTGCCTAACAGCCAACTGTAAGACTGTAACTCAAGCATACTGGTTAGCTGAGAAACTACTATATTATCTTCTCTCTTCTGCATCTTCAACACCTTTGGGTTCATAATCCCTGCAACTTAATTTGCAAATGGGCTCCAGACTATTTTATTTTTTATTATATTTTTAAATTTCTTCATTTTTAAAATTTAAATTTATTTTAATTAGAGGCTAATTACTTTATAGTATTGTATTGGTCTTGTCATACATCAACATGAATCCACCACGGGTGTACACGTGTTCCCCATCCTGAATCCTCCTCCCACCTCCCTACCTGTACCTTCCCTCTCGGTCATCCCAGTGCACCAGCCCCAAGCATCCTGTATCCTGCATCGAACCTGGACTGGCAATTCGTTTCTTATATGATATTATACATGTTTCAATATCATTCTCCCAAATCATCCAACCCTCACCTTCTCCCACAGAGTCAGAAATACTGTTCTATACATCTGTGTCTCTTTTGCTGTCTCGCATAGAGGGTTATCATTACCATCTTTCTAAATTCCATATGTATGCATTAGTATACTGTATTGGTGTTTTTCTTTCTGGCTTACTTCACTCTGTATAATAGGCTCCAGTTTCATCCACCTCATTAGAACTGATTCAAATGTATTCTTTTTAATGGCTGAGTAATACTCCATTGTGTATTTTACCACAGTGCTCTTATCCATTCATCCGCTGATGGACACCTAGGTTGCTTCCATGTCCTGGCTATTATAAACAGTGCTGCTATGAACACTGGGGTAAATATGTCTCTTTCAGTTCTGCTTTCCTCAGTGTGTATGCCCAGCAGTGGGATTGCTGGGTCATAAGGCAGTTCTATTTCCAGATTTTTAAGGAATCTCCAAACCATTCTCCATAGTGGCTATACTAGTTTGCATTCCCACCAACAGTGTAAGAGGGTTCCCTTTTCTCCACATCCTCTCCAGCATTTATTGCTTGTAGACTTTTGGATCACAGCCATTCTGACTGGCATGAAATGGTACCTCACTGTGGTTTTGATTTGTATTTCTCTGATAATGAGTGATGTTGAGCATCTTTCATGTGTTTGTTAGCCATCTGTATGTCTTCTTTGGAGAAATGTCTGTTTAGTTCTTTGGCCCATTTTTTTGATTGGATCGTTTATTTTTCTGGAATTGAGTTGCAGGAGTTGCTTGTATATTTTTGAGATTAGTTCTTTGTCAGTTGTTTCAATTGGTATTATTTTCTCCCATTCTGAAGAGGCTGTCTTTTCACCTTGCTTATAGTTTCCTTTGTTGTGCAGAAGCTTTTAAGTTTAATTAGGTCCTATTTATTTATTTTTGCTTTTATTTACAATATTCTGGGAGATGAGTCATAGAGGATCCTGCTGTGATTTATGTCAGAGAGTGTTTTGCCTATGTTCTTCTCTAAGAGTTTTATAGTTTTTGGTCTTACGTTTAGATCTATAATCCATTTTGCGTTTATTTTTGTGTATTGTATTAGAAAGTGTTCGAGTTTCATTCTTTTACAAGTGGTTGACCAGTGTTCCCAGAACCACTTATTAAAGAGATTCTCTTTTCTTCATTGTATATTCTTGCCTCCTTTGTCAAAGATAAGGTGTTCATAGGTGCATAGATTTATCTCTGGCATTTCTGTTTTGTTCCATTGATCTATATTTCTGTCTTTGTGCCAGTACCATACTGTCTTGATGACTGTGGCTTTGTAATAGAGCTTGAAGTCAGGCAGGTTGATTCCTCCAGTTCCATTCTTCTTTTTCAAGATTGCTTTGGCTATTTGAGGTTTTTTGTATTTCCATACAAATTGTGAAATTATTTGTTCTAGCTTTATGAAAAATATCATTGGTAGCTTGAAAAGGATTGAATTGAATCTATAGATTGCTTAGGGTAGTATACTCATTTTCACTATATTGATTCTTCCAATGTATGAATATGATATATTTCTTCATCTATTAGTGTTCTCTTTTTATTTTTCACCAGTGTTTTATAGTTTTCTATATATAGGTCTTTACTTTCTTTAGGTAGATATATTCCTAAGTATTTTATTCTTTTCATTGCAATGGTGGATGGAATTGTTTCCTTAATTTCTCTTTCTATTTTCTCATTATTAGTGTATAGGAATGCAAGAGATTTCTGTGTGTTGATTTTATATCCTGCAACTTTACTATATTCATTGATTAGCTCTAGTACTTTTCTGGTAGAGTCTTTAGGGTTTTCTATGTAGAAGATCATGTCATCTGCAAACAGTGAGAGTACTACTTCTTCTTTTCCAAATTGGACTCCTTTTATTTCTTTTTCTGCTCTGATTACTGTGGCCAAAACTTTCAAAACTATGTTGCATCATAGTGGTGAAAGTGGGCACCCTTGTCTTGTTCCTAACTTCAGGGGAAATGCTTTCAATTTTGCACCACTGAGGATAATGTTTGCTGTGGGTTTGTCATATATAGCTTTTATTATGTTGAGGTATGTTCCTTCTATTCCTGCTTTCTGGAGAGTTTTTATCATAAATGGATGTTGAATTTTTGTCAAAGGCTTTCTCTGCATCTACTGAGACAATCCTATGGTTTTTATTTTTCAATTTGTTAATGTGGTATATTACATTGATTGATTTGTGGATATTGAAGAATCCTTGCATTCCTGGGATAAAGCCCACTTGGTCATGATGTAGGATCTTTTAATGTGTTCTTGGATTCTGCTTGCTAGAAATTTGTTAAGGATTTTTGTATCTATATTCATCAGTGATTTTGGCCTGTAGTTTTGTTTTTTTGTGGCATCTTTGTCAGGTTTTGGGATCAGGGTGATGCTGGCCTCATAGAATGAGTTTGGAAGTTTCTTTCCTCTGTAATTTTCTGGAAGAGTTTGAGTAGGATAGGTGTTATCTCCTCTCTAAATTTTTGGTAGAATTCAACTATGAAGCCGTATGTACCTGGGCTTTTGTTTGCTGGAAGATTTCTGATTACAGTTTCAATTTCTGTGCTTGTGATGGGTCTGTTAAGATTTTCAATTTCTTCCTGGTTCAGTTTTGGAAAGTTGTACTTTTCTAAGAATTTGTCCATTTCTTCCAAGTTGTCCATTTTATTGCCATATAATTGCTGATAGTAGTCTTTTATGATTCTTTGTATTTCTGTGTTATCTTTTGTGATCCCTCCATTTTCATTTTTAATTTTATTGATTTAATTTTTCTCCCTTTGTTTCTTGTTGAGTCTGGCTAATGGTTTGTCAATTTTATTTATCCTTTGAAAGAACCAGCTTTTGGCTTTGTTGATTTTTTTCTATGGTCTCTTTTATTTCTTTTGCATTTATTTCTGCCCTAATTTTTAAGATTTCTTTCCATCTACTAACCCTGGGGTTTTTCATTTCTTCCTTTTCTAGTAGCATTTGGTGTAGAGTTAGTTTATTTAGTTGAGATTTTTTATTACATCTTGAGATAAGCCTTCCCCTTTGCACTGCTTTTACAGTGCCCCATAGGTTTCGGGTTGTTTTGTTTTCATTTTTATTCATTTCTATGCATATTTTGATTTCTTCTGTGATTTTTGGTTATTCAGCAATGTGTTGTTCAGCCTCCATATGCTGGAATTTTTCATAGTTTTTATCCTGTAATTGAGATCTGTCAGTATGTGGTCCACTGGAGAAGGGAATAGCAAGCCATTTCAGTATTCTTGCCTTGAGAACCCCATGACCAGTTGAAAAGGCAAAATGATAGGATACCAAAAGAGGAACTCCCCAGGTCATTAGGTGCCCAATATGCTACTGGAGGTCAGTGGAGAAATAACTCCAGAAAGAATGAAGGGATAGAGCCAAAGCAAAAACAATACCCAATTGGGGATGTGACTGGTGATAGAAGCAAGATCCAATGCTGTAAAGAACAATATTGCATAGGAACCTGGAATGTCAGGTCTATGAATAAAGGCAAATTTGAAGTGGTCAAACAAGAGATGGCAAGAGTGAACGTTGACATTCTAGGAATCAGTGAACTAAAATGGACTGGAATGGGTGAATTTAACTCAGATGACCATTATATCTACTACTGCGGGCAGGAATCACTCAGAAGAAATGGAATAGCCGTCATGGTCAACAAAAGAGGCCAAAATGAAGCACTTGGATGAAATCTCAAAAACGACAGAATGATCTCTTTTCGTCTCCAAGGCAAACCATTGAATATCACAGTTACCCAAGTCCATTCCCCAACCAGTAATGCAGAAGCTGAAGTTGAATGGTTTTATGAAGACCTAAAATACCTTTTAGAAGTAACACACAAAAAAGATGTCTTTTTCATTATAGGGAACTGGAATGCAAAAGTAGGAAGTCAAGAAACACCTGTAGTAACAGGCAGATTTGGCCTTGGAATGCAGAATGAAGCAGGGCAAAGACTAATAGCGTTTTGCCAAGAAAATGCACTGGTCATAGCAAACACCCTCTTCCAACAACACAAGAGAAGACTCTACAGATGGACATCACTAGATGGTCAACACCGAAATCAGATTGATTATATTCTTTGCAGCCAAAGATGGAGAAGCTCTATAGAGTCAACAGAAAAAAACAGGAGCTGACAGTGGCTTAAATCATTAAATCCTTATTACCAAATTTAGACTCAAATTGAAGAAAGTAGGGAAAACCACTAGACCATTCAGGTATGACCTAAATCAAATCCCTTATGATTATACAGTGCAAGTGAGAAATAGATTTAAGGGACTAGATCTGATAGATAGAGTGCCTGATGAACTATGGAATGAGGTTCATGAAATTGTACAGGAGACAGGGATCAAGACCATCCCCATGGAAAAGAAATGCAAAAAAGCAAAATGGCTGTCTGGGGCGGCCTTACAAATAACTGTGAAAATAGAGAGGTGAAAACCAAAGGAGAAAAGGAAAGATATAAGCATCTGAATGCAGAGTTCCAAAGAATAGCAAGAAGAGATAAGAAAGCCTTCATCAGTGATCAATGCAAAGAAATAGAGGAAAAGAAGAGAATGGGAAAGACTAGAGATCTCTTCAAGAAAATTAGAGATACCAAAGGAACATTTCATGCAAAGATGGGCTCAATAAAGAATAGAAATAGTATGGACCTAACAGAAGCAGAAGATATTAAGAAGAGGTGGCAAGAATACACAGAAGAACTAAACAAAAAGATCTTCAAGACCCAGATATTCACGATGATGTGATCACTAATCTCGAACCAGACATCTTGGAATGTGAAGTCAAGTGGGCCTTAGAAAGCATCACTATGAACAAAGCTAGTGGAGGTGATGGAATTCCAGTTGAGCTGTTTCAAATTCTGAAAGATGATGTCGTGTAAGTGCTGCACTCAATATGCCAGCAAATTTGGAAAACTCAGCAGTGGCGACAGGACTGGTAAAAGTCAGTTTTCATTCCAATTCCAAGGAAAGGCAATGCCAAAGAATGCTCTAACTACTGCACAATTGCACTCATCTCACATGCTAGTAAAGTAATGCTCAAAATTCTCCAAGCCAGGCTTCAGCAATACATGAACCATAAACTCCCTGATGTTCAAGCTCGTTTTAGAAAAGGCAAGGGAACCAGAGATTAAATTGCCAACATCCACTGGATCATGGAAAAAGCAAGAGAGTTCCAGAAAAACATCTATTTCTGCTTTATTGACTATGCCCAAGTTTTTGACTGTGTGGATCACAATAAACTGTGGAAAATTCTGAAAGAAATGGGAATACCAGACCATCTAACCTGCCTCTTGAGAAATCTGTATGCAGGTCAGGAAGCAACAATTAGAACTGGACATGGAACAACAGACTTTTTCCAAATAGGGAAAGGAGTACGTCAAGGCTGTATATTGTCACCCTGCTTATTTAACTTCTATGCAGAGTTTATCATGAGAAACGCTAGACTGGAGGAAACACAAGCTGGAATCAAGATTGCTGGGAGAAATATCAAGAACCTCAGATATGCAGATGACACCATGGGAGAAAGTGAAGAGGAACTAAAAAGCCTCTTGATGAAAGTGAAGAGGAGAGTGAAAAAGTTGGCTTAAAGCTCAACATTCAGAAAACGAAGATCATGGCATTTTGTTCCATCACTTCATGGGAAGTAGATGGTGATACAGTGGAAACAGTGTCAGAATTTCTTTTTGGGGCTCTAGAATCACTGTAGATGGTGACTGCCACCATGAAATTAAAAGACGCTTACTCCTTGTAAGTAAAGTTATGACCAACCTAGATAGTATAGTCAAAAGTAGAGACATTACTTTGCTGACTAAGATCTATCTAGTCAAGGCTATGGTTTTTCCTGTGGTCATGTATGGATGTGAGAGTTGGACTGTGAAGAAGGCTGAGCGCCGAAGAACTGATATTTTTGAACTGTGGTGTTGGAGAAGACTCTTGAGAGTCCCTTGGACTGCAAGGAGATCCAACCAGTCCATTCTGAAGGAGATCAACCCTGGGATTTCTTTGGAAGGAATGATGCTAAAGCTGAAATTCCAGTATTTTGGCCACCTCATGCAAAAGAGTTGACTCATTGGAAAAGACTCTGATGCTGGGAAGGATTGGGAGCAGGAGGAGAAGGGGACGATAGAGGATGAGATTGCTGGATGGCATCATGGACTCAGTGAACATGAGTCTGAGTGAACTCCAGGAGATGTTGATGGACAGAGAGGCCTGGCATGCTGCAATTCATGGGGTCGCAGAGTCTGACATGACTGAGCGACTGAATGGAATGGAACGACACTGAGATCTTATCTTACTGCATTGTTGTCAGAAAAAGATGCTTGGAATAATTTCACTTTTTTGAATTTACCAAGGCTAGATTTTTGGCCCAGGTCGTGATCTATCCTGGAGATGTTTCCATGAGCACTTGAGAAAACGGTGCTTGGTTTCAGTGTATGTATGAAGGCGTTTGTTGAGCTCCTATCAATTAAAGTTTCCTGGAGTCAGGAGTTCTCTGGTAGTCTCAGGATTTGAACTTCACCCTCTTGCCTCTGGTTTTCAGTCTTACTCTTACAGTAGCCTCAAGACTTCTCCATCTATACTGCACCAATGATAAAACATCTAGGTTAATGATAAAAGTTTCTCCACAGTGAGGGACACCCTGAGAGGTACACAGAATTACATGGAGAAGAGGAGAGGGAGGAGGGAGATAGAGGTGACCAGGAGGAGTAGAGGGGAAATCAAATAGGAGAGAGCAAGATAGCTAATAATCATTTCCCTATGTGCTCTCCACAGTCTGGATCCCTCAGAGATGTTCATGGTGTTACACAGAGAGGATAAGAGGGAGGAAGGAGACAGAGGTGGCCAGTAGGATAAAAGGAGGAATCAAAAGGAGAGATACTGATCTAGTCAGTAATCAGTTCCCTAAGTGTTCTCCACAGCCCAGAACTCACAAAGAGATTCACAGATTTGGGTAGAGAATAGAAGGGGTGTGGGGGGAGGAGATAGAAGTGACCTGGTGGAGAAAAAGGAGAGTCCAAAGGTGGAGAGAGGAATCCAGCCAGTAATCTCGCTCCCAAGTAAAAATGGGTAGTGAATATTGGGTTCTTAAAGGTACAAAAATGATAACAAACACCAAAAATTAAAGATTAAAAATCTAGAGTAGAGGTTACAATCTCAAAAATATAATATTAAAGAAAAAAACAAAAAAAGAAAGAAAAAAAACAAAGTCACAAAGATTATTATATATATATATATATATATATATGAAGTTTGCTTTAAAAATAGGGTCTTTTTTTTCCCTGCAAAGTAGTAGTAGGTTATAAAAATGAAAATTAAAGGAGTAACAGAGGACTTACATTAAAAAAAAAAATTTAATGACAGTAGTTAAAATATATCTAGGACTTTCTAAAGTTGTTATGGACAGTGTGGGGTCAGTTCATTTTCAGATAGTTCCTTGATCCAGCTCATACTTCTCAACATCTGTAGGCCCCTTCCTATGTCATCAGTGCTAACTGTAGGGTTTTAATCTATCGCCTCTGTCACTTTTAAAGTGGTTCCCTTTTTTAGTTTAGCTTCTTCTGTTTGCTGGCCTCTTCAGTGTCTAATTTCCACCCTGACACAAGGGAGCAGTAGTGTTCACTTTTTTTAGGATTACTTGTTCAGTCGTGCTGTGATGAGGAAGGAACACTGCAAACAAATATCACTGGTGTGTGTGGGGAGTGCTTGCAGTGTCTCTGCCATATTGGGTTTGCTGCTGCTCAAGGTGTGTGTGCTTTCCCAGTCTACACTATTCAGGCTCTAGGTTGCTCTGTCGGGAACTGTCTGAGGCAGGACCTGGGTTGCATGCACTTCTCAGGTCTAAGCCACTGAGGGCTAGGTTCTCGGGTATTCCGCAAAGGTTCAGACATTATTGGGCCTGTGTTTTGTGCCCTTCCCAGGTCCAAGCAGATCAGATGACCAGGTGCTTGGTGAGTGCATTTGCCCCCAGTTGGAGGCTGTGGCTTATTGTTTCCCCCATCCCCAGCACTTGGTTTTCTGGGTGTAAACTGGTGCACCTTCTCAGGTGTGCCATGTATGTGTCTCTTCTGGGAAGCTGATCTCTGGCTGCAACCCTCCTGTCAGATGTCAGCCGTCCAGAATCCCAAGAAGTCTTGGTTAGCAACAAAGCCTGCTTGCAGTTTGGTAGATGATGCCTCTCTGGAGCTGCTATTGCCCCCTTCTGGCTCTGGCTGACCTCGCCTGCCTGTCTCTTGTGGGGGACATGCCAGTCCACAACCAGCTAGCTCTGCTCAGTCTTTTGTTCTGTGACCGGGCCTGGTGGTGTGTTAGGTTACGGCTTTTCGTGGGATAGCTATCTCACAGTCTGGGTTGCTATCTCAAGTTAGTTCCCTCAGATTGCCCTCTGGGCATTCATGCCTGGTCCTTACCCTAAGCAATCCAGCCCGTGCCTCCCTGTCCAGTCCCTGCTTACTACTGGCCAACGTGAGCCTCTGCACTGCTTCTCCCGTGAGAGTTGCCCTTAGGCATGTAATCTGTGGGGTTTAATTATTTATTTTTCCTTCTGGTTATATTGCCCTCTGAGGTTCCAAGGTTTGCCACAGATTCACCAGTAAGAGTGTTTCCTGGTTTTTGGAAACCTCTCTTTTTAAGACTCTCGTCCCAGGACTGATCTCTGTCCCTATCTCTTTTGTCTCTCTCCTTATCTTTTATATTTTTCCCACCTCTTTTTGAAGACAATGGGCTGCCTTTCTGGATGCCTGATGTCCTCTGCCAGCATTCAGAAGTTGTTTTGTGGAATTTGCTCAAATGTTCAATGTTCGTTCAAATGTTCTTTCAATGAATTTTGGGGGAGAAAGTGGTCTCCCCGTCCTATTCCTCTGCCCTCTTAGGACCGCCCCCTATAAAGGTTCCCTAGGTAATTTTAAGTACAGCATTAAGAACACCTGGTCAAATGTGGATTTTGAATTTAAGTATGAATGATGATAGGAGCAATTTCAAAGGATATTCTAGAAACCTGTGATATTTATCTTCATGATTTTAACTATCAGTAGGTCTCTTATCAACATTTTTGCTTTAAACTTAATTTCTGCAAGCCCAACTTCCTGTCATGCATTTCCACCTGTATGTGACATTTGTCCACCTGATATTAGGAACTGACTCATTGAAAAAGGCCCTGATGCTCAGGAAGATTGAAGGTAGGAGGAGAAGGGAATGACAGAGGATAAGACAGTTGGATGACATCACTGACTTGATGGACATGAGTTTGAATAAGCTCAGGGAGTTGGTGATGGACAGGGAAGCCTGGCATGCAGCAGTCCATGGGGGTGCAAAGAGTTGGACACAACTGAGTGACTGAACTGATGACATTTGTACTTCAAATTCAGAAATCCAAAATTAAATCATCCCCATGGCAATTTCAACTCTTCTCACTTTTCAACTTTCTTTGTTGTTGTTGTGTTGTTTTTGTTGTTTTATTGTTTGATATCTGTTGACAGCAGATATCAAAATAAGGAATTTGGGATGGATCTTAAATTACTAGATAGCATCCTCAAATCATCCTTGCACTGACCCTACCCAACCACATCCAATCATTCAAATCCCCATACCTATTCTATTAGAAAATATCTCTGAAATCTACACCGATGTTTTATTTCCCTAAAAATCAAGTTATTTCCAATTGCTCATCACCAAAATACAATAAGCACGAAACTGGTCCTTAAGTTCCTATATTAGTAGCTGCAATCTATCCACATTGCCATCAATAATTTTTAAAATAAAAATCTGATCATTTTACTGTCCCCTTAAGACGCATTATTCAAAGTGGTCATCAAGACTATGCTATTTTAAGGAAAATAGTGTAATTTCTTTTATATTAATTGTACCTCATCTTAAAATTTCTATTCTACATGCTTTATAATGTACATAGCATATTCATTTTTATCAATTTATGAATATATAAAAATGTACTTTCATTGAATGTCTATATTTAGTTACTTTAAGTGATAGGGATGCACAATCAAAACTTAGGAGAACAATGACCTCTAATAAAAATTCCAAATTACTTAGAATTATATCCAAAGCCCCTCCATATCTTGCCTTGGCCTCTTTCTCTAGCTTCAGCTCCTGTCACTTTACTCTCCAATATCCCTCCACAAAGAATTCAACTGAGACTTTTCCTTTCTACCATTACTACTCTTACATTTATTACACCCTATAGAACTTATTGGCTTCCTAGGTGGTGCAGTGGTAAAGAATCTGCCTGCCAGTGCAAAAGATGCCAGTTCAATCCCTGGGTTGGGAAGATCCCCTGGAGGAGGAAATGGCAGCCCACTCCAGTATTCTTTCCTGGAAAATTCCATGGACAGAGGAGCCTGGTAGGCTACAGTCCATGGGATTGCAAAGACTCAGACACGATTGAGTAATAATTATAGGTTACATTAAGGCTCTGGAGAATATAAACAAGTAAATGAGATAGTGACTGAGAAGGCCATCTAGATATGGTTATGTTAGGCTTGTTCTGAGAAATAGAGACTAAGGTGAGCTGAGAAGTACAAGATGTTTATTTAATGGAGAAGTTTGGTATGAATGAAAGTGCAAACATATCAACTTACTGTACTTTATGTTTGCATTTTCATTCATACCAAACTTCTCCATTAAATGAAGTTCTATGAGTTTAGGAGCTCTCTGACTTGTTTTTCTCATTATCCAAATTTTCCAACTCAACACCTGATATAAAGTAGGCATCCAGTAGTACTGAGTTGTTAGACACCCTTTTCCTACCTACCCTGTTCTGTTGCTCCTAATCTCACTGAATGCTCTCTAGCATATGTTTAGAATAACATCCTAGTTTTCTCTTGACAACTTGCCTTTCCTAAAATCTACCATTAATTCTTTGGGGGAGCTTTTCTCTAAGTATCATAGGACCATAAATGAGGGTTAGAGAAGTCTAAGCACTACTTTCTATCCTATCATACAATGACCCTAAAAGCAATTTTCTTCCTTCCCTGCCATATTCTATTCCTTACTCTTTTTTTTTTCAGATTATGGATTTGTGAAGCAAGCATGAAGTTTACTTTAAAGTCATTAGAGGTATTTTATATATGTTCATAATACATTTTAAAATCTCATTTAAAAAGATTATTAGAATCTTGAATGAAAAATGGATTATTTTCATTTATACTTGAAATTCATTTCTTTTTATTTTTACCTATCTTAGTTTACTTTCTTCCAAAGTACAAATTAAGTGAGAAAAATGTACTTTTGCCAAAACTTTGAGAGTAAAACCCTAATTTTACTCTCCTCAGTATAGTGACAACCATTAAAACCTTAGTCTATGTCCCTTTTTCCACTCAATATTTCATGAATAGATTAATTGATTCAACAGTTATTTATTTTTCTTATTTATTTATTTATTTGTTAAAAAACAGTTATCTATTGAATACCTAATTAGTGCCACAAGCTATGCTGCTGACACAGGATAAATAAGAAAAATAAGGTCTTCATGGAGCTTACAGTGGGATGGGAAGGACAACAACAAACGAAGATACAAGTAATAATTATAGGTTACATTAAGGCTCTGGAGAATATAAACAAGTAAACGAGATAGTAACTTAGAAGGCCATCTAGATATGGTTATGTTAGGCTTGTTCTGAAAAATAGAGACTAAGATGAGCTGAGAAGTACAAGATGTTTATTGGGAAAAATACCTGTGAGAGAGAATGTAGAGTGAGTCAGAGGAGGCTGAGTGGCCCTGATTGTGATGCCTATGTAGCTCTAACTTCTGTGAGGAAGAGGGAGAAGGAGAGAAAATTGTAGAATCAAAGTTCTACTAAAGTCTTGACTGATGGGGAGTCTTCAAGCCAAAGTCATCGGTCAGAGGAGTCCTGTATCTCCTAGGAAGGAGCCTGACTTAGCATCCCTGTTATGTCCAGGCATTGGCTGGGAGCAGCAAGGTGATGATGACTTCAGAGTGGAGGAACATGGAGAGAAACTCACCAGTTTTGCACCCTGCTGTTGGAGATCTGAGACAAGCACATTCACCATTGCTTCACACAGCATACAAAATATCCTTTCTAAAGAGGCAAAACTTAAGCTGAGGCTTTAGTGATGAGAATAGGACAGTCATTTTACACTTTAGGAAAGTATATTCTAGGTTGAGGGACAAGCAAGTACAGAGTTAGGAAAGACATGTCTTGACCAATGAATAGAGAGGAGACCCTAGATTGAAGGAAAGTATGATATGAAAGGCAGTTTTAGAGGTAGGCAAGAACCTAATATTATCATGTGAAGTTTTTAAGGCTCTGGTAAAGAGGGGTTATTTCTTTTTTCACTTAGAGCACAGAGAATGGGGATGACATGTAATTTTATATGCTGCAAAAAAAAAAAAAAATTCTTTAAGCTACCTTGTATACCATGTATTGAAAGGGAGCAAGAGTGAAGGCAGGGAGAACCAGTTTGGAGGTAATGCAGTAGTACAAATGAGAGAAGATGGTAGATTGGACTAGACTTGGACCAGTGGTATTGCAGATGGATTCAGTAAGACAAGGATCTAGTTTCATTCTTTGGCTTTCATTCTATGGCTGTCCAGTTTTCCCAGCGTCAATTACTGGAGAGATCATCCTTTCTCTGTTGTATATCTTTGACTGCTTTATCATATATTAATTGACCATATATGCCTGGGTTTATTTCTGTGATATTTCAATCCTTTCTCTGTTGTATATCTTTGACTGCTTTATCATATATTAATTGACCATATATGCTTGGGTTTATTTCTGTGATATTTCACTGATCCTTGTGTGTGTGTTTTGTTTGTTTTGTTTTTTCAGGCTGTACTGCACAGCATGTGGAATGTTAGTTTTCTGATCAGGGTTAAAACCTATGCTTCTTGCAGTGGAAGCACAGAATCCTACAGAGGAGCCTGGTGGGTTACAATCCATGAGGTCACAAAGAGTTGGGCAGGACTGAGTGACTAACTTTCACTTCACTTTCACATACTGTTTTTATTAGTGTAGCTTTATAGTATAGTTTGAAATCAAGAAATGTGATGCCTCTAGCTTTGTTCTTTTTCAAAACTGCTTTGATTATTTAGGGTCTTTCATGGGTCCATAGAGGTTTTAAGATTGTTTGATCTATTTCTGTAAAAGTTGCCATTGGAATCTTAATAAGGGTTTCATTGAATATAGATTGCTTTGGAATATGAACAATTTGGTGTTAATTCCACCAGTCTGTGAGCATGGAATTACTTGTGCCTTCTTCATTTCCATTCATCAGTATTTTATAGTTTTTAACATATAGATTTTCAACTCCCTGGTTAAATAGGTTCCTAGATATTTTCTTTTTACTTTTTCATGAAAATGTAAATGAGATTGTTTTCTTAGCTTCTCTTTCTGATAGTTTATTAATGTATAAAATTAAACAGATTTTTTTGTATATTGATTTTATATTGTGCAACTAGACTAAATTTATTATTTGAATGGTATTTTTGTAGCATCTTTAAGGCTTTCTGTATATAATATCATGTCATCTGCAAATAGAGATAGTTTTACTTCTTTCATTCTGATTCAGATACCTTTTATTCTTTATTTTCTTGCCAAATTGATCCGTATAGGAAGATCCAATACCATGTTGAATAGGAGTGATGAGAGTGGATGTCCTTGTCTTGTTTCTGATTTTAGAGGAAATGTTTTCAGCTTTTCACTGTTCTGTATGATGTTAGCTGTGGACATTGCATATGGCCTTAATTATGTTGAAGTATATCTACTCAACCCTGGAGGAAGGCATGGCAACCCCACTCAAGTACTCTTGCCTGGAGAATCCCCATGTACAGATGGGTGGGCTACAGCCCATGGAGTTGCAAAGACTCAGACACAACTGAGTGATTAAGCATGTAGGCATGCATGGCCACTCCATACCCATGTTGTTGAGAGTTTTTCTCATCAACATACATTGATGTTGAGTTTTATTGAAAGCTTTTTTTGCATCCATGAGATGATCATACGGTTTTTATTCTTTAGTTTGATAATGTGGCAGAGTACATTAATTGATTTGCAGATATTGAACACGCCTTTCACCCTTGGGAAAAATCCCACTTCATCAAGATATGCCCTCCCTTTAATACACTGTTGAATTCAGTTTGCTAATATTTTGTTGAATTTCTTCATCTATGTTCTTCAGGGTTATTATCCTAT
This sequence comes from Nanger dama, assembly GCA_917880005.1. Taxonomy (NCBI): domain Eukaryota; kingdom Metazoa; phylum Chordata; class Mammalia; order Artiodactyla; family Bovidae; genus Nanger; species Nanger dama. The sequence goes on from CAKJTW010000089.1 coordinate 3,466,492, forward strand.
AATTTTGTTTTCCTGTAGTATCCTTGACTTATTTTACTAGCAGGGTAATGCTGGCCTCACAAGATGAGTTTTAGACTATTCCCTTATGTTTTATAAACATAAGAAAGCTGAGCACCGAAGAATTGATGCTTTTGAACTGTGGTGTTAGAGAAGACTCTTGAGAGTCCCTTGGATTGCAAAGAGATCCAACCAGTCCATCCTAAAGGAGATCAGTCCTGGGTGTTCATTGGAAGGACTGATGCTAAAGCTGAAACTCCAATACTCTGGCCACCTGATGTGAAGAACTGACTCATTTGAAAAGACCCTTATGCTGGGAAAGATTGAGGGTGGGAGGAGGAGGGGACAACAGAGGATGAGATGGTTGGATGGCATCACCGACTCAATGGACATGAGTTTGAGTAAACTCTGGGAGTTGGTGATAGACAGAGAGGCCTGGTGTGCTGCAGTCCGTGGGGTCACAAAAGTCGGACACGACTGAGCGACTGAACTGAACTATGTTTCAGAAGTGCTCAATCATTAAAACCTTTTAAATAGGTGTTATTATCTTCACTTTACTGATGAGTAAACTGGAACTTAGGCTTGCTCAATATCAAACCCAACCATAGGTCTGTTTATAGCCTATGCAGTTCCATTGAATAGTTTCATTTTAAGCACTTCACTCCTTAAACTATTGATTTCCAAATAATAAAAAATAAATTCTCTGAAATAGAAAAATAAAGAATTCAAAGCATTTGATTCAATGGTAAAGGACAACAGTAAGCTATATTTTGACGTTAAATATAATGTAGCCAACAAATTTGAAGATGGAAGTAGGATATGTGAGCAAGGCTTAAGGGGTACATTGTTAAGTACATAAGAAACTGAACATAAGACTCATAATATTGATCACATCTTTCTGATTAATTCACTTATAATTACATGTGCATGAGTGCTAATTTGCTTTAGTCATGTCTGACTCTCTGTGACCGTCTGAACTGTAGCCCACTAGGCTCCACTATCCATGGGATTTTATAGGCAAGAAAACTGGAGTGTGTTGTCATGCCCTCCTCCAGGGGGTCTTCCTGACCCAGAGATTGAACCTGTGTCTCTTATGTCTCCTGCATTGGCAGGAAGGTCCTTTACCACTAGCAACACCTGGGAAACCCATAACCCTATGTGTCCTACTAGACATATTTTCATTTAGATGCAAAAATAAAAGAGCAAAAATCATTTTATACATAGAAAGTATAAAATAAAACACCTGTGCAAATATTTAGACATGAGCATTTAAGCCCACATATTTAAACACAGATGATCAATTTCTTTCAGATGGTGTGTTTGAATTAAAGTAACTCCTCACTTCTGGTTCTGCAAGCATATTGTGATATCTCAAGCAATAATAAGATAAACAAAAGTACCTAATTCATGATAAAAGATAATGGTTATTTTAATATCTGATTTTAGTTCAGAAGGGGATTGATTTCTTTTTGGTTGCTTTTTGCTTTTTATTGGGGGAACTTATAATGAAAATGGATGTCTCAATAAGATATTTGAATGTCAGAGGCCACAGCCATCTGGTAAAATATAGGCAACACAGTACGTGGACCATCTGGGCTTTCTACCATTATCCTGCAAACTGGCTGGGCATGAGTGAGCCTCTGAAGCCTAACTCCAGGGCACCCTGGTTTGTCTGTTTCAAAAGAGCTCCATTTGTCAATATTTTGGAGCTGCTGCAGAGCCATTCTGAAGTTTTGTGCTGAGGTTTATGAAAATATGTGGCTTAACTGGACTGTGGGCTCTAATTTCCCACTGTCAGAATACTGAGACTTCGACATGTTTTGGCTTCTTAATTCATTCTCTTTCTACATTTTTTTTCTGTTCTTTTGCCCAAATCATACCCTTTTATTATATACAGGCTCCCTGTCCATGGAATTCTCCAGGCAAGAATACTGGAGTGGATAGCCATTCCCTTCTCCAGGGGATCTTCCTGACCTAGGGATCGAACCTGGATCTCCTGCATTTCAGGCAAATTCTTTACCATCTGAGACACTGGGAAAGCCTATTATCTGGTACAGTGTTTCTCAAATCAAAAAAATAAATAAATAAATAAAATGAGAGTATGCTCACAGTTAACAGTGAATGAAATAATTTGAAAGAATTAATGGAGCATCGCCTAAAGAGTCACAACTGTGTGTAGTAATTTTTGATCCAAGAGTCTTTTGTATGGCTCTGGATAAGTCACTTGACCTTTCTTGTATCCTCTGCCTAACTCATCTCTTGTATAACAACCAAGATACTGTATGAGAAGGCACTGAGATGCACAAAATAATGGATCAATATAAAATAAGTGATCATGAGAGAGATTATGAGCAAGACTATTAAAGTGAGGAGCTTTAGGGAGATCAAAATATAGTTGAGTTTCTGATTCCTAACTCAGTTGACTTATTTGGATGTTAAAATAACAGACATGTAATGGGCTTTGGCAGACAATGTTGATTACATACAACTATTTTCCTCCATATCCTAGGCAATGGAAGCAGGAAGACTATAGACTCAAGTTGAACACAGTGAATACCAGTATAGATGGGTGAGCAGAAAAGTTGAGGATAGCGGAATAGGCTTGAGTCAGACAACAAAGGGTCTTTTTAGTCACAGTACACTACACCAGACATTATTCATTGCCTGCTCCAAATTTATCCTCACTTCTGTACTTTATTGCTGATAGAATTTTGATTTCTGTGTTCAGATAAGATGACCTTCCTCCCTCCCAGCCCCAGAGACTGAAGTTTCCTTAGTCTAAGATAATAATGGTCATTCTGTGAATGTGTGTGATCCAACACTAGCCAATGAGACATAAGGCAGTGACTCCAAGAGAGCTTCTCAAATGATTTTCTTCTAATCATTATGGAGAAACGCTCTGCCTTTGGACAATACTGTGTGAGTTTCATCCATATTGTAAATTTAGAAACAAAATTGTGAGAATATAATATACTGAAGCTGATATACTACTGAATCAACTAATCCAGGGAAGATTTTATATACATTTGCCTTGTTGTAAGTTATAAAAATATTTCTTTCTTGTTACATCATTTTATTGCATGGGCCTAGGCAAAGCAGCCTTTTCATACTATTCATGGGGTTCTCAAGGCAAGAATACTGAAGTGGCTTGCCAATCCCTTCTCCAGTGGACCACATTCTGTCAGACCTCTCCACCATGACCTACCCATCTTGGGTAGCCCCACATGACATGGCTTAATTTCACTGAGTTAGACAAGGCTGTGGTCCTAGTATAATTAGATTGACTAGTTTTCTGTAATAATGGTTTCAGTGTGTCTGCCCTCTGATGCCCTCTTGCAACACCTATGCTCTTACTTGGGTTTCTCTTACCTTGGATGGAGGGGAATCTCCTCACCACCGTCCCTCCTGACATTGAAAGTGGAATAGCTCCTCTAGGCCCTCCTGCACCCACACAGCCATGGCTCCTGCGTGGCTGCCAACCTTGACTTCCTGTGGGGGGTAGCAACTCCCAGCTGCTGCCTCTGGCCTTGGATGTGGGGTACCTCCTCTCCGCTACTCTTACACTGTCACAGCCTGGCATTCTCAGCCACTTCCCCTGACCTTGAATGTGGGGTAGTTCCTCCCAGCCACTCTTGTGTGCCATCACAGCAACCAGGGCTTGCACGCTGTCCCAACTACCAGTGCTTGATCTCCAATATGGTGCTGGAGATCAGTGGAGAAATAACTCCAGAAAGAATGAAGGGATGGAGCCAAAGCAAAAATAATACACAGTTGTGGATGTGACTGGAAATAGAAACAAGGTAAGAGGTTGTAAGAGCAATATTGCATAGGACATGGAATGTTAGGTCCATGAATCAAGACAAATTGGAAGTGGAAATAGGAGATGGCAAGAATGAATGCAAACATTCTAGGAATCAGCGAACTAAAATGAACTGGAATGGGTGAATTTAATTCAGATGTCCATTATATCTACTACTGCGGGCAGGAATCCCTTAGAGGAAATGGAGTAGCCATCATGGTCAACAAAAGAGTCCAAAATGCAGTATTTGGATGCAATATCAAAAACGACATAATGATCTCTGTTCATTTCCAAGGCAAACCATTGAATATCACAGTAATTCAAGTCTATGCACCAACCAGTAATGTTGAAAAAGCTGAAGTTGAACGGTTGTATGAAGACCTAAGAGACCTTTTAGAACTAACACCCCCAAAAAATGTCCTTTCCAATATAGGGGACTGGAATGCAAAAGTAGAAAGTCAAGAAACACCTGGAGTAGCAGGCAAATTTGTCCTTGGAATACGAAATGAAGCAGGGCAAAGGCCAACAGAATTTTGTCAAGAGAATGGACTGGTTATAGCAAACACCTTCTTCCAACAACACAGGAGAAGACTCTAGAGATGGCCATCACCAGATGGTCAACACTGAAATCAGATTGATTATATTCTTTCAGCCAAAGATGGAGAAGCTCTACAAAGCCATCAAACACAAGAGAGGAAGCTGACTATGGTTCAGATTAAGAGATCCTTATTGCCAAATTCAGATTGAAATTGAAGAAAGCAGGGAAAACAACTAGACCATTCAGTTATGACCTAAATCAAATCCCTTATGATCATACAGTGGAAGTGAGAAATAGATTTAAGGGCCTAGATCTGATAGATAGAGTGCCTGATGAACTATGGATGGAGGTTCGTGACACTGTACAGGAGATAGGGATCAAGACCATCCCCATGGAAAAGAAATGCAAAATGCAAAATGGCTGTCTGGGGAAGCCTTACAAATAGTTGTGAAAAGAAGAGGAGTGAAAAGCAAAGGAGAAAAGGAAAGATATAAGCATCTGAATGCAGAGTTCCAAAGAATAGCAAGAAGAGATGAGAAAGCCTTCCTCAGTGATCAATGCAAAAAACAGAGGAAAAGAACAGAATGGGAAAGACTAGAGATCTCTTGAAGAAAATTAAGATACCAAGAGAATATTTCATGCAAAGATGGGCTTGATAAACGACAGAAATGTTATGAACCTAATAGAAGCAGAAGATATTAAGAAGAGGTGGCAAGAATACACAGAAGAACTGAACAAAAAAGATCTTCATGACCCAGATAATCACGATGGTGTGATCACTCACCTAGGGCCAGACATCCTGGAATGTGAAGTCAAGTGGGCCTTAGAAAGCATCACTACAAACAAAGCTGGTGGAGGTGATGGAATTCCAGTTGAGCTGTTTCAAATCCTAAAAGATGATGCTGTGAAAGTGCTGCAATCAATATGCTGGCATATTTTGAAAACTCAGCTGTGGCCACAGGACTGGAAAAGGTCAGTTTTCATTCCAATTCCAAAGAAAGGCAATGCCAAAGAATGCTCAAACTACTGCACAATTGCAGTCAACTCACATGCTAGTAAAATAATGCTCAAAATTCTCCAAGCCAGGCTTCAGTAATACGTGAACCATGAACTTCCAGATGTTCAAGCTGGTTTGAGAAAAGGCAGAGGAACCAGAGATCAAACTGTCAACATCCACTGGATCATCGAAAAAGCAAGAGAGTTCCAGGAAAATATCTATTTCTGCTTTATTGATTTTGCCAAAGCCTTTGACTGTGTGCATAACAATAAACTGTGGAAAATTCTAAAAGAAATGAGAATACCAGACCACCTGATCTGCCTCTTGAGAAACCTATATGCAGATCAGGAAGCAACAGTTAGAAAGGGACATTTGAACAACAGACTGTTTCCAAATAAGAAAAGGAGTATGTCAAGTCTGTTTATTGTCACCCTGCTTATTTAACTTATACGCAGAGTACATCATGAGAAACGCTGGCCTGGAAAAAGCAGAAGCTGGAATGAAGATTGCCAGGAGAAATATCAATAACCTCAGATATGCAGATAACACCACCTTTATGGCAGAAAGTAAAGGGGAACTAAAAAGCCTCTTCATGAAAGTGAAAGTGCAAACTGAAAAAGTTGGCTTAAAGCTCAACATTCAGAAAACGAAGATTCTGGCATCTGGTCCCATCACTTCATGGAAAATAGACAGGGAAACAGTGGAAACAGTGTCAGACTATTTTGGGGGGTCTCCAAAATCACTGCAGATGGTGACTGCAGCCATGAAATTAAAAGACGTTACTCCTTGGAAGAAACGTTATGAGCAACCTAGATAGCATTCTGAAAAGCAGAGACATTACTTTGCCAACAAAGGTCTGTCTAGTCAAAGCTATGTTTTTATAGTGGTCATGTATGGATGTGAGAGTTGGACTACGAAGAAAGCTGAGCACCAAAGTACTGATGCTTTTGAACTGTGGTGTTGGAGAAGACTCTTGAGGGTCCCTTGGACTGTAAGGAGATCCCCCCAGTCCATTCTAAAGGAGATCAGCCTTGATTGTTCTTTGGAAGGAATGATGCTAAAGGTGAAACTCCAGTACTTTGGCCACCTCATGTAAAGAGTTGATTCATAGGAAAAGACTCTGATACTGGGAGGAATTAGGGACAGGAGGAAAAGGGGATGACAGAGGATGAGATGGCTGGATGGCATCACTGACTCGATGGATGTGAGTTTCAGTGGACTCCAGGATATGGTGATGGACAGGGAGGCCTGGCGGGCTGCAATTCATGGTATCGCAAAGAGTCGCACATGACTGAGTGACTGAACTGAACTGAGTCAAAGCAGCATAATCCTTAAATTCTTTATTTTTATTTTATTTTTGACTATAGTTGATTTTAAATATTGTATTAGTACAGCAAAATGATTCAGTTATACATGTCTCTATTCTTTTTCAGATTCTGTTCCCATTCAGGTCATTAAAAATTATTGAGAAGAGTTCCTTGTGCTATGTCACAGATCCTTGTTGATTAGATATTGAGCTGACCCAAAAATTCCTTCGATTTTTAAGTAAAAATAAAAGACATTTTTCACTTTTACCAAGAACTTTGTTTAACAATGCATTCAGTATTTTGTTCCATTATCTTCTGTCATCTTTCTGGAAACATCATAATTTCACCTTCACAAAATATTTTATGTTTTTAACAAACGACGGTTCCAAGTGCCTTTTACAGTCTTCCATTGAATTGAAATTTTTTCCTTTCAGAGAATTTTATAAAGACCGAAATATATGGAAATCAAAATGTGCAATGTGTAGTGAAAGAAGTGGTTCAGTCAGAACTTCCCAGACAAATTTTAAAAGTATTTGCCTGGTCATAAAAGAAACAAACTGTTCCGGAAAATTGTAGTGGAATGTAAACTTCCAAACTCATTCTCTAAGGCCACTATCACCCTAATACCAAAACCTGACAATGATGTCACAAAAAAAAAAGAAAACTACAGGCCAATATCACTGATGAACATAGATGCAAAAATCCTTAACAAAATTCTAGCAAACTGAATCCAGCAACACATTAGAAAGATCCTACATCATGACCAAGTGGGCTTTATCTCAGGAATGCAAGGATTCTTCAATATCTGCAAATAAATCAATGTAATATACCATATCAAATTAAAAAATAAAAACCATACGATTGTCTCAATAGATGCAAAGAAAGCTTTTGACAAAATTCAACATCCTTTTATGATAAAAATTCTCCAGAAAGCAGGAATAGAAGGAGCATACCTCAGCATAATAAAAGCTATATATGACAAACCCACAGCAAACATCCTCAATGGTGAAAAATTGAAAGCATTTCCCCTAAAGTCTGGAACAAGACAAGAGTGCCCATTCTTACCACGACTATTCAACATAGTTTTTGAAGTTTTTGTCCACAGCAATCAGAGAAGGAAAAGAAATAAAAGGGACCCAGATTGGAAAAGAAGAAGTAAAACTCTCACTGTTTGCAGATGACATTATCCTTTACATAGAAAACCCTAAAGATTCCACCAGAAAATTACTAGAGCTGATCAATGAATATAGTAAAGTTGCAGGATATAAAATCAACACATAGAAATCCCTTGCATTCCTATACACTAGTAATGCAAAAATAGAAAGAGAAAGTAAGGAAACAATTCCATTCACCATTGCATCGAAAAGAATAAAATACTGAGGAATATATCTATCTAAAGAAACAAAAGACTGATATACAGAAAACTATAAAACACTGGTGAAAGAAATCAAAGAGGACACTAATAGATGGGGAAATATATCATATTCATGAATTGGAAGAATCAATATAGTGAAAATTAGCATACTACCCAAAGCAATTTATAGATTCAATGCAACTACTGTCAAGCTACCAATGGTATTTTCCACAGAGCTAGAACAAATAATTTCACAATTTGTATGGAAATACAAAAAAAAAAACAAAACACCTTAAATAGCCAAAGCAATCTTGAGAAAGAAGAATGGAACTGGAGGAATCAACCTGCCTGACTTCAAGCTCTACTACAAACTACTCAACCACTTGTAAAAGAATGAAACTAGAACACTTTCTAATACAATACACAAAAAGTAAACTCAAAATGGATTATAAATCTAAACATAAGACCAGAAGCTATAAAACTCCTACAGAAGAACATAGGCAAAACACTCTCCGACATACATCACAGCAGGTTCCTCTATGACACACCTCCCAGAATATTGGAAATAAAAGCAAAAATAAACAAATGGGACCTAATTAAACTTAAAACCGTCTGTACAAAAAAGGAAATTATAAGCAAAGTGAAAAGACAGCATTCAGAATGGGAGAAAATAATAGCAAATGAAGCAACTGACAAAGAACTAGTCTCAAAAATATACAAGCAACTCCTGCAGCTCAATTCCAGAAAAACAAATGACCCAATCAAAAAATAAGCCAGCCCCAAGCATGTTTCAATGCCATTCTCCCAAATCATCCCACCCTCTCCCTCTACCACAGATTCCAAAAGACTATTCTATACATGCGTGTCTCATATTTAAAAAAATAAAAATAAAATAAAAGGTCATGCACCAAAATAATAATAATAAAATTGGGCCAAAGAACTAAATAAACATTTCTCCAAAGAAGACATACAGATGGCTAACAAACACATGAAAAGATGCTCAACATCACTCATTCTCAGAGAAATGCAAATCAAAACCACAATGAGGTACCATTTCACACCAGTCAGAATGGCTGCTATCCAGAAGCCTACAAGCAATAAATGCTGGAGAGGGTGTGGAGAAAAAGGAACCCTCTTACACTGTTGGTGGGAGTTCAAACTAGTACAGCAACTATGGAGAACAGTTTAGAGATTCCTTTAAAAACTGGAAATATAATTGCCTTATGACCCAGCAATCCCACTGCTGGGCATACACACCAAGGAAACCAGAATTGAAAGAGACCCGTGTACCCCAATGTTCATTGCAGCACTGTTTATAATAGCCAGGACATGGAAGTAACCTAGATGTCCATCAGCAGATGAATGGATAAGAGAGCTGTGGTACATATACACAATGAAGTATTACTCAGCCATTAAAAGAATACATTTGAATCAGTTCTAATGAGGTGAATGAAACTGGAGCCTATTAAACACAGTGAAGTAAGCCAGAAAGAAAAACACCAATACAGTATACTAATGCATATATATGGAATTTAGAAAGATGGTAACTATAACCCTGTATGTGAGACAGCAATAGAGACACAGATGTATAGAACAGTCTTTTGGACTCTGTGGGAGAGGGCGAGGGTGGGATGAATAGGGAGAATGGCATTTAAACATGCATAATATCATATGTGAAATGAATCGTCAGTCTAGGCTCAATGCATGATACAGGATGCTTGGAGCTGGTGCACTGGAATGACCCAGACGGATGGTATGGGGAGGGAGGTGGGAGGGGGCTTCAGGATGGGGAACACGTGTACACTCATGGCGGATTCTTGTTGATGTATGGCAAAACCAATACAATATTGTAAATTCATTAGTCTCCAATTAAAATAAATAAATTTGTATTAAAAAATTTATTTGTGGTAGTATTCAGACATGTTTAGGTGGGAAAGATGATGTACAGGTTTAACTACGAAGTTCAACAGAAAATCCTATTGGAAGGACTGTACAGCTGGCACGGGACTGACAGGGAACAATTCCGATTAATGTAAAATGAGAACACTTCATGCGAAAAAACTTAAAATCATAATTTAAAGCTTCATGAAGTGAGTGCTGCAAAGTGTGTTCTTAAGCACAGAGTCTTTATCATGCAAGGGTCAATATAGGTCACAGAAACAAACAAACAAAAAGTGTGGAGAGAGAATTATCAGGTGAAAAAAATTAAGGGAAAACTGTTTTTTACAATACTTTCTGAAAGGTAGATCTTAAGGAAGTTCCTTAGTTTGCTAAGCAGAATGATTGTGAAAATGCAACAGAAGCTGAGCAAAAGCTGAATTGATATGTAGAACAAAAAGAAAAGTGTATTTGTCAAGAAAAATATCAAGGGGACGATTTTTATTAACAAAACATGTTTTTACAAATGTCTTGTTCTATGGGCTCAGTTTCAGCAAAGAATTAAAAGTTAAGACAACAAGGCATAGGGGTCAAGTAGCCTGACATGCTTAAGTAAGATGGTAGGCCCAAACATGCTAAGGTATTGTAAAATCCTAAGATATTTGTAATAATGGCCTAGCAATGGAAAACACCTATCGCCAAGTTGTATAAGTAATGCTGAAAACTTCATTTGTGAAAAAAAGACTAATGGCATGTAAGTTTTGACTTGACAAGCCTCTAGATGTAGAGGAAAGAGAGACATGGAGAATGTGATCAGGGTAAGCTTCACTTCCACCAATGATGGGGTAAAGGTATATATTTACTATTAAAAAAAAAAAAAAACTAGGTTGTCCTCAAATGGATTCTGCCCAAGAGAACTTCCAGCATCATTTATAATCCCCATATTAGATACTGTGTCAGACACTAGGACCTGGATGAAAAATGGTCATAAGGAATCAATGAGGAAATATATTGTTCATAACTAGAAACTGTCATAAAGAGCTCCTCACTGGAGGAATCTACCAAAAACAAGAAATGTGTCTCAACAAAAGAAAGAAGTAGCACTTGAATCTAGGCATATACAAAGGGTACTGACACAGATTTTAATGACATTCGTAACATTCCCTTTTCAGCAATGTCAATATTACCTGATATAGCACTAACTCTACCAACAAAAATAGGAGCTCAGGAAAAGAATATTTTAAGAACACAAGAAAATGAGAACTACTTTTTCCTGCTTTGAGTTTTATAATTGTGGTAAAATACATGTAACAATATTTAAACATTTAAGCCATTTTAAGTTGTATAGTTCAATGGCATTTACCAAATTCACAATGTTACACAACTATAACCACTCCCTACGTCCAGAACATTTTCATCATCCTAAAGGAAACCACAGTCCATTAAGGAGTTTGTCCATCTCCATTTCCCTACCGCCCCAGTTCCTGGCTACTATTAATCTGCTTCCTGTTTTTAAGAACTTGCCTATACTCTATATACCTAAGAATATACCTACCTAAGTAGACACCACCCTTATGGCAGAAAGTGAAGACGAACTAAAAGCCTCTAGATGGAAGTAGAAGAAGAGAGTGAAAAAGTTGGCTTAAAGCTCAACATTCAGAAAACTAAGATCATGGCATCTGGTCCCATCACTTTATGGGAAATAGATGGGGAAACAGTGGAAACAGTGTCAGATTTTATTTGGGGGGCTCCAAAATCACTGCAGATGGTGACTGCAGCCATGAAATTAAAAGACGCTTACTACTTGGAAGGAAAGTTATGGCCAATCTAGATAGCATATTAAAAAGCAGAGACATTACTTTGACAACAAAGGTCCATCTAGTCAAAGCTATGGTTTTTCCAGTGACCATGTATGGATGTGAGAGCTGGACTGTGAGGAAAGCTGAGTGCCGAAGAATTGATGCTTTGGAACTGTGGTGTTGGAAAAGACTCTTGGGAGTCCCTTGGACTGCAAGGAGATCCCACCAGTCCATCCTAAAGGAGATCAGTTCTGGGTGTTCATTGGAAGGAATGATGCTAAAACTGAAACTCCAGTACTTTGGCCACCTCATGTGAAGAGTTGACTCATTGGAAAAGACTCTGATGCTGGGAGGGACTGGGGGCAGGAGGAAAAGAGGATGACAAAGGATGAGATGGCTGGGTGGCATCACCAACTCGATGGACATGAGTTTGAGTAGGCTCTGGGAGTTGGTGATGGACAGAGAGGCCTGGCGGGCTGCAATTCATGGGGTTGCAAATAGTCGGACAACACTGAGCAACTGAACTGAACTGAAGTAGGCCAAAGACTTGTACTTGAAAAGTATATCACACTGATGAAAGAAATCAAAAATGACACAAACAGATGGAAAGATATAGCATGTTCTTGGATTGTAAGAATCAGTATTGTCAAAACGACTGCACTACCCCAGGTAATCTACAGATTTAATGCAGTTCAGTTCACTAGCTCAATCGTGTCTGATTCTTTTTTGATCCCATGGGCTGCAGCACGCCAGGCTTCCCTGTCCATCACCAATTCCCAGAGCCTACTCAAACTCATGTCCATTGAGTCGGTGATGTCATCCAACCATCTCATCTTCTGTTATCCCCTTCTCCTCCTGCCCTCAATCTTTCCTAGCATCAGGGTCTTTCTCAATGAGTCAGTGCTTTGCATAAAGTGGCCTATGTTTCAGAGCTTCAGCTTCAGCATCAGTCTTTCCAATGAATATTCAGGACTGATTTCCATTAGAAGAGAGTAGTTGGATCACCTTGCAGTCCAAGGGGCTCTCAGGAGTCTTCTCCAACACAACAGTTCAAAAGCATCAGTTCTTTGGTGCTCAGCTTTCTTCACAGTTCAACTCTCACATCCATACATGACTACTGGAAAAACCATAGCCTTGATTAGACGGACCTTTGTTGGCAAAATAATGTCTTTGCTTTTTAACATGCTGTCTAGGTTGGTCATAACTTTTCTTCCAAGGAGTAAGTGTTTTTGTTTGTTTGTTTGTTTGTTTGTTCTGTGTTGTTGTTTTTTTTTTTTTTCATGGCTGCAGTCACCATCTGCAGTGATGACCCTGCAGTGATGATCTGCAGTTTGAGCCCAAGAATATAGTTTGCCACTGTTTCCACTGTTTCCCCATATATTCGCCATGAAGTGATGGGACCATATTCCATGATCTTAGTTTTCTGAAGGTTGAGCTTTAAACCAACTTTTCACTCTCCTCTTTCACTTTCATCAAGAGGCTCTTTGGTTCTACTTCACTTTCTGCCATAAGGTGGTGTCACCTGCATATCTGAGGTTATTGATAGTTCTCCCAGCAATCTTGATTCCAACTTGTGCTTCATCCACCCCGGCATTTCCCATGAGGTACTCTGCATATAAGTTAAATGAGCATGATGACAATATATAGACATACATGAGAAATGCTGGGCTGGTTGAAGCAGAAGCTGGAATCAATATTACCAGGAGAAATGTCAACAACCTCATATGTGTACATGATACTGCCCTAATGGAAGAAAGCAAAGAGGAACCAAAGAGCCTCTTGATGAAAGTGAAAGAGCAGAAAGAATAATCTGGCTTTAAACGCAGCATTCAAAAATCAAGATCATGGCATCCAGGTCCATCAATTCATGACAAATAAATGGGGAATAAATGGAAACAGTGACTGATTTCATCTTCTTGGACTCCAAAATCACTGTGGATGGTGGCTGCAGCCATGAAATTAAAAGACGTATACCCATTGGAAGAAAAGCTATGACAAATCTAGACAGCATATTAACAAGCAGAGATATCACCTTGCCAACAAAGGTCTGTATAGTCAAAGCTATGGTTTTTCCAGTAGTCATACATGGATGTGTGAGTTGGACCATAAAGAAGGTTGAGTGCCAAAGAATTGATGCTTTTGAACTGTGGTTTTGGAGAAGACTCTTGAGAGTCCCTTGGATTGCACAGAGATCAAACCAATCCTAAAGGAAATCAGTCCTGAATATTCATTGGAAGGACTAATGCTGAAGTTCCAATACTTTGGCCACTTGATGTGAAGAGACAACTCATTAGAAAAGACCTTGATGATGGGAAAGATTGAAGGCAGGAGGAGAAGGGGACGGCAGAGGATGAGATGGTTGGATGGCATCACCGACTCTTTGGACATGAGTTTGTGCAAGCTCCAGAAGATGGTGAAGTACAGGGAGCCTGATGTGCTACAGTCCAGGGGGTCATAAAGAGTTGGACATGACTGAGCAACTCAATGATGATAATGATAAGGAGGCAACAGAGGATGATAATGGTTGATGGCACCATCCACTCAATGAACATGAGTTTGAGCCAACTCCAGGAGATAGCGTAGGACAGGAAAATCTGTTGTGCTGCAGCCCATGGCATCACAAAGAGTCAGACATGACTGAGCAACTGAACAACAGTAACAATAGTAAATAAACAGTAATCTTCAGCTGAACAGATTCCAGTGTCATTATAAAATATGATCTAAAATTGCCAGTTTTTAACCAAAAATTTATTGACATGTAAAGAAACAGAAAAGTGTGATACAAACTCAGAAATGAAGCCATCAACAAAAACTGTCCAGCAGTGAGGATTAGCAGACAAAGGTTACAAAGCAACATTATGTATGATGTGGTAGTGGTGAATACATGACTGCATTCATGTATCAAAATCCATAGATACATGTACCACAAAAAATAATCTTTGATGCATGCAAATTTTTAATAAATTAACTAGGATGTCGAGAGGAAACCAGGATGAAATGTAGACCATGGCACATGAGTCTATCTGGAAATATATGATACAGCCTCACTGAAATGAATGGGGAAAGGAGTTGACCAAAGTATCCTTGCAGAATAGTGCTTTGATTGAATACTGTAAGGCTAAATTTTTTAAAGCAACTGTACATAAATCTTGTACTTTACTTGGTAAAGCTGTTCCTCATAGGATATGGGTGAGCAATTATGTTTCTAGAGTCACACAAATAAGTAAACATATTGTGGATAATGAACGCTTAATTTCTCACTCTCAGCTAAAGAATCTACTAACAAGCAGGAAAAGCTAAAATGAATGTGTGGTACTGTTAGAGCCTGCAATATCAATGGGACCCATGTGTATTTTATTGTAAGTATAAATGAATACATACATATACACATAGGTAAATAAATGAAGAGACATACGTAGATTTAGCAATGTGTTGTATACATGAGTTAGTCCACATATATGTCCTAGCTCTGTCTACTAAGAGGCCCAGAAATAAAATGAAACTTCAGATACGTGTACAACAGTTTCTAAATGCCATTTTTCAATTAAAAGCTTATTCATGTCAATGTATGGCAAAACAAATACAGTATTGTAATTAAAAAAATAAATAAATTATAATAAATAAATAAATAAATAAAAAGGAAAAACAGAGCTCTTTGGAGAAATGACTGATTCGAGGGCTAAGGTAGGGAAAATACAAGATGAGCCTGAACCACCTCACAGTTCCAGCGAGTTAGGAAGTGTTTGGAACACAAGAGGGTGGGGCATGTCAGAGGGCATGTCATCTGTACATATGGTACAGATGAACCTATTTTCAGGGAAGGAATAGAAACAGGAATAAAGAATGGATGTATGGACACAGGGTGGCGGTGAGGAGGAAGGTTGGGGAAGGGGAGGGCGTGATGAATTAGGAATGGAATTGACCTACATATACTACCATGTATAAAACAGATAGCAAGTGGGAAGCAGCTGTATAGCATAGGGAGCTCAGCTCACTCTATGTGATAAGGATTGGGTATTCAGGGAGGTGAAAGGGAGGTCAAAGTGGGAGGGGATATATGGATACATACAGCTGAAACACTTCACTGTACAGCAGAAACTAATACAACTTTTAAAGCAATTACACTTCAACAAAAAAGTATATAGACTAAAACTCCAAAAGACAGAGATTATCAAATGGATAAAAATTGAGATATACATATAAATTCTCTACAAGGGCCACATATTCAAAGATACACGTAATTTGAAAGCAAGATCATAGAAAAAGATACACTATTCAAATAGCAAGCATAAGTCAGTTTGGGTCACTGTATGAATATCAGACAAAATATTTTTGTGATAAAACAATTCAGAGAGCTTTATATAATTGAATGAGAAACAAACTGAACAGAGAGACTTCAAAACTAAAAGAGTTTAACAAGCTCAGCCTCAGCAGTTACAGCGCAGTTTATAGAGCATGAATGATTGTTTTCTATTGTGATTGGTTGCTAAAAATTTGAGGGCTTCCCAGGTTGCTCCAGTGGTAAAGAACTCCCCTGCCAATGCAGGAGATGTAAGAGATGCATATTTAATCTTTGGGTTAGGAAGATTCCTGGAGTAGGAAATGGCAACCTCTCCCAGTATTATTGCCTGGAAAATCCCATGGGGAGAGGAGTTTACAGTACTAGAAACTTACATTCCTTTTAGGATGGTAGCAATGCATAAAGTTACTTGTTTGTAGCTTATTGGCTAGGAAGATTCAAGGTCTTATTAACATGAAGAAACCTTAAGTTTTGTTTAAGGTCAGAGTCAGCATTACAGAGAAATCAAGACAGTTTTAAGTTTTGGTTACATAGCTATGAGTGTTCAGCTTAGTGAGTGAAGTCACTCAGTCATGTCCGACTCTTTGCGACCTCATAGACTGTAGCCCACCAGGCTCCTCCCCCACAGGATTCTCCAAGCAAGAGTACTGGAGTGGGCTACCACTTCCTTCTCCAGCGGATCTTCCCAACTCAGGGATCGAACCCTGGTCTCCTGCATTCCAGGCAGACGCTTTAACCTCTGAGCCACCAGGGAAGCCCAAGGGAGATACTCAAATTGTGGCTTCTATTTTTTAAAAACCAAAATGAAGAGGGGCATTTATTAATGATACATCATTTATAATTAATTAAGGAGATGAAGAGGGACATTTATTAATAATACATAGCCAATGTATATGTACCTTAAAAATAATCTGCAAAGAAAAGGGAACTCTCTTGCACTGTTGGTGGGAATGTAAATTGATATAGCCACTATGGAAGATAGCATGGAAATTCCTTAAAAAAAAAAAAAAAAACTAGAAATAAAACTACCATATGATACAGCAATACCACTTCGAGGCATATACCCTAAGGAAAGCAAATTGAAAAGACACATGAACACCAAAGTTCATTGCAGCACTATTTACAATAGGTAGGACATGGAAGCAACCCATATGCCATCAACAGATGAATGGAAAAAGAAGTTGTGGTACATATATACAATGGAATACTACTCAGCTATGAAAGGAATGCATTTGAATTAGTTCTAATGAGGTGGATGAACAGAGAGCCTATTATAGAGTGATGTCAAAGAGAAAACAAATATTATATATTAGTGCATACATATAGAATCCATAAAGATGGTACTGATGAACCTTTTTGGAGGGCAACAATGGAATTCCAGCTGAACTATTTCAAATCCTAAAAGATGATGCTGTAAAGTGCTGCATTCAATATGACAGCAAATTTGGAAACCTCAACAGTGGCCACAGGAATGCAAAAGGTCAATTTTCATTTGATTCCCAAAGAAAGGCAAAGCTAAAGAATGTTCAAACTACTGAACAATTGCACTCATCTCACACACTAGCAAAGTAATGCTCAAAATTCTCCAAGTAAGGCTTGAACAGTATGAGAACCGAGAAATTTCAGATGTTCAAGCTGGACTTAGAAAAGGCTGAGGAACAAGAGATCAAATTGCCAACATCCATTGGATCATAAAAAAGCAAGAGAATTCCAGAAAAAAAAAAAATCTTCTTCTGCTTCAGTGACTACACCAAAGCCTTTGTGGTTTACAACACACTGTGAAAAATTCTTAAAGAGATGGGAATAACAGACACCTTACCTGCCTCCTGAGAAATCTGTATACAGGACAAGAAGCATATGTTAGAATCAGACACAGAACAATGCACTAGTTCCAAATTGGGAAAGGAGTATGTCAAGTCTGTATATTGTCACACTGCTTATTTAATTTATATGCAGAGTACATAATGAGAAATGCCAGGCTGGATGATGCACAGGCTGGAATCAAAATTGCTGGGAGAAATGTCAATAACGTCAGATATGCAGATGACAGCACCCTTAGAAGAAGAACTAAAGAACCTCTTGATGAAAGTGAAAGAGAGTGAAAAAGCTGGCTTAAAACTCAACATTCCAAAAACTAATATCATGGCCTCCAGTCCCATCATTTCATGGCAAATAGATGGGGATACAAAAGATACAGTGACAGACTTTATTTTGGGGGCCCCAAAATGACTACATATGGTGACTGCAGCCATGAAATTAGAAGATGGTTGCTCCTTAGAAGAAAAGCTATCACCAATCTAGACAGAGTATCACAAAGCAGAGACATTACTTTGCCAACAATGGTCCAACTAGTCAAAGCTATGGTCTTTCCATTAGTCACGTATGGATGTGAGAGTTGGACCATAAAGAAAGCTGAGCATTGAAGAACTGATGCTTTTGAACTGTGGTGTTGGAGAAGACTCTTCAGAGTCCCTTGGACTGCAAGGAGATCCAACCAGTCCATCCCAAAGGAAAAAAGTATTGAATATTCATTGGAAAGACTGATGCTGATGCTCCAATACTTTGGCCACCTGATGCGAAGAACTAACTCATTGGAAAAGACCCTGATGCTGGGAAAGATTGAAAGCAGGAGGAGAAGGGAACAACAGAGGATGAGATGGTTGTATGGCATCACCGACTCAATGGACATGAGTTTGAGTAAACTCCGGGAGTTGGTGATGGACAGGGATGCCTGGCGTGCTGCAGTCCATGGGGTCGCAAAGAGTCAGACATGACAGAGCGACTGAATTGAATGGAGATTCAGACATAGAGAACAGATTTATGGGCAAGGTGGAAGGGAGGAAGGAGAGGGTGAGTCAAATGGAGAGAGTGACATGAACACATAAATACTACCATATATAAAATAGATAGCCAATGGAAATTTGCTGTATGACTCACAGAACTCACACCAGTGCTGTGTAACAACCTAGTGAGGGTAGGGATGGGTGGAAGGTGGGAGGGAAATTCAAGAGGGAGAGGACATATGTATACCTATGGTTAATCCATGTTGCTGTATGGCAGAAACCAAAGCAATATTGTAAAGCAATTACCCTTCAATTAAAAATGATCTATAAAATATACAAAGCAAAAAAGAAAAAAATTCAAAGAAATGAAGTTAGAGATGGATATAACAGCAATTATAGTTGGAAATTTCCATATTTTAGTGTGACTACAAAACCTAAATTTGAAAATTTAGTATTCTTTTCTCACCAGAAACTACACAGTAAATTATTTAAGATGTAGAATACTTAAGCAACATTACCAACTAATTTGACTTAAAGGACATATATGGAACACTACATCTAACAGTAGCAAAATATGTATCTTTTTAAAACATACATGGAGTACTTTCCATGAAATTCCATATGCTAATCTACAAAACAAATGTCAATAAATTTTAAAAGACTGAAATCATACAAAGTATATTATCTTACCACAATGAAATTAAATTAGAAACTGCACAAGGAATTAGAAACATCTTCAAATTTTACAAATTAATAAGTATACTAAGCATTAGGCTTCCCTGGTAGCTTAAGTGGTAAATAAATTTTCATGCAATGCAGAAGACACGGGTTCAATCCCTGGGTCAGGAAGATCCACTGGAGAAGCACATGGCAACTCATTCCAGTATTCTTGCCTGGAGAATTCCATGGACAGAGGAGCCTGATTGGTTACAATCCATGGGGTCACAAAGAGTCAGACATGGCTGTGTGATTAACACTTTCATTTTTCACACTAAGCATTAGGTCAAAAGGAAGTAAAAATGAATTTCAAATACATAAACTGAATGGAAGCAAGCAACAACAACAAAAAATAGCAAAATATCCAAGATGCACCTAAAGCACTACTTAGAGGGAGAGTTATTATGTGTAAACATTTATTTTAGGAAGAAAACTTCAAGTATCTAAGCACCAGTCATAGAAACAAGAAATGGAACAAATCATACCCAAATCCAGAAAAAGAGAGAAAATGATAAATATTAAGTGGAAATCAATGGAACAGACAACAGAAAGTGAATCAGATCCAGAATAGCTAAAACAATTTTTAAAAACAAGATGTAAAGATAAATGACTTCCACTACCTGATTTCAAAATATCTTGTGAGGCAACCATAGTCAAAACAATGTGGCATTGGTAAAATAATGTACTTATACATCAGTAAAACAGAATAGAGAGAAAAGGTTCTCTCACATTTCTGGCAAGTTAATTTTCAACAAAGATTTTAAGTCAAGTCAGTGGGTAAAGGAGAGTCTTTTCATCAACTGGTGCTGGAACAATTAGACACACATCCACATAATAATAAATTTACAACTTTGTCTCACAGTTTACACAAAGCTTCGCTCAAAATAGATAAAAAACTGAAGTTTTTAATTGCTAAAATGATCAAACTTTCAGAGCAAAGATGAAAGAATTTTTATGACCTTTTATCAGGCAGCGATTTCTCAGATACAATATCAAAAGCATGCTCCATAAAAAGTGAAAAAAAATAAACTTCATCTAAACAAAAAATACTTCTGTACTTCAAAATACTCCATTAAGAAAATGGAAAGAGAACCCAGAGACTGGAATAGCTTGGAGAATGAATTTCCAAATTATTTTACTCAGGGGTCAGTAAACTACAACTCATGTTCCAGTTTATTTTTATATAACTAAAGTTTTACTGCAACATAGTCATGACCTTACGTTTATGTATTGTCTGTGGGTGCTCACATGCTACAGTGGCAGAGTTATGGGAAACATATGACCCACACAGCAAAAAAATATTTACTCTCTGACAGTTTATAGAGGAAACAAATGCTAAATCCTGACATAACAGTTAAAGGTCTTATATCCAGAACATGTATAATATTTTCATAGCTGAATAATAAGAAAAACAACACTTAAATGGTCAAATTATTTAAATAGGCACATCAGTATTACCAAAACTGAGCAGGACCCTCTGGAGCCTTCACGGTACAGATCCTTCCCCCATATCTTCTGCTGCTGTTCTCTGAAGTACCTAGATAACAGTATCTGCACATTTCCTGAGCTATTTTACAGGTATTAAAATCCCCAGTAAATATTAGATGTTAACTACAAGTAGCCCTGAAGGCCTACTGGATCCTTCGGATTGATAATGTTAACCCCTGTGATATCACCCCGTTATGTCACTAGCAACCAATGAGAACTATGCATGAGTTAACAAAAAATAGATAAATAAACTGGAAACAATCCAACTACCCAGCAGCTGATTAAAATAAATTGTTTCAGGTCACACAGCTCATAAATGGTAATACTGAGTTTTGAACCTAGGAAGTTACATTACAGAATCCAAACACTTTAGCACTATACTCTAATGTCTCTCATATCTGACAGTAATATCCATGTTAATGGTGAAAAGTCCTCTCCATTATAAGGTAGAGAGAGCTACAAGGGTAGAAGTTAACTATAAGGTTGTCAAATTATCAGGACTTTCAGTGTCAGTTTAAAATGATTTAATAATTGAGAACAATTAGTTCTCATTTTTTATATTTTAAAGCCTTATTAAATAGGTAGTCTTCAACATACTAAGAATAGTGAAGGGATCTAGGAAGTAACATGTTTCAGAGAAAGAGGGACAGTATCTGCTATCTCCCTACTTTTCACAGATTTAAAAATTGCACAAGTTGTTAACTAGGACTGAAAGAATGCTTGTTATCAGAGAAGGAAGGGGGTACACTTGCAAAATATTTGCTTTTTTTCTTCATTCCTCCTCAAAGATTTGACTGGCCTTTCATTTTTATGGCTCAGTAAAGGATAAATTAAAAGGTCAGAGCTCTTGTACTAACTCAGAAACATAACACACAGAATACAAAAACTAGTGTTATGCCTCATGCTTGCAAAGCATCTCCTTTATTCTGAGACAGCATTACTCGGACTTAAGTCTGATGCCCCTGAACTTGAACTCACTTGCTTGGACTTCCTGCCTTGATGAGTAGCTAAGGCTTTGGATGACATCTGTCAGATAAGCCTCCATTCCAAGTTTCCTATATCACCATCTTTAAGCTATATTTGACTCTCCATTTTCCTTTTACCTTTAATAAATTTAAAGGTATAATGGACCACTTTAAGACAATTCAGTCACTGCATTGTGTGATTTTAAACAATATAATTTTTCTCTTGTCAAACACATATGTTTCTTTCAGATAATTTTATTTTATTTTTTATTTTAAATTGAAGAATAATTGCTTTACAGAATTTTGTGGTTTTCTGTCATACATCAACAAGAATCAGCCACAGGCACACCCATGTCCCTTCCTTCCCAGACCTCCCTTCCATCTCACCCTTCAGCCTGTCAAAGAGCCCCTGTTTGAGTTCCCTGAGTCATACAGCAAATTCACATTGGCTATCTATTTTACATATGGCATTGTAAATTTCTATGGTACTCTATCTATCTTCCCCTCCTCCCTCCTTTCTTCCTCACATGTCCATAAGTCTGCTCTCTATGTCTGTTTTTCCATTGCTGCCCTGAAAATAAATGCATCAGTGCCATCTTTCTAAATTCCACATATATGTGTCAGTATAGAATATTTATATTTCTCTTTTTGAATTATTTCACTCTGTATGGTAGGCTCTAGGTCTGTCCACTTCATTAGAATATATTCAAATGTGTTCTTTTATGGCTGACTAGTATTCCATTGAGAGGCTTCTCTTTTAGCTCAGTTGATGAAGAATCTGCCTGCAGTGCAAGAAACCCGGGTTCAATTCCTGGGTCAGGAAGATCCCCTGGAGAAGAAAATGGCAACCCACTCTAGTATTCTTGCCTGGAGAACCTAATAGACAGAGGAGCCTGGCAGGCTATGGCCCATGGTGTTGGAAGAGTTGGACATGAATTAGTGACTAAACCACCACGAGTATTCCATTGTATATATGTACCAAAACTTCTTTATCTGTTCATCTGTTGATGGACACCTAGGTTGCTTCCATGTTCTAGCTATTGTAAATAGTGCTGCAATGAATATTGAGGTACATGTGTCTTTTTCAATTTTGGTTTCCACAGAATATATGCCTATGAGTGGGATTGCTGCGTCATATGGTTGTTTTATTTCCAGCTTTTTTTTAAATTTTCTAACTTTTTAAAGAATCTCCATACCATACAGCCATAGTGGCTGTATCAGTTTACATTCCCACAAGCACTGCAAGTGTTCCCTTTTCTCCACCCCCTCTCCAGCATTTATTGTTTGTAGACAATTTGATGATGGCCATTCTGACTGGTGTGAGGTGGTATCTCATTGTAGTTTTGATTTGCATTTGTCTAATAATGAATAATGTTGAGCATTTTTTCCTGTGCTTGTTGGCTGACTGTATGCCTTCTTTGGAGAAATGTTTCTTCAGATTCCTTTTCCACTTTTTGATTGGGTTTGCTTTTCTGGTATTGAGTTGTATGAGATGCTTGTATAGTTTGGAAATTAATTCCTTGTCAGTCATTTCCTTTGCTATTATTTTCTCCCATTCTGAGGGTTGTCTTTTCACCTTGTTTGTAGTGTCCTTTGCTGTGCAAAAGCTTTTAAGTTTAATTAGGTCTTGCTTGTTTATTTTTGTTTTTATTTCCATTACTCAGTTTTTTCAATATATGAAAATCAATCAACATGACACACCATATTAACAAATTGAAAGATAAAAACATATGATCATCACATACATGCAGAAAAAGACTTTGACAAAATTCAGCATCCATTTATGATAAAAATGCTTCAAAAAATGGGCATAAAAGGAACCTACCTAGTCCTAGTAAGGCCATATATGAAAAGCCCACAGCAAATATTATTCTCAATGGTGAAAAACTGAAAGCATTCCCTCTAAGATCAGGAACAAGACAAGGGTGTGCACTCTCACCACTATTATTCATCATAGCTTTGGAAGTTCTAGCTACAGCAATTAGAGAAGAAAAATAAATAAAAGGAATCCAGATCAGAAAAGAAGTAAAACTCTCACTGTTTGCAGATGACATGATACTATACACAGAAAACCCAAAGAAGCTATCAGAAAATTACTAGAGCTAATCAGTGAATTTAGCAAAGTCACAGGATACAAAGTCAATACACAGAAATCACTTGCATTTCTATATACTAACAATGAAAAATCAAAAAAGAAATTAAGGAATCAATCCCATTCACCACTGCAACAAAAATAATTAATTTTGTCACCTAAGGAGACAAAAGAACTGTACACAGAAAATTAAAAGACATTAATGAAAGAAATAAAAGACAACATAAACAGATGAAGAGATATTCCATGGTCCTGGGTAGGAAGAATCAATATTGTGAAAATGACTATACCACCAAATTATCCCTATTAAATTACCAATGTCATTCTTCACAGAACGAGAACAAAAATTTTCACAATTCATATAGAAACATGAAAGATCCTGAATAGTCAAAGCAGATTTGAGAAAGAAGAATGGAGCCAGAGGAATCAACCTTCCTGACTTCAGCCTATACTACAAAGCTACAGTCATCAAGACAGTATGGTACTGTCACAAAAACAGAAATATAGACCTGTGGAACAAGATAGAGAGCCCAGAGACGAACCCACACATCTATGGGTACTTTATTTTTGACAAAGGAGGCAAGAATATACAATGGGGCAAAGATAGGCTTTTCAATAAATGATGCTGGGAAAACTGGACAGCTATTTGCAAAAAGAATTAAATTAGAATACTACCAAAAACCATACACAAAGATAAACTCAAAATGACTTAAAGATGCAAATGTAAGACAATAAATTATTAAACTCTTAGAGGAAAACATAGGCAGAATATTTGAAGACATAAGTTAAAGCAAGATCTTCTATGACAAACTTCCTAAAGTAATGGAAATAAGAATAAAAATAAACAAGTGGGACCTAATTAAACTTAAAAGCTTTTGCACAGCAAAGAAACTACAAACAAGGCGGAAAGACAATTTTATTGATACCCCTTCTTCGATTAGTATCTTAACTTCACTTAGCTGCATTTGTTTGATATGAATAAATTTTTGGTTTTGAATTGCCTACTTAAAATAAATCATTGATGTTATTGGCCTATCAGAAATTTAAGCTATTTGGTGAGGCACTGGAAGCTAAAAAGCCATTCTCTTTTTAGAGACAGGCTACTGATGCTGCTGCAATAAGTGTTTTAGAAGGAACAACATTCTTGGTTTACCTCATTAAGTTTGGTGCACTATGTACATTTCATTCCCCTTACAATACAGGAATAGGACAGAGACAACTGCATAATTACAACATAGACAGTGATTCATTGTTTTAAAATCCTAAGAAGAGAGCACCATTTCCTCTTTTATTCTTCTCCTTTGCCAACTACCCTACTATTTGGTTAAAAATTCTGACCAATGTATTATATACATTATATACATTATATACATTCTCACCAACATTGTAGGAGGGTTCCTTTCTTTCCACACCACCACCCCCAGCATATATTATTTTTATGATGGCCATCCTGTGAAGTAATACCTCACTGTAGTTTTGATTTGCATTTCTCTAATAATTAGTGATTATCACACTAATCAATCATTGTTATACACAGCAGTAACACACTGAAGAATAAAAAGCATATGATCATCTCAATAGATGCAGAAAAAGCTTTTGACAAAATTCAACATTCATATATTACAAAAACTCTCCAGAAAGTGGACATAAAGGGAAACAACCTCAATATAATAAAGGCCATATGTGACAAACCCACAGCTAACATCATATTCAGTTTTGAAAGGTGAAAGCATTTCCTCTAAGACCAGGAACAAGACAAGAATGTCCACACTCACATTTATTCAACATGATTTTGGAAGTCTGAGCCATAGTAATCATAGAAAAAGCAATGAAAGGAATCCAAATTAGTAAAGAATTAAAAGTGTCACTGTTTGCACATAACATGATACTATACATAGAAAATCTTAAAGATGCTAGAAAAAACTACTGAACTCATCAGTGAATTTAGTAAAGTTGCAAGATACAAAATTAATGCACAGAAATCCGTTTCATTTCTATATACTACCAATGAATACTAACAAAGAGAAATTAAAGAAATAATTCCATTTATCACTGCATCAAAAGAATTAAATACTTAGAAATAAACCTACTAAAGGACTGTAAGACATTGATAAAGAAATTGAAGTGGATACAGATGGATGGATAAGATATACCATGTTCTTGGACTGGAAGTATCAATACTGTCAAAATGACTATACTACCTAAGGCAATCTAGAGATTCAATGCAATCCATGTCAAATCATCAATGGCAAGTTTCACATAACTAGAGTCAAAAATATCTTTAAATTTATATATAGACACAAAATATCCTTAATAGTTAAAGCAATCTTGTTTTTTTTTTTTTTTTTTTAAAAGTGGAACTGGATGAATTAGGCTCCCTGACTTCAGACTATACTACAAAGCTACAGTCATCAAAAAGCACTATGGTACTGGCACAAAAACAAAAATATATATCAATGGGACAGGATAGAAAGCCCACAAATAAATCCACATACCTATTGTCAATTAATCTACAACAAAGGAGGTTAAGATAGTACAATGGAAAACAATCTTTTCAATAAATTGTGCTAGAAAACTGGACAGCTGCATGTGAAAAAAATGAAATTAGAACATTCGTTGACACCATAAACAAAAATAAACATGAAGTGAATTAAAGACCTAAATGTAAGATAAGATACTTATACAAGTGTTAGATGAAAACATAAGCAGAACACTCTTTGACATAAATTGATTTTATCTATCTCCTATAGTCCATGGGATTCTCCAGGCAAGAATACTGGAGTAGGCTGCCATTTCCCTTCTCCAGGGAATTTTCCCGACCCGGGGATCGAACCCAGGTCTCCCACATTGCAAGCAGAAGCTTTAACCTCTGTGCCACCTATAGTAATGAAAATAAAAACATAAATAAATGGGACCTAATTAAACTTAAAAACTTCTGCACAGCAAAGGAAACCATAAACAAAAATGAAAAGACAACACACAAAATGGGAGAAAATATTTGCAAACAAAGCAATTGACAAGAAATTAATCTCTAAAACATATAAACAGAGGATGTAGAAATTAAACATGAGAAAAGGCAAATAAAGACATGAGTTAATATAATGTGTTTGATGGGACAGTTAGGAGACTAGTCTAACTGGATTTACAAATGTTGCCAGGGATCATATAAAAGAGGAAACTAACATCTTTTGAGAGCCTATTATGTTCAAGACAATCAGTATGCTACTTTTCAGATATTATTTCATATATATATATATATACACACACACACACACACACACACACACACACACACACAAATATATATGTATATATAATACATATGTAAGAATTATCAACTCTACAGCAAAAATATATGTCGGATCTGATCCCTTTCTCCAATTTCACCTGATCCTAGCCACTTTCACCTCTTGCCTGGATTACTGCAATTTCTGACTGGTCTATCTGCTAACAATATTCAACTTAACACAAAAGAAGACAGCAAAAGGAAAAGAAAGGAAAGGCAGTGATTGTCAGTATGGATTAAAGCAAACTAAATTTACCAATATATAAAAAGTCTAACACCTTGTAGCTGAGTATGTTTTATATAGGAATGCTTGACAAGGAAAATCAATAAATGAAAATCAGTATATCATGTGATTAAAGGAATAAAACAATATGATAATGTCAACGGATTTTTAAAAGCACTTGATAAAAATCCAATTTCCCAAGAAAAACCCTTTTAGAAAATCACCCTAAATTTGATAAATAATATCTGCAGAAATAAATTTATATTTAAAAAAAAGTAAGCAGAAGTTAGGAATTTCAGGGCTCTAAACTTCAAGTCTTTTGTAGCCTGACCTACCCTCTGCAGTCAGAATTGAGAAAGGGGAAGTGTTAAAAATTTAGGTTTCTGGGATATCTATAGTAAAGACTTTTGTATATATATATAAAAGAATATCTACAGAAAACTTAATATTGTACTTAATGGTGCAAATATGAGCATTTTGCCCTGTAGATTGTGAACAAGGCAAGAATGCACATTTACACAATTGCTGTCAAGCATTGTCCTAGAGTTCCAAGTCATTATACTAAAGCAAAAAAAAAAAAAAGAAGAAGAAGAAATACATTTAAAAATCACTTAGAAAGGAAGAAGTAAAAGTGTCTGTACTGATGTGTAGATTATCCTATACATCCATAACCATGGCAAGAACTAGTAAGTGATTTAGGAAAGAAGAAGGATACAAAGTTAACAAACAAATGTAAAATTAAACTTTTCCGATCTCATCACTTCATGGGAAATAGATGGGGAAACAGTGGAAACAGGGTTGGACTTTATTTTGGGGGCTCCAAAATCACTGCAGATGGTGACTGCAGCAATGAGATTAGAAGACTCTTACTCCTTGGAAGAAAAGATATGACCAACCTAGATAGTATATTCAAAAGCAGAGACATTACTTTGCCAACTAACGTCCATCTAGTCAAGGCTATGGGTTTTCCTGTGGTCATGTATGGATGTGAGAGTTGGACTGTGAAGAAGGCTGAGCACGAAGAACTGATGCTTTTGAACTGTGGTGTTGGAGAAGACTCTTGAGAGTCCCTTGGACTGCAAGGAGATCCAACCAGTCCATTCTGAAGGAGATAAACCCTGGGATTTCTTCGGAAGGAATGATGCTAAAGCTGAAACTTCAATACTTTGACCACCTGATGTGAAGAGTTGACTCATTGGAAAAGACTGATGCTGGGAAGGATTGGAGGCAGAAGGAGAAGGGGACAACTGAGGATGAGATGGCTGGATGGCATCACGGATTCGATGGACATGAGTCTGAGTAAACTCCGAGAGATGGTAATGAACAGGGAGGCCTGGCGTGCTGCAATTCATGGGGTCGCAAAGAATCGAACATCACAGAGTGACTGAACTGAACTGAACTGAAAATTAATTACTCCAAAGAAGACATACAGATGGCTAAAAAACACATGAAAATATGCTCAACATCACTCATTATCAGAGAAATGCAAATCAAAACCACAATGAGGTACCATTTCACACCAGTTAGAATGGCTGCTATCCAAAAGCCTACAAGCAATAAATGCTGGAGAGTGTGTGGAGAAAAGGGAACCCTCTTACACTGTTGGTGGGAATTCAAACTAGTACAGCCACTATGGAGAACAGTGTGGATATTCCTTCAAAAACTGGAAATAGAACTGCCTTATGACCCACAAATCCCACTGCTGGGTTTACAGACTGAGGAAACCAGAATTGAAAGAGACACGTGTACCCCATTGTTCATCGCAGCACTGTTTCTAATAGCCACAACATGGAAGCAACCTAGATGTCCATCAGCAGAAGAATGGATAAGAGAGCTGTGGTACATACATACAATGGAATATTCAGTTCAGTTCAGTCGCTCAGTCGTGTCGGACTCTTTGAGACCCCATGAATCACAGCACACCAGGCCTCCCTGTCCATCACCAATTTCCAGAGTTCACTCAAACTCATGTCCATAGAGTCGGTGATGCCATCCAGCCATCTCATCCTCTGTCATCCCCTTCTCCTCCTGCCTCCAATCCCTCCCAGCATCAGGGTCTTTTCCGATGAGTCAACTCTTTGCATGAGGTGGCCAAAGTATTGGAGTTTAAGCTTCAGCATCAATCCTTCAAATGAACACTCAGGACTGATCTCCTTTAGGATGGACTCATTGGATCTTGGCAGTCCAAGGGAATCTCAAGAGTCTTCTCCAACACCACAGTTCAAAAGCATCAATTCTTCAGTGCTATGCTTTCTTCACAGTCCATCTCTCACATCCATACATGACCACTGGAAAAACCATAGCCTTGACTAGATGGACCTTTGTTGGCAAAGTAATATCTCTGCTTTTCAATATGCTATCTAAGTTGGTCATAACTTTTCTTCCAAGGAGTAAGAGTCTTTTAATTTCATGGCTACAGTCACCATCTGCAGTGATTTTGGAGCCCTCAAAAATAAAGCCTGACATTGTTTCCACTGTTTCCCCATCTATTTGCCATGAAGTGATGGGACCAGATGCTATGATCTTAGTTTTCTAAATGTTGAGCTTTAAGCCAACTTTTTCACTCTCCGCTTTCACTTTCATCAAGAGGCTTCTTAGTTCCTCTTCACTTTCTGCCATAAGGGTGGTGTCATCTGCATATCTGAGATTACTGACATTCTCCCAGCAATCTTGATTCTAGCTTATGCTTCTTCTAGCCCAGCGTTTCATATGATGTACTCTGCATATAAGTTAAATATACAAGGTGACAATATACAGCCTTGATGTACTCCTTTTCCTATTTGGAACCAGTCTGTTGTTCCATGTCCAGTTCTAACTGCTGCTTCTGATCTGCATATAGGTTTCTCAAGAGGCAGGTCAGATGGTCTGGTAATTCCATCTTTTCTCAGCTATTAAAAAGAATACATTTGAATCAGTTCTAATGAGGTGGATGAAACTGGAGCCTATTATACAGAGTGAAGTGAGCCAAAAGAAAAACATCAACACAGTAGATTAACGCATATATATGGAATTTAGAAATATGGTTATGATAATCCTGTATGTGGGACAGCAAAAGAAACACAGAAGTATAGAACAGTCTTTTTGATGCTGTGAGAGAGGGTGAGGGTGGGATGATTTGGGAGAATGGAATTGAAATATGTATATTATCATATGTGAAACGAATCGCCAGTCCAGGATTGATACATGAGACAAGATGCTCAGGGCTGGTGCACTGGGATGACCCAGAATGATGGGATGGGGAGGAAGGTGGGACGGGGGGTTCAGGATGGGAAACACATGTACACCCATGGTGGAGTCATGTCAGTGTATGGCAAAACAGAAACAATATTGTAAGTAGTTAGCTTCCAATTAAAATAAATAAATTTATATTAAAAATAAAAAATTAATTACTATGAAGGATTATGAAGGATTTTTGTGTTCCTACGAAGGAATTTTTTTTAAGGAAAAATACTACTTATCAGAGACACCTAACGTAGAACAGAGTGACAGGATTAGACATGAACAGTGGAAGCAAGACGTTGAATGAGAGGCAGATATGAACAGGAAGATATAATAATGCTATTGAGACCATTAAAGATAAGTATTGCCAGACTTCCTGGTGGCACAGTGGATAAAAATCCACCTGTCAATGCAGGGGCACAGGTTCGATCCCTGATCTGGGACAATTCCATAAGCCATGGAGCGACTAAGCCTGTGCACCACAACTACTAAGCCTGTGCTCTAGAGTATGTGAGCCGTAACTATTGAGCCCTGATGCTGCAACTACTGAAGCCAACGTGCCTAGAGTCTGTGCTCTGCAATAAGAGAAGCCATTGCAAGGAGAAGCCCACACACTGCAATGAAGTGTAGCCCCTGCTGTCCACAACTAAAGCTCGTGCACAGCAATGAAGATCCAGTGCAACCAAAAATAAATAATTTTTTTAAGAAAGATAAGAATTACTTATTCCAAAATTTATTGAAATTTAATCCGTGACATGAATGGAGGGGAGATTGTGACCCAAAGCAAATAGTGACATTTCCCAAAAGTACCCGTTAAAGATATCTTTTCTAAAATCCCAGCCATAAAGCAACCAGTCAAAAGAAAAGAGAATTGGGCTAAAAGCTACACTTTCTTACAGTCTGTTTTTCTCCATATCATCCAAATCATTTTATATAACAAGTAAATTGGGAAATACTTATAGGAAACCATATCAAAAGCTATCCTAGGATTCTTTTCTATTAATAACTGTGGCCCTGAGAAACAATTAATTTTGTATGATCACATTGTTAGTTTTTTACATTTACATAATGACTTCTAGGTCAGTATCATGTTTCAGAAGACAAACCTATCTTGTTATCCTACTACTCAAATCTGACAGATATGAACTCATATTGCGAAATAAAATACAAGGAACTAAATAT
This sequence comes from Nanger dama, assembly GCA_917880005.1. Classification (NCBI taxonomy): domain Eukaryota; kingdom Metazoa; phylum Chordata; class Mammalia; order Artiodactyla; family Bovidae; genus Nanger; species Nanger dama. Next base: position 3,498,416 of record CAKJTW010000089.1, read on the forward strand.
TTAATTATATTGCATTTGTGTTAACCTTTCCAACTCTTTAATGTAGGATGAACTGAAATTTCAGTGTTCTAATGTCCCCAATGTAATTTATCTTAAATTTTGGCAATATGACTTGGTTTTAAATAAGTAAAGCAGATTATTAAAATATAAGTATTTTAATGAATTGTTTCTAAATTTCAAAAATACAAATGCAATCTGTAAGAATTATTTGATGCCTACCCTGTAAGAGTACCAAAATGTTAGCCTATTGGACTTTCTAAAACCTCCCTTTTCATAATAGCATTGGGTGCTGCATTGTGTTACCATATTGGAATAATTAGAATATTAAAACCTTGGCAGAGTATTTTTCACTAAATATAATGATTTTACCCACTAGAAAAATATTTCCTTATGCCTAATTTTAATTTATTTATAGATGTTTAATACTTTTATTAAATTTATTTTTTAAATATAAAGTTACTTATTTTAATTGGAGGTTAATTACTTTACAATATTGTATTGGTTTTGCCGTACATCAACATGAATCCACCACAGGTATACACGTGTTCCCCATCCTGAAACCCCCTCCTCCTCCTTCCCCACACCATCCCTCTGGTTTGTCTCAGTGCACCAGCCCCAGGCATCCAGTATCATGCATTGAACCTGGACTGGCGATTTGTTTCATATATGATATTATACATGTTTCAATGCCATTCTCCTATAGAAATATGTATATATGATCTTTTCAGATTATAGCTCTTTTTTTAACTTTTTTTTAATTTTATTTTTACTTTATTCTACATTACAATACTGTATTGGTTTCTCCATACATTGACATGAATCAGCCACAGGTGTACACGAGTGCCCAATCCCGAAGCCCCCTCCCACCTCCCACCCCATATCATCTCTCTGGATCATCCCCATGCACCAGCCCCAAACATCCTGTATCCTGTATCGAACATAGACTGGCACTTCGTTTCTTACATGATAGTATACATGTTTCAATGCCATTCTCCCAAATCATCCCACCCTCTCCCTCTCCCTCAGAGGCCAAAAGTCCATTCTATAGCTCTGTGTCTCTTTTGTTGTCTCACATACAGGGTCATCAAGGACCAAAATGTATACTTCAAAAAGTTCAATAATATTTTTAAATTGATAGAACATGATTTGTATTTATCCCATGCTTTATGCACCTTTTTATCTTATTTAATTAATCCTCTTGCTGGACACGTAATTGCTTCTAATGTTTGTTCTTACAAACACTTCTGCAAGGAATATTCTTGCATAGATATATGAGTCAAAGGTGTATATACATTTTATAACATGACAGATGTTGCCAAATTTATCTTCAAAGATGATATACCAGTTTATACTGCTTCCAAAATACATGTATTGGGATTTTCTGACATCCTTACCAATAATTTATCTTTAATTTTCAGTTACACTGAATAATTTTATATGATTATCATCCCTAAATGCTTTTTCTTCTTTGAATTTCTTGTTCACATCTATTTTTCCCTAGTATGTTGTTTCTTCTCATTTAAGTATTTCTTTATTATACTAAAGACATTATTCCTTCATGTGCTGTTTGGAATGGGTCAATACTTACTTATATGCAATTACTGGTGAGTAGATGATACTGTTAATTTTTATTAAACTTGGTTAAACAAATTATCTGAGTTGTCAAATAAAATTTTTCTAAGATAAAACTGTAGATAATTTTATAAGAAATAATGAACTTGGTATTCATTGGATGTCTGCTTTGTGTTGGAAACTCTGCTGTGTGTGGTCACATACATTTTCTAAATCCTTTCAGAAGCATAGTGAAGTGGTTATTTTTAATCTCTTGTTTTATAGATGAGAAAATTGTAAAATAATTTAGGCAAATTGGTCAAGAACAAATGCACATAAACAGAAGAACTAGGAATTTAACCTGGGTCTCTCTGATTCTAAAATATATGTGTTTAAAGATTCAGTTATGATTTATATCATTAACTATGTCTCACTCATAGCAAGCAATTAAAAACATTGGTTGAAAAATGAAATGAATATTAGGAATATTGTCAGGTAGATCAGCTTGACTGAAAAGTGTCCAAATACTTGACAATGAATCTCCTGCCAATTATATACACCATCTCTGAGGTAGAATGGACCCAGCCACTGCCAAGCGTCTTCTTCAATTCCAGCAAGTATTATAGGAGAAGAACCAAGAGAATTAATACATACCAAGAGGAAACTTTTACTCCTAAAGTTGTCTATTTAGAAGAACTACATCAGGAATACGTGTGTAACATATTAAGAAGCACTTGGCTATTTTGCAAGCTTAAAATTATTTATTTAGTAGCCTCATTACCCTAACCTCTAAGTAGATAGTTGACCATTGGTGAATAACATCAGCTGTATACTCATGGTGATGCTGCTGATAACTCTCTGCTTATCTGCCATGTAGAGGCATAATCATGTTTACACAGAAAATAAGAGATAACTGAAATCTTTGTACTAAAAATTTAAAGGATAATTTCTCAGAATGTAACTCTTATGGAAAATGATGCATATTTTTAGCTATCAATAAGTTGAACAGCATATACTAACACAAAAGAGAGAATCCAAACTAATCCACTCAATTAAGTTATCCTTGCTACTTGCTCCTCAATTTGAATATATAAGTGAATTTTACTTTTGTACCTATTTAGCTGGGTAATAGGACAAAATTTTTCTATAAAGTGGTAGAATAGGAAACTGAGAATGATATTTTCCTAAGAAACTATCAGTTACTACCTTTGCCAAATAATTAATCTAAGGGAGTGATTTTATCATATTTGAGAAATCTATTCTATAAGCATTTTTAATTGGCTTTCACATGCAAATAACTTTTACTAATATATTTTACACTAATTTGACATAGCATACAATACTAGATTGTTCAAAAGAGAAGAGGTTTTAGATAATCTAGACCAGTGGTTCTCAACTTTGGTTATACATTAGGATATCTGTTGATGAGGCCTTGGTATCTTATTTTTAGAAAAGCCCACTAGATAATCTTTTTACAGGCAGCCATGTTTGAGGTCAGTAATCCTGTTGTGTTCAATTCAGTTCAATGCAGTCGCTCAGTCATGTCCGACTCTTTGCAACCCCATGAACCACAGCACACCAGGCCTCCCTGTACATCATCAATTCCTGGAGTCCACTCAAGCCCATGTCCATTGAGTCAGTGATGCCATCCAACCATCTCATCCTCTGTCGTCCCCTTCTCTTGCTGCCCTCAATCTTTCCCAGGGTCAGGGTCTTTTCAAATGAGTCAGCTTTTCACATCAGGTGGCCAAAGTATTGGAGTTTCAGCTTCAACATCAGTCCCTCCAATGAACACCCAGGACTGATCTTCTTTAGGATGGACTGTTTGGATCTCTTTGCAGTCCAAGGGACTCTCAAGAGTCTTCTCCAACACCACAGTTCAAAAGCATCAATGCTTCAGTGCTCAGCTTTCTTTATAGTCCAACTCTCACATCCATACGTGACCACTGGTAAAACTATAGCCTTGACTAGACGGACCTTTGTTGACAAAGTAATGTCTCTGTAACTTTCCTTCCAAGGAGTAAGTGTCATTTAATTCTGTTGTGTCAGGTTAGTTTCAAAGCAATTTTCCTCAAAAACAATTCCACAGCAAAATTAAAATCCAGAGATACCTAATCATGGCTGGTTTTATCTCACAGTAGAAACTAAGTTTTGCTCTTTCAAGTCACTGAAAGAGGCATTGTTTCAAGCAGTTTTACTATTTTCACTATGTTTTCCCAATTATTACATAAGAGCAAAAGTTCATCAAATTTATGTTATAAGCCTCATATCAACTTAAAATAAATGTCTTTTATAAGTGTGCAAGTCACAAGCTTAACCATTTTATAAAATTTTAAAGCAAATACATTAACATAATCAAAATTATATTATTTTCCCTTTCTATGATTAATAAATCTCTACTCATTTTTAAATTTCACTTTCTCTATGAAACTTTTACTTATGCCTTCAGCAAATTTTACCTGTGTCAGATAAGTTATGAATATAAATAAAAAATAAATATAAAACAGTTGATATATATATATATATAATTTCATGATCACTTGATTATTAAATAATTTTTGTAATAATAGTCTTTGGCAAAGAAGAGATTAAATATATAATCTTAAAAATTATTTGAATGACAATATACCTACAGGCATATTATGTTATGTATGATATTATACTGGCTTTCTGCAAAACCATATGGAAAACATGAGCAAACTTTTGGCCAACCCAGTGTATTATAAAAAAATATGCTATGACAGATTTGTCTTTAGCTTAGAGATGAGAAAAATTTTTAAAGGAGACTTTTTCAGAGACAGGAGAAAAGGCTCCTACACTGGCCAGAATTGGAGATCATGCCCAGGTATGGAATACTCTAAGATTTCTTAAGAAGTATAATTTTTTTCTACTTATTAAAAAGTTACAGTTATTGAGAATTAAGTAACCTCTTTTGGGCTTCCCTTGTGGCTCAGCTGGTAAAGAATCCACCTGCAATGTGGGAGACCTGGGTTCAATTCCTGGGTTGGGAAAATCCCCTGGAGAAGGGAAAGGCTACTCACTCCAGTATACTGGATTGAAGAATTCTATGGACTGTACAGTCCATGGGATCACAAAGAGTCAGACACGACTGAGAGATTTTCATTCACAAGTAATCACGTACAATTATGCAAACATGACATTTTTCTCCAGGAAGATAATTTTTTAAATACTAGACATGTTACAGCTAATTTAATCATCTATATTAAAAAGTTGGTTTAGGGTAAGGGGGTACAAATATAAATTAGGTAAATAATTTGTGACCAGTTACTAGCCACTTGTTCTTCGACAATGAGAAACTTGAGTGACATCCAAGGCTCTATTTTGTTTCCAAACTGACTTAGATATGCATAAATATATTTTAATTCAGCCCAGTATACTTGGTTGAACAGACTTAAATTGAAGAAAGTAGGGAAACCACCAGGCCATTCAGGTATGACATAAATCAAATCCCTTATGATTATACAGTGGAAGTGACAAATAGATTCAAGGGATTAGATCTGATAGAATGCTTGAAGAACTATGGACAGGGATAAAACCATCTTCAAGAAAAAGGAAATGCAAAAAGGTAAAATGGTCATCTGAAGAGGTCTTACAAGTGACTGAGGAAAGAAGACAAGTGAACGGCAAAGGAGAAAAGGAAAGATATACCCATTTGAATGCAGAGTTCCAAAGAATAGCAAGGAGAAATAAGAAAGCCTTCCCTAAGTGAACAATGCAAAGACACAGAGGAAAACAATAGAATGGGAAAGATTAGATATCTCTTGAATAAAATTAGAGATACCAAAGGAACATTTCATGCAAAGATGGGCACAATAAAGGACAGAAAAGGGTGTGCACCTAACAGAAACAGCAGATACAAAGAAGAGGTGGCATGAATACACAGAAGAACTATAAAGAAAAATCTTAATGACCCAGATAACCACAATGGTATGATCATTCACCTAGAGCGAGACATCCTGGAGTACAAAGTCAAGTGGGCCTTAGGAAGCATCACTATGAACAAAGCTAGTGGAGGTGATGGAGTTCCAGTTGAGCTATTTCGAGTCCTAAAACATGATGCTGTGAAAGTGCTGCACTCAATACACTAACAAATTTGGAAAACTCAGCAGTGGCCACAAAACTGGAATACGTCAACTTTCATTCCAGTCCCAAAGAAAGGCAAAGCCAAAGAACGTTCAACTCACCACACAATTGCACTCACCTCACACCTTAGCAAAGTAATGCTCAAAATTTTCTAAGCTAGGCTACAATGGTACATGAACCAAGAGCTCCCAGATGTTCAAGCTGGATTTAGAAAAGGCAAAGGAACCAGAGATCAATTTGTCATATCCATTGGATTATATAAAAAGCAATAGAGTTCCAGAAGAACATCTACTTCTGCTTCATTGACTAACCTAAAGCCTTGGACTGTGTAGATCGCAACAAACTGTGGAAAATTCAAAAAGAGATAAAAATACCAGACAACCTTACCTGCCTCTTGAGAAATCTGTATTCAGTTCAAGAAGCAATAGTTAGAACCAGACATGGTACAACAGACTGGTTCCAAATTGGGAAAGGAGTACATCAAGAATGTACACTGTCACTCTGCTTATTTAACTTATATGCAGAGTACATCATGCAAAAATACCAGGTTGGATGAAGCACAAGCTGGAATCAAGATTGCTGGGAGAAATATCAATAACCTCAGATATGCAAATGACACCACCCTTATGGCAGAAAGTGAAGAGGAACTAAAGAGCCTCTTGATGAAAGTGAAAATAGGAGAGTGAAAAAGCTGGCTTAAAACTTAACATTCAAGAAATTTAAAAAAAAAAAAAAAGAAAGACAGAAAGAAAAGAAATGAGATTATGGCATCTAGTCCCATCACTTCATGGCAAATAGATGGGGAAACAATGGAAACAGTGACAGACTTTATTTTGTTGGGCTCCAAAATCACTGCAGATAGTGACTGCACCCATGAAATTAAAAGATGCTTGCTCCTTGAAGAAAAACCATGACCAAGCTAGATAGCATATGTAAAAGCAGAGACATTACTTTGCCTACAAAGGTCTGTGTAGTCAAAACTATGGTTTTTCAAGTAGTCATCAGTGAATGTGAGAGTTGGACTATAAAGAAGGATGAGCACTGAAGAACTGATGCTTTTGAATAGTGGTGTTGGAGAAGACTGTTGAGAGTCCCTTGAATTACAAAGAGATCAAACCAGTCAATCCCAAAGGAAATCATTCCTGAATATTCATTGGAAGGACTGATGCTGAAGTTGAAACTTTCTTTGGCCACATGGTGCCAAGAGCCAACTCATTAGAGCAGTCCCTGATGCTAGGAAAGATTGAAGGAAGGAGAAGGGGATGAGAGAGGACGAGATGGTTGGATGGCATCACTGACTCAGACATGAGTCTGAGAGTTGGGAGTTGGTGAAAGACAGGGAAGCCTGGTGTGCTGCATTCCATGGGGTGGCAAAGAGTCCCATGACTGAGAGACTGAACCACAACAGTATTTGATATGAAATGCTCAGAACCATCTTATACATTAATTTTCCAATGTAGAATATAACTGTATTTCTTAGAAGAAAAGAAATAAACATTGTCTCTTAGCATAGAAAGAATATTACTCATCCAAATAATAATAATAATGAAATAATGTCATTTTCCACAATATGCATAGATCTAGAGATGATCATACTAAGTGAAGTCAGGCAAAGACAAATACCTTATATCACTTACATGTGAAATTTTAAAAACTGATACAAATGAACTTGTTTACAAAACAGAAACAGACTCATAGACTTAAAAAACAAACATGGTTACCAAAGCAGAAATGCGTGGGGGGTGTGATAAATTAGGAGTTAGGGACTAACACATGCACACTGTAGTAGGTCCAGCAAAGACCTACTGTATAGCACAAGGGACTCTACTCAATGCTCTGTAATAACTTATATGGGAAAAAAATCTGAGAAAACATAGATTTTTGTATATGTATAAGCAGTCACTTTGCTGTACATCTAAAACAAAATATTGTGTAAATCACTATACTTCAACATATAAAACAAAAATTTTAAAAATACATTAAAAGGGCAATCTTAAGATGGTGGAGGAATAGGATGGGAAGACCACTTTCTCCCCCACAAATTCATCAAAAGAACATTTAAACATTATGTAAATTCCACAGAACAACTTCTGAATGCCGGCAGAGGACATCAGGCACCCAGAAAAGCAGCCCATTGTCTTTGAAAGGACATGTTTTATCAACAGTGCTGTATAGAAGGAGAAGTCCTGAGACTATTGTAAAAATAAGACTGAAAACCAGAAGCAGGAGGCTTAAGTCCAAACCCTGAGAACACCAGAGAACACCTGACTCTAGGGAACATTAATCGATAGGAGCTCATCAAACGCCTCCATACCTACACTGAAACCAAGCACGACCCAAGGGCCAACAAGCTCCAGAGCAAGACATACTATGCAGCTTCTCCAGCAACACAAGAACACAGCCCTGAGCTCCAATATACAGGCTGTCCAAAGTTACTCCAAAACATCTCATAACTTATTACTGGACACTTCATTGCACTCCAGAGAGAAGAAATCCAGCTCAAACCACCAGAACACTGACACAAGCTTCCCCTAACCAAGAAACCTTGACAAGCCACCTGTACAACCCCACCCACAGTGAGGAAACTCCACAATAAAGAGAACTCCAAAAACTGCCAGAATGCAGAAAGGGAACTCCAAACTCAGCAATATAAACAAGATGAAGAGGCAGAGGAATACCCAGCAGGTAAAGGAACAAGATAAATGCCCACCAAACCAAACAAAAGAGGAAGAGATAGGAAATCTACTTGATAAAAAATTCTAAACAATGATAGTGAAAATGATCCAAAATATTGAAATCAAAATGGAATCACAGACAAATAGCCTGGAGACAAGGATTGAGAAGATGCAAGAAAGGTTTAACAGGGACCTAGAAGACATAGAAAGGAGTCAATCTATAATGAATAATGCAATAAGTGAGATTAAAAACACTCTGGAGGGAACAAATAGTAGAATAACAGAGGCAGAAGATAGGATTAGTGAATTAGAAGATAGAATGGTAGAAATAAATGAATCAGAGGAGGAAAAAAAGAAATGAGGGACAATCTCAGAGACCTGCAGGACAGTGTGAAATGCCATAACATTCAAATCATAGGAGTCCCAGAAGAAGAAGACAAAAGGAAAGATCATGAGAAAATACTTGAGGAGATAATAGTTGATAACTTCCCTAAAATGGGGAAGGAACTAATCACCGAAGTCCAAGAAACTGAGAGAGTCCCAAGCAGGATAAACCCAAGGCGAAATACCCCAAGACACATTAATCAAATTAACAAAGATCAAACACAAAGAACAAATATTAAAAGCAGCAAGGGAAAAACAACAAATAACACACAAGGGGATTCCCATAAGGATAACAGCTGATCTTTCAATAGAAACTCTTCAAGCTAGGAGAGAATGACAAAACACACTTAAAGTGCTGAAAGAAAATAACCTACAGCCCAGATTACTATACCCAGCAAAGATCTCATTCCAATATGAAGGAGAAATCAAACGCTTTACAGACAAGCAAAAGCTGAGAGAATTCAGCACCACCAAACCAGCTCTCCAACAAATGCTAAAGGGTCTTCTCTAGACAGGAAACACAAAAAGGGTGTATAAACCTGAACCCAAAACAATAAAGTAAATGGCAACAGGAGCATACTTATCAATAATTACCTTAAACGTAAATGGGCTGAATGCCCCAACCAAAAAGACTGGCTGAATGGATACAAAAACAAAACCCCTATATATGTTGTCTATAAGAGACCCACCTCAAAACAAGGGACACACACAGACTGAAAGTTCAGGGCTGGAAAAATTTTTCTATGAAAATAGAGACCAAAAGAAAGCAGGAGTAGCAATACTCATATCAGATAAAATAGACTTTAAAACAAAGGGTGTGAAAAGAGACAAAGAAGGACAGTACATAATGATCAAAGGATCAATCCAAGAAGTAGATATAACAATTATAAATATATTTGCACCCAACATAGGAGCACTGCAATAGGTAAGACAAATGTTAACAAGTATGAAAAGGAAACTAACAATAACACAATAATAGCAGGAGACTTTAATACCCCACTCACACCTATGGATAGATCAACTAAACAGAAAATTAACAAGGAAACACAAACTTTAAATGACACAATAGACCAGTTAGACCTAATTGATATCTATAGGACATTTCACCCCCACACAATGAATTTCACCTTCTTCTCAAGTGCACACGGAACCTTCTCCAGGATAGATCACATCCTGGGCCATAAATCTAGCCTTGGTAAATTCAAAAGTTGAAATCATTCCAAGCATCTTTTCTGACCACAATTCATAAAGATTAGATCTCAATTACAGAAGAAAAACTGAATAACCAACAAATCACAGAGGAAATCAAAAAGAAATCAAAAGATGCATAGAAAAAAATGAAAATGAAAACTCAACAACCCAAAACCTGTGGGACACTATAAAAGCAGTGCTAAGGGGAATACCTTAGCATACCTCAAAAAATAAGAAAAAAGTCAGATAAATAACCTCACTCTATACCCAAAGCAACTGGAAAAGGAAGAAATGAAGAACAGCACCAGGGTTAGTAGAAGAAAAGAAATCTTAAAAATTAGGGCAAAAATAAATGCAAGAGAAACAAGAGACAATAGCAAAAATCAACAAAGCTAAAAACTGGTTGTTTGAAAGCATAAATAAAATTGACAAACCATTAGCCAAACTCATCAAGAAACAAAGGGAGAAAAACCAAATCAATAAAATTAGAAATGAAAATGGAGAGATCAAAAAGATAACACAGAAATACAAAGGATCATAAGAAACTAATATCAGCAATTATATGCCAATAAAATGGACAACATGGAAGAAATGGACAAATTCTTAGAAAAGTACAACTTTCCAAAAATGAACCAGGAAGAAATAGAAAATCTTAACAGACCCATTACAGGCACAGAAGTTTAAACTGTAATCAGAAATCTTCCAGCAAACAAAAAACCAGGACCAGACAGCTTCACAGCTGAATTCTACAAAAATTTAGAGAAGAGCGAACACCTATCCTACTCAAACTCTTCCAGAAAGTTGCAGAGGAAGGAAAACTTTCAAACTCATTCTATGAAGCCACGATCACCCTAACACCAAAACCAGAAAAAGATGCTACAAATAAAGAAAACTACAGGCCAATATCACTGATGAACATAGATGCAAAAATCCTTAACAAAATTTTAGCAATCCGAATCCAAAAACACATTAAAAGATCATACACCATGACAAAATGGGCTTTATCCCAGGGATGTAAGGACTCTTCAACATCCACAAATCAATCAATGTAATGTACCACATTAACAAGTTGAAAAATAAAAGCCATATGATTATCTCAATAGATGCAGAGAAAGCCTTTGACAAAATTCAACATCCATTTATGATTAAAAAACTTTCCAGAAAGCAGGAATAGAAGGAACATACCTCAACATAATAAAAGCTACATATGACAAACCCACAGCAAACATTATCCTCAATCGTGAAAAATTGAAAGCATTTCCCCTAAAGTCAGGAACAAGGCAAAGGTGCCCACTCTCACCACTATTCAACATAGTTTTGGAAGTTTTGGCCAGAGCAATAAGAGCAGAAAAATAAATAAAAGGGATCCAGCTTGAAAAAGAAGAAGTAAAACTCTCATTGTTTGCAGATGACATGATCCTCTACATAGAAAACCCTAAAGACTCCACCAGAAAAGTACTGGAGCTAATCAATGAATATAGTAAAGTTGCAGGATATAAAATCAACACAAGAAACCCCTTGCATTCCTATACACTAACAATGAGAAAAAGAAAGAGAAATTAAGGAAACAATTCCATTAACCATTGCAATGAAAAGAATAAAATACTTAGGAATATATCTACCTAAAGAAACTAAAGACCTATATATAAATAACTATAAAACACTGGAGAAAGAAATCAAACAGGGCTCTAACAGATGGAGAAATATACCATGTTCATGGATTGGAAGAATCAATATAGTAAAAATGAGTATACTAACCAAAGCAATTTATAGATACAATGCAATCCCTGTCAAGCAATCAACGGTATTTTTCACAGAAGTAGAACAAATAATTTCACATTTTGTATGGAAATACAAAAAGAATCTTGAATAGCCAAAGCAATCTTGAGAAATAAGAATGGAACTGGAGGAATCAACCTGCCTGACTTCAGGCTCTACTACAAAGCCACAGTCATCAAGACAGTACGTTACCGGCACAAAGACAGAAATATAGATCGATGGAACAAAATAGAAAGCCCAGAGATAAATCCACACACCTATGCATACCTTATCTTTGACAAAGGAGGCAAGAATATACAATGAATTAAAGACAATCTCTCTAATAAGTGGTGCTGGGAAAACTGGTCAACCACTTGTAAAAGAATGAAACTAGAACACTTTCTAACACCATACACAAAAGTAAACCCAAAATGGATTAAAGATCTAAATGTAAGACCAAAAACTATAAAACTCCTAGAGGAAAACATAGGCCAAATACTCTCAGCATACATCAAAGCAGGATCTTCTATGATCCACCTCCAAGAATATTGGAAATAAAAGCAAAAATAAACAAATGAGACCTAATTAAAATTACAAGCTTCTGCACAAAAAGGAAACTATAAGCAAGGTGAAAAGACAGCCTTCAGAATGAGAGAAAATAATAGCAAATGAAGCAACTGACAAAGAACTAATATCAAAAATATACAAGCAACTCCTGCAGCTCAATTCCAGAAAAATAAACGACCCAATCAAAAAATGGGCCAAAGAACTAAATAGACATTTCTCCAAAGAAGACATACAGATGGCTAACAAACACATGAAAATATGCTCAACATCACTACACTACAGATGGCTAACAAACACATGAAAAGATGCTCAACATCACTCATTATCAGAGAAATGCAAATCAAAACCACAGTGAGGTACCATTTCAAGCCAGTTAGAATGGCTGTGATCCAAAACCTACAAGCAATAAGTGCTGGAGAGTGTGTGGAGAAAAGGGAACCCTCTTACACTGTTGTTGTGAACGGAAACTAGTACAGCCACTATGGAGAACAGTGTGGAGATTCCTTAAAAAACTGAAAATAGAACAGCCTTATGACCCAGCAATCCCACTGCTGGGCATACACACCGAGGAAACCAGAATTGAAAGAGACACGTGTACTCCAATATTCATCGCAGCACTGTTTCTAATAGCCAGGACATGGAAGCAACCTAGATGTCCATCAGCAGATGAATGGATAAGAGAGCTGTGGTACATATACACAATGAAGTATTACTCAGCCATTAAAAAGAATACATTTCAATCAGTTCTAATGAGGTGGATGAAACTGGAGCCTATTATACAGAGTGAAGTAAGCCAGAAAGAAAAACATCAATACAGTATACTAACACATATATATGAAATTTAGAAAGATGGTAACGATAACCCTGTATGTGAGATGGCAAAAGAGACACACATGTATAGAACAGTCTTTTGGATTCTGTGGGAGAGGGTGGGATGATTTGGGAGAATGGCATTGAAACATGTATAATATCATTGTGAAACGAATTGCCAGTCCAGGTTCGATGCATGATACTGGATGCTTGGGGCTGCTGCACTGAGAAGACCCAGAGGGATGGTATGGGGAGGGAAGAGGGAAGAGGTTCAGGATGGGGAACACGTGTATACTTGTGGCATATTCATGTTAATGTATGGCAAAACCAATGCAACATTTTAAAGTAACTAACCCCTAATTAAAACAAATTTATATTTAAAACAAAAACATTAAAAAAAAATGAAGACATTTCTCAGCATGGTTAGCATCTCTCAATAAATGTAGGTGAGATTAGAAAACAAATCATCCAAATCTTTGCAATAGATTTGATACAGTGCCTTTGAGGGAAGTGCTGGATTCAACATTACAGATTGCAAGTTGACAGTGCCATTATATTCCTTCCTATCTTCATAATAAAATAGACTTAAGCTCACTTTCTTTTCCTGTTGAACTTTATTTCAGATTCATACAAATTGCATAAAGTCCATCTGTAGTCCTTCCTCCTTGTTCCTCTTCCAAACAAAAAGCCACCAAATAATGTCATATGAGTATGGAGACCATGTGCTACTGTGGCAATCATGGACCTTTATTGTATGCTGTTGTTATTGGGTAGCTAAGTCATGTACAACTCTTTTGTGACCCCTTGGACTGTAGATCACCAGGCTTCTCTATACATGGGATTTCCTAGACATGAATACTAGAGTGTGTTGCCATTTCCTTCTCCAGGGGATCTTCCCAACCCATATTGTTTGATTTGTTGTAAATTATTATTCATCTTTCCTACAAAGTTGTAATATTTTCTTACATATTTGCTCTTTATGCACAGTTTTGCCATGCACTTTTTATAGTTCCAGACTAAGTTGTGTTGAAGTGATCATGAAACCCATGGTGATTCCACCCTGATGATGAAAGATTATATATGTAGCCATTGACACACCAAAGGTCTAATTAAGAAAACACAGGCTACCAATGTGAGTCTATCACAGACGGGCGGCATTTTTCCAAGGTGATAATATGCATGCCATTGTTGGGGTCATTTAATGGACTGGGACCTGGAGGTCCGGAGACGATGAATAGAAAATGAAAGAGAGAAAGAGGCTGATACTCCTGGTTTATGCAGAAAACCAATAAAGTCCTTGACACAGGACTTGCATCTCTCATGAAGGCACTGGGCGCCCTCTCAAGGGGGGTGAAAGTACAGGGAGCTTTCTCGAGGGAGTCTTAGAAGCCTGGGCAGGAGAGTAAGCAAGACGGGTCTCTGCACTCCAAGGAATGAGGCGAGGAGAGAGACAGAGAAAGAAAGACAGACAGACAGACACGGAGATCCAAGCTCTGATGGAGCAAAGGTGCTTTAATGATTTTTCTGTGAGTACACATAGGCTGTGGTACAAGAAGTTTCTTTCATCAATGATAAAGATCAGAAAACCAAAGGTACAGTAACCATTACCAAGGGAACAAGGGATGATGATGGTCACAAGATCAGGAGACAAACCATATCTCAAGAAAGGGGATCGAGACTAAGCAGTTTTGTCCTACAGAGAATGCTTACTAAAGGAGATTCAAGCCTGTCTCACACAATGACCCAAGTTCCTGGGAGCAGCGTGCTATTCTGCTTAAAAAGAAACAAAGGACTTGTGAGAAACAGCAAGCAGGAATCCTCCTGTTAAACATTCCCAGACATGCCATTATCCAGATAACCCATCTGGATCCATCTTTTCTGAACAGTAAGTGCCTCTGTGAAACTGGCAGATTTGATGAGTCGGCACAATGCCATACAAACATACGGACAGAACTGTAAACAAGCTAAAGATGTGTAACAAGATATTTATTTAATAAAGTAGGATTTCCAGCTGGAATTCAACTACAATTACCTTCTACTAGTTTATGTTTCCAAATCATAAAATTGATTTCCTTAGAAGGAAATTAAAATTAATGAAAAGTAGATGTGTGTGTATGTGCGTGCTTGTGCATGTGTATAGGTGTATATAAAGCAATCATATAGATATATTTCTTTGTGGATGACAAGTCAAATCAGAGAAGGAAAGAATCTAGGGTCGTAAAAAGGAAAGAAGATTTTGTAGCATATGGTGAACAATTTTTCTTCAATTTTAGTATATTCTCAATGACTTATACAATCACATGGTTTGTTGAAACCCCCTTTAAGAAAATAGCTCAAGGAATTCATTGGCTTTCCAGTGGTTAGGACGCCACCTTCCAATGCAAGGGGCATGTGTTTGATACCTAGTTGAGGAACTAAAATCCTACAAGCTCCCCAAGCCACGGTCAAAAATAATAATAATTTTAAAATTATATACAGCAAAAATTTTATGAAAAGTTGTAGATATAGGCATCTGCAAGAGGGAGAAAATCAAGATTATGGCTTTCTATTTTGCATTTCCTTCTAAACTACTGAAGTGAAGTGAATTGAAGTCGCTCAGTCGTGTCTGACTCTTTGCGACCCCGTGGACTGTAGGCCACCAGACTCCTGCGTCCATGGGATTTCCTAGGCAGGAATACTGGAGTGGGTTGCCATTTCCTTCTCCAGAGGATCTTCCTGACCCAGGGATCGAACCCAGGTCTCCTGCATTGCAGGCAGACACTTTAACCTCTGAGCCACCAGGGATTGACAAATAGTGTATGTAAAACTCACCTTCTAAAATTGTGAAACGATTATCTTCTATTCCCACCAACCAGACATTTTAATTCATTTAGTTCTGATGAGTAAAATTATATTATTGTGTTCCAGTGAACTTTATTGTTTACACATTCAAATTATTCTAATGCACATTGAGGAAGATTGTCAAACAGGATTAAGTTCAAACATTTTCTAAACACACAAAATGTTTACTTGGGAGTTTCTTACTGGTCTTTCAGTAGCAGATCACTTCATGGTAAACAGATGGGGAGAAAATGGAAACAGTGAGACTTTATCTTATTGGGCTCCAAAGTCACTGTGGACAGTGACTGCAGCCATGAAATTAAAAGACACTTGTTCCCTGGAAGGAAAGTTATGACAAACCTAGACAGTGTATTAAAAAGCAAAGTCATCATTTTGCCAACACAGGTTCATACATTCAAAGCTATGGTTTTTCCAGTAGTCATGTATGGATGTGAGAGTTGGACCATAAAGAAAGCTGAGCACTGAAGAATTAATGTTTTTGAATTGTGGTGCTGGAGAAGACTCTTGAGAGTCCCTTGGACTGCAAGGAGATCAAACCAGTCAATCCTAAAGAATAGATTTAAGTCAGTCTTAAATAGTCATTGGAAGGACTGATGCTGAAACAAGCTCCAATACTTGGCCACCTGATGCAGAGTCAACTCATTGGAAAAGACCCTGATCCTGGGAAAGATTGAGGAAGGAGGAGAAGGGGGGTGGCAAAGGATGAGATGACTTGAATGTCATAACTGACTCAATGGAAGTAAATCTGAACAAATTCTGGGAGGTAGGGAAGGACAGGGAAGACTGGCGTGCTGCAGTCCATGGGCTCACAAAAAATTGGACACAACTTAGCAATTGAACAACATAGAGCATCCCATGTTCTTTTCAGCTCCTACTAAGATTCTGAGAGAGACTAAAGGTAGGAAAATAAATTTTATCTTTGGTCCATGTACACACACACAAAATAACTCAATTTCTCTTTTAGAGAAATTTCTTTTTTTTTTTTTTTGAACTGTGTGACTTCAAATAAATGATTTTTGTCAAACTGTTAACAATTCAATTATTTTACTGTGACTAAATTAGTGGTGGTCAGGGAGAAAATCCACAGATATGATTTATATGATTTGAATTAAGATACGAGGGTCAGAATCTGATCTTAGGCTCTCTAGAACCATTCAACCTAAAGGAATTGGCTGTCAAATCCTTGATTGATAGTTTATTTGCATATAGAAGAAACAAAGGAAATTGAACAGCAAAATGATTTAGGCACATACTCAAAACATTTAAGACTACAAATTTTAAAAAATGATATACTAAGTCATGTTTCCCAATTTAAAAAGTATGTTGAATTGTGTTTTTAAGGTCTATTATCATTCTTCACCATCATACTGAGAATTTAAATTCGGAAAATAAATTCATAAATCTCAATAGAGCAAATAATACCAATTTGGCTGATAAATGTCTTAATCATGTATTTTGATTAATAACTTTACATTTGTCTTCCTGAAAACTCAATGCATATTTTTTGTTTTTATTTATTTTTAAGTCTAACGTACCTCTTCAAATTCACATTTTAACTGGGAGATAAGTTTGACAAGTGAAGCATTTGCCAAATTATTGCACTTCTGAAACTATAGTAATTAAGTATTTGAAAATGAGAAAACTGAAGGACAAAGTTTGGGGTCCCTTTTTTCATTTATATAGATAGTCTATTCCAAAATCCTCAGCTTGTTTGTTTGCATTTAGATTCTCTTCTTCAGACGCTGTACCTTTAATGTCATTTTCTTTGAGTGTTGCAAGCTTACTTGGTATCTAGCAATATCTTATTTGAGACCCAGCAACATGCCATACATTTGCTACTGTGGTTTCACAAAATGAATAAGGTCAAGGGACAGTGTTAGGGCCTTTGGAGGGAATATTGGAATTGCCCTCTTGAGATGCATAAGACATATCATAGGAATGTTCATTACACTTGTTCTCATAGGCACAGCCAGTATGCTTTAGCCATTTACTTTCCCCCTCCTGTCATTAACCCCTTCCCTATCTAGCTTAGTTTCCATGGACTGCCATTCTACTGTCTTTACAATATTCTCCAACCTCCTTCTTTACCCTTTCATCGCATTCACCTGGCAAGAAGCCAGTCTTGCCAGAGCCATCATACATGCTTTTGCAGGTTGTTCACAAATTATGCTCTTTAGATTACAATATGAATGTTTCTAGGGTACTTTAATGAAACTTCACAATCATGTTCTGTCTCCACACTTAGATCTAACTTAATATTCTCTGTATTGTTTTCTGATTCCTGAACATCAGATAAAACACACTACCATATCACTTGCTTCCAATACAGATTTAAAGTCTCCAATTTAAGCTGAACCATAAACACTACCAAACACTTCTCTTTCCTTCATTATCTCTCTCTCCTATTCTCCAGAGGGCCTCTAGTCCATTCTCCTCAAATGTCTGCCACCACCTATTAGTCTCCCTTGGATAACCGTGAATTTTCCCTTATTGAGAAAGAAAAAAAAAAGATATTCGGTTAAGGCATTACTGTGAGTTCTAAAATATTAGCAGTATATTTTCCTCTGCCTCACTTTTTAGAATCAAAGGAGAACTGTGCATTCTTAGTAACAATATTTTCACCTATAATTTGACTTCAGTTCACTCCATCATTCTCAGCAACCAATCTCAACAATCAATTTATCCTTCTCTCTTTTGACCTTCACCATCTTCTATACTCTCTCCTTCCCATTATCATTTATATATTCCCATATCATTTATATATTTAAAAAGAAAAAGGAAGGAAGGAGGAAAGGTAAGAAATTAGATGAAAACAAGAAAAAGGAAGAAACAGAAAAGAAGAAGGAAAGAGGACAGAGAAAGGAGAAAGAGAAAGAGAAGGAAATTCTACTGTGTGTATTTCATAACTTTTACAGCCAAACTTTATAATAGGTTATTTATTCTCACTATCTTATTTCCTTCCTACTTATTTCTAATCCCACTACCCCAGTGTCAGCTACTTCTATGATATTGCTTATGCAAAGGTCACATAGAACTTCTGTTTTGTGTACTAATGGTTACTTTTCTGTATTTACCTTACAGTAAGTCCCCTACATACACACAAGTTCTATTCCGAGAGCAAGTTCATAAATCTAATTTGTTCATTAAGTCCAACAAAGTTAGTCTAGGTACCTAACTAATATAATCGGCTATATAGTACCATACTGTAACAAGTTTATAACACTTTTCACACAAATAATACATAAAAAACAAACACAAAAATAAAGACATTTTAAATCTTACAGTATAGTAACTTGATAAGTACAGTAGTACAGTACAACTGGTAAAGAGGGGCTGGTAGTAGTACTAGCTACATCACTGCTGCTTTATGCTTGCCTCTGGACATCCTGGGCTTGAAATAAGGATACTGGACTACTGTACTCTATACAGGACTGTGCAGTAAAGTACACAAAAGCACAAAACCACTTGTAGAGGATGCACACACATGACAATGTACAGTAGACAATGTGAACTAACTTACCTGATTGGACACGTGAACACACTTGAAGGTTTCTATGTAGGAGACTTACTGTCTTTGACTTCTCTGTTGCATTTATCAATGTTGATCATTCCATCTGTCTTACAACGCTTTCTTTATATGATGTTTCATTTCCTAGTTGTTCTCTAGTCACTTAATTCTTTTCTTTCAGCAACTCCTCATTTCCTTTCCATCCCTTAAATGGTATTATTTTCAAATGTTTATTCTAAACCTTCTTTTTCCTGAATACTTTCATTTCCACACCTTCAATATATGGATGATGCCTAGCCTTTAACTCCTGCCTCCATGTCTATTCTCAGTTGCAGAGGTAGATACAGATCTCTCAATCGGACAAGATCATGAGTGTCCCATAGAAGCATGGTGTTTAACATGCCCCAAATTCCTGCAACTCGTACTTCCTATATTGTTCCCCATTCACTGTAACACAGTGAATGGCATTTTAAGACACTCAGTAACACCAGTTGGAAATCTGACTTTTTTGTCTTCACACAGTTCCTCCACAATAATTCACCAAGCAGTCACTTTTCCTGTTTATTATCTATATAATCTGTCAGTTATTTTTCCCCCTGCTGTGTCACTGCCTTTATTCATCTTGTTTAAGCCAGAATGACCCCCATAATCGTTTTTCCTATATCCACGCATGTCCCAACAATCTTCCCCTCCTGTCAGCCAAAGTCAAAGCATTCATTATAATAAGGCCACTAACAGTTTCTTAGACTTACTATGCTGTCTCCCATATCCATGCCTTTCTACCTCTTTTCATTCTAGTCTAGTTATCCTTCATAACTCTCATTTCTGAAAAGTCTTACCTGAGTCTTAAAGCATGTTTTAGAGTTTTCCCTTACATATTGCTGTAGTATTTATCTCATTTATGGCACTTAACACAATAAGCTATCAGTTCAGTTCAGTTCAGTCACTCAGTCGTGTCTGACTCTTTGCAACACCATGAATAGCAGCACGCCAGGCCTCCCTGTCCATCACCAACTCCCAGAGTTCACTCAGACTCATGTCCATCGAGTCAGTGATGCCATCCAGCCATCTCATCCTCTGTCGTCCCCTTCTCCTCCTGCCCCCAATCCCTCCCAGCATCAAAGTCTTTTCCAATGAGTTAACTCTTCACATGAGGTGACCAAATTACTGGAGTTTCAGCTTTAGCACCATTCCTTCCAAAGAAATCCCAGGGCGGATCTCCTTCAGAATGGACTGGTTGGATCGCCTTGCAGTCCAAGGGACTCTCAAGAGTCTTCTCCAACATCACAGTTTAAAAGCATCAATTCTTTGGTGCTCAGCCTTCTTTATAGTCCAACTCTCACATCCATACATGACTCCTGGAAAAACCATAGCCTTGACTAGACGGACCTTAGCCAGCGAAGTAATGTCTCTGCTTTTGAATATGCTATCTACGTTGGTCATAACTCTTCTTCCAAGGAGTAAGTGTCTTTTAATTTCATAGCTGCAATCACCATCTTCAGTGATTTTGGAGCCCCCAAAATAAAGTCTGACACTGTTTCCACTGTTTCCCCATTTATTTCCCATGGAATGATGGGACCGGATGACATGATCTTCGTTTTCTGAATGTTGAGCTTTAAGCCAACTCTTTCATTCTCCTCTTTCACTTTCATCAAGAGGCTTTTAGTTCCTCTTCACTTTCTGCCATGAGGGTTGTATCATCTGCATATATGAGGTTATTGGTATTTCTCCCAGCAATCTTGATTCCAGCTTGTGTTTCCTCCAGTCCAGTGTTTCTCATGATGTATTCTGCATATAAGTTAAATAAGCAGGGTGACAATATACAGCCTTGACGTACTCCTTTTCCTATTTGGAACCAGTCTGTTGTTCCATGTCCAGTTCTAACTGTTGCTTCCTGACCTGCATATAGGTTTCTCAAGAGGCAGCCCAGGTGGTCTGGTATTCCCATCTCTTTCAGAACTTTCCACAGTAGATTGTGATCCACCCAGTCAAAGGCTTTGGCATAGTCAATAAAGCAGAAATAGATGTTTTTCTTGAACTTTCTTGCTTTTTCTATTATCCAGCAGATGCTGGCAATTTGATCTCTGGTTCCTCTGCCTTTTCTAAAACCAGCTTGAACATCAGGAAGTTCACGGTTCAAGTATTGCTGAAGCCTGGCTTGGAGAATTTTGAGCATTACTTTACTAGTGTGTGAGATGAGTGCAATTGTGCACCAACTCCCAGAGTTCACTCAAACTCATGTCCATCGAGTCAGTGATGCCATCCAGCCATCTCATCCTCTGTCGTCCCCTTTTCCTCATGCCCCTAATCTCTCCCAGCATCAAAGTCTTTTCCAATGAGTCAACTCTTCATGAGGTGGCCAAAGTACTGGAGTTTCAGCTTTACATTACGATATATGAAATAAATAGTTAATGAGGACCTACTATATAACACAAGGAACTCTATTTAATATTCTGTAATGATCTATAAGGAGAAAAGGAAAGATATAAGCATCTGAATGCAGAGTTCCAAAGAATAGCAAGAAGAAATAAGAAAGCCTTCCTCAGCAATCAATGCAAAGAAATAGAGGAAAAGAATAGAATAGGAAAGACTAGAGATCTCTTCAAGAAAATTAGAGATACCAAGGGAACATTTCATGCAAAAGATGGGCTTGATAAAGGACAGAAATAGCCTGGACCTAACAGAAGCAGAAGATATTAAGAAGAGGTGGCAAGAATACACAGAAGAACTGTACAAAAAATTTTTCATGACCAAGATAATCACAATGGTGTGATCACTAACCGACAGCCAGACATCCTGGAATGTGAAGTCAAGTGGGCCTTAGAAAGCATCACTATGAAGAAAGCTAGTGGAGGTGATTAAATTCCAGTTGAGCTATTTCAAATCCTGGAAGATAATGCTGTGAAAGTGCTGCACTCAATATGCCAGCAAAATTGGAAAACTCAGCAGCGGCCACAGGACTGGAAAAGGCCAGTTTTCATTCCAATCCCAAAGAAAAGCAATTCCAAAGAATGCTCTAGCTACCGCACAATTGCACTTATCTCACACACTAGTAATGCTCAAAATTCTCCAAGCCAGGCTTCAGAAATACTTGAACCATGAACTTCCTGACATTCAAGCTGGTTTTAGAAAAGGTAGAGGAACCAGAGATCAAATTGCCAGCATCTGCTGGATCATGGAAAAAGTAAGAGAGTTCCATAAGAGCATCTATTTCTGCTTTATTGACTATGTCAAAGCCTTTGACTGTGTGAATCACAATAAACTGTGGAAAATTCTGAAAGAGATGGGAATACCAGACTACCTGGGCTGCCTCTTGAGAAACCTATATGCAGGTCAGGAAGCAACAGTTAGAACTGGACATGGAACAACAGACTGGTTCCAAACAGGAAAAGGAGTATGTCAAGTCTGTATATTGTCACCCTGCTTATTTAACTTCTATGCATAGTACATCATGAGAAACGCTGGGCTGGAGGAAGCACAAGTTGGAATCAAGATTGCTGGGAGAAATATAAATAACCTCAGATACGCAGATGACACCACCCTTATGGCAGAAAGTGAAGAGGAGTTAAAAAGCCTCCTGATGAAAGTGAAAGAGGAGAGTGAAAAAGTTGGCTTAAAACTCAACATTCAGAAAATGAAGATCATGGCATCTGGTCCCATCACTTCATGGGAAATAGATGGGGAAACAGTGGAAACAATGTCAGACTTTATTTGGGGGGCTCCAAAATCACTGTAGATGGTGACTGCAGCCATGAAATTAAAAACACGCTTACTCCTTGGAAGAAAAGTTATGACCAACCTAGATAGCATATTGAAAATCAGAGACATTACTTTGCCAAAAAATGTCCGTCTAGTCAAGGCTGTGGTTTTTCCAGGAGTCATGTATGGATGTGAGAGTTGGACTGTGAAGAAAGGTGAGTGGCAAAGAATTGATGCTTTTAAACTTTGGTGTTGGAGAGGTCTCTTGAGAGTCCCTTGGACTGCAAGGAGATCCAACCAGTCCATTCTGAAGGAGATCCGCCCTGGGATTTCTTTGGAAGGAATGATGCTAAAGCTGAAACTCCAGTGCTTTGGCCACCTCATGGGAAGAGTTGACTCATTGGAAAAGACTCTGATAATGGGAGGGATTGGGAGCAGGAGGAGAAGAGGACAACAGAGGACAAGATGGCTGGATCGCATCACTGACTCGATGGACATGAATCTGAGTGAACTCCGGGAGTTGGTAACGGACAGGGAGGCCTGGCGTTCTCTGACTCATGGGGTCACAAAGAGGGGGACACGACTGAGCAACTGAGCTGACTGAACTGAACTGAATGATCTATATAGGAACAGAACCTAAAATAGAGTGGATATGTGTATATCTATAACTGATTCACTTTGCTGTACAGAAGAAAGTAGCACAAGTTGTGAATCAACTGTACTCCAATAAAAATTCAAAAAGAAAAAAAAGATCTGAGCTCATGCGTGCATGTTCAGTTGCTCAGTTTTATCCAACTCTTTGTGATCCCATGGACTGTAGCCCACCAGGCTCCTCTGTCCATGGGATTCTCCAGTCAAGAATATTGAAGTGGATTGCCATTTCCTCCTCCAGGGCATCTTCCTGACCCGATGTTCGAACCTACATCACCTGCACTGACAGGTGGATTCTTTATTAGTGAGCCACCTAGGAAGCCCCATTTTAAGAAGATGCTGGCTACAAACTCCAGCACCTGAATTTCGGTCCCATTTTAAGTGCTAAAATAAGATCCTGGAGCCCTAGTTCATCCTGTCAAAATGCTGCTATTCTTCAAGACATGATTATAGTTCATTCAAAAAAGTATTTGTAAATACTTCATATTTTTCTTTACTATTTTATTTTCAGAGATGGTACAGATGGGGTAAACACATCACAGATCAAGCTTTTGTAAACTAGGCTTTAACAGTCTTAAATTTTATAATATTACTTAATGGGGCTTGTTTTAGTCCTTGCACTTTTAAGTAACCTCCAGCAGTGAGAAACTATCATAATGACTGTCTGAAACCATATGGTTATATATTTGTGTATGCGTACGTATAAAAATATTATTGTATTCATTGCTTTGGTTTCACGTTTTACAATTTAAAGGACCTTCTGTATAAGCATACAGAACTCTGCTTCAGGGGCAAAGTATTCTATTGTACTTTGATTTTTAAGATGAATTTTATTTTACCTTTAGTTTAGCCTAATCATCACTGATTATCATTTACAGTATTTTGCTGTTTCAGTGTTCACTGAAAATACTGATCACCATTTCTTGTCTGTGAGTATAATCAGGAGTAATTTCAAAGCAATGGATTTGTTGAATCATTTGTTTTTTTGTTTTCACTTTGAAGTACACTTAGTAGGTCCTTGTTGAATGAATAAATGCATGGATGAATGATTTTGGACTACATGTAACAAAATATTTTGGGGTGATAACGTGAGGACCTCTGCATTTGACCACTTTACCGTTTTTTCATAGTTTGTAATTTTATGTAAAAACCATGTGTAATTGGCTACTCAGAAATGATTCAAACACTATATATTTTTTTATAAATCTACTGTTATTGAAATATTTCACTGCTTCTAACTTAACCCACATTTAATATTTTCTTCAGCCTTCCCCAGGCCTATATGTCTGAAAGCAACGGAAAAGTCCTGTCAAATTTGAACACCAGTTCAGCTCTAGCCTTTTTCACAATTTTTCAAAGAATAAACATCTACTCACTACTTCATTCCTTTATTACTTTTATTTCACTTGCCTCTTTACTTTTATTTACTTGATCCTTCCAAATCCAAGCATTTTATTGCATATCAGTAGAGAGAATCTCGTAATTTGCATGACCCATGTTCTCAGAATTATGTCATTCCACTAGTTTGGGATAATATGAAAACAGTTAAGGAGCAGAGAGAAAGGTACCAGATATATCTAATTCTAAGGAAAACTAGAGCTTCCCTGGTGACTCAGTTGGTAAAGAATCTGCTTGCAATGTGGGAAACCCCAGTTTTATCCCTTGGTCAGGAAGGATCCCTGGAGAAGAAAATGACAGCCCACTCCAGTGTTCTTGCCTGGAAAATTCCATGGGCAGAGAATCCTGATGGGCTACAGTCCATGGGGTCACAAGAGTCGGACATGACTTAGCAACTAAACCACGACCACAAGGAACAGTAATTCTGGGCAAATGCTCTTTTTGAGCCACATGTTCTACTTGTTGAGAAATTAACACAAACTACAAAGAGGGAAAAAAGGAGGGTAAATACAAGATCTTGGCTCATCTTCAAACAATCAGCTAGGAAATACTAGTCAAAGTAAAATACTTCCTTCCATCCATCCATCCATCCATCACACAATGGTGTCCGGGATGATTTGCTTTACACTTCAAAGCTGCCTTTAATATTCCTTTGAACCTGATTTCACTGAGAAGTGTGTGCTTGGGAATAGGGATGATGAGGTAGCATTTGCTGGGGAAAAGCTCTGTATGATATTTTCTGAGCCTTACCTCCTTTTAGGGTAGGCTCTTTTCCTAACTGAATATGGGTATTCCCTATAAAACAATCCTACCCATTCCTACTGAGTATTATCGATAGTTTTTGCTTTCCACCTCTATGGATTTCTTGTGAATATTGTGTTCCCCCAACTGAAGAGGGTGTAAGTCTGCAATTTCCCACTTTAGCCACTAGATGGCAAATGTGCAACAGTAAGCCAAAATGCAACTGTGTTTTCAGAACCCCCTGGGAAAATCAAATAGATTAAGAATTCACAGTAGTCTCTTATGATCCTTTGTATTGAAAAATGAAATACAGTTGTTTTAAGACATAGCATAACAACACTATCAGTGAAATAAAGAGTAAATTGAAATTACTAAATGCAAACATGAAGACATATCTCTGGCAATTTGTAGCACGTTCTTAAAAACAAGCATTTAGATCCTTCATTGCTTAAGAAAAATTACCTCAATTTCAAAGCCAAAGGGTATAATTAGTAGTTCAGAAGAATGCCATATATTGCAAGTGGGTAACAGGATTCCTCTTGGATATGTTTCCAGGTTCATGTTATGAGATACTTGTTGGGATTTAAAATGACCTCATAGGGCTAGATATCTATCAGAGTTCCTAGCTATATGGACATTCTTAAGAATGTAACTTGCCTATATATCTTCCTTTAGACTCAGTAATTTCCCACCTGGGAGACCAAGTGAACAATGGAGAGAATAGAATATTTACAAAACTTTCTTTAAAGCATTATAATATATGAGCAACAGAAACAACTAAAATGTCTGATGTGTGTGTGTATGTTAGTGTGTTAGTTGCTCAGTCGTGCCTGACTCTTTGCGACCCCATGGACTGCAGTCCACCAGGTCCCTCTGTCCATGAGATTTTCCAGGCAAGGATACTGGAGTGGGTTGCCATTTCCTTCTCCAGGGGATCTTCCCAACCCAGGGATCGAATCCAGGTCTCCTGCACTGCAGGCAAATTCTTTACCGACTGAGCTACAAGGGAAGCAAAAGAAATTTTTGATAGTTCCATAAGATGGAATATTATGTTTCTGAGTAAAATGATGTTTATTTAAATTTTTTAATAATCCAGAACATAATTATAGTGCACCCATGGCTGATTCATGTCAATGTATGGCAAAAACCACTACAATATTGTAAAGTAATTAGCCTCCAATTAAAATAAATTAATTAATTAAAAATATTTTAAATGTCTATATGGTATATTTAAAAATACTATGCTGAGAATAATGACTAGAGAAAATATACCAAAACATTATGAATTGTTGAGGAGAGAAAAACTGTGGATTACTTTTCCTTTTTCCTATGTTTCCTTGTTTTCCAAATTGTTTATAATTTTTCTAAACAATCTGTTGTGAACATGTATTATTTAATAATCTGAAAAATAAAGTAAATACTTAAAGAGAGAAAAGGTATATTAGTAGACCAAGGCATCTCAACAAATTGAAGATATAGCCAAAATAGAACAGAAGTTGATGTTTTAGTTTTTCTATAACGATCTACTTTTAGGGATGATGATGAGGAAATAGGACATAAGATAAGGGCATCTTGAGATAAATAACTTCCACCTGTTCAAGCAATGCTAACTCCTTCCTCTTTGCAAGGGAAGTAGGTAGTCACTCTCTAGAGACATGAATTTATTTCTAGAAAAATCTGAATTGGGATAGAGTGAGAGGTAAAATAACATTACCCTTTGTATTATTGTTTACAACCTATTGTTTTATGGCAGATAAAGTTGAAAAATTAATATGTTTCCCTGCATTATGTCTGCTCTTTATGGTATCTTATCACTCATGAATTCATTCAAAAATAATTGTCAAGCACTTACAGCCAGTCAGATATTATTATAAGTACTAGAGATACAGTTGTGAATGAAATAACTCTTAAGAAACAACAATAGTAAACAAGTAATGAAATAAATATATAATTTGGGAGGAAAGAAAGTTATTATGTATCTTTATAAAAACTCATGTTAAATATGTCCCAAATAAGATAAAATATTTTATGTAATTTCAGATTTCTAAGCAAACACTGAACATAATTCCATCTTCATATGATTAGGTAGGGTTGTGAGGTTTAACAAAGTAATTTAATACTGTCAGCCTTGTTTAAATAATTTGCTTTTATAATTTTTTACATGGACATTTTACCTGAATTTTTAATGATTCTCTTAAAGGTTTATTTAATAATACATAACTTTCTCAAACAATACACAAAAATGGAAACAGTGACAGACTTTATTTTCTTGGGCTCCAAAATCACTATGAACAGTGAGTGCAGCCATGAAATTAAAAGACAGTTGCTCCTTGGAAGTAAAGCTATGACAACCCTAGACAGCATATTAAAAAGCAGAAACATCACGTTGCCAAGAAAGGTCCTATAGTCAAAGCTATTGTTTTCCCAGTAGCCAATATATATATATAAGAGTTGGACCATAAAAGAAGTCTGAATGCCAAATTGATGTTTTCCAACTGTGGTGCTGAAGAAGACTCTTGAGAGTACCTTGGACTGCAAGGAGATCAAACCAGTCAGTCCTAAAGGAAATCAATCCTGAATATTCATTGGAAGGACCAATGCTGAAGGTCCAACACTTTGGCCACCTGACGCAAAGAACTGACTCATTGGAAAAGACCCTGATTCTGAGCAAGACTGAAGGTAAGAGGAGAAGGGGACAACAGAGGATGAGATGGTTGGATGGCATCACTAACATGATGAACATGAATTTGAGCAAGCTCTGGGAGTTGGTGATGGGCAGGGAAGCCTGGTGTGCTACAGTCCATGGGGTTGCAAAATCGGACATGACTGAGCAACTGAACTGGACTAAACACAACACAAAAATGACTGGTTCAATGAGTTATAGATCTATAATCTGTTACTACTGGAAAAAGAAATGGCAACTCACTGCAGTATTCCTGCCTGGGGAATCCCATGGATAGAGGAGCCTGGTGGACTACAGTCCATGGGATCACAGAGTCAGACATGACTTAAAAACTAAAACACAAAAACAAATATGTTACCCACAATTAAAACACACACACACACACACACACACACACACACATCTGGAAACTTTACTCTTAAATCATTTGGTGGCAAAACCTGGTATTATCTAAACTAATCTGACTCCAAAACCTGACCTGAGCTGATGTGTCTAGCTATGGTTTTATGTATCCCATGTAGTATAAATATTCATACGTTTTGCTTCAGAAATATTTATGTATTTGATTATGTGGTACTGTCTTATGCACTATAAGATACATTCTATGCAACTATTATTTTTCTAAAATTCAAAAAATTCTAAACTGTAAGCAGTTTGTCCCCAAGAGAGATAAGCAAACTGAGGGATTAAATTAAGATTGTCTTAATAAGTCCACTTGCTCTCTCCACCTCTTATTTGAGTTAGAAATCACAGTGTGCTAGGATCAGTAAACTAACTTGCTATGCATTAACCTGACTAAATTAGGGGATTCATAATGCTTTTGATATTTTATTGCATTGAAAACTAAAGGGAAAGTGAGATGCGAGATAAAGGATCATCAGTCTCACAACATAAAATAGAGGAAACCATCAAAAACTCATTAAAATAGGGGATACACAGCAGGTATGAACAGATAGCCTGGAGAAGGGAATGGCAACCCACTCCAGTATTCTTACTTGGAGAATCCTATGGACAGGGGAGCCTGGTGGGCTACAGTCCATGGGACCGCAAAGAGTCGGACATGACCAAGCGACTAACACACACACACCCCAACAGATAGTTCATACAAAAGATGTACCATGTGCTGTGCTTAGTCGTGCCTTATTAAGCACTCTTTGTGACTTCATGGACTTCAGCCCACCAGACTCCCTGTCCCTGGGGATTCTCCAAGCAAGAATACTGGAGTGGGTTGTCATGCCCCCCTCCAGGGGATCTTCCCCAACCCAAGGATCGAACCCAGGTCTTCTGCATTGCAGGTGGATTCTTTACCACTGAGCCACCAGGAAATCCAAAAGGGAAGAAATAACAGTGAAATTAGCCCCCAAACCAATTAGCCTTAAACGTACATAAATATAGTAAACTCCACTTATAAGAGCAATGCAAATCGAAGCTTCACTGAATAACATTTCTCATTTCTTAGTATGGCAAAATTTCAAAAAGCTTGACAGTAAGCTTGTTGACAACGTTGTGGGGAAAGGTTCACTCTCATATAATGCCAATGGGAATGCAAAATAGTATTAATCTTATGGTGGAAAATTCAGCAATACTAACAAAAGTAAATATGTGTTTGCTTTTGAATAAACAATCCCACTCCAAGGCATTTCTACAGTGATTAGGAGGAAAAGACATATGCACAAGTTTATTCACTGTGGCATTATTTATAATCACAGCATATTGGAAACAACCTAAATGCACACATTTGGAAGATTATTTGAACAAAACTGGTACATCTAAGCTATAAAATAAAGGGGCCTTAATTATTATTATTTTAAGGATGCAATTATTAATCAAATTAATTATAAAATGTCACATAGAATTAAACCAAGTAACACTTGAGTATATTACTCTGACAACATATACCCTCACTGCAATATATTATAAAACTACAAAGAACTGCAAAGACATCAAGAACTTTACTTAGTAGGTTTTTGTTGGCAGTTGTGTGCAGAAGTAATTATAAAACTAATGAACTATAGAATTAAGCAAATATATTGATATTTAAGAGGGAATCGAGTTCTAAAAGAGGAAAAAGAAAATATACATATGGAATAGGTTATAAAGAAGAAAAATCCTCAGCTACAGGATTAATATTAGAGGTATTAGAGTGAACTCGTGAACTAAAAGCCTTGCTCAGTGAAAAGTTCTAAGAGCAATGATATCCCAGGAACAGTAAGGACATCTATTGCACAGATCTTAGTTTCTAAATATTACTGTCCATTCAGAGAACCATGACCCCTTGGAGAAAGAGCTGATTTAGTCTGGGAAGGGAAAGTATGGGGAAGGAAAGTATGAAGTGAGGTAGTACTATCTTTTTAAGATGCAAAAGGAGAAATATTAAAAGGCTATGGGGACCAATTTGGAGAGGAATCCACTAAATCATTTTTGAAGCAATTTAACTATTAAAAATTATAATAATAGCAATAGGTTGAAACACATTGAATTTTAAAAAACTTCATGAATATATAGTAACATTAAAAGGGATGAGTTGGGAGAAAAGTTCTTTATAGAAAATTCTGTCATATTTTATTAAAAGGATAAAATTTTTTAAAATATAAATTTATTTATTTTAAACCAACATTTTACAAACACCACTGTAATAATTGCTTCAGTCAAAAATGTCAAATCAATGGACAGAGGCTTGAGGAACAAGATATTCACATAGTCTAAATATATCACCTGACAGTTCACTTAATAATTACAAAGGAAAAAGCCACTTCTACAAGAGAAATCTGTTGGATAGCATATTAATCAAGTTCTCTGACTTCACATTATCAATAATGAGACAGTATTGCTTCCTGATGTGATGTAATAAGAGTGAAACATCATCTATGTGTATTTCTGTTAAAAATGTTCATACTAAATCCAATCATGAAGCCATTAGACTAGTGATAGATAAGATGGAAAACAATTTGTGTGTAGTCCTCAAAAATGTCAGTCCCATGAAAAACAAATGAGAGAAAAACAAAAAATGGCTAGGTAACTGCTCTAGACTGAAGGCACTAAACAGAATATGAAAACACTTCTTTGATTTGATTATTAATACAGAAATAAACATCTATAAAGGACAACTGAGGAAATATAGGTATGGATTGTATATTAAACAATAGTATTATATTAAAATGTTGAGTATTATTATTATACTCTTGTTTTAATAAGAGTCACTCTTGTGACCTTGTTTTTAGAAAATACGTGGTGAAGAATTTAGGAGTGAACTATTATGAAATAGACACAATATCTCTACCAAAAACACAAGAGACAACTTTAAACATGAACTTCACCAAATGGTCCATACCC
Source organism: Nanger dama (assembly GCA_917880005.1). Taxonomy (NCBI): domain Eukaryota; kingdom Metazoa; phylum Chordata; class Mammalia; order Artiodactyla; family Bovidae; genus Nanger; species Nanger dama. The sequence goes on from CAKJTW010000089.1 coordinate 3,530,310, forward strand.
AAATCAGACTGATATTTTTGCAGCTGAAGATGGAAAAGCTCAATACAGTCAGCAAAAGCAAGACCAGGAGCTGACTGTGGCTCACATCATGAGCTCTTTATTTCAAAATTCAGACTTAAATTGAAGAAAGTAGGGAAAACCACTAAGCCATTCAGATATTATCTAAATCAAATCCCTTATGACTGTTCAGTGTAAGTGACAAACAGATTCAAAGCATTAGATCTAAAAGAGTATCTGAAGATCTATGGGTGGATTCATAATATTGTACCAGAGGCAATGAACAAAACCATCTCCAAGAAAAATAAATACAAAAAGGAAAAATGGTTGTCTGAGGAGGTCTTAAAAGTAGCTGAGAAAAGAAGAGAAGTGAAAGGCAAAGAAGAAAAGGAACAATACACTCATCTGAATGCAGAGTTCCAAAGAATAGCAAGAAGAGATAAGAAAGCCTTCTTAAGTAATCACTGCAAAGAAATAGAGGAAAACAACAGAATGGGAAAGACTAGAGATCTCATCAAGAAAATCAGAAATACAAAGGGAACATTTCATGCAAAGATGGGCACGATAAAGGATAGAAATAGTAAGGACCTAACAGGAGAAGAAATATTAAAAAGTGGCAAGAATACACAGAACTGTATAAAAAACGGTCTTAATGACCTGGGGGATAACCATGATGGAGAGATCACTCACCTTGAGCCAGACATCCTGGAATGTTGAAGTCAAGGGGGCCATAGGAAACATTACTATGAACAAAACAAGTGGAAGTGATGGAATTCCAGCTGAACTATTTTAAATCCTAAAAGGCAATGCTGTTAAGTGTTGCACTTATATGCCAACAAATTTGGAAAACTCAGTGGCTACAGGAGTGATAAAGGTTAGTTTTCATTCCAATCCCAAAGAAAGGCAAGGCCAAAGAATGTTCAAACTACTGCACAAATTTCAGTCATTTCACATGCTAGCAAGGTAATACTCAAAATCCTTCAAGCTAGTCTTCAACAGTGAATGAACTAAGAACTTTCAGATGTACAAGCTGAATTTAGAAAGGCAGAGGAACCAGAGATCAAATTGCCAACATCTCTTGGATTATAGGAAAAGCAAGAGAGTTTCAGAAAAACATCTTCATGCTTCACTGACTACATTAAAATGACTGTGTGTATCATAACAAATTGTGGGAAATTCTCAAAGAGATGGAAATACCAGACCACCCTACCTGCCTCCTGAAAAATCTGTATGCAGGTCAAGAAGCAACAGTTAGAACTGGACATGGAATAACAGACTGATTCCAAATTGGGAAAGGAGTATGTCAAGGCTGTATATTGTCACCTTGCTTACTTAACTCATAGGCAGAGTACATCATGTGAAATGCTGGACTGGATGAATCACAAGCTGGAATTAAGATTGGTGGGAGAAATATCAATAACCTCAGATATGCAGATGATGCCACTCTTATGGCAGAAAGTGATGAGGAGCTAAAGAACCTCTTAATGAAGGTGAAAAAAGAGAGTGAAAAATCTGACTTCAAACTCAACATTCAAAACCTAAGATCATGGCATCTGGTCCCATCACTTCATGGCAAATAGATGAGGAAAAAATGGAAACAGTGGCAGACTTTATTTTCTTAGGCTGAAAAATCACCATCGATGGTGACTGCAGCCAGGAAATTAACAGATGCTTGCTCCTTGGAAGAAAAGCTATAACAAACATAGACAGTGTATTAAAAAGCAGAGACATGAAAAGATGTTCAACATCACTCATTATCAGAGAAATGCAAATCAAGACCACAATGAGGTACCATTTCACACCAGTCAGAATGGCTGCGATCCAAAAGTCTACAAGCAATAAATGCTGGAGAGGATGTGGAGAAAAGGGAACCCTCTTACACTATTGGTGGGAATGCAAACTAGTACAGCCACTATGGAAAACAGTGTGGAGATTCCTTAAAAATTTGTAAATAGAACTGCCTTATGACCCAGCAATCCCACTGCTGGGCATACACACCGAGGAAACCAGAATTGAAAGAGACACATGTACCCCAATGTTCATTGCAGCACTGTTTATAATAGCCAGGACATGGAAGCAACCTAGATGTCCATCAGCTGATGAATGGATAAGAAAGCTGTGGTACATATACACAATGGAGTACTACTCAGCCCTTAAAAAGAATAAATTTGACTCAGTTCTAGTGAGATGGATGAAACTGGAACCGATTATACAGAGTGAAGTAAGCCAGAAAGAAAAACACCAATACAGTATACTGACACATATATATGGAATTTAGAAGATAGTAATGATGACCCTATATGTGAGACAACAAAAGAGACACAGAGGTATAGAACGGACTTTTACACTCTGAGGGAGAGGGAAAGGGAGGAATGGTTTGGGAGAATGGCATTGAAACATGCCTACTATCTTGTAAGAAACGAAGCGCCAGTCTATGTTTAATGCAGGATGCATGGGGCTGGTGCACAGGATGATTCAGGTAGATGATGTGGGGTGGGAGGTGGGAGGGGGCTTCGGCATTGGGAGATTGTGTTCACCTGTGGCTGATTCATGTCAATGTATGGCAAAACAAATATAGTATTGCAATTTTTTAAAAAAATAAATAAATAAATTTTTTTTAAAAATAAATAAATAAATAAAAAGCAGAGACATTCCTTTGCTGACAAAGTTCCATCTAGTCAAAGATATGGTTTTTCCAGTAGTCATCTATGGATAATAGAGTTGGACCATAAAGAAGGCTAAGCACCAAAGAACTGATGCTTTCAAACTGTGGTGCTGGAGAAAACTCTTGAGAGTCCCTTGGACAGCAAGGAGATCTAACTAGTCAGCCCTAAAAGAAATCAACCCTAAATATTCATTGGAAGGATTGAAGCTGAAACTCCAATACTTTGACACCTGATGCAAGGAGCTGACTCATTGAAAAAAGTGATGCTGGGAAAGATTGAGAGCAAGAGAAGGGGGTGACAGAGGATAAGATGGTTGGATGGCATCATCAACTAAATGGGCATGAGTCTGAGCAACCTCTGGGAATTAGTGAAGAACAGGGAAGCCTGGAGTGCTGCAGTCCATGGGGTCACAAATATTCGGCCATGACTGAGCAAATGAAGAACAAGACACAATACTCTCAAAGTAAGCACCAAATACATATGAGGTTTGGGGAGACACACACATATAAAAAGAGAATATGCTCAAATGTGAAATAATCTTTTTTTTATTTTTAATACTTTATTCTACATTACAATACTGTATTTGTTTTGCTATACACTGACATGAATCAGCCACAGGTGTACACGATCTCCCAATGCCGAAGCCCCCTCCCACCTGCCACCCCATATCATCTCCCTGGATCATCCCGTGCACCAGTCTCAAGCATCCTGTATCCTGTATTGAACATAAGACTGGCGCTTCGTTTCTTATATGATAGTATACATGTTTCAATGCCATTCTCCCAAATAATCCCACCCTCTCCCTCTCCCTCAGAGTCCAAAAGTCCGTTCTACACCTCTGTGTCTCTTTTGCTGTCTCACACAGAGGGTCATCATTACTATCTTCCTGAATTCCATATATATGTGTCAGTATACTGTATTGGTGTTTTTCTTTCTGGCTTACTATACTCTGTGAAATAATCTTATGTTCAGTTCAGTTCAATTCAGTCGCTCAGTCATGTCCGACTCTGCGACCCCATGAATCGCAGCATGCCAGGCCTCCCTGTCCATCAGCAACTCCCGGAGTTCACTCAGATTCATGTCTATCGAGTCGGTGATGCCATCCAGCCATCTCATCCTCGGTCATCCACTTCTCCTCCTGCCCCCAATCCCTCCCAGCATCAGAGTCTTTTCCAATGAGTCAACTCTTCACATGAGGTGGCCAAAGTACTGGAGTTTCAGCTTTAGCATCATTCCTTCCAAAGAAATCCCAGGGCGGATCTCCTTCCAGAATGGACTGGTTGGATCTCCTTGCAGTTCAAGGGACTCTCAAGAGTCTTCTCCGACACCACAGTTCAAAAGCATCAGTTCTTCGGTGCTCAGCCTTCTTCACAGTCCAACTCTCACATCCATACATGACTCCTGGAAAAACCATAGCCTTGACTAGACGGACCTTAGTCAGCAAAGTAATGTCACTGCTTTTGAATATGCTATCCAGGTTGGTCATAACTGGTAAATCTAGGTGAAGGGTATGTGGTAGTCATTAAATTATCCTTGAAACTTGTGTAAGTTCAATATTTTTTCAAAATAAAAATGTTGTAGGGAAATATAGGTAGGAGTTATATATATTCTGCTGATGACCTCACTACTAGATGATATATTACAATGAAAGCTAGTATCTGGCTGAGTTCTGCCATACATTATCAGGCAAAAAGAAAAGTCATACAATCTGTTCTTCCATGTACTTTGAAGTCCTTATCATTTATCTCTTTAAAAATTTAGATAACATTTTTCAAATAAGGTGTAAATTTTACTTTAGAAATGGATGCACCAATGTTCTAATGGCAGGATCAGCAAGTCTTCTAATTTCATAAGACAAGATTTCCATATTTAAGGTGGAGGATTCATGTCAGTCCAGTGTCTTGGATCTTGTGAGTTTTCTTGAAGTGATCAGGTGACTCAGCTTCCCAGATCCTGGTTCACAAGGGTTGGAGTTTCCTGAAAAACTTTCTTGTTCTTATTGTTCAGTCACTATATCATGATCGACATTTTGCACCCTCATGGACTGCAGCACATCAGGCTCGTCTGTCCTCTACTATCTCTCAGAGTTTGCTCAAATTCGTGTCCATTGAGTTGGTGATGCTATCTAACCATCTCATCCTCTGCCACACTCAATCTTTCCCAACATCAGGGTATTTTCCAATGAGTCAGCTCTTCACATCAGGTAGCCAAAGTATCGGAGCTTCACCTTTACCAACAGTCTTTCCAATGAATATTCAGGGTTAATTTCTCTGAGGATTGACTGGTTTGTTCTGCTTGCAGTTCAACTTTCCAGCCACCTAGAATTTTGAACTATTCTAATATTATCAACAAAAGCTTATTTCTTATGTCCTTTGCAGCAACATGGATACACCTAGAGAGTATCATTGTCTTTTTACACAGTTCATGAAGTTCTCACAGCAAGTATACTGGGGTGGTTTCTGAACTCTCTTCACTGTGACTCATCTGTCTTGTGCAGCCCTACATGGCATAGTTCATAAATTCATTGAGTTACACAAGCCCCTTCACCACAACAAGGTAGTGATCCCTGATGCTGGGAAAGATTGAGGGCAGAAGGAGAAGATGGTATCAGAGTGAGAGAATCAATTCTTAGGCAGGGTCATAAGAACTCCAGGTCCCCGAGGAGAGAAAAGGTGTCTGGGGCTCTCAAGGAGGAGATAGGGGTGTGAAATTCTCAAAGAGGAGGAACGGACAAAGTTTTTTTCTACATTCCTTAGTAAGAATTTATAACAATAATGTATCCTGCTTGAGGACAAGTTTCTGCTTCTTGAAAACCTTCTGACTAATCCTGTTTTTTAAAATGCATATTGTGGGAGTTAGTCTAGTAAAATCTTTACAACCTTGAGACATTCTTTTGATTTATTGCAATAACAAATTTAAAAAGTATATAACTTCCTTGCTTACACTAGAAGGGGGAGCATTCTCTGTCCACCTTCTGATGTCTATTTCAGAAGTTTTTTCTGACCCTTTTTACTTTAATAAAACTCTGATGTACAAAAGCTCTTGAGTGATCAAACCTGTTCCCTGGTCCTGAAGTTAAATCTTCAGAGATCATGAATCCAACATCATTTACTGTAAGCTACCAAGATGAGATGGCTGGATGGCATCACCAATGCAATGAGCATGAACTTGGGAAACTGTGGGAGATAGTGAGGGACAGGGAAACCTTGTGTGCTGCACTCCATGAGGTTGCAAAGAGTCGGATAAGACTGAGCGACAGAACAATAGAGAGTGTCATATTGAGTGAAGTAAGTCAGACAGAGGAGAAATATCGTATGACATCCCTTATATGGGGAATCTAAAAATAAATGATGCCAGTGAACTTACAATATAGAAAGACTAACAGAGTTCAAGAATGGGCTTATAGTTGCCAGAGGGGAAGATAGGGGGAAGGGATAGTTAGAGAGATTGAGATGGATATGTACACACTGCTATATTTTAAATGGATAACCAACAAGGACATACTGTATATATAGCACATGGAATTGTGTTCAGTCTTATGCAGCAGCCTGAATGGGAGGCGAGTTTGGGGGAAATACATACATGTATATGTATGCCTGAGTTCCTTCACTATTCACCTGAAACTGTCACAACATTGGTTGTTAATTGGCTATGCTTAGTTGCTCAATCATATCTGACTCTTTACAACCCCGTGCACTGTAGCTTGCCACATTCCTCTGTCCATGGGATTTCCCAGGCAAGAATACTGGAGTGGGTTGCCATTTCCTTCTCTAATCAGCTATACCTTGATACAAAATAAGTTTTAAAAGATAAAATGGATAACCAACAAGGAATAAACTTTAAAAAAAAAACATATTTTATGCTAATTAAAGAACCCTATGTTGTACATCTAGATAGAAATACTTGCAAAACTTGAAGCATATCCTTGGAATGATAACTATCCACTACAGGAATGTGGATCCTCAAATAAGAGTACTCCAGATGCTAACCAACTCCATCTGGGTTATACATTACTGATGACCCACATCCATGTTTTCATTACTTGATTTATATCAAAGTGTTTTAAAATAAATTATAGCCTAAATAATGTAAGCCTTATGCTTTACTTTTGGCAAATAATTATATTTTCTTTTTAACTAAGATATTTATTATCCTTAGTTGTTATCCTTAGTTGGATCCTTAGTAAGGATCCAAAGGTATCCTTAATATCAATTCATGAATTGATTCATTGATTTATGAATTTATGAATTCAATATTTAAAACACAATATTGAGTGGTTTTTATGTATGGCAATATTGTGCTATGTGTAAAAGACACAAATAGAGATCAGACATAGTACTTGCCATCAAGCTGATGGTAGAAACTGAGATGTATAATGTGATAAGTTCTATAAAGAAAGAGTTACGGAATGTTTCACAGAGAAGTTGACCTTTCTTTTTGTTTTTCCAAGGACGAGAAAACAACAGTAGAGGAAAGGCATTGGGAGTAGGAAATTGGATATGCAAAGGTATGTCAACCAAGATGTGCTGTGGAAAATTCAAAGAATTGTGAATAGTCAAATGCTGCATAAAAGAAAGTAGGTTAAAAAAATAAATCAGGGTCAAATTGTGATGTCCCATTTTCTGTCATTTTAAATTACTTAGATTTGCTGCCTAGGCCTAATTCAATCAGTATTTTACAAAATCGTTTGTTTGTAAAAATCACCTGGCACTTGCAAACCATATGGATTGCTATATCCTAAGTTCCGCTGGAACTTAAGCCTGAGTAAGACTAAAGTGAATCTTTGATCAGCGCTACTTTAGACAGGCTCCCCACACATGGGGAGATTCATAATATGGTACATTTGGTTAATAATATGTTACATCAATTTTATCCTATTTTTTTCTGTTTAATATATTGAGCTTCCATAAGGTATCTCATTTGATAAACAGGAATCGGCTGATTTCTATTTTATTTCTGCTTATCACTGCTTTAAGCAGCAGAAGGGGAATGCAATATTCAAATTCATGTTTTAGAAATATAATTGACAATAGTATGAAGGATATTATGCATATGGAAGAATTGAGGCAGAAAGCCAATTTAAGAACCCTCTACAATAGATTAGAAAGAACATAATGAGGGCTTCTGTCAGGTTTCAGTGGGAATGAATATGAAGGAATAGATTTAAGCTGTACTTAGTAGGCACAATGCACAGGGCTAGTTTTGATTGTAAGCAAGGTGTGAGTGAGATGATTCTGAAATGACTCCTAGGGGACTGCCCTGGTGGTACAGTGGATAAGAATCTGCCTGTCAATGCAGGAGACACAGGTTTGATCCCTGGTCTAAGAAGATTCCACAAGCCACAGAGCAACTACTGAACCTGTACTCCAGGGCTTGCAAGCCACAACTACTGAGCCCATGTGCTGCAACGACTGAAGACCATGCCCTCTAGAGCCCATGCTCCACAAGAGAAGCCACTGCAATGAGAAGCCCATGCATAGCAATGAAGAGTAGCCCTCACTCACCACAATTAGAGAAAGCCTGGACATAGCAATGAAGACCCAGTGCAACCAAAAATAAACAAATAAATATTTTTTAAGTGAAAAGGAACAGCTGAAATTAATTTTTTTAAGTAGAAATGACTCTTAGGCTTTTAGTTTTGGTGACTAGGTAGATGGTGAATCCATTAACTGGGAAAAGAAAAATGGGGTAAAGTGGTAAGTTTGGTATGACAGTTCAATTTGAGGTGGCTTCAGTATACATAAATAGCAGGCAGAGTTTTCTCATACATAATCAAAAATAAAAGTCTGGGATTCAAGAAAGAGGGGCTGAAAATAGAAATTTATGGAATGTTCATTTCTAGGGCAAGAAAGAAATTGAAAGTGAAATTGCTCAGTCATATCCAGCTCTTTGGGGCCCCGTGGACTGTAGACCGCCAGACTCCCCATCCATGGAATTTTCCAGGCAAGAATACTGGAGTGGGTTGCCATTTCCTTCTTCAGGGGATCTTCCTGACCCAGGGTCGAACCCAGGTCTCAGCAAGGGTTTTTTTGTTTTGTTTTTTTAAAAGCTAGACTTTAGGAGTATATGGAACCCCTGAAAATGTATATAAATATTATATACACACATATCTATATACATTTTTCTGGGAAAAGGGACCTAAGTTTCATTTGATTTTTTAAAAGGTCCCTGGACCCAAAAAAGATAAAAACTAATCTAGGTAGTAGTTCAGAATGAACTTGCATAAAATAATCAATTTGAGCATTGTTTGTATTTGGATTATTTTGTCCTCACTTAGGGGTTTGAGAGCTCCCTTGGATTTTCCCCAAGGACATAATTCCTACTTGTAATACTACATAAATGAGAAATTTAAGCTTTTAAATAATGATCTTGTGTGTAAAACTCACATACTTATTAGTATTAGTATTAAAGCTACCAGCACAATTTCACTGGAGATGTCTTCATGTGTGTTTTGAATGTCTGAGATTACTTGGGAGAAGATTTAATAAGCCTTATTTGACCAGGACTTCTCTTGTAGCTCAGTCGGTAAAGGATCTACCTGCAGTGTAGGAGACCTGGGTTCGATCCCTAGGTTGAGAAGATCCCCTGGAGAAGGAAATGGAAAGCTACTCCAGTATCCTTGCCTGGAAAATCTCATGGACTGAGGAGCCTGGTGGGCTGCAGTCCATGGGGTCGCAAAGAGTCAGACACGACTGAGTGACTAACACTTATTTAACCAGGTCCTCAAGTCACAGTTCCCTGGTGGCTCAGAGGGTAAAGCGTCTACCTGCAATGCAGGAGACCTGGGTTCGATCCCTGGGTCAGGAAGTTCCCCTAGATATGGAAATGGTAACCCACTCCAGTACTCTTGCCTGGAAAATCCCATGGACAGAGAAGACCAGTAGACTACAGTCCATGGGATCACAGAGTCGGACAAGACTGAGCGATTTCACTTCACTTTCACTTCAAGTCACAGCAAAACTCACTGTTCTAACTTTCTATTACTCTATTTTCTATTACTCTAACTCAAAGAAGAGGTATATTGTAGATGGACTTACTCATAACTGCAAAGGGAGAGTAGAAGAACTTATTTCATCCCATATTGTAACATATGAATAAAAATATGTCACTGGAAATAAGTTTTCAATCCTCCTTTTGAGAGAGTGGGTTTTTAAATCATTTTTTTTTAAATCAAGAATGCTATTTACATCATCATAAGTTCACTGCACACAATTTTTTATATGGTGAGCTTGAATGAATTTTAAAGAATATTTCTAACTAATAACAGAAATGATTTCCAATGTCTCAAAAAATAACAGAATGTCAGTTCCTGTGAAAACAGAGTAAACATACTCCACTCTGGCTCTCCCCTATACTGAAAGCAACTAAAATCCCTTAGGTTGAATGGAGCAGGTATGTGGGGTGTCTGAAAAATAAATGATAGCAAGCTGGAGATGGGAAAAATCAGAACTGGAAGAATGAACAATCAGGCACTAAGGCACCAATTTTTCTTCTTTTTCACTTCTCTAGGTCCTGACTTAGATCAAATATGGCCTTTTCCTGGAATTGCAACAAGTACAGATAGAAGTTCAGGAGAAGTCATCTCTTCCTGGTCTGAGTCAAGGGAAGGAGAATGTCACAAGCCCCATTCCTGGTACTACAACCCTGTTGTAGTGGTACAGCAATAAAGGCAAGCAGGCACCTAAAACTCTGAGGTCAGATAATTCTTCTCTATTATTGGAAGAACTGTAGCCCAAAGATAGTGTGGGGGCAAGTCTGTTGCTTATTCTCTCTCTACCCTCCTTCCACTTGACCCTAGAAACACGGCCAGATATAGAAGTTTGTGACAAAGCAGAAAGTAAAAACATCCTGGTTTTCTAGTGCAATAACCAAGAGGCAGGACCATTGTGAGATGGAGAATATGAGGGAGATCAGGTAGGACCATTGTGAGATGGAGAATATGAGGCAGATCAGGAAGAAGAAGGGACTTGAAAATGGGATCCCATAAAGTTGCCAATGTATTCTGGACTCATATCCAAATTGTTTGTGCATCATATATGACCCTATAGAGCATACCCAAAGTCTCTGTGGACAGATCCAAATACTACTGTTAAAGCTTTGGAAACTCAACTTAAATTAGAACCACAGCCAAAAGAAGGCAAGTTGAAACATGTGGTCTAAATCTAATTGTTTCAATTAACAATCTAAAAAAACTCATAGGATTTTTTAAAGACTCAGAATCTTTGTAATATTAAAAATATCCAAGAGACAATTAAAATATGTTCAATATCAAAGACCAGGAAATTCTGACAAATTCTCAAGGGAAAACACAATTAACCGACATTCACCCTGAGGTGACCCAAATGCTATCCAATAAATAAATAAAATCCACTCTATAGCAGCTATTGTAACAGTGCTTTGTGAACTAAGAAGAAGTAGTCTTGAAGGGGAAAGAAAACTAGAAAGAATTAGAAAGAGAAATATAAGAAAATAAATGAGACTTTTAAAAATTAAAGTTAGAGAAATTCAGATTTCACCAAACATAACCATCCATGGTTCTCCTAAAATGGGGAAGTAGGGACTTCTGAGACACTGCTCCTCCATAAAAGCAATGAAGAAACAGGCAAAAATTGTCAAAATCAACATTTTTCGGAATTCTGAAAGCTAAAGATTTCCATCAATCTGACTTGTGTTTACACAGGAAAAATGGCTTGATCCTGACTAAAAACAGTAAATTTTGTGATATTTTAAAAAGTAGGAAGTCAGGAAACACCTGGAGTAACAGGCAAATTTGGCCTTGGAATACAGAATGAAGCAGGGTAAAGGCTAATAGAGTTTTGCCAAGAGAATGCCACTGGTCATAGCAAACACCCTCTTCCAACAACACAAGAGAAGACTCTACACATGGACATCACCAGATGGTCAACACTGAAATCAGATTGATTATATTCTTTGCAGCCAAAGATGGAGAAGCTCTATAAAGTCAGCAAAAACAAGACTGGGAGCTGACTGTGGCTCAGAACATGAACTCCTTATTGCCAAATTCACACTTAAATTGAAGAAAGTAAGGAAAACCACTAGACAATTCAGGTATGACCTAAATCAAATCCCTTATGATTATACAGTGGAAATGAGAAATAGATTTAAGGGACTAGATCTAATAGAGTGCCTGATGAACTATATGGATGGAGATTCGTAACATTGTATAGGAGACAGGGATCAAGACCATCCCGAAGAAAAGAATTGCAAAAAAAGCAAAATGGCTATCTGGGGAGGCCTTACAAATAGCTGTGAAAAGAAAAGAAGCAAAAAGCAAAGGAGAAAAGGAAAGATATAAGCATCTGAATGCAGAGTTCCAAAGAATAGCAAGGAGAGATAAGAAAGCCTTCCACAGTGATCACTGCAAAGAAATAGAGGGAAACAACAGAATGGGAAAGACTAGAGATCTCTTCAAGAAAATTAGAGATACCAAGGGAACATTTCATGCTAAGACAGGCTCGATAAAGGACAGAAATGGTCTAGACTTAACAGAAGCAGAAGATATTAAGAGGTGGCAAGAATACACAGAAAAGCTACAAAAAGATCTTCACAACCAAGATAATCACGATGGTGTGATCACTCAGCTAGAGCCAGACATCCTGGAATGTGAAGTCAAGTGGGCCTTAGAAAACATCAGTACAAACAAAGCTAGTGGAGGTGATGGAATTCCAGTTGAGCTATTTCAAATCCTGAAAGATGATGCTGTGAAAGTGCTGCACTCAATATGCCAGCAAATTTGGAAAACTTTGAATATACACCCAGAAAAAATTGTTGGCTCATATGTAGATCTATTTTTATTTTTTTAAGAACTTCCATATCATTTTCCATAGTGGCTGTAACAATTTACAATCCCACCAATAGTCTACATGGGTTTCCTTTTCCTTAAATCCTTCCCAGCATTTGTTGTCTCTGTCTTTTATTTGGACTTCCCTGGTGGCTCAGATGGTAAAGCATCTGCCTGCAATGCGGGAGACTTGGGTTCGATCCATGGGTTGGGAAGATCCTCTGGAGAAGTAAATGGCAACCCACTCCACTATTCTTGCCTGGAAAATTTCATGGATGGAGCCTAGTAGGCCACAGTCCATGGGGTCGCAAAGAGTCAGACATGACTGAGTGACTTTTATTTCCATTTAATTTTTAATTTTAATACTTTAAAATGTCTTTTTAAAAAGAACTTAAAGATTCAGTTGTACACATACATGTAACTGTTCTTTTTCAAATTACTTTCACATTTAGGTTATTATAGACTATTGAGCAGAGTTCCATGTGCTATACTGTAGGTCCCTGTTACTGAACCATTTTAAATATAGCAGCATATCAATCCCAAACTCCCAATCTGCCGCCCCCTTACCCCCTGGTAAACATAAATTTATTTCCTATATCTGTAACTCTATTTCAGTTTTGTAAATAACTTCAGTTGTACTCTTTAAGATTCCACATACAAGTGATATCATATGATATCTGCCTTTGATTTAATGTTTGCCTTTACTCAGTATGATAGTATTTAGGTCCAGTCATATAGCTGCAAATGGTATCATTTCATTCTTTTTCATGGCTGAGTAATATTCCGTTATATGTGTGAGTATGTATGCATGTATGTATGTGTGTGTGCATATGAAAATGCAAGAAAGTGTCACTCAGTTGTGCCTGCCCCTTTGTGACCCCATGAACTGTAGCTTCTGTCCATGGAATTCTCTAGGCAAGAATACTGGAGTGGTTTGCCATTCCTTTCTCTAGGGGGATTTTCCCAACCCACAGATCAAACTCAGGTCTCCCACACTGCAGACAGATTCTTTATCATCTGAGTCATCAGGGGAGAGAGAGAGTGAATGTGAGTGTGAGAGTGAGAAGTTGTTTCAGTGTCTGACTCTTTGCAACCCCATGGACTATAGCCTGCCAGGCTCCTCTGTCCATAGGATTATCCAGGCAAGAATACTGGAGAGGGTTGCCATGCCCTTCTCTAGGGGATCTTCCTGACCAAGGAATCGAACCCACATCTCTTAAATCTCCTGCATTGGCAGGCAGGTTCCTTAGCACTAGCGCCATCTGGGAAGCCTATATATATATATATATATATATATATATATACATACACACACACACACACACACACACACACACACACATCACAGCTTTTTAATCCATTTATCTGTCTGTCCATGGGCATTTAGATTGCTTCCGGGTCTTGGTTACTGTAAACAGCAGTGCAATGAATATTGGGGTGCATGTACCCTTTTGAACCATATTTTTCTCTGGGTATATGCCCAGGAATGGGACTTCTGGGTCATATGGTAGCTCTGTTTTTAGTTTCTTAGTTTCTTAAGGAACCTCCTTTTCTCCAACTTCGCATGAATATACCTGCTCCAGGTATATTCCTTTTTGTGGCATAATTCTTAAGTTTTATGTCCTCTCTGATTCTTACAACTCACCAGTATGGCTACTGAAAACTTCTCTTTTTCAGAAGCTTGCTCTATAGCTCGTCTGTTGTTTCTCCCCTGCTCACAGACCATGCCTAATTTAAGAGTATACTCCCTATCTACGAGAGTTCTCTCTCACCATGCCACACAGAGCATGCACAAGGAGCCATCCACAAAATTGAGTGAGGCAAGTGTTTAGCACTCAGAGCTTCTGGCGTGCTCTAGTAGGGAGATCCCAGGATGTGTTACTCCCAGAAGCTTCTAGGTTGATATCCCACTGAATGAAACCCCTTTAATGCTCTTTGAAATTCTCATCTGTCTTTCTCTCAACTCCTCTCTCCCTTCAGTCATAGAGGTTCCACCTCAGTACTCTGGGTACTGTTGGTGAGAACTGGGTTTCTCTAGCTATGACCTACACAACGGGAGTAGCAAGGCACTTACTCACTTGCTGTCCTTTTCCCTGTGAGAGAGGTCACTACTTCTGGGTAGATTGGCCCCATGCATTTTCCTTGGAGACAGGTGCTGGAAGTTTCTCTTACTGCTGTCGCCACTGTGACAAAATTCATACACACACACACACACACACACACACATATTTTTGTTCCAGTGACATGCTGGAATCTCCTTGGGTAGATATATATTTAGATTGTGGTTGCTCATTTTATAAGATAATTGCTATTTACAGCATTTTTATAAGATTTATTTAAAAAATAAACCTCCCTCTAAATTTTCAAAATAATGTTTATTTATTGCCCTCCATATAAATGCTTGTCCTCCCCAATAAAAGACCAATTTCAGAACTTTTTGATGTATATGAGTATCGCTAAAGTTCTTAATAAGTTATAAACTTTACCTCACTATAGAAATTATTTTGTTGTAATTATGTCTCCTGGTTATTTTAGGTTGTGCTGTAGCGTTCTCCCCTCCATGTCAATTCTGCCATTGTTGTTTTTATTTATAAATATTTTCTATTATAATAAACCAATATGGTTAGTATTGTTATTTAACAGAAACAATAAATTTGGAGCACACAAGTTTGATCTTGACACTTGTCCAGCTGTGTGACATCGCTAGGTCATAAAACACTTCTGGTCCTCTTTCTGTATGTCTTTGAATTGGGATAGATAATTTCTGAGATCTTTTCCATGTCTAAACTGCTAATTCTTTTATTTGTTTTGGAAAAAGTTAACTGTCCCTCAACACCTTTAATTTATATAATTTCTGTGAAACATTTTAAAAAGTATATTATTTAGGAAACTATTATTTTGGAATTCTCTTAAATGATAATATACAGTCTGAAATAGGCAAGGCAAAATCAGGATTCGAATCTTATAAAATATTATAAATTTTTACATACAAATTTATATAAAATTTCCATCTCCTTATAAAACTTACTTCTTATAAAACTTACTTCTTAGCTTTAATAAATCTTTTAAAAACTGACCAAGTGAGAAATACTATATTGGGATAGGTCTGCCCAAAGACTGAAACATTTATTAATCTTCTTCAAAATAAATAACACAAAAAAATCCTTCTGTTGTCAGCAAAACTCTTATTCAAGCACAGGATTTGATATGTGGGTTAGAACTATCAATTATGCCTCTAGGAAATTATTATGATCTTAATGTTCTGATATTCTGTTCCCTGAAGATATTACCCCAAAATATTGATATAGTTACCATGATAAGAAAGCATTGCATGCTATCAGGAAATTCTATAGAAATTAAACATATTTTTCTTTTGAGTATGTAAACTCATCAAGGATATTATTTAAAATTCTGCTCATCATACCTAACAATGTCAATTAGGAAAGATACAGAGAAGAACTTCTAAACTGAAGTAGGTATGGAGAGACATCTATTATATTAATAGATAGACTAAAATTAATATGAATTTTCCAAGATGATAGCTGAGAGCATAAGAAAAAAATTAAAATAGATAAAATGATTAATTATCTTAGAGGTGGGGAATAAATCTTGAAGCATGAAAGCATGAAAGAAGTAAAAATTGTAGTTAACATTTACTGAGTTATTGTGCTTCCCTGGTGGCTCAGTTAGTAAAGAATCCACCTGCAATCAGGGTTCAATCTCTGAGTTGGGAAGAAACCCTAGAGAAGGGAAACCACTCCAATATTCTTGCCTGGAGAATTCCATGGTCAGAGACGCCTGGTGGGCTTCAGTCCATGGGGTTGGAAAGAGTCAGACAAGAATGAGTGACTTTCACTGTTTACTTTATTAAGTACCATCTGTGTGCTTGACACTTTCTAACAATTTTGTATGTATTTTTTCATATATGAGTCTTCATGAAAGTCTCAAGGGATAGAGCCTATTATTATAACCCTTTAAAGATTAGTGATATAACACACAGAGAAATTTAATTTTTTGAAGCTACATAAGTCACAAAGCCAGAATTTAACTGAATGTTTCCAGAGTCCATGTCTTTAAATGCTATATTATATATTATTAATATATACAAATAAACATTGTTACTCATTTATATAGTTAATCAAGAAGAATTTCTGAGCTGATACTATGTATGAGGAACTGTGTTTAGCACTGGGGATAGAGAGGTAAAAAAACAGGAAACAAGTGGAAATTTTCATAATGACTTGATACCTTGTATGGAGAAAAGAGACAGCATAGCTTATTCCTAAAACTGAAAATTGTTATTTCTCTAAGGCTGGAACAAAATGTACCAATGGAGAGATGGAGGAATGATAAGATAAACAGAAAAATAAAAACAAAGATGACTAATAGTTATGAGAATTTAGTAAATGTGAACTTTTATCTTGATGCTTATAGAGGACCAGTGAAGTGGGTTTTAAGCAGGGAAGTTACATGATCATATCTGTATTTTAAAAAGATTACTATTGCTGTTGCTTAGAGAAATTTTTGGAGAGGGACCAAAAAGAACTAGGGAAATCAGTGAAGAAGATGTTGATGTTTTCCATCAAGAGAGAAGTAGATGGATTAAAATACATGAAAAAATAGAACTGACAAGACTTGGTGATTAAGTCATTGTGGTTGGCATCATGTTGTGGTGGGTGGTTGGCATTTGATTTCAAGAGGAGCACAGATCAAAGGGAGAGTAGTATGTATGTGTGTGTGTGTGCTGTGAGTCATGTGGAGTGATAAAGAGTTAAATGTAGTCTGGCTGTCATAAGAGATTCTTGCTACAGATAAAGGTTTTGAAGCTATTAGCATACATATGGGTGTGGCTGTGTCAAGAGGAATACACAGGGGATATTTTCAAAACCTGTACCCTTGAAAGAGTGGTTCACAACATTTACTGAGTCTCAGGATCACCCTGGGAAATGAAAAATTAATATTCCCAGGCCCATATCTAGAGATTCTGACTTAGCCCACCTGAGACAGAACTCAGAAGTCTTCATTTTAACTGATATCTTAAGTGCTACTAATGCATGTGAATCACAAAGCAATTTGAGAAACACTAAGTAAAAGGCTAAAGTTGTAAAAGAAATAAATTATTAGGAACAATGAGTGAGAAATACTTTGCTTATTTACATTCATATTGTTCTATGTGCATTCTTTGGGAAAACAATGCAAACGCTATTATAAATGACTTCTGTTTAGCATTCTAGCTAACCCTTAAAAAGAAAAAAATAATTGACATTGATGTTGCAGACTTAATTTCTATGATCATTCTTTGATACAAGGTAATTAAATTCAGAAGTAATTTCTGTCCGGACAAATAAGCTGTAGAAGAGTCTGTTTGAATTTAAATTAATCTTTTTATTTTTTTAACACCACAAATGTTAACAACAGTAGCAAAATAATCTTCTGCTCTGGTGATAAAAATACCATATAAATCTGCCTCCAGGTAGCTGAGTTTTTTCAAACTAATGTCAAATTTAAACAAGGCCATCTTGTAAGTATGTTTTTAAAATGTGATATACATCACTATTAATCAAACATTATGTCATTGCTACTTTTTAACAAAACCAACTACAATATAAGAACTTATTAAAAATATTATTGATTCAGTTTAGTTTTAGTTTCTCTTGACAATCTTGGAAAACATAAGAAACAAGGAACATTAATTGCTATATACACAGTAATTTATTATTTATTTTACACTTGAAGTTTTAAACAAATGACAGAAAAATAGCAAGAACAAAGTCTTAAAATTTATTTTAAGTCTAAATGGTTACCTGATTGGATTATATTATAGCATACACTGCAGGTAGAATTAAAGTCTCATGAAGGATTTATATTAATGCACTTTCTTCTCTTTTTTTTTTTTGTTTGCACCTTTACAAAGAGTTTTTTCTTTTGTTTTAAAAACATGAAATCGATATATATTAACAATTGAGTTTATTTCTAAATTATATTTTGTGACAAATAATTTATAATTGGAGCTCTTGAAAAGAAAGAACTACATTTTGAATTAAAAATATGCATAGATGTTTATAGATATCACATTGAAATTTGTTCATTTTGAATGATTTGCCACACTAATAATCATCTGCTGTGATAGTTGGGCTATGTAATAACACCATTAAAGTGGACATTTAGGAAAAAAAAAGTCTAGGGTAAGAAAGAGCAACAAATGTGTGTTTTATCAGTAATAATATGCTATAAACCATGATGTTTAGTCATTTTCCTTATAAAATTAAATAAATTTGAAACTAACTTTCTTAAGAACACTTAAGAAATTCACTGGGAAAAGTAAAAATGTAGATGATCATGGTGCTTGAACAGCACTTAGAAAGCTAACTGAATCATTTACTTACTTTATCTCAATTAACTTATTACAAAAGAATAAATGAGCTAAAGACTAGAGATCAGACTGACAGATCAGAGTGGGACACAGTTGAAAAGGAACTGAGTCAATCGTGACAGTCTTACATTCCCACAAAAACCTCCATTGTGTTCAATACAGTAGCTTCTATTGGTTTTTAGAGTCTCCTATTTTCTGAGATTAGGAAATAGAAGTACAGCCATTCAATAAGATAAATAAAGACATGTAGCCTAGGAAATCCTAAAAAGTTTTAGTGGGGCTCAGAATCAGTTGGACAGCAAACTGATAGGCTGGAGGAGGAGAGGAAATTTATATTCTAGTACAAAAATACTGTATACATAGTATGCACATAGATAGGCATAGACAGATAGAAACACTCATACAAATTCTTAAGACCACTTATACAGCAACATCTAAATGAGTGAAATATTTTAACAGAGCACTTTTTTAGAGGTAAAGAAACGAAAACATGTAGGGGTAGAAATAGCATTATATTCCAGCTTTCCTCTTGTCTTTTATAGATCAACCTCATCCAGCAAAGATCCTGATTATGCATTTCTATAAAACTTAAAGGCAATCATATTTGCACATCTGCTTTTCACAACATATTTTTAAGTCAAGGGTATCCTTTTGAATCATTTAAAATGTTTGAATAATTAAAAAGACAAAAAATAACTCTTTAACACTTGTCAGAAAATAAAAGCATGAATGGAAAAATATTAGGAAGCCTGATTTAATACGATTAATTATATTAGCATATCACAGAAGAAAACCTGTACTGAAAGATACTAAAAACCTATTTGATAAATTCCAAATCCATTCTTAGTTGAAAAAAATAAAAATTTGACAAATTAGGAGTGTAAAGAATAATCCTTGATATTATAAAATGTATATTCTAAACATAAAATAAACAATATCTTATTGATAAAATACTACAGACACCCTCATTAAGTCAAAGGATAAAAGATTTTTTAAAAAGGAAAAAAGATAATTGGGTATAATAACACTTTGATTATTATAGGAAAATATGTGTTGTAGATTTTTCATCAATGCAGTAAGGTTAAGTAAATACATGAATACATAAAAGATATAACTATCAAGTACCATTAGTTACAGACATTATGACTGCATACAAGGAAAACACAAAAACAGTCAGACTAAAGAACTTTTAAAATCAATTCAAGTACTTTATATGAGTTAAATACGAAAAACCAAAGAACTTTTCTTTACCAGAATTATAGAATAAAACTTCATATTACACAGAAATAAAGGAAAGTATCTAGATATAAAACAGAGTAACATGTCAGACTCATGATAAAGATCAAAAATTTTACTAAAGGACATAAATATTTTAAATGATTAAGTTTATTTGAAATGAAAAATAACTAATGTGTGGAAATGTTTTTAAGAATAATAAAAATCAGTGACAGACTTCCAAAACATACTATAAGAAGGGAAGGAAAAAAAAAAACTTAAAATATCATCGCTGCAAGAAAAAATTCTAGAATAGAGTAGAAAGTTTGAAACAGTTGCAATTACATGCAAGTTCTTAGTATATGCTAAAGGTAGCTTAAAGTCAGTGCGGAAAATGTGAATCACTTAATAGGTGGAAAACTAGTTAACAATTTGACCAAAAGTTAAATCCCTTTTTCATATAGTATATATAAATAATTTCCAGATGTAATAAAAAGGCAAAGGTCTAAAATGAAAAAAAAAAAATTAAAGAGCCAGTAAATATTGGTGAATATTTAAATATAAAGAAGAGGACAACTGCCTTTCTATGTATGGCATTAAAGATAGAGACCGTTAAGAGAACGACTGATATGATATTCAGATATACCACATTAAAAAAGAATAAAAATTATATGATCATCTCAATAGATGCAGAAAAACCTTGCAACAAAAATTCAACATCTATTTATGATAAAGGCTAACAGAGTTTTGTCAAGAGAATGCACTGGCCATAGTAAACACCCTCTTCCAACAACACTAGAGACCACTCTACACATGGACATCACCAGATGGTCAATACGGAAATCAGATTGATTATATTCTTTGCAGCCAAAGATGGAGAAGCTCTACACAGTCAGCAAAAACAACACTAGGAGCTGATTGTGGCTCAGATCATAAACTCTTTATTGAAAAACTCAGACTTAAATTGAAGAAAATAGAGAAAACCACTAGGCCATTCAGGTATGACCTAAAATAAATCCCTTACAATTATAGAGTAGAAGTGGCAGCTGACATGATACTATGTATAGAAAATCCTAGAGATGCCACCAAAAATCCACAGAAAATGAATTCAGAAAAGTTACAGGATACAAAATTAATATACAGAAGTCTACTGTATTTCTATATTTTAACAACTAATTATCAAAAGAAATTAAGTGAATAATCCCAGTTACAATTGCATCAAAAGAATAAAATACATGGGAATAAATCTAATTAAGGAAATAAAAGAAGCTCTAATTAAAGAATTTGAAGATAGCACAGACAAATGGAAAGATATACCTTGTTCATAGATTGGATGAATTAATATTGTTAAAATGACCACAGTAGCCAAGGAAATCAACAGACAATGCAATTCCTATCAAAACACCTATTGCATTTTTCACAGAACTACAGCAAATGATTCTAAAATATGTGTAAAACCACAAATGATCCTAAATAACCAAAGTTATTTTGAGAAAGAACAACAAATTTGGAGATATTATGTTTCCTGATTTCTACTACACTATAGAGCTTCAGTAACCAAACAGTATGGTACTAGCACAAAACAGACAGATAGATATCAATGGACCAGAATAACACACCCAGAAATATATTCACACTTATTTGGTAAATTCATCTATAACAAAGAAGGCAAGAATATACAGTGGGGAAAATACAACTTCTTCAATAAATGATGGTGAGAAACTGGACAGCTACAGGTAATAGAATCAAACTGGATTACTTTGTTACACCATATGCAAAAACAAAGTGAAAATGGACTAAAGACTTAAATCCAAACCTGAAACAAAAAATATTCCTAGAAGAAAACATACACAGTACCATATTTCATGTCAATTTTAATAATAAATTTGTGTCTGTTTCTTCAAGGAAGAGGAAAAATAAGCTAATGGCACTATATCAAACTAAAAAGGTTTTTGTACAGAAAATGAAAATATCAACAAAATAGAAAGGTCACCTACAGACTAGGAGAAGATAGTCGCAGACAATATATTGGATAAAGGGTTACTATCCAAAAATATAAATAACTCCTAGAAATAAACATAAAAAAACTGATTGAAAATGAGCAGAGGACCTAACAAGACATTTTTCTAAAGAAAACAGACAAATGACTAACAGGCACATAAAAAATGCTCAACAACACTAATCATCAGTTCAGTTTGGTCAGTTCAGTCACTCAGTCGTGAATGACTCTGCGGCCCCATGAATCACAGCATGCCAGGCCTCCCTGTCCATCACCATCTCCTGGAGTTCACTCAGACTCACATTCAGCGAGTCCGTGATGCCATCCACCCATCTCATCCTTTGTCGTCGTCTTCTCCTCCTGCCCCCAATCCTTCCCAGCATCAGAGTCTTTTCCAATGTGTCAACACTTCTCATGAGGTGGCCAAAGTACTGGAGTTTCAGCTTCAGCATCATTCCTTCCAAAGAAATCCCAGGGCGGATCTCCTTCAGAATGAACTGGTTGGATCTCCTTGCGGTTCAAGATTTCTCAAGAGTCTTCTCCAACACCACAGTTCAAAGCGTCAATTCTTCGGTGCTCAGCCTTCTTCACAGTCCAACTCTCACATCCATACATGACCACAGGAAAAACCATAGCCTTGATTAGATGGACCTTAGTCCACAAAGTAATGTCTTTGCTTTTGAATATACTATACTTTTCTTCCAAGGAGTAAGCATCTTCTCATGGCTGCAGTCACCATCCGCAGTGATTTTGGAGCCCAAAAAAATAAAGTCTGACACTGTTTCCACTGTTTCCCCATCTATTTTCCCATGAAGTGATGGGACCGGATGCCATGATCTTCGTTTTCTGAATTTTGAGCTTTAAGCCAACTTGTTCGCTTTCCTCTTTCACTTACATCAAGAGACTTTTTAGCTCCTCTTTACTTTCTGCCATAAGGGTGGTGTCATCTGCATATCTGAGGTTATTGATATTTCTCCTGGCAACTTGATTCCAGCTTGTGTTTCTTCCAGTCCAGCGTTTCTCATGATATACTCTGCATATAACTTAAATAAGCAGGGTGACAATATACAGCCTTGATGTACTCCTTTTCCTATTTGGAACCAGTCTGTTGTTCCATGTCCAGTTCTAACTGTTGCTTCTTTACCTGCATACAGATTTCTCAAGAGGCAGGTTAGGTGGTCTGGTATCCCCATCTCTTGAAGAATTTTCCACAGTTGATTGTGATCCACACAGTCAAAGGCTTTGGCATAGTCAATAAAGCAGAAATAGATGTTTTTCTGGAACTCTCTTGCTTTTTCCATGATCCAGTGGATGTTGGCAATTTAATCTCTGGTTCCTCTGCCTTTTCTAAAACCAGCTTGAACATCAGGGAGTTCACGGTTCACTAATCATCAAGGAAGTGCAAATTAAAACCACAGTGAGCTATAGCCTCACAGTTGTCAAAATGGCTGTTATCCAAAAAAGACAACAAATAAGTGTTAGTGAGGATGTGGAGAAAAAGGAAACCTTGGCACTGTTGATGGGAATATAAATTGGTGCAACCACTATGAAAAACTGCAAGGGGATCCAACCAGTCCATTCGGAAGGAGATCAACCCTGGGATTTCTTTGGAAGGAATGATGCTGAAGCTGAAACTGAAGTACTTTGGCCACCTCATGTGAAGAGTTGACTCATTGGAAAAGATTTTGATGCTGGGAGGGATTGGGGGCAGGAGGAGAAGGGGACAACAGAGGATGAGATGGCTGGATGGCATCACAGACTCGATGGACCTGAGTCTGAGTGAACTCCGGGTGTTGGTGATGGACAGGGAGGCCTGGCATGCTGCGATTCATGGAGTCACAAAGAGTTGGACATGACTAAGCGACTGAACTGAACTGAACTATGAAAAACAGTATAGAGATTCCTCAAAAAATTTAAAAGAGAACTACCATATGACCCTAGCAATTCTATTCCTGGGTATTTATCCACTGAAAACAAAAACAGTAATTCAAAGATATTTGTACAGCTATGTTTATTGTAGCATTATCCACAATAGCCAATTTTAAGTGCCCATTAATTAATGGATAAAGATAAATGGATATATACAATGGAATACTACTCAGTCATAAAAAAGAACAAAATGTTGCCATTTGCAGCAACTTGGATGGATTTCTAGGGCATTATGATAAGTGAAATAAGTCAAAGACAAATACTACATGATTTCACTTATATATGGTAGCTTAGAAACCAAACAAGTGAACAGACATAACTAAATGGAAACCGAGTCCTACATTCAGAGAATAAACAGGTGGTTGCCAAAGTTGTGAAAGGTGAGGAGATGAGTGAAATAGATGAGGGAAATTAAGATGTTCAAACTATCAGTTACAAAAGAAATGAGTCACAGGGTTGAAATTTACAGAATGGGGAATGTAGTCAATAATAATATAGTATCTTTGTATGGTGACAGATGGTGACTAGACTTATCATGGTAATAATTTTGCAATGTATACAAATGTCAAATTTCAAATACACTAAGAAGAGGTGGCAAGAATACATGGAAGAACTGCACAAAAAAGATCTTCACGACCCAGATAATCATGATGATGTGATCACTAATCTAGAGCCAGCCATCCTGGAATGTGAAGTCAAGTGGGCCTTAGAAAGCATCACTACGAACAAAGCTAGTGGAGGAGATGGAATTCCAGTTGAGCTGTTTCAAATTCTGAAAGATGATGCTGTGAAAGTGCTGCACTCAATATACCAGCAAATTTGGAAAACTCAGCAGTGGCCGCAGGACTGGAAAAGGTCAGTTTTCATTCCAATCCCAAAGAAAGGCAATGCAAAAGAGTGCTCACACTACCGCACAATTGCACTCATCTCACATGCTAGTAAAGTAATGCTCAAAATTCTCCAAGCCAGGCTTCAGCAATACGTGAACCTTGAACTCCCTGATGTTCAAGCTGGTTTTAGAAAAGGCAGAGGAACCGGGGATCAAATTGCCAACATCCGCTGGATCATGGAAAAAGCAAGAGAGTTCCAGAAAAACATCTATTTCTGCTTTATTGACTATGCCAAAGCCTTTGACTGTGTGGATCACAATAAACTGTGGAAAATTCTTCAAGAGATGGGAATACCAGACCACCTAACCTGCCTCTTGAGAAATCTGTATGCAGGTAAAGAAGCAACAGTTAGAACTGGACATGGAACAACAGACTGGTTCCAAATAGGAAAAGGAGTACGTCAAGGCTGTATATTGTCACCCTGCTTATTTAACTTCTATGCAGAGTACATCATGAGAAACGCTGGGCTGGAAGAACCAGAAGCTGGAATCAAGATTGCCAGGAGAAATAACAATAACCTCAGATATGCAAATGACACCGCCCTTATGGCAGAAAGTGAAGAGGAACTAAAAACTTCTTGATGAAAGTGAAAGAGGAAAGTGAAAAGTTGGCTTAAAGCTCAACATTCAGAAAACGAAGATCATGGCATCTGGTCCCATCACTTCATGGGAAATAGATGGGGAAACAGTGGAAACAGTGTCAGACTTTTTTTTTTGGGGGGGAGGGAGGCTCCAAAATCACTGCAGATGGTGACTGCAGCCATGAAATTAAAAGACGCTTACTCCTTGGAAGAAAAATTACGGCCAACCTAGATAGTATATTCAAAAGCAGAGACATTACTTTGCCGACTAAGGTCCATCTAGTCAATGCTATGGTTTTTCCAGTGGCCATGTATGGATGTGAGAGTTGGACTGTGAAGAAAGCTGAGTGCCGAAGAATTGATGCTTTTGAACTGTGGTGTTGGAGAAGACTCTTGAGAGTCCCTTGGACTGCAAGGGGATCCAACCAATCCATTCCAAAGGAGATCAGTCCTGGGTGTTCTTTAGAAGGAATGATGCTAAAGCTGAAACTCCAGTACTTTGGCCACCTGGTACAAAGAGTTGACTCACTGGAAAAGACTCTGATGCTGGGAGGGATTGGGAGCAGAAGGGGACAACAGAGGATGAGATGGCTGAATGGTATCACCAACTTGATGGACAAGAGTTTGGGTGAACTCTTGGAGTTGGTGATGGACAAGGAGGCCTTGAGTGCTGCAATTCATGGCGTGAAAAAGACTCAGATACAACTGAGTGAATGAACTGAACTAAGTATAATAAAGTTAATACATTCATCACCCCACATAGTTTTTTTGGTATAGTGAGAACTTTAAAAATTTACACTTAGCATTATGTGTTTTACTGATAATTAGTAAGAGGCTTTTATGTATTATGTTTACTAGAAACTTATCACACATAATAAAATTATTTTAAAGATAGAAATTTTGAGTTTTAAGTACAAACACTGAAATAAAATAGTTTATTAGAGGGACTCAATTTCAGATTTGAGCTCGTAGAATAAATAAGCAGTTAACTTGAATTTAGGTTAATAAAGATTATCCAGCCTGTGGAACAGAAAAAAAGTAATGTTGATAAATAAACAAATCCTCAGAATCCTGTGGCAAATCATCAAGCCCACCAGCATACATATAGTTAGATTCTTAGAAGAAAAGGCAAAAAGAGTATTTGAAGAAATGCTGACCAAAAATCCCAGTTTTGATGAATAACATTTATACATATATCCAAGAAGCTCAACTAACTATAAATGAGGTAAATTCAAAGTGGCCCACAAATACACATCCGTAATTAAGCTGTTTAAAAACAAACAGAGAATCTTGAAAGCAGTGAGAGCAAAGAGACTTACTACAAGGCAACTTCAATAAAATTAATAACCAATTATACATTTGAAATTCAAATTCCTTTCATTATCTAAATATATACCACACACACACACACACACACACACACACACACACACACACATATATACTCAAAATCATGAATAGAAGGGAATTTTCTAAGCCTGATAAAGTTAGATAGAAAATCTATAGCTAGCATCTACTAATTATGAAAGATTGAAAATTTGTCAATAATCTGAGAAACAAAACAGGGATGTCTGTTCTTGCAACTTCTTTTCAACACTGAAATTCTAGCCAAACCTAAAAATAACTTCAGCAACGTTGAAAGATACATAAGCAATGCACAGGATTAAGTGTATTTATGTATACTAGACTTGGACTTTATTTTGGGTGGCTCCAAAATCACTGCAGATGGTGACTGCAGCCAAGAAATTAAAAGACACTTGTTCCTTGCAAGAAAAGCTATGACCAACCTAGACAGCATATTAAAAGCAGAGACATTACTTTGCCAACAAAAGTCCATCTAGTATAAGCTATGTTTTCTCCAGTAGTCGTGTATGGATGTGAGAGTTTGACCATAAAGAAAGCTGAGCACCAAAGAATTGATGCTTTTGAACTGTAGTATTGGAGAAGACTCTTGAGAGTCCCTTGGACTGCAAAAAGAACGAACCAGTCAATCCTAGAGGAAATCAGTCTTGAATATTCATTAGAAGGACTGATGTTAAAGCTGAAACTCCAATACTTTGGCCACCTGATGCAAAGAGCTGACTCACTGGAAAAGAGCCTGATGCTGGGAAAGACTGAAGGCAAGAGGAGAAGGGGACGATAGAGGATGAGATGGTTGGATGGTATCACCAACTCGATGGACATGAGTGAGAGTAAGCTCCGGGAGTTGGTGATGGACAGGGAAGCCTGGCGTACTGCAGTCCATGAGGTCACAAATAGTGGGACACGTCTGAGCTACTGAACTAAACTGATACATAGTAGACAGAATATATCAAAAATTAAGAAAATAATTCATTCAAAAACCGTAAAAATATGATTATGTTCAACAAAAGACTTCCCTGTTGGTTCAGACGGTAAAGCATCTGTCTACAATGCGAGAGACTCGGGTTCAGTCCCTGGGTTGAGAAGATCCCCTGGAGAAGGAAATGGCAATTCACTCCAGTACTATTGACTGGAAAATCCGATGGACAGAGGAGCCTGGTAGGCTACAGTCCATGGGGTGTCAAAGAGTTGGACATGACTGAGTGACTTCACTTTCACTTTCACTTTCAAAAAAGATATACAAGTCTTGTATACAAAATACAAAACAAAAATGTAAAGTAGTTTAGGAAATTTTAAATAAATAGACATCATATGTTCATGGATTGCAAGATTTAATTTTGTTAGGACAGCAATACTCCCTAAATTAATCTATAGATTTGATGAAATACTTGTCAGAATCCCAGATGCCTTTTGGAGAAACTGAAAAGATGATCTTAAAACTGATAAGGAAACACAAAGGACCCCAAACAGCCAAACCTTGAAAAATAATATAATTGGAAGTTTTATAATTTCTGATTTCATAACTTCTTACAAAGCTACAGTAATCAAGTCAGTTTAGCACTGCCACAGAAATAAAGAAAAGATGAAAGGAACATAATGGAAAGCCCCAAAGCAAACCGTTATATTCTGGTCAATGGATGTTTGACAAGGGTGCCAAAAAAATTCAATGACAAAAAATACACTTTGAAAAATGGTGCCGGGGCAATTGTATATACACATGAAAAGATGAATTTAGATGTCTACCTTATACCATATGTAAATATTAACTAACTCAAAATAGATCATAGACCTAAATGTAAGAGCTGAAAGTATAAAATGCTGAGAAAAAAAAAATGAATACATCTTCATGATGTCGGATTAGGCAGCAGTTTTTTAGACCGAAGAAATGAAAGCTTATGTTCACATAAAAACTTAAGCATGAATGTTCACTTCAGCTTTATGTATTAGAGCCCCAGACTGGAAGCAGCCTGGATTTCTTCCAATGGGAGAATGGATAAACTGTAGTTCATTCTTACTAAGGAATATACTAGTCACACATCAAAGAATGAACTATTGATACATGCAACAACTAGAATGAATTTAAGGAGTACTACACTGCATGGAAAAAAATCTCAAAAAGCTACATACTGTGTGATTCCATCTTTAAAAAATTTATTTAATCAAAAGCTAATTACATTACAATATTGTAGTGGTTTTGCCATACATTGAGATAAATCAGCCATGGGTGTACATATGTCCCCCATCCTGAATTTCCTTTCCACTTCCCTCCCCATCCCATCCTTCAGGGTCATCCCAGTGCACCAGCCCTGAGCACCCTGTCTCATGCATTGAACCTGGACTGGCAATCTATTTCACATCAGTTCAGTTCAGTCACTCAGTCGTGTCTGACTCTTTGCAACCCCATGAACTGCAGCACACCAGACCTCCCTGTCCGTTAGCAACTCCCAGAGTTCACCCAAACCCATGTCCATTGAGTCGGTGATGCCATCCAACCATCTCATTCTCTGTCATCCCCTTCTCCTCCTGCTCTCAAACTTT
The DNA here is from genome assembly GCA_917880005.1 of Nanger dama. Lineage (NCBI taxonomy): Eukaryota > Metazoa > Chordata > Mammalia > Artiodactyla > Bovidae > Nanger > Nanger dama. The sequence goes on from CAKJTW010000089.1 coordinate 3,559,661, forward strand.
CCTAGCATCAGGATCTTTTCCAATGAGTCACCTCTTCGCATCAGGTGGCCAAGGTATTAGAGTTTCAGCTTCAACATCAGGTAATATAAATGTATCAATGCTATTCTCTCAAATCATCCCACTTTCGCCTTCTCCCACAGAGTCCACAACTCTGTTTTTTATATCTGTGCCTCTTTTGCTGTCTCGCCTATAGGGTCATTGTTACCATCTTTCCAAATTCCATATATATGCATTAATATACTGTATTGGTGTTTTTCTTTCTGACTTCACTCTGTATAATAGGTTCCAGTTTCATCCACCTCATTAGAACTGATTCAAATAAATTCTTTTTAATAGCTGAGTAATATTCCATTGTGTATATGCACCACAGCTTTCATATGCATTTGTCTACTGATGGACATCTAGATTGCTTCCATGTCCTGGCTATTGTAAACAGTGCTGTGATAAACATTGGGGTACACGTGTCTCTTTCAATTCTGGTTTCCTCAGTGTGTATGGCCAGCAGTGGGATTGCTGTGTCATATGGCAGTTCTATTTCCATTTTTTTTTTAAAGGAATCTCCACACTCATTTCCATAGTGGCTGTATTAGTTTGCATTCCCACCAACAGTGTAAAAGGGTTCCCTTTTTCCACAGCCTCTCCAGCATTTATTGTTTGTAGATTTTTTTGATCAGAGAAGGCAATGGCACCCCACTCCAGTACTCTTGCCTAGAAAATCCCATGGATGGAGGAGCCTGGTAGGCTGCAGTACATAAGGTCACTAAGAGTCAGACACAACTGAGTAACTTCACTTTCACTTTTCATTTTCATGCATTGAAGAAGGAAATGGCAACCCACTCAAGTGTTCTTGCCTGGAGAATTCCAGGGACAGCAAAGCCTAATGGGCTGATGTCTATGGGGTCGCACAGAGTCAGATGTGACTGAAGTGACTTAGCACCAGTAGTAACAGCAGACTTTTTTTGATAGCAGCCATTCTGACTGGTGTGAAATGGTGCTTCACTGTGGTTTCGATTTGCATTTCTCTGATAATGAGTGATGTTGAGCATCTTTTCATGTGTTTGTGAGCCATCTCAGTGTCTTCTTTGGAGAAATGTCTGTTTAGTTCTTTGATCCATTCTTTAATTGGGTCATTTATTTTTCTAGAATTAAGCTGCAGGAGCTGCTTGTATATTTTTGAGATTAATTCTTTGCCAGTTGCTACATTTGCTATTATTTTCTTCCATTCTGAAGGCTGTCTTTTCACCTTGCTTATAGTTTCCTTCATTGTGCAAAACTTTTAAGTTTAGTTAGGTCCCATTTGTTTATTTGTGCTTTTATTTCCATTACTGTGGGTGGTGGGACATAGAGGATCCTGATGTGATTTTTGTCAGAGTGTTTTGCCTATATTTTCTTCTACGAGTTTTATAGTTTCTGGTCTTACAGTTATATCTTTAATTCATTTTCAGTTTATTTTTGTGTATGGTGTTAGAAAGTGTTCTAGCTTCCTTCTTTTGCAAGTGGTTGACCAGTGTTTCCAGCAACACTTGCTAAAGATATTGTCTTTTCCCCATTCTATATTCTTGCCTCCTTTGTCAAAGATAAGGTTTCCATAGGTGTGTTAATTTTTTGTTCCATTGATCTATATTTCTATCTTTGTGCCAGTAACATACTGCCTTGATGACTGTAGCTTCATAGTAGAGCCTGAAGTCAGGCAGGTTGATTCCTCCAGTTCCATTCTTCTTTCTCAAGATTACTTTGGCTCTTCGAGGTTTTTTGTACTTCCATACAAATAGTGAAAGTACTTTTTCTAGCTCTGTGAAAAATAACGTTGGTAGCTTGATAGGGATTGCATTGAATCTATAGATTGCTTTGGGTAGTATACTCATTTTCAATATATTGAAACTTCTGATCCATAAACAGTATATATCTCCATCAATTTGTTTCACATGTGATTTCTTTCATCAGTTTTTCTAATAGTTTTTTTTTTTTTATATATAGGTCTTTTGTTTCCTTAGGTAGATTTATTCCTAAGTATTTTATTATTTTCATTGCACTGGTGAGTGGAGGTGTTTCCTTAAATTCTCTTTCTGTTTTCTTATTGTTAGTGTAGAAATGCAATGGATTTTTGTGTGTCAATTTTATATCCAGCAACTTTACTATACTCAGTGATTAGCTCTAGTAATTTTCTTGTGGTATCTTTAGAGTTTTCTATGTAGAGGAACAAAGAGTCCAAAATGCAGCACTTGGATGCAATCTCAAAAAGACATAATGATCTCTGTTCATTTCAAGGGAAACCATGCAGTATCACAGTAATCCAAGTCTATGCCCAAAATAGTAATGCTGAAGAAGCTGACATTGAACGGTTTTATGGAGACATACAAGACCTTTTAGAACTAACACCCAAAAATGATGTCCTTTTCATTATAGGGGACTGGAATGCAAAAGTAGGAGGTCAAGAAACACCTGGAGAAACAGGCAAATTTGGCCTTGGAAAACAGAATGAAGTAGGAGAAAGGCTAATAGAGATTTGATAAGAGAAAGAACTGATCATAGCAAAAACCCTCTTCCAACAACATGAGAGAGAACTCTACACATGGACATCACCTGATGATCAACACCGAAATCAGACTGATTATACTTTTGCGCCCAGCAAAAACAAGACCAGGAGCTGACTGTGGTTCAGATAATGAGCTACTTATTAAATTGAAGAAAGTAGGTAAAACCACTAGATCATTCAGTTCAGTTCAGTCGCTTAGTCGTGTCCGACTCTTTGTGACCCCATGAATCACAGCACACCAGGCCTCCCTGTCCATCACCATCTCCTGGAGTTCACTCAGACTCACATCCATCGAATCAGTGATGCCATCCAGCCATCTCATCCTCTGTCATCCCCTTCTCCTCCTACCCCCAATCCCTCCAAGCATCAGTCTTTTCCAATGAGTCAACACTTTGCATGATGTGGTCAAAGTACTAAAGTTTCAGCCTTAGCATCATTCCTTCCAAAGAAACCCCAGGGTTGATCTCCTTCAGAATGGACTGGTTGTATCTCCTTGCAGTCCAAGGGACTCTCAAGAGTCTTCTCCAACACCACAGTTCAAAAGCATCAATTCTTCGGCGCTCAGCCTTCTTCACAGTCCAACTCTCACATCCTTACATGGTCACTGGAAAAACCATAGGTTTGATGAGATGGATATTTGGCAAAGTAATCTCTCTGCTTTTCAATATGCTATTTAGGTTGGTCATAACTTTTCTTCCAAGGAGTTAAGCGGCTTTTAATATCATGGCTGCAGTCACCATCTGCAGTGATTTTGGAGCCCCCAAAATAAAGTCTGACATTGTTTCCACTGTTTCCCCATCTATTTCCCATGAAGTGATGGGACCAGATGCCATGATCTTCATTTTTTGAATGTTGAGCTTTAAGTCAACTTTTTCACTCTCCTCTTTCACTTTCATCAGGATGCTGTTTAGTTCCTCTTCAATTTCTGCATAAGGGTGGTTTAATCTTCATAAATGACTTTACTGATATTTCTCCCGGCAATCTTAATTCCAGCTTGTGCTTCTTCCAGCCTAGGGTTTCTTATGATGTACTCTGCATATAAGTTAAATAAGCAGGATGACAATATACAGCCTTGACGTACTCCTTTTCCAATTTGAAATCACTCTGTTGTTCCATGTCCAGTTCCAACTGTTGCTTCTTGATCTGCAAACAAATTTCTCAAGAAGCAGGTCAGGTGGTCTGGTCTTTCCCAACTTTTTCAGAATTTTTCACAGCTTATTGTGATCTGCACAGTCAAAGGCTTTGGCAGAGCCAATAAAGCAGAAATAGATGTTCTTCTGGAACTTTCTTGCTTTTTCCAAACTCCAGCAGATGTTACCAATTTGATCTCTGGATCCTCTGCCTTTTCTAAAACGAGTTTGGACATTTGGAAGTTCACGGTTCATGTATTGCTGAAGCCTGGCTTGGAGAATTTTGAGCATTACTTTAATAGCATGTGAGATAAGTACGATTGTGCAGTAGTTTGAGCATTCTTTGGCATTGACTCTCTTTTTGCTTGGATTGAAAACTGACCATTTCCAGTCCTGTGGCCACTGCTGAGTTTTGAAAATTTGCTGGCATGTTGAGTGCAGCACTTTCACAACATCATCTTTCACGATGTGAAAAACTCAACTGGAATTCCATCACCTCCACTAGCATTGTTCGTAGTAATGCTGTCTAAGGCCTACTTGACTTCACATTCCAGGATGTCTGGCTCTAGGTGAGTGATCACACCATCATGATTATCTGTGTCATGAAGATCTTTTTGTACAGTTCTTCCATGTATTCTTGCCACCACTTCTTAATATCTTCTGCTTCTGTTAGGTCCAGACCATTTCTGCCCTTTATCGAGCCCATCTTTGAATGAAATGTTCCCTTGGTATCTCTAATTTTCTTGAAGAGATCTCTAGTCTTTCCCATTCTGTTCTTTTCCTCTATTTCTTTCCATTGATCACTAAGGAAGTCTTTCTTATCTTTTCTTGCTATTCTTTGGAACTCTGCATTCATATGCTTATATCTTTCATTTTCTCCTTTGCTTTTCACTTCTCTTCTTTTCACAGCTATTTGTAAGGCCTCCCAGAAAGCCATTTTGCATTTTTGCATTTCTTTCCATGGGGATGGTCTTGGTCCCTGTCTCCTGTACAATGTCATGAACCTCATTCCATAGTTCGTCAGGCACTCTATCTATCAGATCTAGGCCCTTTAATCTATTTCTCTCTTCCACTGTATAATCATAACGGATTTGATTTAAGTCATACCAGAATAGTCTAGTAGCTTTCTCTACTTTCTTCAATTTAAGTCTGAATTTGGGAATAAGAAGTTCATGATCTGAGCCACAGTCAGCTCCTGGTCTTGTTTCTGTTGACTGTATACAGCTTCTCCATCTTTGTCTGCAAAGAACATAATCAATCTGATTTCGGTGTTGATCATCTGGTGATGTCCATGTGTAGAGTCTTCTCTTATGCTGTTGGAAGAGGGTGTTTGATATGATCAGTGCATTTTTTTGTCAGAACTCTATTAGTCTTTTCCCTGCTTCATTCTGCATTCCAAGGCCAAATTTGCCTGTTACCCCAGGTGTTTCTTGACTTCCTACTTTTGCATTCCAGCCCCTATAATAAAAAGAACATCTTTTTTCGGGTGTTTGTTCTAAAAGGTCTTGGAGGTCTTTATAGAACCATTCAACTTCAGCTTTTTCAGTGTTACTGGTTGGGACATAGACTTGGATTACTGTGATATTGAATGGAAACCAACAGAGATCATTCTGTCATTTTTGAGATTGCATCCAAGTACTGCATTTCAGACTCTTTTGTTGACCGTGATGGCTACTGCATTTCTTCTAAGGGATTCCTGCCCACAGTAGTAGATATAATGGTCATCTGAGTTAAATTCACCCATTCCAGTCCATTTTAGTTTGCTGATTCCTAGAATGTTGACGTTCACTCTTGCCATCTCCTGTTGACCACTTGCAATTTGCCTTGATTCATGGACCTGACTTTCCAGGTTCCTATGCAATATTTCTCTTTACAGCATCGGACCTTGCTTCTATCACCAGTCACATCCACAGCTGGGTATTGTTTTTGCTTGGCTCCATCCCTTCATTCTTTCTGGAATTATTTCTCCACTGATCTCCAGTAGCATATTGGGCACCTCTTGACCTGGGGAGTTCCTCTTTCAGTATGCTATCATTTTTCCTTTTCATGCTGTTCATGGGGTTCTCAAGGTAAGAATACTGAAGTGGTTTGCCATTCCCTTCTCCAGTGGACCACGTTCTGTCAGACCTCTCCACCATGACCCACCCGCCTTGGGTGGCCTCATGGGCATGGCTTAGTTTCATTGAGTTAGACAAGGCTGTGGCCCTAGTGTGATTAAATTGACTGGTTATTTGTGAGTATAGTTTCAGTGTGTCTGCCCTCCGATGCCCTCTTGCAACACCTACCATCTTACATGGGTCATTCAGGTATGACCTAAATCAAATCTGTAATGAATATATAGTGGAAGTGAGAAATAGACTTAAGGGATTAGACCTGATAGATAGAGTGCCTGATGACCTATAGACTGAGATTCGTGACACTGTACAGGAGACAGGGACCAAGACCATCCCCATGGAAAAGAAATGCAAAAAGCAAAATGGCTATCTAGGGATACCTTACAAATAGCTGTGAAAAGAAGAGAAGTGAAAAGCAAAGGAGAAAAGGAAAGATATAAGCATTTGATCGCAGAGTTCCACAAAACAGCAGGCAGAGATAAGAAATCCTTCCTCAGTGATCAGTGCAAAGAAATAGAGGAAAAGAACAGAATGGGAAAGACTAGAGATCTCTTCAAGAAAATTAGAGATACCAAGGGAACATTTCATGCTAAGATGGGCTTGATAAAGGCCATGAATGGTATGGACATAACAGAAGCAGAAGATATTAAGAAGCAGTGACAAGAATACACAGAAGAACTGTACCAAAAAGAACTTCATGACCCAGATAATAACAATGGGGTGATCACTCACCTAGAGCCAGACATCCTGGAATGTGAAGTCAAGTGGGCCTTAGAAAGCATCACTGCGAACAAAGATAGTAGATGTGATGAAATTCCAGTTGAGCTATTTCAAATCCTGAAAGATGATGCTGTAAAAGTGCTGCACTCAACATGCCAGCAAATTTGCAAAACTCATCAGTGGCCACAGGACTGGAAAAGGTTAGTTTTCATTCCAATCCCAAGGAAAGTCAGTTGCAAAGAATGCTCAAACTACTGCACAATTGCACTCATCTCACACGCTAGTAAAATAATGCCGAAAATTCTCCAAGTCAGGCTTTAGCAATAAGTGAACCATGAACTTCCAGATGTTCAAGCTGGTTTTAGAAAAGGCAGAGGAATCAGAGATCAAATTGCCAACATCCACAGGATCATCGAAAAAGCAAGAATGTTCCAGAAATACATCTATTTCTGCTTTACTGACTATGCCAAAGCCTTTGACTGTGTGGATCAGAAAAACTGTGGAAAATTCTGAAAGAGATGGGAAGACCAGACTACCTGGGCTGCCTCTTGAGAAACCTATATGCAGGTCAGGAAGCAACAGTTGGAACTGGACATGGAACAATAGACTAGTTCTAAATAGGAAAAGAAGTATGTAAATGTTGTATATTGTCACCCTGCTTATTTAACTTATATGCTGAGTACATCATGAGAAACACTGGGCTGGAAGAAGCACAAGCTGGAATCAAGATTGCTGGGAGAAATATCAATAACCTCATATATGCAGATGACACCACCCTTATGGCAGAAAGTGAAGAGGAACTAAAGAGCCCCTTGATGAAAGTGAAAGAGGAAAGTGAAAAAGTTGGTTTAAAGCTCAGCATTCAGAAAACAAAGATCATGGCATCCGGTCCCATCTCTTCATGGGAAACAGATGGGGAAACAGTGGAAACATGTCAGACTTTATTTTGGGGGCTCCAAAATCACTACAGATGATGACTGCAGCCATGAAATTAAGAGACGCTTACTCCTTGAAAGAAAAGCTATGACCAACCTAGATAATATATGGAAAAGCAAAGACATTACTTTGTCAACAAAGGTCTATCTAATCAAGACTATGGTTTTTCCTTTGTTATTTTATGGATGTGAGAGTTGCACTGTGAAGAAGGCTGAGAGCTGAAGAATTGATGCTTTTGAACTGTGGTGCTGGAGAAGACTCTTGACAGTCCCTTGGACTGCAAGGAGATCCAACCAGTCCATTATAAAGGAGATCAGCCCTGGGATTTCTTTGGAAGGAATGATGCTAAAGCTGAAAGTCCAGTATTTTGGCCACCTCATGCGAAGAGTTAACTCATTGGAAAGGACTCTGATGCTGGGAGGGATTGTGGGCAAAAGGAGAAGGGGACGACAGCGGATGAGATGGCTGGATGGCATCACCAACTTGATGGACGTGAGTCTGAGTGAACTCTGGGAGATGGTGATGGACAGAGAGGCCTGGCGTGCTGCAATTCATGAGGTCGCAAAGAGTGGTTCACAACTGAACAACTGAACTGAACTAAACTGATGTAGAGTATCATGCCATCTGCAAACAGTGAGAGTTTTACTTCTTCTTTGCAAATTTGGATTCCTTTTATTTATTTTTCTGCTCTGATTGCTGTGCCCAAAACTTCCATAACTATGTTGAATAGCTGTGGTGAGAGTGGGCACCCTTGTCTTGTTCCTGACTTTAGGGGAAATGCTTTCAGTTTTTTACCATTGAGGATAATGTTTGCTGTGGGTTTGTCATACATACCTTTTATTATTTTGAAGTATGTTCCTTCTATTCATGCTTTCTGAATAATTTTTATCATATATGGATGTTGAAATTTGTCAAAGTCTTTCTCTGCATTTATTCAGATAATCATGTGGCTTTTATTTTTCAATTTGCTAATGTGGTGTATTACGTTGATTGATTTGTGGATATTGAAGAATCCTTGCATTCATGGGAAAAAGCCCATTTGGTCATGATGTATGATCTTTTCAATGTGTTGTTGGATTCTGATTGCCAAAATTTTGTTAAGGATTTTTGCATCTATGCTCATCATTGATATTGTCCTGTAGTTTTCTTTTCTTTACTTTTCTTTCTTTCTTTCTTTCTTTATTTTTGTTGCATCTTTGTCAGGTTTTGTTATTAGGGTGCTGGTGGCCTCATAGAATCAGTTTGGAAGTTTACCTTCCTCTGCAATTTTCTGCAAGAGTTTGAGTAGGATAAGTGTTAGCTCTTCTCTCAATTCTTGGTAGAATTCAGCTGTGAAGCCATCTCGACCTGAGCTGGGTTTTTTTGCTGGAAGATTTCTGATTGCAGCTTCAATTTCCATGCTTGTGGTGGGTCTGTTACGATTTTCTATATCTTCCTGGTTTAGTTTTTGAAAGTTGTAGTTTTCTAAGAATATGTCCATTACTTCCATGTTGTCCATGTTGTTGGCATATACATGCTTATAGTAGCCTCTTATGATCCTTTGTATTTCTATGTTGTCTGTTGTGATCTCTCCATTTTCATTTCTAATTTTATTGATTTGATTTTTCTCCCTTTGTTTCCTGATGAGTCTGGCTAATGGTTTGTCAATTTTGTTTATCCTTTCAAAGAACCAGCTTTTGGCTTTGTTGATTTTTGCTATGGTCTCTTTTGTTTCTTTTGCATTTATTTCTGCCCTAATTTTTAAGATTTATGTCCTTCTACTAACCCTGGGGTTCTCCATTTCCTCCTTTTCTAGTTGGTTTAGGTGTAGAGTCACGTTATTTATTTGACTTTTTCTTGTTTCTTCAGGTATGCCTGTATTGCTATGAACCTTCCCCTTAGAACTGCTTTTACAGTGTCCCACAGGTTTGGGGTTGTTATGTTTTCATTTTCATTCTTTTCTATGCATATTTTGATTTCTTTTTGATTTCTTCTGTGATTTGTTGGTTATTCAGCAGCGTGTTTTTCATCCTCCATATGTTGGAATTTTAATAGCTTTTCTCCTGTAATAGAAATCTAATCTTACTGCATTGTGGCCAGAAAAGATGCTTGGAATGATTTCAATTTTTTTAATTTACCAAGGCTAGATTTATGTCCCTGGATGTGGCCTATCCTGGAGAAGGTTCCGTGTGTGCTTGAGAAAATGGTGAAATTCATTGTTTTGGGGTGAAATGTCCTATAGATATCAATTATGTCTAAATGGTCTGTTGTATCATTTAAAGTTTGTGCTTCCTTGTTACTTTGTTTTTTAGTTGATCTATCCATAGGTGTGAGTGGGGTATTAAAAGTCTCCGACTATTATTGTATTATTGTTAATTTCCCCTTTCATACTTGTTAGCATTTGTCTTACATATTGCAGTGCTCCTATGTTGGGTGCAAATATATTTATAATTGTTATATCTTCTTCTTGGATTGATCCTTTGATCATTATGTAGTGTCCTTCTTTGTCTCTTTTCACACCCTTTGTTTTAAAGTCTATTTTATCTGATATGAGTATTGCTACTCCTGCTTTCTTTTGGTCACTATTTGCGTGTAATATCTTTTTCCAGCCCTTCATTTTCAGTCTGTATGTGTCCCTTGTTTTGAGGTGGGTCTCTTGTAGACAGCATATATAGGGGTCTTATTTTTGTATCCATTCAGTCAGTCTTTGTCTTTTGGTTGGGGCATTGAACCCATTTATATTTAAGGCAATCATTGATAAGTATGATCCCATTGCTATTTACTTTGTTGTTTTGGGTTTGAGTTTAAAAGGTTTTCTGTGTTTCCTGTCTAGAGAAGATCCTTTAGCATTTGTTGAAGAGCTGGTTTGGTGGTGCTGGATTCTCTTAGCTTTTGCTTGTCTGTAAAGCTTTTGATTTCTCCTTCATATTTCAGTGAGATCCTTTCTAGGTACATTAATCTCAGGTTTTTTTTTTTTTCCCTCTTTCATCACTTTAAATATGTCCTCCCATTCTCTTGTGACCTGAAGACTTTCTATTGAAAGATCAGCTGTTATCCTTATGGGAATGCCCTTGTGAGTTATTTGTTGTTTTTCCCTTGCTGCTTTTAATATTTGTTCTTTTTGTTTCATCTTCATTAATTTCATTAATATGTGTCTTGGGGTGTTTTGCCTTGGGTTTATACTGTTTGGTACTCTGAGTTTCTCGGACTTGGGTGGCTATTTCCTTCCCCATTTTATGGATATTTTCAACTATTATCTTCTAAAGTATTTTCTCATGGTCTTTCTTTTTTTTCTTCTTCTGGGATTTCAAATGTTGGGGCATTTAACATTGTCCTCATTTCTTTTAATTCTTGTTTTCTTTTTTCCTTTCTGCTTCATTTATTTCCAGCATTCTATCTTCCACCTCACTTATCCTATCTTCTGCCTCAGTTATTCTACTGTTGGTTCCTTCTAGAGTGCTTTTGATCTCAGCTATTCATTATTGATTGACTCTTTTTATTTCTTCTAGGTTCTTGTTGGGCTTCCCTTGTAGCTCAGTGGGTAAAGAATTTGCCTGCAGTGCAGGAGACCTGGGTTCGATCCCTGGGTTGGGAAGATCCCCTGGAGAAGGAAATTGCAACTCACTCCAGTATCCTTGCCTGGAAAATCTCATGGACAGAGGAACCTGGTGGACTGCAGTCCATGGGTTCGCAAAGAGTTGGGCACGACTAAGCGACTAACACACACACACACACACACACACACACACACACGGTTCTTGTTAAACATTTCTTGCATCTTCTCAATACTTGTCTCTAGTCTATTTATCTGTAACTGCATTTCATTTTGAAGATTTTGGATCATCTTTACTATCATTATTCTGAATTCTTTTTCAGGTAGATGCCCTATCTCCTCCTCTTTTGTTTGGTTTGGTGGGCATTTATCATGCTCCTTTACCTGCTGAATATTTTTCTGCCTTTTCATCTTGTTTAGATTGCTGTGTTTGGGGTGGCATTTCTGTAACCTGGAAGTTTGTGGTTCCTCTTTATTTTGGAGGTTGCTCCCTTTGGGTGGAGTTGGTTGAGTGGCTTGTCAAGGTTTCCTAGTTAGGAAAGCTTGCATCTTTGTTCTGGTGGGTGGAGCTGGATCTCTTCTCTCTGGAGTGCAATGAAGTGTCCAGTTGTGAGTTTTGGGGTGTCTATGGGTTTGGTGTGACTTTCAGCAACCTATATCTTAATGCTCAGGGCTGTGTTCCTGCCTTGCTGGAGAATTAGCATGGTATGTTGGAACTTGTCGGCTCTTGGCTGGAGCTTGGTTTCAGCGTCGGTATGGAGACTTTTGGATGAACTCTTGCTAATTAATATTCCCTGGAGTTAGGAGTTTTCTGGTGTTTTCAAGTTTTGATTTAAGTCTCCTTCCCCTGACTTCCAGTCTTATTCTTACAGTAGCCTCAAGACTTCTCCATCCATACAGCACAGATGATAAAACATGTAGGTTAATGGTGAAAAGATTCTCCACAGTGAGGGACACCCAGAGAGGTTCACAGTTACATGGAGAAGAGAAAAGGGAGGAAGGAGACAGAGGTGACCAGGAGGAGAAGAGGGGAAATCAAAAGGGGAAACAGCAATCTAGCTAGTGATCAATTGCCTATGTGCTCTCCACAGTCTGGAACACTCAAGAGGTTCATAGAGTTAAGAAGAGAAGAGAAGGGGGAGGGAGGAGATAGAGGTGACCTGGAGGGAGAAAAGGGGGAGTCAAAAAGGGAGAGAGAAATCAAGCCAGTAATCACACTCCTAAGTAAAAATGGGTACTGAAGATTAGATTCTTAAAGGTACAAAATTGATAACAAATACCAAAAAGTGAAGATTAAAAATCTAGAGTAGAGGTTAAACTCTCAAAAATACAATATTAAAAAAAATCAATCACCAAAATTATAAAATATGTATGTGTGTGTATATATATATATGTGTGTGTGTGTGTGTGTGTGTGTCTGTGTGTGTGCGTGCAAGTGTGTGTGTGTGTGTGTGTGTGTGTGTGAAATTTGCTTTTAAAATAGGGTCTTTTCTTGCAAGATAATAGTATGTTATGAAATGCAAATTAAAGGTGTAATAAAGGAGTTAAAATGAAAAAATAAAAATTAAAAATGATAATAGTAAAAATATATCTAGGAATTCCTCTGGAGCTGTTGTGGGCAGTGTGGGGTTAGTTCAGTTTCAGATAACTCCTTGTTCCAGCTTATACTTCTTCTCAAGGTCTATAGACCCCTTCCAATGCTTAGTCAATGTTAACTACAGGGTTTTAATCTGCTGCACCCGTCACTTCCAGAGTGGTTCCCTCTTCTTTATTTTGGTTTCCTTCGTTTGCAAGTCTCTTCAGTTTCGAATTTCTGCCCTAATACAAGGGGTGAAGGTGGTCACTTATTTAGGCTCACTTGTTCAGTTGCGTTGTGGGGAGGGAGGAACACTGCAAACAAATATCACTGGCATGTATGGGGACTGCTTGCAGTATATGGACCACACTGGGTTTGTCCCAGTTCTTGGTGACATGTGCTCTCCCATTCTACACTGCTCAGGCTCTAGGTTGCTCTACAGGGGTGCTGTCCAAAGCAGGCCCTCTGTTTCATGCACTTCCCAAGTCTAAGCTTCTCAAGTTCAGGTTCTCAGGTATTCCACAAAGGCACAGACTTGTTCGGGCATGCTTTTGTGCCCTTCCCAGGTCCAAGCAGCTCAGCTGACCAGATGCTTGGTGAGCACACTGTCCCAGGTGTGCTGTGCGTCTCAATCACTTCCCCAGTCCCAGCTGCTCGGTTTCCCAGGTGCGCCGGTAGAGCACCATTTCAGCTGTGCTCTGTGTCTCCTCTGGGGAGCAGATCTCAGGCTGCAACCCTCCTGGCAGATGTAAGCTGTCCAGGATCCCAGGAAGACTTGGTTAGCAACTGGGAGCCTCCTTACAGTTTGGTGGAGGATGCCATCTCTGAGGCTGAGATTACCCCTTGCCTTCCAGCTCCAGTTGCCCTTCTGCCTCTGGTAGGGGTGGGCTGGTCTGCAGCCTGCTACATCTCCTTTGGTATTTGCTCAATCCTTTGTTCTGTGAGTAGCCAGGCCGTGCCTTAGGTTAGAGCTTTTCACGGGAAAGTTCTCTCTGTTTTCTCTCTCTCTCTCTCTTTTTTTTTTTCCTCTTTCTCTCTCTGGCTATCTCACAGTTTGGATTGCTATCTCACATTAGCTGCCTCAGATTGTCCTCAGGGGATTCAGGCCTGGTCTTTATCCTAAGCATGCAACCCAAACCTCCCTATCCAGCCCCCACTCACTTGTGGCAAACTGAAGTGTCTGGGCTACTTCTCCCCTGGAAGTTTAGGTTAGGTGTGTATTCTGTGGGTTTTTCTTCCTCCCGGTTATGTTGCCCTCTGAGATTCCAAAACTCCACACAGACCCGCCGGTGAGAGGGTTTCCTGCTGTTTGGAAACTCCTGCTCCTTCATGACTCCCTCTCCAGGATGGGTCTCTGTTCCTAACTCTTTCATCTCTCTTTTTGTCTTTTATATTTTGTCCTACCTCCTTTTGAAAAGAATGGGCTGTCTTTCTGGGTGCCTGGTGTCCCCTGACAGTGTTCAGAATTTTTTTTGGAGGTTGCCCAGCATTCAAATGATCTTTTGATGAATTTGTGGGAGAGAAAGTGGTCTCCCCATCCTATTCCTCCACCATATTCTGTGATTCCATTTATATAGCATTTTTGAAATACCAAATTTATAGAGATGGAAAACAGATTAGTGGTTGCCAGGGATTAGGGATGGGTGACCATAGGGAAGTTGGCATGATATAAAAGGACAACACAGGGGTCCTTGTGATAATAGAGTTCGACTGTATCTTGACTGTGGTGGTGATATACAAACCTATACATATGATAAAATCATATAGTGCTAAACACATGAAGGACAGGGAGATAGTGAAGGACAAGGAAGCCTGGTGTGCTGCAGTCGATGGGGTCACAAAGAGACACAACCAAGCAATTGAACAACAACAAACACACTTGCACACAATACAGATGAGTACATGTAAAACATGAATAAAAATATCCTTGGTAGGACATAGGATACTTCCTCACAGGTCTATTTAACAATTTTAACTGTAGGAAATGAAATGTTCAAGGGCTTCATTCATTCTATCTAAAGATAGAATTTGGCCCTTACTTAAATGTCTACATAGAAAATTCCAAGGTAGATTTGTGACTTTAAAGATCTAAAGGAAATCATACAAAACTATGTGACTGATGGAAAGAATGTTGAATTAAATGAAATTTTATGTAACTGGATGATTCTGAAATTTGAGACTTTTTATAACAGTGTTACATATACTGGAATGCTGTGCAATTGATAAATCAATTTACTTAAATTTTTATAACAAACTTTAAGTGAACAGAATATAAATCAGTTAAGTCAACATAAAGGAATATTTGAGTCGATATATCCCTTTTCAAGATATTTTGAAAATATGCCCAGGTGGCAATACATATGTACATGTAAGACCAGAGATTCTTTTTCTTTTTTTAGCTTTTATGCTATCCATTTGATAGCTTACAGGGATCAATGTCTGATTCGTGATCTCTGAAGATTTACCTTTGGGACCAGGGAACAGGCTTGATCACTCAAGAGATTTTGTGGGTGTTCTGTTCAGTTCAGTTGCTCAGTCGTGTCTGACTCTTTGCGACCACATGAATCGCAGCACACCAGGCCTCCCTGTCCATAAACAACTCCCAGAGTTCACTCAAACTCATGTCCATCAAGTCGGTGATGACATCCAGCCATCTCATCCTCTGTTGTCTCCTTCTCTTCCTGCCCCCAATCCCTCCCAGAATCAGAGTCTTTTCCAATGAGACAACTCTTCGCATGAGGTGGCAAAAGTACTGGAGTTTCAGCTTTAGCATCAGTCCTTCCAATGAACACCCAGGACTGATCTCCTTTAGAATGGACTAGTTGGATCTCCTTGCAGTCCAAGGGACTCTCAAGAGTCTTCTCCAACACCACAGTTAAAAACCATCTATTCTTCGGTGTTCAGCTTTCTTCACAGTCCAACTCTCACATCCATACATGACTACTGTATGGATGTTAAACCATACATAGTTAAACCATAGCCTTACTTAGAAGGACATTTGTTGGAAAAGTAATGTCTCTGCTTTTTAATATCCTACGTAGGTTGGTCATAGCTTTCCTTCCAAGGAGCAAGCATTTTTAAATTTCATGGTTGCAATCATCATCTGCAGTGATTTTGGAGCCCCCAAATTAAAGTCTGACACTGTTTCCCCATCTATTTCCCATAAAGCATGGGACCAGATGTCATGATCTTAGTTTTCTGAACATTGAGCTTTAGGTGAACTTTTTCACTCTTCTCTTTTATTTTCATCGAGGCTTTTTAGTTCTTTTCACTTTCTGCCATAAGGGTGGTGTCATCTGCATATCTGAGGTTATTGATATTTCTCCCAGTAATCTTGATTTCAGCTTGTGCTTCTTCCAGCTCAGCATTTCTCATGATGTACTCTGCATAGAAGTTCAATAAGCAGGGTGACAATATACAGCCTTGATGTACTCCTTTTCCTATTTGGAACCAATCTGTTGTCCATGTCCAGTTCTAACTGTTGCTTCCTGACCTGCATATAAGTTTCTCAAGAGGCAGCCCAGGTGGTCTGGTATTCCCATATCTTTCAGAATTTTCCACAGTTCATTGTGATCCACACAGTCAAAGGCTTTGGCATAGTCAGTAAAGCAGAAATAGATGTTTTGCTTGAACTCTCTTGCTTTTTTGATGATCCTGTGGATGTTGGCAATTTGATCTCTGGTTCGTCTGCCTTTTCTGAAACCAGCTTTAACATCTGGAAATTCATGGTTCATGTATTGCTGAAGCCTGGCTTGGAGAATTTTTGGCATTATTTTACTAGCGTGTGAGATGAGTGCAATTGTGCGGTAGTTTGAGCATTCTTTGGCATTGACTCTCTTTTTGCTTGGATTGAAAACTGACCATTTCCAGTCCTGTGGCCACTGCTGAGTTTTGAAAATTTGCTGGCATATTGAGTGCAGCACTTTCACAGCATCATCCTTCAGGATTTGAAATAGCTCAACTGGAATTCCATCACCTCCACTAGCTTTGTTCGTAGTGATGCTTTCTAAGGCCCACTTGACTTCACGTTCCAGGATGTCTGGCTCTAGATGAGTGATCACACCATCGTGATTATCCAGGTCATGAAGATCTTTTTGTATAGTTCTTCTGTGTATTCTTGCCACGTCTTCTTAATATCTTCTGCTTCTGTTAGGTCCAGACCATTTCTGTCCTTTATTGAGCCTATCTTTGTATGAAATGTCCCCTTGGTATCTCTAATTTTCTTGAAGAGATATCTAGTCTTTCCCATTCTGTTGTCTTCTTCTATTTCTTTGCATTGATCACTATTGATCACTAAGGAAGGCTTTCTTATCTCTTCTTGCTATTCTTTGGAACTCTGCATTCAGATGCTTATATGTTTCCTTTTCTCCTTTGCTTTTGCTTCTCTTCTTTTCACAGATATTTGTAAGGCCTCCCCAGATAGCCATTTCGCTTTTTCCAATTCTTTTTCTTCGGGATGGTCTTGTTCCCTGTCTCCTGTACAGTGTCACAAACCTCCATCCATAGTTCATCACGCACTCTATCTATCAGATCTAGTCCCTTAAATCTATTTCTCACTTCCACTGTATAATCATAAGGAATCTTATTTAGGTCATACCTGAATGGTCTAATGGCTTTCCCTACTTTCTGCAATTTAAGTCTGAATTTGGCAATAAGGAGCTCATGATCTGAGCCACAGTCAGCTCCGGGTTTTGTTTTTGATGACTGTATAGAGCTTCTCCATCTTTGGCTGCACAGAATATAATCAATCTGATTTCGGTGTTGACCATCTGATGATGTCCATGTGTAGAGTCTTCTCCGGTGTTGTTGGAAGAAGTTGTTTGATATGACCAGTGCGTTCTCTTGGCAGAACTCTATTAGCATGTGCCCTGCTTCATTCCATAATCCAAGGCCAAATTTGCCTGGTATTTGCCTGGCCAAATTTACTCCAGGTATTTCTTGACTTACTACTTTTTCATTCTAGTCCCCTATAATGAAAAGGATATGTTTTGGGGGTGTTAGTTTTAAAAGGTCTTGTAGGTCTTCATAGAACTGTTAAACTTCAGCTTCTTCAGCATTACTGGTTGGGGCATAGGCTTGTATTACTGTGATATTAAATGGTTTGTCTTGGAAATGAACAGAGATCATTCTGTCATTTTTGAGATTGCATCCCAGTACTGCATTTCGAACTCTTTTGTTGACCATGATGGCTACTGCATTTCTTCTAAGGGATTCCTGCCCACAGTAGTAGATATAATGGTCATCTGAGTTAATTTCACCCATTTTAGTCCATTTTAGTTTTCAGATTCCTAGAATGTTGATGTTCAGTCTTGCCATCTCCTGTTTGACCACTTCCAATTTGCTTTGATTCATGGATGTAACATTCCAGGTTCCTTTGCAATATTGCTCTTTACAGCATTGGACTTTGCTTCTATCACCAGTCACGTTCACAACTGGATATTGTTTATGCTTTAGCTCCATCCCTTCATTCTTTCTGGAGTTATTTCTCCACTGAGAGTTTTATTAAAGTGAAAATGTGACAGGGAAATCTTCTGAAATAAACATCAGAATGGGGACAGAGAATGCCCTCTTTGCTACTGGTAGCAATGGAGTTATATATTTTCTTAATTGATTATTATGATAAATGTAAAGAATGTCTCAAGTTTGTAAAGATCTTACTATACTCAATCCCATCATTTACATTTTAAGATAACAGAATTAACCAGAATGTTTTCAGATAGGTGGAACTGTCCTCAAGCAGGATAAATTGTTATTATATAATTGTTCAGTTGTGTCCAACTCTTTGCAACCCCATAGACTGTAGCCTACCAGGCTCCTTCATCCATGGGATTTTTCCAGGCAAGAGTACTGGAGTGGGTTGCCATTTCATTCTCCAGATGACCTTCCTGACTGAGCGATCGAACCCAGGTCTCTGGCATTGTAGGCAGACGCTTCACCATCTGAGTCACCAGGGAAGCCTTATATAATCCTTAGTACAGAATTTAAATTGCATTGTTTGTTGTGTAATCATCATTTCTGGGCTGAAAGAAAAAAGTGTTTTATGTGACTAAGACTAAGGAATATAGAGGGGAAAAAAAAAAAAGAAAGATGTTTGTCCTTTCCTCCTCTTTGAGAATTCCAGACACCTATCTCCGCTTCAAGAGCCCCAGACCTGGACTTTTCTGCTCCTCATGGGCCCCAGACTTTTATCAACTTGCCTAGGAATTGACTCTTTCACATTTTAAAAGATAATTGGATAAGCAATCTTTACTTTCACTTTTTAAAAATTACTGTACTAGTTAACAGTCATTAAAAGTTTATTTTAAGTAGGAAAAAGGAAGATACTTCACAGCTTCTCAAAAACAAAGACAAAAAAAAAGGACAATACTTACTATAGATCGTATCTAGAATGGTTAAAGAATTCCTACTAATCAGGAAGAAAACGAAAGAGAATACTCATAAAAGAGAAGATGTAAATATCCAATAATTATAAGTATTATAAATATATATAAATATACACAGGTGCTCAATCTAATTAGTCCTTAGGCAAATGGGAGTTAAAATTACAATAAGATAATTGTATATAGCATCCGAAATATCTGCAATTTTCAACACTGACATTACTAAGTCTTATAGAGAGCAATACGTATTCTATATACTGTCAAAGAATAAGGAAATTGGTACAGCTACTCTTAGCAGTGAGGCTTTCCAGGTGGTTCAGTGGTAAAGAATCCACCTGCCAATGCAGGAGATGCAAGTTCGGTCCCTGGGTTGGGAAGATCCCCTGGAGAAGGAAAAGGCAACCAACCCCTGCATTCTTGACTGGAAATTTCCGTGGGCAGACAAGCCTAATGGGCTAGGCTTGGAAAGAGTTGGACACGATGGAGCACTGACACTCTTAGTGTTATTCTCTCAGTTGTGCCCATCTCTTTGTGACCCCATGGAATGTAGCCCACCAGGATCCTCTGCCCAAGGGGTTCTCCAGGCAAGAATGCTGGAGTGGGAAAACATGTATTCTTGCTAAAAAAGATAGTCTGAAATCATCTAAGCACTTTGCTTAGAAAACCCACACTATTTTTGCAACTTCAAATCCCGTTTGTAACATGTCAGAAAAACAATAATTATATTTTTAAAAATTTTAAAATTTATTTATCTGGGTATCTCATTCAAAACCATAGACAAAGCAGGTGGTTTTCAGTTACTGAATGTGTGAATAATTGGATAAATTTGGATTTGCTATTAAGACTAGCCAGTATTATGAGCAAAAGGGAAATATTCTAGGCATATGGTAAATTTCATCATATAAACATATATATATATTTTTTAATTTTTGGAGTCAATAGAAACCTGGTTTAATTGAAGAAGAGGTTTCATGTACAGGAAATACAGAGGGTAAATCTAGACAAAGACGGGTCCCCTGATTGTGTATGGGCACTGGACATAGTGTTGAAAAGTTTCATTTTTATCTCATAGGTGCTGGAGAGGTCCAATTAGTTAAATAGAAATGAAATAATTTCTATAGATAGATAGATAGAAATAATTTCCTGCTAGGTAAAATAACATCCTCAGATGCGAATCTAATAGGCAGATGGATGAATCAGTTAATTTTCACACATACTGCTTCTCCATTTGTGCCATTCACTTGTAATAACATTTTATAAATATGAGACATATTCAGAAAAAATTTTAGTTCCTGAAAATAGTGACAGTTTGGTAGAGATGCTTCCATCTGTCTATTACTGTATATAGCCCAACCCCACTCAAAACAAGTGGTAGATATTTACTGTAGTGATCGAAAATCCTGATTTTTGGAGAAAGTTATACTCAAATTTTGAAACAATAATGATTTTTAAAGTGAATTAAAGCATGTTTCACCATTCATATGCATCTATACACATACAAACATGTACATAAGCTTATTGGAAAATCAAGGAGCATAAAATACAAGGACATATTACAAGGACACATGATACTGAGAACGAGAATTTTTTCTATTTAAAATACAGTTAACATAAAATATTATCTTAGTTACAAGCACAGTGACTCTAAATTTAAAAACATTACAAAATAATCATTATGAAATGATCACTATCTGTCCTCATACAAAGTTATTACTGTATTATTGACATGTTCCTTATGCTGTATATTACATTCCCTTGACTTTATAACTAGAAGTTCATACCTCTTAATTCCCTTTACCTATTTTGCCAATCCCTTGATCAACAAAACAAAAAAGCCAGATACTGAATGAGCAGAGGATCAAGGGAGAAACTAAAGCAAACTCTGGTACTTTGAACAGTCAAAAATTATAATTCTATTATTATTTTGAATAATATTGTTTACAAAAGGATACTGATAAATCAAGTGACAGATCAGAGCTGTCCTATAAACTGGTAATCACTAATAATATGTGATTCTCTAGAGAGACCTAGGAGTGTAGAGAATACATGGTATCTCCACATGCAAATGGTGACATTTTACACTCAGTTTCTAGATTCAGGTTGAAAAGAATCATGTCTTATTTCATCCCACCTATTTATCACTGACTCTTGCTCTGGAAATTGCATGGTAAATGTGGTAAGCTTTGGCCACAAAATATAAAATTCTATTTGACATTGGTGAAAGTGAAAGTGAAGTCGCTCAGTTGTATCCAACTCTTTGCGACCCCATGGACTATAGCCTACCAGGCTCCTCAGTCCATGGGATTTTCCAGGCAAGAGTACTGGAGTGGGTTGCCATTTCCTTCTCCATGGTGGTGTCTTAATCGCTAAGTTATGTCCAACTCATACAGACCCCGGGTACTATAGCCCACCTGGCTCCTCTGTCCATGGGATTCTCCAGGCAAGGACACTGGAGTGGGTTGGTAGTAGTCAAAAGGATAATAGACAGATAAATCCATGAGGCATACTAGTTACCAAGCATTCAATGTGAAACTCTTAATGATCAGGATGAGGCACTTGATGTTCTTCAAGTGTTAAGCCTTACAATCCTTAAGATCTAAGATTATTGATGACACTGAAGAAGGTGTTCTTTTTATTATATTTAACATTCTTGGTGTGCTGTGCTGTGCATAATCACTCAGTCATGCCTGATTCTTTGCAACTCCATGGACTGTAGCCCACCAGGCCCCTCTGTCCATGGAACTCTCTAGTCTGGGTCTCCTGTATTGCAAGTAGATTCTTTATCAGCTGAGCTACCAGAGGAATTCTGATAAATTTGCCACATTAGTTTTTATGCAGCAGAAATTGGGGGAAATAAATTAGTAATACCTATTGTCAGAAATAAAAGTCTACTTCACATTTACCACCTAAAGAATGCCTAGCTGAGTTCAATTATAACTGTAAGCAGACTTAAGGATATCATGATGATTTACAAAGGACCATGCACCAACAGGTCATTTTGACTGCCCCTCCCTCCTCCCCACCCCCTGTATCAAGTACATTACCATTTTACATACCAAAAAAAAATTTTTTAAAGATATATTTTAATCCATTCACTTTTCTTATTCTACCAGGAGCCAAGGAACTATCAGATTATTATCAGTTCAGTTCATTCGCTCAGTCATGTCCAACTCTTTGCGACTCCATGAATCACAGCACGCCAGGCCTCCCTGTCCATCACCATCTCCCAGAGTTCACTCAGATTCACGTCCATCGAGTCCATGATGCCATCCAGCCAGCTCATCCTCTGTCGTCCCCTTCTCCTCCTGCCCCCAATCCCTCCCAGCATCAGAGTCTTTTCCAATGAGTCAGCTCTT
This sequence comes from Nanger dama, assembly GCA_917880005.1. NCBI lineage: Eukaryota > Metazoa > Chordata > Mammalia > Artiodactyla > Bovidae > Nanger > Nanger dama. The sequence goes on from CAKJTW010000089.1 coordinate 3,581,941, forward strand.
CGCATGAGGTGGCCAAAGTACTGGAGTTTCAGCTTCAGCATCAGTCCTTCCAAAGAAATCCCAGGGCTGATCTCCTTCAGAATGGACTGGTTGGGTCTCCTTGCAGTCCAAGGGACTCTCAAGAGTCTTCTCCAACACCACAGTTCAAAAGCATCAATTCTTCGGCACTCAGCCTTTTCACAGTCCAACTCTCACATCCATACATGGCCACAGGAAAAACCATAGCATTGACTAGACGGACCTTAGTCAGCAAAGTAATGTCTCTGCCTTTGAATATGCTATCTACGTTGGTCATAATTTTTCTTCCAAGGAGTAAGCGTCTTTTAATATCACGGCTGCAGTCACCATCTGCAGTGATTTTGGAGCCCCAAAAATAAAGTCTGAAACTGTTTCCACTGTTTCCCCATCTATTTCCCATGAAGTGATGGGACTGGATGCCATGATCTTCGTTTTCTGAATGTTGAGCTTTAAGCCACCTTTTTCACTCTACTCTTTTACTTTCATCAAGAGGCTTTTTAGTTCCTCTTCACTTTCTGCCATAAGGGTGGTGTCATCTGCATATCTGAAGTTATTGATATTTCTCCCCAGAAATCTTGATTCCACAATAAAGCAGAAGTAGATGTTTTTCTGGAACTCTCTAGCTTTTTCAATGATCTAGCAGATGTTGGCAATTTGATCTCTGGTTCATCTGCCTTTTCTAAAACCAGCTTGAATATCAGGAAGTTCACAGTTCACGTATTGCTGAAGCCTGGCTTGGAGAATTTTGAGCATTACATATTACAACTAGTTTTTTCTCCTTTCTAGAATATGCTTACATTTTCATTTTCCTCTTCTTTATGGCTCACTCCTTCACTAGACTCTAGTTTCTATTATGGTAAAAAATACTTTTTTTTTTCCTCCAAAATATCTCTAGAACTTAAAAATTACTTGGTACAAAGTAGATTCTCAGTAAATGTTTACTGAAGTGGGAAAAATACTTGAAAGAATATATAAATCATAAGGAAATAAGATGTATTAGCATGGTGGGGGGTGGGAATCCCAGAGGGAAATCATCTCATAGTGAGAAAAAAAAAAAAGGCAAACAAAAGCACAGGTAGAAAGGTAGGAAATTATCTAAAATATAGTTTTTGACCAGTGTGGATGGAATGAGGGGAATAGTGAGAACAGATATAGTAATGTTTACGAATGGAGAGTCAGCTTGAGGCCAAATAGCCTTTGTTCCTATATGTATCATAAGATTATGTAGCATCTGTGAATGAGTGATAGGTGTTCAGTCATGTCCAACTCTTTGCGACCTCATGGACTGTAGCCTACCAGGCTACTCTGTCCATGTAATTCTCCAGGCAAAAATACTGGAGTGGGTAGCCATTCCATTCTGCAAGGGATCTTCTGAAACAAGGGATCAAATCCAGGTCTCCCACACTGCACGCAGATTCTTTACCACCTGAGACACCATTGTAGCCAAACAATACTGGGGTGGGTAGCCTATCTCTTCTCCAGGGGAACTTCCTGACACAGGAATCAAACTGGGTCTCCTGCATTACAGTCAGATTCTTTACCAGCTGAACTACCAGGGAAGCACATGTATCATATGAAATATGTATAATATTAAAGCACACATAATAGTATATACTACCTTCAGACTACCTATATGCAGATTGAAGGCAGGAGGAGAAGGGGACAACAGAGGATGAGATGATTGGATGGCATCACTGACTGGATGCACATGAGTTTGAGTAAGCTCCAGGAGTTGGTGATGACAGGGAAGCCTGGCGTGCTGCAGTTCATGGGGTGACAAAGAGTCAGACATAAATGAGCAATTGAACTGAACTGACCTTCAGACATCAAACATTCAACTACAAGTTTTATTATCATTTTATCTACTGTTTATTCCACTTGCTCTTTTACCTATTTATAAGCTTTAATTTTTATGTTTTAAAATACCTTTAGTGAGTCATCCACTTTTGAAGATTTTACAGTGTAATGTTTTCATCATCAAAAACTGTATGGGAGAGAAAATGTGACAATTTAATGCTTTGTGAATCCCCTTGGCTATAAATGAATGGTGAGTTTATTCATAGCAGATTTATATGAAATTATTTTTTTTTACTCCTACTGATTTCTAGGGTTGTTTTTTTTTAATTTAAATTTATTTATTTTAATTGGAGGCTAATCACTTTACAATATTGTATTGGTTTTGCCATACATCAGCATGAATATGGGTGTACACATATTCCCCATCCTGAACCCCCCTCCCTCCTCCCTCCCTGTACCATCCCTCTGGGTGTTCCCAGTGCACAAGCACCAAGCATCCTGTATCCTATATCGAACCTGGACTGGCAATTTGTTTCATATATGATATTATACATGTTTCAATGTCATTCTCCCAAATCATCCCACCCTCTCCCTCTTCCACAGAGTCCAAAAGTCCATTCTATACATCTGTGTCTCTTTTGCTGTCTCACATACAGGGTTATCATTACCATCTTTCTAAATTCCATATATATGCATTAGTATACTGCATTGGTGTTTTTCTTTCTGGTTTACTTCACTCTGTATAATAGGCCCCAGTTTCATCCACCTCATTAGAACTGATTCAAATGTATTCTTTTTAATGGCTAAGTAATATTCCATTGTGTATATGTACCACCACTTTCTTATCCATTCATCTGCCAATGGACATCTAGGTTGCTTCCATGTTCTGGCTATTATAAATAGTGCTGTGATGAACATTGGGGGTACATATGTCTCTTTCACTTCTGGCTTCCTTGGTGTGTAAGCCCAGCAGTGGGATTGCTGGGCATAAGACAATCTTTATCTTTGACAAAGGAGGCAAGAATATACAATGGATTAAAGACAATCTCTTTAACAAGTGGTGCTGGGAAAACTGGTTAACCACTTGTAAAAGAATGAAACTAGAACACTTTCTAACACCATACACAAAAATAAACTCAAAATGGATTAAAGATCTAAATGTAAGACCAGAAACTATAAAACCCCTAGAGGAGAACATAGGCAAAACACTCTCCGACATAAATCACAGCAGGATTATCTATGACCCACCTCCCAGAATATTGGAAATAAAAGCAAAAATAAACAAATGGGACCTAATTAAACTTAAAAGCTTCTGCACAACAAAGGAAGCTATAAGCAAAGTGAAAAGACAGCCTTCAGAATGGGAGAAAATAATAGCAAATGAAGCAACTGACAAATAACTAATCTCAAAAATATACAAGCAACTCCTGCAGCTCAATTCCAGAAAAATAAATGACCCAATCAAAAAATGGGCCAGCCCCAAGCATGTTTCAATTCCATTCTCCCAAATCATCCCACCCTCTCCCTCTCCCACAGAATCCAAAAGACTGTTCTATACATTTGTGTCTCTTACATTTAAAAAAATAAATAAAATAAAATAAAAGATTATACACCAAAAAAAGGGGGCCAAAGAACTAAATAGACATTTCTCCAAAGAAGACATACAGATGGCTAACAAACACATGAAAAGATGCTCAACATCACTCATTCTCAGAGAAATGCAAATCAAAACCACAATGAGGTACCATTTCACACCAGTCAGAATGGCTGTGATCCAAAAGTCTACAAGCAATAAATGCTGGAGAGGGTGTGGAGAAAAGGGAACCCTCTTACATTGTTGGTGGGAATGCAAACTTGTACAGCCACTATGGAGAACAGTGGGGAGATTCCTTTAAAAATTGCAAATAGAACTGCCTTGTGACCCAGCAATCCCACTGCTGGGCATACACACGGAGGAAACCAGAAGTGAAAGAGACACACGTACCCCAATGTTCATCGCAGCACTCTTTCTAAGAGCCAGGACATGGAAGCAACCTAGATGTCCATCAGCAGATGAATGGATAAGAATGCTGTGGCACATATACACAATGGAATATTACTCAGCCATTAAAAATAATACATTTGAATCAGTTCTAATGAGGTGGATGAAACTGGAGCCTATTATACAGAGTGAAGTAAGCCAGAAAAAAAAAAAACACCAATACAGTATACTAATGCATCTATATGGAATTTAGAAAGATGGTAATGATAACCCTGTATGTGAGACAGCAAGAGAGACACAGATATATAGAACAGTCTTTTGGACTCTGTGGGAGAGAGTGAAGGTGGGATGATTTGGGAGAATGGCATTGAAATATGTATAATATCATATATGAAACGAATTGCCAGTCCAGGTTCGATACATGATACTGGATGCTTGGGGCTCGTGCACTGACACGACCAAGAGGGATGGTATGGGGAGGGAGGTGGGAGAGGTTTTCAGGATGGTGAACGCATGTATACCTGTGGTCGATTCATGTTGATGTATGGCAAAACCAATACAATACTGTAATATAATAAACCTCCAATTAAAATAAATAATTGTATAATTAAAAAAAAGACTTCAGATTTCTGTATGTTAATTTTGTATCCTGCAACATTTCTGAATTTATTAGTTCAAATTTTTGCTGGTCTATATATTTTTAAAAATATGTATAGTATCCCATCATTTGCAAATAGTGACAGTTTTACTTCTTTCTTTCCAATTTGGATGGTTTTTATTCTTTTTATCCTCCGATTGCTGTGGTTAAGATTTCCAATACCTTGTTAAATAAAAGTGGCAAGAGTGGACATCCTTGTATTGATCCTGATAGGAAATACATTTCAGATTTTTATCTTTGAGCATAATGCCAGCTGCAGATTTGTGGTATATACCCTTTATTATGTTGAGGTGTGTTCCCTCTATTCCCACTTTGCTGGCACAGATTTTATCATAAATGAATGCTTAATTTTATCAAAAGCTTTTTCTTCATCTCTTGAAATAATCATGATGTTTATCCTTTATTAATGTGGTTTATGGGCTTCCCTGGTGGCTCAGAAGTTAAAGCATTTGCCTCCAGTGCGGGAGACCCGGGTTCGATACCTGGGTTGGGAAGATCCCCTGGAGAAGGAAATGACAATCCACTCCAGTACTCTTGCTTGGAGAATCCCATGGACAGAGAAGCCTAGTAGGTTACAGTCCATGGGGTCACAAAGAGTCAGACACGACTGAGCGACTTCACCTCACCTCAACTCAATGTGGTTTATTACATTGATTCATTTATATATACGAAAACATCCTTACATCCCTGGGATAAATTTCACATGATCATGGTATATGCGTTTTCTAATATATTTTTGAATTCCGTCTGTCAATATTTTGGTAAGAATTTTTACATCTATATTCATCAGGGATATTGGACTGTCATTTTCTTTTGCTTTTTTGTTTCTTAGTGTCTTTGATTTGATAATCAGGTAACATCACCTTTGAAAGTAGGTTTTAAAGTGTTCCTACCTCTTCAATTATTTGGAATAGTTTGAAAAGGCTAGGTATTAAGTCTTTTTATATGTTTTGGTAGAATTAACCCATTAAGTCATCTAATCCTAGATTTTGTTTGTTGTGAGTTTTTGGTTATTCAATTTCATTACTAGTAATTAGTCTGATCAGATTTTCTATTTCTTCCTAATTCTTGGAAGATTCTATATTTTTAGAAATATATTCATTTTGTCTAGGCTGTCTGATTTGATGGTGTATAATTTTTCGTAGTAAAATCTTAGGATGACTTTCTTCAATATTATGTTTGTATTCCTTTCTCTTTTATGTGTATCTGTTATGTTTTTGGTTTTAATTTTTATTGGAGTATAATTGCTTTACATGTTGTGTTTCTGCTGTATAGCAAAGTGAAACAGCTACTGGTAAACATATATCCCATCTTTTCAGGATTTCCTTCCCATTTAGGTCCCCACAGAGCACTGAGTAGAGATCCCTGTGCTATATAGTAGGTATCTATTTTATACACAGTAGTGTTTATATGTCAATCCCAGTTCTTGATTGATCCCAACTTCCCTCCTCCCTGGTGTCAATATGTACATTCTCTACATCTGTGCCTCTATTTCTTCTTTGCAAATAAGTTTATCAGTATCATTTTTCTGGATTCCACATATAAGTGACATATGATATTTTTCTATTTCTGACTTACTTCACTCTGTATAATAATCTCTAGATACATCCCTGTCTTGCAAATGGAACAATTTCATTCCTTTTAATACCTGAATAATATTGCATTGTACATATGTACTGTGCCTTCTGTACCCATTCCTTTGTTGATGGACATGTAGATTGCTTCCATATCCTGGTTGTTGTAAACAATGCAGCAGTGAACATTAGGGTGCATGTATGTTGTTATTATGGTTATCTCCAAGTATATGCCCAGGAATGGGATGGCTGGGTCACATGGTAGTTATATTTTTACTTTTTTAAAAGAGTCTTCTTTCTGTTCCCCAGAGTGTCTGTATCAATTTACATTCCCACCACCACTGGAAGAGGGTGCCCTTTTATCCACATTTATTGTTTGCAGATTTTTTGATGATGGCCCTTCTGACCATCATGAGGTAATACCTCACTGTCGTTGTGATTTGAATTTCTCTTAATAATGAGTGATGTTGAGCATATTTTCATGTGTTTGCTGGCTATCTGTATGTCTTATGGCTGCACGTCACTGGACCGGTGAGCGGCAGAGAGGAGATACTCCACATCCAAGGTTAGGAGAAGCGGCTGTGCTTTGCAGGAGCAGCCGTGAAGAGATACCCCACGTCCAAGGTAAGAGAAACCCCACTAAGATGGTAGGCACTGAGAGAGGGCATCAGAGGGTAGAGAGGCTAAAACCACAATCATAGATAACTAGACAATCTAATCACATGGACCACAGCTTTGTCTAACTCAATGAAATTAAGCCATTCCATGTAGGGCTACCCAGGAGAGTCAGGTCATGGTGGAGAGTTCTGACAAAATGTGGTCTACTGGAGAAGGGAATGGAAAACCACTTCAGTGTTCTTGCCTCGAGAACCCCATGAACAGTATGAAAAGGCAAAATGATAGCACACTGAAAGAGGAACTCCCCAGGTCAGTAGGTGCCCAATATGCTACTGGAGATCAGTGGAGAAATAACTCCAGAAAGAATGAAGAAATGGATCCAAAGCAAAAACAATACCCAGCTGTGGATATGACTGGTGAAAGAAGCAAGGTCCAATGCTGTAAGAGCAATATCACAAAGAAACTTGTAATGTGAAGTCCATGAATCAAGGCAAATTGGAAGTGGTTGAACAGGATATGGCAAGAGTGAACATTGACATTTTAGGAATCAGCGAACTAAGATGGACTGGAATGGGTGAGTTTAACTCAGATGACCATTATATCTACTACTGTAGGCAGGAATCCATTAAAAGAAATGGAGTAGCCATCATAGTCAACAAAAGAGTCTGAAATGCAGTACTTGGATGCAATCTCAAAAATGACAGAGTGATCTCTGTTCATTTCCAAGGCAAACCATTCAATATCATGGTAATCCAAGTCTATGCCCTGACCAGTAACACTGAAGAAGCTGAAGTTGAACGGTTCTATGAAGACCTACAAGACTGTTTAGAACTAACACCCAAAACAGATGTCCTTTTCATTATAGGAGACTGGAATGCAAAAGTGGGAAGTAAAGAAAAACCTGGAATAACAGGCAAATTTGTCCTTGGAGTACAGAATGATCCAGCCCAAAGGCGAATAAGGTTTTGCCAAGAGAACACACTGGTAATAGCAAGGACCCACTTCCAACAACATAAGAGAAGACTCTACACATGGACATCACCAGATGGTCAACATTGAAATCAGATTGATTATATTCTTTGCAGCCAAAGATGGAGAAGCACTATACAGTCAGCCAAAACAAGACCGGGAGCTGACTGTGGCTCAGATCATGAACCCCTTATTGCCAAATTCACACTTAAATTGAAGACAGTGGAGAAAAACCACTAGACCATTCAGGTATGACCTAAATCAAATATCTTATGATTATGGGCTTCCCTGGTGGCTCAGAGGTTAAAGTGTCTGCCTGGAATGCAGGTGACCCAGGTTCAATCCCTGGGTCAGGAAGATCCCTTGGAGAAGGCAATGGCAACCCAGTCCAGTACTCTTGCCTGGAAAATCCCATGGAGGGAGGAGCCTGGTAGGCTACAGTCCATCAGGTCGCAAAGAGTCAGACACGACTGAGCGACTTTACTTACTTACTTATACAGTGGAAGTGACAAATAGAGTCAAGGGACTAGATATGATAGAGTGCCTGATGAACTATGGATGGAGGTTTGTGACATTGTACAAGAGACAGGGATCAAGAACATCCCCAAGAAAAGAAATGCAGAAAAAGCAAAATGCTGTCTGAGGAGGCCTTACAAATAGCTGTGAAAGGAAAAGAAGCAAAAAGAAAAGGAGAGAAGGAACAATATACTCATTTGAATGCAGAGTTCCAAAGAATAGCAAGGAGAGATAAGAAAGCCTTCCTCAGTGATCAGTGCAAAGAAAGAGAGGAAAATAATAGGATAGGAAAGACTAGAGGTATCTTCAAGATAATTAGATATACCAAGGGAACATTTCATGTAAAGATGGGCACAATAAAGGACAGAAATAGTATGAACCTAATAGCAGCAGAAGATATTAAGAAGAGGTGGCAAGAATACACAGAAAAACTGTACAGAAAAGATTTTCACGACCCAGATAATCACAATGGTGTGATCACTCACCTAGAATGAGACAGCGTGGAATGTGAACTCAAGTGGGCCTTAGGAAGCAACACTATGAACAAAGCTAGTGGAGATAATGGAATTCCAGGGGAGCTATTTCAAATCCTGAAGGATGATGCTATGAAAGTGCTGCACTCAATATGCCAACAAATTTGGAAAACTCAGCAGTGGCCACAGGACTGGAAAAGGCCAATTTTCTTTCCAATCCCAAAGAAAGGCAATGCCAAAGAATGCTCAAACTACTGCACAATTGCACTCATCTTACACACTAGTAAAGTACTACTCAAAATTCTCTCAGCAATATGTGAACCGTGAACTTTCAGATATTCAAGCGGGATTTAGAAAGGCAGAGGAACCAGAGATCAAATTGTCAACATCCATTGGATCATCAAAAAAGCAAGAGAGTTCTAGCAAAACATCTATTTCTGCTTTATTGACTATGCCAAAGTCTTTGACTGTATGGACCAAAACAGACTGTGGAAAATTCTTAAACAGGAATACCAGACCACCTTACCTGCCTCCTGAGAAATCTGTATGCAGGTCAAGAAGCAACAGTTAGAACTGAACATGGAACAACGGACTGGTTCCAAATCAGGAAAGGAGCATATCAAGACTGTATACTGTTGAAGGGGACGACAGAGGATGAGATAGTTGGATGGCATCACTGATTCAATGGACATGAGTTTGAGAAAGCTCCAGGAGTTGGTGAAGGACAAGGAAGCCTGTTTTGCTGCAGTTCATGGGGTCACAAAGATTTGGACACGACTGAGCAACTGAACTGAACTGATGCAATGTACAGCTTTCATAATTTAATAATATAAAAATGGTACATAATGATAGAAACCAGCAATATGTAAAACTTAGTAAGTAATATCCTATCTGTACTTGGCACTGATTAAATCTTATTATGGCGTGCTGCGATTCATGGTGTCGCAAAGAGTTGTACACGACTGAGCGACTGAACTGATGAAACATGGACCCATATTTAGTTTAGCATTCTGTATTCAGAGTATAATTTAGGTATTATATAGTTGTTTTAGAAGACTGTAAATAAAAAGCTTAAATAAAAAAGATTTAAAGTTTAAAGAACTTTTTTCTTTGGTATGTGAGAGAGAGAGAGTGCATGGAGGAGAAAGGAGAGAGAGGGAGCAGGAAGGGGGAAGGGAGATGAGAAATTGATAATCTTGACCAAATTAATTCAGTAAATTAATGCAGTTGGACATGATTGAGCAACTGAACAATACCTCTAATACACATTTGGCAAGTTACAGAAAAGTGTTAAGTACTATACCATATTATCTTTATACTTAGTTTCTATGCTGATTCCATGAAAGATAGGATTGAGAATGAAAGAGAGCAGAAAAGCATCTTCACAAAATCCTTACTGTGCAACATGACATGAGCTGAAAAATATAATGATGTGCAAAAACAACATTGATAGAATAATATAATTAGTATTGTTTTGAATTTTTTTTTATTTGGAAGTAGTGGCAGACAGACTTGGATAGGTAAATTATAAGATTATAGGTAGAACTGAATGCCAAAATATAGAGTTTAGACTAAACAAGAATAGTAGGAACACAGTAGATTTTTGAGTGAGTGACATGATACAATAACTTCTGGAAAGAGTAATGTCAGGGAATGTGCACAATAAAAAGGGTACAGAGAACTGCTATCCTGCTGGGGTTTTTAGGCCAATATTGATTTCATAACTTCTCTAGCACCCAAGATCCACCTGTTACATCTAAACATGTAGAAAATCTCTGGGCTTCAATACTTAGGATGAAAAAGAGAAAGGTTCCAAGTAGAAAAATGTAACATTTCAAAAGGATTTGAGATGGGAGAACTAGTACTATGTTCAGAGAACTGAAAGTTCTCTATTACTGGAACAGAGAGGAAAAATAACATGAGATTATATCAGAGAAAAGACTACAGCTAGATTTCAAAGATCCTAAAAACGTGAAAAATATTTTTATTCTAAATGTTATCAGAAATTATTGGAGAGTTTTAATAATTCAGTGATCAGTTCATATAATCAGTTCATGTGATTTACTTTACTATTTTTAAAAACTCTTCTCAGACATACTCTTCCAATAGACTAGTGGACTGTATAATTTTACTTGTTCATCATGCCAATTAAAAATACTGAGCTAAATTAAGAGACAGTCCAGTGGTTAGGTCTCTGCACATGCCATTTGCAGTAACATGGATGGACCTAGAGACGGTTCTACTGAATGAAGTAACTCAGAGAAGGAGAAATATCTTATGATATCACTTATATGCAGAATCCTAAAAATGGTACAACGAACTAGTTTACAAAACAGAAAACACACACACACACACACACACACACACACACACACACACACACACACGTAGAAAACAAACTTATGTTTACCAAAGGGGAAAGGTATGGGGAGGTATAAATTGGTAGATTGGGATTGACACATACACACTCAATTCAGTTTAGTCGCTCAGTTTTGTCTAACTCTTTGTGACCCCATGGGCTGAAGCATGCCAGGCTTCCCTGTCCATCACCAACTCCCGGAGCTTACTTAAACTTATGTCCATAGAGTTGGTGATACCATTCAACCATCTCATCCTCTGTTGTCCCCTTCTCTTCCTGCCTTCATTCTTTCCAATAATCAGGGTCTTTTCCAATAAGTCAGTTCTTCACTTTAGGCAGCCAAAGTATTGGAGTTTCAGCTTCAACATCAGTCCTTACAATGAATATTCAGGACTGATTTTACTTAGGATTGACTGGTTGGATCTCCTTACTGTCCAAGTGACTCTCAACAGTCTTCTTCAACAGCACAGTTCAAATACATTAATTCTTTGGCACTCAGCTTTCTTTATAGTCCAATTCTCACATCCCTACATGACTACTGTAAAAACCACAGCTTTGAATAGGTGGACCTTGGTTGGCAAAGTAATGTCTCTGCTTTTTAATATGCTGTCAGGTTGGTCATAGCTTTTCTTCCAATGAGCAAGTTATTTAAATTTCATGGCTGCAGTCACCATCTGCAGTGATTTTGGAGCCCAAAAACTAAAAGTGTCTCACTGTTTTCATTATTCCCCATCTATTTGCAATGAAGTGATGAGGCCAGATGCCATGATGCTAGTTTCCTGAATATTCAGTTTTAAGCCAACTTTTTCACTCTCCTCTATCACTTTCATCAAGAGGCTCTTGGATTCTTTTTCACTCTGTGCCATAAGGGTGGGGTCATCTGCATATCTGAGATTATTGATATTTCTTCCAGCAATCTTGATTCAGCTTGTGCTTCATCCAGCCTGGCATCTCACATGATGTACTCTGCATATAAGTTAAATAAACAGAGTGACAATATACAGCCTTGATGAACTCCTTTTCTGATTTGGAAACAGTCTGTTGTTCCATGTCCAATTCTAACTGTTGTTCCTTGACCTGCATACAGATTTCTCAGGAGGCAGGTAAGGTGGTCTGGTAGTTCCACCTCTTTAAGAATTGTCCATAGTTTGTTGTGATCCATACAGATAAAGGCTTTGGCATAGTCAATAAAGCAGATGTAGATGTTTTTCTGGGACTCTCTTGCTTTTTTGATAATCCAGTGGATGTTGGCAATTAGATCATTGGTTTCTCTGTCTTTTCTAAATCCAGCTTAATCATCTAGATGTTCATGGTTAACTTACTGTTGAAGCCTGGCTTGGAAAATTTTGAGCATTACTTTACTAGTGTGTGAGATGAGTGCAATTGTGCAGTAGTCTGAACATTCTTTGGCATTGCCTTTCTTTGGCATTGGAATGAAAACTGACCTTTTCCAGTCCTGTGGCCACTGCTGAGTTTTCCAAATTTGGTGGCATATTGAATGCAGCAGTTTCACAGCATCATATTTCAGGATTTGAAATAGCTCAACTGGAATTTCAGTTGCTTTGGATTCAGCTCCACTAGCTTTGTTCATAGTGATGCTTCCTAAGGCCCCCTTTACTTCACATTCCAGGATGTCTGGCTCTAGGTGAGTGATTACACCATCGTGGTCATCTTGGTCATGAAGATCTTTTTGTATAGTTATTCTGTGTATTCTTGCCACTTCTTCCTAATATCTCCTGCTTCTGTTGGTGAAGTCACTCAGTCGTGTCTGACTCTTTGTGACCCCGTGGACTGTAACCTACTAGGCTTTTCTGTCCATGGGATTCTCCAGGCAAGAATCTGGAGTGGACTGCCATTTCCTTCTCCAGGGGATCTTCCCGACCCAAGGATTGAACCTGGGTCTCCCGCATTTGAGGTGGACGTTTTAACCTCTGAGCCACCAGGGTTTCTGTCCTTAATTGTGCCCATCTTTCCATGAAATGTTCCATTGGTATCTCTAATCTTCTTAAAGATATCTCTAGTCTTTCCATTCTACTGTTTTCCTCTTTTTATTTGCACTGATCACTGAGGAAGGTTTTCTTATCTCTCTGTGCTATTCTTTGGAACTCTGCATTCAAATGGGTATATCTTTCCTTTTCTCCTTTGCCTTTCACTTCTCTTCTTTCCACAGCTATTTGTAAGGCCTCCTCGGACAACCATTTTGCCTTTTTACATTTCTTTTTCTTAAAGGTGGTCTTGATCCCTGCCTCCTGTACAATGTCACAAACCTCTGTCTATAGTTCTTCAGGCACTCTGTCAGATCTAATCTCTTGAATGTATTTCTGACTTCCACAGTATAATCGTAAGGCATTTGATTTAAGTCAGACCTGAATGGTCTAGTGGTTTTCCCTACTTTCTTCTGGAGAAGGCAATGGCAACCCACTTTAGTATTCTTGCCTGGAAAATCCCATGGACAGAGAAGCCTGGTAGGCTGCAGTCCATGGGGTCGCTAAGAGTCGGACACGACTGAGCGACTTCACTTTCACTTTTCACTTTCATGCATTGGAGTAGGAAATGGCAGCCCACTCCAGTGTTCTTGAATGGATAATCCCAGGGATGGGGGAACCTTGGGGCTTCCATCTATGGGGTCACACAGAGTCAGACGTGACTGAAGTGACTTACCAGCGGCAGCAGCTACTTTCTTCAATTTAAGTCTGAATTTGGCAATAACGAGTTCATGATCTGAACCACAATCAGTTCCCAGTCTTGTTTTTGCTGGCTGTATAGAGCTCCTCCATCTTTGGCTGCAAAGAATAAATCAGTCTGATTTCAGTGTTGGCCATCTGGTGATGTCCATGTGTAGGGTCTTCTCATGTGTTGTTGGAAGAGGGTGTTTGGTATGACCAGGGCATTCCCTTGGCAAAATTCTACTAGCCTTTGCCCTGCTTCATTCTGTACTCCAAGGCCAAATTTGCCTGTTACTCCAGGTATCTCTTGACCTCCTACTTTTGCATTCCAGTCCCCTATAAGGAAAATAACATCTTTTATGGGTTTTAGTTCTAGAAGGTCTTTAAGTCTTCATAGAATGGTTTTAACTTCAGCTTCTTCAGCATTACTGGTCGGGGCATAGACTTGAATTACTGTGATACTGAATGGTTTGGCTTGGAAACAGAGATCATTCTGTCATTTTGAGATTGTCTCCACGTGCTGCCTTTTGGACTCTTTTGTTGACTATAATGCCACTGCATTTCTTCTAAGGGATTCTTGCCCACAGTAGTAGATATAATGATCATCTGAGTTAAATTCACCCATTCCAATCCATTTTAGCTTGTTGATTCCTAAAATGTCAACATTCACTCTTGCCATCTCCTGTATGATCACTTTCAATTTGCCTTGATTCATGGACTTCACATTACAAGTTTCTTTGTGATATTGCTCTTTACAGCATTGGACTTGACTTCTATCCCCAGTACCATCCACAACTGGGTGTTTTTTGCTTTGGCTCTGTCTCTTCATTCCTTCTGGAGTTACTTCTCCACTGATCTTCAGTAGCATATTGGGCACCTACCGACTTGGGGAGTTCATCTTTCAATGTCCTACCTTTTTGCCTTTTCATATTGCTCATGGGGTTCTCAAGGCAAGAATATTCAAGTAGTTTGCAATTCCCTTCTCTAGTGGACCATGTTTTATCAGAACTGTCCACCATGACCTGTCCATCTTGGTGTGGCCCTACATGGCATGGCTCATAGTTTCACTGAGTTAGATAAGGCTGTGGTCCATGTGATCATATTGGTTAGTTTTCTGCCATTATGGTTTTCAGTCTCTCTGCCCTCTGATGGAGAAGGATGAGAGGCTTATGGAAGCTTCCTAATGGGAGAGACTGACTGAAGGGGAAACTAGGTTTTGTTCTCATGGGTGGTGTCATGCTCAGTAAATCTTTAATCTAATTTTCTGTTAATGGGTGGGACTGTGTACCCTCCCTGTTTTTGACCTGAAGCCAAACTATGGTGGAGGTAATGAAGATAGTGGTGACCTCCTTCAAAAGGTCCCATGCATGCACTACTTCACTGAGTGACCCCGACCCTGCAGGAGGCCACCGCTGACCCACGCTTGTGCCAGAGACTCCTGGACACTCACAGGCAAGTCTGGGTCAGACTCTTTTGGGGTCACTGCTCCTTTCTCCTGGGTCCTGTTGTATAGAAGGTTCTGTTTGTGTCCTCCAAGAGTCTGTTTTCCCAGTCCTGTGTAAGATCTGGTGGCTCCATGATCAGCATAATGGTGATATCCTCCAAGAGGGCTTATGCCATACCCTGGTCTGCTGTACTCAGAGCCCCTGCCCCTGTGGCAGGCCACTGCTGACCTGTACCTTCACAAGAGACACT
The DNA here is from genome assembly GCA_917880005.1 of Nanger dama. NCBI lineage: Eukaryota > Metazoa > Chordata > Mammalia > Artiodactyla > Bovidae > Nanger > Nanger dama. The sequence continues at coordinate 3,597,265 of CAKJTW010000089.1, forward strand.
CAAGCACAGTTCTGGCTTAGTGTCAGGCTATCTATTTTATAGGTAGCCAACATTAACCAACTCCATAGCACCGGGGACTCTACTCAATATTGTGTAATAGCCTATATGGGAAAATAATCTTAAAAAGGAGTATATAACTGATTTTACTTTGTCATACACCTGCAAGTAACACAACTTGTGAATCAATTATACTCCATTTTTTAAAATTAATGATAGTAGGAAACAGATTAGCAAAGCACAGAAATAAACTTATACATGAGAAGGATCTTCCAGATATGATGAATTTGAACTTTAGTTTTCATGGCCTCATGGGGCTTAAGAGACAGGTCATAAATCTCAGTTCAGTTCAGCCACTCAGTCGTGTCTGACCCTTTGCAACCTCGTGGAATGCAGCACGCCAGCCTTCCCTGTTCATCACCAACTCCTGGAGCTTGTTCAAACTCAAGTCCATCAAGTCAGTGATGTCATCCAACCATCTCTTCCTCTGTTGTCCCCTTATCCTCCTGCCTTCAATCTTTCCCAGCATCAGGGTATTTTCCAATGTATCAGTTCTTCACACTAGGTGGCCGAAGTATTGGAGTTTCAGCTTCAGCATCAGTCCTTTAGGATGGGCTGGTTGATCTCCTTACAGTCCAAGGGACTCTCAAAAGTCTTCTCAAACACCACAGTTCAAAAGCATCAATTCTTTGGACTCAGCTTTCTAAACTTCATAAATCTCATAAATGTTAAGGGCCCAGTCTTTAGATTTCATAAATTTCAGGACCCACTCAAATTATAAAGACTGTTATAAGATCCCCACAGAAATCATTAATGCTAAAGAAATAAAGTGATTCTGAGAGATTTAGAAATAAGCCAGTCTAGAATATTAATTTAACCTCTAGATTGTACTTCTGGAAGTGACTGAATAGAATATGTTAGACTAATCATCCTGAAATTTAAAGGAAAAAAAAAAAACAACTATAAACTCTAGAAAACACATTAAAAAAAAAAAAACTACTTGAAGACATTGGCAAGTGAACAAAGAAGATAGAGTGGACAGCTGGATGGAAGGAGTAGTAATGACTATCCCATTTTGGACGGCAATTAGGCTGAAGAGAACTCCCAAGTCTAGTACTGGAAGACCAAAATACACATAGAAACCTGACAATTTTCATGGTTTAACCAGAAAAAAAAATCTGGGATAAGCACAGTAGCTGAAAAATAGGGGAGGAAATTCCATGAAAGATAAATCCATAGACAGGGAGCTCTAATTCTGTATATAAGATCAACTTAAATCTCTGACTGACTTTTGAACAATGTGTACATAGGACAGAGTTTGAGCAGCCAAGCTAAGCTAGAAAAACTAAACAAATGTTTCTGAATTTAGTTTTTGAGTTCAGACAAATAAACTATTTACCCAAATAAACAAAAATTAGTAACCTTCAGAAAAGACAAAATAAAATCCAGAATCTCTATAATATTTCAACCATAGAGTACAGATACAATAAAATATTACTAATTACAGGAAGAAACAGGAAAATAAGACTCTGATGAAAAGAAAAGGTAGCCAAAGAATCTTAACACCAAGACAATCAGAAATTTTAATTATCAGATAAAGATTTTAAAACAGCTATTATAACTATATTCAAGTACATAAATAAAAATATGCATACAGTATATGGAATATAAGCAATCTTAACCAAGAATACAACCTATTAAAAAGAATTAAATGGAAAATCTAAAACTTGAAAATAAAATACCTTAAATGTTTGCTACAAAGGCTTAACAACAGGTCAAAGATTATTTAGGAAAGACATAGAAAATTTGATAGATCAGTAAAAATCTAGTCTCATGGAGAGGGAGAGAGGAGATTGAAAAAATGAATTTGTTTACTCAGTGATCATAAAGGATATGTATATTGTAGAAGAAGGCAACAACTTTTAGAATTTATAACCATGAGCAAGCCATGTGTGGGCTTTTATCCAGAATTTCACTCCCTTTCTGGTCTAAAAACAATTCATCGCTAGAATTAAAGTACTCTATAACTGACTGAAGGTCAGGAACGGCGATGGTAAGGAGATACACCTCATACAAGGTAAGGAGCAGCGGCTGTGCTTTGCTGGAGCAGCCGTGAAGAGATACCCCATGCCCAAGGTAAGAGAAACCCAAGTAAGATGGTAGGTGTTGCAAGAGGGCAGACACACTGAAACCATACTCACAGAAAACTAGTCAACCTAGTCACACTAGGACCACAGCCTTGTCTAACTCAGTGAAACCAAGCCATGCCTGCAGGGCAACCCAAGACAGGAGGGTCATGGTGGAGAGGTCTGACAAAATGTGGTCCACTGGAGAAGGGAATGGCAAGCCACTTCAGTATTCCTGCCTTGAGAACCCCATGAAAAGTATAAAAAGGCAAAATGATAGGATACCAAAAGAGGAACTCCACATGTTATTAGGTGCCCAATATGCTACTGGAGATCAGTGGAGAAATAACTCCAGAAAAAATGAAGGGATGGAGCCAAAGCAAAAACAATACCCAGCTGTGGATGTGACTGGTGATAGAAGCAAGGTCCGATGCTGTAAAGAGAAATATTGCATAGGAACCTGGAAAGTCAGGTCCATGAATCAAGGCAAATTGCAAGTGGTCAAACAAGAAATGGCAAGGGTGAAGGTCGACATTCTAGGAATCAGTGAACTAAAATGGACTGGAATGGGTGAATTTAACTCAGATGACCATTATATCTACTACTGTGGGCAAGAATCCCGCAGAAGAAATGGAGTAGCCATCATGTTCAACAAAAGAGTTCGAAATGCAGTACTTGGATGCAACCTCAAAAACGACAGAATGATCTCTGTTGGTCTCCAAGGCAAACCATTCAGTATCACAGTTATCCAAGTCTATGCCCCAACCAGTAGCGCTGAAGAAGCTGAAGTTGAACAGTTTTATGAAGACCTACAAGACCTTTTAGAAATAACACCCCAAAAAGATGTCCTTTTCATTATAAGGGACTGGAATGGTAAAGTAGGAAGTCAAGAAACACCTGGAGTAACAGGCACATTTGGCCTTGGAATGCAGAATGAAGCAGGGCAAAGACTAATAGAGTTTTGCCAAGAAAATGCACTGGTCATAGCAAACACCCAGAAGAGAAGTGAAAAGCAAAGGAGAAAAGGAAAGATATAAGCATCTGAATGCAGAGTTCCAAAGAATAGCAAGAAGAGATAAGAAAGCCTTCCTAAGTGATCAATGCAAAGAAATAGAGGAAAAGAACAGAATGGGAAAGACTAGAGATCTCTTCAAGAAAATTAGAGATACCAAAGGAACATTTCATGTAAAGATGGGCTCAGTAAAGGACAGAAATGGTGTGGGCCGAGCAGAAGCAGAAGATATTAAGAAGTGGCAAGAATACACGGAAAAACTGCACAAAAAGATCTTCACGACCCAGATAATCATAATGATGTGACTACTAATCTAGAGCCAGACATCTTGGAATGTGAAGTCAAGTGGGCCTTAGAAAGCATCACTATGAACAAAGCTAGTGGGGGTGATGGAATTCCAGTGGAGCTGTTTCAAATCCTGAAAGATGATGCTGTGAAAGTGCTGCACTCAGTATGCCAACAAATTTGGAAAACTCAGCAGTGGCCACAGGACTGGGAAAGGTCAGTTTTCATTCCAGTCCCAAAGAAAGGCAATGCCAAAGAATGCTCAGACTACCACACAATTGCACTCATCTCACATGCTAGTAAAGTAATGCTCAAAATTCTCCAAGCCAGGCTTTAGCAATACGTGAACTGTGAAGTCCCTGACGTTCAAGCTGGTTTTAGAAAAGATAGAGGAACCGGAGATGAAATTGCCAACATCCACTGGATTATGCAAAAAGTGAGAGAGTTCCAGAAAAAGATCTACTTCTGCTCTATTAACTATGCCAAAGCCTTTGGCTGGGTGGATCACAATAAACTGTGGAAAGTTCTCAAAGAGATGGAAAAACCAGACCATCTAACCTGCCTTTCGAGAAATCTTATGCAGGCCAGGAAGCAACAGTTAGAACTGGACATGGAACAACAGACTGGTTCCAAATAGGAAAAGGAGTACATCAAGGCTGTATACTGTCACCCTGTTTATTTAACTTCTATGCAGAGTACACCATGAGAAACGCTGGACTAGAAGAAACACAAGCTGGAATCAAGATTGCCGACAGAAATATCAATAACCTCAGATATGTAGATGATACCACCCTTATGACAGAAAGTGAAGAAGAACTAAAGAGCCTTTTGATGAAAGTGAAAGAGGAAAGTGAAAAAGTTGGCTTAAAGCTCAGCATTCAGAAAACAAAGATCATGGCATCCAGTCCCATCACTTCATGGGGAAACAGTGGAAACAGTGTCAGACTTTATTTTTGGGGGCTCCAAAATCACTGCAGATGGTGACTTCAGCCATGAAATTAAAATACGCTTACTCCTTGGAAGAAAAGTTATGACCAACCCTAGATAGTATATTCAAAAGCAGAGACATTACTTTGCCTACTAAGGTCCGTCTAATCAAGGCTATGGTTTTTCCTGTGGTCATGTATGGATGTGAGAGTTGGACTCTGAGCGCTGAAGAATTGATGCTTTTGATCTGTGGTGTTGGAGAAGACTCCTGAGAGTCCCTTGGACTGCAAGGAGATCCAACCAGTCCATTCTGAAGGAGATCAGCCCTGGGATTTCTTTGGAATGAATGATGCTAAAGCTGAAAGTCCAGTACTTTGGCCACCTCATACGAAGAGTTGACTCATTGGAAAAGACTCTGATGCTGGGAAGGATTGGGGGCAGGAAGAGAAGGGGATGACCGAGGATGAGATGGCTGGATGGCATCACTGACTCGATGGACGTGAGTCTGAGTGAGCTCCGGGAGATGGTGATGGACAGGGAGGCCTGGCGTGCTACGATTCATGGGGTCGCAAAGAGTCGGACACGACTAAGTGACTGAACTGAACTGAACTGAACTGAACTGATAACTGGTATTGTTCACAAAAGCATGACCCGACCAGAAGCCACCATAAAAATTAATCTAGAGGAATTTATATTCACTCATGCCCCCAAGAAGTGACAATGGGTAGCTTTTTAAGGAAAAATCACTAGTACCACAGTACATGCAAGGTAAAACACAAAAATTTAAAAATCGAACAAGATACTAAGACCAAGAGTCAGCAGAAACAAACAGTAAATCACACACGCAATGTCTTCAGATAGTAAAATTCTAAGCTTCAAAATATGTGCTGTATATTTGAAATTTTAAATATTTTTAAACTTTTGAAAATGTTATTACCAAGTAAAAGCCTATAAAATTAGTCAAGCAGGCTGGAAAATATCTGTATATCTAAATATAATAATGCAAAATAATGACTCATGGACATGATATCAGATTTGACTCAGCTTAGGAGAGAATCAGTAAACTAGAAGATATATGCCAAAAGATTATCTAGATTTGGAACACAAAAGACAATAAGGAAAAGGGGATATGAGGGATGATATAATCTCTACTTCTCGAGAGTGGAAAGGAAGACAGAGAACATTTGCTACTGACTGAATCTAACTAAAGGAGATTCTGCAAAATATAGTTCAGTAAAAGGATGACAGCTGAGAAAAGTGGTAGAACAGTAGAGAGATTACTGAATAAAAAGATTTTCAGGTTATAACTCGTACATAAAATCTTGCCCAACATGGTGACAAAAAGTAGATATCATGTTTTTGTTGGTGGTGGTGGTGGTTTTTTTTTTTTTTTTTTTTTTTTTTTTTTTTTTTATGTTCATGGATTCTGTGAGACAAGAATTAAGACAAGTCACAGTAGGGATGGCTTAGCTTTCCTCTGAGATAGCTGAAGCCTCAACTTGAAAGACTTGAATGGCTAGGATAACTTGAACAATTTGGGACTGAAATCATCTGAAGTGTTTTTCATTCATATCTGTTGCAAGAACTGTTTCAACTCAAAGGCTGGGCTCACCGAGGACTGTCTTTCAAAGAGAACACATAAAACTTCACATGGCGTGAACTTTTCACAACATGTCAACTGGATTCTGAGAGGATGTGTCCTAAGAGAGAACAGCAAGAAAAGGAGTATATCAAGAGGCAAAAATCTAACAAAAACTCCTCAAGACTTTTTCAAAACTAAGCTGATTTGTCACAGAATGTTACTGCTACCACATAATGGTTCAGCAAGTCACAAACACTAGTCCATCATCTAAGGGAGGGTAAATAAACTCCAGTTATTGATGGTAGGATAGTAATATCACAGTCTGTAATAAATAAAAATCAGTGGGAGGAAATAACAAACTCAAAATTCACCATAGTAAATTACCTCAGAGTTAGGAGAACAAGGTATGAGATCAGAAAAGAAACTACAGAGACACTGTTTTGTTTTGTTTTCTTAACTTGGGTAGTAGGTACATAGGTGATACTCTTGTGTGATTCTTTATAATTTACATATATTTATTTTTTATCTGCCAGGTATTTACTAAAAGAAAATTTAAAATGTATGTAATTCTGCCTACATTGTGAAGAGTAGAACAAAGATGATTCACAGTAGAAATGGGCAGGCTTCTGCAAGAAGATGTTACAGTATTCCAGGTGAAAGATGTTGTGGCTTGATAAGGTGTAGGTGTAAACACAAGTATTATATTCAGGATTCATTTTAGAAGTAGAAGCAAGAGATTCAGTTGAAGGAAAGAAGAGAGAACTCCTAAAATTTTGCCTGAACAAATAGATGAAAGTAGAGTGATTTAAGGGATGGGGGTATAGTGAAAGGAATGTGTTCAAAACATGAAATGGAAGCTTCCAAAAATAGGCTATAAACAAAGGTAGCATGTACTGGGGAAGGGGGCTAGGTGTGAAGTTGTAAATCATACATCAGAAAAGCTACATTTCCACAGTCAAAGCTTATTGTTTACAAAATTCTGAGCCCTCTGTGCAACAAGCCTGCATTGTTTTATATTCAGGTAGTGATTTTGGACGTTATGCAGAATTTTCTGGGTTGTCTATAAGCTATAGGTAGGGATATTGATGAATAGTGAACTTGCAGTGAAAAAAAAAAAAAAAAAAAAAAGGAAAGGAATAATTCTGTTCCAGACCTTACATTTTGAGGAGTCTATGGAAATGTCACTTGTTTAGTTGCTAAGTTATATCCAACTCTTTGTGATCCCATGGACTTGTAGCCTGCCAAGCTCCTCTTTCCATGACATTCCTAGGCAAGAATACTGAAATGGGTTGCCATTTACTTCTCCAGGGGATCTTCCTGACCCAGGGATCTAACTCAGATCTCCTGCACTGCAGGTGGATTCTTTACTGCTGTGCCACTCTCAGTAGCCTGTTGCTATTTATGTGTTTACTACATAAACAGAAACATAGGAACCAAAGTATCATTCATCCAGAAAAGAATTCTGAATCCATTCCTCACTTTAAACCTGGTAAAAAATAATTCAGATTGTTTCTTAGTGTTCACACCTCTGCAGTAACTATTAGTGGGTTTGGGAATTGCCAGTAGCAATCTGTTCTTTCAGGCAAGTCTCTGCTTTTTCCACTAACCTGCTAAAGCAAAGGTTTCTTCCACTGAGATTTTTCTCACCTGAGTGAAAATTATTTCCTGCCTTTATTCAGAATGCCCTGTCTATAACGTCAATAGGGTATCACATTCTAATAAGGTTATGGTGAAGAAAGATAATAGAGAGAGTTGACAGCTGGATAGAAGGAATAGTAATGAGTATCCCATTTTGTATGGTGTTTAGCCTGAAAAGAAATTCAAGTCTAGTGCTGGAAGACCAAAATACATATAGAAACCTGACAGATTTCCTGGCTTAACCAGAAAACAAAATCGGGGGTAATCATAGCATCTGAAAAGTAGAGGAAGAAATTCCATTAAAGAAAAAAAAAGGAAATAAGGAGCTCTATCTAATTCTATATACAAGGTCAACTTAAATCTCTGACTGACTTTTGAACAATATATACATAAGACAGAATTCAAGTCACCAAGTGAAAGCTAGAAGAAATAATGTTTCTGAATTTAGTTTTTGAGTTCAGACAAATCAACTATTTACTCGCATTTTTTAAAAAGTAACCTTCAGAGAAAAGAAAATAAAATTCAGAATCTCTATATTTCCACTATAGAGTACAATATACAATAGACTATTTTAATTGTAGAGTTGAAATCCCCTTATGTTAGGACTGCACTTTGAAGAACGCAACATACTTTCTCATACATCACTTCATTTAGACCTTCTAATACTTTTTTGAGGTAGAAGGTGGCAGCTCAGTTCAGCTCAGTCGCTCAGTCATGTCCGACTCTTTGTGACCCCATGAAAAGCAGTATGCCAGGCCTCCCTGTCCATCACCAACTCCCGGAGTTCACTCAGACTCGAGTCCATCAAGTCCGTGATGCCATCCAGCCATCTCATCCTCTGTCGTCCCCTTCTCCTCCTGCCCCCAATCCCTCCCAGCATCAGAGTCTTTTCCAATGAGTCAACTCTTCTCATGAGGTGGCCAAAGTACTGGACTTTCAGCTTTAGCATCATTCATTCCAAAGAAATCCCAGGGCTGATCTCCATCAGAATGGATCTCCTTAGAGTCCAAGGGACTCTCAAGAGTCTTCTCCTACACCACAGTTCAAAAGCATCAATTCTTCAGCGCTCAGCCTTCTTCACAGTCCAACTCTCACATCCATACATGACCACAGGAAAAACCATAGCCTTGACTAGACGGACCTTAGTCGGCAAAGTAATGTCTCTGCTTTTGCATATGCTGTCTAGCTTGGTCATAACTTTTCTTCCAATGAGTAAGTGTCTTTTAATTTTATGGCTGAAGTCACCATCTGCAGTGATTTTGGAGCCCCCCAAAATAAAGTCTGACACTGTTTCCACTGTTTCCCCATCTCTTTCCCATGAAATGATGGGACCGGATGCCATGATCTTCGTTTTCTGAATGTTGAGCTTTAAACCAACTTTTTCACTCTCCTCTTTCACTTTCATCAAGAGGCTTTTTAGTTCCTCTTCACTTTCTGCCATAAGGGTGGTGTCATCTGCATATCTGAGGTTATTGATATTTCTCCTGGCAATCTTGATTCCAGCTTGTGTTTCTTCCAGTCTAGCGTTTCTCATGATGTACTCTGCATAGAAGTTAAATAAGCAGGGTGACAATATACAGCCTTGACATATTCCTTTTCCTATTTGGAACCAGTCTGTTGTTCCATGTCCAGTTCTAACTGTTGCTTCCTGGCCTGCATAATATTTCTCAAGAGGCAGGTCAGGTGGTCTGGTATTCCCATCTCTTTCAGAACTTTCCACAGTGGATTGTGATCCACCCAGTCAAAGGCTTTGGCATAGTCAATAAAGCAGATATAGATGTTTTTCTGAACTCTCTTGCTTTTTCTATGATCCTGTGGATGTTGGCAATTTCATCTCTGGTTCATCTGCCTTTTCTAAAACCAGTTTGAACATCAGGAAGTTCATGGTTCAAGTATTGCTGAAGCCTGGCTTGGAGAATTTTGAGCACTACTTTACTAGCGTGTGAGATGAGTGCAATTGTGCGGTAGTTAGAGGATTCTTTGTCATTGCCTTTCTTTGGGATTGGAATGAAAACTGACCTTTTCCAGTCCTGTGGCCACTGCTGAGTTTTGCAAATTTGCTGGCAAATTGAGTGCAGCACTTTCACAGCATCATCTTTCAGGATTTGAAATAGCTCAACTGGAATGCCATCACCTCCATTAGCTTTGTTCATAGTAAAGTAAAGTTGCTTAGTCGTGTCCGACTCTTTGAGACTTCATGGACTGTAGCCTACCAGGCTCCTCCCTCCATGGGATTCTCCAGGCAAGAGTACTGGAATAGATTGCCATTTTCTTCTCCAGGGGATCTTCCCAACTCAGGGATTGAACCTGGGTCTACCACATTCCAGGCAGACGCTTTAACCTCTGAGCCACCAGGGAAGCCCCAGCTTTGTTCATAGTGATGATTTCTAAGTCCCACTTGACTTCACATTCCAGGATGTCTGGCTCTAGGTGAGTGATCACACCATCGTGATTATCCAGGTTGTGAAGATCTTTTTGTATAGTTCTTCTGTGTATTCTTGCCACCTCTTCTTAATATCTTCTGCTTCTGTTAGGTCCAGACCATTTCTGTCTTTTATTGAGCCCATGTTTGCATGAAATGTTCCAAAGGTGGCAATTATCCTCATTTTTTAAGATGAGGCAATCAAGATCTTTACTTGTAAAGTGAATTGCCCAAGATCATAATAACTATTAAGTGGTAGAGCATAAACTCAACTCCTTGAGATCTTGTGTTTCTTTTGTATCTTATAGTGGTTTGCATGTTGAGGAAAAGTACTAGTTCTTGTCTACTGGATATTTGTACTCTAAGGACATTTGCTGTAACTTTTCGATTTGCATAATGAGATTAGCAGATAGAATGTTTGCTCCAAGTAACAAAAGTAACATAACCAATATTGCAACTAAAATTAAAAGAAAGAATGTGATTGTTCTTTTTTTTTCCTTAAAATCATTTCAAAACATTTTCTAATCTTTAACTCATCTGTTACTGATAGCAGTTTTATAAACTGGCTATGGCAGATAATTTTATCATTTAAAAAATGAAGAAATGGAGCCAGAGAAAGGTGAAGCTAGTTGCAAAACAACTACAAATACAGTCTCATAATTTTCAAGATCAAGATATTTTGCTAAGTCCTACTTTCATTTTGACTGAAATTTCCTTTAGAAAATCACTGCATTATGCTAAAAATCATACTACAAGGAAAGTGTATCCTAGGTGCTGTCTTATGCAAAATTTTAATGCTTAAAGAGAACAATTTCTCTATATTGGTATATTAAGAACACAAGGATCATTTTCAAAGGTAGAAATTCCTCAAATAACAAAATGAATTTTAATGTGTTAGTGAAAAATCAAATTGATTTTGATTTACTCAAGAAGCTTTTGTTTCTTCAAATCTCACCAAAAAACATGTGCTTAGTCATGTCCAACTCTTTGCAATCCCATGAACTGTAGCCCGCCAGGCTTCTCTGTCCATGGGGATTCTTCAGGCAGGAATCCTGGAGTGGGTTGCCATGCCCTCCTCCAGGGGATCTTCCAACTCAGGAATCAAGCCCAGGTCTCCTGCACTGCAGGTAGATTCTTAACGTCTGAACAATAAAACCAAGAAATTTTTAATTAAAAAAAATCCCCTTCCTAAGCTTTTTCTTACCTCTGTTGTCCAGAGTTTTAAATACTATTTCAAGTGGTTATTTTGTGTGAAAATTATAGATTACTTTTCATTTTTTGCCTTATATCCTTCTCCACTATTTTAAGTTAAATTGTCATAAAAACATATATCACTTTTGTAATCAGAAAAATATAGAAAGAAAGGATTATTTAAAATGTTTTGAATTGAGATGTCTTCTCTAGAATTTTTCAAAAACAGCCATTTAATTTTGGTATATAGCTGAATGTGGGATAATGTACTATAAGTTATTAGATTTGAAGTAATATTTCTGTAGCTCCATATAAATATTATGATTCATTGAATGTTTGCTGTGTTTTTATGCTAATCCAATCAGATTATTCTAGAAAAAATCAGGACCAGGAATCCTAATGATACATTTTGAAACAAACACAGTTTTTGAAATACACAAAAATAAATGTCACAAAGATTTTATTGGAAACATTTCTGCCAGCAACTTAGTTGTGACTTTATTACTCTTAAATTTATTAATCATGATAAAGATAACCATCTTTACAATATACTCTGGTAGATAGATGCTAGAAAATATAACTAAACATATTCTTAGTTCTATGATGTTGAATCTAGATTTAGTTCTGAAACTCTGATTCAACTTCTTTATATTAAACCCCTTGAACCAGTGTTTGATTCAAGCTATTTCAAACCTGGCAGAACTTTAGAGGCTAAATGCTAGTCTTCAATGACATTAAACAGGACAATGATTTGGGAAATCCCTTCAGTGTGTTTAGGAAAGTCTGGAATATAGAATGAACACTTTATTATATAAATAATAAGATAAATAATAAAAATTAGATAAATAATTTTTTTTTGCTGTTATATGTGTGTTTTTTCCTTTTTTATTCCAAATGCCCACAAAATATCCTTGCTTTTCTATAGTACTTTTGTAAAAGACAAAATTATTCATGATACTTGCTAAAGATATTAAGGAAGACTTTATTCAAAGGGGAATTATTGTGATAGGTATAGGGATATTATAGTGAGGGAGAAAGATTGGGTTCAACCCTGAATACAAGAAAAACGGGAGATATAGTCAAGGAACAAGTTGTGATCAAGTGGGTGAAAAATTACCTAGAGGAAACATCATGGGTAAGGGGTGATTCTGGTTAAACTAACTTAACAGGATTCCTGCTGAAAGCAGGCCAGGATGATTGATTAGACATCCGTCAGGAGAGGTTGAAACATAAGGGACCCAACTAGATATCAAGAGTGATCAAATACAGAGGATGGGGGATTCTTGTTAAACTAATTAGGATTCTGACTAAAATTTGACAATGTACACATAACATAGAACTCTAATAGTGGAGGTCTAGTTGAAAAAGAACTCAGAGGAGCCTGAGCAGACTTTGTCATTGCACTGAGTTTTTAATTTGATTGGGAGCTATGGGGGAAATAAGAAGAGACCTTTATAATTTATGGTTAATAAAAATCATTTTTGTCACTCTTAGATACTGTTGGTAATTAAATATAAAGCAAAATAAAAAAATTATAAATTTTTAAGCCCTATGACATCTAAGTTATCCAATCATACAATTGTCCAAAGCTTATATTTTTCGCTAGTGATGGTATTTGGCTTCCCTTTACAAGCAGGCAGCTGTTATGGTGCACAAGCATGGCCGGGAGGAGCTACCTCACATCTGAGGTCAGGGGCAATGGCCGAAAGTGCCAGGCTGTGACAGCACAGGAACAGCCAAGAGGAGCTACCCTGCATCCAAGGTCAGGGGTGGCAGCCGGGAAGAGCCACCCCATGCCCAAGGCTAGGGTCAGCAGCCGGGAAGAGGTACCCCCACCCGAGGTCAGGGGCAGCGGCCGAGAGGAGCAACCCCACACCCAAGGCAAGGAGCAGTGGCTGCACTTTGCTGGAGCAGCCATGAAAAAGATACCCCACTTCCAAAGTAAGAGAAACCCAAGTAAGATGGTAGGTGTTGCAAGAAGACATCAGAGGGCAGAAACACTGAAACCATAATCACAGAAAACTAATCAACCTAATCACACTAAGACCACAGCCTTGAGTTTCCTAACTCAGTGAAACTAAGCCATACCCACGGGGTAACCCAAGATGGGTGGGTCATGGTGGAGAGGTCTGACAAAATGTGGTCCACTGGAAAAGGGAATGGCAAGCCTCTTCAGTATTCTTGCCTTGAGAACCCCATGAACAGTACGAAAAGGCAAAATGATAGGATACTGAAAGAGGAAGTCCCAAGGTCGGTAGGTGCCCAGTATGCTACTGGAGATCAGTGGAGAAATAACTCCAGAAAGAATGAAGGGATGGAGCCAAAGCAAAAACAATACACAGTTGTGGTTGTGACTGGTGACAGAAGCAAGGTCAGATGCTGTAAAGAGCAATATTGCATAGGAACCTGGATTGTCAGGTCCATCAGTTCAGTTCAGTTGCTCAGTCATGTCCAACTCTTTGCAACCCCATGAATCACAGCAAGCCAGGCCTCCCTGTCCATCACCAACTCCTGGAGTTCACTCAGACTCACGTCAGGTCCATGAATCAAGGCAAATTGGAAGTGGTCAAATAGAAGATGGCAAGAGTGAACGTCGACATTCTAGGAATCAGTGAACTAAAATGGACTAGGATGGGTGAATTTAACTCAGATGACCATTATATCTACTACTGCAGGCAGGAATCCCTTAGAAGATATGGAGTAGCCATCATGGTCAACAAAAGAGTCTGAAATGCAGTACTTGGATGCAGTCTCAAAAATGACAGAATGAGGAGGCAGTCCTAAGATGGCAGAGGAATAGGACTGGGAGACCACTTTCTCCCTCACAAATTCATAAAAAGAACATTTCAACGCTGAGTAAATTCCACAAAACAACTTCTGAATGTTGGCAGAGGACATCAGGCCACCCAGCACAGCAGATCATTGTCTTCAAAAATAGGTAAGAAAAAATATAAAAGATGAAAAAAGAGACAAAAAAGGTAGGGAGGGACCTCCGTCCCAGGAAGGGAGTCTTAAAACGAGGGACGTTTCTAAACAACAGGAATTACTCTTGCTGCCGAGTCTGTGGAGAGCCTTGGAAGCACAGAGGGCAACATAACAGGGAGGAAAAATAAATAAATAATTAAAACCAACAGATTATAAGCCCAACGGTAACTCCCCCAGTGGAGAAGCAGCGCAGAGGCCTGCATCCGCCTCTAGCAAGCGGGGTCTGGGCAGGGAGGTGCAGGCTGCAGTCCTTTTAAGAATGAGATCAGAATGCCCCAAGTGTAACCAGAGAGAACTAACTTGGGCTAGCAAACCAGACTGTGGGATAGCTACCATGTGAAAAGCTCTAACATAAGGCACTGCCAGGACCACGCACAGAATAAAGGACAGAACAGAATTAGCCAACTGCTGATCATCCCCCTCTGGTGACAGGCAGCCGGAACCAGAAGGGTCAGAAGGGAGCAATCGCAGCCCCAGAGAGACATTAACTACCAAACTGCAAGCAAGCTTCTTTGTTAAGACTTCTTGGGGTTCTGGACAGTCACCATCTGCCTAAGAAGTGGTGCCAGTTGTACACCCAGAAGACTAAGCACCAAGGATGAGAAAGGCAATAAGTCACAGCGACCGCACTCACCAAACACCGGAGCTACTTGGACCTGGGAAGGGCACAAGACGCAGGATCAACTGAGTTTGCACCTCTGAGGACTACCTGAGTGCCTGAGCCTGAGTGGCTTAGACCAGGGAGGTGCATGCAGCCCAGGGCTGGCCTCAGACGGTTCCCAGCAGAGCAACATAGAGCCTGAGCAGTGTGTGTTGTGAGCGGGGACAGGCCCAGCATGGCTGAGACACTGCGAGCACACTCCAGTGTTATTTGTTTGCAGCATCCCTCCCTCTCCACAGCGCAGCTGAACAAGTGAGCCTAAAAGAAAAGTGTCCACCACCGCCCTCTTGTGTCAAGGGGGGAAAACAGACACTGAAGAGACCAGCAAACAGAAGAAGCTAAAACAGGGAACCGCCTTGGAAGTGACAGGTGCAATAGATTAAAACCCTGTCATTAGTACCGACTGCATAGGAAGGGGCCTATAGATATTGAGAAATATAAGCCGGACCAAGGAACTATCCAAAAATGAACTGACCCCACACTGCCCACAACAACACCAGAGAAAGTCCCAGATATACATTTACTATTGTTACGATCATTCTTTTTTGTTGTTGTTTCTTTGTTTTTTTTCTTTTTTAACATTTTTTAAATTTTTAAGTAGTCTATTTCTACTTTAATTTTTATTTTTATAACTTATCATTACTTTTCAAAAAAAAGGCCCTATTTTTAAAGCAAATGCCATATATATATTTTTGTGGTTGATGCTGTTTTTAATAATTCTTGTGACTTTGTTTTTTTATCTTTCTTCTTTTTTAATATTGTATTTTTGAAAATCCAACCTCTACTCTAAATTTTTAATCTTTGCTATTTGTTATTTGTTATCAATTTTGTACCTTTAAAAACCCAATCTTCAGTATCCATTTTTACTTGAGAGCGAGATTACTGGCTTGACTGCACTCTCATACTTTGGACTCTCCTTTTTGTTCACCAGGTTGCCTCTGTCTCCTCCCTCTTCTCTACCCAACTCTGTGAATCTCTATGTGTTCCAGACAGTGGAGAACACTTAGGGAACTGGTTACTGGCTGGATCTGTCTCTCTCCTTTTCATTTCCCTCTTTTATCCTCCTGGCCACCTCTGTCTCCTTCCTCCCTCTCCTCCTCTCTGTATAACTCCATGAGCATCTCTGAGTGGTTCAGACATTGGAGCGCACATAAGGAAGTGATTACTGGCTAGCTTGCTCTTTCCTGTTTTGATCCCACCTCATCTCATTCCAGTCACCTCTAACTCACCCCTCCCTCTTCTCTTTTCCATGTAACTCAGTGAACCTCCTTGAGTGTCCGTCAATGTGGAGAAACTTTTCATCTTTAACCTAGATGTTTTATCATTGGTGCTGTATAGATGGAGAAGTCTTGAGGCTACCGTAAAAATAAAAGTGAAAACCAGAAGCAGGAGGCTTAAGTCCAAATGCTGGGAACATCAGAGAACTCCTGACTCCAGGGAACATTAATCAATAGGAGTTGATCAAATGCCTCTATACCTACACTGAAACCAAGCACCTACCAAGGGCCAACAAGTTCCAGAGCAAGACATACTACACAAATTCTCCAGCAACACAGGAACACACCCCTGAGCTTCAATATACAGGCAGCTCAAAGTTACTACAAAACCATTGACATCTCATAACTCATTATTGGTCACTTAATTGCACTCCAGAGAGAACAAATCCAGCTCCAGCCACCAGAAATCTGACACAAGCTTCCCTAACTAAGAAACCTTGACAAGCCACTGATACAACCCCACCCACAGTGAGGAAACTGCATAATAAAGAGAATTCCCGTAAACTGCCAGAATACAGAAAGGCCACCCCAAATGCAGGAAAATAACCAAGATGAAGGGACAGAGGAATACCCAGCAAAAGTCCATCAAACCAAACAAAAGAGAAAGAGATAAGGACTCTACCTGATACAGAATTCCGAAAAATGATCATGAAAATGATCCAAAATTGTGAAATCAAAATTGAATCACCGATAGCCAGGAGACAAGGATTGAGAAGATGCAAGAAAGGTTTGACAAGGATCTAGAAGAAATAAAAAGAGTCAATATATACTGAATAATGCAATAAATGAGATCAGAAACACTCTGGAGGCAACAAATCTTAGAATAACTGAGGCAGAAGATAGGATTAGTGAAGTAGGAGATAGAATGGTAGAAATAAATGAATCAGGGAGGAAAAAAGAAAACCAAAATAAAAGAACTTAGGACAATATCAGAGACCTCCAGGAAAATATGAAACGCTGTAACATTTGAATCATAGGAGTCCCAGAAGAAGAAGACAGAAAGAAAGACCATGAGAAAATACTTGAGGAGATAATAGTTGAAAACTTTCCTAAAATAGGGAAGGAAATAATCACCCAAGTCCAAGAAACCCAGAGAGTCCCAAACAGGATAAACCCAAGGCAAAACACCCCAAGACACATATTAATCAAATTAACAAAGATCACACACAAAGAACAAATATTAAAAGCAGTAAGGGAAAAACAACAAATAACACACAAGGGAATTTCCATAAGGATAACAGCTGATCTTTCAATAGAAACCCTTCAGGCCAGGAGGGTATGGCAAGACATACTTAAAGTGATGACAGCAAATAACCTACAGCCCAGATTACTATACCCAGCAAGGATTTCATTCCAATGAAGGAGAAATCAAAAGCTTTACAGACAAGCAAAAGCTGAGAGAATTCAGCACCACCAAACCAGCTCTCCAACAAATGCTAAAGGGTCTTCTCTAGACAGGAAACACAAAAAGGGTGCATAAACTTGAACGCAAAACAATAAAGTAAATGGCAATGGGATCATACTTATCAATAACTGCATTAAATGTAAGTGGGTTGAGTGCCCCAACCAAAAGACAAAGAATGGATGAATGGATACAAAAACAAGACCACTATATATATTGTCTACAAGAGACCCACCTCAAAACAAGGGACACATACAGACTGAAAGTGAAGGCCTGGAAAAAGTTATTCCATGCAAACAGAGACCAAAAGAAAGCAGGAGTAGCAATACTCATATCAGATAAAATAGACTTTAAAACAAAGGGTGTGAAAAGAGACAAAGAAGACCACTACATAATGATCAAAGGATCAATCCAAGAAGAAGATATAACAATTATAAATATATTTGCACCCAACATAGGAGCACTGCAATATGTAAGACAAATGCTAACAAGTATGAAAGGGGAAATTAACAATAACACAATAATAGTGAAAGACTTTAATACCCCACTCACACCTATGGACAGATCAACTAAACAGAAAATTAACAAAGAAACACAAACTTTAAATGACACAATAGACCAGTTAGACCTAATTGATATCTATAGGACATTTCACCCCCACACAATGAATTTCACCTTCTTCTCAAGTGCACACGGAACCTTCTCCAGGATAGATCACATCCTGGGCCATAAATCTAGCCTTGATAAATTCAAAAAAATTTGAAATCATTCCAAGCATCTTTTCTGATGACAATGCAGTAAAATTAGATTTCAATTACAGGAGAAAAACTATTTAAAATTCCAACATAAGGAGGCTGAACAACACACTTCTGAATAAACAACAAATCACAGAAGAAATCACAAAAGAAATCAAAATATGCATAGAAACAAATGAAAAGGAAAACACAACAACCAAAAACCTGTGGGACACTATAAAAGCAGTGCTAAGGGGAAAATTCATAGCAATACAGGCATACCTCAAGAAACAAGAAAAAAATCAAATAAATAACTTAACTCTACACCTAAAGCAACTAGAAAAGTAAGAAATGGAGAACCCCAGGGTTAGTAGAAGGAAAGAAATCTTTAAAATTAGAGCAGAAATAAATGTAAAAGAAACAAAAGAGACCATAGCAAAAATCAACAAAGCCAAAAGCTGGTTCTTTGAAAGGATAAATAAAATTGACAAAACATTAGCCAGACTCATCAAGAAACAAAGGGAGAAAAATCAAATCAATAAAATTAGAAATGAAAATGGAGAGATCACGACAGACAACAGAGAAATACAAAGGATCATAAGAGACTACTATCAGCAATTATATGCCAATAAAATGGACAACTTGGAAGAAATGGACAAATTCTTAGAAAAGTACAACTTTCCAAAACTGAACCAGGAAGAAATAGAAAATACTAACAGACCCATCACAAGCACAGAAATTGAAACTGTAATCAGAAATCTTCCAGCAAACAAAAGCCCAGGTCCAGACAGCTTCACAGCTGAATTCTACCAAATATTTAGAGAAAAGTGAACATCTATCCTACTCAAACTCTTCCAGAAAATTGCAGAGGAAGGTAAATTTCCAAACTCATTCTATGAGGCCAACATCACCCTAATTCCAAAACCTGACAAAGATGACACCTAAAAAGAAAACTACAGGCCAATATCACTGATGAACATAGATGCAAAAATCCTCAACAAAATTCTAGCACTCAGAATCCAACAACACATTAAAAAGACCATACACCATGACCAAGTGGGCTTTATCCCAGGGATGCACGGACTCTTCAATATCCACAAATCAATCAATGTAATTCACCACATTAACAAACTGAAAAATAAAAGCCATATGATTATCTCAATAGAGAAAGCCTTTGACAAAATTCACCATCCATTTATCATAAAAACTCTCCAGAAAGCAGGAATAGAAGGAACATACCTCAACATAATAAAAGCTATATATGACAAACTCACAGCAAACATTATCCTCAATGGTGAAATATTGAAAGCATTTCCCCTAAAGTCAGGAACAAGACAAGGGTGCCCACTTTCACTGCTACTATTCAACATAGTTCTGGAAGTTTTGGCCACAGCAATCAGAGCAGAAAAAGAAATAAAAGGAATCCAAATTGGAAAAGAAGAAGTAAAACTCTCATTGTTTGCAGATGACATGATCTTCTACATAGAAAACCCTAAAGACTCCACCAGAAAATCACTAGAGCTAATCAATGAATATAGTAAAGTTGCGGAATATAAAATCAACACAGAGAAATCCCTTGCATTCCTATACACTAATAATGAGAAAGTAGAAAAAGAAATTAAGGAAACAATTCCATTCACCATTGCAATGAAAAGAATAAAATACTTAGGAATATATCTACCTAAAGAAACTAAAGACCTATATATAGAAAACTACACAACAGTGATGAAAGAAATCAAACAGAACACTAATAGATGGAGAAATATACCATGTTCATGGATTGGAAGAATCAATATAGTGAAAATGAGTATACTACCCAAAGCAATCTACAGATTCAATGCAATCCCTATCAAGCTACCAGCAGTATTTTTCACAGAGCTAGAATAAATAATTTCACAATTTGTATGGAAATACAAAAAACCTCGAATAGCCAAAGTAATCTTGAGAAAGAAGAATGGAACCGGAGGAATCAACCTGCCTGACTTCAGGCTCTACGACAAAGCCACAGTCATCAGGACAATATGACACTGGCACAAAGACAGAAATATAGATCAATGGAACAAAATAGAAAGCCCAGAGATAAATCTACATATCTTTGGACACCTTATCTTTGACAAAGGAGGCAAGAATATACAATGGATTAAAGACAATCCCTTTAACAAATGGTGCTGGGAAAATTGGTCAACCATTTGTAAAAGAATGAAATTAGAACACTTTCTAACATCATACAAAAAAAAAAAAAAAAAACCTCAAAATGGATTAAAGATCTAAACATAAGACCAGAAACTATAAAACTCCTAGAGGAAAACACAGGCAAAACACACTCCAACATACATCACAGCAGGATTCTCTATGATCCGCCTCCCAGAATACTGGAAACAAAAGCAAGAATAAACAAATGGGATCTAATTAAAATTTAAAGCCTCTGCACAACAAAGGAAACTACAAGCAAGGTGAATAGACATCCTACGGAATGGGAGAAAATAATAGCAAATGAAGCAACTGACAAAGAACTAATCTCAAAAATATACAAGCAACTTATGCAGCTCAATTCCAGAAAAATAAATGACCCAATCAAAAAATGGGCCAAAGAACTAAACAGACATTTATCCAAAGAAGACATATGGATGGCTAACAAACACATGAAAAGATGCTTAACATCACTCATTATCAGAGAAATGCAAATCAAGACCACAATGAGGTACAATTTCACACCAGTCAGAATGGCTGCAATCCAAAAGTCTACAAGCAATAAATACTGGAGAGGGTGTGGAGAAAAGGGAACCCTCTTACACTGTTTGTTGACTACAGAATTTCTCCATCTTTGGCTGCATAGAATGTAATCAATCTGATTTTGGTGTTGACCATCCGGTGATGTCTATGTGTAGAGTCTTCTCTTATGTTGTTGGAAGAGGGTGTTTGCTATGACCAGTGCATTTTCTTGACAGAACTTTATTAGTCTTTGCTCTGCTTCATTCCGCATTCCAAGGCCAAATTTGCCTGTTACCCCAGGTGTTTCTTGACTTCCTACTTTTGCATTCCAGCCCCCTATAATAAAAAGGACATCTTTTGGGGGGTGTTTGTTCTAAAATGTCTTGGAGGTCTTTATAGAACCATTCAACTTCAGCTTTTTCAGTGTTACCGGTTGGGGCATAGACTTGGATAACTGTGATACTGAATGGTTTGCCTGGGAGACCAACAGAGATCCTTCTGTCATTTTTGAGATTGCATCCAAGTACTGCATTTTGGGCTCTTTTGCTGACCATGATGGCTACTCCATTTCTTCTGAGGTATTCTGCCCACAGTAGTAGATATAATGGTCATCTGAGTTAAATTCACCCATTCCAGTCCATTTTAGTTCACTGGTTCCTAGAATGTCAATGTTCACTCTTGCCATCTATTGTTTGACCACTTCCAATTTTCCTTGATTCATGGAACTGACATTCTAGGTTCCTATGCAATATTGCTCTTTACAGCATCAGACCTTGCTTCTATCACCAGTCACATCCACAGCTGGGTACTGTTTTTGCTTTGGCTCCATCCCTTCATTCTTTCTGAAGTTATTTCTCCACTGATCTTCAGTAGCATATTGGGCACCTAATAACATAAGGAGTTCTTCTTTTGGTATCCTATCATTTTGCCTTTTCATACTGTTCATGAGGTTCTAAAGGCAAGAATACTCAGGTGGCTTGCCATTCCCTTCTCCAGTGGACCACGTTCTGTCAGACCTCTCCACCATGACCCGCCCATCTTAGGTTGCCCTGCAGGCATGGCTTGGTTTCACTGAGTTAGACAAGGCTGTGGTCCTAGTGTGACTAGATTGACTAGATTTCTGTGAGTATGGTTTCAGTGTGTCTGCCCTTCAATGCCCTCTTGCAACACCTACCATCTTACTTGGGTTTCTCTTACCTTGGGCATGGGGTGTCTCTTCACGACTGTTCCAACAAAGGACAATTGCTGCTCCTTACCTTGGATGAGGGGTATCTCCTTACCACCGTCATTCCTGACCTTCAGTGTAGGATAGCTCCTCTAGACCCTCCTGCACCTGCACAGCCACTGCCCCTCGGTTGCTCCTCCCGGCTGCCAGCCCTGGCCTCGGGCTCAGGGTGGCTTCTCAGGGTCACTGCCCCTGGCCTCTGGCACGAGGTGGCTTCTCCTAGCCACCCCTGACCTCGGACGTGGGATAGCTCCTCCCAGCCACCACTGACCTCGGCCGCAGGGTAGCTCCTCATGGCTGCTGCCCCTGACCTTGGACACAGGGTAGCTCCTCTAGGCCATTCCTGCGCCATCGCAACCTGGCACTCTAGGCCACTGCCACTGACCTCGGACGTGAGGTAGCTCCTCTCAGCTGCACTTAGATTTGATTTAGGTCATACTTGAATGGTCTAGTGGTCTAGTAAGAAACACCTGCAGTAACAGGAAAATTTGGTCTTGGAGTACGGAATTAAGCATCACAAAGGTTAACAGAGTTTTGCCAAGAGAACACACTGGTCATAGTAAACACCCTCTTCCAACAACATAAGAGAAGACTCTACACATGGACATCACCAGATGGTCAACACCAAAATCAGATTGATAATATTCTTTGCAGCCAAAGATGCAGAAATGGTACACAGTCAGCAAAAACAAGACTGGGAGCTGACTGTGGCTCAGATCATGAGTTCCTTATTGTCAAATTCAGACTTAAATTGAAGAAAGTAGGGAAACCACTAGACCATTCAGGCATGACCTAAATCAAATCTCTTATGATTATACAGTAGAAGTGAGAAATAGAATTAACATCCTAGATCTGATAGATAGAGTCCCTGACGAACTATGGAATGAGGTTCATTACATTGTACAGGAGACAAATCTCTTATGATTATACAGTAGAAGTGAGAAATAGAATTAACGTCCTAGATCTGATAGACAGAGTCCCTGACGAACTATGGAATGAGGTTCATTACATTGTACAGGAGACAGGGATCAAGACCATCCCCATGGAAAAGAAATGCAAAAATCAAAATGGCTATCTGGGGAGGCCATATAAATAGCTGGAAAAAGAAGAGAAGCAAAAAGCAAAGGAGAAAAGAAAAGATAGAAACATCTGAATGCAGAGTTCCAAAGAATAGCAAGAAGAGAAAGCCTTCCTCAGTGATCAATGCAAAGAAATAGAAGAAAACAACAGAATGCAAGAGACTAGAGATCTCTTAAAGAAAATTAGAGATACTAAGGGAACATTTCATGCAAAGATGGGCTCGATAAAGGACAGAAATGGTATGGATCTAACAGAAGCAGAAGATATTAAGAAAAGGTGGCAAGAATACATAGCAAACTGTACAAAAAAAGATTTTCACGATCAAGATAATCACTATGGTGTGACCACTCACCTAGGGCAGACATCCTAGAATGTGAAGTCAAGTGGGCCTTAGAAAGCATCACTAGGAACAAAGCTAGTGGGGGTGATGGAATTCCAATTGAGCTAGTTCAAATCCTGAAAGACTTGAAAGCTATTTCAAATCCTGATGCTGTGAAAGTGCTGCACTCAATATGCCAGCAAATTTGCAAAACTCAGCAGTGGCCACAGGACTGGAAAAGTCAGTTTTCATTCCAGTCCCAAAAAGGCAATGCCAAAGAATGCTCTATCTACCGCACAATTGCACTCATCTCATATTCTAGTAAAGTAATGCTCAAAATTCTCCAAGTCAGGCTTCAGCGATATGTAAACTGTGAACTTACAGATGTTTGAGCTGGTTTTACAAAAAGGCAGAGGAACCAGAGGTCAAATTGCCAACATCTGCTGGATCATGGAAAAAGCAAGAGAGTTCCAGAAAAACATCTATTTCTGCTTTATTGACTATGCCAAATCCTTTGACTGGGTGGATCTCAATCCACTGTGGAAAATTCAGAAAGAGATGGGAATACCAGACCACCTGACCTGCCTCTTGAGAAACTTACATGCAGGTCAGGAAGCAACAGTTAGAACTAGACATGGAACAACAGACTGGTTCCAAATAAGAAAAGGAGTATGTCAAGGCTGTATATTGTCACCCTGCTTCTTTAACTTATCTGCGAAGTACATCACGAGAAACGCTGGGCTGAAAGAAGCACAAAGTGCAATCAAGACTGCCGGGAGAAATATCAATAACCTCAGATATGCAGATGACACTACCCTTATGGCAGAAAGTGAAGAGGAACTAAAAAGCCTCTTGATGAAAGTGAAAGTGGAGTGCAAAAAGGTTTGTTTAAAGCTCAACATTCAGAAAATGAAGATCATGGCATCCAGTCCCATCACTTCATGGGAAATAGATGGGGAAACAGTGGAAAGATTTTATTTTGGGGGCTCCAAAATCACTGCAGATGGTGACTGCAGCCATGAAATTAAAAGACGCTTACTCCTTGGAAGAAAAGCTATTACCAACCTGGATAGCACATGCAAAAGCAGAGACATTACTTTGCCGACTAAGGTCCGTCTAGTCAAGGCTACGGTTTTTCCTGTGGTCATGTATGGATGTGAGAGTTGGACTGTGAAGAAAGCTGAGCACTGAGGAATTGATGCTTTTGAACTGTGGTGTTGGAGAAGACTCTTGAGAGTCCCTTGGAGTGCAAGGAGATCCAACAAGTCCATTCTGAAGGAGATCAATCCTGGGATTTCCTTGGAAGTAATGATGCTAAAGCTGAAACTTCAGTACTTTGGCCTCCTCATGCAGAGTTGACTCATTGGAAAAGACTCTGATGCTGGGAGGGATTGGGGGCAGGAGGAGAAGCGGAGGACAGAGGATGAGATGGCTGGATGGCATCACGGACTCGATGAACGTGATTCTGTGTGAACTCCAGAAGATGGTGATGGACAGGGAGGCCTGGCGTGCTGTGATTCATGGAGTCACAAGGAGTCAGACACGACTGAGCGACTGAACTGAACTGAAGTGAATCACCAATTAGTATTAAAAATGTAAGGTGGAGATGAGAAGAGCCTACAATGGAAACCAGTCTCTGACAAATCTATCCAAAGAAAATCCAAATACAGAGCAGTAACCTATAAAAAGTTATGTCATTATCAAGAAAAACTTAACTTACAATCAAGAGAAGGTATTGGGAGCTCTTAGCTTTTAACAATCAGAGTAAATGAAGGCATTAAAAAAACAATTTAAGTCCCATTGTTTAAAGAACAATGTTACCTAGAATTTCTGCTTGATAGAGTTAATTCCTACAGTCGAACACACAGAATATAGACTGCCCCAGTGGCCTGACCATGTCACAGATCTAAATCTAGATCAACCTACATTTACGGGAAGCCCTGTAACCGGTCAAGAAAATGTATATTCCAATCACAATTTTCCAACTCAACTTTAGCTGGCTCATCTTACCCTACAAAAAGGGCTCACTAGACTTACCAGGAAATCACTCACCACCTAGCCAATGATGCAGTTTCCATGTTGCTGTTTTTAATGCTCTGTAAAACTCACTCTTGCCCAAAATCCCTTGAGAGGACTGATCTATTGCTTGTGAGGCATGTACTCTCCCAATTCATGGATTTTTTTCCCCTTAAATAAGGATATCAAACTTGCCACCAAATCATTTTACTGTTGTCATAGTTTGACATAGTTGTCACTTTCCCTCACATTGGAATGGCTCTAGATAATTTTAGAATCCAGTTGAGAAGAGGTAACAGATAAGATGACATTTAGTTTGGTTTTAGTGGGATATGTTTGTGTTTGCCAATTATCCTGATGATAGTTCAGTTCAGTTCAGTCAGTTCAGTCGCTCAGTCATGTCCAACTCTTTGCGACCCCATGAATCGCAGCATGCCAGGCCTCCTGTTCATCACCATCTCCCGGAGTTCACTCAGACTCACGTCCATCGAGTCAGTGATGCCATCCAGCCAGCTCATCCTCTGTCGTCCCCTTCTCCTCCTGCCCACACTCCCTCCCAGCATCAGTCCTTTCCAATGAGTCACCTCTTTGCATGAGGTGGACAAAGTACTGGAGTTTCAGCTTTAGCATCATTCCTTCCAAAGAAATCCCAGGGCTCATCTCCTTCAGAATGGACTGGTTGGATCTCCTTGCAGTCCAAGGGACTCTCAAGAGTCTTCTCCTACACCACAGTTCAAAAGCATCAATTCTTTGGCATTCAGCTTTCTTCACAGTCCAACTCTCACATCCATACATGCTATTGCTAACTGTCTCAGTGTAGGAAAAATGTGATGAATTCTCCTGCTTATCCTGTCACTCAACTATCATGACATAAATGCAAGGAGAGATTATTTCACCCAGCCCCATTAGAATATAGATGATAGAGGCACAACAGAAGCTAGTGGGCAGAAAATTCTATTTTATCTTACAACTTATATAGGGAAAAACTACACAGGTTTTCCAAAATTGACAAGAATTTAAAATATAATATGAAGTATTATGTAACTTTTGAAGCCTAAAGGAAAATCTCTAATTATAAAAACAAATCTTGAGCAACTATTCTAAAAGAGAGAAAAGCCAAAAAGATGAAGAGAAAATATAAATAAATATATTAGACAACAGTAAATTTTTCATTTTATTTTTTACATTATATGAGACTGAAAATTTGCATTTATGATTATAAATGCTAATAAATTATTTTTATTCTCTTACCTAATTCCATTAAGGAGCTGAAATTAAAAACAAAATGTTGATAATGAGCTTTCAAATACCCATTCAGCCCAAAGGAAAAGCAATATTTTTAAAGTAAAAATTTGCAGATATCAGATCCTACTGCATTCTAAAAATGCACTAACTATAACATTATACCTAAAGACAATTATTTTTTCTCCCACATCAAATATGTTTTTTTGGGTAGGGGATAACAAGGTTCTGGAATTTCATGTAGAAAAAGATATGTTAATATTGAATGTATTTATGTATCAAGAAGTATCAGCCATACTCTGATGCTCTGAGATTACATTAGAAAAACTTTATTTTTCTGATTTGGGAAATTCAAGAAAGGGAATATACTGTTTATCTTGGAAATATTCTAAAGATTATTTTTAGAGAGTTACAGTTCTATAAGGAACAATATTTTTTTCTTAGGGTCAGGCCAGTTGTCTGTGACAATTGTATACCTTAGAACTAACTGGTACTTTTAATAATGGAACTGAAAAAATATTTTTTTCAATGTGATGCTTTCTGTTGCTTTGCGTTTTTGATGGGATGCAAACTGCAAGCTATTTAACATACTCAAAGTGCTGTTAGAAAAAGCTATCATTAGCATTTAGAATGTCTTTAAAAATTCTATCCAGTATGATGGCATATGTATGGGATGATAATGAAGTAAAAGGAATGATTTAATGAATGAATAATGTTTTCCTATTCATAGTACCATATCTACAATGACAACTAGAGCTGAGTAAATGGCCATGGAATAGTTTTATTCAAGCAGGCAGAAATTATTGGTGTGGAGTTTGAGGAAAAAATTATAACTTGAATTCCCCCAATGTTGTACCTGTTAAGAAAAATGACACTGTAGAGTAAGACAGCATTGTTGGGAAATTCCAATTTTTATTGGAGTGTACAAAATGAATTTTTCTTATCAATTATAAAAACAATTGGAGATATGAAAATGTTTAAAGAGAATCGGGAAAGAATGAAAACTAACTTTAAATATGTCATATTCAAGAGGGTGAGACAAGATGGTAGAGTATGAAGATCCTAGGTTCTCCTCCTAGGAACACACCAAAATTACAACTATATATGGACAGTCTATTTCTGAGAATGACCTGAAGACTAACAAAAGATCTTCCACAAGTAAAAAGTAAAAGCCAAAAGAGATAGGTAGGAGAGGTAGAGATACAGTCTGGCCAGGCCCCACTCTCCCAGCACTGCAACCCATAATGCAGAAGAGATGCCACAGCTTCAGAGGCTCCTCTGAACTGAGGGCTCCATGCAGCACTTGGGTTCCCCAAGCCAGGTAAATTGCACCAGGAAGACTGCCAGCCTCCATAATATCTGGCTTTGGAAACTCACAGGGCTTACATCCAAGAGAGCCAGAGGGCTGCAGAAAACCAAGACTCTGCTCTTAAAAAGCAGATGCAAAACTTCAGTCAACCATGTCCTAGCTCAGAGGCAGTAGTCTGAAAGGCAACTGAGTCATAGGTGGAGATTCATTGACTAATTCTAGAATGTGCTTAAGGGGCAGAGGGATCTGTTTGAATTTTCTGTGGGTACAGAAGAGCTGATGGGTACCATTTTTGTTGGTTTACTTATGGCTCATCCTCTACCAAGCTGTCCTAGCACTGGCAGATATAATTTGTCTCTCCCCATCTAATCAATTAGCACCACTCAATCTGATCTGTATTAACCTATGGATCTGACAGCCAGGGCTCCTCCAAAGTGGCTATCCCTACTCCACCAGGAACCAGTAGCTGTTCTTAATTAAAAGCAGGGCCCCTCCAAAGCAGTCCTCCATCTACATAGTCTTAGCTAGCAGCCTCAGCCAGCAGTGAAGCCCCTTCACTGTAACCCCGTGCTGCATCAATGCTGGCAAGCACCAGAGCCACACTCTAAAGGGGCTCCCTACCTTGCCAAAACCAACAGATGCCTTAGGCAGCAACACTGTCCTTCCAAGGGCCAGCCTTGCATACCAAAGAACTAGTGACAGTTGTGACCAGTCCTTACAGGCAGCTGCTTCAGGGACAGGCCCACATAATCATGGCCTTGCAACAAGTGTGGCTTCGCTACAACAGAAGGACAAATACAGTCCACACAGAGGATGCTCCTGGATCACCTGGCTCTGGTGACTGAGGGGAACAAACTATTGGATCCCACAGGACACATTCTACACAAAATCACTCTTTTAAGACTAGGAGATGTAACTGATTTACCTAATAAATTTAATACAGAGAATTAGGAAAAATGAGGAGACAATGGAATATGGTCCAAATGAAAGAACAACAAAAATTCTCACAAAAAGAACTACAAAAAAAAAAAAAAAAAGAGGAAAACAACCTTCCAGGTAAGAAATTCAAAGTAATGATCATAAAAATTTAAACAGCTCAAGGGAAGAATGAAGGAACAGATTGAGAAATTCAACAAAGAGAAAATATAAGAAAAAAACAATCAGAGCTGCAAAACATAGTAAAGAAAACTAACCTAGAAAGAATGAACAGTAGATTAGATGGCGCAGAAGGATCAGAAATCTGGAAGAAAGGTTAATGAATTTTCCCAAGTTGAACAACAAGAAGAAAAAATAAACCAAAAAAAGATGTTAGTTTAAGGAACATCATGGACAATAACAAGTGTAGTAACATTCACATTATAGGGATCCTAGAAGGAAAAGCTCTGGGATTTCTTTGGAAGGAATGATGCTAAAGCTGATACTCCTGTACTTTGGCCACCTCATGTGAAGATCCGACTCATTCGAAAAGACTCTGATGCTGGGAGGGAGTGTGGGCAGGAGGAGAAGGGGACGACAGAGGATGAGATGGTTGGATGGCATCACTGACTCAATGGACGTGAGTCTGAGTGAACTCCAGGAGTTGGTGATGGACAGGGCGGCCTGGTATGCTGCAATTCATGGGGTCACAAAGAGTCGGACATGACTGAGTGACTGAACTAAACTGAACTGTTGTTCCGTGTCCATTTCTAATGGTTCCTTCCTGACCTGCATACAGATTTCTCAAAAAGAAGGTCAGGTGGTCTGGTATTCCCATCTCTTTCAGAATTTTCCAGTTTATTGTGATCCACATAGTCAAAGGCTTTGGCATAGTCAATAAAGCAGAAATGCATGTTTTTCTGGAACTCTCTTGCTTTTTCCATGATCCAGCAGATGTTGGTAATTTGATCTCTGGTTCCTCTGCCTTTTCTAAAACCAGCTTGAACATCAGGAAGTTCATGGTTCATGTACTGCTGAAGCCTGACTTGGAGAATTTTGAGCATTACTTTGCTAGCATGTGAGATGAGTGCAATTGTGTGGTAGATTGAGCATTCTTTGGCATTGCCTTTCTTTGGGATTGGAATGAAAACTGACCTTTTCCAGTCCTGCGGCCACTGCTGAGTTTTGCAAATTTGCTGGCATATTGAGTGCAACAATTTCACAGCATCATCTTTCAGGATTTGATACAGCTCTACTGGAATTTCATCACCGCCACTAGCTTTGTTCATAGTGATGCTTGCTTTCTAAGGCCCACTTGACTTCACATTCCAGGAAGTCTGGCTCTAGATGAGTGATCACACCATCGTGATTATTTGAGTCGTGACGATATTTTTGTACAGTTCTTCTGTGTATTCTTGCCACCTCTTCTTAATATCTTCTGCTTCTGTTAGGTCCAGACCATTTCTGTCCTTTATCAAGCCCATCTTTGCATGAAATGTTCCCTCGGTACCTCTAATTTTCTTGAAGAGATCTTTAGTCTTTCCCATTCTGTTCTTTTCCTCTATTTCTTTGCATTGATCACTGAAGAAGGCTTTCTGACAGAATGTGGTCCATTGGAGAACGGAATGGCAAACAAGTTCAGTATTCTTGCCTTGAGAACCCCATGAACAGCATGAAAAGACAAAATGATAGGATACTGAAAGAGGAACTCCCCAGGTCAGTAGATGCCAAACAGGCTACTGGAGATCAGTGGAGAAATAACTCCAGAAAGAATGAAGGGATGGAGCCAAAGCAAAAACAATACCCAGCTGTGGATGTGACTGGTGATAGAAGCAAGGTCCGATGTTGTAAAGAGCAATATTGCATAGGAACCTGGAAAGTCAGGTCCAGGAATCAAGGCAAATTGGAAGTGGTCAAACAGGAGATGGCAAGAGTGAATGTAAACATTCTAGGAATCAGCGAACTAAAAGGGACTGGAATGGGTGAATTTAACTCAGATGACCATTATATCTACTATTGCGGGCAGAAATCCCTCAGAAGAAATGGAGTAGCCATCATGGTCAACAAAAGAGTCCAAAATGCAGTACTTGGGTGCAATCTCAAAAACTACAGAATGATCTCTGTTCATTTCCAAGGCAAACCATTCAATATCACGGTAATCCAAGTCTATGCCCCAGCCAGTAATGCTGAAGAAGCTGAAGTTGAGTGGTTCTATGAAGACCTACAAGACCTTTTAGAACTAACACCCCCAAAAGATGTCCTTTTCATTATAGAGGACTGGAATGCAAAAGTAGGAAGTCAAGAAACACCTGGGAAAATTTGGCCTTGGAATGCAGAATGAAGCAGGGCAAAGACTAGTAGAGTTTTGCCTAGAAAATGCACTGGTCATAGCAAACACCCTCTTCCAACAACACAAATGAAGAAGACTCTACACATGGACATCACCAGATGGTCAACACCAAAATCAGACTGATTATATTCTATGCAGCCAAATATGGAGAAGCTGTATACAGTCAACAAAAACAAGACCAGGAGATGACTGTGGCTCAGATCATGAACTCCTTATTACCAAATTCAGACTCAAATTGAAGAAAGTAGGAAAACCACTAGACCATTCAGGTATGACCTAAATCAAATCCCTTATGATTATACAGTAGAAGTGAGAAATAGATTAAAGGGCCTAGATCTGATAGATAGAGTGCCTGATGAACTATGGAATGAGGTTCGTGACACTGTACAGGAAACAGGGATCAAGACCATCCTCATGGAAAAGAAATGCAAAAAAGCAAAATGGCTGTCTGGGGAGGCCTTAAAAATAGCTGTGAAAAAAAGAGAATTGAAAAGCAAAGGAGAGAAGGAAAGATATAAGTATATTGTATGTCAACTATACTTCAATTTCAAAAAAGGACTGATTTAAAATCACATCTTGCAACCTAAAGGAAACACACACAGACACACACACACACACACACACACACACACACACACACACACTGAGGAGAAACAGACCAGATTTGGGATTAACAGAGTCAGGGGGTGGGGGTGGGGTGGAGACAATAAATAAATGTGGTTGAATGTATATTATGATAGATGAAACAGATCCCCAGTCCAGGTTTGATGCATGAGTCCGGGTGCTCAGGGCTGGTGCACTGGGATGACCCAGAGGGATGGGATGGAGAGGGAAGTGGGAGGTGGGTTTAGGACAGGGAACACATGTACACCCATGGCTGATTCATATCAACATATGGCAAAAACCACTATAATATTGTAAAGTAATTAGCCTCTAACTTAAATAAATAAATTTAGAAAAGTAAATAAGAGAAGTGGTGAAAGTGGGCACCCTTGTCTTGTTCCTGACTTTAGGGGAAATGGTTTCAATTTTTTCGCCATTGAGGATAATGTTAGCTGTGGGTTTGTCATATATAGCTTTTATTATGTTGAGGTATGTTCCTTCTATTCCTGCTTTCTGGAGAGTTTTTATCATAAATGGATGCTGAATTTTGTCAAAGGCTTTTTCTGCATCTATTGAGATAATCATATGATTTTTATTTCTCAGTTTGTTAATGTGATGAATTACGTTGATTGACTTGCGGATATTGAAGAATCCTTGCATCACTGGGATAAAGCCCACTTGGTCATGGTGTATGATCTTTTTAATGTGTTGCTGGATTCTGATTGCTAGGATTTTGTTGAGGATTTTTGCATCTATGTTCATCAGTGATATTGGCCTGTAGTTTTCTTTTTTGTGGTGTCTTTGTCAGGTTTTGGTATTAGGGTGATGGTGGCCTCATAGAATGAGTTTGGCAGTTTATCTTCCCAATCAGAGCAGAAAAAGAAATACAAGGAATCCAAATTGGAAAAGAAGAAGTAAAACTCTCACTGTTTGCAGATGACATGATCCTCTACATAGAAAATCCTAAAGACTCGACCAGAAAACTACTAGAGCTAATCAGTGAATATAGTAAAGTTGCAGGATATAAAATCAACACTCAGAAATCCCTTGCATTCCTATATACTAATAATGAGAAAGTAGAAAAAGAAGTTAAGGAAACAATTCCATTCACCATTGCAACGAAAAGAATAAAATACTTAGGAATATTCCTACCTAAAGAAACTAAAGACCTATATATCGAAAACTATAAAACACTGATGAAAGAAATCAAAGAGGACACTAATAGATGGAGGAATATACCATGCTCATGGGTTGGAAGAATCAATATAGTGAAAATGAGTATACTACCCAAAGCAATCTACAGATTCAATGCAATTCCCATCAAGCTACCAGCAGTATTTTTCTCAGAACTAGATCAAATAATCTCAAGATTTGTATGGAAATACAAAAACCTCGAATAGCCAAAGCAATCTTGAGAAAGAAAAATGGAACTGGAGGAATCAACTTGCCTGACTTCAGGCTCTACTGCAAAGCCACAGTCATTAAGACAGTATGGTACTGGCACAAAGACAGAAATATAGATCAATGGAACAAAATCGAAAGCCCTGAGATTAACCCACATACCTATGGACACCTTATCTTTGACAAAGGAGGCAAGAATATACAATGGAGTAAAGACAGTCTCTTTAACAGGTGGTGCTGGGAAAACTGGTCAACCACTTGTAAAAGAATGAAATTAGACCCCTCTCTAACACCATACACAAAAATAAACTCAAAATGGATTAAAGATCTAAATGTAAGACCAGAAACTATAAAACTCCTAGAGGAGAACATAGGCAAAACACTCTCCGACATAAATCACAGCAGGATCCTCTATGATCCATCTCCCAGTATACTGGAAATAAAAGCAAAGATAAACAAATGGGATCTAATTAAAATTAAAAGCTTCTGCACAACAAAGGAAACTATAAGCAAGGTGAAAAGACAGCCTTCTGAATGGGAGAAAACAATAGCAAATGAAACAACTGACAAACAACTAATCTCAAAGATATATAAGCAACTTATGCAGCTCAACTCCAGAAAAATAAATGATCCAATAAAAAAATGGGCCAAAAAACTAAATAGACATTTCTCCAAAGAAGATATATGGATGGCTAACAAACACATGAAAAGATGCTCAACATCACTCATTATCAGAGAAATGCAAATCAAGACCACAATGAGGTATCATTTCACACCAGTCAGAATGGCTGCGATCCAAAAGTCTACAAGCAATAAATGCTGGAGAGGGTGTGGAGAAAAGGGAACCCTCTTACACTGCTGGTGGGAATGCAAACTAGTACAGCCACTATGGAAAACAGTGTGGAGATTCCTTAAAAATTGCAAACTCACACCAGTCAGAATAGCTGCGATCCAAAAGTCTACAAGCAATAAATCCTGGAGAGGATGTGGAGTAAAGGGAACCCTCTTACACTGCTGGTGGGAATGCAAACTAGTAAAGCCATTATGGAAAACAGTGTGGAGATTCCTTAAAAATTGCAAATAGAACTGCCTTATGACCCAGCAATCCCACTGCTGGGCATACACACCGAGGAAACCAGAATTGAAAGAGACACATGTACCCCAATGTTCATTGCAGCGCTGTTTATAATAGCCAGGACATGGAAGCAACCTAGATGTCCATCAGCAGATGAATGGATAAGAAAGCTGTGGTACATATACACTATGGAATACTACTCAGCCCTTAAAAAGAATAAATTTGACTCAGTTCTAATGAGATGGATGAAATTGGAACCAATTATACAGAGTGAAGTACGCAGAAAGAAAAACACCAATACAGTATACTGACACATATATATGGAATTGAGAAGACAGTAATGATGACCCTGTATGTGAGACAACCAAGAGACACAGAGGTATAGAGTGGACTTTTGGACTCTGAGGGAGAGGGAAAGGGTGGGATGATTTGGGAGAATGGCAATGAAATGTATATTTTCGTGTAAGAAACGAAGTGCCAATCTATGTTCAATGTCGGATGCAGGATGCATGGGGCTGATGCACAGGATGATTCAAGTAGAGGATGTGGGGTGGGAGGTGGGAGGGGGCTTCGGCATTGGGAGATTGTGTTCACCTATGGCTGATTCGTGTCAATGTATGGCAAAACAAATACAGTATTGTAATTTAAAATAAATTTTTAAAAAAATTGCAAATAGAACTGCCTTATGACCCAGCAATCCCACTGCTAGGCATACACACTGAGGAAACCAGAATTGAAAGAGACACATGTACCCCAATGTTCATTGCAGTGCTGTTTATAATAGCCAGGACATGGAAGCAACCTAGATGTCCATCAGCAGATGAATGGATAAGAAAGCTGTGGTTCATATACACTATGGAATACTACTCAGCCCTTAAAAAGAATAAATTTGACTCAGTTCTAATGAGATGGATGAAATTGGAACCGATTATACAGAGTGAAGTAAGCCAGAAAGAAAAATACCAATACAGTATACTGACACATATATATGGAATTTAGAAGACAGTAATGATGACCCTATATGTGAGACAACAAGAGACACAGAGGTATAGAGTGGACTTTTGGACTCTGAGGGAGAGGGAAAGGGTGAGATGGTTTGGGAGAATGGCAGTGAAGCATGTGTATTTTCCTGTAAGAAACGAAGCGCTAATCTATGTTTGGTGTAGGATGCATGATGCATGGGGCTGATGCACAGGATGATTCAGGTAGAGGATGTGGGGTGGGAGGTGGGAGGGGGCTTCGGCATTGGGCAATTGTGTTCACCTATGGCTGATTCGTGTCAATGTATGGCAAAACAAATACAGTATTGTAATTAAAAAAATAAATAAATTTAATTTAAAAAACCAAAAAAAAGAAAAGTAAATAAAATTTTAAAAATAAAGTAAAAATAAAAAAATAAAGGTGGTCTAAAAGTACAAACTTCTAGTTAAATAAGTACTAGGGATATAAACTTATTGTGTCAATCATTTCACAATATATGTATGCAAAGTGATCATGTGGTACATCTTAAACTTATACAGAGTTATATGCCAACTATATCTCAATAAAATTGAAAAAAATTAAAATTAAAAAGCAGAAGAAAGTGTCCAACTAAAACATATAGTATAAGTTGGAGGGAAGAGATTTCAATATTATCTTGCTACTCAATTAGCATAGATTTCTCATCAGGCTAAAAAAAAACAAATTCAAATTAAGTGGTAGAATTTAATCAATTAGTAAACCTATGAAAATTCCTGGAGGGGAGCAGATTTTACCATCTCAAAATGTGCCTCTTTGTTGTATGGTTTATGTTGCTTATTGTTAAAAGCAAAACAGCAGACATGAGAGAATCCATGAAAACTGAGTACAAATTTACTTTTTTATCAGAAACATTTATAAGGAAAATCTCCATTTTAAGAGTATCTCCCTCTGTGTGCCAGGAAGAGATGAATGAAGAAATCTCTAGAAATTTTTAATCAGTGGAGAAGGCAGTGACCTAAATCTGCAAAACAACTCCACTCTTGTTTACTGTTCTTTGCATGGTCACTTCCCATAAATGACTTCCCATCTCTGACATCTTTTTCCTTTAGCTGAAGAAGGGGCTTCCCAGGTGGTGCTAGCCCCAACCTGTCTGCCAATGCAGGAGACACAAGAGACACGGTTTTGATTCCTGGGTGGGGAAGATCCCCTGGAGAAGAAAATGGCAACCCACTCCAGCATTCTTTCTTGGAGAATCCCATGAACAGAGGAGCCTGGTGGGCTACCGTCCATAGCATTGCACAGAGTCAGAGCAACTGAAATGACTTAGCATACACAAATGCACAGTAATGGCTTCAGCTATTTCAGGAAGCTACTTTTCTTGGGTCTTTCTCATGTGTACAAGTAGTACATATGTTATTGAATTTTGTTTGATTTTTCTCCTGTTGATATGACATAGCAATTTAATTATTAGAGCAGCCAAAACAACCTAGAAGGGAAAAGGGAAATTTTTTTATTTCTACCTTCCTTTACCGTAAGCATGGAATATACGTGTACAAATGTATGCTGTTGGCCAAATCCAAATGGCTTGAGGCAAAATCTAAATGCTTTGAAGCAAATATCTAAGGATACTTACTTTAAGAGGGAGTAGTATCAGTTCTGTCATCTTTTTAAACAAAGAGGCTATTTCCTAAGCTTCCATGAATTATTTTTAAATGAGAGAATGAACTTTGAAAAATGACTGCAACCAGGACTTCCCTGGTGGTCCAGCAGTTAAGATCCCACCTTCCAGTGCAGGGGAGGTGGGTTAGATCCCTGATCGGGAAACTATTAATAAGATCCCACATGCTGCAGGACAACTAAGCCCATGCACCGCAACTACTGATTCCACATGCTCCCACACGCCACAATTAGAGAGAAATCTGTATGCCACAACTCAGGCCCAATGCAGCAAATGAATATATATTTTTTAAATGTCTGCAGCCATTTGAGTTATATGGGAAATACTTTATTCCTATCATTTTATTGGTAGTTTTAATTAAATCTTAAAAAGCCTATTATCTAATTTCATTCCCCTGACAGACACTGCAGACTATATAAGTGGATATCATGATCAATTACTTATAGGATTTCCTGCTTTGATGGCATACTTAATTTTGATTATACAAATTGTAGTGACTCTACTTTTGCATAATATAGTTGGAAAAGACATGGTCTCATATTTGTATGTTGTGATACCATTTTTCCTCTCAAGGTCACAAATACTGAGTAAATGGCAGTGATTTTCCTTTTCAGTTCAGATTTCTTTCCTGTTTTATAAATAGAAGTGTCTTCTCTTGCCAGATAGGTAAAATTTAAGAGTAAGGAATTATTTGTATGCTGTCAGGCTTGTAACCTTCAGTCAGACACTTAACTTTTTTAATTATTAAAGTAGTTTATCTCAAAAATGGTAACTTAAGATGCATATTAAATATCAACTAGTTAGCTTCTGGTATAAAAGCTATTTACCCTATTATTCTGAGCAAAAATGTGGCAGTTACAACATGTGCTAGTTAACTTGTACTTTCTGGAGACCAATTTATTGTATGTTTTAAAGGCAATAGCATTTTTTCTTTTCTTTTTCAGCAATATACACAAAGTTGGTGTCCTACTAATGCTGGCATGAAAAAGATCTAAGAACACTCATAAACTATCAACATTTTCAGATATCTCATGTTTTTCTTATCATTGTGAGTTTCATTTTACGATAATGTAGAATGTGTTTACCTCTGTACTTGATTATGTTTTCATTAAAGTGGAAATATTCAACTCCTATAGAATCTATTTTATAATGTCACTCGTGGGAACTTAGATTTGATTATTCTACTCTCTAAACTTAAAACCTATGATACAGAAAAGTTTGGTATTATATCGTTCACCTCTGAGGAAAATATAATTCACTTTTCTTGACATTAGCATGGAAAAGGACAATTTTTCTCTGATATGTTTCTGTGTAATACAACTATTTACTTGCAGCTCATCATACAGGGCAGGAGAGAAATTAAATTTCATTCTTTCTTCAGATCTAAATAGAGTTGACTGTGGCCACATTCTAGAACAAATGAAACTCTTTTAAAAATAATTTTTAGGGCAACTCTTTGAAACATTGTGGGTTTTTTCCTTTATTTTTTGACAAAGTAGAATTTTCAAAAACTTAAAAACATAATGCATGTAAATGTAAAATTAACACATCAAATATTTATTCAAATCATTCATTGATGTGTGAACCAGTAAGTTGGAAAACTGGTTCCAACAGAATCTGGAGAGCTAGACATTGATAAGTAAGTGGACAGGGTTCAGAACCCACAACTCCCCCAAATATGACATCTTGTTATATTGAATATTTTTAAGCTGAAAGAGTCTGAGAACACAGCAGAAGTAGGAAGGCCACTCCGACCTTCCCCTTCCCCTACTTCAACCCTGCCCATCTCCTTAGAAAGTCCTATGGTCCTCGTGTGAGAGGTGTTCTCCCTCTTCCTGGGGGAAAGGAACATTTTCATTCCCAAAGACAAAGGGAGACTAAGAAGAATTCTAACAAACGGAACTTGTTAAGTTTACCCCAGTTTATTATACTCACCCCATACTCCTTAACCTATCCTATTCCTCCACATCTGTCCACTCTTCATCAAGCCTAGCGTGAAAAAAACCTCATCTGTTTCTTTGGGTCATCATTTCCTTATGAAGGCTCCCATGTCCGAAGACCCTAAGAAGGGCCAATGAAAACATTTTCTTCCCTTGCTGCTGCTGCTGCTAAGTCGCTTCAGTCATGTCTGGCTTTGTGCAACCCCATAGACAGCAGCCCACCAGGCTCCACCATTCCTGGGATTCTCCAGGCAAGAACACTGGCGTGGGTTGTCATTTCCTTCCCCAATGCATGAAAGTGAAAAGTGAAAATGAAGTAGCTCAGTCATGTCCGACTCCTAGCGACCCCTTGGACTGCAGCCTACCAGGCTCCTTCATCCAGGGGATTTTCCAGGCAAGAGTACTGGAGAGGATTTCTTCCCCTATAATGTTAATAAAAGAAGCCTGGGATACAATTGTTAAGTTAAAACCAAAAGTAGTCAGTGTCCTTCAAAATTAATAAACTCTGGAGGTGATTTTTGATAAAAGGTAAATTATTTACACTTTTTCCTAGAAAATTTAACATTTGCATGCATGCTGTCACTGGCTCAGTTGCATCTGACTCTTTGTGATTCCATGCATTGCAGTCCACCAAGCTCATCTGCCCATGGACTTTTCCAGGCAAGAATACTGGAGAGGGTTGCCATTTCTTCAGTTCAGTTCAGTTGCTCAGTTGTGCCCGACTCTCTGTGACCCAATGAATTGCAGCACGCCAGGCCTCCCTGTCCATCACCAACTCCCGAGTTCACCCAAACTCATGTCCATCAAGTCAGTGATGCCATCCAGCCATCTCATCCTGTGTCATCCCCTTCTCCTCCTGCCCCCAATCCCTCCCAGCATCAGAGTCTTTTCCAATGAGTCAACTCTTTGCATCAGGTGGCCAAAGTATTGGAGTTTCAGCTTCAGTCCTTTAGCATCATTCCTTCCAAGGAACACTCAGGACTGATCTCCTTTAGAATGGAATGGTTGGATCTCCTTTGCAGTCCAAGGGACTCTCAAGAGTCTTCTCCAACACCACAGTTCAAAAGCATCAATTCTTCGGCACTCCACTTTCTTCACAGTCCAAATCTCACTTCCATACATGACCACTGGAAAAACCATAGCCTTGACTAGACTGACCTTTGTTGGCAAAGCAATGTCTCTGCTTTTAAATATGCTATCTAGGTTGGTCATAACTTTCCTTCCAAGGAGTAAGCATCTTTTAATTTCATGGCTGCAATCATCATCAGCAGTGATTTTGGAGACCAAAAAAATGAAGTCTGACACTGTTTCCACTGTTTTGTCCATCTATTTCCCATGAAATGATGGGACCAGATGTCATGATCTTCGTTTTCTGAATGTTGAGCTTTAAGCCAACTTTTTCACTCTCCTCTCTCACTTTCATCAAGAGGCTTTTTAGTTCCTCTTCACTTTCTGCCATAAGGGTGGTGTCATCTGCGTATCTGATGTTATTGATATTTCTCCTGGCAAACTTAATTCCAGCTTGTGCTTCTTTCAGCCCAGCATTTCTCATGATGTACTCTGCATAGAAGTTAAATAAGCAGGGTGAGAATATACAGCCCTGACCTTACTCCAAGGAAATTTTCACATTAACATGCAATTTCATTAACTTTGGGTCCTTGAACCAATAGTAAGCAGTGAGTTACATTATATAAACAAATAATTATTGCATGACACTGAAAAACATTGCCTGCATATGGTATTGAAAGAACATTCTTTCCTTTTGCCTTATTTCTATGTGTTGGATAAAGCTTCTCAACAATTCTCTTCATATGGAAAGCTTGAACAAAGATATCAGAAAACAAAGTCATCACATTTAAAAGAGTTGTTTTTCTAGATTTTTCAAAGTGTCATTCTAACCATAGCTTTAAACAATCCATTTGCTCCAATAAGCAAAGTAAATACAGCCTCACTGAAAGAAACAGAGGTGAAAAGGACAGCTGAATATAGTACCAAGAATCTGAGCAAAATGATCAAGCTAATAAAATTGTGTCCCCCTTTAAATTTCAGTATAATATATGTTTTTTTATTGTTGTAGGACACTTGGGGTTGACCACAGAAAAGTAAATCTATATCAGACATTCATTCAACATAAACTTGGGTAAGGTTTATTTAAAATTGAATAGTATGAATTTTCATAAGAAATTCACTAGAAAATTTGATCTTTCCTCACAATTATACAATTGTGTAATCTTTAACAATTACATTATTCTACTATTGTTCATATTTTCTCATAAAAATAGGAATTCATTTAGGCAATAATTTAAATTCATTTATGTATTCCTAGGGCCTACTGCAATGTTTGATCCATAATAGGTACTGAGAAAAATTGTATGAATAGATTGTGGGTGGATGAGTAAATGAGTCATAGTCATTGGTGTCTCTGTCCCATGCTGAAGGCAGTGTTCCCTTCTCTGATTTTATAGCAGTGAGAGCCTGTCCCTTTCTTACTATATATAACTATATTAAATACAAAAAGAATGTTAGCTAGTCCCCACACATTCATGATTATTTTCTTTACCTTTCCTGTTTTCCTTTCTTCCCTCCTCTCTCCTTTATTCCCTTCCTCCTTCCCTTCCTTGCATTAGCTCTTTATTTGCATTGCTAGGTCTGCATTTCTAAGAAACAGTCAATCTGATCCAAAAAATATCTTTCATAATAACAGGATATCTGAAGGGCTTTTTAAAACAGTTTTATGAGATTTAATAGGGAACAAAGAGGCTGAAACAAAGAACGATACCAGAAGTCTAAAATTCAAGAATCATTTCTTTAGTTTTTCTGAGGACTGTGCAGAAAATGTACATAGGAAGCTTTGATAAGCCACCTGTACAAAGTTTAACAAAGGTTGATGTGGACTATATCAAACTAATCTTTACAAGAAAAATCATTTCAAGTGGTTGTTGATAACACATGAATTCAAAATATGTAGCCAAATAATTTGAGAAATTTCAAATTTTCTAAACTTGCAATCCATTCTTAAGAAGTCTGATTGCTGTAAATTCAAATATAGCAAGCAAAAGAACCAAAAGAAAAGATCTTTACCAGGTTTAGGAGTTTTTCTTGATTGGACTTTTATTTGGTTACCATAGATCTTTGATTACTAGAGCTACCATTAAGTTATTTTCGTGCATTTCTTGCTGCTTAGTGTTTCTCCGCATCCACCATTCTATTGATGTCTCTATTTATAGTGCCTTTTGTAATTACACAATTACCCTCAACAGTTTTTGTTTTTCATGTGAATTTGAATTAGTGCCTGGAAATATTTGCTTTCAGCCTGAAGAACTTCCTCCAGTATTTTTTATAAGGCAGGTCAGCTAATAGTGAATTCTCTCAGTTTTTGGTTTATCTGAGAATGCCTTTATTTCATCTTCAATTTTGAAATATAGCTTTGCTTGACACAGAATTCTTGGTTGACAATTTACTTTGACTACACTGACTGTTGTTCCATTGCCTTTTGGATTACATTGGGTCTAATGAGAAGTCAACTGTTAATGACGTCCTTTTGTTTGTGATGGTTCTTTTCCTAAAATTTTTCAAATGACTATTTTATTGTGATTTATATGCATTGTCAGCTATACATTTCCAGTGCCTTTATTTAATGGTTTTGACAATTTACAGGGAAGCCTGGCGTGCTGCGATTCATGGGGTTGCAAAGAGTCAGACACGACTGAGCGACTGAAATGAACTGAACTCAACTGAAGCAATTTATTTCTCTTGCTGCTTTCAAGATTTTAATTACCTTTGGAATTCACCATTTATATTATGAGGCATGTGCTTTTGAATCTCTTTGTATTTATTCGACATGAAGTTCACTGGGCTTTTGAATGTGTGGATTAAAGTTTTGCTTTCAACTTGGAAAAAATGAGCTGTTACCTTGAATATTTTTATTTTTCCTCTTCTGACACATCCATCACACATGTATTGCTACACTAATGGTGTTCCACATTTCTTTAAAACTTAGTTCATTTTTTCTTATTCATTCTTCTCTTTCCAGATGGAATTATCTCAATTGATCTACAATCTACAATTTTCTTTATTCAAATCCAATTTAAATTTACTGTTGAGCCCATCTAGTGAATTTTCATTTTGGTTACTATCCCTTGTAGCTCCAGAATTTCCATTTGGTTCTTTTAAATAATAATGATAATAAATTCTCTCATTATTGATTTTCTTTATTTGATGAGATTTTAATATAACACCTTCCTTTACTCTTTTAAGTATGGTTTTCTTTCATTCTTTGGTAACTTTAGTGGTTAATGTGTTTTGGTTGTTGTTGTTAAATCCCAATCTATCCATGTTCAGGTTGTTTACATTGTCTTTTATTGCTCTGGGTGTAGGCCACACAATGAGTTTGTTTTTTGGCATGTCTCATGTTTTGGGGTTCTTTTGGTGGAGAACTGGACACTTCATAGCAACTCTCAGTACTGATCTTCCAACTTCTAGGACTTCTTGTTTTCATTTGCTTATTTATGTATTTCTGGTTGGATTATTTAGTAAAGCATATCAACACTCCTTCCCACCCTGTATGAAGACTGTTCACTGCAAGGTTGAGCCTTGGGTATGTGCACAGTCATTATGAAATGACAGGGTTTTGACTGGACTCTTTCAGTATCTCTTAAGCTCCAGTAATTGCTGGCTGATGGCTTTTTTTTTTTTTTTTTGACAATATCTAGGGCATAAATCACTCCCCAGATGG
Source organism: Nanger dama (assembly GCA_917880005.1). Classification (NCBI taxonomy): domain Eukaryota; kingdom Metazoa; phylum Chordata; class Mammalia; order Artiodactyla; family Bovidae; genus Nanger; species Nanger dama. Next base: position 3,641,064 of record CAKJTW010000089.1, read on the forward strand.
ACATGATTAAATTCAAGCTCCTTTAAACGTATAGTTTTTGAAGTCTCTGAGATTTGTCCTCACCCTAGGAAGGCTCTTCTTAGCTATGTCATTCCCTGGTTCTCTCTGGTAAAACAAGCTGGACTATGGTTGAGTTTATGTCTCTAATGAATCTACCTGTCTCTTCAGTTGTTTTTTGACACAACTTCCATTGTTTTCAAGAGACTCCTTAGGCTAGGAATTCCCCTACACTCTGTGGCAAATGAAATAAGTTCCTTTGGGAAATCTTCAGTCTTCCTCGATCCATTGGTAAAATCTCAAAGACTTGGCCCTAAAGCTAGGGGTGGGGAAGATGGCAGACTTCCGAGTGAAACTTCCACTGTAGTTAATAAGTGCTCAACCAGCAGTGTAGAACAGGTCTATTTGCTATATTTTCAAATAGCACTTCCTAGTAGGGAACTTTGTTGTCTTTATGATGGAGCCAGGGTGAGAGTGATCAATCATAGCCTCAGTATTCTCATTGCACTTCACCCAAGGAAGGTCTAAGGCCCTATAATTAGGGGCTGGATGGAAGAAAAAAAAAAAAAAAGAACCATTATGTCTTGGCATTACTTAGACTATGCAAATTGTAGCTGGGACAGAATGAGAAAGTCTAAAGTCCTGCCCCTCCTGAGAATTGTAACAACAGTTCTCCAACTTTCAGCTGGAGAAAATGGAGAAAAACACTGTGTTGTTGACTGCAACCATCTGGCTGGCTAGTATATTTAGATGTGTGTGCATGCGATGCTTCTTCAGCTGTGTCTGACGTTTTGTGACTCTTTGGACCAGGCTCCTCTGTCCATGGGATTCTTCAGGCAAGATTACTGAAGTGGGTTGTCATGCCCTCCACCAAAGGATCTTCCCAACCCAGGGATCGAGCCCACATCTGTCTCCTGCTTTGGTAGGTGGGTACTTGATCACTAACACAACCTGGGAAGCTTTGGTTATTATTTACCTTTGTGAGGTTTTCTAAGCTTTGTGGATCTGTGGTTTCAGTTCATTCATTAGTTGGGGCTAATTATTCATCATTATCTCTAAATATTTTTCTGCAGTATTCCTTCTCTCCTCCTTCTATATTTTAAAGTGTGTAATATTGTCCCATGGCTCATTAATGTTCTGTTCTATTTTTGTTCATTTCTTATTTTACTTTCAGTTTGGGTAATTTCCATTCAATTATTTTCAAGTTTAAAGATTCTATCCTTGGCTGTGTTCAGCCCACTGAAGTCATTCATCTATCATGTCTGTATTTCTAAAATTTTCATTTGACATTTTTTATAGTGTTATTTCTCTGCTAAAATACCCCTATCTGCTCATCCAATTGTTCACCTTTTCCTCTAAATCCTTTAATATGTTAATCATAGTTAATATGCTTGTTTCAAAGTTCTTATGTCTTCTTTGTATCTGGTTATACTGACTGATTTGTCTTTTATAAACAAAAGTTTTTCTTGCCTATGTGGAGCTCAATTTTTTTTTTTAATTTAATGCTTGATATCATGTGTAGAATATTAGGGAATAAGGCAAATGTTATTTTTGCCTGTAAATGATCATGTCTCTGTTTAGGCTGTTAGCATAGGAGATTAAAAGAATCTAATCTGAAATTTATCTGTGTTTTGGTTTTACTGCTGCTATTGCTTCTTGCAGTACACACAGACTGTCACTGATTTATGCTTAGACTGGAGGTAGATTTGTCAGTTGGTGTTTTTCACTGTTAGTTCTCAGTCTTAAGATTCCAACTATGTCTGCACACCTGGTGCAGAGTGGCTCACTCTTCTGATTTTTCCTCCTCTACCGGCAAACCTTGCTTGCTGTATCTTGTTGTGAGGTGCTAGATTTGTGGTAGAGGTCACAGGGAAGAACATCTATTGTCCTTGTGTAGCTTCCTTCTTAAGCCGATAGTATTGCCTGAGCCTCAAAAGGTGGGGCTTTCTCAGAATTCCTACCTCTAATCTCAGTGGCAGGAAGTCAAACCTTGCCTTATATTTGAGTCAAACCCCTTATATTTGAGATGGGTTTTATGTACAAGAGAATCTCTTTCCCCTCACCAAGTTGTAGGTGGTATCTAATGGTATTGATACAGGATCTTGGGCTTATAATTGTTTCATGCTCTAGAGAGAGAATTTTATTCCTTGTACAATTCCTCTAGCCACAGTAGAGAAGGTCACTCTTCAATTAAGTGTTGGGACAGATGTCCCAGCAGCATAGGGACCAGTGAAAATTTCTTCACAAACAGCAACAAAAAATGCTAAAAACAATTTTTTCAAACCTCTGGAAATTAATCAAGGCCCTGAAGCAATCCAGGGACCATCTACTTAAAACAGCTTAATCTCAGTAAGAGGAGTGAACTAAGCAAAAACAAAAATTGTTCATTGAGGACACAAAATTCTAATTGCCAGAACCCTATTTTCCAACTCTCCGCAAAATAAAGTTTTTGCACAAGACCATACAGTATCTATAAGACACGTACTGTAACCAATGATAAAATTCCTAATTACTTGGCTAACTCTCTAAATACATTTTCACCTCACAAGGAAGGAATTCAATCAAAACTTTGCTACATACCATAAACAAACTCATAGGTATTTAATGTTTTCTTCCTAAGCTAATATTGAAACATTAGTAAAGCTGCACAGACAAAATTTTGCAAATATACTAAATTCCTATGAAGAAGGTAATGGCACCCCACTCCAGTACTCTTGCCTGGAAAATCCCATGGACAGAGGAGCCTGGTAGGCTGCAGTCCATGGGGTAGTGAAAAGTCGGATATGACTGAGCGACTTCACTTTCACTTTTCACTTTCATGCATTGGAGAAGGAAATGGCAACCCACTCCAGTGTTCTTGCCTGGAGAATCCCAGGGACGGGGGAGCCTGGTGGGCTGCCATCTATCGGGTCACACAGAGTCGGACATGACTGAAGCGACTTAGCAGCAGCCCTTCTTCTCATACCTTTCAGTATTTCAGGAAGGAATCTAAGTCACAACTGACTAGTTATATAGAGAAAATGAGGCTGCTATTTTCCCCAAATATTTCAGCTGACTCATATTTAAGAATCAGCATACAAACATAAATAAGACTATTTTAGCAATCCCTGTAATATTAATATGAAATTTTGAAAATTAATTATGTAATAATGAGGAAGAAATGTAATCCAGAATAAAGAAAAAGTAAAGCATCTAATCTCATAAAATAAGTAAATAAAACAAATGAATCACTTTGTATTATGTTAGTTCCTAAGCAAAATCTATTAATAGTAACCACTCCCCAACATGTATATGAACAATATAGTAAACTATACCCGCACAGAAAATTGAATACAGTTTAGATTTTTTTCCCAGTTAATGGATGCTTTGAAATCTATATGTAGCTAAGGTAATTTCAAACCACTCATATTCTAGTATAGACCCAGTTTCTACCATTCAGTTCAGTTCAAAAGAATTCCTACTTAGGTAAAGAAATCTCAGCCCTATCCAGAAGGAATAATATCACATGCAGAGGAATAAAAACAGAGGAGCTCATGAATAAAATAGCCAGCTTTATTTGAAGAAATACAAATGTGTGTAATAAATATTTTAACCTTTGGAGAAACCCATGTAGGGTTGCCAGATAAAATACAGGATGCCCAGTAATTTGGATTTCAGAAAAAAATGAAAAAATATAGTATATATCCCATGCAGTATTTGGGATATATATTAAAACTGTTTGTTGCTTATTCTGAAATTGAAATTTAACTTATCATCCTGTATTTCTATTTGACAAATCCAACAACCCTAAACCTACCCCAAGTATATAGTAGTTCAATCACTGTACTCTCATTTGCATTTGCTAAAATATCTACATGTAATAAAAAGTAGTGCTTATTTCCTTCCCAAATACAACAGATTTTATCAATTATCAATGAGAATTTATTGGAAAAATATGGGAGAGATGTTTATTCAGCACAAGATTCTGCTATAGATTGTTAGTTTCCTTTCCTCCACCCCTTTTAAGAAAATGGATTATCTGTGCAGGAAAAACTAGTCACATTGCCTTGTTGAATTCATGATAAATTTAGAGGAAATATTCTAGCTTTTTAGAGAGCAGAGCAATTACACAAATGGTGTCCTTGTTTGACCATGTGAATTAAATACTTTGATACAGAAGTTATGATTTTCTTTGCTTCTTTCCTATGGCAATTAAGCTGATTTGCAAAACAACAGCAACAAAAAAATCCTAACTAAAGAGTTTAATATATTAGTCCCTGCTAAGCTGTCTCAAATCCTGTCACATATTTCTATAGATCTACACTGTAGGAGTCTTGATTTAATAGTTCTTTAAAATATTGCCAGACTTTCTCAATATTAATCTTTAGATACTTGTAGTTATTTTATTCCCTTTCAGCATTAGTTCAAGAGCAGATATTTACAAAAACCTTCAAAGTTAATTTTAGTTTTTGCCTTTTAAAACGTTGAAAGCTTGCCAAGTGAAGTAATGAGAACAAATTTATGTGCTGATCACCCTGCAAGGTGTGGGCACTTGTCATTTAAAAAAAAAAAAAATCTTTGCTTTTGAAAGACCAAAATGCTGAATCCCTGTTTCAAATGATACTGGACCTTTTGAAGTATTGAGAATAGAGGACATTATGGATCTAGAAAGGCAGGTACAAAGCTCCACAGTAAGGTTACCATAAATGAACATGGAGTTGGGACTACCAGATGTCTAAACAGGTAAACTTTAGAAAAATCTAGAGATGAAGTGGCTGTTTGGCTCAGTAGGAGAAAGGGCAGAGTCCCCAGCACATGTCAATGCTGATATTCTCAGAGGTCTGCTTGATGATGACAAGGAATATCTTGATAGATAAATGAGAAAAGATACATAGACAGCAGGTGACAGGTGTTCAACAAGCATCAGACAATACGTAAATAGATGGTATGACAGGTGATGTGTGACAGACGACATGTGAAAGACTGCATGCAATAGATGATCTACAGATGACATAGAAAACAGGTGATATAGGTAGACAACAGGTGAAATATGACAGGTGACATAGGACAGGCAACAGATGACAGGTGAAGAACTGTTTTCTACAACTTGGCCATAGCTTTAAGTTAAAATAATTCTAGCACCTACCTGCAGCAATTTTGCCTCACTCCCCCAGGGACCTTTTTTCTATCACCCTTATGAAGAAGCAGAAGAGACAGAACTAGATCCCATTTGACTCACAATGCCTCATTGCATTTAGAACAGAATGTTCTATAATGTACTCTTAAATTTCTATCTCAATGTATCTACAATGCAAGTTTGCCAAGTTATCCTGAGGTTCACTTATCAGATTATTAAAACCTAAGAAATAATTTAATTTTTTCCTCTTTATTTGGAAATTAACTTGAGGAAGATAGGGGTTATAAATCAGAATTCCTTGGTTTCTTTTATGCTTTTTCATACATTTTGCCAATATAACTTTTGAGTACAAAATAGTATGTTCCCCTAATTATAAAGTGACACTTCCAGACCATACTTTGAGAACTAGTTCTTTCTGATGTTGATCTACTATTCACTTTATTCAGTTTCTAGAGCCTGAGTACATTTCAAGATAAAACAAAATTAAAATATGCATTAACTATATACTTTGAAAATATGCATTTAATGTAAACATTGGAAGATTTAAATTTAAACATATACAGGAAAATTAGTGTTTGGATTGAAGAAGTAGAGATTCATTTTTCACTGAAAAGAATTGATGGTTTTCCACTGTAAATTTTTTTATCTTTTATTTTTGTTTATTTTTAATATAAATGTATTTATTTTAATTGGAGGCTAATGACTTCGCAATATTGTGTTGGTTTTGTCATACATCAACATGAATCCGCCACGGGTGTATATGTGTTCCCCATCCTGAACCCCCTCCCACCTCCCTCCCCCTATCATCCCTCTGGGTCATCCCAGTGCACCAGCCTCGGGCATCCTGTATCATGTATCGAACCTGGACTGGCGATTCTTTTCATATATGATATTATACATGTTTCAATGCCATTCTCCCAAATCATCCCACCCTCTCCCTCTCCCAGAGTCCAAAAGACTGTTCTATACATCTGTGTCTCTTTTGCTGTCTCGCATACAGGGTTATCATTACCATCTTTCTAAATTCCACTGTAAATCTTAATGCTCCACCTCTTGGCTGAACGCTAGAAGATAACTATGGCTGGGTGAAGATTTACTGATTTCTTGGGTTACTAGCTATTCTCTACTTCTTATTTTGCAAGATTTTTATACTCTTTCTTCCTTCAAGATGATTTTCATCTTTACCATCCTATTTGTGCAAGTAAGCCCAACTTATTCTTTTCCTTTTTCATATTGATAAAGAATATAGCCAATCCAGATTGCTACTTATGCATGTTCATGACACATGCTAGAAATTGTAAGGCACCTACAAGACTGTTTTGTCCATAAATATCATTTATCTACTACTTCTGCCACTAGATCTAATTTTTTCCCTTTACTCATTCCTTATAAGCTAACACACTGAAGAAACTGCTTGAAATGAACAGGTTATCTGGGACTTGTTCAATCTATTACATTGTTATCAGGCATTACTACCTCAGTTGTTAGAGCATCCTATTTTCAGTAACCCAGTAGACATTAAATGGAATAAGATAAAGGGAAACAAAATGAGTCTTATTGAAAGGAAAGGCTCCAGAAGGATAATACAAAAAGGGGATTTATGAAAATCCTTCCTCTACCAATCCAATCCTACTACTTTAGAATTAAAGTAGGTATTCTTTCTGCCATTACAACCTTTAAATCATTGAATATACTACTGTCGGTGGATCTCTCCTTCCTTCTTCGTGTATATTCATATCAACCTCTTTCCCAATTTTTATTCCCCATGAAACTACCACATATTTCATTTATGATAAGTTAACAAAACTATATAAAGAAAACATCAAATTAAATTTGAACAAATCAAAGGCATCTAAAGAAATTATCTTAAAAATGAAGATAATGCACAATAAGAAAATTGATCAGGGGGAAACACAGCAAGTGTGGTATAAATAAGTTTCCTGTTGACTCAACTTTAAAAACTGTTACCTCAGCAAAGAATGGATAGAAAAAATCTGAGTTGATTCTAATGGGGAGAATTCCTGTTGGAAGAGCAGATGAGATGGTTTTAAAGGGGCACAGAGGAAATATGTACCTAGATCAACATAGAAAAGAGAGTCACAGAAAACAAGTGACCACTAAGCCACAGGAAACAAGAGAGGATTCTTCACAGCTTCAAGAAGAAAAAAGAACTAGAAGGGAAGGCTAGAGGCAGAAATGCTAGAAATCCCTATATAATTTCTTTGCCAAAATAGAAAGAGATATACATTAAATGGTCAATTTTAAAAAGCAAAAGATGAAAAAGAACTTGGCAGCATTAAGGAAAACTGTATATTAAGGTTCTCATTTCTTAATTCTGATATAATTCTGCATGAGGGTGCTTTTCTTAAAATAACTTTTGCATCTTGGGTACATCTTTTAATGCCCTGGTACATGGTAAGAAAATAAATGAAAAAGTCAGTACGTTTTTACAGCTAAGAAAATTAGTGTTTATCAGTAACCATAGGAGTTAATAACTACTGATGCTCATCAAAAGTAATTTATGTCAGGGAGGGTTCAGAATCAAGTGTGCAAAGGAACACTAGACAAAAGGGAAAATGTCCATTTCGTGGTTGACAGAGATAATATTGTTAACAGAGAAAAAAAAAATGGTTCCATGAAAAGGCTTAACATATTTAAAAGTAAGACCATTCTGATAGAAGACAGCCAGGACATAAGAGTTTTATCATGCCATGCCCCACCTAAAACCCTTCAGTGTCTCCCCATCCAGGGCTGTGAACGATTTGGTCCTTGCCTACCTCTATATTTCATGTCTCACTAGTCTTCTTTCTCCTTCTTAATGCTCTAACCATGGTAAACATCAGTACCTTTGCACAAGTTACTATTTTCTTTTGCCGCTTTGCTTCCTCCAAGTCAAATGCTGAACATTTATTCTTCAGATCTCAATTAACCACACCTTGGATTTGATTTGCTTCCCATTATATAATCAGGATAGATCAGTTCAGTTCAGTTGCTCAGTTGTGTCCAAGTCATTGCGACCCCATGGACTGCAGCACACTAGGCCTCCCTGTCCATTATCAACCCCAAGAGCTTACTCAAACTTAAGCCCATCGAGTCAATGATGCCATCTAACCATCTCATCCTCTGTAGTCCGCTTCTCCTCCAGCCTTCAATTTTTCCTAGCATCAGGGTCTTTTCCAATTAGTCAGTTCTTCACATCAGTGGCCAAAATATTGAAGTTTCGGCTTCAGCATCAGTCCTTCCAATGAATATTCAGGACTGATTTCCTTTAGGATGGACTTGTTAGATTTCCTTGCAGTCCAAGAGACTCTCAAGAGTTTTCTCCAACACCACAGTTCAAAAGCATCAATTGTTTGGTGCTCAGCTTTCCTTATGGTCCAACTCTCACATCCATATATGACCACTGGAAAAACCATAGCTTTGACTAGACAGACCTTTGTCAGCAAAGTAATGTCTCTGCTTTTTAATATGCTATCTAGGTTGGTCATAACTTTTCTTCCAAGGAGCAAGTCTCTTTTAATTTCATGGCTGAAGTAACCATCTGCAGTGATTTTGGAACACAAACAAATAAAGTCTGTCACTGTTTCCCCATCTATTTGCCATGAAGTGATGGTACTGTGTCAGGAGCCACGTTAGGCATTACTGACAAAATGGAGGCACGGCCCCAAACCCTCTCCTCATCTCGCAGGCATGGCCCCGAGATGAAGGAGTTAGGCCTTGTGATTCTGACTTGTTCTTTTCTTTCTTCAGTTGAGTTGGCTGGAAAGAATGTTAAGGTGCTTGAGAGAAGCATGAGAAAGCACAAAGCCTTCTACAGTTGTGCCCAGAAAATAATCTATAAAATAACCATTGACATCTGTTCAAGGATCTTTGCAAAGAATGTCCCAGGATGAGCAGGTAGGCCTCAGCTTGAGGCCATGGGAAGGATTATTATCTGATATCTGGTTGTGAGGGGAATGTTTATGGCAAAAGAAGTTTGCTGAGTTTAAGGTTTAGGATTAATTAAGAATAGCTAGAAGCCTTTCTGGGAGATAATGATCTTAAGATGCTAGGGGCAAAAGGATTTAGAAAGATAAGAAATAAACTGAAGAATGTAGCATGAGTTACAATGTAATCACAAGTTAAGTACAGTAAATCTGGGTGGGGGAAACTAAAAACCTCTGACCTAATGCTTTTGTCAAAGTATAAAAGAGAACCTAAAGCTTGAAATAAACATGTAGTCCCATACTTCCAGTCAGAGGCCACATCAAGATGTAGTTCCGTACTCTGAGTCAGAGACAACATCATCATCCACTGACACTGCTCACCCCTTCAGGTTGATTCCCTGGCTGCTGGAGCTGGACTCTGGCAGTACTGGATGCCATGATCTTTGTTTTTTGAATGTTGAGTTTTAAGCCAGCTTTTTCACTCTATTCTTTCACCTTAATCAAGAGGTTCTTTAATTCCTCAATTTCTGCCATAAGGGTGGTGTCACCTGCATATCTGAGGTTATTGATATTTCCCTTCACAATCTTGATTCCAGCTTGTGCTTCACCCAGCCCAGCATTCTGGGTGATGTACTCTGCATATAAGTTAAATAAGTAGGGTAACAATATACAGCCTTGACGTACTCCTTTTCCTATTTGGAACCAGTCTGTTGTTCCATGTCCAGTTCTAACTGTTGCTTCTTGACTTGCATATAGGTTTCTCAGGAGGCAGGTAAAGTGGTCTGAAATTCCCATATATTGAAGAATTTTTCACAGTATTTTGTGATCCACACAGCTAAAGGCTTTAGTGTAATCAATGAAGCAGAAGTAGATGTTTTTCTAGAATTCTCTTGCTTTTTCAATGATCAAATGAATGCTGGCAATTTAATCTCTGGTTCCTCTGCCTTTTCTAAATCCAGTTTGTACATCTGGAAGTTCTCAGTTCACATAATGTAGAAGCCTAGCTTGAAGGATTTTGAGCGTTACTTTGCTAGCATTTGAAATGAGTGCAATTGTGAGGTAGTTTGAACATTATTTAGCATTGCCTTTTTTGGGGATTGGAATGTAAACAGACTTTTCCAGGCCCATGGCAACTGCTGAGTTTTTCAAATTTGCTAGCATATTGAGTGCAGCACTTTATCAGCATCATCATTTAGGATTTGAAATAGCTCAATTGGAATTCCATCACCTCCACTAGCTTTGTTGGTAGTGATGTTTCCTAAGGCCCACTTGACTGTGCATTCCAGGATGTGTGGCTCTAGGTGAGCGATCACACCTCCATGGTTATCTGGGTCATGAAGATCTATTTTGCATAGTTCTGTGTATTCTTGCCCCCTCTTTTTAATATCTTCTGCTTTTATTAGGTCCATATCATTTCTGTTCTTTATTGTGCCCATCTTTGCATGAAATGTTCCTTGGTATCTCTAATTTTCTTGAAGAGATTTCTAGTCTTTCCCATTCTATTGTTTTCCTCCATTTCTTTGCATTGATCACTGAGGAAGGCTTCCTTATCTCTCCATGCTATTTTTGGAACTCTGCATTCAAATGGTTATATCTTTCCTTTTCTCCTCTGCCTTTTTCTTCTCTTCTTTTCTCAGCTATTTGTAAGGACTCCTCAGACAACCATTTTGCCTTTTTCATTTCTTTTTCTTGGGGATGGTCTTGATCCCTGCCTCCTGTACAATGTCATGAACCTCTGTCCATAGTTCTTCAAGCACTTTGTCTATCAGGATCTAATCCCTTGAATCTATTTGTCACTTCCACTGTATAACAGTAACGGATTTGATTTAGGTCATACCTGAATGGTCTAGTGGTTTTCCTCACTTTCTTCAATTTATCCAAAATTCTATCAGTATAGATATATAACATATTTATTATATATAATATGCCTAGTTATTCTAATCATATATCAAAGATAAATGAACAAATATCCCAGTTTCTCAAATAGAAAACTTTTGAATTAACAAAATCAAATAGAATGATACTGGCTTCCCTGGTGGCTCAGAGGTTAAAGCGTCTGCCTCCAATGCAGGAGACCCCGGTTTGATCCCTGGGTCAGGAAGATCCCCTGGAGAAGGAAATGGCAATCCACTCCAGTGTTCTTGCCTGGAGAATCCCATGGACGGAGGAGCCTGGTAGGTTACAGTCCACGGGGTCACAAGGAGTCGGACACAACTGAGTGACTTCATCTCACTTCACAGTATAGTTAATTATATTTAAAGAAAATAACTACCATTCTGCTCTTGTTAGAATTTTCATTATGTGTTCTTATCATTCCATTAAAGAATCAAGTACTGCAGCAATTAAGAGGCTGTGGATCAGAGTGTTGGTAGGTATACTTCCATAATTAAGCTCCTCTCCAAAGTACATGGTAATGAAGTGACAGATTCAGATGCTTTGGGGCTTGACATCTTGAAATAAGCAGCAGCAGAATATACTCAGTAAAACTGTTTTCACTTGCGTGTGCTGAAAATAAATGATTCAAAGCTCCCCACCACCGACTGGGGCATGCTTTGTTATGTACTTAATGCAAACAGACCATTTCAACCTATTTACACAGAACTGGCCCTGGAGGTTTTCAACAGCTTTCAATTTGTAGCAGACAGTGTAATAAGAATAAAAACATTTGTTGAACAAAATAAGTGCCAGACATTGTGCAAAGAGCTTTACAAGGATAGTGAAAGTCATTCAGTCGTGTCCGACTCTTTGCAACCCTGTGGACTATACAGTCCATGCAATTCTCCAGGACAGAATACTGGAGTGGGTAGCCTTTCCCTTCTCCAGGGATCTTCTCAACCCAAGGACTGAACTCAGTTCTCTCACATTGCAGGCAGATTCTTTACTGGCTGAGCCACAAGGAAGGCCCAAGGAAGGTACGAGATTAAATAGATTATGATAGATATTTGATATTTATATATCTCTATATCTATATATGTTTTGTCCATGTTTTCTACCTTCTCTCTATAGTATACACCATACAGTTCTCAATATTTGTTAAATGAAAGAATGAAATGATTTTTATTTTATAAAATTCAGGAAGCTATGGATTTAAAAATGCCCAAAATCACTCAGCTCGAAAGTGGTGAACTAGTTTCATAGCTGATTCTCAAAATGTTTTGGATTTTTCCAAACCACCTTACTATACACTGACTCCCTATTATGTGGTCATTAGATAAATAATACCTTGTTTATGTCTTAATTATATAAAACCCATTTCATTTAAAGTATTTTATATATCTTAAAATTATGATTCATTTTATATATCATTGTTACTTCATTATATTTTTTCCTTAGACATTTTAACCAGATAGCATATAATTTACTGTTCAGGAGACAAGTCAAATGAGTCAATCATAAGCTTTCATTTGTCTCTAAAAACACTTTTAATCACACCAAAATATGTTTATGAGCATACAATTGGCATCAATGCCCTGTGTAAACAGAAAGTTGGCTACTTTGATGCCTCACACCCTCTGTTCAAGGGAATATAGTCAAATGCATTATTCACTAAATCACATATTTGTTTCACTTAAAGTACTTTTTAACACCATGTAAACAGCTAAACTGACTACCATTGTTGAATCTGATTCTGTTGCTGAAAACAACTAGTGAGAAATTTTTATGTGCCAACACTTGGCATCCCTCAGCATTTTAATTTTCATAGCAAAATCTAAAGTAGTTATTCATTTCTAATTTAGGAGATTCAGACTCAGATAGGTTAAATGATTTGCTCAAGATTAAACAACTAAATTGTAGAGTCAAATTAGAATCTAGTAAAATCTCTTGTGGACACATGAAAATATATGTGTATTTAAAAATAGTGACACATCAGAAACTGAACTCAGGTTCAGAAGACAGATCAATAATTATAAAGATGGCTTCAATATCTTATTTGCTACAGTTTTATACTCAGTTATTTTTACTATTTAAATTTTGTTCTAATCAAGAGCTGTATTTATTTACTTTTTAATGTGTTTGTTCTTCTTGATAACTGTAGCAGTGTTTTTGTTTGTTTTGTTTCATAATGCCTTGGTGACCTGACTAAATGGGAGATAGCTGATATATTTTTGTAAGCTTCAATTCAGTTCAGTCACTCAGTCGTGTCCGACTCTTTGCGACTCCATGAATCGCAGCACGCCAGGCCTCCCTGTCCACCACCATTTCCCAGAGTTCACTCAGACTGATGTCCATCAAGTCAGTGATGCCATCCAGCCATTTCATCCTCTGTCATCCCCTTCTCTTCTTGCCCCCAATCCCTCCCAGCATCAGAGTCTTTTCCAGAGTCAACTCTTCATATGAGGTGGCCAAAGTACTGGAATTTCAACTTCAGCATCATTCCCTCCAAAGAAATCCCAGGACTGACTTCCTTCAGAATGGACTGGTTGGATCACCTTGCAGTCCAAGGGACTCTCAAAAGTCTTCTCCAACACCACAGTTCAAAAGCATCAATTCTTCGGTGCTCACCTTTCTTCACAGTCCATACATGACCACTGGAAAAACCATAGCCTTGACTAGACGGATCTTTGTTGGCAAAGTAATGTCTCTGCTTTTGAATATGCTATCTAGGTTGGTCATAACTTTTCTTCCAAGGAGTAAGCGTCTTTTAATTTCATGGCTGCAGTCACCATCTGCAGTGACTTTGGAGCCCCCTAAAATAAAGTCTGACACTGTTTCCACTGTTTCCCCATGTATTTCCTATGAAGTGATGGGACCAGAGGCCATGATCTTCATTTTCTGAATGTTGAGCTTTAAGCCAACTTTTTTCACTCTCCTCTTTCACTTTCATCAAGAGGCTTTTAGTTCCTCTTCAGTTTCTGCCATAAGGGTGGCATCATCTGCATATCTGAGGTTATTGACATTTCTCCCAGCAATCTTGATTCCAGCTTGTGCTTCTTCCAGCCCACCGTTTCTCATGACGTACTCTGCATATAAGTTTAATAAGCAGGATGACAATACACAGCCTTGACGTATTCCTTTTCATTGGAAAAAATATAAGTATACAAGTTTTAGATATATAAATAGCATCATTACCATATATTTTTAAAACATAACAGAGAAAGTATACTGAACTATGTGAGTTGAAACTGACCTACCATTGTACAATCGAAGTTAAAAATCAGATTTTGGCACAGATTTATCAAAAGCTCAATTGATGACAGGATTCTGGACTCAATGAAAATCTATTCAGTTTTCAATTATGCCTAAGATTCATCCTGGAAGGTAGGAAATGTTTTAATGGACATTTTGTCTTAATAGGATTTTCCCCATCAAGATGTTTACAAATACTTCATCTACTTAAAAGATATTTTAAAAATAATATACTGGAAGAAAATACAGAGATTAACATTGAACTGAGAAATAGTACCTGATTTTTCAGATACCCATAGTGTGTCCAGTCATTTGGAATTTAAGAAATTTGGAGGTAGATTTTGTTCTTATACTTAATGTATCTACAAACTTGGCCAAGATTTACTTGATAAGTTCCTCATGTGAAAATGTAGATTATTTTAAAAATCTATATTACAAGGCAGTTTTGTGAATTAGTAATTATGTATAGAGCTTAGCATAGTGCTTGATCCAGAATAGTAAGCAATCTAGGTTTTAATTACTCTCATTAGTGTAGACATATGGTATCTGTAAATACTATTTAGTTCCACTGTATGTGTGTGTACATGTATGTCTGAGTTTTGTCAAATTTCTTACATCGGAATTTCTCCTTTAGTTGACTGTTTAATATAATTGTTACCAAACTGAACTCAGGTTCACTCACTTGATACTCAGCAAAGCCAGTCTATTGATACTGGGTTGTGGTGAAGGAAAATATAGCATTTATTGCAGGGCATGGAGAATGGGCAGCTGATACTCAACCTGGACTCCCTGATGGCTTCAAAGGAAATGTTTTTAAAGGCAACACTAGGGGTGAGGTTTGCAGGGTAAATGATCAGCTTGTGGACCATTTCCTGATTGATTGGTGTTTAAAGTGATATTTCAGGAATCTTAGTCAACTTTCTAGTTTCAATCAGTCTGGGATCTACATGCTTATGCTCAGTATATAGTCACCATTCTCTACCTGGGTGAGGTTCTTACTTCCCACAGAACAACTCAAATATATGCATTAGATTGTCATGTATGTCCTTTCAGGAGGAACTAGAAGTCCTGTCATTCTGTTTTATCACCAAATTTAAGCTACCTTACTTTTCTTGCTTAACTGCTTTTCCTTTGTTTCTGCATTAATCACCTCTCTAATTGGTAACACTTGAGTGTGCTCTTTGGCACTTTCAAAAGCCTAGTAGATTTTTTTTAAAAGCAAGAAATGGGGAACACAAAAGGGCTTGTGCATCTGGGAAGGCCCTACGGGGTCCTGCTCAGTTTCAACCCCTCTTTCTGATAATCCTCAATTCTAAGGGGAATAGGAGCAAGACAAGAAGGTGAATAAAGCTTTAGATAGAACGGTAAATCTTAAACTCTTCAGGGAAACTCAGTTTTAGAAGGACTTGGTTTCATAATCAGTTAGTTTTTGCTGTCCAGCAAGCAACCTCAAGATTTCACTGGCAAACAGTAAGTACTGTATAGTTCATGTATCTGAGATTGCACTAGCCATTCTGCTTATCTTGTCTGGATTTGCTTACACATATGTGGTTAGCTGTCTCAGCTGGGGTAGACAGGGTGATTCAGCGATGCTCCACATGTGTCTTTTCCTCCAGTATAGAGGTTAATAGGCTAAATGCTGCCCACCACCTGTTCTTATAACTAAAATTGTATTGGCTCACAGACCTGCCCATTTGTTTACATACTGTATATAGTTGCTTTTTCACTACAAAAGTAGTGTGAGGTAGTTGCCACAGAATTTTATGGTCTGTAAAACCCCAAATGCTTATTTTCTGTCTCTTTACAGAAAAGAAAATTTTGCCTAAAAATTTGTTTTAAAAGCCCAGCTCTGGCAGTTCTCCTGGTAATAATGATAGAAAAGTGTGCACACCAACTCATGTGCTTATTTTGAGCCTCTGTGTCATATGTGCTAATATTCAATTAGCCAAAGCAAGTCATATGCTTGAATCCAGGGGCAAGGAGCAAAGAGTGGTAAAGAGTGTGGAAACAGGAAGGGTCAAATGACTGAAGCCAACAATGCAATATACAAGTTTCATAACTTTTTGAGGAATAGTCACATGTGTGTACCTGTTTAGAACTTGCTACTTTCTCTTCCAGCAACATTTTTAATACATCAAGAACCAATGATCTACCCCAGGGGTCAGCAATTTTTACATAACAGGCTAGATATTAAATATTTTGTGCTTTATTTGGCATGTCCTTCACAACTACTCAAATCTGTCATCACATCAGCTGGCCATAGATAACTTGCAAAAAAATGAATGTGGCTGTGTTCCAACAAAACTTTATTCACAAAACAGACAGTAGTTTGCCTGTTCCCAATCTACCACATATCAAAAATAAGCAAACTGGGGCCCAAAGTATTTAAATGTCTTATCTAGGATCACACACCTAAGTGATGATTAAACAAGATAAGGGCCTACAGTGGCCAACCAAGAAGATGTTTTATTTTTGGTTCCACATAAAGTTACAAGATTTGACTTGTTTGAAAATGTGTTAAAATTGGAAAATTTATATAAAAATCTGGATGTTCATATTTTCTTAAATTGGATCATGTGGAAGTACTGGACTCAAATTCCTATCATGCAACAATTGGTTGGAGCCAAGTAACTGCCAATTAGATATACTGTTAGTTCAACTGTTTATTGAGACCCTGCATTTGGCCCAGTTCACTTGTTTACATTATTTTACTGACCCTTGTGGGCGTACAAGTTTACTACCATGGGCTTAGAACACAATCCTTTTAATTTTCCAGTCCTGGAATTTTTTTCCTCTTGACGACTTCATCTGGTCAAGTCACTCTGATACAGTCAAATTGTTAGGTTTTAAAACTTGTAAGAACTACTTTGTCTTTGAAGAAATGTTTCCCTCCTCTATGGATTTCGGGGAATGATGAGACTTTCCAATTTTATTAGTTTAAAATCCATAAAAATGTGTTTCAGTGAAGTATTTTACAATTAAATCTCTTTATTACAATTGAATGTATAATTTGCAACATCTACTGAGATGATTTTAAACTTTGTACAGTCTTTAATAACAAATATTTCTTAGCACCTGAGCTAGAAATACTTGAAAAAGTTAACAAACAAGTGATTTAAGGGAAAATGCTCCCTGCACACACTCCTTGTTAATATTTTATGGTCATTAAATAAATTTTAGAATTGGGAATTATTTGGTGCCACAACAGTTGATAGATTCGTGGAGATTCTTTGTCTTCACTTGAAAACAGGTGAAAGTAAAGACATTCTTAGAAAATCCCACCTCATATGCTGAAGTTTGACACTGCTGCTGCTGCTGCTGCTATGTCGCTTCGGTCGTGTCCGACTCTGTGCGACCCCATAGATGGCAGCCCACCAGGCTCCCCCGTCCCTGGAATTCTCCAGGCAAGAACACTGGAGTGGGTTGCCATTTCCTTCTCCAATGCATGAAAGTGAAAAGTGAAGTCACTCAGTCATGTCCAAATCCTAGCGACCCCATGGACTGCAGCCTACCAGGCTCCTCTGTCCATGGGATTTTCCAGGCAAGAGAACTGGAGTGGAGTGCCATTGCCTTCTCCAGAAGTTTGACACATCTGTCTGATAATTATGAGCCTTTGCTCAAGGGTTCAAATCAACCACTTGATTATGATTAAAGATATTTCATCTTAAAATTTACATCATCTAACAAATATCATCAACTTGGAAGAAAAGTTATGACCAATCTAGATAGTATATTCAAAAGCAGAGACATTACTTTGCCAACTAAGGTCCATCTAGTCAAGGCTATGGTTTTTCCTGTGGTCATGTATGGATGTGAGAGTTGGACTGTGAAGAAGGCTGAGCACCGAAGAATTGATGCTTTTGAACTGTGGTGCTGGAGAAGACTCTTGAGAGTCTCTTGGACTGCAAGGAGATTCAGCAAGTCCATTCTAAAAGAGATCAGTCCTGACTGTTCTTTGGAAGGACTGATGCTAAAGCTGAAACTCCAGTACTTTGGCCACCTGATGCAAAGAGTTGACTCATTTGAAAAGACTCTGATATTGGGAGGGATTGGGGGGGCAGGAGGAGAAGGGGACAACAGAGGATGAGATGGCTGGATGGCATCACTGACTTGATGGACATTAGTCTGCGTGAACTCCGGGAGTTGGTGATGGACAGGGAGGCCTGGTGTGCTGTGATTCATGGGGTCGCAAAGAGTTGGACATGACTGAGTGACTGAACTGAACTGAACTGAACTGAATAGCCCCAAAGTCTTGTAGGGAAACGTATATCACACACTAAACATCATGCCTGTGGAAAAGAGCAAGAGAAAAAGAAAACTAACATTAGCTTTTACTACAATGCAATTTGGGCTTCCTTGGTAGCTCAGCTGGTAAAGAATCCACCTGCAATACAGGAGACCTTGGTTCGATCCCTGGATTGGGAAGAGCCCCTAGAGGAGGGCATGACATGCACAGCGGAGCCTGGCAGGCTACAGCCCATGGGGTCACAAAGAGTTGGACATAACTGAATGACTAAGCACACAATACCATTCAGTATGCTAGGTGTTTTACAGACATTTATTCTCCTTTAATCTACAAAACGATCCAGTGGCATGGGTGCTTTTATTATTCCCAGTTATAGTGGGGGAAAATTGAAGCTGAGAGGTCATGTTACCTGCCTAAAATCGTATAGATAAAAGCTGAATTTTTGATACAGGTCTGGCAGGCAGATTCCTGTGTAGTGAGCTCCCTGGGAGTAGCATGGAAAAAAATAGTACTGAATGTGTCTGC